>OX421918.1:14048226-15447422 GCA_949128165.1 Lathronympha strigana | reverse complement strand
AAACTCGATCACGTTCACGACACACCACACTTACAGTATCAACCCGTGCATTTCTTACGGGAACAGTCTCTTTTCGATTTGTGAACTTTCGGATCACTGGATACCAGACCTTCGGCAGCTGAAAACCATCTTCTCTGTTAAAGTTTTTATATTTAAGGATTTCAATGGCTTCCTTGACCATCCTAGGAATGTAGGATGGTCAAATATCGGGTGCTCAATAAAACAAACATAATGGTAATTATCCCGTTTAAAATATTAATTATAATGTAAATGACCATGTTAGCTTAAAATCGTATTTTGTCAGCTATTGTTTTCAATAGCCTTCTCAATACATAGACACAACAAATATCAGAGAACCTTTAGTTATTCTCGTGCTACTGCATATATCATGTAGAAGAAAGCCTCAAATAATAGCGATAGATTGCAGTGCATGATTCAAGCAAAATTGCGGCATGACATGCAATTCGTTCATATCAAGGTACTCGTAAAAGCAGATGGCTGGTCGAAATAATTAAGTTATTGTATTGTCAAATTGTGCAGTGCTAACATTTCTACATTTGACCAACCATATGGTTTCTTTAGATAAAGGAAGCAATATGGTCGCATCATTACCTTGTAACATTTTTTTCTGAATTCGTATCGGACCCTAGTAAAGTAGAATAAATAGTTATTTGGAAAAGAGTTCAGCTCTGTGACCACCCGTTATTAGAAGCAAATCGTCTTTTCATGACATTTTGTGATTTCCTTCACATTGTGACACAAATTACCTACTTTGAAATGATTTTCAAAAAATATAACTCCCTTTTACAAAAATAACTTCCAGTGCTTTTGATCACGTATAATGTTAGCTTTAATATGTATAGACATTCTCTGAGAAGATCTTCGGCCATCGACAGCAGAGAGCTACCGAGTCCGCTGCAGCCACTGCTCGGAGACGACGTCTGCGGAGAAGTGTTGCTGCCTGTGCCGAGGCAACCTTCAGGTGAAGTCAGCTTGTAATTTTACGTTACTTGTATCAATGGCAATTATTATTTTATTCAATAAAATTCTTTCTTTTATTTATTCCTAGTCAGCTTAGTAACTAGACATAGCTTAATCTATATTCTCGTAGGTCGTCAGAAATTGTCAGCTCCGTGCGCTGCAATCGCTACTCGAGGACGACACCTATTGTGCTGTTGCTTACGCCGAGGCAACCTTCAGTCAGCTCCATTCGCTGGATCTTTTGTTTTAGTCTTCCACTTAAATCCTTTTTCAATTATTATAGTGGGGTTGAATTGGCTGCTTAAGAATGATTTTTACTTTGTTCAGTTTATAAAGTTGTATTTTCATTTCATCATCGTAGTTTAGTAGAAAGAATGGTTGCAGCTGGTATAAAGCCATCGTGCTTTGGATCCTCCAATACGTCCAATATTTCTTGTTTTTTTATTTATTTTATAATAAAAACGTAATTAATTTGTTATTAGTGTCTGGTTAAAAAGGTGCAATGGCATGCGATATGCCATAGCACCTTTTTAATGGGACTCTTAGGGAAGATTTACGTATTAAGTTTTTTCTACGTAACAGTTACAGTTTTCTAAACGTGAATCCTCAACCATTAATAAAATAGCAATAAAACAAATGCTTCCCACTCTAGATGAACGGGAAAGATCGTTTGCGCCCGCTTTACACTTTCGTTCAATTGGATTGATCTCGGCGGTCCATTACCCAATTGTTTTTGGTGAAAAATAAATAAATCTATCTTTGGTGAGCCAATAAAAACTTGAGTTAAGAACTTGTCGCTTATCTTGTAGTGGATAAAATTAGGATTGGACAGTACAGTGACAGAGTTTTTTGGTTTACTAGCATTGACCCCCGACTTCATCCGCAAAAAGGCTGTAGAACAATCGCGTTTAGTTTTTAGAGCGTAACGGGATGGGTTAACTTTCTGTCGGGTCAGGTTGATTTAAGTGCTTCCTTATTGGAGCTTCATAAGTTCTAACTTTTAAGATTATTTCTTGAACAGTTGTCTATGCATTGTCTGTCAGATTTATATAGCAAAGCTGTTTTATTTATTTTTATACTTTTAGTGTGACACAGAAACTTGAAGCTTCTACCCTTTTCTGATTAATATCCGTGGTTGTCTTTTCATTATCAGGTGACACTAACGCGTCCAGCGATATGTCCCTCTCGCACATGGTAAGCGAGAACCTGCCACCGCGACCGTCCATCGTGCTGGACTCGTCGCAGCTGCCCCGCCAGCGATCCGCCGAGCAACCGCAGCCGCAGCCGCCGGGGCCGTCGAGGCCGGAAACCATGTGCTAGACCGGTGTGTTATCGTTACGGACTTTTATTACTGCTGCAGGAAACTGCTGACCAGCCGCAGCGACAGGAGCTCGTGTGACCGTAGTCTATCGCAATGGATCGGACTCGTTTCTAATGCCGCGTCACAGGTTATCTGACCGTTGTGCTTTCTGAGCGGTCATATCCAATACCAGAGTTGAAATACTTGATGAAATGTAATACTTTTCAATTAAGGCGATAGCAGAAGACAATTTATTTACAGCCCATTTTGTGTTTGCACATCACAGCTAAATTCATGCCCCCGCCATTCGCTACCAAAACAAGGCATCCGGTCGTCCGGCCATCTCTGCAGAAGACAGTATTTCTATTTTCAGTTTTTTACCAACCGGTAACGTTGAACATTACACCTGCCCCCGCCATTCGCTACAAAACAGAAGGTATCCGGTCGACCAGCCATCTCTGTTTTTAAACAGAAGACAGTATTTCTATTTTATTTTTTCTTATCCATATTTACGCTAAATTCCTTCTTTTCCCAGCCAATAATATTGAACATAACACCAGTATTCGGCCTGATGTCGTCAAACGTAATCTTTTAAATTCTTTGATTGGCTCCTTCAACTTAATCAGACAGATGTCGTTGGCGTGATCAGGGAACGTGAAACCGTCGTGACAAAGCGTCTGATCGGGTTGCCCTCCATTTTTTCCTATCTTTGTGATATATTTCAGTCTAATTTCGTTTTCTTGTTTTCTTCAGATCGCGATCCGAAATGAACGCCCCAAAGCACTACACCCATCATCCCGTTCAGAAGAAATCCGGAAACCGACTTATCAAACAAATTTTGGAGGAAATTGCGCAAAAGTATTAATATAATCATAATAATAGAACACCAAAAATTACTGTTAGTATTAAAGTTACATTTTTGAGAGGTTTTCCATTTAGGGCCTTGTCGGAACCCCTTTTTCGGCGTTGAGCCATTCGATGTACTTACTCTTGACTGTCTGTCCTGTGTGATCTAGTATTAGACTGAAACTAACACTATTCTAAATCAACCATATCCTTTGTAACTTCATTAATTGTTAGCACGTTTAAAATTTTAGCTCGCTGTACATTGCTAAGAGTATTAAAAACCATAAAAGGTCCAAAGTATATTTTTACGTCATTCGCTAAAATGGCTTTCTTTGATTGTCATTTGAAATTTTCGCGCAATTGTCCACTTACAATGTTATCAATTTTGTCGACTTTTGCGCGTAGTTTTAAATAATAAATCACTTTAGTTAGATCGCAGCATTTTCTTGTCACGGGATGAGATAAAAATTCTGTACCGCAAAGTTTTCATCCTTTGCCTTGAAACATTTGCTGCGATCGTTTTTTTATTTGGATATTTTCTACTCCTTTCTCTTTCAATGTAAGAATTTATTCATGATTTCATACTTATATAAGCGTTACTTAAATATAAATTAGTGTACAGATTGTACAGGCGGAGTTGTAAGAACTTAGTGAATGATCGACAATACAATGAGTTACCTAACACATGGAACTGAGAGTAGCCTAGGATAGGTAATTAGTCCGAGGCGTGGAATATGATAATTTATATTTTATTTTTAAATGTGGCTACGCTGGAATTGATCCTGCCAATATGGTAGCTTATTTAGCAGCACTAAGTGTCAAACTAAAAAAAGGTGTGTAAAAATAGACATATCTTTTTGTTTTATCAGGTTTGTAACATTTCTTATGACTCTCATGAGCACTTAGTCCTCATCTGTGAGACAGCTCACGAGTTATATGTTTAGGTAGACTTAAATACAATTCACTCAATATTATACAATCAAGTTAAAGGGGTGTTTAGGTTTATTAAAGTTTAATAAGAAGTTCAACAAGAATAACAAGATGTATCAAACACAAACTGTGGTTTTTGTAACTGTTATAAACAAATTTGCAAATAATGCGCAAAATATAACTCGTATTATTTTCTTGGTTTTATAAGTTTTTAGCTGTACTTTTTTTTAGTTTGACCCTTAAACAAAAACATTTTAAGTATACTTTTAAATCATTGACTTTTTAAATTGTTGACCAATTTAAATAATTAAACCGTTTTTTTTTAATTTTATTAAAATAATAAATGAAATAGCAGTAAGTTTTAATCCTCAATAAAAAGGTCATCACAATGTGTTCAATTATACCAAATATTTTGTGCAAATTTTACCGTTTTATTATATTTGCAGTACAATTGAATAATTCACCATTGTATATAAAGTACCTAGATTGAATCTTGATAAATATCAACGGAAAGCGAATGTTAATATTACATTATAGGTTATTTTAAAATACTGTTTATATTTTTATCTTAGTAATATTAAGAAATGAAATGCAATAAATTGTTTATTTTATAGATAATAATGACCGCATATCGTCATGTTAAAGTTGCAAAAGCAATAATACTTTCAAGAAAATACTTTTTATTACTAAAATGAGATAATAAGTGGTTTTACTTTAATGAAAGTTATTAGTGAAACTATAAAATTTTACAAATTGACCTGAGAGACAACTTGGTTTCATACCTAGTGCCCAATAACTGAAATAAACATGATAAATAATCTTAAGTTATTCCATAGTGTTTTATTATTGACTAACTACATGTTAATGTACCACAGTAAGTACTTCTTGAACGCTGGGCTAAGAAAAATGCACTATATATTTTTAATAATCGCTGGCCGAATGTACTTTAAAAATCTATCAATTTGCTATTACAAAATGGTGTATTTTTCAAAAACTGACAAAAAATTTGAAAAAGTTTTTCATTTATTCCATTTCAATTAAAATGATCTTTCAATTTTTGTATTAAAACATGTAAAAATGTTTTTGTAACTATGAAAAATCATGGCAAAAAGTTCAGCTGAATCGGTCAAATTTATATACCGGGCCCTTAACCGCTCGATTAAAAATACGACCTTTTTAATTGGGCAATATTTAATTTTGTAAAATTATCGAAAAATTAATTATGTGTATGTTCTAAGAACTGGATATAAAATCAAATTGCCCTACTGTATATTCATACATATAGAAAATCAAATACCTACAGACAAATTGAAAACAATAATAATTTGTACCTAACTGAAAATGAAATTATTTATCATATTTAATAAATTTGACGAAATACATTATTTACATATACATGAGAGATACAAAACTATCATTGAATGAAAAATATCAAATATAATGTATGATGAAGTTGTAAATATTTTAATGTTGTTATTTTGTACCAATATATGTATTGTATGTTAGGGATAAATATTCCGGCTGATACTTGTATTGGACGCACAAGTTTTTCATACACCAATTACCTTATATTGTTGAAGCATAGTAGTAAAAAATTAAGCGTGCGTCTGTAGTTAGCTGTTGTATTAAAAACATCAAAACCTAAGTATTGTTTGAAGTACAATTGAAAATGAGGTATTTACTATGTATGTTTGATTTTGTGAGCTCTCGATGCATCGACACTGTTGCAAGCGCTTCTTTATTCCTGTTACTTGGTGAAAATGACTTTGGAAATATCGAAGCCCAAAAAAGCAAATATACAAGTGTATGGTAAATGTACCCACCAAGTCTGACGGTCGTTTTTTTTTTAATTTATATGCCTATCTTTTTTTTCGCAGTGAAAGAAAAAGGAGGCATATAAATTAATAAAATATTAAGACTGTGGTTGTCAGACTATACCTTGTTTTAAATTGTAGTTATAATATTCCTTGAAGTTAAAAATTAAATTGGGTAAACCCGTTTGTTGGGTTATTCCCACCTCTTACCACAGACTGGGTTTTTTTCATTTCAACTGGTGAGAAAAAAAGTACCGCTGTTAACATTGGTAAGAATTTGGTAGTAACGTGTGGCAATAGCTGATCTGTTGGCATCCAAATCAATTTTCATGTACTTATATTATTTGGTAAGGCGGAGTCTGTACTCTATTCTTGTACTTGGTCTTTTCTACTATGTCTGTGTATTTCAAGCACAGCGTGATAGCTTTCATTTTAGTACTTTGTGAAAAATAAATGAAAGTAATCTCCAAGTAAGACACAATTTGAGTCAAATACATACTCCTAACGTGTGACGATTTTTAACCTTTCCGATTCGGTGTCGACTAATTGGTACGACTTTAAGGGCCACTTCCGGGGCTAGTCAACTGACCTGGAGTTAAGCGTTTTTGACAGCTTAAGTCCGGGTCAGCGGCTAACCCTGGGTGGTGCAAGTAGCCATTGATTTTGAAAACTCACAACGTACTAAAATATTAAGCCATTTACGGCTAAACTTACGAAGATACTTAATTTATATATCTGACCTTTAAAATTTAGGAAAATTATGGATTTGTATAAATGATTTTTCCTTTTTGGATTTTTTATCTAGATTTATTTCTTCATTCTCAGAGTGATAGTAGTACTTCGTCTGTGTTATGTAAACATAATGTACAATAATACAATAAATATATTTGTGATATTAAGGGTTTTTTTTTATTTGTATTCACAGCATTAAATTGTATGTTTCGCATCTCCTGATGTCATTTTAGATGAAGGCGCTTCTGAAAAAAAAAACTTGTAATGTTTGGCACATTTCATCGCTGAATTGTTTGTTTTCTATTGATCAGAGTAATACAAACACCCTGCACATATTACACCCTGGTCAGCCAGCTCTGTCACTGGAAAACCGCGCGAAATTCCAAATTTGTATGGGTAAGGGCCCCGTAGATAATTAGAATTTCGCATGGTTTTCTACTGACAGGTCAACAACCTTTTAGCAGCTAAGGGCCACATTAACGAAATTGACGCGGGCCGCGCTTTGTTAATAGTGACTTTAACGGACACGTTATACTCGTACAAAATAGTCAAGGAGGCTTGCGGTTGTGGGAACACACGTGGATTGTTAATCCCACTACGTTGCAGATTCGGATCGGCGCGCGGGACGCGCGGGGGGTTAGCATCCACTTACGTTCTCACAGGCCCCGCCAATATACGACACTTACGTACCAACCGTGACTTCATGTACACGCAGTAAAGAATATTAATAATCAATTGATTTTCATTGGGTCACCACTAACCTAGACCTTGAGTGTGCGCACTAAGTACTTAAGTCGCACAGTGGTGACCCCGACGTGATTTTGTGAGTGACTTTGTGAGTGATTTAAAACATCATTAATAAGATTAAGACTCAAGGTCAGCGATGCCGGACCCGCAAGATATTCAGAGGGGACCCGCGGGACAGCCGGCCGGAGCTGCCGCCGCCGGAGCTGCTGCCGCCGGAGACACCGCCGCCGGGGCTGCCGCCGCAAATCCACAAGACATCAAGCCAGACATTATGGCAATCTCACTGTCGTCCCGCCTCCCAGAATTTTGGACCGATCAGCCGCGCGTGTGGTTCATACGCGTCGAGGCCATCCTTGCGCCGCAGAGGCTAGGGGACGATGCAAGATTCGATCTCGTGGTCGCGAAGCTGCCTAAGGAGGTAATTGTGCAGCTTACAGATTTCCTGTCTCGCCCGCCGACCGTTAACAAGTTCGCCGCGTTAAAGGCCAAACTATTGTCCATGTTCGAGGACACAAGGATCCGCCAGATTGAGAAATTGATTGGCGAATTAGAGCTCGGCGACTCGAAACCAAGCCAACTACTGAATAGAATGAGGGACCTGGCACGCGAAAACTTTCCCGATGAAACCCTGCGGATTCTGTGGCAAGGCCGCCTACCTATCAACGTGCGAGGCGTCCTAGCTGTGGCGGAAACAAGTGACCTCGACAAATTGGCTATTATTGCGGATAATGTCACCGAAGCCACACGACATAGCTACGTGTCTGAGGTCAAGCAACCATCGCCATCGTCATATAGTAAGCCGCTGTGTGACAACAACGCGTCAACCTCTTCGCAGTCAGAAATCGCGTTTCTGACAAAACAGATCACCAAGCTTACCGCTCAGATGTCGAATTTGGAGCGGTCAAGGTCGAAGCAGCGAAGCCAGAGGCAACGAGGACGCAGCTATGGAAGGTCAACGTCGCGCGCTAGGAGCTCTTCACATAGACAGCCACGACGCGCCAAGGACAACCCGGAATGGCTTTGCCGATACCATTTCAAGTTCGGCGAGAAGGCCCAGCATTGCTTCCAGCCGTGTGCGTGGAAATCGACGCATTCGGAAAACTAAAAGCGATGGTGCAGTCGTCGACGGAAGTCTGCACTACATCGGTAAGCCGTCGATTATGTGTTACGGATAGGGAAAGTGGACTTAAATTTTTAGTAGACACAGGCGCCGATGTTTCGATTTTACCGCCAAGACACCGTTTTTATAGTGGCGAGTGCTCGAGATATAAACTATACGCCGCGAACGGTACGGAAATAAAGACGTTTGGAACCAAAACGTTGGTGTTGGACCTTAATTTACGTAGGCCGTACCGTTGGGAATTCGTTGTTGCCGATGTTAAGCAACCTATTTTAGGAGCTGATTTTTTAGCCCATCATAAGCTACTTGTTGACTTAAGTGCACGTAGGCTGATAGATTTGACGACGTTCCTCAAGGTTACGGCGACAATCGTAAGTACCACTCAGCCCTCTATTTTTGCATATAGTGAGGAGCATCCTTTCCGTAATCTGTTGTCCGAGTACCCGGAAATTACCAAACCAGCTTCTTTTAAAGAGACGGCACCACATAACGTGCTACATTATATTGAGACTACAGGGCCACCCGTTTTCGCGCGTGCAAGGCCCCTTCCCCCAGATAGGTACAAGAAAGTTAAAAAGGAATTTGAATTAATGCAGGAGTTAGGTATTTGTCGTCCTTCGAAAAGTGCTTGGGCCAGTCCGCTACACGTCGTAGCGAAAAAGAATGGCGATATTCGACCTTGTGGAGACTACCGGATGCTTAACGCTATAACTAAGCCCGATAGGTATCCCATTCCGAGACTGCATGATTTTACTTTCATTCTGGCGGGGAAGCAGATATTTACCAAATTGGATATTAACCGCGCGTACCACTGTATTAGCGTTGCGCCAGAGGACATAGAAAAAACTAGCATAATCACACCTTTTGGGTTATTCGAGTTCCCGAGAATGAGTTTTGGGCTTCGGAATGCAGCTCAGACATTCCAACGCTTTATGAATAACTCCGTACTTCAAGGTTTGGATTTTCTTTTTAACTATCTCGATGATGTCATCATAGCTAGCGATAATAGTGAGCAGCATGAACGACATCTAGCTCTAGTGTTCGAGAGGTTCACAAAGTACGGGATAACGATCAACCTTGACAAATGCTGTTTTGGACGCTCTTCGGTTGAGTTTTTGGGGCATCATGTCTCGACGGCAGGTATCAAGCCGCTCGAGAATAAGGTAAGTGCCATAGTTGATTTTCCGAAGCCAGAAACCGTGGAAGGCCTGCGAAGATTCCTCGGTATGCTCAATTTCTACAGAGGTCACATACGAGACGCAGCCGTCAAGCAAGCCGAGCTAGATAAGTATCTAGTTAATACTAAAAAGAAGGATAAGACCAAGATATTGTGGACAACGAAGGCAGAAGAGGCATTTGCGCAGTGTAAAGCAAGTCTTCAACAGGCAGCTACACTCGCGCACCCGAAGCCTGATGCCGTATTAGCCCTGATGTGTGACGCTTCAGATATTGCCGTGGGCAGTGTCCTTCAACAAAGGGTAAATAACTCATGGGAACCGTTGGGATTTTTCTCAAAAAAGTTGTCCTCGGCTCAAGCTAAGTACAGTACATACGATCGCGAACTCCTTGCTCTTTACCTATCAATTAGACATTTCCGAAAGTCGTTTGAAGGTCGCCAATTGACCTTGTATACCGACCATAAGCCCTTATGTTCAGTGTTCAAGAAGGTAAGTGACGATAGCAAGGAAAGTCCCAGGCGCGCGAGGCAACTTGTTTTTATAAGCGAGTTTACTACAGACATACGTCACATAAGTGGCAAGGACAATGTGGTCGCAGACACGCTGTCTAGAGTCGAAACAATTAACATTCCGTCTGTATTAGACTTCTCAGAGTTAGCCAACGCACAAGTTACAGATGATTATGTTTTACGCATGGCGCAATCGAATCCTAATGATGCAAGCAAAGTCCAGCTCAAACTAATAACATTGCCGACTTGCGATAAACCGATACTTTGCGAAACATCTACACGCCAAGCTCGACCTTATTTACCTTTAGAGTTTCGTCGGAAAGTATTTGACAGTTTACATGCATTAAGTCATCCTGGTATCCGCACTAGTAGAAAAATGGTTAGTAAACACTACTTTTGGCCAGATTTAAATAAGGACGTAGGAAATTGGGCTCGGTCGTGTATCCAATGTCAAAGGGCGAAAGTCAGCCGGCATACGATGTCAGAACTAGGTACGTTCCCCGATTCAGCCGCTTTTGAACATATACACGTAGATATTGTCGGAGCATTACCCACAACTTCAAATGGGTATAGGTATCTCTTAACCATCATAGATAGGTTTACGCGTTGGCCCGAGGCATTCCCTATAACCGAAATAACCGCGGAGGTAGTAGCCAAAACCATTTACGAAGGCTGGATTGTTCGCTACGGTTGTCCGCTAAGGCTAACTAGCGACCAAGGCCGCCAATTTGAAAGCAGGTTATTTTCAGAGCTAATGAAGTTGTTAGGGGTTGATAAGATAAGGACCACCCCTTATCACGCAGAATCGAATGGACGTATTGAGCGATTTCACAGGTCTCTAAAGGCTGCACTCATGGCAAAACTCGCAGAGGGAAGCTCTTGGGTAGATCTCCTTCCCAGTGTAATGCTCGGGTTACGCACCGCAGGTAGATCCGACAGTGGCATAAGCGCAGCGGAAATGACATTCGGTCGCACGCTTCGCCTGCCAGGAGCGTTTTATGAAACAACGCCAGATAGAGACCCTGTCGACCCTTATAGCGAGGTAGAGAAAATTAGGGATCACATTTCTAGTCTCAAACCAGCTTTGAAGCGTGATAGAGGAGATAGGACTATTTTTGTGCATCATGACTTGCGCACGTGCACGCATGTTTTCCTTAGAGACGACACGGTGCGCAAGCCATTAAAACCGCCTTACGATGGACCTTACAAGGTCATCGAAAGGGGTGAAAAAGTATTTTTAATTCAACTTCCCAGTAGACAAGCTCGTGTTTCGATTGATAGGTTAAAACCCGCATTTATACTTAATTTAGATACCGATCAACACGGTTTAGATAATCAAGGTAGCTCTCAAAGTAAGCGGACGTCCCAGGCTATGGGGGATCGGGAATCGCCTTCGGTGGTACCATCGCCCATACCTGAACCGGTGACTCGGACAACGCGTAGCGGGAGGACCGTTAACAGGCCGGTCCGATTTTTAATTGACGACTAAATCGCTATCAACGTACGTGCACATTAGATGTAAGGATCGATCCGTAGCAGTAACGTATATTAAGAATTATTTTATAGTGTGTATGTTTTACTTAATGTTGTGTTAAATTATAGGTACGAATTTATAAATACGCCACTAAGTTGCATTGCTGTTGTAACATCGTACGGTTTGGCCAACCGAGATGTAACGTCAGTAATGTTTATGAGGTCAGCTGTACTGAAAATGAATCACTAAATTATATGATAGTTATGTATTTACTTATAGCATTATATCTTAGGTTGCAACCTAGTTAAGTAATGTTTTGAAGTAGAAATTCTTGTAAATAATTTGTGTGTAAGTTTTTTGTAATATTTAAGAAACGATTTCGACGAAACGTAACCAATTTCAATCGATCTCCGGGCAAGTCGAAATTAAACTGAATTACGTCGGCATAGGGCTCATCGCAGTTGGCATGGTCCTATTTATCATGTTATTGTACGCGCTACGCGCTTAATGTAAACACCACGTCGGAAATTGGTTGCGCAAAGCCGTCGACTCGGTGTCGTTTTCTTTTCTCAGGCAACTCGAGCCGGGAACGTGATACCAGAGCCAGTTGTTTATTAATTTGAAGTGTGTGAACTGTGTACTTATGTTTAATGATAGTTAAGTCTAAGTGTTTGTTATGTATTTTTTTTTTTACCAGTGTAATTTTTCTATACCTTTTTATTTTTCAAAAAGGGGGGGATTACTGTGGGAACACACGTGGATTGTTAATCCCACTACGTTGCAGATTCGGATCGGCGCGCGGGACGCGCGGGGGGTTAGCATCCACTTACGTTCTCACAGGCCCCGCCAATATACGACACTTACGTACCAACCGTGACTTCATGTACACGCAGTAAAGAATATTAATAATCAATTGATTTTCATTGGGTCACCACTAACCTAGACCTTGAGTGTGCGCACTA
The DNA here is from genome assembly GCA_949128165.1 of Lathronympha strigana. NCBI lineage: Eukaryota > Metazoa > Arthropoda > Insecta > Lepidoptera > Tortricidae > Lathronympha > Lathronympha strigana. The sequence continues at coordinate 15,434,829 of OX421918.1, read as the reverse complement.
AGTACTTAAGTCGCACACGGTTTAAGGAAAAGTAAAGAAAAAAAGTGATCATGTCTTTTTATGTTACACTTTGTATGTTAAAAAAGAATTTTATTCTCTGGGTCAATCAACTGTAAGAGTAACGTGAGCAACCATTTTATGCATGATGCAAATTCAATTAATAATTTATCTCTCAATAAGTGTAACTTCTCCTAGACATATAATGAATCATACATTTGCATCTGTAATTCAAATAAACACGCAATAAAGTCGTGACTCACGTTACTTTTATATGGATTGTTTGCTGATGCATAGATAAACTTACGCTTGTATTCCCAGCAGCTCAGTTTCAATTAGGGTGTGCAAACCGATTTTTAGTTGTATGGAAAACCGGTTAATAACCGGTACGGTTAAGTTTCATACAAATAAAAACCGGTTTGCCCACCCTACTATCAGTGCTATTAACAATTAAGGCGATTAAAAGTTACAAAATTACAGAAACGACTAGATTACTAACGAGATTGAAATTGCAGTCAACCCATAAGCCATACCCATAGTACAGTGAAACCCATATTCCACAGTCGACACTCATGAGAGGAAGGGGGGTGGTTTACCCGTCAGCACACGGAACGCACACACCCATGGCAGTCCCAAATAGAGTTTATCTTTGCCAAGTTTTCTACACTTAGATAGCACAGATTATGGAAGTGTTACGTATACGTCATAAGTTTTAAATTCGAAGACGTTTCACTCTAACCCAATGAAGTAAAATACACAGATAATATGGCCAGAGGCCTTACCGTGACGTCTTAACGCGATTTAGTTGACGACCTAAACTGAGTCGCTTCCATACAACTGAGGCTAACGTCTGTAAAAGTAAAGTCTAAACCTAAAGTCCCCAGCACAAATATTATAACGTTTCAATGTCTCACCTCGACGACTAGCAATTCATATCCAGTTTTGTTTTAATGCGTTCCTGAAATTTTAGTATTTCCCTCAATTTTATCAAATTTTGCTGCACTCTCGAAGCTGTTGATTTCACTTTGTAAGCTTTATCTTTAAGGTCCCTTTTCCAGTGGCCTAGTTACACAAAAAACATGTAGTTATTGGGTACAAAATGATGAAATTACCAAAAGTTTTGTGGGCCTGTAAGCTGTATTGCAAAAATGGGATCTTAAGCACCAATAGCACCATACAGGGTGTAACAAAGGGGTCTAAAATAGGGAGTGATCAGTATCATTGTTTGAGTAGAAATAAGTGGAAAAAAAATCGCGTAATCCCAGAGGGTAAACAAGGCCTTATTGCGATTACTCCGGTTTCCTTACGATGTTTTCCTTCACCGAAAAGCAATTGGTAAATATTGAATATAATTTCCGGGAGGATTTGACCCCGTGACCTTCGGATTGAAAGTCGCACTCCCTACCGCTGGACCACCAACGCTTCCATACTATCAACTCCATACTAGTATTATAAATGCGGAAGTAACCATGTCTGTCTGTCACCTCTTCACTCTAAAACCCCTGAATGGATCAAGATAAAATTTGGTATGGGGATAGTTTGACTTCTGGGAAAGGGCATAAGATGGTTTTTGTTCTAATTCTATGCAGACGAAGTCGCGGGCAAAAGCTAGTAGTGTATACATGCAAATGCACCGACAGCAAGTGTGTTCATAAATAAAATGAAATCTTCGTACCTGAGACCATTGTAATCAATAAGGCAATCAATATAAATAAGAATGAAATTTTCATGATTGGCTGTGGTTAAATTCCTTCTAAGTCAAAACTGCGAGTTAATAGAAAGTCTAAATGAAGTAAACACTCATGCATGTGAATAAATTGATTATAAAATTTATTTGCGCAATTTAGAAGCAATCAATGTAATTTGGATTTAATTAAAATGCAATCATGTTTTAATCATTGTTGCAAGTTATTGAACAACTTGTGCGCAAGATTTTGCAATTTTTGCATCAAATTACAAGAAAAAGAGAAATACCAGGGAAAAATGCATTCAAATTCTACGTACACCCGTTGTTGAGTTTAATTTTGGTTATTCATCCGAAAGGTTTACAAATGATACTCTTTTACTAAGTTCGCGCTGTAAAGGGGCCCACTGACTTACAGTCCGCCGGCAGGCAACGGCCTGTCAGTTAGAACAAAATTTTGACAGCTCCGAACAACCGACAGGCTGTTGCCTGCCGGCGGACTGTAAGTCAGTGGGCCCCTTAATTGGCCATCTCAGTGGACTATAGTAAACGCACCGATAATGGACTGTGTATGGGTAATGTGAGGCACTAAATGAAAAAATCTTCATTTAGTCGTTTTTACTTTTTGGAACCCTTATAACATTTACACTGGTCATTTCCTTCTTGTCGGTTCAAAATGACGGTACGACAAAGGTTAAAATTTACGGTACAATTTTTTATTCCTGTATTAAACCTGCATATGTTTCATTGAGTTAACCATGAATCAAGGTCAACCTGCAATCAGAAGGCCTACCACGAACCACGAACGAAGTTTCACCTCTCTGTCGCACTTAAGTGAGAAATCACAAGTGCGAAAGGGAGGTATACTTTCGTTCGCGGTTCGTGGTAGGCGCTCTGTTATATTGCAGTAATGTTTATGTTTAGTGAGACTGGACTACTTTTCATTGGTAAATCCCATTATCGGTTCAAAAAAGATGCGTTTTCATTTGGCCACTATTTTAAAACCGATAAACATATCTACCATGAAACACTTTGTGAATATAAAGAGTAGGACTTTTAACAGTACAACTTTTACAGGAGAAATTAATACTCCGAATTCGCTCTTAAATGTCCCTTGATCGGTACAGTTACCATATATGTTATTATTTTGGTACAGATAATAGTTATGTACGTTTCCTGATACAGTGAAGATTGTCCAGTGTTAAACAACTTTTCATGTATATCATTTTGATTCATTACCTTTTTTTTTAATGTTAGGTACACGTTCAGTGTGGTTCGTGAACTTTGCTCAGATGTCAGACAACCCCCTAAGCGGTTTGTCGCTATACGCCGGGCACTTATAGATATTAAACCAATTTCTGGAATTTTGCGCGGTTTTTTATCTAACAAATATTAATATATTAATCATTTTGAACAGAGTAGGTACCTATTACCTAATTCTTGTGTTATCGGAAGTATTCCTCGCATTACGTAAGCCTTGATAAAATGGTGGACTAATGACTCGCAGTTCCAATCTCGAACAAGGCATGGAATATATTAAAAAGGAAAATACTTTATCCGCAATTCAAGACTTCAATTGAATACATAATTACTAGAGCTACCTACTAAATATGAATGATTTTTTTGAAATTCTGACCAGAGCTCGGAACCGACATTTAAAAAAAATCCCCGATCCTACCAATATTTTGAATTACTTTATTAATATTTATGTAGGACCACAGGACAGGTAACAACTTCGTTACTTTTACGAAAGTGACTCCCATCTGTGTGCGTAACCAAGATGCCAATCGCTAACGCTCAGTCGCGAACGGAACGCAACTGTCATTCTCCCACTAATAAGGTAGAGAGATATAACTACGATACGCCTCGTTACGTGAGCGAGGGGTTAACTAGCCCTTATTAGGATTAGTCCGCTTTCCTCACGATGTTTTCCTTTACCGAAAAGCGATAGGTAAATAGCTAATGATATTTCGTAAGTTCTGAAAAATCATTGGTACGAGCCGGGATTTGAACCCGCGACCTTTTGTTGAAAGTCGGATCGGAGTCGGAGTCGGGGCGCTCTTACTTCTGGGCCACCAACGCTCCTAAATTACCAAAACCAAACAAAGAAAACTAAAGTAGGTATGTACATATTAATATGTTGTATGTTGAAAATACCAGTTCAAAGGAAATCTGCCAAATCACACACGCTACGAGGTAAGGTAACTAGAAAGGTCCAACGTGGTTTTTTACTTAAAAAAAAACATAATTAAGGTTTCTACAGGCCCTAGTCATCTGAAAACAAAAGGCATTTAATTTAATTTATTTTTATTTGATTTTGCATTCGAATTTATACATTTAATACAATCCTGAATTTCTCATTTTTTTGGCCTTCAACTTCTTCGTCTTTCTAAGTTTCGTTGCTTGACACGTATTTGAGATTATGTTCGTCAGTTTCATGCGATGCTGGTTCAGTTTTCTCATGCATTCATCCACTTGACTTTCGGTTTTAGCGTGGTATTCCATCGTCTTCAACAGGGCAGCTACATCCACCTCTATGTCTTGAAAAGCTACGCGAACGTCCTCGAATCCTCTCTCGAGATCAGCTGGAATGTAAATAAATTAATAAATATTTAGGGACAATCTCACAGAAATCGACCTATCCCAAACTAAGTAAAGCTGGTACTAGACGACCAGATATATAGAAAATCTCCATAACTCAGGAACTTAATGATTCGTGATAAACACACAAATAAATGCCCTTACTAGGATTCGAACCCGGGACCTTCAGGTTCGTAGGCAGGACCACCACCATCTAGGCGAAGGAGGCCGTTACATGTGACACTGACATTATTAAGAACTGAATCAATCTCAATCACGCGCCGGATGGAGAAAAATTCTGAAGATAAAGTCTTTATATCACATCACACAAATCCATCTTATACGAGCGTACATGGCGGTTTAGGACATTTAGATCTAAGCAGTAAGTAGAGCTCCAGAAGAAACTGTGGTTGCCCCCTTAAAGTCCTATTAGCTTAGAGCATTTACAACGAAAGTACGCTTGTCTGACGTTTTCAATACAAACATATTCAGCCGAGTTTTGCGGAAGAAGAGAGGGTATGCCCAGTCGTACGGCCACATAGTAACAGACACGTCAATCCATACAATGATATGATATTTCTGCAGTCTTTAGGCTGACGGAAGCTCGTACGAAGGACTTTTGTATTGAACTTTATGTCTAAATATTATCATGCCCTTAAATGCATGAATTATCAATATTGATCCTAAAACATCCTAAGTGACAAACAAATTTATTTCAAATTAAGAACTTACAACGATGTGATAAAGTTTACATTCCAAGAGAACTTGATTGTCACTTGTCCCGTTTCTGTGTCATCAATGCATCATCATGCAATTAAGGGTTAAATGATAGCACACACTAGAACGGGCCGAGACGTGACCGGGCCGATCCGATCTATCAGTTTCTATAAAAAAGGTCACGTGAATTCCTATAGAAATTGCGAGATCGCTCCGTCTCGCCCTGTCCTGCCCCGTTCTAGTGTTCGTCATCCTTAAAGGGAGTCGTCTTCTCATAAAAATAAAGTACCTCTATAATTTTCCAAACCTAAAATACTTTTTAGAAAAAGTACACATAGTCAGTAGACAGCACTTTCCTTGCCTACCTTACCATACGACTGTATGGTAAGGTAGGCAAGGAAAGTATCTGCTATAGTATCTGCCGCTATAAAGGGCAAAAAATATACGACACGCTCATTGCTGTACATTAGATTGTGTCAGATATTTTTGCGGCCTTCATAGTGGACTACCGCTATGAAGACTACCTCAAAGGAAATAATGACCTCGAGATTCATAATCACCTCCGAGGATCTCACTTAAACTTAGTGTTAAATAGGTTTTTATTACCTCTGTTGCAGGCTGAAATCAATAAACTTTGAATAAATTACAAGTAAAATAATGTACTTTCAATTCTTATTTATTTTGGTTAGTTAAGCCACTAGAGTTTGCACCCGGGACCAGGTTTGTATGGCGAGTACCAGGACTTTCAGCACTTTTGGGATTTTTAGTACGAAGCGGGAGCATACCCAGTAAGCTCCTACTTGTGCAATAAAACGAAATCACTCGACCTTTGCAATCGCCTAGGCCTAGTTTGGAAGTATATAGAAATTAAAAATTAAGTTCGTAAAATGAAACAGTTTAAAACGGACTCATCGCGTACATGAACACAATGACTACGTTTCAAATCCTGCACAGCACTTCTTTTCACAGCGTTTCATGATGACTCACACTAGAACGGGACGGGACGATCTGTCAATTTCTATAGAAAGAATCACGTGATAACTCGGAGCCCTCGGAGGTCACGTGACGTTTTATATAGAAACTGACGGATCGGACTGGCCCGGGCACGTCCCGACTGGTTCTAGTCATAGTGTGTGTGTGTGTGTGTGTGTGTGTGTGTGTGTTTGTGTGTACGCGATCATTTTAAAGTGTTTCATTTCAAAGAATACTAATCACAGTAATCCCACTAATAGAAGATATATGATATATGATATATGTTAAGTTGATAGATTTAACAAATAAACTCTTACCGTCTCCATACCGATATAACAAAGTTATTGTCACAATTAAAAGCAAATTCATTTTAAACGTAGCGAGTTTGCAACAACAATCATTCCAACTAAGGAAAAATGTGATGAAATTGATTTTCCACAAGGCGCAAGTAACTTCGTTTTCATTAGAAAGTTCTGAAAAGCATAAATATTGACGCTAATTGTAAAATGTTTGCTATAATTATGATTTGATTGCAACATGGTTTAGAAAACGATTAGTATAGCTACACACTTAATTATTTTTCGGTACCTATCTGGTTACATTTTTTTTTTTTAACCTTTGGGAAACAAACAGGCATAATCAATACACATAGTTAAACAAATAAGACATACATAAGCCAAACAGTTTCCACTATTTGGATAGCAACGAAACCGAAATAGTTAGCTTGCTATAATATAGGTATACGGTTTAACTGTGGTGTATCCCTAGGTACGCTAGAGTCCGACTGTGCTAATCTCTATCTATTGAAGTCTTAGAGTCTTACTGAGCTAACTTTGCATAGATTTTGATAGCATAGACTGTTAAAGTGTTTAGAAGACGTCATAATTTCATAGAAGATTGACGTTTAAATTAAACACTTAACAGTACATTACCCTTATCAGTACGTTTAAGCTTGACAGTACATTTGCTGGGAAGAGATAACATGGTTTGACTCTAGGAGATGTGTACGGAGTTACAGTTACGTTATATGCTGGCAAGTCAGATCTCCATACTTTTTTTTTACAGATCTGGCGGATATGCGACTTTATATGGCCAGCAATTCAACATCTTGACATAACTGCTGCACATAAGACAAATTGGACGTACGTTTGCAAACAGGAACCAACCCCACAAAAATAATTTTGAAAATTGAATTTTATTGCTAGAAGCATGAAGTAAACATCTGAATGGCGATTCATTGTGGGTTGGTTCCCGTTTGCAAAAGTACGTCCAATTAACCCTACAATTCATGACTTTTTATCTCTTCTCTTTTATCTCTCTCTCTCTCTCTCTCTTATAAAAATAGGGGTTAGCGTTCAAGAAAAAAAAATAACAATGAAAATTTTGTGAGAATAAAAGATATATTCCTGTTCCCGATATGGAACTCTATGCAAAAGCCCAAAAAGACCATGTGAAAAGTTTCTTCCATATCGTCTAAAAAACAATGATTAAAAAATGTAACAGACTACGAGCAAAACATAAATAACTGTTCCTACAGGTTAGACGAAATTAAGATTATGCCAATGTCATAACGACGCTTATAAACGGAAAAAAAATTCACTCTATATTTGAACGTAAATGCATGGAGTACCACATCGGGAACGTATGATGAATCGGTGGCTAGATTCCGCTGTCTATCGGCAATGTCGCATCCGATGTTGCCAAGTAGCGAGATCGTAGTAGCCAAGTATAGTTTGTATCCTTTCATGTACAACAGATGTCGCCGCCTACCTCATTCTTAGCGTAGGTAATCCGCAAATATATTAGTTGTACCTAATGGGGAACTGTATGCATTGTAGGGTTTGATGCCTCCTGTCAGTATCCTACGACCCCTCTTCACCCGCGCTAGAGAGCTGTCTCAATTTAACGGTAGACCTATAACTTTGATACTAGATTCGGGCATCTGGCCGGCTGGTCAACTATGAAGCTGAGAGTGAACTCCCAACTATTCAGTTGGGAAAAAGAAATGTCAAAATGCATCAAAATTGTCGCAGATTTCTAACTTTAAAGGACTGATTTTATATATACGAGTATCATCAGTAAAAACATCATTGCACATTTGTGGAAAACATCGCACTATAAAGTCACCTTTTGCTGTTTTTTTTTAACGAAATCACCTGACATTATTTAACTTACCACTACTTACTAGTTTGCCCTCCAAATTTTTGACCATTTTCGTGGCTAGATCTCAACCTACGACGAAACTTCGATATTGTTTTCATTTTAGTCAAATATTTCTGTTAATTATTCCAATGTACTTACTATTTGTCACGAGTTAAAGTTAATTAATTCAGTGTACTTACAGTGTTTCTATTTTTTTAAGCCCCTCGACAATCCTCACATTTTCGAATACGAGTGAATGTGAATTTCCAGGTCCACCAATTATTAAATTTATCGTGTCAGAATTAGAATTCAGAACTTAATTTTTTACTGTTTTGTTTTTGTTAAACAACAACAAAGTACTTATTTCAGAATTCAAAGTCTGATAGCCAGTAACAGGTCTGGCTTTGATAAAATAGAGAAAACGAATAACCTTAACAAATTGTAATAATTTTATTAGGTTAGGCGTTGCGACAGCGATATTAGGCAATCCTAAAGCCACGGGTTCAATCCCCAGCTTGTACCAATGACTTTTTCGCTGCTTTTTCGGGATTTTCATATTAAATATCACTTGACGTTTACTAATCGCTTTACAGCGAAAGAAAATATTGCGAGTGAATTAGACTACCTAATCCCAATAACGATGGCAGTCGATCTCGCAAAAACTATCGCCTACGTTTAATCTTAGGATTAGGTTCCCAAATGGACACTAGGTTCCCTTTACCCGGGAAGATAATGACGATTATTTGGGTTATTAGCCTATTATAAAGTCTCACTGCTGGTTAAATAAAAATAAATAAATAAATAAATATTGCGAGACAATCTTACACAAATCGACCTAGTCCCACGATAAGCTCAATAAGGCTTGTGTTGTAGGTACTAGACGACGATATATATATATATAATAGAGACATATAAATACTTAAATACACAGAAAACATCCATAACTCAGGAACAAATATTCGTGATAAACACACAAATCAATGCCCTGACCAGGATTCGAACCTGGGAGCTCTTAAGTTATTTCGTAATTTTTTCACTTTCGCTCAAATTAAAATAAAACAACTTTTAGTTCACCTTTATATTATATTAGAATGAATATATAAATCAAACGCTCTAAATAAACCAGGTCTGTGGCGGACATAATCTCAAAACGTAAAACGGTAATAGGTCGTCGGTATGAAGTTTCGACGTCTTACGATTGAAAGCGTTACTTAAAGGGATGTACCCATGGTTTTCTACCCGTCTTCAATTTCAAAGCTCGGAGTTCTTTTTTTACACATTTATCGTTCAGCTTCCCGAACAGTTTACTAGGTTTAGTGTTCAGACAGTGTTCTAGTTTTTCGTTGTTGTAGATCTGATTTGGAATGATCTGCTTGAGCTCTTCCATGGTCGCTTGTAGTGATGTTACCATGGCCATGGCTTCGTCGACCTGGGGTTTGTATTCTGTAAAGGAGAATTGATTATAAAAACCTGGTTATCCATTGAAGAGCATAATCAAATTCAGAAAAAATAGGAAAATATTTTTTTGTCGTCTCAATAGGCCAACACTCCGGACAAAAAAACACCCGATCGACCCTTAAGAGGCCACAGTGGTCAAATTGTTACCATTCAGACGCATAGATGTCAATACCTGGTACCTGATATTTATATAAGTACATAAAACGTGATAACATGGTTTTTAACAAATGCCTCGATACTTTTTATATTCAAATATAGGTCCTTTTTTACATGTTATTGATCAGAACGTCGAAACCCTTGAATTTATAAACATTCTTGCCTTTAATTAGTTGAGTAGTTAACGATAGTATCTACCTTGGTATCACTTATAGATCATATGGGATGTCTGAAGTTTTTAGGGACTGTTGTTACCGTGTATATATCCGTGCGAGCGAGATGCACGACATGCAGCGTAAATAGGCACTTAGTACGTATAGTACATACATACTCGTATAACAAACACAAAGGCACATTTTTAACTAGCAACGAATTGAACTTATGGATATTATTACCTTTAGTACATGCTAAAAAACAGAAAGAAAATATAAGTAATGTGTTTTTTTAATCAGGGACACACCAAATCAATCTATCCAACATCCGAAAGCTGTTATTTTTTAAAAAGTAGCACACCTGCATAAATTCTTGTGATGTATCAGTAGGTTTCAAACTTCGTTTATTTACTTACTTTGTAAATGTATAAATTCAATAATTATATTTTGATTATTTAGTTAGTAAGGTATACAGTCAGACAACCACAAGCTGCAGTATTTTTATTTTTATTTTAAGTGCGTCTCCTTTTTTTGAGTAAAAATAATACGGAGGCATATAAATATCATAAAAACCAACTGCGGCCACTGGCTATCAGACTAAACATTTATGTAATTATGCATAAAAAAAAAACACTTTGTCTATGGAGATGCTTAGCAAGATGTGCCTATCAAACTTTGAAAAATAATTTTTATTTTACGTCTTATACATGATGCAACAAAAATGCTGGTGATCAGTGTCGTGTAGCCTAAAAGGAAAAAAATAGGGGGGAAAATGGACGCGATTTTTTTTTCTTCTATGATTGGCCGATTGGGACGACTGCGCATCAAATATTTTTTTCCTACTTAGACCATGATACTGATTTCGCCCTTAAAGGGTGCATTATTGTTACAACCTGTATATTAGATGAAAATACTGAAAAATTTGAAAGTATAATTACCATTGCTTAAATTAACTAATGCATAAAAAAATAAAAGTTTAATTATGAAGAAACGATGCATCTTTGCAGGGAAACTTCTTACTTCTCAATTACCCAATTATAACGCTAGTTTCAGGAAAATGTTCAATTAAATTACTCGTGAAATATACTTCTTTTGGACAAGTGCCTACTGATTCTTAATTAACTTATTATTTTTAGCATTCCGTGAGCAACGTTAGACCAACCAGCCAAGCATTCTCTCATTTCATTTTCTATACAAAAAAAAATATTTGCCGTTTTTTGCGAGATGCCTCTCACCTCAAATGTATTTCTATTCGTACGTAACGTGCAAATACTAGCTTTGTCAGATAAACGTCAATCTATACAATAAACATGATGACTGTCATAATTATGCTTTCTGCAGAGGGGAACACCTGTCATTACCACTCCGGTTGGTTGAATGGTCTAAATTAGTAGGTACCTACTAGTAGGGTATTACATACCTTTAAATACGTGTTTGGCAACGAAATTTCAAAATTTTCAAAACTTCATAATTGTTTTGTTTGTTTGTTTTATAGTTTTTTTAGGGTTCCGTACCTCAAAAGAAGAAAATGAAACCCTTATGATCATTTTGTTTTTGTAGCAAATCAAAGTTGATTTTGTAAAAGGGTTTGTATAATAACAGTCGCACAAGAATAGACCACATAAGTTACAGACTTGTTATTTCCAAAACGTGTCGTTATTCCACTTGACGTTGTCGACGACTGATATCTTCTGCAAGTCTGCTGGCAGCTCTGCCATTATGTTAGATGGAATCTTGTCTGTATCATTGAAAAAATATAATCAGAACGAATAATAAGGCAAGAACACGTCTTATAATGTATGTAGGTTGCGTATGTCAGGATCAGTCAACGCTACAGTTGAACACACGAAACAAGCCCACATACTTACAGTAGTAAGTATGTGGGCTTGTGTATTAAGGGCGGTAAACAAGAAATAAGAAACGAGTGTGAATTTAATCCTGGGTTGAAGACGAGGGCTTAATTTTAACACACGAGCAGGTCTGATACAATTATAACCTGTCTCGCGGAACCCTTCCTTCAGTTAAACTTTTCCGTAGTCAGGTGAAAATCAAATTGCACACAATTACTACTTGTAAGAATGGAATTTGATGAATTTGCATTTCGTATGGTAAGTGGTAAGGTAGGTTGGATACAGTAAAACAAAGGGAAATTATAGGGTAGCGTTGTTGTAAGGTGTTTTTAATTGCAGCTAAAATATTCTAAGCCAATCTGTAGTACCTAGATTGGTTATTCCTTTAGAAAGAAGTAAATTACTCTTAATCTTTTCCACGCCAAAGACATATATGCACCACAGCACAGGTTCAACACAAAAGACCGATTAATCGGTCACAGACCAAAGAGCAACATAGAGCTTAATGAACACTCATAAAGTTCAACTTCAGTTTTGAAACTTCAGTGACGTGGCGTCTAAGGGAAAGCGTTTGTATTTAACAGTGCGTCGAAAAGGTTAACCATGAATTTGACTTGGCCGTATTCGCTACGCGTCAATCCAACTCACCGTCAATGCGTTTCGCTCACACATCAGCAGGCTTAAGTCTACGCGCGAATTCAACTCGATTGCCTTTTGTCTTGTGTCTGTAAAGACACATTATCAACGGGCTGCCCTCACAAGCCGAGCACTCTGCCGCTAATATTTCTAATCATAGTCAACCCAGTGGTTTGTGAGGGGGACAGAAGGGCCGACGTCCATTGTTTTTGCGTAGTGTTCAAAACTGTTTGTATTCACCTCTATGAGAGTTAAATATCTGTTCTTAAGAACTATAGTCTGACAACCCAACGATCGCAGTAACAGGAACAAAAAAAAAAACTATATCCATCCCTTTTTTCGGGGTGGTAATACAAGCGTAAGAAAAAGACAGTATGATGCTCTCTATCCTACTGTTACTGCGCTCGCTGGCTTGTCAGACTATATTATATAATCTGTGATATCAGTATGAGCGCGATGCATACACGCCCATACACGTACCATTGCATTTGAAATCCATTTTCGACCACTCGATATTCTCCTGAGAGAACGCATATACTCCAATCCTGCCCCCTGGGATAGTTTTGTCGTAGATGTTCCCAGAGTCCACGATAAGCTCACTGCCTCTAAACACCTTTACACGGATGAGGCCGATGTGAGGCCGGTGAAGGATCTGCCATTGGTACATGATTAGGTGTTTCCAGCCTTGTTTTTTTTGGTCTTGCCATAGGAGCTGCACCTGGTAATGCAATCGTTTGGAATTGATCACTTTTTTTAAATCATTTATAAATGGTATAACTTAAATAAAGTGAAACTAAACGCAAACCACAGTGGCAACACCAGTTATCCATCACTCTTCACTTATTTCGATTCCAACAGTGTGGAGAATTCTGTTTGTACGTTGAGTTGAACCGTAAAATTGCTTGGTGTTCACCTAAATCCGAAATATCGAACTGTAATACCTGGTCTTTAACGGACTCCGTGCTATAAAGCGCGTTCCTGAGATAGGCCCCAGGCCCAGTCGACGAGTTCACAAGCTTGATGTGGACGCCAGCGTCAGCGTACACCACTGAAGGCCATCCCCTCCAGTATTTCTCCGATCTGGCTTTCCACGAGACAAGGTAAAATTCACTGTTGTCTCTATAACTGGAAGAAACACCCTTCAAATTAGAAATTTAAACTCGTACTTTTGTGCCTTTTTTAAGCAAGAAAGATATAATCATGTCTGACTATAACTTGGATGGGATATTTGAGCCCCGCGTAAGCCTCGCACCCACCACGAGACCGGCGTCTGCCCGCAGTGACGACGATATGGCGTGCCTGAACATCATCCTCATAGACAACCCGTTCGATGAATGTAGATGGACGGAGAGCGATAGGCAGGCTTCTTTAAGGTCTACGTTCTTAAAGAAAGGAGTGAATGCTGCGTTGACGACAGAAGGAGTAGAATGAAAGCGAAAAACACGTTGTGTCGATCCCATATAAGTCATACAAGGACAGGGAGAAGGAGAGAACTTCCACTTATTAAAATGAGGACCTAATGATGATCAGCTATTTTTTTTATACTTATCACGGTACGCTTTCTATAGAAACTGACACCATCTCCCGTCCTGGTCTAACGTGAATATACTTTCAGTACAATACAATAATTTATATTACAAATATACTAACCCAAACACAAATCCAAGAAAGTCATTATCATATTTGTCCCTGACTACAACTTGGCCGGAATAGTCGAGGCCCGCGTAGGCCTCGCACCCCACCACGAGGCCAGCGTCCGCCCGCAGTGTCGACGATATCCTCTTCCCGTGCCCGTACACCATCCACACGGGAGAGCCGTCTTCAATTTGGTCAGGGTGCAAATCCACTTTCATGTAGTCTCTGAAATCAAGTTCCAATGGAAAGGGCACAATGAGAAAGTATCTACATTTCTTCTTTTTGCTAGGTTTTTATGCGCCGGCCGGCCTATGCCACGGCTCGGAGAGCCTAGAGTTCGCTTTGGCAACTAATCCCAAGATTTGCCGTAGGCGTTAGCTTTACAAAAGCGACTGCTATCTGAGCATCTGACCTTCCAACCCAGAGGGTAAATTTGGTCTTATTGGAATTAGTCCGGTTTCCTCACGATGTTTCCCTTCAGAAAAACTCATTGGTACGAGCCGGGGAGAAAGTATTTATAAACTGAAATAGATGTAGTATTCTATAAAAAAGATCAACCCCATCCGAAGCCATGCAGAGGATTCCGTGACCTCTAATGAAGCTGAAGATGATGAAGCTTGTACTTGGAGTTCGGCCACAGTCGTCTTGCCTCTCAACAAGAATGCATATACTTGAGAATACGCCGGCTTTCATTGACACCACGTGGCTTTTTCTATGACGTATATGGCATTTAAACTGTATGTAACTGATTTTGATACAATATATAATAAATGGGGACTTACGGATTAGTTCTCGTCAGTTCTTTAGTGTCAGTGCAGACATCTGGCACACTGATGGGAGTTTCTTGATCGTCATCATTTGGACATGTATCCGCGTCTATCCTATTCAACACTACAAAAAAATTGTCTTTTTTTTTATGCTATAGGGGGCAAACGAGCAAACGAATCGCCTGATGGTAAGCGATTAACGTCGTCCATGGACACCCGCAACACCGGAGGTGTCGCAAGTGCGTTGCCGGCCTTTAAGGTGGGAGTACGCTCTTTTCTTGAAGGTTTGAAGGTCTTCCTTTGACTGTATGTGTGATACACAATCACGTCGTTAATTATAAAATCATGTAGTGTCCGACTGAGGCTAATTTTACATCGATTTTAATAGTGCAGAGGCGCAGTCTCTATTATCAATATCGACGCAAACTTAACTTGGACACTACCTAGCAGATTTTTATTTTATTCAATGGGACATACCTACTTACTGTGACTGTGAAGTCTTAACGCAATTCAGTTTAGATTCTTAAATGTGCTCAGTTGTATTGTATTGTATGGCAGCGACTCACTTTAGGTGAGATGGGATGGGACGGGATGACTTGTCAATATCTATAGAAACAATCTAGTGATAGCTCGGAGTCCTCGGATGTTACGTGACGTTTTCTATAGAATCTGACAGATCGTCCCGTCCCGCCCCGTCCCGTCTCGTCATCGTTAAGTATGACTGACTCTAGTCAGTCATACTTAAACAGGACTGCATATGGACTTTGACCGCGATTGTCTTGTATAAACTGTCTAGTAGTTAAATTGGTGTGTGAACGTGATGTCTTAAAATAAATAATCATCGTACCACCAGGAACGTCATAATAAATGTCCTCTTTTCTGTTCTCTGCCTCTGCGTAGTCTTCCTTGGCGGGTGGCTGCGTAGTCACAGTCGTGGTCGTAGTCGCAGGGGTCATAGGTTTAGTAAGTCTAGACTTCGTCGTTGTTCTACGGATTTCCGTCTTTTGTTTGATGGGTTTGGTCACGGTACGAGATGTGCTTTTGGTCCTAGTGCGTCGTGATGGCCATGTGATGTGTACTGTTGGTTTCGGCGTCTTATAAACGGCGCGAGGAGCTTTAAAATCCCTTTCTGAAAAATGCGTTCAATTTATATTACTGGAGTAACTGGGCGAAAAATAAACACGCGTTTTGCCAGAGAGAGAGAGAGTTTGTTGTTTTGGCTAATCTAGATCGATTTTCGTCCCCAAAAAAACCCTTATTCGATGTCGTAGGTTTCCAGGACACGACGTCGTATCGTGTTATTGTTAGATGGCCCTTATGCGGGTATCAAATTCACGTATTGATATATAAAGTACCTACTTTGTTTACACCTAATGAAATTGAAACATTCATGACGACCTTCTAAAGATGGAAGTTTCCAAGTTCCAACCCGCTTTGGGAAAGAGTGGAGACTATTCCTAATCTAGTACATGAGATTGGAAGTAGTCCAGTGGCTAGTATGATTGCCATTTATCGGCTATCACGCCATGCGTCACTTTCGCACTAACTTTGTTAGAAAGTGACAGCCATAGTGATAAGTCGACCATATTAGACTAGTGGCTGTGAAACGTGTAGGCTGCAGTGGAGAATAAGTAAAATATATATTTACCATATAGTCTTTTTTCCAAAACACGGTTTCGCTGCACAGCATCTGAAATTATATCTTGCTATACAACAAAGCTGTAACCCACACAACTGTAAACAAAAGATTTTTAGCATATCCTTACGCAATTTCTTAAGCTGCGGCGATTGGTCCATGACTTGTGTTTCTGGTAAAAGATAACATTATAGCATAAGCAATTCCATAACGGCATAAGCAATTTCAACCCATATAAAATCCGATGGTTTAAATCGACATAGGATTTGCAACATTTTTATTCTCCCGATTTTTATAAGTATGTTAGTAACTGCATTTCTCTGGGGTTTGATTTCTACAACGTACCTACTGTAAGTGGTTAGCAACAAAAGAGGCCATATGAAGAAATGGTGCTGTAGCTATAAGTGAAAACAAAAGCCTACATTAATCGTCATAATAGAACGCGAATTCAATATAATAGAATAGAATACAAACATTACACGTCGCTCCGGTATGCGAACATGACATCGCTAGATGTGTAAAGCGCCGTACGGCTCAAACACCAAGTGTGATAACCGCGTATACGAACCACTGTCGTTATCCATATTATGTGGCCCTCGATCTTTACCCTGGCGTTCGTTTTCAGTCATTATATACGGTGCTGATCCGATGCAAGCTTGACGTGACACTAGCTCCAGCTCTAGAAACAGGTACATGGCTGTCAGCAGACAGACGCTGCGAAATTCTGTCTTTTCCCACAGAATTCGCATCGTTTAGCGTTTCCACAGTTTTCACTGTCACTGTTTACAACTCCATAACTCCTTTAGCACACGCACCGACACAGCGAACTGCGTAACCGCTACGAAATTCTGTGTTGTTCCATATAATTCGCATCGTTTCATAGCGGTTCCGCAGTTCGCTGCGTTGGTGTGTAACGGCGTAACAGCTTATAATCATTATATCACATTTCCAGTCAAACTGAAAAGAAATGATCAACACAGCGGGCTAAGATGGACGGATAACAGTTTAAAAATATCATAAATTATCACAATGTGGGGACAAGCTGTCGCCTTATCCAGCAAATATCACGCCGTCCACTTGCTGGTGACAATTATTTTGTATCTGTCAATTTAATACTTAATTTAAGTAAAGTCAATGTGGCTTATTCCGTCCAAGGGACTATTCCGTTTTAAGCTCGCCTGTGATGAGTATAAGCACAATACGCAGATGCCGACTAAGCAGCAGGCTATCCTGAGTGCATCGTCAGCAGCTGCTGCGTACTGTGCTCATAGAGTTAAACCACGTTAAGGGGCTCCACGCGGATATAAACGCTACTCGTATTTTAAGCGTTTTGACTTGATATTCCGCCACAAATACGATAAGTAAAATAACAAAACAATCTGTCATCGCTACATCAATCTTTTATCTTGACTTGCAAGAGCCGGATTTTGAAAAAAATGATACCTAAGTAGTTAATTATGAATGATTTTTCCAAACATGGTCTAATACTCGTAAAGCACACTTTTCGATATTCAAAAAAAGTTTATGCTGTTGTTTATGTTATTTTGGACTAAAATTGCCATAGTTTGATGCCGTATATCTCGAAGACAGTTAATATTTAAATCAATATGATAAGCTAATTTTCCTAATTAATTTGAGGTTAATGTAATAAGCGATAAAAAATACTCAGAAATTGAGAGATACAGATCAAAGGTAATTAGGACCCGCGTGCGTAGCCAAGATGCCAATCGCTCACGCTTACTAACGTATCGTAGCTACCTCTCTCTATCACTCTTCCTTATAAGTGTGACAATGACAGTTGCGTTTCGTTAGCGACTGAGCGTGAGCGTGTAGCATCTTGGCTACGCACCCAGGAACGGCCGTAAAACTGTAAACGATCTGTCATACTTTAAACGCCGTTGTGTTTTAAACGTCAAACTTCTATGAAATTAACTGTCGTCTTTCCTTAACACTTTCAGCTTTCTAGGAAGCTTAGTATAGACAGACTATTTCAACACAGGCGAGCTTTAGACGGAATCGCTATAAGGGAATTAGCCACATTGTCCTTATTAATTTTTCATTTTTTTATTGTTAAAATCGTTTACATGACATTACAGTATAATGCGTCACGAAACGTAGACTAAGAAAATAAAGAATATTTTTGAGATCATTTCACATTTCACAAACATAAGTAATAAATAATTTATAAAGACACACAAACATTAACAGAATCTCAAGCATTCTCTATACACTATCATCCATCGCCACGCAAACAAGTCGCATTTAGGTGTCGATGTCAGGAGCGTATTGAGCTGTGAGAGGGCGCGGGGCAACGGCGAGTTACTGCGCAACACTTATGCTAAACATTAGTTCAATCAGATATTGGGGGACGAAAAGTGACATTTAGTAAATATACCCACTTTCTGCAGGGTACCTGCACTGGTACATCCTCATGTGGCACACACTCAGGAAGGAGCGGTAGACCTGGTGGTTGCATCGCGCGCACACCATACGGCTATGTGTAGAGCATTCTGTCGGGCACTGCTTTCCATCTCGATTATCTGAAGACAGACATCACGATTCACGATGTAACAAAGGTATACAGTTATATTATAGTTTGGAGGATCTCTTCCAACTCGTGCCTGTATATAAAATGGGTGGGTATGAGTTTAAGACACTTGAACCCATATTTCACAGTCGACTTCGATAACACGTGATAAGACCCACGGGAGAAAAGGGTCAAAGAATATTTTTCCTTGGCTATTACCACCATCCCCAAAAGAGGGATGGAACCAAACTGTATTTGCTGTCTCGTTTCGGATTTAGGTGAGATGTGTTGATAATCATATCGCGTTGCAATTGCTCACTCTTTCTGCAGTGATTATTTTCACAGTTGCTCAACAGCTCCACACCACGCTACCCCAATCCCCAGAGCTAGAACTCCACACATACCTTATGATTTCTTCGCAGATCTAGATGCAAAATTCCTTAGGGCCACTTTCGCCAACCAGGGTTATGGATGACTCACAATAGAACGGGACGGGACGGGACGATCTGTCAGTTTCTATAGAAAACGTCACGTGATATCCGAGGGCTCCGAGCTATCACGTGATTCTTTTTTTTAAAGATCTGATCATCCCGTCCCGTCCCGTCCTAGTATGAGTCATCTTTTAACCAACTAACCCGAGGTTAGCCGGTAAATATCATACCTTTAATTCAATTTAGTTTTTGGCCAATATGGCTTCATCGATGTCATCGATGACTTCATCAATATCTAGGTTGAAGAATGTTTGTAGAGTTCTTATTCCTAAAAACGCCAAAATTTACCAATCAAGGTTCATTGACATTTAAAATTATGCTGGCTCAACACACCTATATCTGACTTCAGTTTGTTATCGTGTTCTTGAGGAGATTTTGGAAAGGGGTCTGCTCTCCTCGGTTTCATCGGTGGTGTATTTTTGTAACATATTGACATTTTAACATATGACACTTTCACATCATTATCTGAAAAATGTTGGAAACGTTAACCGTTAGAAGCACTTAATGCGCTCTATTAAGAATATATAAGGTGCTACTTTATTAGTTGCAGATATTTGAACACGTGACACTCTACTTTAAAACAATTAACTTTAAATAGAAATTATGAAATCTTTTCATATGATTTTTTTGTTTTCATTTACCGAACAAAAAAAATAAATTATAATTTCGTCTAAAAAGAATCATCATGTGCATTTCACTGACAAGACGTTTAACACTATCCGTCATATCACTCATGTCAACAATAGTTAGTCTGAAATGTCATTATGGTCGAGATTTATCGACGTGAAGTGGCCAGTTACAGTTAACTGGTAGGTAAAAGAGGTACTAGAATCTGCTCAATGAGTTCTCATTTACTGATCACATTAACAGGATGTTTTTACGTAGCAAATTTGTTTTAACGTTTTCTCCAAAAAAACATCGTAAAAGGTATAATGTTTAATACTTAAATTTACTCCAGGAACCGAGTAGGTACTATCAGCTGCAAAAAATTCTGCAACAAATAAAGTAGCACCTTATATGTAGTAAGGTTCACTTTCATTCAGTGAGGAAAACGTGCTGAAAGAGACTGACGGCTATCCCCTCTTGCTTATAAGCATGCTAGTAATGAGAGTAGTTACCTGCGATACACTTGAATTCCTGCGCTGCACATTCGAACATAGGAATATAAACTGTTGGTTCGTTAGGCTTTAATACTTCAACACAGAATGCTTGTTGATTCATGTCGTCTGTTCGACATCCCAGGCTTGAGCAATCCTTTGTATAACTTCCCACTGTTGAACTAATAATATGAATGGCTATAAACATAAATGGGATTTATTAACATTTTAATGATGTATTGGTAGATTTAGAAGTTTACGTTATTCTTGATTTGTCCGAGTGTGAAGTTGCTAGTTGGTAAGTAAACGTAATTATTTAATAGAAGTTTGTCGTTTAGTGGCGTCTCTAATATCAAAATCAATGCAAAAGAAAGCGTAAGGAAGAATTTTTTGTAATTTAATCCCTGTCAGATTGAAAACAGGGTTGATATGCATATATGCACTAGTCACTAGTAATTGAAATAAAAAATTGAAACCAATTGATATTTCTATTAATCTAATGGGTTTTGTAAAAATATCTAACTGTTGGAGCGTAGAGCTGGTAGTATACAAATCAAATCAATACCTACCTACCTTTAAGATTTTTATTTTGGATTTCTACTCGGGAAAATGCCCGGCTATGACATCATGACGATCCATTTGCAAACCTATTCTTAATTATATCTTTAAGACAGTTACACGTCAAGAACATATCATATTTATAGAATTGTATGCCATTGCATGTAAATACGATGCTTCTAAGTCACTGACGATCGTTATGTAAATGCGTATAAGTTTGATTTAATGCAAATTTATAATGTATTTTATAATGAAATAAATATATCTTATCTCTTATCTTATCTCTGGATTTTGTAGGAGCTGCACGCGACACAAGCGGTCAGGCTTAGCCATATCCAGAACAACAATAACAAAAGTTTGTTATTGTTGAACCCAAACTCTACTTACTGAATAACAAATATGTAGCAAGTAATGTCATGTTAGTACTAAGGTTTTGAAATGTAACTAAACATCACGAAAGTTCGAAATTACTAAACATACTAAGGTACTTCGTGAAGTGACGTTGAACTCGAATGTCTTTTATAATTAAATTTCTGATTGGTTTCGCTCATTTATTATTATATTGATAACAGAATCATAATTTTCTAACTAAACATTATTATATTTATTTATGGACAGAACGTTGACTCAGCCGGTCAGTTTATTTGTGAATATCACCTTTGCCCCATATTTGCCGTTTTTCCGTAATCGATCCATTGGTATTGTGTAGGTACAATGATTATGGTTTAATATTGTAATTTTTGATCACTTTGTGTTATTACCGGTGATTCTACTTCAAAATTAATTAAATTTGAAAACAGGCCTAAGGTTTTTATTCAATTGTTAAAGCGACATTTAAGTATGGAATAACATTTTGTTTGTGCAATTTTAACTACGTGTGTACTAAGTCATTAAATTTCCTAGATCTGCTTGATGTGCAGTATAGGTATCATTCACATGCACATGTAGACGATATGATAAAAACCCATTTATTCAAGTAAGATCAACTGGATCGCTTTTGCATCGTCAATAATAATATCTACATTTAATACAAACATGCGTGATTAAAATATGACATTATTTAAATAAGTCAACAAAATAAAATAAATTGTAAAGGTAACCGAATTATAATACAATGCCAGTTTCAAATATAATTATTATAAAACCAAAGCACTTTGACTTTTTAATCCACCGGATTGGCAACGTCTGTCATTTCCCATACAAAAAAGCCTGCCATTTTATGCGGGCGAGTAGGTACATAACGTACGGTCGGCTTTATAAATAAATATGCATCTGTATTCAATTTTGACACTTCTTCCCCTGTAATAAGTTCCGAAGTGTCAAGATATTTATAGACGTGACTGTACAAATAGCTGTCAGATAAACGTCAGCCCATACAAAAGTATGAAAATATTTCATACTAATTCGGCAGAGGGGTCTGTTAATTACTACTCCGTCTGGTTTGAAACTCAAAGCCCAAGAAAAAAAACCATAATAATAGCATGCGTATAAACTGCAATTACCTAATAGTATACAATTTTATTCATATAATTTAAACTTTCGTGAGTCACACTGATATTAAATTGCAACGGTTAACACTCACGTATTTTTATCACAATAGGCGTGACATGTTTCGACTGCATCGAGCAGTCATCGTCGGACAGACAGAGTGGTGTTTTCACCTTCGCGGCTCGGACATCACTGATGCCCGATGTGGTGATGGGCCGATATTTAATTTTATTCCTAATTTCACATGAATTAATTTCACCTAGGTACACATATCAATTATCAATATCATACTCTCAATTACTGTTCCATTTTTTTAATTCACACTGTAAAGTGTTAAAAATAGGTACGTGAATATGTTAGTAGTTAGGTATAATAAAACAAAACAGCTTATAAAAATATATATTATATACTTATAATATTTTTATCTTACACTAAGGTTTATAAAGTTACTTACAATTCTTACAAATGAACATGAGACATATTCTGTTCTACCAAAAAATACGCATATTTTTTCTTAGAAATCCTGATTTATACCACAGAGGTTGCCATGGTTCAAACGTTACTTGTCGTTAGAGTACTGGAGAATTCAAATTGTATCTTAGGTAAAATTAAAAACTGATGTCACGTCCGGTTTTGAATTATACTCAGCGTGCGTAGCCAAGATGCAAATCGCTAACGCTCAATCGCTAACGAAAGGCAACTGTCACTGTCACACTCAATAAGGAAGAGTGATAGAGAGAGATAACTATAAGATACGACATGAAGCGTGAGCGATTGGCATCTTGGCTACGCACGCAGGTAAGATTTAATTCTAAAAAATATGTAACAAATACGTTTCAACTGTCGTAAGAGTGAGACAGATGCATTCTATGGCTATGTTACATACAATATGGGAATAGTAACTGAAACCTAAATTAAAAAATATATAATTACCGGTAATTTACCGCTTACAGGTAATCTCTTTATAACTTTTAGCGGTTTTAACTACTGGTATACCTAGCTAGCATGTCGATTACAAAGGACTAGCTTTTTGATTGTAGGTTCTACCTATTGTAGGTAATAAATTACATCAGAACTAGAAGATATGTCTTAACATTCCATATTTATATTTACAAATATACAAAGTCGTGGTCTACTTCGAAGTCGTTGTGAAGTCGTTGAGAAAGCTCCGACACCATATTCGTCGGTATTTTATCTGTAACAAAATGCTAAGTTAGACTAAGGTAGGTACAAGTTATCGTAGGCTGCCAATGTACGTAGCTACGTAGGTTACCAGTGGCAGTTCATAGAACTCAATTCTTGCTGGCTTTCCTTGCGTGAGCGAATCTAGGACATTTTTTCTTCATGATTCAAAGAAATAACAGTCAAATTCAGCTCCGGCTTGCCTAAAGAATTTTTTAACCCTCCGCCACTGGTAGGTACCAATATAATAAATTAATTGACCATATTATGACTGGTGTGAGACAGTAACAAAGTTATCTATAAACGAATAAGCCCGTACGGTTTCAGCTGGGTGTTCCCAAGATTAGCGCCTTTTAGTAAAATCTTAGGTTAGAGGGGAACGGATAATAGGGAATACCCTATTTGGATTACTCACACTAGAACGGGACGGGACGGGACGGGAATGCACGGGGCAGGACGGGAAAATCTGTTAATTTCTATAGAAAGCGTCGCGTGAATTCCGAGGGCTCTGAGCTATCACGTGATTATTTCCATAGAAATTGACAATTTTTTTCGTCTCGCCCCGTCCCGTCCCGCGCTAGTGTGAGTCATCCCTTATCCGTTTCCCTCTAACTTAGGGCTTTGCCAAAAGGCGCTACTCTTCATACCGACATGAAGTGCGACTTCATGTATGGAATCGGGCCTCTCCTGGGGAGTTAACAACTCTGTCAGCTACCAACTGATATTTATCGTGCTCATCTCCTGCAAGATGAAGAAGAAGACAGAACACTCCAAGGCTGCCTCCTTTAAAAAGCGTGACATCGTCAATGTTACCAGAGTCCCCTATTCCCCTATTAATTGGGCGTGTTCGGTCATCTTGATGGACATTATGTATGGAAGTTGAGATGGAAATAGAACTTACCGTTACATCTATACACGAGGTCAGACCAGATGATCATCTCCTGTGAGAAGCAGAACACCCCAAGGCTGCCTCCTTTCAGCGTGAGATCGTACACGTTTCCAGAGTCTGCCACTAGTTGATCCTGTTCGTATATCTTCAGACGGATCAGACCGATCTTGGGACGGTGGATCACTCTCCAGCGGTAAGCAGTCTTTTCCTCCCAGCCTTTGTTCCGCGAGTCTTTCCATAAAAGTTGCACCTGGAAGATTTCATATGTTGTTAGATATTGTGTATTGGTGGAAAAAAGAGGGGAAGCTACAACAGCGGATGATATAAACTTTAGGAGAACATAGTTGTTTACGATTGGAATGTTGTCAACTGTATGGTAACTATCCGTTCTCCATCCGCTAGGACAGCATCACAGTAATGCACATAGCAGTCTTGTCTGAGAACTCTTCAAGAAACAATCGATCTTTTGGGTTTTCCCTAACCCAGACGATAGTGGTCCTGCCTACGAAGCTGGAGGTCCCGGGGTCGAATCCTGATAAGAGCATATATTTGTGTGTTTATCGCGAATATTTGTTTCTTAATTATGGATGTTGTCTATGTATGTAAATACGTATTTTTCTATTTAAGTTTTAACGGCCTCCTAGCCTAGTTGGTAGTGTCCCTGCCTACGAAGCAGGAGGTCCCGGGTTCGAATCCCGGTCAGGGCATTTATTTATGTGTTTATCACGAATATTTGTTCCTGAGTTATGGATGTTTTCTATGTATTTAAGTATTTATAGGTATCTGTATATTATATATATCGTCGTCTAGTATCCACAACACAAGCCTTATGAGTTTACCGTGGGACTAGGTCGATTTGTGTTAGATTGTCCCATAATATTTATTTTATTTATTTATTTAAGTATACCGGGTGTTGCCTGTAACAGGAGCAATAAATTTAATAGTAGGTACTTTTGTTCAGAAACTTTTAAACAATATGTAATCTATAGGATTTCACTTTTCCATACAAATTAAATAGTATTTTCAATGTACGTTAACATCAACCTAATTGACGTGTGTTAACATCGTACAATAATGACAAAATGTGCAGTACATTGCTTCTTCTAACAAACTTTAGACTGTGATAAAAATCAAAATACACGTTATTTTCAAAAGTCGCTGACCAAATGTTGTTTAGTTTGGGGACTTCTACTTACGATTAAATTTATTGCTCCTGTTACAAGCTATTGCCTATATATATGTACATATATTGCCCGGTATATGTATAGCATCGCTTAGTAGCCATAGTACAAGCTCTGCTAGGCAAGGTGGCTAGGTGTATCTATGTAAGATTATACCCCAAATATTATCTCTATGATGTTTATTCGTTTTCCGTATAGCACGTTCATCAGAGTTCCTCCAGCACTGGTCTTGTTTGACCCGCGGAGTTTAAACAGCTGGGGCTCATCCGTATCACCACGCAGTACTGTTGCAATTCTGGCATAGTCCATTTACCTGGTCCGGAGTAGTCTCGGTGTTCCAGAGCGCGTTCCTCAGTGTCCTGCCGGGGCCGGTCTTAGAGTTGACCAGTTTGAGCTGAATGCCAGGCTCGGCGACCGCTCGGAACGGCGACGTCTGCCAATACGTCTGCGTCTTCCTCTTCCACATCACCACGTAGAAGCGTTTGTTACTTTGGTAGCTGGAAATGAGGATTCAAATGATCACAGGTACAATTAAATCAAAGTTAATCGAGTCATTCAAGCAACTCGTAAAGTGACTAAATAATTATATTGAAAACTCGTTAACTTCTCGACGCCATGTTAAATACAAACGCTTTCACACGTCTTTGGCGGGGAAAAGGTTAAAGCCAGTACGGAATATTACGACGGAACTCACGGTTCAAAATACACATTCTAGTAAAAACCCTAAATGTCAAACGAAAAGAGAAGGAACTTGGACTTGGACTTGGAAGAAGGGAAGATCAACACGTAGTGTCTTTTTCTTACTCTCGTATTGCCCTTTCGACAAGGGGAGGGATATAGTTTATTTGAAATCTGCTCTGCAAATTGGTTTTCCAGGCTTTATTGATGTATATTTCTTTTCATCTCTATACTCCTTACCACAGTATTAATATCAGCTACTTACTTCTACAATAACAAAGAACTATTCGTCATCATACCCAAAGATAAATCCGACGTAGTCATCATCTATCTGCGTATCCACAAACAGGGTGCCTTCGAAGTCTACTCCTCCGAACTTTTCGTAGCCAACCGCCAGTCCAGGGTCAGAGTTCAAGGTCTGGATGATCTCAGCACCGTCGGCTCTGAGTTCCCAGTTGGGGTCTTGCTGGGACTCCCCTTCAGGGTCCAGGCGGACGTGGAAGAATTGACTGAAAAGAAACTCACTTTATTGATTCTCCAACAGGACCTTTCTGAAGTATTGACGAAAATATGTCAGGTTAAGACAGCGTAATGTATAGATC
Source organism: Lathronympha strigana (assembly GCA_949128165.1). Lineage (NCBI taxonomy): Eukaryota > Metazoa > Arthropoda > Insecta > Lepidoptera > Tortricidae > Lathronympha > Lathronympha strigana. Next base: position 15,407,754 of record OX421918.1, on the reverse strand, counting down.
AGCGAATAAACCTTTTCCTTGGTAAAGCTTAGGTAAGTCCGACATGCTGTGTTAGTCAAAAACACTCAACAAGGCTATGAACCAGAGACTTTGATTTCAAAGTATGTAGGACTGCTTGCTAAATGCTGAAAACGTGACAGAAAACGCCATGGCTCTCATCCGGCTCATACCAGAAACATGTAGGTGCCAGTAGCCATATTATTGTGAACATAGAATGGGTCTATCGCAAATGTAGTTAATACGCATTTAATACCTAACTTTGGTAGACCTAACTTTTTCTACCTACCCACGCGTTTAATGTGACTTTCCGCCGGGTACATGAACATTTCTAGCAAGGTCGCCGTTGACACTTCGCGGATTCATCAGTCAAGCCGAGATCATGACACATGAAACGTCGGTATATTAAGGTAAATTAACTACATTCGCGATAGATCCGTTCCATGTTCATAATAATGCGTATAAAACGCGAAAGTTTTAAGTGTTACATAGCCAAATAATTTACCTGAAATCGGTGCGATATATCTGAGAGTTGTTGGGACAGTTATCAAGATCGTTGGGAGTTTTGTCACCATCGAAGTCATTTTCACACGCGTCGCCAATGGAGTTTCCTTAAAAAGGATAACAATATGTATTGTTACTTCTAAATTAAAAACAGGTATTCAAAATCATGAGCAGTGTGACAAGTTTCAAATGGGTGCAAAACTGCCAGTATCCACGCTACCAGATATCACGGGATTTTTATCAGACGGTTGTTTTTTTTATACCACGTCGGTGGCAAACTGGAAGGCGCCTGCAACTTCAGGGGTGTCACATGCTAGGTGCCGACCATTAAAAACGTGTTCACCTTTTAATTAGAAACTCCCGCGAGTATCAGATATATTAAAATACTTATATCGGGTAACTGGCGTCAATAAAGTCGAAAATAGCTTGACATCTTTCGGTACAGTCCGTGTCTCTTATTCGTGAGTCATGCGTCTGGCCGCGGCGGCTGCTCTACGCACACTGCGAGCACCAGCGAGCTCTGATCTTGACCGAGCTACATGTCGAGCTATGTTCGACTTTATTGATGTGAGTAGAGTAGCCCGATATATGTATTTAATAATGCGTTAAAAAATCGCATATAAAGGGCCCCATAATTATAAACTTTTTTGTTACAACAAATTTCTTATCTGTGACAATGTTATTATAGCTAAACAATATTATTGATTTCGATAAAAAAATATGTTTTTTTTCATTTCGAACACATCTGACACAAGAAAATCTGATTTGACCTCTATTCTAATATCAGTTGAGATGACGTTTAGTTTGAAACGAATTGTCAACACACACACATCTGTTCACATCTTTATTTGAAGAACCCCATACTGTAGTCCTTCGGGAAAACCTCGGCATGCTCCTTGCACAGCCGAAGCGTCTGCGGGAGGAAATTCCTCTGAAACCGCACAGTGCGCGACCATTTAGGTGGCAAGGTGTGCGGACGAGCGCACTGTTGAGCGGTGCGATGGCACATTCCATGTGCATGTACGGTGATATTGTAACAGTTGCGTTGTTACTGTCTTTTTGGTTCCTACACTATTTACCGTTGCTATCCAGTTGGTCTCTATTAGGGATCAGCGGACAGTTGTCGTCGATGTCCCGAATGCCGTCGTTGTCGTCATCGTCGTCGCACGCGTTGCCCCTCCCGTCGTTGTCGTTGTCCAGCTGGTCGCTGTTAGCTAGATTTGGACAGTTGTCCAAACCGTCTTGTACGCCGTCACTAGAGAGAAAACAATCACGCATCATTAAAATTAGAGGATGGAGTTAAATACTTGCTGAATGCTTCTACAGTTAGAGCTGCTATCTCGTTCATTGCCGAAACCGGGCAAAAAAGTTAAAAAACCCGGACGTTTCATTAAAATCGCGGTCTGTCCCCGAACACTAAAGAAATCAATTTTTAATTTAAAAATTTAGCTTATTGCTAGGGATTGACCTGAACCCAAAAATGAACCCAGATGGACTCTAAACTAGGACAAATTCGGGGAAACCCGGACGGATGGCAGCCCTATCTACAGCATGTATTTATCTACATATGTTTTCCTGTTTTTGTTCTTTTATTATGTGTTGTGTGTGATCGTCACGAATAAATGATTCTTATTCTTATTCTAACATATATAAGTTTGTATATAGTCGTTCAGTACCTACCCATAATACAAGCTTTGCTTAGTTTGAGACTAGTTCGACGTATGTGAGATTGTCCCTAAATATTTATTTATTTTATTTCTAGGGTCCTGTGCCTCAATCGGATAGGATCACTTTGTTGTCCGTCTGTCCGTCTGCCTGTCAAGACCCTTTATCTCGGGAACGCGTAGAGGTAACAAATTGAAATTAATACCACATATTTATACAGGTCTGCGGTCCCTTGAAGCCGTGAAAAAACCAAACCTCGAGGTCAGCAATCAGAAGATATGGCTGTTTATGTCGCATTTTGAATACATTTGCAATGGGAATCAGAATAAAATGTGTAGGGTACTTTCCGTAGATATAGAACCACGAAATTTAGCAAAAACCAAAAACTTGGAGCACAAGTACAAGAAAATATCCAAAAACCGCATAATCGCCGCACACTGAGAGTTCCGTGGCACCAATATTTATAAGCATACCCCGGCCGGCGAGAGCAAAAATGCGTTGACAGCTTAATAGTGCGAGGACACACACTTTGGTCGATGTCGATAAAAACAACACGATGTACTGGACCACCGTTATGATATGCAGAAGTATTAATTATTGTTGTAAACAAAATTAAAACCAAGTGTTTGTATTTATTCAGTATTTTATGTAATTTTCGTAATATACAATTAGCATTTTAGGGTTATTCTTAGAAACGCGTGGAGGTATCAAGTTGAAATAAATAACAAATACTAATGGCTCAGTTTAAAAAAAAATTATAATAATTGTGCTTAATTAAAAGTCGACTATTCTATCGACATCCATATGTCGATAGAATAGTCGATATTTAATTAATTAAGCACTAGGAGCAGACGCATTTTTGCTCTCGCCGGCCGGGGTATGTTTATAAGTACCGAGGGAGTTCATTTTTTATTTATGGTTATTAAGTATTTGGCAACTCACAAGTCCCTGTCGACGTCGCTATCGCAGGAGTCGCCGACACCATCTTTGTCGTTGTCCTCTTGCGACGGGTTCCGGACACGGGGACAGTTGTCGCAAACATCCCCTTTCTGGTCCTGATCCATGTCTTCTTGGAGAGGGTTGTACTTCTTAGGGCAGTTATCAACTTGATTTGGGATACCTGCATTAGAAAAAGTAGTGGGTAAGTATTATGCAGTGTCCCCGTTACGAAAATTTATGAGTCTAGATTTACATCTATGCCCAATATTCTGGAGATACCACCAACTTAGCGAAACTGATCACTTTAGTAAAAGTAATAGTGAGTGTAGTCTTACATTTTTCAAAATGCATGTACTCACTAACGCACTCACTAACTAACGGTGATATTCATAAATGTCTGCGCAATCTAAAATGCTCTAAAATCATCCTTTATTTGAAATTCGTATTTGTCGATGCCAGGATCGAAGATCCCCAGTCCGTCTCCGTCAGTATCTTCTTGATATCAGGATTGTATTGTAATGCCTCGGACAGTTGTAGCAGGCGTCACCAAACTTATCGCTACGGTAACCGTCCCTATTCATCTGGTCCGGGTAGTATTTGACAAGATAACCTTAACACCACTAAGCCATATGTCCTTACCATCGTTATCGATGTCAGGATCGCAGAGATCCCCAAGTCCGTCTCCGTCGGTATCTTCTTGGTCAGGATTGTATAGCCGCGGACAGTTGTCGCAGGCGTCACCAAACTGGTCGCTTCTGTCTTCGTCACGGTTCATCTGGTCCGGGTTGTATTTGAGCCAGCAGTTATCCTTAAAAATAATTCATAAAAGTAACATTTCAGTTTCGCCGGTTCTCAAAAGAATGCCAAAATGTGTTAATATAATTTCAGTTTAAGGGGCTCGGCACGCTGGCATAGGCACACGGAGCTCGCTTATCGTAAAAAATAGTATGAGCAGCGTACTTTTGGCTCGGACGCGTATGGGCATACCTTCGCACCCGCGGGCGTACCGCCCGCTCCGTACACCCTCGAAAGTCATTAGGGCCTCAAATTGTTCATATGCTATAGATAGATTTTATTGCCAGCGTTAAAAACGGCTTTTTCTATATGATGAGTTTCTCTAAACTTACAGGGTTATTATTAATGCCATCACCATCCGCGTCAGGGTCGCACGAGTCTCCAATTCCGTCTCCATCCGCGTCCTCTTGTCCAGAGTTGGCTACGTGAGGGCAGTTGTCAGCCTTGCAGCGGGCCTCGGCACAGTTGAGCGCCTGGTCCGGGAAGCCATCGAGATCAGAGTCTCGTCCGCAGACAGTTCCGTTGCCGGTGTAACCGATCTGGATAAATATAATTAGAATTGTAGAGTGTGGATTATGCATATTCCGAGCGCTTATGTAAATGAGTCCTCGTCTTTGCGGTACAGAGACGTGGGGGTATAACAATGAAGAAGAATAGGGAATATTCACTATTTTTTTAAATACTGTTGGATGATAGCTTTTATCATAAAAATACTGTAAAATAAATTTCAGCGCATAATAACTAAAATTTAGTAGATAAATCTTCTTTCAAAAACTCCAAATAAAAACGGGCGTTTGAAACGCCCGCCATTCCGTCAAGCTGAGCCGTGACGTCATTTCTCATCTAAGGCCGGCACACAGTCTGAATCACCTATACCACCTATACCACGAAAATCGAACGATTGCGAATTTATACCTCCGTCTCTGTCACACTTGCACATTAGAGTGACAAAGAGGTTTCCCGTCAATGCCAATTTTCGATGTTCGTGGTAGGCATGCAGATTACGATGCATAATTGTAATTCATATTGTGAATTAATAATGCATAAAATTACGTACAATTTAGATATTGCTCACACGTATCCTGATTTTTTCAGATATAATAAATTTCTCAGATCAATTGATGTGAATTAAGATTATGATTTATGAACGTGTTTGATCGGCCCAACATAACCTAAAAAATGTTTATTATTTAATTAGTCTTGTATTGTTCAGCCGATTGTGTTTACATTTACAATGGAAAACGACATACAAGTCATAAAACCGCTTTAAAGATGGGATATGTATTGGATTGTGCCAAAATGCAAAAATATGAGTAGCAGAACGAGAAACACTAGATATCTTATGAAGGAAATTCCATACGAGAACATGTATACAATTTGACACAGACGATTCACGATTCGCATGCTTTTTTTTAATGATCTGGATACTAGTGCTTCTGTGCCGGCTGTACACCAAACATTTGAGAAACCGAGACGCGAGATTACATACAGCGGCTCTCTGTTCATTCGCGTTCTTGGCTTGGTGTACAGACACCACTATCCAATGACGTCACACTCGACGTCACAGCGTTTTAACCGTTTGTAATTTCACACATTTTTTTGCACTTTTCAATAATTATTTTCACAGCTAAAATTAAATTAAATTAAGAAATTTTGATAGGGATATAATGCTGAACCAACATAGTTTCTGAGAAAAAAATATAAGCCTTATCTATTTCTAGTGCATATAGCCTATTAGGGACGTGTAAGATTGCCGCCCGTGACGACCTCATTCCCCTCCGTCATCATGTTCCTCGCAGGCAAGGCCTCAGTGAAAAGGTCGGGTTATGGATAAGTAGGCACCGTCTACAGGTACAGGTACGTAACCTACCTTATCCTAAACATACAGACTCTTAACAGTACTTACAGCGCACACACACTTCTGCCCGTAACCGCAGACTGCGTTAAACTGGCGGCAGTAGTTGATGTCACAGCGCTGGATGTAGTAGTCGGAGTCGTAACACGAGCTACTTGTGTTCACGTAGTAGTTGCCACCGCAGGGCACGCATGTGAAAGAGCCCTAAACAAGAGAAACATAAATTATACACATGAAATTCACTGGAATTTTGACTTGATATAAAATTATTCTAAAAGTTCCTACTCTCCACAAAGAAAAACACGCACCTTTTCGCGTGATGGTTTAACAGATGGAAAAGTTACAAAGTAAACACGTGCAGCGTTTTCTCCTTTATTAATAACCAATCTTGGAGGACATCGGTGTAGCGGTTTCTAGGTGTCACAAAGATATTAACAATATGCATTCATGAAAATGTCTAACTTGTTTCGTCAAATGTCATATTCGAAACCATTTACGAAGTTGCAGCAGGACACCAGCTTTTTACGGATCCGGGTGAGATCACAGACGTTCACTGGGGGTAGTGACGAATATGTCCTCAATCCTCATCATATCGTATGGCCTAAAGTTTAATTTTTAGGTTTCGTACGTGTCCTGATAATGCAAGGCACTTACCGGGGTATTAACGCACATTCTTCCACTCTGACAATTAGACAGTCCCTCCGCACATTCGTCGATATCCTTGCACTGTTCGTTCCTCCTCTCGTCGCCTGCGCCTCTCCAGCCCTGGCTGCCGGAGTAGCCGGCAGGGCAGGGGCCACACTCGAATCCACCATCGAAGTTACGGCACGAGACCAGTTCGTCGCAAGGGCGGCTGAGATCACATTCATCCATATCGACGCAAGAGTGACCTAGAGGGAAACATCATGTTTTTTTATAAAAATTTCAAAGGCATTAAAATGAATAAGAGATGATTTATGTTGACTTACCATTCCATTCATATCCTCTTCTACAGCTCTCGCACTCGTAGAATGGACTCTCTCTACGAGGGATGCACCGTCTCTCGCTGCAAGGTCTTCGCGTTTCGCAGATGTGGTCGCACCTCTGACCGTCTCCATCGTAACCTGGAGGGCAGGACCCACAGCGGGGGCCGGCTGTCGTTTCTTGGCATGTGACACCTATTAACAGAAAGTACAATCGGATATAGTAAGGAAGGCTTACATTTTATGACGGGGAGTCTCCTACAGTCCTCAAGCTAGCATCAACCCAAACTAACCTTCAAAACACCTGATCTGGGAGCAGGATCTCCTGTAGCACTGTTCGCCGTTGCCATGGTATCCAGCTGGGCATGACCCACAGCGGTATCCGCCGTCCGCCAAGTCTTGACAACGGACACCTGGAAATTAACTTAGTAAAGCTCGACTTCTACTAATTAACGAGAAACAAAGGAATTAGGGGAATGTGCCTTGAAAAGAGATATTTGTGTACCTATTAACGGTACCTATATTAGTTGGGGTAAGATGAAAATGTTACTGATATTGTGCCTACGAGTATGCTAGTAGTCTCACCCCGTGACAAAAACCCCAATGCACCTACTAAATTTTGATGTTAAACCCTCCTAAACCCGCTTATGAGCAAAAACTATCACAGCGATATGATCACATTTTAGCCAGCGAATTGGTGAGAACGTAGTTCACTTTGACTTACGTCCACCGAAACATGGATTGGAGCTGCAGGCGGAGTGGCATGTTTGCCCGTCGCTGGTCTGACGTCCGGGGCACCGAGCGCACTGGAAACCTTCAGCAGTGTCCGTGCAATATTCACCTAAAGTCATGAAAAAAGTGGTAAATTTTCAAATAACGATCTAATACCAAAACTGTCTGTGTGTGTGGTAGGGTGAATTTTATATAAACATAACGTATTCTTACAATGAATGAAAGCTCTACAAGACTGACAAAGTCGCGGTCATCCGAGATAGATCGTTTTTAAGATTTGGTTGAGGACAAGGTGAAGGATTTTTGAAAGATGTAAAATCAGTCGGCTTACTCTCATCTCAATACAGCGTTACTGAAGAAGGATAAGGAAAGATTCGGAGGATCCAACTATGTATAAACATGGTCAGTCTACATTATTCTTTCATACTAATAATATAATAGATATGTCAAACATGCCATGTATTTATTTGTCTTTATCACGGATCAATCTCAACTATAATCGGCCGAACTTCACCAACAACGGCAACAACTTACCGGGGATTTTGCAATGTCTTCTTTTCCAGGCGTTTTGTCATACTCGACAACTCGAATAAACTTTTGCGATGAATATTAATTATTGTTAGCAACTCTATTAGAACTGATATTTTCATTGTTTAGTTCTAACAAGCTGTTCACCATTCCAACGACGTTGCTGCTCTGAACAATCCTTACCATTATTGCGGTCATTGCGGGGACGTCTGTCACAAGTGACGGGTCATGCCGTGACGACATGGTCCGCAAGCTATGCCGTTTTGCCACTTAGAATCAAAGATGATCAGTTAAGGTGTCATGCTCAATCCTTACCATTATTGCAAGGTCGTCTGTCGCAAGTGATAGGTCTGCAGCGGCGGCCGTCGCCTTCCATGCCGTGAGGGCATGGTCCGCAAGCTATGCCCGTGGCCGTGTTCCGGCATTCCACGCCTGCCACATACAATCAATAAGGATGGAAATAGAAATCCTGAAGATAGGAAATGCAGGGTTTTTGGTAGTCAAGTGTAAGTATTTTGAGAAAATATTCTAACAGATAATGATAATGGTATAGTTACAAATATATTTGGCTCTTTCTGAGACATGAGTTTTAGTATTTAGATGTTTAAGATGGTCAAGGTGTCCAGTGGGGCCCTCAATGGGGATTGGGTTTTCTAATAAACCTTTCTATTTCTCTATAATCCATGGTATCATCTTTGTAGCCTTACTAATATTGACATAGTACTAATTGTCTTTGTTTTAACAAAGACAATTCATGTGTTGTGAATTTTAATGTCATAAAACCGTAATAGGAAAAGTGACCCAGAAGACCATAATTATGGCAATTAGTGACAAGAAATAGTTGAATAACCCATTTACATTTTTCTAACAAACCCCCTAGTCTCTACAAGCAAAATGTAGCATTTTTGTATAACTTGTATCAAAGTTGTATAACTTTCTGAGCTGTTTTCGTTCACATAACTTCACCTAAGTCCTTTGTTCTGCAGTATACTTACACTTAGGGATTTTAATATTCAATGTACGTATTTAAAAACTCTTGAGATTTCCATTTAGAAGTGAAGATTATCTTTACCAGTAGGTGGTTAGTTTATCGCAAAAACAATTTTGTATGTTTTTACTTTGTATCATCAGAATGTCAAGATTCAATTAAAATAGAGAACTTGCACCAATCCGATCCGATCTAGGGCGATCTGTCTGTTAGGTATATCTCAAACGATTTACCGAAAAAGTATAGGTAATTGTTTTCCAATAAGCAATATTGTTAGTGATATCGTACAAGTACGTTCGTGGAATTATTCTAGAAAATAAAAATACCTACTGTGTTTTCGCAGTCACTCGGACCGTGACCCTTTCATGTGTAAATTATGCCTCACGTAATGAAGTGCGTCCAAAACAATTTGAGGTCGCAATTTGTAGGGACATTCAAATTTGCCTACGGAGTTACCGGTCCCACTATTTGTGACCACTAAATATTCATGAACTCAGGCTAATCAAGCAACTTCATTTAAATTATTCGTAATAATTTTACGTGGGCTAGAGTAACTCTGTAGGCAGATTTGTAGAGGAGAAATAAAACGCGATGTGTTAGCGAAATGTTTAATTAAACCCACACAAAAGTTGCTTGATTACCTTAGTCCGTGGTATAGTGGGCCTATAGAATGTTGAGCATGCTAGATTTTTGCAATGTTCAATTAGGGAATCTGCTTCGAAAAATACCAAATTATATACACAACTTGTAACAAGATGCTGGTGATACAGTGCGACAGAAAAAGGTATAAATTAAATAAAGTGAAACTAAACGCAAATCACAGTGGCAACCGATTAGAAGAAAGCAGAAAAAAATGTCGGTATGTTTGGGGCATGTCATCCTTATAGGCCAGTCCTCCATTCAGAAAGAAATGTTTCGCGTCAATAAATATCCTTCTTTCTCCTTATCATTAAGAATACGATAGTTAAATGGATCACCAGTACCTAGGTATTTTATTTGAAGTTTACTATGAGTAGGTACTATGAGAAATCACTGACGTGCTCAGCATTTATTAGCCGATTATGAAATTAAAGTGAAATAAGGATTTCAATAATAAACCAAAAACACAAAGAAAGATTATTACAAGTAGACAATTTTAAGTACAAAGAATATGTAAATAAAACCCTTGTTTAATGAAACCACTCTAAATGTACGAGCACACGTTATCCGAGGAACTTTTAAGATAGAAGTTATTTCTTCCTTTTAATTTTCAGTAGAATGAACACTAACTTCAGTGAAGTGGGTCTGTTAGAACACCGATCCTTTGTTACAGTACAACAGATCCATTTAGTAAAGTTGAGGCATTTTAACCACGCCCACGGTTTTCAACCCTAAAATACTTGCTACTGGGTAAAATTACCCACAATGCTAAACACATTTTATAGAATAGAAATAGAAATAATTTATTCGTGGACACACAAAATTTGAGAGCACTATGAGCGGTTCAAAGTTAACTATAAAAATTATAGATTTCAGTACTTTAAAATTGATGAATAGGTATTGTAAAAGCATCCGACAAAATGCCAGTCGTTTTGCAGATAACGATCAAGATAATCGAAATATTATTTTATTAAAACATCTTACTTTTGAAAAATTACATAAGCTCATACTGTTGTTATAATAAGTAGATTTACTTAAATTAATAAAATAATATTCCGTTGGCGCAAAATGGCATCAGTGATTTACTTTGGCTGCGATTTTTGAAAAACGTTCGCAGTGAATATTGACAATACCAATTTAAAACCCTGGGTACTTTTTACCCAGTAGCGAAAATCTGTGTATAAGTATAAGTTAACAATTTGGTTGACTTTAGTACTAATAGCAGCTTAAGTACTGTAAGATAGTAGGCCTATAACGTCTATGGTATAGGTAAATAATGGTCCCTATTAGACCCGGAGACTATGCGATTGAAAAATTTCCAAGTTGCTGGGGAAAAGAAACTTATATCTAGAAACACCAAAATACTCCCGGAAATTCGTTATAAATATGATATTAACCGCGGTAACACGAAGAGTCAGTGCAGCGCTCAGGCGCAGGCGTCTGTCTGTGGCAACATTCTCGGAGTTGTCCGTTAAGACGGTCAATCGTGCCCTTCTGGTCGGCGATCTCGTTGCGTAGCTTGTTCACGGTCTGGGAGAGGATCTCTAGCTGGCGGATCACACGATCTGAAAATGTGGAAACTTTATTTAGGATATTTTGTAGAATGGTGCTTAATGAAAGTCAGGTGGTGGTGGTAAAGCAAAGTATGGGTGACTGAAAAAGGTAAGGCATATTGTGGAGTGGAATGCAGTTAATACGTTTTTCACGCTAGGTTTAATAATTTCTACTTGGTGTTCCACACTCAAACTTTTTGATGCCGTTCATAAAAACAGGCTCCATCCATTGGTAGTTCCTGGCACCACTCTAAGTAGACAAAATTGGTCTTCTTGCAAATCCCCTTTATTAACTAAAACTGAGACATCAAAGAGAAAAGTTCTCAAGATGGTATATGGATGACCGCAAAGGGTCCACTGGGAGCTTTAAACATGATCTGCACCTGACCGCAGTTGCAGCTATCGATTAGGGATGACTGTATTCTTCATCAGTGGTCGATATAAAGAAGGCTGTCATACCATCGCAATCAATATCAGTAGACGGTATATCTCCCCTCGGTGGTCCCGGGGTCGGCATAACTCCGTTGTCAATGGAATTGGCCCTGTAGTCGTCGCCCTGCATCCTGTCGTCGAAGTGTTGCACGTCGACCATGTCTGAGTTGTCGACGCTCACGAGGGGGTTGTCGGGGTTGCAGTTGAGCGCGTCGAGGGCAGCGCGTTCGTTGCCGTAGACTTCTACGGGGGCGTTTTCCTCGTGATACTAAGAGTTAAAATGGAGAGTTTTATTCAATTATTGATTTATTTGTTTTATTATTTAATCAACTATTTTTTGTTACTAGTTGTCATGGTTCCCGTCTCTTGGGTCACTTTTTCTTGGGTTACTTTCACAAAACACTATTTTTTTGGTAGCCATATTCCCTTTCATTGATGGACATCTACCAAGCACGTCAGTAGAACATACTAGGTACAACGTTCCTTCTAACAAACTGTGCTGCATTTGTCATGGCTGACGGGACAGAATAACAACAAGAAATAGTTGAATCACTCTTAAAGTTAATAAGAGAGGCAAGAGATCAAAGATTAGATCACAGTTGACAATAAACCTAAATCAATCAAGTAGGTATCAAAAAATCGTATCTTCTGGGCAGCTCTTGAAGATGCAGAGACTCTACTCTGCACCCTTAACTCTCGATGTCAGAGATTATAATCTGAATACTGACTTAAGGTGCCAGCTAAGCTTTTCAGAGGTGTGTAGGTACATTATCAATACGTCACTTACCAATTTGCACTTGTCAGTAGTAAGCAGCGTCAGCAGATCGTATTTTCCAGGCAGAGCATGATGATGCAATGGTTTGCAGCCCACGAAGAGCTTCACCCGGTTCGGTGATACCACCAAGGTCAGGGCGCTCTTGGTATCGGAGCCCAGAAGCCACGACACTGACTTCAGGTGGCCCCCGTAAAGGCTCTCTAATGAAACTGAAATATAAATAATATCGCTGTAGCTAAACCAAGTGAAAACCGTAAGTCATATTAATATTATGTACAATGCAGCTATTAGGGATCAAGCGACTAGAATAAAACTAGAGTATGATTTATATTTAAGCTGGGAAACACGATCTGTCTTACTCACCCTTATGGCTCTTCCTGTTGTAATAGAGCGAGGCGGAATCATCTTCCTCACCCTTTACGTGCAGCAAGTCTGCCCTCCTAGTCCCTTTGGCATGAGGTCGGAGAACAATGGCCACTTCTCCACCGTTCTGTGCTGAGAGTGCTGCTGCGATGGCGTCATTTGTGGCTTCTGAAATATACAAGAAGTTCTAATTTAATAACCTTTGACAAAAGCAGGTATAGTTCTTTAATACAGACACAGTCTTGAATGTAAATGTAGTGTTAATAGAACAGCAAAATGTAATAATTTGATTGAATAAAGAGTTACGAGTACCTATTAGTTATGTAGTTATTAGTAAAAAAAGACACATTAAAATAATCTCTAAAAATATTACCACAATTTTATTAATCGTAGTCACTCAGATATTACCTACTTATATCAGTTCTACATAGATATAGAAAATCTTTATTTAGCATCACAGTTCAAACTTAAAAACAATTAAATGTCCATAGAAACTAAAAAATAACAGGATTTACTTTTTATCCTAAAGCGATGTTAAAAAGCGACTCGACTCAACATAAAGTTGCAGTTTGCAGTAAAAAATTACTGCAACGCTCGTTTTCAGTAGGAGAATACATAGGAGTCGGAGGAGACATAGATACGTGGCACAGCCAACAATTGTATAAGTAGCTTGCTCATTGATTTTATAAATAGTTAAATTTTTCAGTCCATATGGACATTATCTACTGGTTAATCATTATTAGACTTTATCAACAGAACAAAATAATAGGTGCCTATTCCTAGCGCAAAGCGAACAGAGATCACCTCGGGAGATAAGTGGCATGAATTGTCTCTAAAGATAAGAGTGTGTTAACCCATTCAACCGAAAAGATAATGTTCTTCTTAAATTACTGCTCTTAGCAATTTATGTGAATGATTTTTCTCCATAAGTGATACCTAATTTTTTCTGTTTATGCCACAAACTAAAGTACCTAACACTATTTGTCTGTTAATAAATAATATAAGTGAAGATAGTTGCATGATATGGGAATAATTTATTATTTACAAGCAAAACTGTTACTATATATGCTTTTTATAGACTGTGTATTGCTGAAGCTGATTTTCTTAATCTGCGACACCGTTAATCCAACCAGTCAACTACAAAAAAATGTACGTACCTACACACTTTTTCACCTTTGTTTTGTTGTTCAATACAGTGAATACAACTTTTTGTTATCAACTGTACCGGTTATTCTTTTAGCCCTAGAAGGTCTTTCCCATCACGGAACAATGGTGTTCCGAACCTTTGGGAGGCGTACGCGGAGCCGAAACCAACACGCTCCCGTTTGACAATTTAATGAAATTTAAGGGGTAGGTACTCGTACACCGAGCGGATGTTGCACCTGCCCGAGTCATGTAGCCCTAGAAGGTATTATGGCCAAGTTAAAATTACACATTGAGCATCATACCCATCATCTTAATCAAAATATTTTTTATAGATGAGCAATTTTATCTACGCTATAGTTTAGGATAGCTCACCACACACATTCGATCTCTTTCTCTTCCAAGCTATCACGTGATGGATAGGTCAGCTTCTTGTCGTTCGTCTCCACCGCACACATTAGATAATTTTGTAATTCTAGATAACTGGGCCCTTAAGACCCGTACCGACAAGTTAGCGCCGCAGACATGACAAGCGTCAACACCACATGATCAGGAGCAGGAAGACCGTAGAAGGACGCACTAGTTTTTGCTCGCACCGTTACGCGTCGAATACGCACCTTTAATTGCTTACGGGATTCGAGAGCAATGCGTGTGATACTGTTAGATTTTGTTGTGATTGATCAGCTGGTGGTTAGACTAGGAAAGTACGAGTACATTATTGCTAGTCATAGGTACCTACTTCGTTTTTTAATTAGGAAAATCGTGCGAATGTTGTCGTGTAACTTTATGAAAGCGATTTAAAAACTGGCATATGTTTGTCTTATTTTCTTCATATTATGTAGAGATAGCTGATATAATTGAAGAAAGTAGACGAATTCGACCGTTATTTTTCTAATTATAATAACACGAACTAGTGTGTGAAAGTTTACTTCTAAGTATTAGCTACTAGGCTGATAAATAACTATTTTGGATACAAAAATAAGTATACCTAAGGGGTAATCATAATCATTTAATGTTAAGTCAATTAATGTTAAGACTATAGACGATGGAAACTTGTCAACATCCAGATATTGTAGTACATATATATTATTCTTCTAGTTTATGGATAAGCTAAAAAATGAATCCAGCTTAGAAAGAATAGTTAGTTAAAGAAGTGTTCGAAAGTAACATATTAAATACAGTATGTATCTAAACGAAAAACAAAAAAAAACCGTTTATCTCATCTCATCAATGACTATCAACCATTATTAAAATTGGCCCCTTACAACCAATACTCACAGGGTATGTGCGTTGGCATGACAACGTAAATGTTGATTAGTTTCCCCTAGTTACATATAAACAGTAGGTATCGCATGCACTGTTAAAAATCAAAAATTCAAAAACGTAAACAAATCTTTCAAGATGTTACAAAGACCGTTAACCAACTGCAAAAAGAACATTTTATGTTTTAAAACTTGTGCTTACTTACAAGTAGCATGTAGCATGTAAATGCACGATATTACAATGTACTCGAGTTCCCCATCAATCAACCAGTTTTAAGGTTTGCTTTTCGTTTGGATACATACTGTACCTATGTATAAATTTTATGAAAATCGAAAATAAGAGAATAACCTACTTACATATCAAATCGGAATTTCGTTAAGTATCTAGACCTCTCGAGTGGTGCAATAAAGAGGATCATAGACAACGAACAATCTTAGTGGTTCGCGGTTAAAGGCCAAATTGAGAACAACGATACGATTGATACGCGCTTAATTAACACCTTCGCTACGGCAGTTACGAGTATTCCACCTCATCATCTAGTTTAACTTCCATGGGGTCAATGAAGACTAGAACCAATAAGACCCAATCAAGTACCTATGATGATTGAGTAATGAATCTGGTATATAAGAGCACTATGACCTAACTGCAAGGAAACATAATAAAATAATAAAGCAACGTTGAGTCAGTCAACACAAATAGCGTACTCGAGTCTCTAGGGAACGAAAGTGCTCAACAAATCCTGATGCTAACAAGTTGTGGGGAATCGACCTAATTACGCTATTGGAAAATGTTTTGTCATTTCCTTTGTTTTTGGGTAACAAGCTAAAGAAAAATCAGAAATGAAAATATTTTATTTTTAGTTTTATACTTTCATGCATTAGAAACGTACGTGGATTATTTTAAGCTCGCTAAAAAGGTGCTAGATTTGTATTATTCGAACATAAGCATCAGAATTTAAAAAAAACCTGCTTCTACACATCTAATCTTAATTATTTTGGGTTCATTCCATTCAGAATCCTAAAAAATTGTAATCCATTTTTTTACTAAAATATCACAATTTGGACCATTTTGCATCAGTATCAATCTTAATGATCCATTAGGGAAAGCAAAAAGTTAAGCTATGCAAATAAAATTAAACGGTTTTATACATTTAGCTGTAACGGTAACAGCTGCTCCGGTCCCCAACTACACTATTTATTTCACTCGTCCAAAACATCAGTAAGTATTTTAATTTATTCCATAATATTATATTCAAATGAACTGCAGGCGACTGCCGTATTTGGTAAAGGTGCCCACGCTTCTCCTTAATACTGATTCTGTCGCTTTATATGGAGACAGCTTTAAGCACGATATGATTGTGGTAACGTCATACCTACTTACGATGAATGAATTATCGAGAAAGAATGTTTAGTAAACACAATGCTTTAATATTTGAGACTTGAAGTAGGTATGTACTCATAAAGTTATGCTATTTACCAAATGTGATTCGCTAAGGAATCTGAGGCAAATTGACTTATAACCCAGGAAAAATACAATTTTGACAGACATTAAATTATAATAGCCTGATTTTTTCAAATTATGTTCGGATGGGATATTTATAGATGATATATGCAAAAATGCCACAAACTTTTCTTCCGGAAGAAAGTAAATAATAAAAAAATAAAACTAAACTAAGTCGATTTTTTAAATTAACGGTAGCAAATAGTTTTCTTGTATGGGAACATGACGACATATTTGTCTTCTATCTGTTAAAAGAGAAACCGAAGAAAACTTATTTACGTAAAACCATTAAATCTACCAAATGTACGGCGCGGGTGATAGATGTGTTATTTCGCTAGAAACAAATGTTAATAGGTAGAAGCTGGTCCTGACCTATTTTAAACGGCTTAAATAACATATATACATATAAATCTTCAAACAAAAACGTTTGTAACATGTGTGTACATATTTGTGACGATTGAGCTATTATCAATTATTTCCCAAACACTCCAAATTTCCATACAAGCTGTCAGTTCAATGACTGGATTATTACATTTATTACCTACGTACGACTACAATCACAACATGCCTGTTCTATTTAAAGGCGTAATCAGCAATTTTGATTATGATGAGTTTTTTTGACGCAATAAAAAACTGTTGAGTACCTATCAGTTGACAGACTTTAGACGCAGGAATAAATCTGAATGGTGACCTGGGTCAGATCGCCCAAATAGGGAACTTTTAACATTATTGATTAGTCCTCCCCTCCATAATACTTTTTTAACGTCGAATACTTTTCTTCTGTTTCCTAATTAGCACACGATAAAGATTATGGCCTAATCGGATTACCTTTATTTTATTATACTTTGTAGATGGAAACAATTTTGTAGAGAAGAATTAAAATTAGACTTACTCTTTGCAAGGTATTGTAAGTAGATAAATGAATTCAGCACGGGTTTATTTCCAATAAAAATTGAATAGGTACCTATCGGCTATCTGCTACCACAAATAACCTACCCAGCTCCATGTAACAATTTATCAAATTATCATTGGTTGTTTCAGCCTGGCATATATATATTCAATATAATATATGGTCTGGCCTTCATTCCACTCTGATGGCGGTCGGTAAACGTATTTTATTATGGCTTCGTTCATCACCCACACCTGTTGCACTCGATATCCCGAACCCCAAACGATCAGTTTACGTCTACGCAATATGGTACCATCACCTACTCTGATAACTGACCATTTGTAATCCCTATTGCAACTGCTTCAAGCCGACACTTCACTGCGGTATATACCTATTTGCGTTTTGCCTCTCGCCCGCACCAGTTACATTTGTCATTCACTCATCTCCACACTTGCCACAGTTGCCACGTACTGCGCTAATTAGTTGTCTTGTTTTATTCGTGTTATTTTATTTTTAATGGGCCTACCCTTAACATCTCTTCTCCTCTAAGGCTCATATTACATTATCAAATATCTTTTATCATAGATCTGTATGCCTCCCTTTTTTTCCAACGCGATGAAAAAGGGCGGCATATAATCTATAATCATAGATACATTATAGGATCCTACATGGTATAGTGTAATATGGACCTATCTCGGGCTCCGATTCTGGATCCGGATTCGCTTTCAGTTCTTATTCCGTTTTTGGTTCCGTTAACTAAATTTGAAACCAACATCTGGTTCCGCTTTTGGTTCCGAAACAATCAAATCCGTTACATCCTAGGCCTACAGTGTTAACTGCGCATTTATAATCCCTATTGCAACGGCTTTAAGTTTACCGATTCTGTACACACAGCAATACAAGGAATCGCATAATTAATGTCCGGTCAATATCGCGTATTCGGCTTTTGCCCGGATGGTGGCGCGGTACGGATATTGGAAGCTGTTGTGTTTAAGATTAGTCGATTGACACGTATTCGATGAACGCAAACATGGAATCGTGTGTATTACATTCTCAGAATTATTTCAAGTAGCTCTGACTATCCGCAAAACGGCCAAAAATAAGCGATAATTGAATTAGGCTCAAATTTGACCGTTTTGGGACTAAAAGTTCCGTTGACTAGCATTTAGTCGTATTTTAAAGATACAAAACAATCGCGTATAGATTTTAATCTAAATCTCAAAAGTCTGGTTGAGGTAACTGGTGACCGAAGAGCTGGTGGCTTCCTCGAACAACGTATCAACATTGCGATACAACTAGGAAATGCCACCAGCATCCAAGGTACCTACAATGCCTCAATTAGGGACCTATTTTAGATTTAAGGTAAGTAAGTTACACTTACTGTATATATTTTTTAAATAAATTATTTTCTAGATATGTTACATAGATACAGATATTGCACATATTCTAAATACAAGTGTTGTGAAGCTCTACTAAGAATTTCAATCCCTAACAGTGTTAAATACCAACCAAAAAGCTTCTAAGCAGCAGAAGCCGCGGGTGGACGCTAGTAGTATAGTAGTTACCTACCTGCTAATTTTAATGCCCAAGCAAGTAGACCCCTAAATACTAATCAGTATAAAAGTAATAAAGGAATAGAGCGTTAAAGGAATAGGTACCTACCTTATTTTTTACAATTCTACAAAACCTTTAGACCCGAAAAGCCAATAAAATAAAATATAAACTACACAACAATGATTGGATCAGGGGTGCGATTTTTGAATCTCACCGAGTGACTAATTCTCACAAAAATGAGTGATTTCCGAAAATTCGTATTTTTGAAACTCATCGGTGACTTCTGATTCTCACGCATGTGAGTTCAATTCGAATGCCCCTACCCATTCGTATTTGAAATCATCGGTGAGTATTTTGACAGTTGACTTATGTGAATTGTGAAATCTGCCAAAGTTTGTTGGAATTGGAAAACAGTAATGTTGGAGATTTAACTGAATTAGCAGCGGGGCTCACTGTAATTTCGTGAATTTCGCATATTTGTGAAAAGAATAAAAAATGACAAGCCTGGAAGATTACATTAAGATGACGATAACGGATAGCGAATATGGCATAGCAGCAATAGAATAGAACGAGGCCTTTGAAAAAGCGCATGCTGCGATAGAAACGTGTAATGGCATATTAAAAGGCCGATTCCGCTGTTTATTAAAGCATAGAGTACTGCACTATGCACCGGAGAAGGCGTCGAAAATAATAAACAGCTGCGTGGTGGACTGGTGGTCTGCATTCAAAACTGTCGATCTTGGTCATGACAATGAAGATGATGTTTTGGATTTTGGCCTGTACTTACCTGATTTGTTGGCAAGAAAAGCTCTACGGGCATCTATAGTGCGATATTATTATTTGGAAGATTAAGCCACCTAGCGAGTAGGTAGTCGGCCTATTTTGTCACTTGCTGAAGTTTTTGTTCATGTTTTGTTATTATAGTGCACAATAAAGCATGTTATGAATATCTCTTCTACTTACATTGTTTTAAATTCCTTGTACGCCCAAGCAAATTACTTACATCAACCAAACTACCATACCTACTCCAGTTAATCATAGTTCAGTTTTTGTCTACATGAGTAGGGTAAGGTTAATGTAGCTAATTCCATCGTAGAGCCTATTCTATCTAATGCTCGCCTGCATTGAATATGAATAAACACGAGTCAATAAGCAGCAGGCTATCCGTAGTTCATCAACTGAGTCGAGAGCTGCATACTGTGCTTATACTCAATGGAGGCGAGCATTAGATTGAATAGTCAAAATGACAGAATTAGCCACATTAACCTTATAAGTATAACATGGATAGGTTTTGCACAGACACTGCGCCTGTGCAGTTGTAAGGTATGCGGGCTGAGAATTTTTGTATGTATAGCATAGGTACATGTTGCTCTTCAATTAAAAAGAGGATGTAAATTAGTTCTCAAATGTATCAGTAAGGTACACTTATAATGATAGGGCAATATGGAACAGGCAGGAGGCAGGCATTAGGTAGCTGTAGAAACTGAATGAAACAAGGGGAGTTTGTGTAGGCTTTATATATTATTTCTTGTAATTTAGGTATAGTCTACCTACATAGGCTCATTTTAAACAATTCAATACCTCAAGTCTGTTTAGTTTAGTGTAAGCAACTTAATTAGATTAGGTAGTAGTCAATAGTTGCAATGTGCTTAAGCAACTCTGTGACTTCTATTTTAGTTACAGTTATGGAGAACACTAGTCCTTTGCTCCTAACATAATTAACATTTTAATAAGACCGCCAATAGCCTTAATGTTAGTGAATGTACATTAAGCATCAAAAATATCTATACAACTCTCCTCTTATTACATAAGAAATAAAGTGAGAGTTGTGTAGGTATTGTTGACACTGACCGTACAGTCTGCAGCAGATGTAGTTAAGCATGCGGGGTGTCCAATATGATCTTGATGCACCCTTCTTTTGAAAACAATAAGATTGTGCTCAGACCATTTTGAACACCTTGCCTGCTCTACTACTTCTGCTGCTAGCCATATGATTACTTATACATTGACAAAATCAATCAGTTTGAATTTCTCAACTAAATAGTAGGCAAATTAAATGAAGCCTTACAATTTTAACTATAAAACTCTCGTGAGACTCGAACATATTAAATAATATTTAAAACGGGTCACTCACGTAATTTAGTACGATGATGAGCAGATGGGGCATTAGCCCGCAGTGTACGACTTGCCTCTGTCGCGAGTGGGCGCTCCTGATGACGTTCTTCGTAAAGAACGAAACATGTCGAGCGAAAATCGACTAAATTACGTGAGTGACCCGTTTTAAATATTATTTAATATGAAGCCTTACAAGATACCTATTAATAAAACATCAGTCTAAAGCTTCGAATTTTACATTACTACTTTATTATCAAGAAGTGCATTATAAGTATATTAAAAACATCAGCCTAAATATCTGAACAAAATAATAATCATCTTATAATCTAACATCATACATAGAATTTTTGTATCAAATCACAGCACAAGTAGGTAGCACAAATTGGCAGGTTTTCACAACTTCCCACTTTCATTTAGAAAGATTGAGAGATATACTGTATGAGTTATCACTTTAAATGAGAGAGGTAGACAATCCAGTCAATTCAGCCATTCTACTTTTTCATCATTAATAAATTTCTTTAGACAGGTATGATCCATATCAGATTGCAAATGGTAGTTAAAGTATAAATACAAAAAATAAAAGGAACATAAATAAATAAGTTAAAATTAATAACTTAATTTTAATTTGGTATATACCTCCTGGTATAGGTAATTAGACTATTATCTGTTGGTCTACAAAAACTTATTTTTTGTTCCACTCATGGTGTACAGAAAACCAATATGCATACATTGTATTGTCTAGATACTTAGACAAGCCATGGAGAATGCTGTTATCCAATGTTTGTAGGAAACTCCAAAAAGTAGAGAAGTTGCATTGTCTGCTTGATGCTTACCTGAAAGTACAAAAAAAAAACATTCAATCATAACAGAGTTCTATTATCAGCTATAAATTAGATTTTCAATGTATCCTGATCCTTTAATAATTATGTAACAGTTTGAGAAAACATCTGGAGTTACAGATGTATGTGTATCAAAGATGGTGAAATTTAATTTGAATATGTTGCAGTCAACTACACAGAGGTGCACAACAAGTAATGTAACTGATTGTAATTTATTTAAACATAATTATTTAACGGGTCTAACGCGAATTAACTTGTTTACCTTATTTACCGACGTTCGAGAGGCAATTGAAATCAAGAAACACCCTAGAAATTTTAATAGGGAGGATGGTTTTAACTTATCACCAACTTGGGAACCAGTGATCCAGAAGTTGCAGCCACGGGATATATCTTCGGATGTGTGCGGGGATATTGTGAGTGTCGTGTGTCGGACTATTGACAATAATTAACATATGTTTTGTGGGTAGTTTAAAAATTGTGTGTTTACCCCAAATTTCTACATAGACTTTTCGTTGGGTAGTTACACAAATCTCTCTTTTGACATTTTGCTGGGACATCAGTCAGCCGCGACCATGACCAGTGAAACCTGTGTCGAAACGTGGGTAAATAAGGTAAACAAGTTAATTCGCGTTAGACCCGTTAAATAATTATGTTTAAATATGTGTTCAAATCGCGAAAGTTTTAAATGTTATGTTGATTGTAATTTGATCAGTAGCCCTGTTGTGTAATATATTTATATCCTGGTCACAGCTAATAATCAACCCGGCAAAATGCATCAAAGCCTTCCTACAAGATATTAAAAAGGTAAACAGTCAGACCAATATAATAGTTCATTTTTGCCTTTGGTTTGTATAAATTACTAATTTTTATATGCTGGGAATTGGTGTGTAAGTTAGTTAGTTGGTCTTGGCATTTTCTTCAAGTTGACAACCATTGTGCACTCAGCAGCAGAAATTGCTAAGTTGGTAAGGTGACCAAAATGATTTTGGCACTGCCTAATTATTAAGACAATAAAAGTGTATTAGGATCATTGTGAACACCTTGCACGCTGTTATACCATTGGGAAATTTCTCTGATATGATTTTAGTTATAAATTTAACCTGAATGAAAGAATAACAATGAAAAGATCCTACCTTTCTCCACGCCTTCTAGTCCTGGAATAGCATTTAATTCGGCCGCTATATCCTGACAAACTTTCAAAGTTGCTCATTGAGCTCATTCTCCCGCACAAGTGCTTGCAGTCGCGTTTTCTGTTATATTCCAACTTTCCTCTTTTGTGGGACTGGGACCGACGACGAGCATCTATAAAAGGGACAATAAACAATTATCAGGTTAAACAACACTATATATTACGATAATAGAACATATGCCACTAACAAATGTACATACCTTTTTTTAATACAACTGTCGCTTTCTTCGAGTAAATTTCAAGCAATCCTTGTAGTTCTGATAATAAAATGTTTCCAAAACTAAGTTTTCTTTTAAATTACACTGACTGACTGACAGGTAGGTACACCACGTTTTACGTTTGACCGATTTCATTGAACCTATTTTAAGTTATAGTATGAGAAATAAAAACCGGTATCTGCTTAAAAAGGAACGTCATGGGACGATTGTCTATGACTGAAGTTGTAAAATGTCTGCATGTTGGTAACCTGCGTGTGAGTTTCAAAAATACGACATTTGGTAATCGGTGATATCAAAGTCACCGGTGAGAATTTTAGTCACCAGGCGAGCTCAACTCACGAGTGAGATTCAAAAATCGCACCCCAGTTAATTCAAAAACCACCAAGGTCACTACGAAGTCGGTATTCGCTTGGTTGTTTTCGAATAAACCAATCCAATTAGCTTTGCATCTCTACGCTAATATTGCCTTAATTCCGTGTTAGGTCACGGCCTGACTGCATTAGTGTTAACACAAGCTAATTTTAGATATAGGTACGTAATCGTGCGTTACTTTTTTAACAAAATGTAATGAATTAGTCGGTAAGATTTAAAATATGACATCATAGTGAGGTATATATATAAGTGTGATGCGTTGGTTGCTTAGCAGTAAGGCGTGCGACTTTTAATCCGACGGTTGCTGGTTTAAATCCTGGCGGTTTTTACCAATGAGTTTTCGGGAAATATCATTTTATATTTACAAATCGTTTTTCGGTGAAGGAAAACATCGTGAGGAAATCGGACTAATCCTAATAAGGCTTAGTTTACCCTCTAGGTTGGAAAGAATGGAAAGTCAGATGGCAGTCGCTTTCGTAAAACAGCGCAAACGTCAAAGCCCCTGAGCCTTGGCATATGCCGGAAAAAAGCTAAGAAGAAGAACCAAAGAAGATAGTTATACCAGTGTACCTACGTAGGTACACTGGTATAACTATCTTCTTCTAGTGTAGACTCAGTCACTCATTGCAACGATGACGGACGAATACCTAACTGGAGGCGTCTTGCCTGTATTTTTCTATAGGTACGAAATATTGTAGCGATTTTGCAGGGCAGTAAGGAGTTTATGGCTATTCGCATGTTACATAGTAAGAGACATGTTAGATAAACGATAGGCATTCAAAAGTTTACTAAGTTGTGCAACTTTTTCGATAGAGGGGAAATAGTATTGAAAGGCGTATTCTGTTCTAAACGTTCTAAGGACCATACGGCTATTGTTACGAAACCAAATATAAATGTACCAGGACTACAATTTAGACGGTCAATACAAAACTTCCGACGGGTTACACTAGGTTAGAACTTAGAACAAACTGTATAGGTAGGTGCTGTGAATGTAATAGGCAATAATATAGCGTTTGCTTTCAATACTATTTTGAAACCTAAAACACATGAATCCAGACCCAAAACTTGTTTGTGGGCACTCTAATGCCTTTAATAAGTATGTTGTTAGCAGTAAATCTCGATCCGTGGGCGGTGCAGTGATACGGTGATGTCATATTGCAATACGCATAAAATGTGACACACTTATAGTTGCCGATTTCTAAGTCTGAACTTTTGACACTTGAGTATTGACGTACTTAGTGATGAGGCTAAGACAAATCGTTTGTCAAATTCAGCGATTATTGATTTTAGCGATGAATTGTTTGATTCGATTTTACTACTACGGATTTGTATTTGATAAGACCGAGAAACTTCAACAAACTGCGCATTTGTCATACGATTTTATCCAAAGTCATCTTAGTTTCGTTCAGAAATCAATACTGTTGAATTCTTAAAATGTAAGATAGAAAAATTCATAATTAATTTGTCTCATTTAAAAAAACATTTTTTTCCACATCGTACTTAGTTTTATTTTCGTTTTAATCGTTTAGTTTTGATGTTTTACTGTATTGCCTATTGATAACAAGATCGATTTTTATCGATTAACAGACAGTTGTATGAATTGGAACAGCAGACATGGTTACAACACTAAATTTAAAAAAAAAACGGCGTAGACCGTAACTGTTGGCGTGCGAAATTGTTATTGTAAAATATTCAATAACTAATGTATGAAAAAATTTAACATTCATCACATTATGTTTATGAAAAGTGAAATATTGTGTTTATGTACATGACTAGCTGTAATATCTTTATGGGATTTTGTTTATAATTCCAAAGTGTCTTGCGCGTTTACGTTCTACGGGTATTTCGATGTGTCAAAAGTTCAGACTTAGAAATCGGCAACTATAGTTTTCTTGTTAAATTAAGTGGGATCATACCTTTTTGTATTAAGGATAATATTTATACCTAAATTGAAGAATAGCGTGCATTATTTTTAGGTTTCGGTAGCGTTCTAGTACTTACAGTCACTGAGATTATCGGCGGACGGACGGACGGACAGACAGACACACTTGGCGAAACTGTAAGGGTTCCTAGTTGACTACGGAACCCTAAAAACCGGAACATCGGGACGTCTAATTTGCTCCGAAAATCCTGGACTGATTAAGTATAATTTACATGTAAATTAGTGACCCAACCTAAATAAAATTTAAAAAATCACACTTGAGGGGATTAACTATTAAAAAAAGATTTGCAAACTTCATCGTACTGCGTACCTATCAATTGTCCCCCTCAATTGCATAAGCCACAAAAAAAGAACCACGGCATGACTACTAGCTTCACTCGGATAGGTTCGTTAGTTACGTTTCGTGGATTAAGAAGGCAAAACAGAAGACAGTAAAGGGGGCCCGGGGGCGGAGCCCCTCGCACAAAAAAATAACCACGATAGGACTGCTAGAACCACCTCGAAGACAGAAAAGGGGGCTGCTTGGTAATCATTGTTAGAATTTAGATTTTTGTTATTAGAACAAAATAGGCTTGAATTTGCCCGTCCTATGTCGTCGACAGTAGGGTAAATTAGAGTAACGGATAGGGACTTCCTTGTCCCTTATTCTAATTAATCCTACAGCCGACGATATATGTAACTAGGTAAGTATTTTAAAAAGAATAAACTCGATTATAAATATATTTTTAAAAGAATATTACATTATTTTTAAAAGAATATTACATCATTCTCGGGACCATGCGGAATCAACCGTACAGTCTGTACATATTTATACTTGCATAAAGTGTATTCCTCATTCTCAAAAAATACCTACTTACTATTAATTATAATTAGTAAAAAAAATAATTACTTACACAGCCGTCTCGTCTGTGCTTATTATTCGGGTAATCAACATCTGCTGATTAAATTAATTTTTAATAACTAGTCTGGTGTAATTTGGTAAAACAATCAGGGACTTAATAAGTTTGTTATGATCGCGAAGAATGCTTCACCAGATGTTATTTCATTAGCCTAGACGCTAGGGACTGGAGGGAATGAACTTTGTTGTATGAGAAATAAAATGGGATGTACAAACTGATTAAATAAAAACTTATTATGAAATGCTTGGGGTGTAATTAATTTTCAAAATATGATATGTGATCATATTATAATTGGATTTCATATGGTTTGTTATTAAATGTACACTATGTATTTTGTTTCTCGCTTTACTTGTTGTAGCGATGCATCGAAATGACGAACCACATTATGAATATTGCACATTGCCTGTATCACACGCAAACTGCTCCCGCATCTGTAGTAAAAGCCCGACTAAGCCAAGTTATTTTAATAGCACAGGCTGTGAGTGTTAATTAAGTAAACGCAATAAATTTCATAGAAGTTTGACTTTTAAAATAACATTTGCGCAGTCTCTTATATCAAACTCGATGAAAACTTAACTTGGTCTGACTATACTCGTATTGTGAATGAAATGGGCTATTGGCTATTTGACAGTAACCTAACAAATATAGTTTGGCAAACCAATTGCACCCGTAGCCTAGAGAAAAAAACCGGCCAAGTGCGTGTCGGACCACGTATAAGTGGGGGTTCCGTACCGTCACACGATGAAAAAAGTGTGCAAGCAAATAGGCGTAAGTGCCTTCAAAATATCAAGGCATTTACGTCCTCTTGTAATAAAGTGATTTTTGGCAACAATTCTAAAACGGCTTGACCTAATTTGTTCAAAAAAATGTTTATGATAAGTTCGTCCTATCCTATCTTCCTAAATTGCTTCACATTTTTTAATAGTTAGAGGGGGGGGGGACACTTTTTCAGATTTTCAGAGCGATTATTTCCGAAAACATTCGATTAATTAAATTTTTGTTCAAGAAACCTTATGATGTTATGTTATGATGCGCCACAAGTAGATATTTGGCAAAAAAAAATTGACATTCAATTACATGCATGGGGCGCGACCCAACTAAACATATTTTTTGGCAACTTTTAGGCAAAAGTAAGTAGTGGCACAAAAAATACACCTCTAGCTGTAATATCATTACCATATGCTTTATAGTTACTGAGTAAAACAGCTGTGACATACCGACGGACGGACGCACAGACAGACTGAATGAAACTATAAGATAGATTTGGAGCTACGCTGTACTTAACTGTGACCTGTACTTGACCTGAATCTTTTACGCAATAAATGAAATGAAATGAAGGGTTCCGTTTTTGCCATTTTGGCTACGGAACCCTAAAAAGAACTATGCTCATCTCAGTTGTTTGGAATCTCTCTTTTTATTAATTATTCACATTTTTATTCTCTACAATTAGTCACGAGAAATTTTGAATACCGATTTCTTCAAGAACTATGTAACTGATTTTACAAATGGGGATAGTTTGTTAACTGCATGTTGATGTTGACTGTCCGTTTGTGTAGTGTTGATATTTGTAAAGTTAAATCAAATAATATTACCAAAATAATATAATCAAATTATCTTGTGGGTATCGGTGCACCACACACTATAGGTAAGTACATTAGGTCCCAAAACATAGCTAATGCCTCCTTAGGTTTGGTAGTTATAGCTCACTCTCAGCAGGTCGATTAACATCAGTACAATCACAAGTTGCGCAGGAATCGTATAAGTTCCTTGCGCTTGCGCAAGATGTCGCTTGCCCAATACGGCTGGACCATCTGTCCAGTGACCTACTGTCAAGAGGGGTTTATCAGTTGCGAACTTGAACTAAAAGTTGTGTTTTGTTTTGTAGGTCGCTGTAAAATGTTACAGCGTTATAATTAGAAGCTATAGACATGTGTTGTGGAGTTATAAACCTACATATTACAGTCGTTATCATATGCAGGCTGTAGCAATAATGCTGGTGATCCCTTTAAAGGCGTAATGAGTAACTTGGTCTGATAAGTAAAAAAATAGTATAAATTGTACTATTAGACCAACCCTCCCAACAAAAATAATATTTAGTGTATATCGGGGAATATCAGAAAAAGCGGTCTACCGCCTTGAAAATAGAGTCGTATCCAGTGTGCTTACCATGAGTTGTACGTAACCGTAGGCGTTAGCGACTGCGCGTTTCTAAAGTATGACTGTCTCACTCCTACCACTATTCTGGCAAGAAAGGGGACAGACATACTTTAGAAACGCGTGAATTATAGGATAGGATCGAATAAGTTGTTCCCGCGAGTCATCAGAAAAAATTGATGTTTACAACATTTTCGCCGAAATAGGTACATTTTTCTAAAGCACAACCAAAAAAATCGCGATTCGGGGGTTAACTCCATAGTGACATTCATTCAAAAGTCATACATAACTCACACATTGATCTCGCAGACTAAGATCACAAATGACCTAATCACCCTATGGCACTTAGGTCCATAATAATTACTTAGTAATGAAAAAGAAACGACGCCCAGATGCCCACATTCTGAACATACCTAAACAGGTCTTAAACATTGGATCCAAGTCCTTTATGAGGCGATTCGTCTACAAAAGTAATTGGCTTACATTACACGCTGAATAAAAACGTACTGGCTGAACCACAGAAATGTGAATAATAAGGATTGGCAACTTCTACCTGTTGCATTTTTAATCATTAAATATTAGCGAAATAACAGTTATAACCGACAGCAACAAGCTTGTAATAATGTAAACAATGCTATTTCTAAAGTAGTAAATTGGTTTAATGTTAATAATTTATTATTGAATGAGAAAAAGACTAAAGGTATTAAGTTTGTCACGAATCACGTTAAGCACGAGCTGGCGAGTGTCTTTGT
Organism: Lathronympha strigana; assembly: GCA_949128165.1. Classification (NCBI taxonomy): domain Eukaryota; kingdom Metazoa; phylum Arthropoda; class Insecta; order Lepidoptera; family Tortricidae; genus Lathronympha; species Lathronympha strigana. The sequence goes on along the minus strand of OX421918.1, from coordinate 15,378,198 downwards.
GAAAGATGAGGAATTGGAACTAGTTGACAGTACGACTTTTCTTGGTATAACATTAGATTCTAAACTCCAATGGGGTCCCCATATTGCTAATCTCTCGAATAGACTGAGCTCTGCAGTTTTTGCCGTGAGCAAGATCCGTCAGTTAACAGACGTGGAGACAGCTCGATTAGTTTATTTTAGTTACTTTCATAGTATTATGTCCTATGGTATTCTACTGTGGGGCAGTGCTTCAGAGATTAATACAATTTTTGTTCTGCAGAAGTGGGCTATTCGATCGATTTATAAGATGAACCGTAGAGAATCGCTTAGAGATAAGTTTAAAGAGATTAATATTATGACACTGCACTGTCAATATATTTATGAAAACATTATGTATGTACATAAAAACAATGCATGTTTTAGGAAAAATTGTGATATACATAGTATTAATACTAGAAATAAGGATAAGCTCGCAGTACCCACCACTCGGCTCCATAAAATAAAAAACTCATTCATGGGCAATTGTGTAAGGTATTATAATAAACTCCCAGTAGAAATAATTGCACTCTCTATTAATAAATTTAAGACTTTTGTAAAGCGTAAACTAATATCTAAAGCTTATTACAGTACACAAGACTACATGAATGATACAGCACCATGGGATTAAGGATTATTATTATTTTTGTTTAAAAAAGTTAGTTATTAACTGTAATTTTAATTTTAGTCTTAACTAATTATATATTTTTTATGACATTTAGATTTCATTCTAGAAACTTCTAGACAAGTATTTTTTTTTATACAACTTTTACTTTTAAGATGACGATCCTATTGTGAAATTATTATTTTTAATTTTGATATCTGTGTGTGCAGCATCAATAAATTGCTCTAAGTAATCATTTATAATTTGTTAAAGATTCTATTTAAAATTGAACTGAACTGTATTTTTTTTTTCAAATTAATGCATGTTAGAGCCGGTGTGTTGCTTTATTTATTTTTATTCGACGTTCAAAAGTGCACTGTAACATGCCTACTTGAAAAATAAATAATTTGATTTGATTTGATTTGATTTGATATATTCCACGCTTTACGCGCAAAATTTTCTTAGCTTAACGCGATGCAAAGAATGGATTTTTAATAAATCTTGAAAATGTGTTTTGCAATCGTTTGGAAATTTTGATAATGCAGTTTAAAATTGTAACAGTTTCAACCAAAAAAAAAACCGCAAGTCCAATATCTCCATGAGGCACCCATCGAGGCAATATCACCTTATTGACAACCGACCGTTAGTCAGATTTTTCTAGAAAATAGCTCTACGTGACTTTAAAAAAAGTTTTGATGGAGGACCTATAATAGCCAAGTGCAACGCATTTCCAATATACATACATGCTACATTATAAACGTTTATTACGCTACTTTTTAATCGGAGTTAAATTGTGTATTTATTTGTTTATTAGTATCACCAACAGAAGATACTATACATATGTTCATTGGGAAACTTTAGCTCATATACAATTGATTTCCTACTTACAGATAATCATAAATTGTCATCAATACGTATTTATATTAAAAAAAAACGAGTTAGTTAAAAATCGCATAAAACACATGTTCGTCTGTCAATATCTTTGTATTTTATATGTCTCTGGTACAAGTGAACACGTAAAAATATTTACGTGCTCGTCAAACCAGACTCAGTTTCCAAGATTTACGTTGGTCTTAGACATAATTTATAGGTCTCCATTAGGCGGCCTTAACTTGGCTAAGTAACATGAATTTATAAAATTTCATTTGGTTAGTTTAATTAAGCTTTTAGGACTTTTTTATTCGAGTCTGTGCTTTCGGCATAAATAAACAGATTCAAAGTAGCACCAGAGACGAAGATGAGGAGTAGTAGGTTTACATGGTATAGGCATGTAATGAGGAAAGATGAATGTCATATTGCCAAAGGAATGTCAGGGATAAATGTGGATGCACGGATAGCGATAGGTAGGCTAAAGAAACAATGAATAGATTGTGTGAAAAAAGATATGAGAACATAGTGACAATGAGAGGAAAATTGACGAGGAAAACAAATAGTGCAGACCCCATATAACGTGGGATAAGGCCAATTAAAAAAAAGGATAACCCAAACCCAAATAGGCAACGCTGCCAGCCTTCTGGGCACCATAACACACTTTTTACAAGTTTTTATTTAAGTAATTTTTTTAGAAAATTCCAAATTTTCAGAGTAAATCGACACTACTATAAGTAGCTTTTTTGTTTTATTTTGTTTTGTGGAATACCTATCGTACCCCATAAAAGTAATAAGAAACATCTGCGTGTAAAAAAAACTCGAGTTTTCTAAAAAAAAACTTAAATTAAAAAAATCTAATAACATTTGTACAAGACATGCATGGCTTAAAATGTTCTAAATTACCTAAACTATCACCTCCTTTCGGCTTTGCATCCTGTTACAAAACACCCTGTATACCCACCCTGTAATAAACCTAAGACAAGTATTCGGTTTATTTAGTATAGGTTTATTAATGATAAAACGAACTTACTTGTACGTGAAGTTCTATCATAATTATGCGCAGCTGTTCCATTCGAAGCGATTATAGTTAACTTGTAGTAGTCCATCTTTCCAGCTCTCGGCCATCACGAATTATTTAAAGATTAAAAGCTAATCTGAAAAAAATATCTATTAAAAAAGGCTCCATTGATGACTGTATACCTCCTTCAACCAATAGGTCTTACCTCCATACTGATCTCCATAGTTACGTCATTAAGTTTAAAGCATATCACCTCAATACATCGCGGATTTTTTGTCTTATACCAATGGGAGGGTTGGGCGGGAGTATTTATTAATCGCTTCGAATGGAACAGCTGCGCATAATTATGATAGAACTTCACGTACAAGTAAGTTCGTTTTATCATTAATTATGCTTTGCTGTTCCATTCTCGCGATTATAGTTAACTTGTAGATGTTCAAAGAACAATAAATAAGCGAAAAATCTGCGAACAAAACTGAATAATTTATTACATTTCATAAGACAATTTCATACATTTGAAATTCAACCACGAACAATATCTGTGAATCAGGTACTATAAGTAAGAAAAATTAACGTTAAATAAATGATGATTGTATTATTGGCTATTTAAAATAGACCTAGCAAATGAATCGTCCTGGTAAGGAAAAAGTTCTCTGTTGTAGAACTTAGCAAATACGGAAGAGGACGCGCTCCATCCTGCGGTTTTTCTTATCAGATCTACGCTGACTCCAAGACGACTTGCCTTAGAACTGGCAGCGTGGCGTGTGCTGTGTGAACTAAACACAGAAGTATCGATACCGCTTTCATGTAGCACGTCCTTTATCCAGTGACTAAGAGTCTGACTCGTCACTTTCTTATGAGGTTTTCTAAAACTGATGAATAAATAATCTGAATCAGGTGCCCTGAGCGACATGGTTTTATCTTTATAACAAATTAATGTTCTTGCGGGGCATATGGCTGGATTTTCATTATAAAATGGTATTTTTAAGAGTGGTTGATAACAATTGGGCCTAGTTGTTTTTATTGACTCCGATATCATTACAGAAATACAATCAGAAGATATTATTATATTTTTTAACCGTATTAATGATAGAGTCTGAACTCTGTGAGAAGTTACTAGTGCGAGAAGGGAGATTAATTTTTTCGATAGAATTTCAAGACTCAAACCAACATTTGGATATAACTTTGACAAATAATTTAGAACAATACTTGTATCCCAAGTGAAACTGTATTTTGGACCCGGTGGTCTTGATCTAAATACTCCTTTCATAAATTTATTAATTCTATCGTCATTTGTAACACTTCGACCTAAAATGAATGACAGTGCCGATCTGCAGCAATTAAGACTGCCATAATTGTAATGTATTTCGTAGAGACTGGTAAGAAAAAACAAAATATTAGGAACCGATGCAGATAAATAATCCACATTTTCATTTTGACAAAAGTTGAACCACGCCTTAAAATAACTATTATATTGTTTACGAGTGTTTGGTGCAATTGAATTGATCATAATATCTATTGACGAGGGTGGGACACTTCTTCGAAGTAACGCTTCCCTGATAATATGGCTGCAGCCAGGGTAAGGTTTTTGTGTAGGCTGTGTCGGGACCTGGAATTGTCAGAAACCAATAAGTCACAGCTGGGGCTAAAATAAATTATTTTTGATATAACTAGCTTTCGGAAAATGGGGAACCAGGGCTGTGTGGGCCAGAATGGCACTACAATAATGCCACATGCCCCATCAGCAATTATCTTATTTAATGATTTTAAGATTACACTAAAAGGTGGAAATGCATAGAAGTAAAAGCTTGACCAGTTCACTGTAAAAGCATCGATAGAAAAGGCATATGGATCTGGTTTCCAAGAAATATAAATATCGCACTTCGTGTTGGATCTGGTTGCAAAAAAAAATCAATTTCAGGTGGACCAAATAAATTAACTATTCGTGCATACGCATAGTTAGCCAACTCCCATTCGGTATCTGACTGAATTTTTCGAGACTCAAAATCTGCTATGCTATTGTCACTTGACTTGATATACGAAGCAAAAATAAATAGTTTTCTTTTTTCACAAAAACTCCAAATATCGCGAGATATTTTATTAAGATGTGAATATTGTACACTGCCCATGCGATTGATACAAGAAATGGCAGTCGTATTGTCAATTCTAAGTAGAATTTGCGTATTAAACGTATTCCCGGCAAAAACCTTCAATGCAAAAAATGCAGCTAGTAATTCCAGTAAATTTATATGAAAATGTTTTTCCACGTTAGTCCAGAAACCATTTATTTTTTGATCACCGCACGAAGCACCCCATCCGCTTTTACTAGCGTCTGAATAAATTTCAAATTCATAACTGTTATTCCGGATGGGGTTCACAGATTTCTTTATATTTTCATACCACCAGTCCAAATCTTCATTAAGAATATGTTTATGTAACTTCATGGTTCTTTCATAGTCATCAAATTTTTGTAGGTTAGTAAACTTTTCTTTTTCAAACAATTTTGTGTGTAACCATCCATACTCTATAGCAGGACAGACCGAAATTAACAATCCAATAAATTTTGCCAAATGTTTAATCTTACAACTATCCAATCTTTTAAACTTAGCGATTTCATTTCTTATTTTTTCTCTTTTTTCTTCAGTAAGTTTTAAGCAAAAGTTTTTTGAATCTAGGACAAAACCTAAAAAAGTGCAGCTAGTCTTCGGTTTTAAGTTACTCTTTTTATGATTAATCAAAAAACCTAAGTTTTCTAATAACTTTGTTGTCTTATTGACATTGTTTACACACTCTGGGTAAGTACTACCAATTAAGAGTATATCGTCTAAGTAAATAGTAGACAGGAAACCGTGTAGACGTAAGTGCTCAACAACTGGTTTCATAATTTTGGTAAATACCAAGGGAGCGGTATTGAGACCGAACGGTAGTACATTAAACTCATATACAGTATTATTAAATTGAAACCTTAAATATTTTTTGGAATCCGGATGAATTGGCACCAAAAAATATGCATCTTGTAGATCTATATTTGCAAGAAAACAATCTGGGGAAATGAGCCTTACAGCTGTTTGTATATCCTCCATTTTGAAATGGGCAGGTTTTATAAATTTATTTAATTTTTTTTAAATTAAGGATAAACCGTTTGTCACCATTTGGTTTTGGGATTAAAAAAATACTTGATAAATAATCTCCTTCTTCCCTCGTACATTGTGAAATTGCCCCCTTAACAATCAGTTTATCAATTTCAATAATATAATCATTAAATTCAGTAATACTACTAGGATTATTTTCCGGATAAACAGTCTGAAAAGGCTGAGACGAAAAAGAAATGGTGTATCCTTTAATCCAAGACAAAACTGTCTGATCTGTGGTAAGTTTTTTCCAACAGTTATAGAAAAAACGTAATCTACCTGACGGCAACATCACCTGAGCGTCTAGCGTCTCCTCTTGTAACTGTAGCGGGCACTCCCCCGAGCACGTGACGATGTCGGTCGGCGCTTGCTGTCCGCTTCCGCTCGGCTCCTGCTCCCGTAGTGAAACATCGACGGAGCTCCCGCAGACCGATGAGCTGGTTTCCTGCTCGGACTCGAGCGGTTCGGCTGCGGGTGCTTCCAGTTTAAATTATACTGTGTGCCAGTGCCATAATCCGAGTTCTTATTTGCCACAGTCTTAGGTTTGTTGAATTTTAGATCCTGACCTGACTTAGTAATGGCTTTAGATGCCTTTAATTTTTCTGCCAAATCTTCACCGAACAGATTTTTATCCCTTTTAGTCTCTTTTAAAGTGTCCTTCATTTTGTGATTTAAAGTCGAAACAATGAAGTTTCGTCTGAGTTTTGTATCTATGAAATGAGAATCGCACAATAAGCGACAAGCACTGCTAACATGTCTGAGTACCTCTTGGCTTGAAGAAGATTTGTCATTTATTAATATGTCCATAGACTTAGTCAAGGCTGACAATGCTGTACCAACCTGCCTTTGTCTTGCAGCCAATGAAGCGTCCTTCTTTTGTAGCATATCCGACGTTGCCGCCTTAACCTCTGGATTCAAAAGTGGCGCACTAAATAATGGGCAGTTACCCGGGATAGGGTAATTCTCAATAATTATATCTTTCTGTTCTTTTTTAAGACCATTTAGTAAAATATCTTGCAAACGTAATGCAATATCATTATGAACGTCAGGTCCAATTGGCGAATGTTCTTTTGGGGCATCACCAAGCAAGGTAAGAATTTCATCATCCAAGTGTGAGACTTCTTCAATGATTACGTCATCTTCAATATCTTTGCTTGAAGTGCCCGGTTGCTGGTTGTTGTCTACTGTTTTCGTTTCTGTTTCTAAACGTACCTCTGGTTCATCATCACTTATTGCTGGCTGAGGCAGCGGCGAAGGCTGAGGAGAAACCGATTCATAAAATGCCTCATTATTAGAAGAGTAGTACGCTTCATGGTCTGAAAGAACAGAAGTATGCTACCTTTACATATCAGTGAAGGTAATGATCCCAAGAAACATTCGCATCACATTTGTTCTTTGGTAGGTATACACAGAACAGATACATATGTGTGAATAAAAAGTTGAAGTTATGGTTAAGTTGGTAGGCAAAACATCTGTATCGACAGAAAACTGTGAAGGTAACAGTCCTAGATATACTGTTCGCATCACTCATGCCAGTACCGTAATTAATGGCAACATATATATGCTTTGTGAAGGTAACTACCCCGACTGTGTAGTTCGCATCACTATGTTAGAGCAATACTGAAATAACGCATAAAATCCTTTTATGCATACGCCACTACATCTTGACAACTTTGCAAGTCGTATGCTTGGATCTTCACAAGAATCAGACGGCCGGCACGCTCGTTTGCTAAAATGCCAGTATTGCGGCCACGTAATCGTAATCTGCAATTTACTTTCCGAAGTGGTAATGACAACCATAAATTACAATTATAATTATTCTCGTTGCATGCGTATTTCCAATCCTGAAAAATCTGAAAACAAAAATCTCACCTGATCTTGAACTAGATCTATGGCGGCGACGGTTAAAAATTACTTTTTCCAAACGCCGCAATTTCTTTAAAATTCGATCTGTATCGCGGTCGTGATGTTTACGCTTTTTTCCCATGTTTGGAGTAACAAAAATACACTGTTATAGCTAAAATAAAATTTACGAATTTTCACGTGCGATGGCCTTTAGCACGAAAAACAGATAATGACGTAACTATGGAGATCAGTATGGAGGTAAGACCTATTGGTTGAAGGAGGTATACAGTCATCAATGGAGCCTTTTTTAATAGATATTTTTTTCAGATTAGCTTTTAATCTTTAAATAATTCGTGATGGCCGAGAGCTGGAAAGATGGACTACTACAAGTTAACTATAATCGCGAGAATGGAACAGCAAAGCATAATTTAGGATAATGTTTACTGTGATTTAACTTACAATACAAAAGGTAGGTAGGTACTCTTGTAAATAACTCTACATGTCCAGATCACGCGAGGCTTTTAGCGGTCGGGGGTTGCGACTGGGGGTTTCGGTGTGTGCGCCACACGCATGTCCTTGTGCCACAGACGTGGACAAACTGGGACACCATGGATTGTGTTGTAAAAAAAGTGCAGGCCATTTTTCGAGACATGCGTTTCTTAATGACATAATCCGTTGGTATCTTGCCACCATCAACGTGCCTTTTCTCCTTGAGCCGACTGGCATTTTTCAGAGATGATGGCAAGAGACCAGATGGGGTGTCCTTGGTTCCTTGAAGTTTGGGTCGGATGCTAGTGTGGGATGCTATTACCTGCGTAGACACGCAAGCACCGTCCCACCTCCAACGAACTAATGTAAAAGCGGGCGGAGCGGCTGAAAGCGCCGAAATTTAAAACTTAATAAATATAAGAACCTAGGCAGAGAGTACCTTTTTGTACCATGTGGGGTCGAAACTCTTGATCTATGGGGTCCCAGCACACGCAAGTTTTTCACACAAATCGCGAAACGGTTGATGTTACTGGTGACCGAAGAGCTGGTGGCTTCCTCGCACAACGTATAAGCATTGCTATACAACGAGAAAATGCCGCCAGCATCCTAGGTACAATTTGCCTCAAGGACCTATTTTAGATTTAAGGTAGGTAGAGGTAAGTTACACTTACTGTATATATTTTAAAAATAAATGTTTTCCCCGTTTAGAATTAGTTTTATCTAATATTGTCTGTTTTTGTTCCTTTAATATGCCTTAAAGTCTCGTATTTACTGTAAAAAGTATATAGCGAAATCCCGGTAAGCATGCACACTATGTACACAACTGCAGAATCTAACCTTGAAATAAACTAATGTGGACTGTACAGTCACGTCTATAGATGTGTATACACTTTGGAACTTATTACTGTGGAAGAAGCGTCAAAGTTGAATACAGATGCAAATTTATTTATGGAGCCGAACGTACCGAAACTGCTTGTCAGGGAGTCTGTACGCCAACTAACCATATCAAATAGATTAGGAGTGGTTTATTTGGCGAGGTTAACCAAATTCGGTGCTAGTGTGTGTTCTCTTTGATTGTACGAGCTAGGGCAAATGAATTGACCAGCCAGCGTAATGTGACTTAATTATAGGGCTAACGGTTTTTTGATCTACCAGCGTAATGTGACAGGTGCTTATGGTACCTAAATTTTGTTTCGTTAAATACGAGTAAGAGTACTTATTGAATTTAGTACTTTTTCGGTATGATTTAACATAAGTCATAACATAATATACTCTTTCTTACAGCTATTTGAGCGGAGACAGATAATTATCGCTAAAAAATAAGAATTAGGTACCTACCGCTACATTTGCGGCAGCGAGTGATGGCACTTTTGACACATGACTATAGTGTTGTTAAACACTTCAAATTATTATCGTAAAAATTTCAGTCAAGTGCGAGTTGAATAAGTTTGTATTCAAAGTTTATTACATAAATAACGCATAAATAGAAAAGAACATGTTCTATGATAAATTAAGTATTTAATGTACATAACTATTTTAATCCGAATCACTTGATCACGCCTTGACGAATCACTGATATATCAAAAGTCTAACATGATTAACATGCCACGAGCTGAAAGCTAGTAATGAGGACTACCGCGAGTCGATTTTCCGCTAGGGGCGCTAGTGGAACGTGGGTCTTACGGGAACGTTTCAAACTGCACTTTGACAGTTCTCTCATACTAACACAGGACCCACGCATGAGTGGCGCCGCCTGGTGAGCGACAATACGGTAGCTCCAATTAAGAAGTACGTCACTTGTTTTTAAATAACATGTACCTAGATTCGATATGCGATCGATAAATAGCGGAACATCACTATGCCGCCCCTGCAACAATGAAGTATGAAATTTGCTCCTTTATACTTTGCTGTCAATATTTACGGAACTTCACGAGCAATCAAACGTCAAAAGTGCCATCACTCGGTGCCGTTAGTATAGGTATATATTTTCTTGTCCCTGTTTGAAAGTTGTGTCTCCTCCTGATGTTTTCCTTGAGCCGCTCGTTAAGCTATTAGAATAACAGCCCTGAATCAAACACGGCTAACGATGGAGGTGGTTGATTGACATTTAACGTGACATAATGTGTGTGACTAGTCACTCGTAGCTCTGTTGTTTTAGTCGGCGGTCTCATTAATTAATGTAAACGTAGGTTAGTTTGACAGGTAAGATAACATGTTCAGGCCCGAATTTCACCACGCTGACAGTGTGACAATTCCTAAAATGACTGAATTACTGCCGTTTCAGGCATCCATAGGTAACGGAAACCGCTCACCATCGCGCAGGCTGTGTTCTTGTTTGCCACCATTTCTATAATTTCAATAAAATAATATATCGTCAGTAAATAGATAATTTCTTGGTGAATACTTTTTGACAATTGTAACGAGATCTAATAAATAGTGTTTTAAAAAATTGTCGGTAGTTTTTGACATGAGAATGATTCTATGTCGGAATTTCGTGACATATGTAGTGTTTCTTGTGACAAGAGTCAAGAGCTCTTCACATAAGTATTCGTTTTGAATGGTAATAATTATGATTTTATTTAAAAATGATATGTTGGCGGCAAACAAGCATACAGCCCGTCTATAATAAGCGGCGCCCGTAGCCCATAGATGCCTGAAATATCAGTAAAAAAATTTAATAATGATGAACATGGCGATAAAGTAGCACCATGTATACTGTAAACAATCTACTAATAAGTACCTTACCTCGCCATTGAAAAGATGAAAAGTTATAAAACAAATGAAGATAGCTGACTTGTAAACTCGCATAACCACGCTTCCGTTAATGTGCAGTCCTGTCTATTTCCAGTCGTGTCGCTAATGACCACGTAAATAGTGTAGCTAAAACAGGACTTTCCGATTTCAACGGACGGTTAGGTGAACGATGGGCAGTGCCGCTTTGACCTAGCATATATTTCAGTAATGCCACTGAAAAACGAGAGTTAACGTTTCTGTTCCCCAAAATTAACCGGGCAAAACCCTCATCTGATGTTTCTTACCTTTTCAGAGTTGTTTAATCAGTGTTCTTCGCTTTTGCAATAAAATAATATATTAATCTTAACAAAGGGGGCAAAGCGTCCAAAATATTACATGCTTGATCTCCTTACAAATTGATGAACTCTTCTGTTCTATCCCGATATAGTTACTCGTCAGTGCCTTAAATATTAGTTACGCAGTTTACTAACGATAATTTACCTGAACCAATTTTTTCTGCAAATTTTCCTGAATGTAGGGATTAAATAGCTTACCTTGATCCATGGTGAGTGCATGTGAAACCACTACCAGGCCAATAAGGATCAATGCCCTCATGGCTGGGGACGCCATGATTACCTGAAAAAATAGACACCTTAAGTAATTGGAATCAAAAAAGGAGACGTGGTACATTGTATGTACAATAATTCTGTATTTATATTTGAGGTTCCTCTTATAGCTTCTGCCTATTTTATATTTTAAAAACTTTAGCTAACCGATTTCTTAAAAAACAATGTTTATTTCAGAATAGATGTCCAGTCAGTCCAAGATAGACAAGTGATGTTATGGGATCGATTACGTTCACGATCTGGAACGACGATCCACGACAATGATTGGTCATTTTCCAATGTATTCTATGGTTCCACCTGTGTGCTTACCATGAGTTGTAAGTAGCCGGAGGCGTTAGAGACTTAGCGTTTCTAAATTATGTCTGTCTCGCTCCTGCCAGAGTAGTGGTAGGAGCAAAACGGACATACTTTAGAAACGCTCAGTCTCCAACGCCTCCGGCTACTTACAAGTCATACAACTCATGGTAAGCACACTGGACGGGCGAATCATCGTAACGGGTTGTCGTTCAGATCGTGTGGGTTACCGCTGCCTATCAAGAATCTACGAACTACGAACTAGAAGTGACCTTTAACACCTAATCAGAGGAACGATCTCTTCCGACTTGATCATCATTTTAATGCAACAACAGCACACAAAAAACAAGAATTTTTTCAAGAATATGAGTCAAATAAGTAATTTGTGTAAAAGGTACCACTTTGTACCTTGTTGATAAGGTTCATTTCTAAACGATTCTTTATAGCATTAGCGTCTTATCGGCAACCGGCACCCAACTAGCCGAAAAGCATACACCTGTGTATGCTTTTCGGTTCTTTGATACTGTGAAAAAACCAAACCTCTACCTCAACGTAATCAAAAGATACGGCCGGTTATATCGCATTTCCCATACATTTGCAATGGTAATCAAAAATTCCCATTCATCTACAATCACGAAATTTGCCAAAATACAGGAAATATTCCGAGCCACCAGTTGTGTAAATTTTGCATAAGTCGTTTTTATTTCATTTATCTCGACTAAGTAGGCGTCTCTATCAGCTGTTAAGAATCACGTAGTCCATTGACCTCATGACCGTTTTGTAGAATTGTTTACAATTAATATTTTTATTTGATAGTATATTTTATTCTGTATAAGTTGTTGCTATCAACCGCCGATTATGAATGCGTACCAATATTGATTGTTTCGCCTAAATTCACTCAATATAAAAGAAAACAGAGCTGTATGTAGACTTTTATAATAATAAAATTACCAGTTTTTATTGCACTTAAGTACCTAGAAGACTAATCGTACGCCGTTCTGTTTAAAAACAGAATTACCAGTTTTCAGTGCACTTAGGTGGAAGATAAAATAAGCAGACTGTTCTACGAATCGTTCACCGTTCTGTTTAAAAAAATATACCTACTTAACGTAAAATATTATGAATAACTCTAAAATGACTACTGTATCCGCAATGTACTGTATACTGTGGTCGCAGGAGTCCGCTGGATGCGGGTGGCGCAGGACCGGTCATTGTGGAAATCTTTGGGGGAGGCCTATGTCCAGCAGTGGACGTCTTTCGGCTGAAGTGACGATGATGATGATGATGACTACTGTATTTCAATGATGTTTTTGCCCGCTTTTAGGAGATTTACATGGAACAATTATAACACAAAAATATTTAGCGAATGCGTCATAAAGCTGCAAATTTTTTTTGTATTAAAACTGACCCATGCAGTAGGTAATGTAGGTACCTTACCTATCTAGTAGTGAAAACACGAAAATACTGTTATAACGTACTTATACTGGAAAGGTTTAGGTATTTAACTAAATGTAAACAAACTTTCGCTGCAAGTTTAATGGCGTCAGGTAAACTGGACAAATACAATATGTCGCATATTTGTCGTTTGTTTATATTTAGTTAAATACCTAAACCTTTCCAGTAAGTACCAGTTAAGCGGGTCCAGTCTAAAATGATCTTAGTAAGACTTAATTGTTTAAAAAACAAATAATAATCATTGCAAAAATGTAGAATTGATTTTATTAGGTACAATACAATGTTGCTAAACTTTGAATGAGCGTTTTGATTAGACCTTGCTTATCTGCTCTAAAAAAATAGCAACTTCCGAATTAAGTTTGATAGTGATAAAACATGACAAATGAATAAACGTTTAGATTTCATGTTTCATCTAATTAGAATAGGTAGATGATACTTCGAGTTTTATTAGTTTAAATTACAATTAAAAAGATTCAGTTACACGAGACTAAGTTTTTTCACAAAAAAAAAAAAATACAAGATTTATCGCTGACTGTACTTTCCTTTCCACTGTCAACTCATAGTCATCAAGGAAATCAAACACAATGGGGTTTGGTTGTTTCATCACAGTTCCTATGGCCACCTCCGGTCGGCGATTTTACGAATGCTATACTATTTCAGTCACAAGCCAAACTCAAATAGATGAGCTTTTGTATATGCAAATTAGTCCACGAAACCTAGTCTATTTCAGTAAAGATTCTCACTGAAATGGTATAGGTTTCGCTTAGACATTTTTCAAGACAATGTCCGAGCAAAACCTAGACGATTATAGTCCTATCCGCCATATTTGGGTTACGTTGGACAGTAATAGGTGAGCAGTTTTGTTCTTGCATATTGCTTGCACACTTGCGCTTACTTGCATTGCATCTAACCCATTTCAAGCAATACAAAGTTTAAGGCAGAGTTATTGTATCCTAATAAACATTTTTGGATTTTCAAAATATGTCAAACTAATTTTGTGAACCATGAGCATAAAATAAATTTGTAACTCAAGATTTTAAAATATGTATGTTCTGACCCGCGTCACGTGGCCCAAGTTAGCTTTTGATTTGACACTTAAAAACTCAGGCGATCAAAAACAAATGTCATGATGATACGAGTCATACAAGTGTTAGCTGTTTTCAGCGAAAAAAACTCATATTGTTTTAATATGTCGAATAAGATGGAAGCTGGATTTACGAAAGTTTGTTTAGCAAAGGCCTTATTTCATATAAGTATATGCTAGCATATATTTTTGCTAACAATCCGTAGGTACATTTGTTCTTTGGAATTTCGAAATGCGAAAACTTCAGTGTATGTAACTATTTATTTTTCTACTTACGTAAAGCCAGAAAACTATTGAAATTCTTTTTAGATGCATTGTTGGGTCGTATAATAAGTTTTAATAGAAGTAAACTTTATTATTATGCCTTCGAGATTAGATTATGTTATTCAGATTATTCATGATCATGAATGACACTTTTTGTTCTAATTTAACGTAATATTGTTGTTCAGACTTTCTCGACAGTCGTACGGAGATGAAGCTGTAGCTTTCGTTCGGCTAATATGCAAGCAAGCATAACCATAAATCGTGCGCAGAATATTGAGTAAATCAAAGTTACCTTTAGTGTGGATATGATGGTCAATGAAAAAGATAACATTGTTCAATGTGGACACACGCAGTGGCCGCAGTGGGTTTCTATCGTGCGGTCACCACAGGAGCGAGAAGCTAAATCTGATCTGGAAGAAATCCCTTAAAGGGATAAGTTCGCCTTTGTACTTAACATCTCTGTTTGTTAACTGAATTTTTTTAACTGTGCTTACTTAAATCTCATTGCTGCATTTTGCTAGTTAAAAGTTAGGATTTGACGGTAAAGACTGAAATGGAAATAGAGGGAAATATTAAAAGTTGCAAACTCTTGAAACATACAATGCTACATCAGGAGCCAGAATCTCTATAATCAAAAATAATTCAGTCATATTTCAAATACCATAAGACCTTTATTTGCAGAATATGGTAGCAAAGCTAGAAAGTCGTAATTGTGACTGACATGAGAATAATCTGTATCACGAGTTAAAAATTGCTTGAATCACAGCTTCATAAGGCTATTCTGTCAGTTGCTGCCAGCAATTTTGTCACATTTTGGTCATTAGATCCCCACACTTGCGTTTTGCGAGCAAGCTTTGTATGAGGGCATTTTCGCGAGAAGAGATCCAAAAACAATTGTTTTTAAGGTAGGTAAATTTAATGTTTTTTGAAGTACTTAGAATAACGAGCTTTTTCAATCTAGGACCAAAAAAGTACGAGACAAAAAGGTCTCAGAATTTTCAAACGTTTTATCTACGTACTCTCATCTTGTAACCGCTGTACTACCAAGTGTTTGAAAAATGGTAACGGAACGGAAAAATAAAACTGGGTCTCTTTTTTTCTTCTAGTAAGATTCTGTGAAGAAAAAGCATTAAAATTACCCTGATTTAGGAAAAACAGTTTTTGGATCTCTTCTCGCGTCACGCTCTGTACCTTTAGGCATCGCTTTCAAATCGTCCAAGAGTGATAATGCCCTGTGTATGCTAAAGCCTACTCACATACCTATCATATTTATTTGCTAGGCTTACTAGCTGAAACTAATTTAAATAAATAAAACTGATTTGTATTAAGTGCCTAAACCCAAGGGAGAAGGACAACATTCAACAGAGAAAAATGGAGAGTTTAGTTATGTAGATTCTTATAGATTGACATTAATGTACTTTATACTGTAATCATATGTTGTGAAATAAAAAAATCTAAAATCTAATCTAAATCTAAATAAGATCCAAGAGGCAATTCCGCCATACCATTGTCAAATAACCAAAATATCGGGAGCTTACAAAGACAAATAAATATAGGTACTTAAGTACATGGTAATTATCTCGTTTTAAATAGTAATCATAAAATACAGCACTTTGTGTTCCACAAGACTGTATTAAATAGAAAGTTGCTGGTTAATACTACTGGTGAATAGTACTTGCACAGGCATCTTGTAGATTATCCCTGTGCATGTACTCTTTATAATTATTTATTTATTTTGTAATTTGAGATCCGAACGATCATTCAGCTGTGCAGCTTTTTAATAGTAATTGAGTAATTTCGTATCAAAACTTCTGAAATGATTATTGTGTAGGTATCTGTGCATGGTCATGAATAAATTAATGTACAGTCATCATCAGATATATCGGAGCGACAGAGGTGTTCACAAATATCTGAACACGCCTCTATTGTCAATACGTTAGAGTGCTATTCAGATATTTTGAACGCCTCGGACGCTCCGAAATGTCTGATGGCGACTGTACGTAGTTTTTCATCCCAAGTGCTTTGAAACTATAAAACTGCACGAGAATATGTAAGTTTCATTTCTTAATCAAATAGAAAGTATCGCTAAAATAATTACACTATTTCGTTTAAATCTGAAAATACGAAATCTGGCGTATTTATACGAATCTTCAGAGCCTCGATGTATCTGTGTATCTAGGTACCTACTTAGTTCCGAAGCGTAGGTACTTATTAGATTACTAGCTTTGCCCACGACTCCGTTCGCGTGGAATTAGTAATTACGGCAGCCTAAATTTTCTCATCCGCTTACTTTTTAAATAACCGTGCTAAGCCAAACTCACGTATCTTAGAAATTGCCAATACGAGAAAAACTATTACATTAGTTACAAACGAGAAAATCAGCATAGGTAACTCACAAAAGTCACAAAATAATGGTCCGATCCTTATACTTTTTACGTAAGTGGAAACTAAATATAATAGTTTAATGACAAGACGATTTTTTAATCTAAAACTTCATATAATTATGTTATTTAAATACGCCAAATTCTAAATTTTAACAATCTAAATTTACATACATTGACAGTTACGCGAAATGCTGTATCTACAAAATCCACAAATACGTGAATATGGTCGGTGCTTAACTCTGGTGACAGCAGTATATTGATATTGTTTGAAGTGCCTTTTTAGATTTTACGTTCTAATGAAAAGTCTAATCTAATAAAAAAGTAATAGCTAAATGCATAAATAATCGTTATACAAATATATGTTCTTATCATTGATTTTTTTGGAACATAAAAATGTTTAATTGGTTACTTAACCTTGGAAAATGCACAATTAAATACCATTTTCATTTCCACATTAAATAACTATCTAGTAACTCTTCAAAACTTAGGTATTAAAAGGGTTAAAACGCGTATACGAGTGCCTAGTAATTAACTGGATCCATCGTCAACATTTCGAGATTTCACATTACTCTTTACCGTAGGGTAGAAATGTACTCGATTATTTTATTAATTATTTAATGGGTTTTATTTAATTATTTCAACGAGCACTTAATCACAATAACTGAAATAGGTATAATAAGCATTAACTCTTTTTTTTTTTTAACAATTAAAATCATTTATTCATAAAAAGTAATAAAAATAACAAAATAAATAGGTAACAATAATTCACATATCGGCAATACGAATATGGCATAGTAATAATAATGGTCAGTAAATGAAGTTTAGCTGGTGTTGGGAATGGCTGCTCCGTCGTCAAACCCCAGCAGTTTCGCTGCAGGTTTGAATTTGTGACGTGTGCCTCGTATGCACATGCTGGTGGCTCGAATTATAGCAGTGCATATTCTTGTTCTAAGCCAACCTAGTATCGTGCTCAGCGATTTATTCCAGCGGTCTGCGAGGGCTTCACCTATGTGTTTGACGAAGGAGTTCATCTGTGGTGCGAATACGCCATCGACGGAAGTCACGAGAGGGGTGAAGGTAGCATGTTTCGCTTCGCATGCAGCATTAACTCTTACACTCGGTATTAAAAGAAAAAATATTAATGAATACATAAGAATAATATTTCACTATCTCTATTTTGCTTTTAAATTCGACAACGCCAATGTTCTGTATTAAAAGATACCTTGATTTGGTGCAACTGGAATATATTGTGCTTGCGATGGGTTCATACTTACGCGGTTACACTAAACTCATGTATTGGAAGGTACCGCAAATTGACAAAACTCAAACGCGCTGCGATTGTTAAGCTTATTGTAGTAACTAGAGATATAGGATTACGCATAAATCGATACTTAATTAAAAATCAGAGTTACAGAAGTTTGGCATATCGATTATTTGCAAAGTTTAAATGGAAAACATTTTTTTTTTCAATGTATATATACAAAGGCACGCTATTCTGAATCGAATAAACCCAGCTGCTGTATCTCAAGATACGTGAGTTTGGCTTAACACGGCCTGTCGTACTTAATAACATCTAAGTAACTAAATTCGAAAGTCGAGACTTTGCCGAATGAAATCAACAAAACTATTAAGTACCCCGCTAAATAAAAAATCCCATCCTATAATATTATAAATGCGAAAGTAGCTCTTTCTGTCTGTCTGTCTCGCTTTCACGCTAAAACAACTTATTATATTTTATTGCAAGCCTATACTCTCCCACTGCTGGGCAAAGGCCTCCCCCACCTTCTCCACTCCTTCCGATCGAGAGCAGTCTCTGGCTATAGTTGCAAAAAGGAGTCCAACTCGATCGTCATCAACCGCCTTTCCACCACCGACCACCTTCATGCCCTTAATAAAATTATTGAAGAATGTCACGAACACAAACTTCCACTCTATCTCGCATTCGTCGACTATTAAAAAGCATTTGATAGCCTCAAACATAAGTCCATTTTTACAGCTCTGCAAAACCAAGGTATAAACCAAAACTATGTTAATTTGATATCCATCCTATACCGTAATAGCCCAGCCACAATAAAATTACAGTCTTCTGGTCCATCGTTCGATATTCAGAAAGGAGTCAAGCAAAACTACTGAATCGATTTAAATTAAATTTGGTAAACAGATAGTCTCAAACCTGAGAAAGGACATAGGCTACTTTTAATTGCGAAAAAAGGCTGTAAGCGGTTAAAAAGGGGGATGCAATGTGGTATGCAAGTATCGTTGTATATTAATTAGTCATTTTGGAAACGGTGTTTAGTAAGCTACATGAGTGCTAATCCTAGAATTGAAAAAAAAATCGTGGACGTAATCGTTTCATACACCCAAAGCACACTCGTGAATTTTTAAAACTTTAATCTATAATCAGCCCGCATACTTTGAAATTTTTTCTACAAAAGGTTTCAATAACTTACTTTTCACTAATTTAAGTGTACAAAAAAAAAAACAAAAAGAAAGAAACAAGTTAGTAGTTAGTTATATAATTTAAACTTTAATATAAGTTAGTAGTTATTGGGATTTGAACCTGGGTTCTAAGATCTAACCAGCCGCGCACTTAATAAGCAAACCATCTACGACGGAGCTGTGTTAAGTTTAGTAAAGGACCTTTTACAATGTAATATCATTTACTTTGTATGAATTAGGAAAAAAATATTTTTTTCAATTTCGACTAAAAGCGATATACCAAGCAGCTTCTATTAACCTAAAACAGCAACCTGTCGCATTGAACGAATTTGCAGTTTGTTTTGGAGGTAACAATCTTGAGACATGACGTACCTATTCGTTGCATCATTACTGTGTCCTTACCATGAGCTTTACGTAACTAGTATACCGACAACAAATATATACGGTTAAACCCATGGTAAGCACAGAGCAAGATGCGCTGATAGTGAGTGACGCAGATGCGAGTACAGTGTACTAAATTATACTACAGTATATTTAAACTCGTGGCAAATGCACCATATATATTGTGTTTCAAAACGCCCTTCGCAAAGTAAGAATATACTAAAGAGGTACCTATGTAGTTACTAAGATTGTATGAATTGGTATTTAAACTGATTGTAGTCATATGTCGACTAAACGACTGACTATTCAGTGTACCTACTCCGCCTACTCACAATATATTTTGATACCTGTGTTTTAAGTAGGTAATAACTACCTACTTTATATGAAACTTAAACAAAAGCAGTAAAGGATTTCATTTAAACTTTTCAATCACATTGATTACTAAAATAGTTTACACTATATAGTTAATGAATTTGCATGAACAATGGCTAATGACTACAATCGGAGTCTCTAGCAAAATGTCGTAACGTAACCATAACAAACTAGCATTTGTTGCTAAAATGTCAGTATAAATTCAGTTAAAAAGTCTATACGATTTCAGTCAGTTAATGGACCGAAATAGATTAGGTTTTTTTCAAGTTTTGTCCCCAAAAACCCTCAACCATTTCAGTTCACGTTTGAACTGAAATAGTATAGCATTCGTAAAATCGCCCTCCGGTCTGCATCATCCGATCAGCTCGATGGTACCATAACAGTGTATTGTCATCTAATATACATAAGCTTGTGAAGTTTCAGCTAATAACGGGAATTTAGTCAAATTCAGCTTGCAAGATTTGACCCTAATAAACAGAACACAAATAAACATACATTGCAAGTTAAATAAAAGCTTGTCGGTGGGCAAGAGCATGTCGGGCCACGGTCAGGGTAGGGTTCCGTATTTTTTTTTGAATTTTTAAAAGTGGGTTTTAGACCTATGTTTGCGATAAATTTTCTATCGAGCGAAAGTTAGTAATTCATGTTTTGAGTCGATCTAGTCCCTTAACCAAGTCCTCAAAATTACAATCTATATGTTTTGGAAGCCACATTATTATTTATGTACGCGCTACGAATGTTTAAAAAATGTGTTCGCAGTCACAAATAGCGAACGTAGGAAAGGTTTTAGTAGGTACATACCATGACCATAGCTAGCAAATAGAAATATCTTCCCAGCATACGACATGTATACACTCCTCCTTTACTAAGAAAATATGTTTTTTTTTTAACTAAAATGGCTCAATTGACCAAGTACAAAATAATTTTCCTTGAAAGTCTTTATAAAGCTCTACTTTTATAATTATTGGACTTGCGGTTCACACATATTTTTTTTACTTCGGGAGCGACTATTTCCGATTTACCCCTAATCTTTTTCAAATGCCTACCCATTTCCAACGATACTTCACACTTAAGAGTTGAAACGAAAAACAAATCACCCGATTGATTGGTATGAATAAACATACATTCATACCAAATTACAGCTTTCTAATACTAACGGTCACTGAGCTAAGTCGCAGACAGAAGGACAAACGGACGGACGGATCTGTCAATGTATTGAAAAATTGGAAAAAGACGAATAATATCTATCCGGACGACAATGATCAATAAAATGCAGCCCAAAGCGCGAGTTTTAAACTTATAAAAGCCGTTATATATTCCTCAAAAGTTTTTTTTTTCTTCAAACTTTATTACCTACACAAATATGATTATAATATAAATGGCGGACTTCATACCTAAAGGCATTCTCTACTCAACCATAATGCCAAACTTATAAAAAGTGCTTAATAAAAAAAAGCTATTTTCAGAATACTTAAATTCAAAGATTTCCTGTTAAAATACTTCGTGAACCTATAAAAAAAATGTTATTCTCTAACAAACACAAATATGAAAAATATAAATAGTCAATACAAATTTTCGTCAATGGTACTTTTGGTAGGCTTTTACGAATAACTGCATAAGAAATAACTTACCGGTACTAAAACGTGCACACTCCGCGTGCGTCACTCAACGCTTCATTTATCCACTCCTGCGCACGAGTGTAGCGCGCTTCGTCCGTCCACTGACTGACTCGACGCCGCCGCCTTATTTGGGTCATGCTGGCTGGAAACAAAAACTCCTAATTTATTTGGATGCGGATTATGGGTGTTATGAAGAAAAAAACGGTTAAATCAAGTCGAACTCGCGCGCTGCAGATAGTTTTTAAATAGGTATATAGGTAGGTACCTACATCACATGATTACTTTAGCTTTGCTCAATGACATGTTTCCTGCTTAGGACATTTCTTCAAGTGTTCTAAAATTCAGTTTCTAGGCCAATTGGAAAAAAGCACAGCGATTGATTTTGTCAAAAATTGTAGCCATTACGTTATCCTTAATGCAGTTTTTATGGTCAATTTTATACAAGCTTTAGGCCAAAAGGTCAACCAGAGATAAGAGATCTTTATTGCATTCCAAGTACTAAATAGGTACCAAGAATACGCTGCTTTGCAGAGAAACAAATAGAAGAGTTAAAACTTAAAGTTTTAACTTACTAGTATTTTTAGGGCTCCGTAGTCAACTAAGAACCCCCATAAGTATAATTGCGCCAAGTCCGTCTGTCTGTCTGTCCAAAAGGGTAAGCTACTGAGCATACCCATACGGACTTGTTGCTGGAAATCTGTGATTTGGTATGAATTTAGTATTTAGTCACGCCGACAAAGTGATAAAATAAAAAGTGTACATACCTAGCTTGTTTTGTGAGGACGTTGATTGAGGTTGATTCATACAATATTGAATTATTTACACACACGAATTATGAAATATATTTTATACATACCCAAATATATAATAATAAATAAATTCTTTATTTGGCAGGCAAGAATTCCATAAAATTAAAATTAAAAGTATATAACTCAGGCATTTTTCTTAAATTTGCTCTAGCTAAATGTACATTTTTTCGAAAAATATATATGGAAGTGTCTCTTCATCTTCATAAATTTTAGTTGTCTTGATAAAGAAAAAAATAATGTGTCTAATAATTTTGGATAGTATAACTTTTATTACACAATGTTAATATTATCCTAAATATTACAGGAAAATATATAACATTAAGCTTAGTATTTAACTTCATTATTATTTTTTCAAAATTAAAAAAATACTTTTCTGTGATTTTGTAATTTAGATTTATAAAAAACTAACTTAGATTGTTTTTTTTTAATGTATATGAAATCATGCTATAAGTTCCGTCTTATAAATAAAATAAAATTGAATGTACTACTGGCAGAGTGAAGGACACAGTTCACGAAATAAATCATATCAAATGTTTGTGTATCGTGTAAAACGTTAAATTTTGTTTTATTTTGTTTATTCTTTTTTTTATTCTTTTATTGTGGTCTTTCTGTTTCACTATTAGGGTTCCGTACTTCAAAAGGAAAAAAACGGAACCCTTATAGGATCACTTTGTTTTCTTTTGATATGGTTTCTTGTGGAACCACATATTGTAAATATTTTTACTACTTTGGAATTTGTTTTGAAAAAATAAGTCCCGCTGAGTTTCTTGCGGGTACATAATAATATTCTCGGGTTGTGGTGTATGGTTAGAACCGGTAGTAGCTTTTTTTTGACGTTCATAAGTGCATTGTAATGTGCCTAAATTGAAAAATAAAGATATTTATCATTTAAGTAAAAAAAATGGTTCACCTGATAAAAAAATATCAAGGAAAAATAAACTCGCATACTAACTCCATGCCGTGCTATCGAGTGACCCACTCTGTCGATACATATGTGGCTTACGTCAAATTTCTACTTCTAAGTAGGTGAAGTTGCAACATAAAGTTTGTACGGAACCCTCGGTGCGCGAGTCCGACTCGCACTTGGCCGGCCGGCAGCGGACCAACTAAATTAACTTCCGTAATATGCTAACAAACTTTTTTTTTATAGTTACTTCAACACCTGTACACAGTACGCAGTATCAAAAAGTTAAAGCAGAAGCAAATTCGTTAAAAATACGTGACCGGCCTATAAAAAAAATCCGTCGAAGTGATAAAAAGATCGAAAACACGCGATTTTATCCGAGTTAAGACCAATCTTAATACCTTACTTAACCTTAAAAAAACGAATGGTTGGACTGTAGCAAAGGGGGGGCCGGGACTTAAAATATTTTTGGTCGAGGTGGTGTCATTATAACACTATTTTTAAATGATTGTAATGTGTAGATGGCGTCAAAACAAGCATCTTTTATTGGAAAAACTTTTCTCTAAACTTAAAAATGGCCGAGTTAGAGGCCTTCAAAGGTTGAAGTTTTTGAAGGGACTTGTAAAATTTTCATCGAGAGTGGTGTCATTATAACAGTATTTTTAAATGATTGTAATGCTTTACAGAATGGCACCTTAAGGAAGGTCGGTGTAGGTACGACGACGAGCGAAGCGAGGAGGAGTGTTAGGTAGAACTGCGACCTTACAGCGCGCGAGCCGAGCGAGCGAAGCGAGCGTGCCGCGGCAGCGGCCGGCGAAGCGCCAAAACCGACTTTTTTTTAATAAAAAATGCTTTACAGAATGGCACCTTAAGGAAGGTCGGTGTAGGTACGACGACGAGCGAAGCGAGGAGGAGTGTTAGGTAGAACTGCGACCTTACAGCGCGCGAGCCGAGCAAGTAAAAACTCCCAGCTCATTTTAAAACAT
Source organism: Lathronympha strigana (assembly GCA_949128165.1). Taxonomy (NCBI): domain Eukaryota; kingdom Metazoa; phylum Arthropoda; class Insecta; order Lepidoptera; family Tortricidae; genus Lathronympha; species Lathronympha strigana. Next base: position 15,353,876 of record OX421918.1, on the reverse strand, counting down.
CAACCTTTGAAGGACTCTAACTCGGCCATTTTTAAGTTTAGAGAAAAGTTTTTCCTATAAAAGATGCTTGTTTTGACGCCATCTACACATTACAATCATTTAAAAATACTGTTATAATGACACCACTCTCGATGAAAATTTTACAAGTCCCTTCAAAAACTTCAACCTTTGAAGGCCTCTAACTCAGCCATTTTTGATTTCAGAGAAAAGTTTATTAAGAAAAAAGTGGTTATTTCATCAAAATCTTGAAAATTATTCTAAGTCTTTTGTAACCCCTATGTTTTTTGCATTTTTCAAAAAAAAAAAACTAAGTCCCAAAATCGGCCCCCCTTTGGTATAGTCTGACCAAACGAATCAATTGAAACTCACTCACAATTGTGAGTGAATTCAGAATTCTGAATTCAGTTACCTACACAAATTGAACATGAAGATTGCTAAAATCCATAAAGGGTGGTAAAAAAATAAAGTAAAAAAATGTTTATAATAAACCGTTGTCCACCGAATTTAATGAAAGCAATTCGTTGGGGCGAGCTCCGAATGACATGATTTCATGCTCGACTGGGATTATCTCGTAATCTAATGACAACTTTAGATATTCTCTTAATGGCTTATTCATGTTCGGGGCTGAAAGCTCAATCGTATCGGGTGTAGGTATCTACCGTTCATGTTAGTTAATAATCTAAGGATAAGCAACTACCTATCTTTGTTCAGTGAGAGAAGGAATAGATAGATAGATTATTTTCAGACCAGTTGTTGTAGCTACTTCAAAGTGTTATTCAACTAAATAATAAAAATACGATAGTAGAATCAAAGTTTACGCATTTCATTTCTTAGATTTTATTTGACAAAACTAAACTGTGAGCATCCTCTACAAAAAACATCGAGGAAACTCCTTGGCTAGCCTTGACAGCTATTAAGTGAATAGATTACAGGGTAATAAATATAAGGTTAATGGGAAAATTTACTTACTATAAAACCTATATGCATAAGTAATATAGGTATCCTATACCTAATATCGACTCCATGCCAAACTACCTAACCTACGTCCGGAACGATCTCGACGGATGGGAAATACAATAAATAGAGAACCGAGTTTTTTACGTTTACATGATAAGAAAAGAAAAGGTTAATACCATTATGATTTATTGAAATGTACGCACTCAATATAGGTAAAACATTGCCTCGCATTATTTAATTTAATTATAATTTAATTTAAATATAGACCACTGACATAACAAAAACTAAAATTTAAAAATTTGCACTCCTCAAAAAACAATAAAGGTTTAAAAAACAAAAGAAAAAAATAGACATCAAAAGAAAAAGTTTGAAATTGGCGCGCTATGTTAGTTGCCAGTCTCAAAACGATTACATTATTTGAAATGGTATTTATTTCATAATTACAATTACTATGCAAAATTACAACAAATCACACAAGTTACATTAACTTAAAATTTAAAAAATCTATGAAATAAAACTAAATATTCTTTAATTTTTGTTACTTGTCTATGGTAAGCAAAAAACTTTAGACCTGGCAACAAAATTCTAGATTGGTTATGTCGTTATATTTTTTTTCAAGTTTGAGTGATTTGTCTGCAATCGTAAATGTCATAGCATTTTTGAGCTCAATATTATACCAGAATGGCAGAAAATAGAGAAGAAATTTTAGCAAACTTCCAGGTGAATACGTTATTTATATCTGAATTCATAATAATCAGTGAGTAAAAGTTGACTGTGTCCGTTGTGATCAGGTTATGTGGTTAACAACAACAGTGACTGTGATTTCTTCTTTATCTCTTTGTGCTTTTCTCTTTTCCAATACTTCTTAACTGATAATTTCATATTATTGTCCTTATAACTCCATCTTTCCATAGAGTAAGATTGAAAATCTGATTGAAGTAAGTTTGTGTTGAAATGCAACATTTTTCTTGTTTTCCTTTATCGTAATGAAAATGTTCGTTACTGGTTGATTCCACAAGGTTGATTCGTTCGTAACTGCGTATCGTAATTGTAGTTAACATATATTTAAGGTAACGTGTCCGTTTTGTGCATTTCCTCTCAAGTTCCTTTGTGTTCTTTGTTGTGATATACAAAATTGTTTGTTTATAGGGAATAACAGCAATAGAAGATGTTGCAGAGGCGATTTATCACTTGGACGAGGCAAACTGGGACTTACTTGTATGTAAACTTTTATTTTTGTCAGGTTAATTAGAGTTGACGCCTTATGAACATACTTATCTGATAAAATGGCAAAGAAATATAAAACACTATAGGAAAAAAGCAATTTGATGTTTTTGAAGATTCTGTACCCGAAGGGTAAAAATGGAAATCTAATACTAAGACTTCACTGTCTGTATGTCATGAACCGTGATAAACAGTTGAAATAATCACAGATGTATTTCTGTTGCTGCTATAACAACAAATACTTAAAAACAGAATAAAATCAACATTTAAAGGGGCTCCCATACAACAAATGTAATTTTTTTGCTAATTTTTACTCAATATTGATAACAGCAACAGGTAGACGATTGAAATATTCACACAGTATTTAGTTTTATATTTACTCTAAAAGTATATAATTCAGTAAAAATAAAATAAGTATTTAATGGGGTCCCATACAGCAAAACTGTTTTATTTATTGCCGTTTTTATACATAATGGTATTATGGAACTCTTTAGTGTGCGAGTCTAACTTACACTTGGCCAGTTTTTAAAATGCAGTTATTCCTGTCGTACCAATTGTTATGGTTAATTCACTATTTGCATCATATATCATGGTCATTTCAAAAAGTGTCTTATTGTTGTTCAATCCCTAGAATTAACAAAAGCAGCAATGTTCTACCAAAGCAAATAAAAACAACTATGGGTGTTCTATTCTAATATTAAAGGTGGTTTCTTACTTCATTGTAACCTTAACAAAGTATTTCAATTTGACCGATTAGAAAATTCCGAACTGGGGGTAAAAAGTAACCCCTTGGTAACAAACTTTATTTGTATTTGTATGTATGCTAGTATTTAAATTGGATGTAAAAACAGTGTACTGAATGGCACACAGGTGACATCAATGAAAACTTAGTCACTATCAGCTTAGAAAGCTAGCATTGCGAGAAATACTTATTCTTAAGGACCAGTTTTTGCAGTATCATTAGAATAAGGTTAACATCTTGAACACCGCTGTGCAGTTAAGCCGTAAAAGAATGTAACATGTTAGAATGTTATAATAAATATTTTACTCATTAAAGACTAATTTTATATTCCACAATGAAATGATAAGAAATGACATTATAAAACAATTAGATAAATGTGCTTGTTAGTAGAAGGTACTATGTACTTTGTTGCTTGTTGTTAAAGTTCATTTCTAAACAAGTCTTTATGGCATTAGACTCTTATTAGCCACGAAGAAAGTAGTACCTTTTAGTAGAAACAATTACAAATGGTTACAAATAACTACAGGGTACAAATTCCACCTTTCGTAGCTATTGCACTAGAAATAACTCTTATTTTATTCTAATAACGAAAAACCTTTGAGGGAAATAGTATGGAATGGGACAGTAAACTGCAGGATTGGGCTGAATGAACACACAATCCACATGCTCTTACAGTAAGTAAGTAACACTTTATTGTACAGAAGCACAGTTGAAAAAATACAATCATACCTGTACTCCACCTACACTATAATTAATTATAGATCTTCATATCCTCCCTGTTGCTTGAGACAACTATGCTATATTGTTCGCGAATGAACCCTTGCTGCTTGCTCAACTGTTTGCTACATATTTATTTATGTCTACATTAGTATACTGTAATTTATTAAAAGAAATATTAAAAACACATAAAATCCACAAACAATAAAATTTAAACTATCTTATCTTATAATTATAAATATGTCAACATATATATATGTAAGTTTTTTTAGATGATTTTAATTAATAAATTACTTCTAGTCGAATACGCTACTAGACGTATTATTACTAGTCGGTAGTGACTGCCTACGAAGCAGGAGGTCCCGGGTTCGAATCCTGGTCAGGGCATTTATTTGTGTGTTTATCACAAATATTTGTTCCTCAGTTATGGACGTTTTCTATGTATTTAAGTATTTATATGTATCTATTTATTATATGTATCGTCGTCTAGTACCCACAATACAAGCCTTATTGAGCTTACTGTGGGACTAGGTCGATTTGTGTAAGATTGTCCTATAATATTTATTTATTTAATTACGTGTTTCATTGTTATGCGGTCCCAGATAGGTTAAAAACCATTCCCAGAAAAAGCCAGCCTCCATTGATTCCCATGTTGTTCTGTTTTGAGCTTTATTCAACGAGTTTATTCCTGCAGTTTCTATTATAGTATAATGTCGGCCCATATTTTCTCCTGACATTCTAAGCTTGAAGAGTCCACCTCTTATCTTGATATCTTGCGCGGCTTGCCCACTTCCACATGTGGGTCAGTACACGTTTTAAGAGCATCTGTCAGCTTAGTATTCTTCCTTACTTCCTAATTTCTGGTATTGTGGATTTCCTCAGCCTCAAGATGCTTCTTTCCATGGTGTATTGATAAGAAAGATTTTTTTTCTCTTTAATTTACCGTCTCGGTGTACAACCTGGCATAAGTTAGACTGAGTAGGATACAAGAGTCCATTAGTACCCATTTTAGGGTTCCGTAGTCAACATGTCTTGAACATCGTAGAAAAGTAGCCTGCCCGGGGAGTTTGTGATGGAATTGCACGAGCTAATCCCCCCAGCTCCGTTCTGCCACCGTGTAACTAGACGCGGACAATCGTTCCACCCTTACGTGGTCTCCCTGCCTCTGATTCGCACAAAACGCTTTGCGTCCAGCTTTGTTACGCGAACAGCTAAGGAGTGGAATTCTCTACCTGCGAATATATTCCCAGCCCACTATAACTTAAATATTTTTAAATCGCGAGTGAATAGACATCTTTCAGGCAAGCATGCTCCATCCTAGACTATAACGGCACTTACCATCAGGTGAGATTGTAGTCAGATAATAAGCTTGCCTTTTCCTCAATAAAAAAAAATGTCTGTCTATACATCCATCCGTCCGTCCGTCCGTCCGTCTGCGGCTTAGCTCAATGGCCGTTAGTACTAGAAAGCTGTAATTTGGTATGAATATACATATCAATCATGCCGACAAAGTCGTAAAAAAGTTTTTTTCTTTTTCAACAGTGCGAGGTATTGTTGGATAAGTATTTGAAAAAGAACAGGGGTTTGTCAAAAACATTTTTTGATAAAGTGAATATTTTAGGAAATAATCATATACATGTTTTAACAAAAATATATTTGTATCTCGTTCGGTATTCGTGTTCGGTGTGCCGCGAGCTGAGAAGATACCCCTCTTTTATTATTATGAGCATGGTATTTATTAAAACCCTATTTAAGCTCGCCTATTGTGACGGATGGTAAACTACGGAACGCTACACTGAGCATGGCCCGACTTTTTTCACTACCAAGAGTACCAAGACTTTACCACTCTCCAATAACAATGTAACGAATGAATTTGTTGGTTCCAGTCCGCCATCAACAGAGTGATGCCGCAGGACGGCAGCCGGCCGGCGCGTGCCGATAACGACGTGGACATCGAGATGATCGACGACGACATATCTGTGATAACCCCAAAAACACGCCCACCCGGTATGTACTGACAGCAACAACCTTTATTGACCACCAAAATTTGGTGGATTCACCACCAAATGGTCATTCTCTTGGACCACAAAATAAACTTTATGCAACTCTTGTAATACCGACCGGTGTTCAGAGAGGTCGGGGGTTCGAATCCCGCTCGACGCGAAGATATTTTTAAATTTTTCTTACAATTATAAAATTGTAAATTTTGTTCGCAGACGTCTCTGCTTAATACAAAATTAATTTAGTCTTAATTGATTAATTTGGTATTAATTTGGTGTAGTTAGGAAATAAATAAAATAAATAAATTGAATGGGACAATCTTACACAAAGTCCCACAGTAAGCTCAATAAGGCTTGTGTTGCCCACAACACAAGCAACCATACTAGACGCAAGTACCCATACTAGACGACGATATATATATATTAGATAGATACATATAAATACTTAAATACATAGAAAACACCCATAACTCAGGGACAGATATTCGTTATAAACACACTGATATAGCTTGGCAAAAAAGAGTAGAAAGTAAAAAGTGACAATGGCAACATAGTAGTGTCGTCCCTTTTAAATCAATATATGTGTCACTTTTTAACTCCTACTCTATTTTGCCAAGCTATATCTTTATTTAGGAAGCCCAACTTTTTGGCCGCAATTTGTGCTTTAGACTCAATGAAGGTGCCGAAGTTAAGGACCAAACTCAACTCCATGCCGATTTACATTACTCCTCCCAATTAAGCCACAACTCACAAGTAAATTTTTATCAAACATATGACAGCAGTTGTTTTTTTTTCTCATTTCAGATCGAGAAGACAGTAATCAAGCTTCAACCTCATCGCCTAGAAATAGTTTCACTAGTTTGGTAGAGCTGCAAGTACACTATAACAATAAAATACACGAAATCAAAATGTCCGGAGTGGCCACAGTCAGTAAGTATTTCAGTTATTATAGACAAATGAAATTAAACTGACAACGTTTAGAAAAAATGGCGTTCCCCCGACCTCCCAGCCATTGTTAGATGTCGTCACTAACGTAGTACTGCCGTGTCACGCCTACCTCGAGTAACTTACGAAACATACTTAAAGGATGACTCACACCGATCCTATCCGATCCGGGACGACGTGACCTCCGACGGCCGGAGGTCACGTCGTCCCGGATCAGATCGGATGGAATCGAATTGTTGTGAGTCATCCTTTATGAGTAGGTATAATGAGCGTCCGCTAAGGACCTAAGTGGTCCATCCATTTTGTTTGACGAGGTGTAACCCTGGTTTCTGATTCTGTTTTGTTAAATAAAATATCTGACCAGTAGCGTTAGCACAAGAATGTCGCGACAGTATTTGGCGCTCGAGATTGGCACCTGTCACCTTCAAAAAAATATTCCATTGCCGGGATTTGAAGCCACAACCATCTGCTTCATATGCAGGATTATTAGCTAGATTAAACCAGTGTTTTTTGTATGTAGAGTTAGTTGTTGTTCTTCTCTTAGAGTATTATATTCTTTGTTATTAGCGATTTGGTAGAATCGATTAAACAGACAATTTTTGAATGTACGAATATATTAATGGTTTGCTGGTCTATATTATTAATTTACCTTTATTTTCACATCGGGTTTCATTTTATTTCCTTTTTGTTCAGCTTTTAAATGTATCTTTGTTAAGGATTTTTATTTTATAATCGACTTTTATTAACTTACGGAAATGTCATGAATCGAAATGTCAGATTCGGTCACAACACTGCTTTAGAAAATAAATAAGACATAATAAGTAACTGTTTGTGTGATGGATTATCGATTAGTTATTATGTAATAACTACGATAAAAAAACATGAAAAGTACATATATTATAACAGGATTATATTTATAATTTGTCAAAAAGATGTGTCTAAAGGTGGTTTTTATACTTCACAAAGTAGAGTTATAGAGATAGGTTAACGCAACGCCAATATAATCCAGATATTTTGAATGATTACTTACGAAAGTCTATAAATTATAAGTAGTGTTAAGTTTTATATCTTATGGTTTTCTTTTGTGTTTTTTGTATGTATGTATTATATGTTTTGCTTTTTTGATGGTTGCAGTGCGTTGGTTTTTACTGTTATTCTGTAAACTGTTTTTTGAAATAAATAAATAAATAACATTTTCTTTTACAGATGACTTAAAGAAGCGGTTAGAGTCTGTGTGCGGAGTCCCAGTATGCCGGCAACAGATCTCCGGGCTGGGTGGGTCTCGGGCTGTATCTAGTGCTGCGTTAGGAGGGCTCGGCCTGCAGCCCAACACTGTCCTTCGACTTAAACAAGCAGATGAACTGATGCCTGATGATGAGTGAGTGTATTTTCTCCATTATCACTAGTGACAATTGTCCGGAGTAAACCTGATTGCATCCCATAAACAGTGCAACAGAAAACCCCGTTCCTTACATATGTTGATTTGAAAGGTTCAACACTACAATATTGCCACTTTTTAATTTCAACGTTTCTCTGTCGCACTGTACGTTCAGGCTTATCCGCTGGATCTGCCAATAAATGTATAAGACTAAGGCTGCGTTTTACCAAATTTTTATTCCGAGAGTAACGCTTACTCTCAGATAGTCACGTCATATTACTATGGGATTTTGACATTAGTATCCAAGATTAGCGTTACTCTTGGTTAAAAAGTTTGGTCATATCCAGCCTAAGGCTGCGCTTTATCAAAGTTTTATTCCGAGAATAAAGCTTAATCCAGCCTTTAGTACAATCAAATTTAAAATATTTGTAATTAGAACAGAGTTGCATTTCATTTGTTTTAGAAACAAAAGAAACTCAACCTTATTCCCTACTCTATTGATTTCAAATTCAGAGGAAGTTCACTAATGATATACTATTATTTTCATCACACCTGCTCGTAAATGGTGATATTATATGCAAGCATACTTACACTTAAAGAGCTGTATTATTCCCATGGTTTTAAAGGATTCTCATACTACTTTACCGCCCGCCCGGAGCTCGCGGAGGACCTGTCCCCCACGCGCTCGCAACACGTAGTCACTCCGGAGTACTGTGGACTGAGCAACTACACTACCGCTTATCATTATTGTTTCTTTACCTGTATAGAGTTTATTTATTTCCTCGCAAATGTGATGAAAAACATTGTGTGTACCACGGGCAGTAAGGGGATTACTAACTCGGGTCATTTAAAGCCCTCCGCCTACGGCGTCGGGCTTCAATAGACCCTCGTAAGTAATGCCCTTCTTACCGCCCTAGATGCACAATGTACTATTTCAGAGTGGCGGAACGTTTGACGAACACGTACGTGCTGCACGTAACACACGAAGACCTCGGCAAGGACTACACGCTCAAGTACCCCGGCACGAAAACTGTGCAAGAAGTCAAGAATGACATATTCTCACTCACTGACATCCCTGTCAGACATCAGGTTAGTATAGATGTGCTCGACGTCTGCGATTAATCCGTTCTAAAGCGTTTGTATTTGGTTTTTCTATGGGACACAAATATCTGTTCTTAAGAACTAATATGGTCTGGTCTGGGTTTTGGGTTTATTTTGAGTATAAAGAGATATAGACAACATTATTTACGCAGGTGTGGACGGGTTGGCCGGTGGTGACGGGGCTGGACGACACGGTGCTGGCCATGGTGGGGCTGGACACGCCGCAGCACGAGCTGGTCGTCAAGCGCGGACCCACCAAGGAGTACAAGCGGGTCAGTCACACCGATTTCAATTAGACTTAAAACTGGCCGAGTGCGAGTCAGAATCGCGCAGAATCGGGCACCTTATGATAAATTTTAATTTTAATTAAGTATTCATTTTGTTCTGTTTTTAGTATTTGTTGTTATAGTGGCAACATAAATACATCATCTGTGAACATTTCAACTGTCTGTCACGGTTCGTGAGATACAGCCTGTTGACAGACGGACGGACAGCGGAGTCTTAGTAATACACTCAAGTATACTGCACCGATAAAGTAATCCAAAATTTTGGACAATTACCTCCTAGCAACAAAATAATAATTAAACTCTAAATCAGACAGTTTTCAGCGCGGAGACAGCTCATTGTCGCTAAAAAAGGTGAACGGCCCATTTCCTTGCCGTAATTTCAATTTCATAATTTCAAGCTTACCGTCAATCATCGTTGAAATTCTTAACACTCCTTATTAATGTACATAGTGTATATTATGTTTATAGATAGTGGTGGAGAGCTCTGACAGTGAAAACAGCTCCGTGGAAGAGATAGAAGACAGTGGCGACGGCTTTACATGCGAAGACGACATGTTCGTTGAGCTGGTACATTCGGAGAGACTACGTCCACTCAGTAAGTACATCTATTTCCCAGCTTAAGGCCGAATTTTTGGGTGAAAAATCTTCTGAGATTGTCAAAGGCGATAATCATGTACTTTACAGAGAATAGCCGGCCATGTATTTATTTATTTATTTTATTTATTTAAGCTTTATTGCACAATTACAAAAAAAGTACAAATGGCGGACTTAATGCCTTGAGGCATTCTCTACCAGTCAACCATTGGATAAAACAGAAACTTGTATTTGGTGCAGGATCGTAAACATCGAGAAGATATAGGAAACACAAATCAACAATAATACATTGCTATAATAATTGTATAAACATACACATATAAATATAAATATACCTACATATACATACATAAATAAATAATGTACCCAAGTATAAGTATGCAGAACATCTATCACATGAGCTAGCTAGAGAGGTATTTACGTACCTTGCGCTTGAAGGAGAATTTGCTCTGTGCTTGCCTCAAGGGCAGAGGGAGATCGTTCCAAAGACGAGCTGCCTGAATGGCGAATGAGTTAGACATAAAATCAGTGCGGTGAAAAGTAATAGATAATTTAAGACTACGAGAAGTGCGTAACTCGCAACCAGGACGAGGCTCTGCAAATTGAAATTTAGATTTAAGATAGCCGGGAGCAGCCGGATCGAATAAGATAGTATGGAGGGTGCAAAGCATTCTGAGAGATCTACGATCACGGATGGGAAGCCAATCCAGTTTACGGCGGTAGGAAGATATATGGTCGTACTTACGGAGCCCAAAAATAAACCTGATACAATTATTTAAAAGTCTATCTAATTTGTTAAGCAACTCCTGGTTAATATGCGAGTAGCACACGTCAGCATAATCAATGACAGGTAACACCAACGACTGAATTAAAAGCGTTTTTGTGCTGATCGGTAGAAAATGCTTGAACCGATAGAATGATCGCAGCATATTAGTCACTTTACGACAAACGTCAGACACCTGTGGAATCCAAGTCAGGCTGCATGTACGTTCGAGCAATCCGTCAGATCTCCATAGTGGGTGGATCTCCACTCCATACAGTGATTGTTAGATCCGTTGGATATGCTCGAATGTATATGACATATGACCGGCTATTAATGTTTTCACGGCGTATTTTGTTGGAATTATACGTGCTTTCTCGTGTATATACATATGTAATAAGCTGACATTTGATTTGTAATAATATTATTATTGTAGAAATTATTGAGTGAGTTATTATGTAACATGAACTATTTTATAATTAAATTAAGTCAATCACACCCGCCCACTGCATATATTTGTATGCCTCATATGGCAAAAAGTGGAGCACTATATCTCACCTAACGAACACCTGTCTGTATCATTACCTGCTTTTACACAAATAAACATTTTGAGTTTGAGTTCTCAACGTGTAGTAGATCAGTACCCCACTACGGTCGCACTATCTCTCATTAAATATATATATACTCGACGTGTAGTCATTTTGTTTTTACCCTGATGTTTGGTTGTCGTAATTAGTAAAATATTGTACTACCTACACCGCTAAGTCTTGGTCGGTATTTTCCACAAAGTATTTTTTTTTCCAAATAACATTTCCATGTAAATTAACAAGACGGAGCTCCGAGTATCTATTTCTAGGCGATCTGCCCTTCGGGAATCTGAAGCAGATATTTATTGTGACTATCGTGAATATCTTACATTTTGGGACGAAAAGCGACTTACCTTGACGTGTAGTAAAAATCAGTACTATCAAAACAAATTTTTTTTTGGTTCAATTTTGTCCAAAATCTTTTGACACTTTGAACTCTTGCATACATTGGTAGTGCTAGTTCGTAAACTTGCCAAAGCTAGCTGCCTGTAACCGAATGTTTCCGATTGCAGTGTCAGAACACGTGGAGGACGAAGCGCTGGGCTGCATCGAGTTCGCGGAGCGGTTCCGCACGCGCTATGGCCCGAACACACCGCACTTTTTCGAAGGAACCCTACAGGATGCCATAAAAGAGTCCTGCTTGCAGCCGGCACGCGAGGTGGGCAATTAACTTTCTACAAAAAAGAATCCCGAAAACGTTATTCTTTCAAATCTGGAATTGTTTGTTTGCTTGGGCTCATTCGAATCAGAATCACGAGTTGATTCAATCCTGGTAAAAAAAAAACCTTGCAATTACGTCACGGTTTTGTAAGAATCAGAAATTAATTTTCACATAATTGTAACTTAAATTTGATGTGCAAATTTTGGGACATTTTTTTTTTAATCATCAGAATCGAATCAGCTGGTGATTCAATGAGCCTTCAACTTCTTGGATATTTTTTTGGAAATTTTCCACACGATCGGACTGAAACTGGTGAAATTCAAGATGGCGGCTGATATTCAACCTTTTTATTGTTCAACTATGTTACAAGTAATGGATCTATCGCATCAGCATGATCACACTTAAAACTTCCAAAATGGCGATTGACTTTTAACATATTCGATCACATCGAAGACTATTTATCAATTTTAATTAAATATTATGTCTATTGCCTACACAGTACTTGGTGTTTAAAGTAACACTTGAATATATTCCACAGCGGAAACTCCTAGGTTTATACCTGCACCACGAGCAATCCGTGCTGGCGAACGTATTCTGCGCACAACTGCTCGGCTGCGAAACAGTTCTGCACACGCTCAACCACAACTTCGTACTCTATGGATGGGACCTCACGGACCCCAATAATAATAACATGTATGTACGACTTGCTATCAATCATAATAAGGCTCCCACGAGCAAACCGTGATGGCGAACGTGATCTTCGCGCAACCGTTTGAAACAGTTCTACAGACGCTCAATCACAACTTCTATTCAATTAAATTCAAATTATTTACGGATTTATTTTTACGGATGGAACACCACGAGCCCCATTAATAATATGTATGTAGCTAGTGTTCTCGAGGGTAGATATGGGATCCTAAGTGGGCAGTTGGCTATATGTTCAAAGTCCAGTGACACCTCTCTACCCCCAGCCCTCATACCGATGTTGCCATTCAGCCATGTTAGATGTCGCTTTTTGCGCAAGGAATCTTATGTGGGCGAGTCACCGTCTGCCGGGAATAGAATTGCTTACCATTTTATTAGGCAGGCGTCCGGTTTTATTCTCCATAACCTACGATCTGACCATGCGACATACAAAATTCCACGTTTTCCGCATCCAAATTTTGATAGAATTTTGTGTTTTTTTTTCTGAAAAGTTCCCACAGTGGACAGTAGACGTCTTTTGGCTAAGGTACTAGTCCCACCAATCGCGAGTAAGCAATGAGCTATCGGCGATTTTAAACAAAATATAACCGCGACTGTGTAAATAAAAGAAAGAGATATTGTTCAGTAAATTGTTTACCGCTGGCTGTTCACTGCCGGCGAGAAATTTTCATATAGAATCACTCGCCCACGAAAAATGGTCGTTACTCGCTGATCGCCGCTGGTGGGACCAGTGCCTTAACACTTTCGCAACCAGGCAAAATTTCGAACAATACCTCAGAAACCGACAGTACTCGCTAGTCGGGCAACGACGTGCAACTCATGCAATGCCGCACGCCGCGAACCCGCTAGTCGGGCAAGCGGCGGACGTAGCGAAGATGCAATGCTTGCCCGCCTGTCGGGTACTTTGGCGTCGCGTGTATGTTTATAGCTCTTGCCCGACTACCGGGTACACCGGCATCTGAGTAAAGTTTACGAGTGCCCGAGTGTCGGGTACGCGGTGTCGAAAGTGTTAAACGATCTGTTTAGTTTCGAACTTCCCCTGTCTCAAAAAAAAAACATTCTATATTGATATATTGCGTGCAGGTTACTGAACTCCGTGGCGAACGCGCTGGGCCCCGTGGCCAGCATGACCATCCGCAGCATCCCCGTGGAGAGGCTTCCGGCGCTCGTCATCATCATGAGGGTGCGGTCCAACACCGAGATCTACTCCGTCATCAACGGTGAGTCTTAGCGTTGAAATGCCGGAAAAAATCGAATTTTTTTTCATGATTTACTCAATTTTTCCGTTTTTTTCCGAAGTTTTCGGGTTTTTTAAGAAATAAATAATGTCACTATCACCGTCACTCCTTTCATCTGTTTCAATTGTAGCCCTGTTGTAGGCGTAAATTAGACCTTATATATACATTGACTTAGAGTTGAAATATAGAGCGGAAACTTTCACTGATTTTTTCCTAAAGAATCCGAAAAAAACGAGTCGTCTGGGAGAAAATTGGATTTTTTCAGACATTTTCAACGCTAGTGAGTCTGTCACTATGTAGGGACGTCCAGGTCGAACGCTTTTATGCGGGTCTACACGGAGCGATTGTAGACTGAGCTTCTTCATTCTCTTGGAGACTCAGGTTGGTCTAGTACGTCAGTTTTGAATACACCAGTGCTTATCCGAAACAGTGGTACATTTCTAAAAAAATAATTTGGAATTCAAAACTATAAGTCGTTTGCATATGGTTTCAAATGCAACAGTGACTCATTTTGGGATGCGCCTCTGTTGCATATAAGCAGCACTGTAAGATAGGAATGGGGTGGAACTCATTTTTAAATAAAAATAGAGTGCCGCAGGACATCAAAATGCACAAAACCCCGAAAGTTCTAGTGTTTCTTGCATTGTTATGTCAATTTCCATGTCGAAACCCAGTTTAGCCAAATAAGGACCCTGCAGCAAACAGGGAAAAGTGCTCTCAGTCAAATGTCACAAAAGTATACTTCCGAGAGAGTTGTGCTTCTAAAAAATAATCAGGAGACTTGAGTCTACATCATACTAAAATTTCGTGACATTTGACTGAAACCACTTTTTTCCCGTGTTTGCTACATTAAATAAATAAATATAAATATTGTGGGACAATCTTACACAAATCGACCTAGTCCCACGGTAAGCTCAATAAGGCTTGTGGTGTGGGTACTAGACGACGATATATATAATATATAGATACATATAAATACTTAAATACATAGAAAACATCCATAACTCAGAAACAAATATTCGTGATAAACACACAAATAAATGCCCTGACCAGGATTCGAACCCGGGACCTCCTGCTTCGACAAATACACATACAAATATTCCATTCAAGTTGTTAAAATCGAACAGATGTCCCAAAAAAAAACTTGATATTGTTTTTTTTTGTACTTTTATTGATATATGACATGAGCCTCATGGCCAGTTCCAACAATTGTCTATTTCTGCCATCCGGCCGGCAAACGCCACTTTACGCAAAACTAAATTGCCGCCTGCCGATTCCGTCGAGCAGAAAAATAATATACAAACCTCGGCCGGTAAATGGGAAAGCCTCGGATAACATGTTAGTCGACCTCGGCTTTGCCTCGGCCGCCAATTACATGTCATCCGAGACATTTCCCACTTTAACGGCCTAGATATGTAATCTACTATTTCTGCCTTCCGGCCGGCAAGTAGCCACTTGCAGGCCGCTACGCTAAACAAATGCGCCGCTTGCCGACTGCGTCGAGCAGAAAAATAGTGTACTGACCTTGGCCGGTAAATAAGAAAGCCTCAGATCACATGTTTGTTCACAATTACACGAGATCTGAGACATTTCTTACTTTACATGCCTCGGTACGTCTACTATTATTTTTATAGGCAACGTAGGGGTGTCGGAGCTAGTAAGCGGCCTCGTAGAAGCGTTGGAACGGTTCGCGGCTCAACGCGACGAGGACGCGAGACTGGAGAGGGAGCGAGACGCGCGCCAGCAGGTCAAGTTAGAGCAGGACGAGGCCTACCAGGCCAGCCTCGAGGCCGACAGGTACTAAAACAGAAAACTGTCACGAGCATTCAATTAAATTTTAAATTAAATTAGCATTTATTTCAAGCCAAGCGGCTCATAAAATATTATTTACAATAAATATACTTTTCTGCCTTCCGGCCGGCAAGTAGCCACTTGCAGGCCGCTACGCTAGACAAATGCGCCGCTTGCCGACTCCGTCGAGCAGAAAAATAGTGTACTGACCTTGGCCGGTAAATAAGAAAGCCTCAGATCACATGTTTGTTCACAATTACACGAGATCTGAGACATTTCTTACTTTACAGGCCTCGGCACGTAATCTACTAATGTTAGTGACTATAACCACAGCGTAAGGATGTATTCTATACAGTGGGTTAACTCCGCCGATTTCTGGGTCATCGATAGGGGGGCGCGCGGGGAAGGAGGCGGGGAGGAAATGCCGCCGAATTTCTATGAAAATTCGGCGGTCTATTTTAAGGGGTGTAAAATGGAAATTAGTTTGCCAATCAGACTGTATCTTTCGCATAGTTTTTGACAACCCTGAGCCTCAGCACGAGCACCGAGCCGAGCCGCTGGCCGTGTATGAAGTTACCTCACTGTATGGAATACATCCCTACGCTGTGCTATAACTATTTCATCATACAAATGATTTACTGTTACTGGGCTTTAGCTCACAACATGCATAATGTACGGACAGGATTCTCACACCGCCGCGCTAAAACAGGTCATGCGGGCGTCAGCGAACATCTGTGAGGCACTGCAATAGCGCGGCAGCCCCATCAGCACCCGGAACAGTCAGCAACAGAACAGTGTTGTACAGTCACCTGCAATAGTATATGACGCTGTGAAGGCCGCAAAAATATGTGACATGGCGGTACAAACAAGACTGTGTCACATATTTTTGCGGCCTTCACAGCGTCATATACTATTGCAGGTGACTGTACTGAATTTGTAGGGCCTTGTACGATTTTTATGTGAATTTGTTTAAAGTGATTCGCACCTTAACACGACCAAGATGGATGACTAGGAGCACAACGTCATCCGGTTAAACCTTTTCGACGTTAATACAAACGCTTTCACTCAAGACGCTATGTCACCGAAGTGTCAAAACTGAATTTGAACTTTATAATTGTTCAGTAAGGTCTATTTTGCTCTGTGGTATGTCACCGATTCGGTCTTTGACGTTGAACCTGCGGTGCCAATATATACGTCTTTGGCGTGGAAAAGGTTAAGCAAGAAGAGGCGCATTAGGCTAGTCTCGAGACGGACAAGTACTGCTGTAGAGCCAGTTGGCCTCGACACAGTTGTAACGTAGTACACATTTTAGTAGGCGGATAAGTAAAAACATTGGAGTAGTTTGTATAAAACAAATTACAAAAAGAAAAGAGAGAGTTCGGAAAAGCCAAAGTTGGAATTGTAAGCATTTCCGATTAAATAACCATCGGATACCACAGCGATTTCAAAATTTGGTTAACATATTTAAAAGTAACAATTGTGTGTATTCTTATGTTTCAGAGCCAAAGAACAAATGAAAAAGCAACAGGAACTAGAAAGAAATCAAGAAATAGAAAGAGCAGAGTCTGAAAGACAATTAGAAGAAGCGAAAAAGGAAGTAAGTGTTAAATAAATATTAAACAGCTACTGCTTTATATTAAAATCAAAAAAATACAAAGAAACGCTTGAGATGTTGCCACGAGCTGTTTATTCATGATTCATTTGATAATAAATAATGGCTGATATTAGTTAATATCGCGAGTAATAATGATACGGCAAAATATAATACCTAACAATGCGTGTATAAGGTCGATTATGCCTTTAGGCCCCTATTTCACCACGCTGACAAGTGTGACCATTCCTTAAATGACTGAATTACTGGCGTTAAAGGCGTCCATAGGCTACGGAAACCGCTCACCATCGCGCGGGCTGTGTGCTTGTTTGCCACCACTTCAATAATTTTAGTAAAATCGTAAAGTATCGTCAGTAAAAAGACAATTTCTTGGTGAAGATTTTTTACAATTGTCACGAGATCTATTAGTGATTTAAAGAATTGTCGGTAGTTTTTGACATGTGAATGATCCTGTGTCGGAATTTGTGACATATTTCGTGTTTCTTGCGACATATGTCAAGAGCTCTTCACAATAGTTTTCGTTTTTAATGGTAATAATTATGTTTTTATTTATAAATAACATGTGGTCGGTAAACAAGCATACAGCCCGCACAATAGTAAGCGGCGCCCGTAGCCCATAGACGCCTGTAATACCAGTAATGATGCTGACAATTACCACCGCCGTGGTGAAATAGGCCACTGGTGAACTGCGCGAGCTTACTAGCCCGAGTACTGTAGCATAAATCATTTGACATTTCAATTTTAATACACAATTATAAACCTTAAGTCCAGTGGTACAAGGTAGAGTTTGTCTGCAGGCGGACCGCGCGAGCGCGCAGGCGCGCGTGCCGGCGGAGCCAGCCGAGGGCGCGCCCGACGTCACCCGCATCAGGATCCGCTTGCCGCCGCCGCACGACAACTCTCTCGAGCGGCGCTTCAACGGAGGAGACACGCTCACGGTAAATGTGTACCTTATTACTATTGGAACAGAGTTCACTATCGCATGTATCTTACCAACGTAGATGCTGCCTCTGCTGATCTTTCTGCCGACGCCTTCCCGTAACAACTGTCGGAATGGTAATTGTATGCTCGCTGTAGAAGACCCCCTATAAGTGGTGGGGGAAGCGACTACAGACTTTATTAAAAGTTAAAAACCTATTACGTGGAAATACTCGAGCGTGTCAGGTATTGATGTACCGGACGTGCAACGTGCAAAAATAAATCTACCGCGTTCCAGGGAGTCAAAGTAAGATTTTGCGTGTCGCTGAAATCGTCTGATTTTTACAAATCGACACTTTTTCAATCTGACTGGTACGAGTATTACTGACTATACTTATTTTTGACATGATCGAACCTACAGTGGCGACAGAAAAGGGTAGAAAATAAAAAGTGGCAACACCGTAGTGTCGTCCCTTTCAATCAATATATGTAAGAAAACGGGACAACAATGAATTCCTACCTTATTCTGTCGTACTATATACTCGTATCAAGTACTCATATTTAGAGAAGGTACTTAACAGGTTTCAAGGTATTTGTTAGTCTACCGCGCCGGAGTTACTACATAAATCACCTCTTGGCCTCCCCTACTATTGAGCAGTGTTTATTATCGTATCCCTATTGCCACGCCTTCAAACAAATTGTAACGATGATTATTGTTTCAGATATTATTTGACTTCCTTGCATCAAAAGGTTTTCCAAAAGAAAGCTACAAAGTGATCTCTAGCTGGCCTAGGAGAGACGTAAGTATTCCTTCATTTGTTTACTTTTTTCGTCGTACTACATGTCACTGGATCATAATCATTTCCTATATGCCTCTCTTGTTATCCATGTGAGAGAAAAAGGGAGGCATATAGTTTTATGATCATAGTTATATGATTGTGTATTATGAATATATCAAATAAGACTGTTTACTCTGTTACAGTTGACAACGGAATCTCACAGCAGTACACTAAAGGCGATGAAACTGTTCCCGCAGGAGACGCTCATGCTAGAGGAGCGGTGAAGACACACACACACACACACACACTATACATACAGTACCAACACACAGCCGACTGTACTTCCAGGGGTAAAACTATACGCTGATCATTGCACTTTCATACGGGTTTTGTAAAAGTATAGACCGGTATAGCGTCAAATATGTCCTAAAACAATGGCGTAGCGATGGGGCTAAGGGCGAAACATGCCCGAGCGGCAGTGTTTTCCGCTACCCCCCTGCCTAACAATTTAAATTCAGCATCATAAAATGTATTTTTGAAATGAGAGAAGCTTTGTTTTATGCTCGATTACTGCTGAACGGGCGGAGCCGAAAGGCAGCATTTCCTGTACTAGTATCAAGAAAGTTAAGCTTACTATATCTGAATACGCCCCTGTTAAAGCGTTTGCATGTTTTTATATTTTGACCCACATAGCTATATCGAGATATTCTGGAGGCTTGCAAACACGTTCGACAAAATATGAACTCGTACATGACGCATGCGCAGCGTCCCAGGGCGCGCCGTGCCAAGACTCGCAAAACGCTCAACGTGCTGGGTGTTAAAATTTATAATGCCCTCCCAACTGATCTTAAAAATTTGCCAAATGATGCAATCTTCCTAAAACGGATAAGAAAATATCTCCTTGACATGGCCTTCTATAGTACTGACGAATATTTTGAAAAAATACCATCCCCAACCCGTACAAACAGATAATGCGTTACAGTAATGTATTATATTTTGACATACTTAATCTAATAACGAGAAAATTGAATCCAATTGTAATCTTAAGAAATAATTGAACTGTAATTGCTAATATACCTGTGTTCTTTTCTTACTAAATGTAATTCTGTGACGTGTAAATTATATTGACATTTACCAATAAAATATCTGAATCTGATAGAACCAAAAATTTATATACAATTTATATAATTTATATACTACTTAAAAATCATGAATCATTTATTACAAATAATAAATTATTTGATTCGTGCTTTACAATTGTATGGGCTATAACCTATTATTTCACAACTGGTTTTGCATTCCCTAAATACGTTTTTAGTAACGATGTGTTGAGTTATTTAAATGCCTTGCGCCTTATATATTTCATTCTAAAATGCACACAATTTTGAATCTTATTCCTAGCTCACAGATTCCAAAATGTATATATATTAGACTTGATTATTTTGTTACGTTCGTTAACCTTTTGAACGCCAGACGGAAAGAATATTACGTGCCCGGACGCCAGGCGATCACGAATATTTAAGGAAATTGAACTGTACGGAGTCCCACGTAAGTCTCTAATGAATTAGCGAAGTTGTCGACTGTACCTGTCATTGGCGTCTGTCAAGACTCAGATCACTAAGGCGGTCTAAAATATAGGCCAGAAATATAGAACAGAATAGGCAACTTGAGGATCTTGTGAAATTTTCATATTGACCTTATTTTAAAATAAACATACCTATGACAAGAATTATACAGACATTTTATATCATAGTTTCAACAAGTCCATTCATAAACATGTACGCCGAAGTGGTTTTGAACAATCTAAAGCTAACTCCTTTCGTTTTATTGGTTAGTGATAATTTGATAAAACTATTGGTTATTGAGTGAATATGATATTTAATCAAAAAATCCTTCAAAATCAGTCGCAGTCGAATACAAAAAAATATTACTATTGTAATATAGTTTAGCCAGGGTCTGTTTCATTCGTGCATAGGCAGATGAGAGTCATACTGTCTTTCTCTGACGGTTCTATTGCCACTTCAAAAAAGGGAGGGATATAGATTTTTTTCTTTTTATCTAGTGCGCAATTTAGTTTGTCAAACTATTTACTTTGTTTCTCTTGCGACTGTGTCGCTGCGTTGATATAATTAATATAGCGTGGTAACTTGTCACGCCTGGTATACAGACTTATTAGACAAGGACAGACAATGTCCATAAAAAACATGCATTCGCCTAATCCAGAAACGATCGGCCTAATCGCTAAAAATACCTCAACTACTCTTTAATATCTACTGGTTTTCTATAGAGGGACCAGCGAACATTTCTATAGCCGTGACTTATATTCCAGTTCCAAAAAAATCACGGTGAAATATCAACGTGATTTTGTCACGGCGGTCACTTGTATCACGGTGAGTAAGTGAGCACGTCGATCACTCTCACTCGCGTTTTGCACGTGGTACGGCGCACCAGTTTTACTACACTTGTTTTAATACGTTTGATCGCGATGCGAGGGGCGAAGTCAGCTACAGGAACGAAGGAACAACCATTGTAATTTTGCAAAGTCGTTCGCCGACATTCAATCACGGTGACACTAGACGGCGAGTCACGGTGATTGTTTCATCGTGACGTTATTTATCACACAACTCTAGTTTTTCAATTCGTCCGTAGCGCCATCTATTGAACATCAGTTGAATTATTTTGAAATGGATAACGCTTTTGCGTCAGTCAGGTGCCAAAGATCGCTAAAGAAATGCCTGAAGTAGGGGAAGCTGTTTTTTATAGACATTGTCTATCCTTATGTATTGTTTCATGAAATCATGATAGATTTTAGATTTTGACACGACAAACTAAGATAGTTAAGTACTTTTTAAATCGGTATAATATATGACTGAAGCTTAATCAGATCAGAGATATTTTCTAGTTTCTTTCGCAAATTAATACGAATTATAATTTTACCTATGATTGTTGGAATCAAACTATATTATTGTTTATTAAACATATTATGAAGATGAGAAGTTTCGATAAAAATACGACCTGTGTAATTTTTTTTTATTTATGACCAAAACTGCTTCTAAATTAAAGTACGGCCGCGGCCCGCGAACCGGAATTGTTAAGCTACCTAATATTAATATTCTATCTTTGCCGTGTAATGCAAATCGGTATGGCAAATGGTTTAAACACAAAACGATGTTCGGAAACATATAATTTAAACTTTCGTGAGTCATACTGATATTAAATTGCAACGGTTAACACTCACGTATGTTTATCACATTAGGCGTGGCATGTCTCGTCTGCGTCGGACAGACAGAGTGGTGTTATCACCTTCGCGGCTCAGGCATCACTGCCCGTGACCGGCGTAGGTAACGGGTCGCGCGCGACGAAGCGGGAGCGGGGTGATTCGTGCAATCCGGCGCCGTCGTTGCGGGATCACCCCGCTCCCGCTTCGTTGCAATTTAATATGATCTTCGGAATCTTACCGGTGGACTTTTCAAAGTTAAGGGCTATCCGGCCCTGGCGCGGATGTATGAAACTGTCATTAAGTTCATAGACATTCCGCGCTACCGTCCGCGAATCGATCGTACCTAAAATCGCTTTAAAATGGAACGCCTTTGGCGCCCTTACGCTTCTATGCGTTTATGATTATTGAGTGAACTAATTATAACTGATTTGTAAATAAAAAGGTATTGTCAGTACAGGAATGTACGATATTGTTTTAAACAGGGAGTGATTTCTTATGAAGAAATGTGCTGTAGGTAACTATTTGATGTTCCTTGCCACAAATAGTATACTTTCCAATACCGGGCATTAAAACAAGTCAGAATTATGTAGTAATGTTTTAGTTTATTTAACATTAGTACTTATGTTGCGTTGTGTGCGCATTAAAGTCGCTAAATCTGTCTACACTAATTGCGTTATTCATAAACGCACATCAAACACGGTTTAGCGATTGTTTGTCCTTGTCTCAGTTTGATATTTGCCTTTGTCAGAAAAGGAGAAAATATATTTTATATAAAAAAGGGACATCCATGTCCATGTGCAATGCTTGCACTCCTGGTGACCACACCATACTTGACAAAAACTTGCAGACGACTTTGTCTAGACCTACTGTAATGAACACATCAATCACTGGAACTGTAAACTCACAAATGACAACCCTGCGTACCCTAGGTTGTACAGTTACCTACACAATGTCTTATAATATACGTATAAAGATGTGTTGCATTTTTATGACATTGCCAGAAAGTTTATAAGCGAACTCCATAATTTATTTACTTGCCTTATAGTAATTTTCAAATAAATCCTTTATATAACTAGCTTCTGAACTACGCCATATTAATTCGACGAAACATTCGCTTTTATATAATTTCGAAGGACGTATTTCACATGCTCTACTTAGTTGTAAATTGACCAATGAAAACAATTAGAATGTTCACTGTTTTGTAAATACACCAATGGGAATACTGTATTACACAGGACAAAACTAAACTCCTGAAAAAAATACGTTATAGAAATGTCACCAATATTTGCGCATACTGTTAACTTTACAAATGATCGCCTGTAAGCAGTTTTTCGCTGTTATATTTATATAAATTAGCTTAACATAATTTATGATTACGGATAGCAAGATTTTGGATATTTATAATTTTTCACGGCGAGAGTGGAAACTGTAATGTGAGGTTATGAAGTTATGTACCCAAATAAAAATAATGCGAAGGAAGATGACATTGTTGTTTAATTTTCTACTACACACATTAGTTATTATAAGGTATGATCTATACGATAGTCCGCACACGACCTCTGTGCATTTTTGAACGCACGCAGACAACTGTAACCATGGTGAAATAGAAGCCAGATGTGCTACACTGATTAATTTGTGGTCTAAAGTCTGTTAATGTCTAAACTGTATCCTCTTCCACCGCATCCTATCAACTACGAGCTCGGCGATGAACAGCACAGTGGCGGCGATCACACCCAGGCACAGCAGGAGCAGCGGCGTCGTGAACTCTCGCAGCGTCACGCTGAAGATGCTGGAGTCGGGAGTGCGCACGCAGAGCGGCTTCGGCTCGTCCCATTGCGCTTTTAGCCGCTGCATCAGGCCTGACTCGGCCATCTTGCGTATCCTGCAACAACCGTCTTTGATAATCATGAAAATAGTACATTTCGATGCTAGTGCGGAAAGTATGTCATTACTTCACGAGTCCCGAGGTATCTTGACACGAGCCGTAGGCGAGTGGCAATACTCGGGATGAGTGAAAAATGACATGTCCGCACGTGTATCGAACGACGTTTTTCAATACAGATGCGAAAAAAAATTAAATAAATAAGAACGAATTTGAAAGTTTTTTATTACTTCCGTAACACTATTGTAACTAAACTATCAAGAACATCTTCAAAATATTTCTTATCTTCTTTACTTACTTACTCATTTTCAATATCATAACCATTATTTCTCATTAACAAAATAATAAATCGCATGTGCCAAATCGTATCGTCATGTCTTAGAGGCCCTTCGAACATGTTTACCTAATTGAAAAACGCCTCTACTTTGACTGACGTTTCGTAGGCTCTGTTCCGTTTCATACACACAGATTTATAAGAACTGTTTTCAATGTTAATATTTTTAATGAATGATCATTAGTATGATGAAGAAATAATTATTGAAATATGAAATATCAATATCTTTAATATTATTGCGTTAATAGTAGGTATTTAGTTTTATTACGGCTCGGTAAAGCTAACGAACAATAATACTCTTTGGTAAGCAGTCATGAATTGGAACACAACTAAATTTAAAAAGATTGGAAAAGTAAAAAGCACTAGTTCGCAAAAACAAACTTTGCGCACGCAAAACAGCCAAAAAAAGGGCACTTTTTGAGCAACTGTATTGAAAAAAATATTACTTATGTTAGGCTCAAATACAATTAAGAATGTACCCTTGGAAAGCCAGTTGCCAAATGGACGTTTTTCGGCTGAGCTGAGCCTGCCATATAGTAAAATTTCCGGAAACCAGCGAATTTGGATCATCTATGTTTGAATATTTAGGAAATCTTCGGAGGATGTATTTCGGATGAAACTGCCATGTCATTATCAAACGACTTACCCATAACTGACATGCTTGATATACGGTGACCCCTTCTTCATGGCTGCGAACATGGTCTGTGGAGGAAAGAGTTCCACCTCCTGCAGCTCGCAGATTTCCCGCTCCGTGAACGTCCGTCTGTTAATTATTAAACAGTAGTTCATAATTATACTGCGTTGGTAGAAACCGTTACCTACTACCGGACTGTTAATGATATCTAGAGTTAGCATTCGAATGTGGTTTTCAGCTGTAACGGTTCAAACATAAAACAGGTTACTTAAACTAACGTAGCGTGGGTTATAGGGCACACCGTGCTTTGATCATACCAAGCAAAGAGACTAGCACCTACATATTGTCTGGTCTGGTTATTATATTTTGAGCAATTATTTCTAGACCATGGTGGAGACGAAGGTCAAACTAAGAGTATCGATTCCCGAAATTTAAGTTGTGGTGGCTGAGCAGCTGCCAATGCCTATATATACCTAAGGCTAGAGACTAAAGTCGGTTGAGAGTATGTACCCTTATTACCTGATGATGAGCTAGGAGAAAGCGGTGTCAGCATGGGACGCGTAGCCGCCTTGCTTGACGAGTTCCATCCCGCGATCTGGAGGTAGGAAATTCGAGCGAGAAAAACCCAGAATCTTGAAGGACTACAATACTGTTAATACCTTTACCTACCTGATGATGGGGTAAGAGAAGGCGGTGTCAGCATGGAATGCGTAGCCACCTTGCTTGACGAGTGCCATGCCGCGGTCTGGTGGTAAAAAGTTCGGACGTGGGGAGCCCGCGATCTTGCGGGCATATAGCTCCAAAGCTATGGGGTCGGTGGTGCGCTGAAATCAATTCAGGATATAATGCAACGAGAAGAAAAAAACTAAAAGATTTAAGAAATATTTGTGCCTCAGGAGCTGAAATGTTGGTATGTCCCAAATTAAATTTAAGATCTCTCGATCCATAAGATAATCAAAGTAATCATAATCACACTTCTAGTGCCCAATTAACCAATAAGCAAAGTAAGCGTCCACCTGGGTGAGCATGCAGACACCTGCCGTGGACGAGGGATCTTCTCCCGCATTTTACAGCCGCGAATGTAAGTGTCGTTCTCAGGGTGCTGCTTGAAACATCTGACAGAGATGAAAAGGCCTACTACTACTAATTACTACTTACACCTGGAGGGCATCTGGATTTCAGAAAACCGTTTAATCGTGGTGACTGTGGATGCCGTGGATGGGGAAGCAGCACTAGCAGTTTATCTCGCGGGCCTCCACTGCTTCTGAGGCTCAAACGTCTTAATCAGGCAATACACACCAAGTTCACAAAATAACCAACCCTGAAATAGTCCTTATTATACAGCACATCCTCCACGCCCGCCTTCAGCTTGCTCTTCAGCAAATCCTCCAACGAGCGGATGGTGACAGGCGGCGCTCGCAAGAGAGTCGATACCACCAGCGCGTTGTAGTACTGGTATACGAACAGCGAGAATAGAAACGACGAGAACAGGACAAGCCTCACTGAGGTCGCGCGGAGGTTTACCGTCATTCCTAAGAGCAGACAAAATGTTTACATCAAAATTGCTAGTGCCCACAAATAGCTACCGGGGTAATAAGCTATCCAAAGATAGATGGCGGGCGACTTGGAACCATTGTACAAAGAGTCCTCATTGTACAAAAAGTACTTAACTTCGTGAGGTTGATCAATATCTATAAGTAAAGCTAATAAGCACTTGCTATTATACTCTCCAGCTTGATAGGAGGGGCTTTCTAAGGCGATTTATAAATGTTTTTTTTTTATTCTACGACGGTGACAAATAAGCATACGGTCCGCCTGATAGTAAGCGGTCACCGTAGCCTGCCTGCAACACCAGGGGTCTTAAAAAAAATGGAGGATTCGCTGTGATGTATAGTTATTTATATTAATGCATACATTCATTTACATAGTTACTTAACAACCAAACTACAATTGTAGTTTGCGTATTTTATGGGTAGAGAGAATCCAATAAACTAATGTATGGCAATAAGACCTTCCTTAACCAAATTCTTCAAGTAGCCTTACCCTGTTGGCACACTGCACTCCAAATCGACAGCAACGCCAGACTGGCCGACAAGTCCCCGTGGTCTCCAGCCGTCCTTGTCACTCTCAGCTTGATCAGCACGCACAGGAGCGAGCCAGCGAACACCAGTAGAGCCATGATGCAGAACCAGACCATGTCGGACAGCGGGCGAGTGTATATGGTTAGGAATCCGCTCGGGTGCTTCGGGTGACGGAAAATAAAGCAGGGTCTAAAAATAGTTATTCATTATACAAAGGCCCCTTGTTGTATAACTTGTATAAGTCTGCCAACTGACTTACAGATTTATAGCCAATATTATATATAAATTGCCTCCGAATTATTTCACTATTAGCCTCGTATGCGTCTTACTTAATAGAGAGAACCTAACGATATTTGCCGTAAGAAGGTTGAAGATGTATCTCACAGTCAAGAGTTCGCGAATCTTACCCGAGGCGGAATAGGGAAAAATTATAAGTGCCGGATTACCGAGCGCCTACTGTAGGTATACCTACACATTTGCTTCATACGCTTTTTAAAAAGTTATTTACTTAGAGGGCCAGGTCGCAGTGACGTAGTGTATGAACTTCGCCCGATCAGCCCGGATAAAGACTGGAGTGCCTCCGATGTCGGTCTCGCCTCGCTGCAGCGTGCCCACCATCCCATCGAAGCTGCCGTTAACCAGATAGCCCCATGAGTTAGTGCGTTGGAGCTCGAAGCTAAAATTACGTTGGTAAAATCAGATCTTGACTAACGGAACTGCAGCAGCGACATAGCATGCAGAATACAACATAGAGACACGTGCAAACGTAGCTAAGTATAGGTACATTGAGGTAATAAACTAGAGGAGACAACGAGAACAAAATATGGACGCCATGTTGCTCATGTTTGACGTCAGTGAGTCAAATAATGTAGATTAGCTAGGTAGCTAACTAAGAAACTTGATGAGCCGACGCTTCAATTCAACTCTATCTTGCTGGCGCTTTCCCGGCTTATGCCACGTTACGGCTCAGGGAGCCTGGGGCCCGCTTTAATAAGTTCAGAAAAACTGATTGGGGCTTGTGCAAAAATCACGCGTGGTTCGAATGGGGGGGAGGGGGTCCCGAAAAAATTATCACGTTGGGGGTCGGGGGGTACATGGAGACCTCACGTGTATTTTTTATAATGAACGAAAAATACCTCAAAATAAGAGTCAACTTTTCAGAGATAGTACTTAGTAAAAATTACACAAATACATTTGTGCATCAGCGGGTACTAAATATATGGCAAATATAACATCACATTAATTGCGAAAATAGAAAAATAAACAATTTACCACTATTTAATTTCAAAATTAGGTCTAGTAAATAAAATTCAATTAATATACGTGGGGTTAGTGGGGGAGGGGGGGTATCTTAGAAATTCACCAAAGATCACCAGGGGGGAGGGGGGATCAAAAAGTAGCCAAAAAACCTCGCGTGATTTGTGCACAAGCCCTTGGTACGGCAGGATTAAAACCAGAGACTTTCGGATTGAAAGTCTCACGTCACACCGCTGGGCCACCAATTAACGCTCTTCAATTCAACGCATTGCTGAAAGATGTTCTTTGGGATGGCGTGTCTAGTAGGTAAGTCATTTGGGCAAGTACAGTCAGCCACACAGCTATGAATACAGCCAGTCTGCCAAAAATATGTATACAGGATTTTATTGCCTGAGCATTAGGGTCGTGTAGGACTGACTGTAGCTACTTGTCAACGCCCGTTTCAATTTTGTAGTAGGAGCCGCGTACCTACGGTTTCGCAAGCTGTAGGGTGTGGCCCAGCTACCTACCTACCTATAATTTTAGTAGTTCTGCTTAAAGACATTCCTAGTCGGTATCTTACCTGAAATTGTACATTTCCCTCAAATAATTCAGAAGCGTAAAATATTTAAGCTTATGCAACGAGTCCAGCTCAGGCCTCAAGCGAGTAATGTACTCCTCAAACGTCTGATGCCCAATGCTGTGTGTCACAACCACAGCGCTTTTCAGCACTATGCCATCCAGGTTCGTCCTTCTATGCGGCTTTACATGTAACTTATACAACCAGTACCCCATTGGTTCCACGTGGTAACGGCCTTTTATGAAATATCCAGTGTTATACACTTCGTAAATATCAAACGATTTCTCGTGTTGAGCGATTATGGTGACGTCAGAATCAACTTCTATCGGATATGTGGATAAGGTTTTCGAAGTAGACGATACATCGTCGGTAAAGATAAGCCATGAGTATAGGGATTTTTTAAATAAGTTTCTCTCGAAAAACTCAAATGCTTGCGTCCAATTTTCGCAGGATGTCTTTATAATGATGCCAAGTCTATCTCTTGTTTGCATAAGTGAAGCATTGCCGTCTATCGCGATGCTTGAAACTCGTAGGTCGATTTTGTTGAATTCTTTCTGTATGAAAATGCCATTTTTTGGATTTGAACAATGAAATACTGTTCCAAAATGCAAATTTTTATCTTTGAACACATGTCTGATGAGGCTGATTTCTGTTCTTGAAAGTATGGTAAGGAGAGCATAATAAGCAACCACGTTCATTTTCACGATTAGAGAATGAGTTCAAATGGCTACTAAGAATCCATTATATAATAACTATTACCCCAGATATGTGGGGTAGTTGACAAGAAAATTATTCCTGATTACTATCTGTTGGCTATTACTGTCAGTAGGTTATTTGCATACTAAAAGACTGGTAAATTATCACAGGTGTAATTTAAAATGAAAAATTGTTGTGGCCAAATTCATTTAATAAATAATGCTAGTATTAGCTACTCAAATACATGATAAAAATAAGAGACTAATATGTTGCAAAAACATCTTGGAATGGAAAATGAGCTTTGTCTGGCACAAGAAGGTCAGCCAAAAAGCAAACCATGCCAGCTGATCCTTCATATAACGTCTCAGGATTGTCAGGAACCCTAGCATCAGACAGAAACTGATCAGAATTCATAAAGTTAGCAAAAGCATTGGCTCTATGCAAATATTTAGCATCATTTGTAAGTCGGTACAGCAGCAGGAAAACATAGCCATTTCCAGAAACTCCATGGCAAATTCCTGGGCCCTTCATGAGTAAACCTTTATTCCATACATTTTCTCCAGCACGAATACAAGCATTCAAGTAGTCTTGGTTCTTAAACACAAGGTATGCTTTAGCCATGAGGTAAATGACCCCAGGAGCTCCATGGCACCAGTGCACCAGCTTATGCTCCTTCTGGTCTAATTCTTCCATACAACTCGGCCAATTACCATCCTTAGACTGAATAGAAGCCAAAAAATCTATTGTAGCTTTGATATCTTTGGCAGACGATGCATCACTTTCCAGAAAGCCGGGCACAGTCAAAAGCATCTGTAATATAAAACTGACTCCATGAGCCGCACCCAAATACTCCGTATTGTAGTAATGGTACATCAGGGGACAAGGACTCCTTTGTTTTATGGCATAATCCCTTCCAGAAACCACAATAATCTTGCACAGAGTGTGCAATTCTTCTGTAGACAACACTTGTTTCTTAAGCTGACTGGCCATCCATAGGGCTCCAGCCAGATAGCCAGAGCGACCAACAAAGAACTCATCTCCACCACATTTAGGGAAATTTGGATTTAAAAATGTGTTGTAAAATTGTTGGTAGTGGCTCATCAT
This sequence comes from Lathronympha strigana, assembly GCA_949128165.1. Taxonomy (NCBI): domain Eukaryota; kingdom Metazoa; phylum Arthropoda; class Insecta; order Lepidoptera; family Tortricidae; genus Lathronympha; species Lathronympha strigana. Next base: position 15,323,113 of record OX421918.1, on the reverse strand, counting down.
GTCGGCATAGGTACGGTCGCCAACATCGTGTTTGATCACACTGGCCAAAGCGTAAGTTCCAGCATCGCCCAGAAGAAAAGATGTTTTGTCTTGAGAAGGATGCTGTAGTGCTACTTTTATATATTCAAGGGCTTTCGCGCGATACAACTCCCTATTTTCGGCAAGCTTGTCGTTTTTGGATAAATGGTAGAACATATATGCAATGCCGGTGATGCCTACGTAAAGCCCTCCGTCTATGTGCTTGGGCAACGGCGGCAGACGCTTCACAATGTTATTAACGTGCTCGTCTATGTGTGGACGTATTTCTTCGTCCGCAATAGATACCTTCGCGCCTTCCGTGTAATCACTCAGTTTGTTCGGAAAGTATCTGACCATTTCTAAGGATTGGCCGGACGATCGTTTTCTGAAACTGGTGAAGTAGCTTTTGAAACAGAATCCTTTCAGTTTTCGTGTGTTCATGCAGATGAATTGAGGCTAATTCACTGTAGATATTTATTAATCTTCTTGTAACTCAATAATCTTCATCCAGTTAATCTTCTTTCTTTATTTAGCAGTGTTTTGTTCACGGAAGAATAACTAGCGTGGAAGTAGTACGATAACTGTCAAATGAGAACAGTTTGGAGCGATCTATATTTTGCAGTGGATTTCTCAAATGTCGTAAGTCGAACTTAATTACGTGCCTCTTACGACATTTGTACAATCCACTATCAAAATATGCGACCAAGTTAAGTTGTAATGCATTGATACCGACTACCAAATTACAACGATGTGTTTAATTTGGCTGCTTGGACCAATTGCATCAAAAGAGATCAGCAAAACTGTTTTCAACCTACGGAATCGGAGAAATAACAAACATATATACATCTCTTTTTGTCACTTCCTTTACTTGGTAAGGAAGTGAAGGACGAGTTTATGACTTTGATGTTTTCAGTTTTGACGGGAGGCTTGGTTTTGTTTTTGTTTTTTTTCTGACAGATTTGTTGACATTTCGGTCGTCCGCACTCGAAAGCTGTCTAAGCTCAATTTATAAACGTTCTTTACTTTAGCCACATAACAATTTGTTCAAATATAAATTTGTGGATTTTGCAGCGTTTCAAAAATTAATTACGATTTAATACTCAATCACTAGGTTTTAAAAATAAGTAAATATATAATGACAATGACAACCATAGGCTGCAGTAAATTATTTTTTAATTTATGTGCGGCCCTTTTTATCCTATTGAAAAAAATACGGTTATGCATAAATAAAACTACAGCCTGTGGATTAATCGGACCCAATCTCCTTTGCGAAGCTTGGAACTCCAACATCTAGAGTGTGTCAGTTCTTTCGTCTACCTCGGCTCACTCATAACGAATGATGGTGGCTGTGACGGGGAAATAATCCGGAGGATCTGCATTGCGAAGGGAGCTATGTCACGTTTGGATAAGATCTGGAAGGATCGCAGCATACAGAGGCAGACCAAAATCAGACTTGTGCGTTCCCTGGTGTTCTCAATTTTCCTGTACGGTTCTGAGACATGGACTATCCGTGCTAACATGAGGAATCGTATAAACGCGTTTGAGATGTGGTGTTGGCGCCGGCTTTTACGGATTCCATGGACAGCAATGCGTACTAACCAGTCCATACTTGACGAGCTACGCATTAAACGCCGGTTGTCAACGATATGCCAGGACCGCCTTCTTACGTTCTTCGGACACCTCTCTCGACGTTTCCCAGGAAGCCTAGAGAGAGTCATAATGACGGGAAAAGTTGAAGGCAAGAGACCCAGGGGCCCTCCCCCTACTAGATGGTGCTCCCAAATAACTACACCCATGCAATTAAATCTGCACGAGACAATGCATTTGGCGAGAGATAGGAACCTATGGAGGAATCTGGTCTTCAAAAGAATGACATGATGTCACGATCCTCAGCATTGAGGGAACGACTGATGATGATGGTTGTCAGACCATTAATACGTGATTAATACTACTTATAATGATTAACTTATAATGGTTAACTTATAATTAAAATGAAATTAATTAATTAATTAATAATTTATACCTACAACTAACAAGTTTGATATAGTAGTTACAATGTAACCCTGCAACCCCTAAGCAAGTAGGTACCTACCTACAGTTAAAACTAGCTAAGTACATCTATGATACAAAGTTTAGGTACCTACTTCTAGGTCATCTAACCACAGCTACTCGCAAATTTGCTATTTTATTGCAACTCATCGAAATTCAATGGAAATTCGTTAAAATCGATCCAAGGTCGTTGATACGGTAGCTAAGCAACGAGTATATGTTGATGAGATGGACCAAAAATGCCTTTTCGTATAGACTTATTTTTACCAAAACAGTATCAATGGGGCCAATTTATTATAGTCCTATACAAGTGTTTAATACATAGTTAGTACTTATAGTTAACTACTAATGCCTATTACATTCACTCGAGGAAACGTAAGTGTTTTCTTTATTTTGTGCTCTGCACAGCACACAGTGTCTGTATTCAATTATTATACAGAAAATTCACGCATTCAGCGGCAATAGAGTAATCATTGCCATGTAGCTTAGGTAGACACTACGCTACTACGGAGGATTTTTGCTACATAGCGGAAAATGCATGCTACGTGTGACGACCTAGCGCTACGAGATAAACTTTGCTGTGATCGAGATAACCAAGAAACAACATACTACCTGTATCATAAAATTTTACTGTGTGTTGTTAATCCATTTCTTATGATTTATTTAATCAGAAAACTATTTCCATTCCTACACATTTCACTTTAGTCTTGAAAAAAAATTAATATATTTTATTAAATAATTGAGTCAAGCTATAGTCCTATGTTTTCTGACTCTTCATTGAACACATTGACAAGTGCTGTAAATTACTCGAAAGGACGTGATATCCGGGATATAAAATGTAACCCGTTCTTAAATGTCTCATTCACTTCTATAGGTACGAAAGATAGCATTTCGCACCCGTGGGCGCTCCGCACAGTCCCTCGATGCTGGTGCACCGCGGGACCCGGCCGCGGGCGGCGAACGCCTGTTCCTGCAGATACGGCCTGCACTCGCGGACCATAGGGCGCCTATACACCGCTGCAATACTTTGGTCACTGGGTAAGCTTACAATGTAACAACCACAGGATGCAGTACTTTTTTTTTAATTTAGGTGCGTCTCTTTTTTCCGAGTGAAAAAAAAATAGAGAGCCATATAAATTTAAAAAAATTTACTGCAGCCTGTGTTGTCAGACTATACAGGACGTCCCAAGACTATGGGACATGAAGGGAAAGTACCTTAAATATCGTAGATAGGATATTTTATCTTTATGAAGAAGTCTTTATGTTATTTTTAAAAGTTAGTAATACTACATTCAAAAATATTCTAAAAATTACTTGCTTCGCCTGGGAATCGAACCGACTTAAATGTTATGTGTGTGTTTAATGTATGTGAAATTAAATGTGAAAAAAAACCCACCCCATTTTTATGATGCCAATCGAAAGAATGGTCAAAACATTATAATTCTTCTTAAGTAACATATTATTTTAAACGAAAGGAACAACGTGATTCGAGTTTGTTTTTAGTTGATATTTTTTATGACGTAAACCAATTTTTTTACGTTAGTTACAAGACAGTACTTTTAGCATCATAATCACTTAGAAATCAACCTTAACAACAACCGACAATGTGGTTGGTACCTTTAGACTGAATACGCTTATCACATAAATTTCAAGAAAAAAAAACCAAAAAGTTTTTTTAAAATAAAAGTTAATGAAGTTAGGGTCAATGTTATATTTTTTCCTGTAATGTTTATAATAATATTAGCATTGTGTAAAATATCATATATGTTTTCTCCATAAACTTCAGAGATAAATTAAACAATTTCCATTGTAAAAACATTTCAAAACATTATTTTAGAATGTGAAAATCTAGGCCCCAAAATGACCACGTGAATCTTTAATGTTTGCCCCCTCTTTTATCGGGCATTTTTCATTGAAAATAAATTAAAGTATGTTAAATCTTCTTTCAATGTGTCTGCGTTAACTTTGTTTATAACTTTTCCAAATTTCACAACGGTAGCTTAAGGGGCTACCCGGCATATTTCACTGTTTTTAAAGTGAATAGGCTTTGTTCAGCTCCAAGCACAACGCTTGAAAAAAATATATAATGTAGCTAGGTATTTGGTCTACATTTGGTTCTACTAAATTGTCAAAAAACATAATACATCAAGAGAAAAAAAAATAACCGTAAACCCTTTTTTCTACCTTAAATCTGTATCTACTCCCTTATTATGCGTCGTAAGTACAAGAAACTAAGACAAGCAGTATATATTTATGTTTACATTAAACGCATCTACTGATTTTTGAATAGGTTTTGTACTTTTCGAGAAAATAGTAGTTTATGCAACAGTGATATAATAAGGGTTCTTAAAACTTGAGGGTCGCCGTTACAAAACGAGGCCATGCCGAGTTTTGTAATAATAGACCCGAGAGTTTTAAGGCCCAATTATGAGCTGTTGCATACCCTAGTTTTTCTACGACAGCTAAAATAGCGTAAAAAGCCAAATCTAGAAACGTGGCAGAATATGGAAGATGTTGTGCCCACTATAGAAATTAAAAAAAAACAACAGTGCTAATATATTGTATGAAAATCCATAGGAGCAGTGTTCTTATGGAATACCATAGACAACGTTATAATGTAGACTTTTTGAATATCGCTGTCAGTCATCTAATTGACAGATAGAAGTGCTGGAGTAGAAAAAAGCTATTACACGCATTTTTCCGAAAACGCCGGCTCGAGATGACTGCGCGGGCGACGGGGACCAGTCGTGTAAGATGGCACTAGCAGTTTATAGGGTTGCGTCCTAGTACAAGCAGCTCTTCCTAGGTGACGACTTATGCTTATTGACGTATTGTATAACCGGTGAGGAAAGGAAGCGGTAAGGGAAGAAAGCTCAAATCGCCGAGGTCATTGGGATAGGGGACGGCCTTAAGCAGTTCTTGAGATATTTAACGATGTCACAGACAGAAAGACAGACTGAGTCACACGGGTCACACCATAAGGGTTCCTTTTTTACCATTTTGATACGGTACCCCAAAAACATGAATCAAGACGTTTATTACAAATAATAAATTATTTGGTTCGTGTTTTACAATTGTATAGGGGATTAATAGTGATTATGTAGATCATCCGTAACAAATGTTTGGCTGTTTCTGTTTCATACAATTTGACAAATCAAATGTATGGGAAAGCCAACATTATATTCGCTATTTTAAAAGTTATTACTTATATTAACATCCTGTATGATTTAGTATATGGTATAACCAAAGAGATGCATTTTATTTAAATCGGAGAGTTCTACGCATCACTCAACTCAACACTGTTTTCGGGTACTTGAACCTGTATGACCAGCGTGGTTAAGTAAGATGTTTTGATACTTGCAGCAGTGATGGCATCACCAAAGAGGACAGCAAGGATGATTCGATTGACTTGCAGGCTGTGGGAGAAGGAAAGGTACAGCTTTCGCGGACGCCACAGGAAAAAGATAGACTGCCTGATAGAATAACTCTCGATAGGTAAGAAGGTATTAAATAAATACTTAGTTGTATCTTACGAGTAGGTAGTACATAATCATTATAAAACTTTAAATATAAAAGTAATCCATCTTAAAAAATATAGGTATTTATTATTATATGTGTTGTGTTGTAATCGGGGCCAAGCCCAATAGATATATTCCGGTCAACATATACGACGGCTGTCTGAAAATTAACAATACTTACAGCGTATTTTGTTTCAATCTGTTTTGTTGTAAAATGTCACCACTTGCCAATAAATTGCCGTTTGAAATCTTGCACAAAAATCAAGATTTATATAATTTTACAACTTTTACTCAACATTTAGACATTTTTTAGTTGATTTTTGTACAATAAAATGAAATTTTACTTTTAGACGGGGCTTATCGTCAATTCCTCACATAGTTGGAGAGCCAGGACTGAGGCTTCTCTCTCTGCAGCACAATCTCATCAATAGCTTATCAGGTTTAGCTCCACTAGATTTAGGGAAACTGGTGTTCCTTGACGTGTATGATAATCAGATCGACAAGATTACTTCCTTGGAAAGACTTTTTAGTTTAAGGGTTCTGCTCATGGGGAAAAACAGGTATTTACTTGTCTGCTGTATTATTATGCATTAAATATATCAGCACACAAATGATTTACAAACATTGTCATTTTCAGGATAAAGAGGATAGAAGGACTAGTTAATCTTGTAAAATTAGAAGTATTAGATTTACACGGAAATAGAATAAGTAGAGTAACTGGGCTATCGAACTTGTCTGAGCTCAAGGTGCTCAATCTGGCCGGGAACCAAATAAAATGTATTGGACAGACTGATCTTCAGGGTTTAATCTCGCTTCGAGAACTCAATCTTAAAAGGAATCGACTGAGGAAACTTTTAGGATTTCAGAATATGCCACAACTGCAAAAGCTTTATCTTGGGAACAATGATTTACAAAGGTAACAACAACCAATTATATCAATATAATATTTTGGTGACTTATCGGTACTATAATCCAACAAAGATGCGATTATACTGTTGCACCTCTTACTCTTTTGTATGAAAAAGTGTAAAATTGTTAGCATGTATTTATATATCGTTAACGTTAAGTACTATAACATTTATATTTTTTTCCAGTGTTGAAGACGTTTCAACACTAGCAGAAACGACAACTCTTATTGAAGTTTCTTTAGATGGCAACCCAGTAGCTTTGGGAGGTGACTGCACACCTTTCCTCGTATCGTATCTTCCGAATCTTTTAACTTTAACCAACATGCACGTTACGGAGCAGGTAAGTCCAAGAATTTACAATGTAGAGTAAATTACCCTAGGTGGTGGTAGATAAAACTTGAGAGAACCTTAACTTTTATCACAAGTCAGCAGTGGGGACTTTCCTATGAAATTGTTTACTCTTCAGTGCCAATATTAATAAATATTTAGTTGTGTTTTTACCCTAACCACATTGAAGTAAAAGCTAGGTAAATTAAGGTTAATTACTGTGTAACCACATTAAAGTAAATACTACATAAAATTAAGGCGAATTACTGTATTCATCTAGGTACGAAGAGCAGCAATGGCTTGGAGAACAAACAAGGAGGCTGCTCATGCAGCCTACTGCGCCCTCGGAGGCTCAGCCCAGCAAGCCGCGAGGCGTGACCAGATTATCAACAATGCTCGCACTAACTGGGAACTGCTCAGGTTTGGTCGATAATTTCCATGGCATTATTAATATCACATTCATTAACGGATCTAAAATACCTTTGCGTGCACGCGGGTGTCATTATCATTAGCGGTTAGTCTTATCTATTCCCTCATACCAGACGATTGTGGGAAATTTTATCAAATTGTAATAAACCGCGAGTCGAAAATGTATCTTTCTGCTCGGTTTCAGGTCAGAAAATAAATGCTTCAACAATGTTACAAGTCCAACAAAAAATGTGGATTTGGAAAAAGAATTTGTGTTAGAAGCATCAGCAGCGACAGTAGCTCAAAACGAAAGCACACCGACTTTAAACATGGCGGGATTACCGGATGTTGTAGTATTACTGCAACATGGTGAAAATTATGATTCAGATAGTAAGAGTAGTGTGACAAATACGAAACCAAGTACAGAACCACCAAAATCACCATCGCCCATGCGCAAACTGCAAAGAAGCTCAACTGCAAGGAAAGCTTCTGAAAAACGAGTTAATTTCTCGGACAGAAGTGCCTCCCAAGACACTGACGCTTCACATTCAACCTCGACTAGCAGCGACTTGAGGCTTCCACCGATACTTCTACCAATTATATCTTCTTTAGAAAACGTAAAACTTGCCGATGGAACAGAGCCAATTTTGAAAAGATGGGAAAGTATATCTAGTGTTGATCCCATCATCGATTCTTCATTTAGCTCCTTGCCTACATCATCTACAGAAAGTGATGACGATAATAATAAACGACAAGTCAAAAGGGTACCTACGGCAGTTCGCCGGAGAGCAAATTTTGGAACTGTGCGGTCTAAATCTGTGTGTGATCCTGAAAGCCGGAGAATCAAAGCCAAGAATTCGGATGTATGTGAAAATGCTAGTAACATTTCAAGCAGTACCAATGTAGGCTCAGTTCAATCTTCAACATCAGGAAGTGACCAAAACAGTAGGATTCTGAGACGAGAAGGTTCTGTAAATAGTAGGCTAAATAACAGAACAATCAGAAGTGCAACCATAGCGAGGAGAAGCGAAAGAGCGTCGTCTGCTTCCGGTAACCGGGCATCGACTGCTCGAGTGAAATCAGGAAAGAGTTTGGCTAATTTAAAATCGTCTGAACCGGTGCCGAAGCCAATGCCAGCTTCGAAAGATAGGGAACAAGGTCAGTACCACAGAAAATGTATATTTTATAGCGATGGTGGAATTTGTGACTTAAGAAAAAACTTGTGTATATTTTCAGGAGTAGACTACCTTGTAGAAGTAGGCGATGGAGTGGTAAGCGCTTGGGGTGCTGGCGCCGTACGCCGCTTGGCAAGAGATTGGGACTGGGAAAGAGCGAGAACGGTGACTCGAGCCACCTTTCATTACGTACACTTTAACGCTGTAGCTCAGTCCTTACCGGAATTGAAAACAAAGTAAGTCTGCACAAATGTACCCTAACACTTTTCATTATCATCATCATATCAGCCATAAGACGTCCACAGCTGAACATAGGCCTTCCCTTTGGACCTCCATATACACCGGTTGGAAGCGACCTGCATCCAGCGTCTACCACTACCAACCTCTACCACTTTTAGGTATAGATAAATTCACGAAAGCTGGCGTGGAATGTCTATAAAATTAATGACATTTTCATACATTTTCCGCGCCAGCTTTCGTCAATCGATCTGTATATTTTACACTATAGGTTTATACTTTTGTAATTTTTAGTGTAAATCTTGTTTTCGGAGCACAGGGACTCAGTCCGGCTCCGGCACTGTAAAATGGCTAAACACGTTTATCTCAGAAAGCATTTGACGTAGAAAGCTATAATTTGGAGTAGGTGTAGCTAATACTGGCGTTGACATATATCTTGGGCCAAAATGGCTTATCTTTATTTTTATTGAATTCCAGGTTTCCAAACGTGACACACGTGTCAGTTCGAGCAACAGGTCTGCAATGGCTCGGCCAACTGCATGCCTTGGCTGAGCTCAGGGGACTGACCGGGCTGACGGTGTTGCCTGAAGGCAATCCAATACACGCAAAGATTTGGCGAGAGTATACCATTTACAGGCTCGGGCATTGGGGCTTGAAGGAAATTAATGATGAACCGGTAATTTTGATATTGATAACTACACTATTATAATTAATCTTAGTGTATGTGCGAGTGCGTGGTTGTAAATGCGTGGGTACTTAATATACGCCAAGTCAAAAACACATAGCCACCGGGTGTTATCCTGTTTATTTGTCTGTTCTTGTTTCATCATGCAATCATACCTATATGTGTAGATAGCCAAGCCAGCTATCCAATCAAGTCCTGCATGTCGATGTTGACCTGACGTCTTCACAATCTTGACAATAAGATTTCTCTCTGAATGAGTGGACTAAGTATTAATTAGCGGCCCTTATTACCGGTAGATACCTACTTTCAACCGACAATACCATTATCAAGTGTAATACCTACATTATCTGTCCATTCTGATTCTCATACCTTATCTAATAAAAAGTGTACGTTTAGAGGCGTACTTGGAGATTACTCCAAGACATTTTCATAATACATTAAATTACAAGCAGGTTACAGAAGAAGAAATAAGGCAGGCGAACATCACATACAACGGGCTCAGTGACATTGTGTTGCGAGCATTACCCGATGCCCCCCTTCAACCTCTATTGGCGCGACTAGGAAGAAGTGGTAATAGCACAGTCAGCGCCAAGGCGTGGTTGAGAGCAGCCGACCCGGCTCTGCGGGATGTCATCGCTAAAGAGGCGCTGCAGTTTAAGAAAGGACATGTCTCACAGGTGTGTTTGTAGTGTTTATCAATTAGTTGAAATGGCTCTGTTTTCAGATTGTGTAAAACAGAAATATAGGAATTTAGAATTAATATTTCCGCGAAAGAGCAGTTGAGAAACCAAAATTTATTTCTGCTGATTTTCTGAACAGTAATTTACTAATTTCGAGACTATTGAAACTTACCCAATCGAATAAGTTATTAAACAGTTCCTATGGAAAACTTCTCCAGTATCAGAACACATCCAATCATACCACCACCATGATACTACCAGAGAATGCCCCCTAACTTAAAACTATATAATATTTAAACAGAAAAATGCACTTGGCAGGGGAAAATCCCTTTCCCGAAAAGATGGTGCAAAAAACGGCTATAAGCACTTGTAACAAAAAGTATAAAATATAAAGTGTAAATGTTTTTGCTAAAGATGAACCTTTTTTTTCTAAACGATTAGGTAACAATCAAGGGTTTGTTTTGTTTGAAGGAGGATATGAGCTGGCGAGTCCGCGGGCGAGGCCAACTCTCACATGCCATTGAGCTGGCTTGCGGAGCTGCGCAGCGTCTACGAGCGCTGGAACAGCAGTGGCCAGTGATCCTCGTCGAGATGATTGAGGACGCACTTACTGACTTCTCTAACATGGAAGCTCATGTCAAAGAACAGATGCGTATGATTACGGAGACTCTGTGAGAGGGTTACAGCATTTTAAGACATTACGGTTTTGGTTTTTTAGATTTTTAACAGCTGAAGGGCGTTGGAACGCTCTCAAGGAGTAAAATGCTACAATACTGACTATTTTGTATAGTTTTGCATCTGTTAAGAAGATACCTAAACCACCACTATTTTTTTACTTATTACGATTTGAATGCTGTTTCGTAGTCACTGGAAAGTTTTGTTTTGTGAAGCCAAAAACTTAACCGTTTAGTCGAAGCTTAAGGTAATTTTGTTTAATTTTATATTTAAGTATATATAATTAAAATCGCGACTAAGACGATATTGTATGAAATCATGTATCATGAAATAATGATCATATTTGCCATTGTTTGTAAATAATACGTTTTGAAAATTATGGACACAAGCAAATTGTATTGTATCTTACTTTTTTATTGCTCTTTTCCATCACTTTTACTAGTAGTACCTACATGACACTTTTTTTACGGACCGATTGGTCGCCTCGCCCCTTGTTTTCGACGAAAGGGAACTTAGGGAGTCGAGGGTGGGGGAGGTAGTGGCAGGGGCACCGTTAAACCGTGTACCAAGAACTTCCACAAACATAGTTTCATCGGAAAAAGGCAAATAAAGTAAAGTCAAATCAAGGTACACACGCGTTCAAAAGTGCATGGACAATTTATAAATGAATTCATTAATAAACTGTCCATGCACTTTTGAACGCATGTGTATGTACCTAGGTACATAATTAACTTTATGCCTAATTTATGTCCTCGCTTTTTTCTTGTGTCCTGTCCCGGTAGTCTATCAGACTAAAAGTAGGTACTTTTATTTTCTAAAGTAGTTAGTAGAATTTAGATAGATATGTACATTTTGAGAACTGAACTTGTCGATTTTCGACCCTGCTCAATATACATACAACACATAAAATTCAACTAGTATGAACACTTTTATAACAATTTAAATAATAAGTGAATAGGCACTTTTTATATCACGACACATATTTAATATTTCTGTTCATCACACGAATTTATTAAAATTCAATGAAATAATGTGCCTCCACTATTTTTTATTAAGTAAAATATGTACTACCATAATAACTAGAATCTAGCTTGTTAATGAATTTATAAATAAATGATAGTCTTTTTTTAAGTTGTATTTCTATTTTATACTCTAACAAGCCAAGGCTGCAGTAAATTTCGTTTTTAAATTACGTGCGTCCCTTCTTTTCGGTCAAAAAAATAAAAAGGCATATAAATTAAAAAAAAAACTACTGCAGCCTTGGTTTGTCAGACTATATTTATTTTATTGCCAGTTTTTTCGTAGGTCCTTATTTTGATTGCTGACTGCCTCATTATTATTACTAGATGACTTCTATCGTCTGACAACCACAGTCTGGCTGTAGATATGTAATTATTATTCTGGATGTAGGTATTATTATGTGCCTATTATATATATTATTTGAGCAAGTCTTTAAACTTTGTAGGTTTAGATACTTTGAGAAAAACCGAATATTTACCTATTACTGTCAAACATTAAAGTGTTATTTTAAACGTCAAACTTCTATGAAATTATGACGTTTACTTAACACTTTGACAGACTGTGCTAACAAAATGTAGGAAACTTAGCATAGACAGACCCTAAATAAATAATATGTTACAAACTAAATATATATTATATTCATTATTTCATATTTAACTTTACTGCAATATTTCTTAAAATACCAACGGTTTGAACGTTTACTCAAACAGAGCGGAGTTGTCACGTCACTGTCAAAAACGTCAAATGCAAATGTCAACGTTGTAAACACGTGTTGTATTGTGTTGTGTGCAGTTTAAGTGCAATAAAATTGCTCAAAAACTTACAAAATGAAACCAAAGTCTAAAAAAAAGGTAAAATCATTGTTATCGGACAAAATAGCTGATGCTTTGACGATAAAACCACGTGCGGACATCGAGGACGACCAAGTTTTTGGCACAAAACCACACACCGTTTCGCGAGCTGACTTGAGCTCATCTGAAAGCGAAGACGACGCCGCTATCAGTGATTTTCGGAAAAGGAATGTCAATTTACTAAGCGAGATCAGTAAAAAGTACGAAGGGAAACCGGTAACCAGGAGAGAACTGGATAAAAATAGCTCTGAAAGTGAGATTGAAAGTGACTCTGACGGTGGCGCTGATGGCGGATTTGAGTCAAAATTGGCTTCTCTCGCGAGTAAATTTACTCAAGAGGACTCAGGCAATTCGGAAGACGACGAGACGGAGACAAAAAATGGTAAAAATACATCGGGTTCCGAAGACTTAAGTACAGGCGGTGAGAGTGAGGATTATAGTATAACTCAGCGCCAGAAAGGGTCAGATAGTGAGTCTGACGAAGAGGAAGATGAAGATGGAGAAGGTTACGACATCAGTCAAATGGAGGAGCCAGTTAAAGAGGAATTTGAGCACATGAAAAAGCAGAATGTATCAGAGGAGGCGAAGAAAGGTGCTTGTGTGAGAAACCAGTTGTTAGTTTGGGAAGGTTTGCTGGAGATGAGGATACACCTACAGCGGTGTGTGAGCACCGCTAATCAGATGCCGTTTCCGGAGGTCCACAAAGATTTGAAACAAAATAATGAGTTTGCCGAGGCCTGCAGTGCTGCAACTGGCAATATTGCTAGTGTCTTAGACAAGTAAGTGATTCTATTCATATATATTCATGTTTATTGTACTGCATTACTAACCTTTTAGACCTGTTCAATAGCTTAAAAGCATATATACAAGGATAAAGTGCAGATAATTATATGTGAATTTTTTCCTTTGCGCATTGCAATGCACAGTTTTATTAATAATGCCCTGATAAAGCATATCAAAAATAAGAAAAGTGAGCTCTAAAATTATATGATGCCACCTCATTATCACTTAATATTAAGTATGTTATAGTTCAAGGGCATTGGTTTTTTTGCCCTGGTGCCTATTGAGCAATTCCACTGACTTTAATCAATGAATAGAAAGTAGGTTAAGGTAATTTTCGGAATTACTTATGTTGTATATGTCAAGTGCCAAATTCACAGACCGGAGTGACCACAGGCTGTATGATTCTAATACATAGAATAAAAGTAATAAGCCATCCTCAAATACAATTTTAATTTCTGTATACTAATTAGAATGTCTTGCTTTTCAGGTTCTTATCCTTACAGAGCATGTTGCTCAAAGGCTTCCCTGAAACTAAAGCAATGTCCACAAAGACACAGTCTGCAGAAACAACACAGAAAAAAGAAGAAAGTGATGAGGAGATACCCAGTGACACCGACAATGAGGAGATACCATCAGATACAGAAGAAGAAGACAACACACCTCCCAAAGATATGTCTCCAAAGAAATCAAGCAAAGAACAACCACAGAAGAAACGTAAACTGACAGACTATGAAAGTGAACTAGCCACAGCGCACAAAGTTTTCAAGCCATTTAGAGACTCCACCATTCAAAAATGGAATGAAAAGACCCGCTTAGCTACAGCTACTAACATCAAAAATGCGCCTACAAATACTATACTGCAGCAGATATCTTATATCCTATCAGACAGAAACAAATTAATTAAACGAACACAGCTAAAGCGTTCCGAGTATGACATTATTGGTTACAAAAATCAGCCTAATGATTTAGAGAATAAGGAAGCTAATGGTGTAGAGAATGTAACAAAGGATAGGAAAGATGACGATGAATATATATCTGAAATATTTGATGACAGTGATTTCTACCATCAGTTACTGCGGGAGCTTATTGAATGCAAATCAGCGGACATATCAGACCCAGTACAGTTGAGTCGGCAATGGATAGCATTGCAACAGATGAGGAGTAAAATGAAACGTAAAGTTGACACCAAGGCCACTAAAGGGCGGAAAATCAAGTATGTGGTACATAACCAGCTGGTCAATTATATGGCGCCTGAAAAATGTACCACGTGGATGGATGAGAGTACCAATGAATTATATAGCTCGCTGTTTGGCAAAATGTTTGAGTATAATAATGTAGGATTGAATGCTAACTTAGAGAATGGTTTGAAAATAAAAGAATAATCACATGAACTCTTGTGTTATTACTATTAGTTAAACTATGTGTCAGCATCCGTTGACCTAAGTTAATTCACGTAATTTAGTCTATTTTCACTCGACATGTTTCGATTGAGTATACAATATTCCGGCCAGTCTCTCCAATATAAGTCTTTGCACAAGCACACGGAATCATGTAAACCCTGGGGACATTCAAGGGCTCCTTGTCCTTCGGCGAACGCAACCATTGTCTCAACTGCGTGTTAGGACGAAAAATCGTCTTGATGCAATATCTACGGCGTAACAAGTGTCTGATTTTATAGGGCAATTTTTCCACTGCAGCTGGCTGACTACGAGCCGTGTTCGCAAAACGTTTACTTAGGGTTAAAGATATTTATTATTCTCAAAAGAAATTTACATTTCACTTAATGAGACTTAAATAACATAACAAACATTATAAAACCATGCAATAGTGCCCGTGGGCGTTATAAATGTTGTAATAAATTCGTTTACACTTAAAATAACTTAATAAGATTTACAAAAGACAACGGTGGGTAATTATTGCACTCACGATAATAAAGAAACGGGTAGAAATACATTGCGTTCGTACATTGCGCTTAGCAATAGCGTTATTGCTAGCCGCCAGGGCCGCATTCAGATAGGCGGAATATTATTGACAACATGATTTTTTACTTTGTTTTTAAAAGTTTGGAACGATTCAACTTCTTTAATATTTTTTGGTAAACTGTTATATAACCGTGCTCCTTCGAAAGTAATACTTTTAGTACCATAAGTTTTTGTTCGGGGGAAAGGAACGAATAGGTTATCCGCGTTACGAAGAATCCTTCCACCTTTTTGTCTATTAGTAGCGAAAGATATTTGGCAGTGGATTTGTTTATTTATGATCTTTCTGATTAAAACACATGTATTAAAGTGATATAATTGGTTTAAACTCATGATTTTAGTTTCTTCATATATTTTTTTAGTAGAAGTAAGGAAGTCATAATGAAATAAAACTTTGATTAATTTGTTTTGAGTAGTTTTTATGTCTTTTAAGTTAGTTTTTGCGGCACTACCCCATATTTCAATAAGATAGTCCAAATGCGTTTTGACTAAAGAATTATAGATGTTATACCGAATTTTGCGCGGGAGACATCTTACTACGCCTCGTAGCATTCCTAATAGGGACGACATTTTTGATTTAAGTTTATTGATGTGTGGTTTCCACGTCAAGCCACTATCTAATATTAGACCTAGATATTTTTCTTCGTTTGATTGTTTTAAAATTATATTGTCGATATGTAAAGGTGTATGCTGTGCTAATTTCTTATTTTTAGGTTTAAAAATTATGTATGAGGTCTTTGAAGTATTTATGGTTAATAAATTGCACTTAAACCATCTGTGCAGATTATCAAGATCTTTTTGTGCTGTTTCAATAATGTCTTGAATTGAGTGCCCAAAGTAAAAGATACATGTGTCATCAGCATATAAGGAAATCTCGCCATGTATACTGAGTTCGCTGATAGAATTTACGTATATCAAAAAAAGGAGTGGCCCCAGTATAGAACCTTGCGGAACTCCATAGGTTAGAGGTTTGGGTGCGCTCTCACTTTTATTAATTTTGACTATTTGAAAGCGGTTTGTCATATAAGATTCGAGGATTTTGTGCGCCTTGCCAGTTACTATACTTGAGAGCTTGTTTAGAAGGATGTTGTGACTGACCGTGTCAAACGCTTTTTTTAGGTCAATGAACACACCGAGAGCTATGTTTTTAGCGTCAATATTAGTTTTTATTTTGGTAACTAGATCAATAGTTGCTGATAGTGTGTTGGATTGCTTACGAAAGCCATATTGACGAGTAAAGAGGAAATTGATGTTATTTAAGTGGTCATATAGACGGTCATATATAATCCTTTCAAAAACTTTGGATATGATAGGCAACACTGAAATTGGCCGATAGTTGTTTGGGTCCGTTTTTTTCCCTGATTTAAAGATAGGGCAGACTTTAGCGATTTTCAAATCATCAGGGAAAGTGCCCTCCTCAAGATGGTGATTAATACAATTCGTTAGACTTTTAAGGATTAGATTTTTTATACATTTAAGGGTTTTCGTGCTTATACCGTCTATGCCAACGCTGGTATGTGAGTCTAAATTATCAATGATTTTGGAGACTTCATTCTCATCGCATGGTTCGAAAACTGATAATACATGGCTTGGCGTAGATCTACTTCCTAAAGTATATATTTTGTTGTTATGGAATTGGCTGGGTATTTGATTTGCTAAATGAGTTCCTATACCAGAAAAATAATTGTTAAAGTATTCACACACATCACTATCATTAGTAAGTGGACCACTACCTGTTAAAAGTTTTGGAGCATCACGGTCGAATTTAATTTGGTTTTTAGCCAAACTATTTATTAGGGCCCATGTCTTCTTTGGGTCATTTTTACATTTTTCAAATTGCTCAAAATAATACTTATTTTTTGTGTTAGCGATAAGTTGATGGACTTCATTTCTTTTTCGTTTATAGGACTCCTGCATTGCTTTATTCTTGGGGTTCTTCTTGGATAGTTGCCAGGTGATATTTCTCTTATTAATGTTTGCAATAATGTTTCGATTGATCCAATCACTGCGCGGTTTGTTTAAAATTTTAGTCTTGACAACAGTATTACTTGCAATTCCACGTTTGACCTCTGTACTCAACTCAGTGTAAGCTATATTTTCAAGTAGACAGTTGTTCTCAAAGAATTTATATAGCTTTTCGTAGTCAACTGCCTCATACTGGTAACTCTGCCGAGTAGTAGATTTGTGATTACTAATTGCTAAAAATATCTGTGCATGATCTGAGAGTGAGGAGTCTAGCATATCAAGGGTAAAATCAAGTTCTGTTATGTTGGTATCCCAAGTAGCAATCAAATGTCTTAAAAAGGTATTGAAGATATCTTGAAGACAATTAGACAAATTCTTGCTGTTGTCTTGGCTAAAACCATTATGTCCCTGAAGATATCTTGAAGATATCCCCCAAGACTCAGTTAAGACAAAGTGGGCACAGTCTTTAAGAAAATTTCAAGAAAGAGTTAATACTTCTGTTTAGACAAACTTAAACCCTACTTAAGAATGAGGGTTTACAGATCTCTAAACTTGGATTTCAAGATATCTTGAAGGTTGATTTAAGACCAAGAAATATACTTAAAGATATCTACAATACTGACTTAAAACTATTAACACTGAGTTGCACAAATTCGACCTTCTCTTAATAAAGAAAATTTTAAACCTTTTTTTACTCATGGATTGTATTTTAGATGTATTTTAGAAAACATGGCTAACTCTTTTACTAAAAAGAGAATTCATTGAAGGTTATCAAAATGGCGATTATGTTACTATTTATTATTTTTAGAAAATACCGTTTTATTACCTTGTAGGTATTTAAAAACTACAACGCACGATTGTTTGTCGTGTAGAATTGATCGAAAGTGCTATAAAAAAGACGGGCTTACAAAATACTAGAAAAAAACAATTAAAATTTGGAATATTATGTTGCAAAATGAAAATTTTCTTATATACAGCGCAGAATACTACTTTTCTGTAAATGTATTTGAGATATAAATGCAATTATTATTGATATAACAAAATGTAACTTCCATGAACTTTATTTTTTAAGAATCAGCATCGAAATTTTAAATTGGTTTTATTTATTACAAGTGTAAAATGGCGTTAAGTCTTATTACTTTTAGCGAAGTATGACTTTAAACGATACTGATTTTGTAAGGTTACTTTAGATAAAGTATAGACACATTGGATTTGGAGAAGTACCGATTTAGATATATTATACTTAACTTGTACTAAAAACCGTTCTACTTAATACTTAAAGGGACTCAATAGAATCCTTAGTTTTGACTTAGTGAATGCAAGTTGTCGTCCAACTTACGGTAAGTTTTATGCAAGAAGAGCCATTAAATTTATAATAGGTATATAATATTCATTCTGTATAATCTGTATGTCCTGTGATGAAAACACATTTTGGCTAACTCAACTTGTATTCATATTTCAATTACGAATTTTTAATTTGTAATGCAAAATCATGTAATACACTGTAGAAATAAATGAATCTGAATTCTGAATCTGAATCATAACTTCATATAATAGCCTCGCCCGGCGCAGTGCTGTGCATTCCCGGTGTACTCCCAGATTTTTAACATAGGATTGGCCAAAATTCTATTTTTGAACTTTTGAATGTTGCTGTGTGGTATTTTACTGATCTGGGCGGCCAATATTATTCTTGATGTTATTTAAGTAGTTACAGTAACATTAAGCTAATCATTCATTTTTTATCTATACGGTAAGAAAATTATGGTGAAATTATAAAAAAAATAAGGGTTTTTCAATATTAGCTCAAAGTAGTTATAATAATATAATGCTCTCCGTTCCCTTTCTATCAGAAGTCATTTCATTTCATTTCAGAAGTCATTTATTTTCATGGTTAATGTCGTCGTGTTCTATATCGGCATCGTCCTTCAGATCGTCAGTAACAATATGCCCGAGATACTTGAAGCGAGTGACTCTCGTCAGGGACTTGTTGCCAGCCTTAAAAACCATAAATTCACTCTTCTTCCCGTTATAAAGCAAATCGTGTGAGGAGGCGTATAGGATTCACATATGGCAAAAAGTTTCCGAAGCGCACTAATGGAGGGAGCCAGTAGCAACATATCGTCCGCGTAATGTTGTTTAGGCATACGCCATCAACATGGCATCCGATATGTGTACCGCTCAGTTGCTCAATAAGTAGACCCACTGGTCTACGTACGTATAGACATCAAGGGTGAGCTCAAACCCTCGCTGGCGTACCCCGCACTCCATCTTGTATGGTTAAAGTTCCAGATTCGATATTCCGACATGCAGGACCTAAGGGCGAACTAATTTTAAACCGGTCTCTGAAAAAGTTAGCTATTTCTTTAGGATTTGAAACTCCATTAACACTCACAGGCACGCCGTTCTTAGGATTAAGTTTATTTGTGGCCTTCCAGAAGGCCCCGAAATCTCCACTAGAGTGATGTGATGCCAGCAGGTCCATTTTAATTTGGTCCTGATGGTTCTGACACCACCTCAACCTTCCTTTAAAGACTTTACGCGCCTCCAACATGTCATTACACCGTCCCTGAGCCCGGTTTCCCATACCATTTCCAAATTTTGAACGCTCTTTTGGCGTGACTGTGGGCCTCCTTCACATGCTTGTTCCATCCGGCTAAAGTATTTTTACGTCCACTAATACTTATTACTTAAATGTGTTAGAGTAGCCGCATGACATATAGAGCCCCAATTACAGTACACAGTTGGTCAACAAGGCTCCTATGACATACACTGTCGCAATACCTACCGCAACAATCTTGAAACTCAGTAGGAAAATCAATATTCTTTAACTTTAAATTACAAATTTTCAAATATTCCGTTATTTGGTGGACATTTCTTTGTCCCCACTTCACTTTATTTGTATTATTTATTAACCAAGCTGACATTAGTGATTTTCCTCGCTACGTTCAATTTGCATTTTACTATGAGTGGAAAATTATCAGACCAACATTCATAGTATGTAACATGAACATCAATAACACTCGATAATGCCGTAATGCGGCCTTAGTTACTATACAGTGGTCGAGAAAACGGCGGGATCCATGCGCCTCGCTAATAAATGTGAATGCTCCCGACGACTCTAAAATATCTAAATCGGCACATACCCAGTCCTGCATAATGATACCGAAGTATCACTCGAAGACGTACTTGGTACTACTAACGAAGTCTCACGCATCGCACTGGTAACGTTTGAAGCACTTGGTCGCACACAATTTGACGATTTTTTAAATATATTTTTTTATTTCGTCTATCTTTGAATGGTTCTAGTTCGGTTAAAAACGTCCCGTTAACCCTATTTTCACTTAAACTTTATTAAATGTAGCAAAAATTGAATACAATAGTCTTCATTAACTCAATTAATAGAGCTTAGTATTACAATCATCTTAAGTTCATCTACCAAAATCAGTTTTTACTTTGCAATTCTAAACTAATACTTGAATTATATCATTGAGTCTTAAGTGAGCTTCCACATAATCTGAGTTGAGTAAAATACGCATTTTTAGACTTAACTGTAGACATACTTAATACTAAATAGTTTTTAGCATACTTAACTAGGTTTAAGGTATTCTTAACTTGCTAAAGTAGCAGTAGCTTAAAACTATTTAGTTTTTAAGATTAAAATGACTAAACTGAGTCGTTTTAAATTTAGCTAATTATTATTTAAGATAAAGTTAAGATATGTAAGATTTAATCACTATTCTTGTTTGCTACTTGGGATGGATATGATCGAGGATGCTACTGGTGGTAGATGTTTTGCGTGTTGAGTAGTCGTCATGTATATTATTAAGGGTTATATATCCAGATTCTTGCAACATATCTGTGTACCTCTCTGTGGATTTATCAGGTGTTAGCAAGTTTAAGTTAAAATCACCAAAGACTATTGCTCGATGTCTTTGCAGCAGTTGGTATTCAAAGTCTTGCAAGAAGTTTGTGATATTTTGCAAGTACTTTGCCTCTGATTGTGCCCGTTGTTTTGACTGTGAGCTGAGCCACGTAAAATGTGTATTGGAAAACAACGGGTACAATCTCTCACTTTAAGAAAAAACTACATAAAAATAAAGACCACTAGTCTTAACACGAGATATACATACAGTAGAATCCGCTTGTATAGTGACATCGAAGGCAAATGGCCAATACGTCATACTAACCGGATGTCATACAAAGCACACTAAAAAAAACTTATATTGCGCCATCCATACTATTCCATACCTACGCCGTTTTTACCCGGACTACGGCGAAGCCGGAGGGGTAATGATTTTAGCAGTGTATGTATATGTGTGCCGTGTGTTCCACTGGAGTTCTGTCTGCGTGTATAATGCCGTGGGCTACCGTTCTTAATTTTAATATATCCCTAGGTAGCCCATGCTCTCATCTTTTAAGCAGGTAGGTACAGTCAACCAATTGGAATCGTAGGCCCCTGTAGGATGTCAAACTCACGCTATAAATAGAATTATAAGAAATCTCTTACTGCTTGTCATTTTAACATGGCTCTAGAGTGGCCTAGTGCTCCAATTAGTGGATTGCTGGAACCTATAGGTATATAAGCGACTGTACTCTTTCGTTTTTTGCCATACTAAATGAACGAGAGAAGACGGTCGACATGAGACCACATCCACCTAGGACTTCTCGCACATGTTGCCAATGTTAAAAATATACGCTTGCGGTAGTATTCAGGTTCCTGGTTGACTGTACGCCCGCAACAAATTGAGACAGCCGAGCCGGAGTCCTTATTCCTATGTAAAAAAAAAGATTAGTTGAGTTGATCTTTGAGTTTCGATCCAGACGGAGTAGCAATTGACAGGTCCTCTGGGTGGCCCAGGCGGGCGGTAAAATAGTATGAAAATCCATAACGGCTATGCAAGCCCATGGCTGCACACCTCAATAAATCTCAGTATGCTTACATTGCTTGCATATAATATCATGTCATGAGCAAGTATGATGACAACTATACTTAAATTAACAAAAAAACAGAAAAAAAGGAAAATCAATAAGTAATCGAAACGTTTATTTCTAAGTCAGAGAAACATTTAAGTACCTACAGATTACTCTTGTACAATAAGCTGTGTTCGTCTTAGGAGTTTAGCTCGTATCAGTCGGCGGCAGAGCACGCGTCTTTATCATCTGTGCGTACACGCGTGCAGACGCGCGAGGACGTCGCGGCCGCGCTCTTTCATCTTCAAACGACACTTCGTAGAGCCCGAAACGCCTTCTGCCACCAAAATATTCACATATAACGTCAACGCAGTAAAACAAAATTAAATAGTATGTATAGAAGCATAGAAACCATACACAAACAACGCTAAAGATCTCACTGTTCATCTCTGTGTTTAACAAGCGTATGTGGGTAAACACAAACAGGCAAATTATAAAGGTCTGCGCAAACCGGCGAGTGGCAGGGGGAATAATTTATGAGGTAATCCTCCGTTGCAGCGCACACTGACAAAGGACTCGCGACTCTCGGTAACCCAAGGGATTTCCTTCACCAATGAGAGTGGCGATCATCGAGAAATCTTCGGTTTCTTGGCTAAGCTTTGTGCTCCCGAGGGCCTATTTCCCCGGCGCACACTGGCGAGTTCCAGGCTGTGTAGCCGAGATACCATTCAATAACGCTCAGTAGCTTAGCCTAGTTTTCTCTCTCTATCACTCTTCCATATTAGTGCGACAAAGAGAGTTGCGTTTCGTTCGCGACTGATCGTTAGCGATTGGCATCTTGGCTACGCACGCAGGGATATTGCCGTCGCATACCGGTCCCGTCCCTACTGCTGCGATTTCCTCTAATGTGGTTTTCAATGCCGCGCAGAGGGTTCTGACTTCTGCTATACGCTACGAGGTTTCCCTTAGAACATGAGGTGAGGTCCAATTGAGGGAATAGGAAAATATAAACAATGTCTCATTGATTATTTACGTTTGATAAAAAAATTGAAAACTTAAATTGAGTCGCTTAGCTTCAAACTCAGGCAAATCTGTCAGATTTTGGTATTACGAAAATTTAATAAGGTAAGTAAATATTTGCTGAGAGGTTCGAATGGATTTACCCGAGGTTGAATTTAAGCGACACAAATTATCTAATCGGCCTGTAAATTAAGTCTTTAATAATTTTGTAATCAAAACAACATTATTTTCTCCCCACTAGCTCGGAAAGCGATGTTTTATCCTTTAAAATTCCTCTGACTTAGGTACCACTGGTCCAGTATAAGTGAGACTTGCCTGACCGTGGTAAATATGTGCAATCAGAGGTCACATCTTTAAATTGGTCAAGTGTTATCCCGCACTTGGTAAGCTATTGGCAATATCTAAGTACCAGGAGTAACTCTATGACTCTTTTTGAGTTTTAAATGGTTTCTTCAAGTTAACTTACATTTGGATAAGATTCGTAATAGTTTGTAGTTTTTATTTTGTATTACACTCTGCGGCAAAGTTTGTTAACTCTCGTGCTTTGAGGCCCTCGTAAAGCTTCCGTATTTGAACAACTCGCTACGCTCGTGGCTCAATCTTTTGCTTGCTCGGGTCTCAATAAAAGCCCGAGAGTTAAACAACAACTTTGCCCCTTTTGTATAATAAATATTAACTATAAATGAATGTACCAGTGGCAGAGCGTCATAATGTTCTCTGGGCAAGCTGGTGCTGGATTTATCCTGCTTTTTAGTTGTTAGGGAAAAATGTGCTGCATTGGCTAGCACAAGAGAAGCCGGCTGGAATAGAATCTATAAACGCCCCGCCAGAATGTATAATGGGCCCCCTCTACATACAATTCTATGCAGGAGGGGTCCATTATCTCGGCAGCTCGTACTTGTATCCATTGATCCACTCGAAGCTATCCATGAGACTCCAGTAGGCGTAGCCGCGGACATCGCAGCCATCGTCAATGGCGTCCAGCAAGGCAGCCAGGTAGTTGCGCAGGTACTTGATGCGCCCCTCGTCCTCCAACCCCGGCTCCGTCGAGACCCCGTTCTCGAGCACGTACACCGCTGGGTTGCCGTAGTCTCGCTTTATCTTGTTCAGAATTTTGCGGAACCCCTCCGGGGCGTACTGAAATTAAGTTCAATGACATGACACCCTATCAAATTCAATCTATGGTGCGACATATTAATATTATAATAAACTTGTGATTCGCCCCGAACGTGAACTTGTGACCCCATTCCCTAATTGTGTATTTGTGTGCTAAGAATAGGTTAGAATTAAGTACCTACTTATGCCAAATTGTTGCTGCGCCCTAGTAGGGGTCCATGTTTGTACTGGTAAAATTTAAGAATACCTAATGTAATACCATGGTTGCAACGAATATGATTATGACCCCTAGGGCCTAGGTATATCTTGGCAACCCCTTGACCGATTTGCCGCTTATTGGAACTTTATTTAAAGAGATTTACTACTTACAGGAAAAGTGACCGAGGCCCCCAGTGCTCAGGGTTGGAATCGAACCACTGACCTCCTGCTGTCGCGGCAGATAAATATAATTATTATGTTCGAATATGAGCCGAATCGGTTAACGGGTTGCCGAGATAGAGGGTCGTGAGTTTTCGTTCGGGGGCAACCTCTATTTTAATATCATATGACACCCTATTAAGAAACAAATCACAAATCTATTTTCAGCTTGAAAAAAGTGACGATCGTAAACGAGAGCTTTGAACGATAGATAAAGAAACCCTCTTAAGGTACTGTTACACATACTCATTAGCCATTACTAGCATGCTAGTAATGAGCATTTGTAACAGTACCTTTAGATCTAGGTAAGCTTTTATATACCTACCTACCTTGTTTTCCAGTTAGATATCTTTTTTCAGTTAAACTGTTTACGAAATTGGCAATATTTTATTGTTAATGTAAAATCGCCGTCAATCGAACTTGCTTACAATGTAAACCAAAGGCATCAATCAGATTTTTTTGCCACTGATTCTTCTTGAATTTTC
The DNA here is from genome assembly GCA_949128165.1 of Lathronympha strigana. Lineage (NCBI taxonomy): Eukaryota > Metazoa > Arthropoda > Insecta > Lepidoptera > Tortricidae > Lathronympha > Lathronympha strigana. The sequence goes on along the minus strand of OX421918.1, from coordinate 15,297,886 downwards.
ACACTACCTCATCAATCACCACTCAAACGGTCGTATGATCGTCACATACAAAACCACAAGATAAATAACTTAATCTTGGAGATACCATTAAAGACTTGAACTGGTTTAAAAGTTAAGTTACGAGTAATATATACGTCAATATGGCGTTTTGTTAACATCGTTAGCAAGTACGATAGACGGCTATTTTGTTCAATATCCAGGAGGATGTTCATCCAGCTCGCAAGCATTTAACTTACTGTAAAAAATCTTGCGTTCCCCATTATCCATTCCGGTAAGAAGGTACACCACGCGTCAATATCTTCAACATAACGAGTATCCGCGGTTTGTGCAAGTGTAGTTTCATTTCTGTAAACCAACGTTGAAACATAAAAGTTTATACAGAAGTAGTCAGAGGTGCCACGAATATAGGCTTTTTCTTGTTCAGTGAGAGCGGGCAGCCTGCCTATCGCATAGCCTCGTGTGGCGTTCCTCGCGGCTGCCCTTCGAGACGGATCTGGTTCCGATGGGTATGTGCCATGCTTAGAAAAAATGGGATCAGCAATATAACCGAACTGAAAGAAAACAAAAAGTTGAGTCAAACACTATAACAACTTAAAAACGTAAGTAAGCTATCCTGTTGTAATCGCGTTCCCGAGACCCCACCCCAAAATGAACACCTTAGGGTTTTAGTCCATGCTAATTGCACATTATCCCGCGGTGAGTAACAAAAAAAGTAAGCCAGCGTGAGTCATATTAAAATTATAATATATTACGACTACGGCCCACTATCTATACCATAATTATATCGCCCTTTTTCTTGTTTTTGGACGCATATAGGCCGCCTATGACCATATGTAAATTGACTAAGGCTGGATTTGAACAAACTTTTTAACCAAGAGTAACGCTTACTCTTGGATACTAATGTCAAAATCCCATAGTAATTTGACGTTACTATCTGAGAGTAAGCGTTATTCTCAGAATAAAAATTTGGTAAAACACAGCACAGCCTAAATCCCGCGCAGTAACCTCAAGAAGGCTTGTGTTACGGGTACTCAGACAACGATATATATATAATATACAAATACATAAATACATAGAAAACATCCATGACTCAGAAACAAATACGAGTATGTTCATCACACAAATAAATACCCTCACCGGAATTCGAACCCAGGACCATCGGCATAGCAGGCAGGGTCACTACCAACTACGGCAACCGGTCGTCTATATATCATAATGTAATATGTGCCTAACAACACTCACGTATTTTGAGTCACTACTCACCACCACCCGCGTCCATATATACACATATATATATATATATATATATATATATATATATATCGATATACACAACGCATGATAATGGAGGCCGAATCTCTTCGTAATATGTCGCTCGTAGTGGCTCCAAATACAGTGTTATGCGTTATTTATTACATTCACATTTTTCATCATACTTGCTCGTAAAAGGTGTAATTACATTACAAGTAAGGGATGCGGTCGGTAAAACCTAAATTACGCCTTAGGGCTGTAAAGTAACTTTTTATTATTTTGCATCGTCTATAGTCTATGGATACGTCATTTGGTTTTGATGCTATACATATACAGTGCGACAGAAAAAGAAGGATTTAAAAGTGGCAACATTGTAGTCTCGTCCCGTTTTCTTATGCTGCTTGTACACTCTCGGGCTCTCGGCCGAATGTCTCGGGCGGATGTCTCGTGAAACCATTTACATTCTCGTTTCGAATGACGAACGAATGAATGAATGAATGCTTAGTTTCATAGCTTATAATTTGTATTGAGATGACACCTGCCATCTTACCGAAGCTCTTTAAGACACCTTTTAAGTCCGCCACACAGACCGCCAACTTGGCGGCGCCAAGGCATTGACAGCTCAGCGCGGCGGACTGCAAGCTGTGGGTGGAATCTAAAAAGTGATATGAAATATTCAGTCGATATATTTCACGCCTATTATGATAAAAATACCTACGTAAGTTTTAACCGTTTAAGTATGACTCACAAAAGTTTAAATTATATAACTTTATACATATTTTTAAGAACTAAATTAATGTCATTTACAAGCTGTTAATTCCTTAATTTGTCACTAAACTCCATAATTATAAACTGGCTCTGTTACTTGAGTGTTTGTGTTTAACTTATTTTCCTCACAAGTATGATGAAAAACATTGTGTGTTACAAGGGCAATATAAAATGTACTATTGAGTGTTATAAAGTTTAAAAAGTCATTACATAAACATGGAAGGCATCCTGGGTGGCCTGGACGTCATTCACATTTTTCACATTTGCAGGTTCCATCCACATCGGACTTAGTACTATACTGACGTTGCCATGCTGAAATGGCCGAAATTCTTCATCGTACATATGCCAAACTTTGGCATGAGTCATGAGCATGATCTTAGAGCAGTCATATACTGTCACTCCCTTTGTGACGTTCTCATAGACCGACAAATCTAATTTATATTTGTACATATCTAAACAATAGTATTTTGGTTCATTAATAGTAGTCCAGAATTTGACTCTATCTCCAAATAGCTTAAATGCTGTTCTCGCATAGCCCACGAACCAGTCAGCAGCGTGGGGGCTGGTCCAGCCGCCCATTTCTTCAAGTTTCTGAGGATAATCCCAGTGAAGCAGTGTGACTACGGGAGTTATATTGTACTTGATCATTTCATTTATGTAGTTGTTATAGAACTCTACAGCCGCCGCATTGACTTGGTCTGGCAAGCCGGTGGGTAGCAAACGGGGCCACGAGAGCGAGAATCTGTAGAAATCGACCCCTAGCTCTCTCATCATTTCTACGTCTCGCTTGTACAGGTGATACGAGTCTGCGGCAATATCTCCATTAGAGTTGTTTAAGATTATGTGTGGTTTGGAGTGTATTAAACGGTCCCAAACACTTTCAGATTTTCCTGAAAAACGTAGAGACAAGTACGTAATAGTATCTAAACTTTACACGTTAAGCCAACTTACTTAAACATACGAGCGTCCGCAGACAAGATGCCAATCGCTAACGCTCAGTCGCGAAGGAAACGCAACTGTCATTGTCGCATTAAAAAAATAGGGAGAGTAATAGAGAGATATAACTACGATACGCTACGGAGCGTGTGCGATTTTCATCTTAGCAGGCGGTATTGTTAGTTATGCAAACACGTATTTAAAAGGTACGAGTAGAGTTAATGTGACGCCGTCAATAAGGAAGTCGCTGATTGGTTTCTGCTGTTCCTAGTACTCTTAGTGTTAAATGGAGAGCCAGCGTCTCCGACGCAGGTCGCGAGTAGTGATAGTACTCTTAAATTATCAATATCATCCTCCTAACCATCCTTAAGAGTCCGGTATAGGTTCAAACACGCGCGAGATACGACTTTTGCACAATAACGGGCGAACATACAACACTTACACGCTATCTCAATAAATAACAATACCAAAGGATCACAACTATACAAGGGGCTATTCAGCCACCCAATATCTCGATATACACTACTTACACGTTCCTCTGTACTATCAGTCTCTGATCGTTGTAAACATTGTCAAAGCGCGGAGCGACATGACCGCGCTCTATGTGCTCGGAGAGCGGAATGAGCATTTGTATACGTCGCATATTTTATAGCAAAATTTAGAGTGATTTGAATCGCTATTTAAGAAAAAATACTAGAGATATGTATACTTACACTATTTATAGTTTTTGGATAGAGTATGAACTAAACTTTATAAATTCATATTCATTTATGTAAAAAAATGACTGTAAAGAAAACTTGGTGTAAGTATTTCTACTAAAATTTGTTAAAATATATCCAAATAATCTGAGTTTTAACTGTTTAGATACTACTAGCGCCATCTCTGTAAACTATGTGTAAACTGTATATCATTGTCTTTGGTATATCGTTAGAAGAGAAATAAATTAGTCTTGCTGCAACCGCCATTCGTTTTATTATAGGTTATGGGCTATTAATGTTTCCAACCAGTATTTAATTGTAATTTTAGTAATTTCGCGTGTGTTTTTCAAAATGTCGACATCAAGTTACATAGTTAATGTGCCGAAATTAAAAGGACGTGAAAACTATGATGATTGGGCGTTCGCGGTGAAAAACTTTATGCTGTTGGAGGGCATCGACATAGACGCCATTAGTACGACGATGACTGAAGAAGAAAAGAAGAAAGCTAAAGCCAAGCTAGTGATGACGATAGATCCTTCCTTATATGTGCACATCAAGGACGAGAACACAATAAGTGCTTTGTGGAGTAAGCTGAAACAATTGTTCGACGACAATGGATTTACTAGGAAGATTGGATTGCTTCGTACATTAATCTCTATTCGTCTCGAAAATTGTGATACCATGACAAGTTATGTGTCTAAAGTGGTGGATACAGCACATCGGTTAAAAGGAACAGGTTTCGAAATCGGCGAAGAATGGATCGGTTCATTACTTTTGGCCGGACTACCCGAAAAGTTCGCGCCAATGATAATGGCAATCGAACATTCTGGTTTGACAGTTAGCACAGATGTCATTAAAACGAAGTTGCTCGATATGACCTCTGAAGTTGGCAGCAGTGGAGCAGAAACAGCATTTTTCTCAAATGGTCGGGAAAGGGTTGGCACCACTGGCCATACGTCAAAACAAACGTCAAAGTCAAAGTCATCGCATTCGACGAGTAAACCGTCAAACGGCAAACAAATAAAATGTTATTCGTGTCAGAAAATTGGGCATTACAAAAACCAATGTACAGAATCCAAGAAAAAGGTTGCTGGCGCATTCAGTGCAGTATTCCTAAGCGGCAGTTTCAGCCCAGAAGATTGGTACGTGGATTCGGGCTCAAGTTTTCACATGACAGCAAACAAAGATTGTTTATCGCGAGTTCGAGAAGCACATGAAGTAAGCGACATTGTAGTTGCAAACAAAACGACTATGCCAGTTGTATGTGCCGGTGAAACGCAAATCACAACAATAGTGAATGATTCACAGATTGATATTCCGGTGAAGACAGTTTATTGCGTTCCTAACCTAACAACCAATTTGTTATCAGTCAGCAAGTTGATAAAAAACGGAAACACAGTTACATTTACAGAAGATGCGTGTTATATCCGTAATCAACAGAATGTGTTAATTGGTGTAGCAAGTTTGGAGAATGGGGTATACAGGCTAAACATTGTGAAGCAAGGAATAGCAGCGGCAGCTATACATACAACAGATTCAAGGCAGTGGCATGCAAGGCTCGGTCATATTAACAAAAACGACCTAGAAAAAATGAAGAATGTTGCAGTTGAGGGTGTATTTTACACAGATAAGCCTGATGTTCAGAAAGCCAATTGTGAGGTGTGTTGTGAAGGGAAACAGGCTCGTTTACCCTTTCCTTCAGCAAACCATAGGAGTGAAACTTTATTGGAAGTAGTGCACTCAGATTTGGCGGGGCCAATGGAGACAAAATCCATAGGTCAGGCTAGATATTTCCTGCTTTTTGTGGATGATGCAAGTCGTATGTGTTATGTTTATTTCCTAAAAGAAAAAAGTCAGGTTTTGAAATGTTTCAAGGAGTTTCAGAGTATGGCAGAAAACCAAACTGGAAATAAAATCAAAATACTTCGGACTGACAATGGGGGAGAATATTGTTCAGAACAGATGCAAAGCTATCTGAAGACAGCTGGTATTATTCATCAGAGGACAAATCCCTATTCGCCCCAGCAAAACGGTCTCTCTGAGAGATATGTGAGATCGGCTACAGAAAAAGCAAGATGTCTACTGTTTGAGGCCAAATTAGACAAGGCTTTCTGGGCAGAGGCAGTTAACACGGCAGTATACTTGAAGAACAGGTCGCCGGCCTCAAGTTTAGGAGATATAACACCATTTGAAAAATGGACAGGAAAGAAACCAGATTTGAGTCATGTCAGGGTCTTCGGAAGTTCTGTAATGGTGCATGTGCCCAAAGAAAGAAGACTAAAATGGGACAAAAAGGCTGAGAAATATATTTTAGTTGGTTTTCCTGAAAACGTTAAGGGTTACAGGATTTATAACCCAAAGACACGGCAGATTACTACGAGCAGAGATGTTTTCATCATGGAAAAGAAACAGATGGACACAGAAATGGCTCAGATGGTAGTACAAGAACCCCGTAGTGAACCTAGGCAGCAGCTAGTGGGTGACGTGTTAAAGCAGCTGCAGCCAGTAGAGGGAGAGTCAGAAGATGAAAGTACCTTCATGGACCCAAATGATTCTACCTATGTTGGTGAGGCGGATGTGACATCAGATGACTCAGATTTCACCTTATGTCAAGATGAGAGTGATGTTTCACAGCCAGAAGAGGAAGTTACCATAGTGAATAGCAAGAGAGTCAGAAAACCAGTTGACAGGTATGGTTTTGCAAACCTGTGTGCGGTAGATGAGTCTTGCGGTGACGAAATCACCTATGAGGAAGCTATGAATGGTCCAGAGAAGGAGATGTGGCAGCAGGCAATGCAAGAAGAGCTTAAGGCTTTTGAAGACAATCAAGCGTGGGAAGTCATTGATGTCAAGGAAGCAGATAGAGTGGTACAGTGCAAGTGGGTGTTTAAGAAAAAATTTGAAAGTGATAACAAAGTGAGATTTAGGGCTCGTTTAGTGGCTAAGGGTTTTACCCAGAAAGAAGGTGTGGACTATAAACAAACATTCTCGCCTGTTCTCAGGTATTCGACACTAAGACTGTTATTTGCTTTAAGTGTAAAATTAAATGTTAAAATAACCCATCTTGATGTAACAACAGCTTTCTTAAATGGGTATCTCGAAGAAGATGTGTATATGCAAGTGCCTCCAGAGTTAAATTGTAAACCAAATACTGTGCTTAAATTAAAGAGGGCTATATATGGGTTAAAACAATCCGCTAGAGCTTGGAATAAGAGAGTTAATGATTGTTTATTAGATTTGGGCTATGTTAAGTCGAAATATGAACCCTGTTTGTATAGTAAGCGCATAAAAAATAAGCAGATTATTGTCACTGTATTTGTAGATGATTTTTTCATTTTCTCAAATAGTGAAGCATTGGCAGATGATTTGAAAAAGCATTTAATGTCGAATTTCAAAACTAAAGATTTAGGTTCATTGAAAAAATGTTTAGGTATGAGGGTTACAATGCATAATGATGGCAGTATTTCCTTGGATCAGGAGCAATTTTTAACCAAATTTTGATGAAGTTTAACATGTCAAATTGTAATACTGTTGATACTCCTATTGAGAGTAATTTAAAGTTAGAAAAAACTGATCAAGTTTGTAAACAATATCCTTATCAACAGCTGATAGGGAGTCTTATGTACTTGTCTGTACTTACGCGTCCAGACATTAGTTACAGTGTCAGTTATTTGAGCCAGTTCAATAATTGTTTTTCATCAGTTCATTGGTCACATGCAAAAAGAATATTAAAATATTTGCAAAAAACCAAATCTTATGGTTTAATGTTTAAAAAGGATGATAAAAACTTAGAAGGTTTTGTTGATGCAGACTGGGCTTCAAATAATGTCGACAGAAAGTCATACACTGGTTTCTGCTTTATGTTGTCAGGCTCTGTGATTTCATATGAATGTAAAAAGCAGCAAACAGTGGCCTTGAGTTCGGTTGAATCAGAGTATATGGCAATGTCTGAGGCAGTCAAAGAGGCTATTTATTTAAAAAATTTGCTCTCAGAAATAGTCAGTTGTGACTATAGAATTGTCCTATACAATGATAACCAGGGAGCTCAAAAGCTAAGTGAAAATCCTTTGTTCCATAAAAGGACAAAACATATCGATGTTAGACATCATTTTGTTAGAGAAGCTGTCGCTAACAATCTTGTAAAAGTAGTTTACTTGTCAACATCTGAAATGCCCGCAGACCTTTTAACTAAAGGACTGAGTAGTGTAAAGCATAATTATTTTCTTAAAAAATGGGCATTCAGGAAATGTAATTTTGTTACAGTATGTTATTTTTTGTTATATGGAGCTTAGATTATTTTGATAAGAGGAAGTGTTAAAATATATCCAAATAATCTGAGTTTTAACTGTTTAGATACTACTAGCGCCATCTCTGTAAACTATGTGTAAACTGTATATCATTGTCTTTGGTATATCGTTAGAAGAGAAATAAATTAGTCTTGCTGCAACCGCCATTCGTTTTATTATAAAATTTACCTAACATTATTTTACTCAATAATTTTGTGTGAAAATGTTCAAAAGTGTACCATTTATTCCGTAGAAGGCTATATACCAAACAAGAAAAAAAGTGTTTTATAAAGATGTTTGAAGCTCGCTGATCATAAAATGGTAAAACAGCTGTTGAAAAGTGGTGAATTTTTTAAAAACTCTCAACGATATTGAAAAAGGTTTTCATTTACTCCATTTAAATTGTTTTTTTTTTTAATTTTTTGTATGTAAACGTAAAAATGTAGTTGTAACTAAGAAAACTCATGGCAAAAAGTTGGACTGATTCGGCCTAATATCTTAGATCCCGCGCTGTCTGACAGCCTACAACACGTTCGAGTACCTACTTACCATCTTCATCCCAAGCTCCTTCGATCTGGTAGGAAGCGGTTGCAACCCCAAATTGGAAACCGTCAGGAAATTTGCGGGAAGGATCAACGTTGCTGGACAGACTGCGCCAGAGTATCACTGACGCCGCTACGACCACGACTATGCCGAGGCCGATACTGATTCTGTGTGCAAAATGTACAATATTTTTTATGCTGCGACTATATTTACACGTTTATCAGCTACATATTAGTGCCGCATGCAGTGGAGACCCTTGGCTCCTGGGATCAGGAAGTAATTTTAAATTTGTCTCGCCTTATACATATGATGAAATTTAATAATCAGGTTAATTGCTTATCCGGTTCTCTGGTGACCGTATGGCTAGCTCGTTCGTCGCCCAACGAATTGGCATAGCCATTCAGCGAGGCAACGCAGCCAGCCTTATGGGCTTGGGCACCCTGCCAGGTGGCAGCGGTATAGGGGACGTTTGTACACACAGTTTAGGCCCCAATAGTTTTTAAGGTAGGATTAAATAGTGTACCTACCTATATTGTTTTTTTTATTGTTTTGTATTATTCAATAAAATTTTTAGGTTTAATTATCACGTTTTGAAATGTTTCGTAGCTTTTTTTGGATAAAATATTTTTTTAAATATTAATTTTGGTTAAACGGAGTCATAGTGGCAGAGGTTGACAACTCCCAAGTAGGCATGAAGGATGACTCACCAGTCCGATGCTATCCGGGACGATCTGTCAGTTTCTATAGACAGAATCACGGGATAGATCGGTGCTCTCAGAAGTCGCGTGACGTTTTGTATAGAAACTGACGAATCGTCCCGTATCTGATCGGACAGGTGTGAGTCATCCTTCATGCACTCTATTTTGCTTCCGCCAACTATATGCTTAGCACAACTTACACTGTCGCCTGTCAGTTCATACATTAAGTCGCGGCCGATGTATGGACTCGCGCGCGAGAACGTAACATATGCTAGCCCGCTTGGATATCACAGTGAAAACCTTGAAAGTTTAATTGAGGGTTGAAATTGTATATGGTAATGGTGTAAAATTTGAAATAAGAAGGCACCTAGTGTAAAATACTTACATTTTAGTATGTTTGTTTCCCATAGCACTAACAAAATATTACAACGCTGTTTTAATTTTGCGCTAAACTTTTTACTTGTATTTAACGATTTCACGAATACATATTTTGAAAGACCTAAAGTTTCCTGTTATAATTTCTTGACAGACGTGGCGACCGCTTAGCGTCACCTTTAGAAGTAACTGATTACCTCTTCAGTTAGAGTTGAACAGAAAACCGATATACCTAATTAAAAGTTGGAGGAAAGAAACACCTGAGTATACGATTCTTTTGTAATTATTGTGCGACGTTAAATAAACTTGATATTCGAGGTCGAATGGAAATATATGATAATTTAATAAAACAATAAAATACCATATTTCCAACGAGTTCCATAGACAAGATTGTAATAATATTATAGAGATAAGGAAATAATAGTTAAACATTTATTTTCAAAATATATACAGTAAATATAACTTACCTAGCTCTACAATATCTAAAGCTCTAATTTACTTTTTCTGTTCAAATTGACAAGTCTATTTTTTTATTTATAAATATATATTGAATATTCAGTTCGAGACACCTTCGTCTAAAATTATCTATTTATTTATGTAAAACCAATACAAACCTACCTCTTCCAGTTCTTTCTCATACTTGTCTCTCGGAAACACTATGATACGAGTATACAAAAATATCCTCAAATATAGGTAGGTACCTAACTAATTCATTTCACAATTGTAAAGCACGAATTTAATTATTTATTAAATATAATATCTTATCTTATCTTATCATATACTACAGAAAAAGTGTCAGAGACAGAGATATCAATTTTCGATCGTTCGATTTTCGTGGTACTAGTAGGCCTAAGTAGAAATAACACAAAAATACACAAGGAAAAAAAAAACTTTAAATAAAATGGCCCACCTACACACAAACACACAAAATGAATTTGCTTAACTAACATTAGGTATAAGTTTTCACAGTTTTGATTCTTGGAAGTTTCTCTAAGTGGTTTGACCGTATTAATTGACTTTTCCAACGAAACACGCTCTAGATGCATATGACCGTTAGTCCTATATCTGAAGTTAGGTTACTAATCAATATTTGTCCACATGAATAGTTCGGTCATATAAACTAATTTAAACTGAGCCCCGAGTTAGCCTTAAGCCTTATTAGAGACAAGTATATAATAATTAGTTATGCTTGGGAAGTTCCTACTTCAATGAAAATTGTGAAATACTTATAATCTTACTGCAGAGATAATGCCATCTATTATATCTGCAGCTTACTGTACAAATCGTGTTTGTTAAGACATTAGTTACTTATACAGAATTAAACCTTGAAAAATTCATCAGTTCGTACAAGTAGGTACCGGTAAACTAGGGTGACTTTGATTCATGGGGTAACATTGTTCATCGATTTTTAATATGTTAGCCATTTATTTGGTAATACGTACCTACGTTTATTATGTATTTCTGTTAAGATTGCCAAGAATATCATACAATTCTCAAACTTGGATTCAAAAATGAAGTTTTTATAGCTCAAATGTCGTTGACCAATGTTATCCCAAGAATCAAAGTCACCCCAGTTTACGGTACCTAGTTGTGCTTGTGTTAAAATATAATTTGCGTCCCTTGCGGGACACTAATCCTGGCTCGTGTCAAATAAACACGATTTAATTTCAAACAAATTAAACAAGTACATATTTACCTCGTTGTCTAGTTTACTTAATTCAGCAACTACATAATTGAAGACTAGACTGATGAATGAATCTACATAATGTAAATCATTTTCCATTCTCTTAGATACCATCCTACTACGAAAGGAAACATTAGGGGACGGAGAATATTCTCATAAAGTTGCTTTTCCTCGTATTCAAGAAACCTCAAATTTATTTTTAAAGATCTATTAGATGATGTACGACAAGTACATATTTGCCTAAAAATTTAAAAATTACATTTTGTGTCATGTATTGGGGTGCCCTAAAAGTATAATTTTTCGCAATTTATATGCAAAAGTAAGTAGCGGCACATAAAATACACCCTCAAGTGCTGTAACATATGCGCTGAAGTGACTGAGTAAAACCGCTGTGGCCTTCGGACTTCCAACTCCAGCTGAGAGGATCCTTAAAGTTCGTATGTCTTAATTGATTTACACTCTATGCCGTACAAACGACTGTCCCAATCTGTCAATAGTCGATACCCGTCAAACAAAGCATCTTTTATGAAGAGTAATTATCGTTGGGTATCTTAATAATCAAACTACAAACTATCGGGGAATGTTTCGCCCAAGGAGCTTTTTGATGATTAACAGTCTCTGTAACTAACTCGTCTATGCTTAATATTAAAGTTTACTTTGCATGTGTCAGTCAACTGTGTCAGAGGCGGAGAGTGTGAGTACCAGACCCTGTCGAGAGTGTCGAGCATTCCCAAGCGGGAGAGTCCAATAAATAATATCGTGACTTTGTAAAGTATGGAACCAATCCAATTGACACGTTTCAGCTATATATCCCGCGCCTTGTTCTATTTTCGTTGCTGGTTTGGGCCGTAGCAAAAAGATATTAAAACTGTCCTATTTTTATCAAGAGCTTTAGGACCTAAACTGAGTCGATGCCATACAATTGAGCACCATGACGACCAGACCATGACGTCTTAACGCGGTTCAGTATGGGCTCAGTTGTATGGAAGCGACTCAGTTTAGGTCGTTAACTGAATCGCGTTAAGACGTCAAAGTAAGGCCCCGGAGCACAGTTAAGAACCTAAACTGAATCGAATTAAGACGTCATGGTAAGGGCCCTGGTTGCTGCGTTTAGCTCCACTTTATTTAATATCTACCTTTCTCGGTTGATGGACAAGAACTATGAGGCCAGAGGCCTTACCATGACGTCTTAACGCGATTTAGTTTAGGTTCTTAACCGTGCTAACCAAGACTTCGCGTTAAAGCTCTTGTTAAAAATAGGAAAATTTTGACATCTTTGTAGAGGCCCAAAACAGTCACGAACATAGAACAAGGCGCGGAATATATATGGGAGACGTGTCAATTGGATTGGTTCCATTCTTTACAAAGTAGGCATTAGGGACTGCTACCACCCAAAACAAAAGGTATGACCCACTCTCGTTCCATTGGAGATATCAAGTCCCAGGCCTTCCTGATTGCATAGAAGAGGAGCAATGGGTAGTTTTTTACTTAGTGACAGTCCGGCATAAAGGAGTGGTACGATAAATTGTAGGCGAAGGTTTAATTCGCACAGAGACGGGGTTGGTTGTTTTTTGTTGTTTGATTGTATTTTATTGACATATTTTTACGGAAAACACGTTTTTTTTACCGTCATCTTGATAAAACTTAAAAATAACAATCAAGTCTTGTAAGGTATCAAATTATAGGAAATTACCTACATCTTGAAAAATGTCCTGATGTTGGTTAAAAAAAGACGGTTGCAGAAAACCGGAAAGCTTTGGCAGTTTTTAGAATTATTAATTAAATTAAACGAATTGGATTTTGTTGTTGAATTATTATGACCCTTAGATCCATATATGACTTCTGCACTTGATTGTCCCTACGGTACAGAAGTATTCATAACGTATTTTCCTCCCATTAAAAAAAATATATCTTAACAAAATTATATTCAAAATTCAAAACTTTATTCTGCAAGTAGGCCTCAAGGGCACTTTTACAAGTCAATAAGCATTACAATAAAGCATTTGCATGTACACAAACATTTACAATATATAGTACGAAGTAAAAGTATAATCTAAATACTGATAATATAATATCCAAAACCTGGGTAAACAATATTAAAATAAATGTACCTACTAAGTAATATGGCAAGAGATGTTATAGTCTCTATAGTTAATAATAAATTAAGTTTGGAGATGTAAAAGGTCCCCCAACGTGAAAATAAAATACGACTAAAATTTGGAGATGTAAAGGCTCCCCAAACGTCAAAATAAAGACTGAAGATGTAAAAGGGGGATCGTCAAAAAATAATACTAATAGGATTTGGAGGTGCAAAAGCCTCCAAGCGTCAAAATATACTCGTAATATCTTTATGATATAAATACCACAAGTCATCAGACTGTTAAGTTGACATTCTTAAATCTAATGCTACAGAATACATAACTAGTATGTATCCAACCATAACGAATCAATATTTTTAATTCCAAATACGGCTCTTGGTCTCTCCCGTCAGCGAGTGATATTTCACTGATATAACACCAAGCAATTGACTGAATCCCAAGTGGCGCGTATTTGATGTTTCAGAATAGATTGGAAAAGTTAGCCCAGTTGCTACAGAAAATTTAAATAGATGCCTAGTTATACACGTTGTCCTTAGCCATTGGACAAAGCCAAAACGTATACGTTACTATGTTTAAAACCAGAATACAAAGTGGTTAGAGTAGGGCTACCTTGTAATCACGCAAAATAGGCACATTAGATGTCAATTTGCGGAAAAAAGGCCCAAGATAATTAACTAACTAACCAGATTACAAAGTATTATACCGATTGGTATCATAACATTACGAACAAATTAACAAATTCCTATTTATTACTTTGGAGCAGTCTGTATGCAACTAAAACTTATGACGATTACGTCATAAAGAAGGTTACATATTATTTTATGAGGATTTATTAAAATCGTCATAAAATAGTATGTAACCTTCTTCTTTAGTCAACTAGGAACCCTTATAGTTTCGCTTTGTCTGTCGGTCTGTCCGTCCGTCCGCGGATAATCTCACTGACTGTAAGTACTAGAAAGCTGAAATTTTGTACTAATATGTATATCGGTCACGTCAACAAAGTGGTTAAAAAAAATATTTTTAGGGTACCTCTCATGTCCCATACTTACATGTTTTTTTTTCATTTCAACCCTAGTGTGTGACATATCATTGGATAAGTATATGAAAAATAATTAGGGTTTTCTAAAAACAGTTTTTGATAAAGTTAATATTTTCGGAAATAATCGCTCCAGAAGTTTAAATATTAAACGCATAGTTCAAAAGTTAGAGGGGCGCCTCTAACTTTTGAACTATGCGTTCAAAAAATATGGAAAAAATAGAACTTAATAAGAACTTTATTGGAAAATTATTTTGAACTGGATTAGTTGAACGGTTTTTGAAAAATTGTACAAAATAATTACTGAATTAAGTTTGTAATTTAACCGTATATGCAAAAAAATGATTTTATTTTGAGTACTTAATTCATCATCCCGCACGTATCTTCTAATAAATAAAGAATGATTCAAATCGATTCACGCGATCAAAAGTTACCCCCGAAAACCCAACATACTCGTACATAACCCGTCTAGTTTGTATAAATTAGTAACCCAATGTCCCGAGAGATGGCGCTGTACCGTGGTCTACTTTGCGTTGTTAAGATTTTTTTTTGCCAAAAATTATGTTTTGCCTCCATGTCGCTCTTGTGTTTTCACACGCCAGAGAGAGGCAAAATCCTTTGGAGTCGATGAGTGGTTTCATTTCAACAGCATAATATTACAAAGGTCGGCAATTCCTATCACGGGGGAATGTATTATTCTAATAGAATGCGTAGAAATAGAACAATAGGTACATGTACGCGTAGCGCGCGGCGCGCTCACTTCCGTTGACGGTGCGCGTCGCTCAAACTTGGCACTTTACTATATGAGACGCAGAATGCTGCTAATATACTCCTTTTTTCTCGTGGTAATGGTATCTATCCCTTGTAGGTTCGCTTATTGTGACGGACGGAACTACGGAACACAAGACTGAGCGTGGCCCGATATGCCTTGGCTGGCTTTTTATAAGCCGCCTCCGCTGTGACGAACGAGTTTAGTAGCTACTTTAGACCTGCGGTTTAATAGAATCTTGTTTAAAATACCTCCTTACATTCAGAGCTTCGGAGTTAATTAAATAGACTAGGTACCGACTCGCAATTCTAATTACGGATTACGGAGAACGACGGATTAATAAAGGGTTGCTGCGCTACAGAATATACTTACCTACTTTGATGTTGATGTGACCAAGCTAGTAAAAGTAGTAAACCTCCTATGTGTTACAAGGGATCAAAATGATATATTTCCGGCGAGGGCGTACATTGAATCCCGAATCAAGCGATGGATTCCTGAGCGTAATGACAATGAGGGATTCAAGTGTTAACGCCCAAGACGAAAATAATTTTGATACCGTGTGACACATACTGCTTTTCACACTAACTAAGAGGAAATAAACAAAGCCGAAAACAGCATCATATCAACACCACGATGCCACTAGTTAATGCCCGAACACGTAAAAATGTGTAGTCATTGAACAGAAAAGTGCCACTTTGATCCCTCCGAGCAGGGAAGAAAAGTGCCACTTTGATCCCTCCTAGCTTGAACAGAAAAAACCCTTTTATGAATAGAGTGAAAAAGTATATTCCCATCTGCACGAAAATTTGAAATACCGCGTGTAACTAATTACTATGGAGACCGAACATTAAATAAAAGAATTCCATACTTCTTAAATAGTCTGCCGGAGAATATCCGGCATGAGACCAATAAAAATAAATTTAAAAATGGATTAAAACTGCACCTGTTGCAAGCCCTTAGGTGATATTTGTTTAGCTTAGAATGTAATTTTTGTTTATTTTTGTTTGATTAAAGATTTTTTTGTTATCTAGAGACTCACACCCGCAGACAAACTGTACATACAGTTTTGCGGGGAACTGAATTAGATATAAGTTTTATATTGTGAATTATTAATAAATTAATAATATTAAAAAAAAAACTCAAATCGCTTACCATCAGGCGATTGGTACGTGTGCTCCTTTGCTTCCTATTGCATAAAACTTGTGTGAAGAGGCCAGTTCGTTAATGGGCGGATTTTTGTTTTGCTGTCGTTTTTTTTCGCGTCAGATTTGAATGAAATTTGGTAGGTAGGAAGAGTTTCTAATTCTCTTCAAGATAGATCTAATTTCCCAGTATGTTACACAATATTTTCCACTGAGTTACGAAATCGTAGGGGATTTTCGTAACTCAGTGGGAAATTTAGTACAATTTGTTTTGTCGCACATTGGGATTTTGTATCTATGTTTATAAAAAATCGACAAGGCAACAAAAAAAAATCCGCCCTAATAAAGAAATATGTTAAGAATGTTAAGATAGTATGAAGTATTGTTATTGCAAAAAAATTTTTTGATAAATATTATTACTAGCTGATTCCCGCGACTTCGTTCGCGGATAATTTTGTTTGATAGGAATCATTTTGTAATTTTTCAGTTTTTACAGTATTTTTCAAAATAATATACTTACCTATACTGCTTCAGTTTCTTAATAAAATACATGCAAAATGTCGTCTTATACTTTGAAACTAAAACGTTTCCCAATCACACATAAACATTACAAATTAAAAAAAAAGCCTTTATTATTGTAAGGGGGATATACACTAGAACGAGCCGGGACGATCTGTCAGTTTTTATAGAAAACGTCACGTGACATCCGAGAACTCCGAGTTATCACGTGATTCTTTTTATAGAAATTGAAAGATCATCCTGTCTCGCCCGGTGGCGTCCCGTCCCGTCCTAGTATGCGTCATCCTTAATTTATTTGTGACAATCACAATCATTTACAAACAGTATTTACGTAAAAACACAAACAGGGAAAGAATAACTATCGTGTGCATCACGAAATAGAACCAACTCAGCATAATGCTAGCGCTGGTCTTCCGTGGGGCCCATTCGTAGGTTATGTTTAGAAACACCACCTCCACCTTATAATTACCGAATGCGCAACGCAGGCTTCGTCAAGTATGGCTACATAAGCAACTCAGCTACAGGCTTCGTCTCTTAAAAAACAATGATGAAATGCGCAACATCCTTTGTCAGTCCTTTCCAATAATTAAAGCTTAAAGGAAAAGAGGAGACTCGTAGATTTCATTAGCGCTCTTCCAAACAGGCTAAAAAAATCGTACCCGGCAAAATGTACAGTGCGAAAGAAAAAAGTAGACATTTCCGGACGGCGCCACGGAGCTTTAGCAGGCAACATTGTATATTGTGCATCTCATTCTGTCGCATAAGTGCGGGCAGTAGTTTTTTTTTAATTCATTGCCATGGATACAAGTCCTTCAGCCGAACACATATTTGGCAAGAGAACTGGTGTTGCCAATGTGGTTTGCGTTTAGTCCCAGTTTATTTAATATCTAACCTCTTTCTGTTGCACTGTACCCTTTGCATTGGCAGAGTTACCACGCCGAATGGCTAGAGACTTCTTGCACTGGATACAGATGCGATCTGGAGCGAGGGTTATACTTTTCCTAAATATGATTAGTTACAAAATATACAGATACTTTGTCGGTGAGCATTAAGAAAATTATCTGTAAGGGCCACAACCGGGATTAGCTAACTAACCTGGTGTTAAGCGTTTTGTATTGAATTTGACAGTTTAACTTCGGGTTAGCGCTACCGGGGCTTTTGTTAGGTTATAAATATGGCCGACCAGGGTGCGTAGCCAAGATGCCAATCTCTCACGCTCAGTCGCTAACGAAACGCAACTGTCATTGTCTTACTAATAAGGAAGAGTGATAGAGAGAGGTAGCTACGATACGTTATTAAGCGTGAGCGATTAGCGTCTTGGCTACGCACGCTGTCTGGGCTTGTCATTCACTTGTCGGACGCCAGAACGACCTCTTGCACCTCCTGAGGATGCTTCGCAGAGAGTTTATATTTTATTTGCGTATTTATTTTATGCGGCGGGAAGGTAGGAACATTAATTTTATGCAAAAAAATACGCAAGTATGTGTAACTGGTTGGCACTAATTGACTAGGACATTTGGTGGAATATCAAAGTAACATTATTTTCGTTTTTAATATGGAATCCCGCAAGGTAACGCCTCATTCAATAAATTACTTAGACATAGTATTTGGTTTTGACCTCAGAATAACCTCGGGACGGGATATATTAATCTCTACCCTCTGCAAGTCGCTCGTGCCTGGAAAGCCCCGGGGCATGTTCAAGAACACTGCTAAGCGGAAACTTCGAACATAACTTAAAGCAAGTTTTTATTAGCATAATTAGTTACCTATTGTAAAGAGCATGGAGATGGATGGATGGTTGTGGAGACATTGAAAGGAGACCTTAATCCTTGACTTAACTGTATCACGATTATGCCCCACACACAAAATACACCAAGCCGATTTCACGCCGGTCACGCGCCGCCGCTGATCAAAAAAACATCGGACACCGCCTACCTGCGGTCTGCGCACACCTTTAAATGGCGAGCACCAATTAAAAAAAAGCGAAAAAAAAAGTGAAAAAGATGATTTCTGCGCGCTCTCTAGTCATTTCCCCAACAAGCGATTCTTGGTCACGCCTCTCGCCTGTCGAGGCTACCACGAACGTCGATAAATTGCGGAATAAGTGGAATAACCTCTTTATCGCTCGAATATGCAAGTGTGACAAAGAGGAAGATACAAATTTTCTATCGTCGATTTTCGTAGTACCTAGTATTAGCACCTGAGACAAACAGAGCTACCACAGCGCCCGGCTTGAGTAAAATTTACACCTACTTTAAGAGGACATTTTCATACGACTTTAACGTGTGTTAATGTAACGTATTTTCGAGATGTTACGTCTTGCGTGTCCCAATGTATGTACCCTTGAGCATTACCGAGTGCAATAGGTACGTACCCGGACCTCTGGCCCGCGTATCGCGCGACCTCGCCCCGGGTTATCTAGCGCTTCACAAACAGCTTCATCTTTAAATTATTAACACGATTTTTGTCATATAACAAACACGCTAATAAGTCGTAGTTTGTTTATCGGTGGTATGTGTTTAAAGCTATATATTTACAGTCGAGTTGGAAGAGTGTTGGTGGTCCAGCGGTAAGGCGTGAGATCTTTAATACGAAGATCGCGGTTTCAAAGCCTGACTTGTTACCAAAGAGATTTTCAGAATTTATATACGAAGTATCGCCGAGTAATTTCTTTTCGATGAGGAAACCGGACTAATCCTAATAAGAGTAATAAGAGAGCTAAATCTCTCTTCAGGTTGGAAAGTTTGATGGCAGTCGCTTTTGTACAATTAGAACATACGGTTAGTGGGCTTACGATGAGGCACGCAACTATATTCGATAGCGCCTGTGGCGCTCGATAGTATGTCCGTCTCGCTCCTACCTATACTCTGGCAGGAGCGAGACGGACATATCCCCGAACGACAACGTACAACTGCGACTGCGGCGTTCGGGTGTTCATCCGTCCGGGAGCGAGACGGAATTCTTTCGAGCGCCGCAGTCGCTATCGAATACAGCAGGCCTACCACGAACATCGAAAATTGGCATTGAGGGAAAAATCTCTTTGCCACTCTAATAAGCAAGTGTGACAGAGATGGATATACAAATCCGCAATCGTTCGAATTTCGTGGTAGGTACTAGCCCAGTTGCGTGCAACTCATGGTTGCCGCACGCACGCCGGCGAGCGCGCTCCTCTGCGAAGACTTGTCAATACTTACAATAAACAATTTTGTCACGTAGACATTTTTAATTGTAGCTTAAGCATCTGTAAAAAATGTATTACAGACACCTTAACACACATTAACAACTAAGAATGCCTATAATTATATTACTTTGTCTAACCTCTTGTACTGTAATTGCACGTACCTATCGTACGTATATCATTATATGCTGTTGTTAGCACTGGCATTCCTTCATAGTGCCGGTGACTAGATAGTCTCTGAATGTTTATTTACTTTAATTAGTGGTAAGCGTCGTGGGCCACACATACTGTAAACAACATAGTAATAAGCTAGATAAGAATCACTTGTAGTGGCTGTTTTTTTACCTAAATAAAGAGAAAAAAAAAGCACATAGTATTCCAAAAAAGGGCTATAATAAGATCGAATGTACAGATGTAGTGAATAATCCTTTCCGATCGTCAAAACTCGGTACACACGACTACTTCCGAATGGTGCCGATGCACGATGTGTCTATGAATTACTGTATTATTATACTGTACTAGCTTTCCGCCCGCGACTTCGTCCGCGTATAATAGGGTTCTTCCTACAGATTTTCATACCTTGTTTTATCTTTTTACAATGTGACTTGATATAACCTACACATATATAATACAAATATTTTCTATTGCGTTTACGTTTAAGTTTTTATTAGGTAGATGTTGGCAACAGGCGGTATTATCGCTAAAAGGCAACATTTGTCTCTTACAGACAACCATCCGGTTAAATAGCATAAATGATTACCTACATACTTGAATAACATAATTGAGTTGAAGTCTATGGATACAAAAAAAAACTTTCCGCCACAAAACTTTCAACACTCCTTTCACCTCTTTATGGGTGGAATTTCCAAAAAAAACATGAAACCCGTTTTCTTTTATTTTAATAAGGAATCGATGCATAAAGTTTCAAATCTCTAGCTCAAAAAAATCTGTATTTCCCCGCTTCATCAATTTTCAACCCCGTTTTTACCCCCTTAGGAGTACAATTTTCTAAAACTATGAAAACACTTTTCTTTTGTTCTAATAAAGAGTCTTTTCACAAAGTTTCAAGCCTCTAGCTCAAAAAGAATCTCCTTTTCCATACAAACGTTTAACCCCTTAGCAAACAACTTTTTATATTTTAATAATGAACAGTCTTTGCACAAATTTTCAAGTCTCTAGCTCAAAAAAATACCATTTTCAAACAAACTTTCAACCCCCATTCTAACCCTTTAGAAGTTGAATTTTCCAAAACTATGAAAACACTTTTCTTTTAATTGCAACGGTTAACACTCACGTATTTTCATCACAATAGGCGTCAGGACGTAAGGCATTCGGCGGTAGCGGAACATACTTTCGGTACGGACGCGACGTATTTCATTCGGTTCGATAAAGTGAAGTTGTTGGCACGGGAAAAATGTTACGTGTCACGCAAGATCCGTGAGGCCATTGAAATCGGACGTCGCCCTAATTTCAACCGCGACGGAGGTTGGACTCTGCCACCGGCTTGGAAACCAGTGCTTCCTAGAGGGAACGTGAATTTGTGTGGTGACGATTTGGTGGACACGGTTAGTTCGGTGTGCTTGTCGTTGATCCCGTCAGACGATCCGACAATTCAGACTCCCGCAACGACGGCGCTGGATTGCGCGAATCACCCCGTTTCCGCTTCCTCCCGCGCGAACCGTTACCTACGCCGGGCTCGGGCAGCGAAGGTGATAACAACACTCTGTCTGTCCGACGATGTCTGCCCGACGCAGACGAATCATGTCACGCCTATTGTAATAAAAATACGTGAGTGTTAACCGTTGCAATTTAATATCAGTATGACTCACGAAAGTTTAAATTATACACTTTTCTTTGATTTGAATAAAATGTTTTTACAAAAACATTCAAGCTCAAAAATAATCTCCATTTCCATACAAAGATTTTACCCCCTTTTCACCCCCTTAATTTCCAAAAATCATGAAAACACGTTTCTTAAATTGTAATAAAGAGTCTTTCCACAAAGTTTCAAGACTTTAGCTAAAAAAAACCATTCTCAAACAAACTTTCAACCCCCTTTTTAGTTTTTACTCCTTAAGAAGTAGAATTTCCAAAAACCATGAAAACGGTTTTCTTCATTTGTAATTAAAAGTCTTAACACAAAGTTTCAAGTCTCTAGCTCAAAACAAAATTACATTCCTATAAAAACTTTCAACCCCCTTTTTACCCCTTTATAGGTGGAATTTCTAAAAACCATGAAAACACTTTTCTTCAATTGTAATACAGAGTTTAAAAACAAAGTTTCAAGTCTCTAGCTTAAAACAAAAATCTATTCCTTTACAAACTTTCAACCCCCTTTTTACCCCTTTAGAGGTAGAATTTCTAAAAACCATGAAAACAGTTTTCTTCAATTGTAATTAAAAGTCTTTACACAAAGTTTCAAGTTTCTAGCTCAAAAATAAATTCCATTCTCATACAATCTTTCTACCCCTTTTTTAACCCCATAGGCGTTGAATTTTTCAAAACTATGAAAACACTTTTCTTTAATTATAATAAGGAGTCTGAACACAAAGTTTCAAGTCTCTAGCTCAAAACAAAATTATATTCCTTTACAAACTTTCAACCCCCTTTTTACCCTTTTAGAGGTGGAATTTCCAAAAACCATGAAAACAGTTTTCTTCAATTGTAATTAAAAGTCTTTACACAAAGTGTCAAGTCTCTAGCTCAAAAAACATTTCAATTTCTATACAAACTTTCAACCCCCTTTTCACCCCCTTAGGGGTAGAATTTCCAAAAATCCGTTCTTATCTCTCGCCTACGTACTAAAAGGAAGCTTTGGTAAAAATTTCAAGTTTCTAGTCCTAGCCGTTTCGGCTGTGCGTTGATCGTAGATGAGGACAACCTCTTTTATATATATAGATTAAGTGACGTGTAGGTATCAAATAAATTACTTTATTTATCAATGTCAAATGTATCTACCCGTTTGAAGTATATCACACTGAGATATTAAAACCACCACGATTCTATCATATAAAGAATTCGTTAGGTAAACAAAAATAAACGCACTGATAAAAACCACAATTCCGGTTTGGATGATGCTCTGTCCAAACAGGACGGTAGATGGAGGTGGCGGATTTGTGATAATCATGGCTGTTTCTAATGATTCTATAAGGATCGGGACACTAAAAGTCTAACTATAAGTCAAAACTACTGTAGAACTTTGCAGACCTTCTTTATAACACTTCAAATTATTGTAAATTAAAAATACTATAACATAACAAAAAAGAAACCTCAACATAAAACAAAACAAGAAACCTAGCAGTGAAATTAATAATATAAATAATTATGATATTCTGATTGGATGGACGACTTTGATTATGACAGCGGGATAAGAGGAGGAGGAAAGCTAGGGGTGGACAGTGTGATGCAAAACAGTATTTCCAACTTCCATATCAGAACTATTTTCTGGTGTATTATCGTCCGACTTTTCATGAACGGTGATTACAAAACTCCATATGATTTTCCAACTCATGTTCGTGTTTTCGGTACTTCGTCACATACATTGGCCCAAACATCGGGACTTATCTATCATATTAGCCTACCAATATTGTTTCACAGTCGTCATATTCATACTGATGTTTCTTTTTGATACGTATTCCTTTATTTGAGACCATATGTTTTCAATCGGATGGAAATCAGGATGATATGGTGGCAATCTTAGTACGCTGTGTCCATATTCGTTCATAAGTTTATCTATAGAGTATTCCACAAAGTCTTGTTTGTACTTGCAAACAATTTCATATATTTAAATTTTTGTTAATGACGGATCAATCGGAATGTTATGATTGGCCAGTCTATCAGGTTTTGCTTACGGGTATTTGGATTAGGCGGTTTTTATTCGTACTTCTTATGATATGCAGCATTATCTACTACTAGTGTTCTGATTGTCAACCTATCGTGGTTAGTATTGCTAGTGAGCTAAAAGGGGCACGTTCAAATATACAATTGAATAACATGTAACTTACCGATTGTTTGATACTCGCGATTCGATGACAACTTTATTGTACACAAATTAAATACTAGGGGAAATACGTCCAAAATGACATATATGTACAAAACGACACAGGCGGGTTATTTCGAATTTAGTGGACTTCAACACGAAACTGACTGTGTCAGTACGCGGCCATATTGGTTTCCTATAACCTGCCACATTTTGAACGCATCCCTTTTATTCGTCTGGGTGGCATAGCCGAAGACAGGTATTTACACGTCGCGAGTTTTTTTCATGCTGACAAAGTTTTTGTTTGAATGATAAGTGTTTTGATATTGCACCTATTAACGTAGCATTTTTTTCATTCCTTAATCATTTATCTTTATAATTAAAAAGTTATTTTTAGGTAAAGTGCTGTGTGTATTTATTTTAAAATTTTGTTTTTTTTAACACGCTGTACGGACAAAACAACATACATATACAACGGACAAAATGGCATAGTCCATAACAAGTTCAAAAAGCAAACTCCAGTCAAAAAAATACTTTAACTGCGGCTACCAATTCAGGTCCCTCGTCTTCTACTCTTCCTGTTCCTATTGAGGTGCTTTCTCCAGTCCCCAAAGGACGTTTCATCAGTGGCCAAGGGAGACGTATACCAAAAACTCGACAGAGCTCATTGGTGTTGACTTGTACTTCTAATATGTTGGAAATAAAATCCAGAATTGAACCCAAAGCATCCCAGCAAAGAAAAAACGCAAAGTTGGAAAAAAGGTGTTTGATGACAAAGACGAGGAAGAAGATTTTCCTACTTAGTTACTCATGATGACGAAGAGGATTGTGCTTGCATTAACAACAAAGACCTCTATTCACGTTCTAAGCCTGGAGAAGACTGGTTGCGATGCTTAAAATGTTCGCTGTGGGCTCATGCTTATTGCGCTGATGTTCCGAGACGAACAAAGCGTTTAATTTGCGAATTATGCCATTGCGAATTATATATGTCATTTTGTCCATGACCAATGTGTCATTTTGTCCGAAGCATATGGACAAAATGAATTATGACCGATCTCAGTTAAATGTGTATTATTATTTTTTCTGTTGATTTTTTGCTAAAAATGTTTATAAGGTTCGATAGGTTAAGGACCAAAGATGATTAATGTAAGCCATGGGTGTGCTGTAAAGTACCAGTAAAAAGTTATGGTTTAAAAACAAAACTATATGTCATTTTGGACGTACTTCCCCTACACTAAACAAAATAGTAAATGTATAAAGGCTAGAGGTGCCATCTGCCGAAACCGGGCAAATAAGTTAAAAAACCCGGACGTTTCATTAAAATCGCGGTCTCTCCCCGGACACTAAAGAAACCAATTTTTAATTTAAAAATATATGCTTTTGCTAGGGATTGACCTGAATCCAAAAATGTCCGTGTCTAAGTAAGTAAGTAAACACTTTATTGCACAAAACAGGATATACATTAACAAAATGGAATAAACAGAAAAGTACAAAGGCGAACTTATCCCTACGAGGGATCTCTTCCAGTTAACCTAGATAACTAATAATATATAAGTATGCCTAATCTATGAATATATAATATATAATAGATATTAATATTAAAAAAAAAGAATTTATTATGTTAGATACTATGTTTCTGACCAAAATGTTTTGAATTTAGTCTTCAGCGATGCCACTGACTGACACTGCCTTATGGGAGCTGGTAGAGTGTTCCAAAGCTTTACTGAGTGTACTGTGAATGATTTGTTATATGAACGGTGTTTGTGAGGTGGGATGGAATGGGAGAGATTAGTATCAGAGCGGAGTCGGTGGCCACTGTCATCTGCTAAGAATTTGAAGCGCTCTGAAAGGTAAGGCAGAGAAGAGGGAAAAAAAAGTATTTTAAAAAGGAAAGACAGGATATGGATGAGTCTTCAACGGCGGATGGGCAAAAATCCGGGCCGAATGGGCTCCTATCTAGAAAAATCCGGGGAAACGAGAACGGATGGCAGCCCTAATAAAGGCGAACTTAGCCCTGTGTTTGTGCGGAGAGTTCCATTACATAGACCTCTTGCGGGTGTTGGTATAAACTTATATTAAGCAACATATTGTACAACCTATTAAGTGTAAGTGTAGTGTATATAAGTAGTTATAGGTAAAGCATGTAATGACACGATGCATATGGCTAAAATATTTATATAGGCTTACTCAAGTCAATTAGATTGAAAATAGCTTGCACGTTTGCGAAAAACAACCATCGCGATCGGATCTCATAACTAGGGATCACGGATTGATCCGAAACAAGTAGAGCTATTTTCGAATTCATTGACCCGTTATATTGGTTGTATTTTCTTGAGCGTCTCCTTGCATAAAGGTCCGTCTACACGCAGCGACTTGCATTCGCAAACTGTATGTTTGTGCAAATATTGTCGCAAAAACTGTATGGTGCCCACACGATATCGACCAGCATGCGCAAACGGTTTATGAAAAAAATGGCTAATGAGCGTTTTGTGCAAGCCATTGTTTTGCCGTCTTAATTTAGCGCATATTTATTCATGCATATCCTAGTGTGTCTGTGTGCCACTTAGAGTTTTGTCATTTTGTGCAACTCATTTGTGCGGTGTGCCGTTTTATCGTCTTAACGCCTTGTGAAACCCAAGCAAATCATTTTTGATTTACATTTTAATTTCATTGCTTGTGCAAATTGGAATTTGCGCAAGTATGATTGAACATGATATCGAACCCTTACGTAGGTAGTTACTTACTCACGTTTTACTAAGCGCTAGAAATAATATTATGTTGACCTAACATAACACGTGAACTTTACTAATCACGCTCATCTCATCTATCAAAGTGGTCAATTATATTGCCTTCTAAGAAATGAGGTTTCTATTATTTTAGTTTCCGATTTCCTGTATAATGTTTTGTTTGCTATTTTAGTTTAGATAATAATTATATTTAGGTGATTATTTTGTACTTAGTTGTACCTATCGTGTAACTTTATTCTATTGTATACTTGTAGATTAACTAATAAATAATAGTTTTATTTCAGTCAAAGGGTTTTGTTAAAATCAACTTATAAACTGAAATAAATTTAGAACTAAGTAACTAGAGGCGACTATGCAAGCCCTCTGGGCGCCATACCACAAAAAGGTGATCTGAGGGGTATTTTTCGTTTTATTTAGTACTTATTCGGTTTATTTATTATTTAGCATTGTACCGTTCTTTTATATGGAAGCAAAAAATATGTTTTTTTACACAACCGAAATTGTGAAATTTAGCCAACTTCGATTGTTTTTCGATTCTAAAAGTACTGTCCTATAACTAAAGTTCAAAAAAATGGTTTACGTCATAAAAAATATCTAGGAAAATCAAACTCGCATACTAACTCCATGCCGTACAAAAATGACTGACCCAATCTGTCGATACATGTGGTTGACGTCAAATTTCTACTTCTAGGTGAAGTTGCAACATAAAGTTTATGCGGAACCCTCGGTGCGCGAGTCCGACTCGCACTTGGTCGGTTTTTATTTAATAGTATTTTATCTTTCTTGTTTATTTAAGCTTATTTTTAGTCCTTATTTTCTTGTTATCTGTACCTCCATATTTACATACATCTATCTGTATTTATGCACAAACAAATGCCCGAAAAATGGCGTGGGCAGCCCGCCAAAAATAGGAGAAATTTCCATTAAACAATAGACATATTGACATTGATCATTGATACGCCATCGTATACAACACAACTCTCATAAACTAGGATTGCCAAATATATTTGAGTAAATATAATAAATGTCGGGACTTCGGTTTGCGGTTCACATCAAAAATGCTTAATTGGCTTCAATCGAGCCCGGGCCGGGACGGATCAAGGCTTTAATTTCTAAGGGATTTCTAGGGCACAGAGACCCTACATGTCTACGAACATCGAAAACTGGCATTGACGGAAAAACCCCTTTGTGACACTAATATGCAAGTGTGATAGAGGTGGACATATAAATCCGCAATAAATCTAAAATAGGTCCTTGAGGCATTGTACCTAGGAATCCTAGGATGCTGGGGGCATTTCCTCGTTGTATCGCAATGCTGATACGTTGTGCGAGGAAGCCACCAGCTCTTCGGTCACCACTAACATCAACATTAAGGTAGGTAGAGGTAGGTAGTTGGGTAACTTACACTTACATATACTGTATATATTTCAAGATGTATTAATCCGCAATCGTTCGATTTTCCCGGTACTAGCCCAGAATAGGCTGTCCCGTGGCGAAAAAAGGGATGGTTGTGAGTTCAAACTTCCTCGTGTACATCGTGGTGAACATTATCCAATTCAGGATTAAGACGGTATTGTTTTATTACAAATACGTAAACGACTGTTGTATTTGCAAGTCGTAAGTGACAGTTGAAGAGTGTCGGATTTGCAAACGGACACTTTTCCAGTGTGCTATCATGAGTTGCATTCGATTGCGACTTACGACAAGTCATGGTACGCACACTGGCCACCAAATCTTTGCAAACAAAATAGTGTAAAGAATATAATTGGCAAACTTTATGGTTGATTATAAATATAATTTGAAACGGGATATTTACCATGTATGTTTATTATAACTTTAAAATTTGACACTTTAGGACGGATTAATCACGTTTATTAACACCATGACCCTTTTCGAGTCACTCAGACAGAGTTAAGATGATTGAATGATCTAAAGTGTTTAATTTCAATGAATTAGTAACAATCGCGCAAACATAAGACAATATTATTATAACTTTGTTTTGTTAATTTAGTTTTATACCAATTTTTGTAGATATTTACGAGAAATAACGACACACGACGTAAACTGTTTTTTATTTTTCTCAACTGTGTTTGTGTACAATAAAGTGTTAATTACTTACTTACTTACATACTTAACCAGAATTAATCGAAAAAACGTTGTTGGAAATGTCAAATACGATATTTTTGGCGGGACTTTGCTCCGCATTCGACTAAGATATAAAAATTGGCTCAATTTCTTAGAAAAATGTTTCAACCTATTCAGCAATGGTCGAAAAAATAAGACTTCTAATAATGCCGGCAACGATGACAGCTTCAAGAAACCTGCAACTTAGCCGAAAGACATTTGTATATACTCGGAAATCATATTTAGAATTGAGGAAATTCGCAGTTTTCGGAGCTTGTCGTGACCTCGCATGCCCCGCTTACAGAGCACGAACCTCTTTAGTGTGACATACATATAGGTTTTTGATTTTCACATGATATTGTCAAAAATTATATTTAGGATGCGAAAAATGAAAAAGGAGATTACTATCTCCTTTTTCATTTTTCGCATCCTGCGCTGCCGGTGGGCGCGTCAAAATAGGTTTATTTTGACGCGTAATCAAATAGTTGCTGTTTACAACTGTTTTTATTCATAAAAGCTTTTACCAGATTTAAAAACTAGTTATTACTCAACTATTTAACTAAGAATCATGTTAATGAATTCAAGTGTTACGACGTTCTGACCAAAACATGTAACAATTCCCTATGTTTAATAATTTTAAAGAAAAAAAACCGACTTCAATTGGACTTCCCGGTAAAAGTTAAAGTAAGCGAATTATTGCAGTTAACTTCAACCATATTAATCACCATATGAGTGAAAAGTTAAGGAGCTCTCTAAATGCATCAGGGTTTGCATCATAAGATCACAGCTAAAATTAAATGTGACCACAAACAAAGGAAGAATGCGAGCGAGCTGCTGCGCGCAGTGTGAAATCCGAAACATGTCGAGCGTTTGACAATATTTACTCCCAATATTGTCGAAAATAGACAATATTGACGGGAGTAAATACTTACGGGAGTTTTATGTAAAAAATGTAATTTATGTTTTTATTTTGTTAATTTTCCTTACACCGTATTTAAAACTTACATACATACATACATATTACTACCAGGGTTCAGCACCAGCTCCATCTTGTGAACTGCTCTCCTAATTGCTCGTTAGCATGAATCGAATCATGAAAACAGCACTTGCCTATATTGCACCAAACCTGAGTTCCACTAGGTACTGCCAGGGTTCAGCATCAGCTCCATCTTGTGAACTGCTCTCGTAATTGCTCGTTAACACGAATCAAATCATGAGAACAGCAGTCGCCTATGTTGCACCAAACCTGAGTTCCACTAGGTACTGCCAGGGTTCAGCACCAGCTCCATCTTGTGAACTGCTCTCCTAATTGCTCGTTAGCATGAATCGAATCATGAAAACAGCACTTGCCTATGTTGCACCAAACCTGAGTTCCATTAGGTACTACCTGGGTTTAGCATCAGCTCCATCTTGTGAACTGCTCTCCTAATTGCTCGCTAACACGAATCGAATCATGAAAACAGCACTCGCATATGTTGCACCAAACCTGAGTTCCACTAAGTACTGCCAGGGTTCAGCATCAGCTCCATCTTGTGAACTGCTCTCATAATTGCTGGTTAATATGAATCGAATCATGAAAACAGCACTCGCCTATGTTGCACCAAACCCGAGTTCCATTAGGTACTGCCAGGGTTCAGCATCAGCTCCATTAATTCCTCATGATATCTATCATCAAAATATAATTAAAATCAAATAGGACTACCTCGAAGGCATTTAGTAACAAACAAAAGATGAATGTCTCAAATCAGAAGATACAGCTGGGGCCCGCGAATTATAGAGCAGTTCCTCTTTGACATCCCTGGTCGTCATCATCAGGTCTGCTCCACCAAACTGGTAGGTTTTGTAAAGAAATGCTCGAGTTTCTCAAGAAAATACCCAAATTACTATGCATGTGCCTTTCAAATTTAAGGAGTTCCCTCAGTTCCTCATGGATCCCATCATCAGAAATGGATTTTGAAAAAAACGGGACCAACCTGGAACCATCTACTTTCAGAAAAGAAAAAAAAATTAAATCGGTTCGGTAATGACCGAGTTATGAGTGAACATCCATTAGAAAAAAAAAACAGACGAATTGAGAACCTCTTCCTTTAGAAATATTGAAGTCGGTTTAAAATTAAAGGATTGAGGCTTTTGTTAAAAATCGTGATTTTAAGTTTACCAGTTTGAACGACTGTTAAATGGAATGGTTAAGAGAGGTATGGGCACAGCGGATGCATATCGTTTAGTGTGGTAGGGCACAGAACAACGAATGTCGTCTCGCTCAAATCTGGAGCAGAGCCCATCTGGGGAAGTACCTCCACCTTACAGAAAACCGCAGTTAAATAACACTAGACCCTACTCATAGTGTTGTGTTCCTGTTGGTGAGTAAGGTCGCCAGAGCTCCAAGAGGGTTCGCTGTGTTGACAGCTGAGGAAGTGAGGACCCACGGAGCAAAGCCCTTGGCCCGTTTGGCTGTCAACACAGCGAATCCCCCTTTTTTTTTAAGGGTCGGCAACGCGCTTGTGACATAGCAGAGGGTTTTAACACCAGGAAGATGAGTTACGGAAACATGTTTTGTATTACGTCCAATGTGTCGCCCTGTATTAAATCATAAGTCACCAAATGATTACGTTATTCAACATCCTATAGGATCTCATTTTACTACTAAATCATCTGACATCGGACCTGTCTCAATTGTCAACTGCTATCGACATCTTCGCTTAAGGACTATTACGTAAAGATGTTTGTTTTTAGGTCCGGGCACACGGCAGCTGTTTATCGGTGGCAACTGTGGCAAGGCAACATCAGTCGCTAAATCCATTATACATATTTGGCTCAGATGACGAAGGTCTGTATGTAAATTAAATATACTCGTATATTCAGTAAAAAATGTAATGCCTTTTAATAAAATATTTATATGACGATAATCAAACTTCTACGTTATCTAGGTTCTTATAGAAGTTTGATTGTCTCATTAAGGTGAGATAAACCACTTAGTCTAATTAAACGTAGTAAATTATATTTGTTGGAAATATTGTATAGATAACCAGACGGCTTATTCAGGTGTTTTAAACACGATACAAAGATGACATTTATCTTTTTACGCCTCGCTCGCACAAAATTGTTGCAAAAGACCGTACTGAGATTGATATTATTGTTATTGTCATAAACTAAAAAGTTGAATGCGCTTCCAAATAATGTTTCGATAACACAGCTCAAGTCGCCGCCGCGCCACCATGGGGACCTAATGTTGTATTCTTCTTTAAGAGTAGCGGTATGTGGTAATGAATCCGTGCACAGAGAGCAACACCCTTAATTACAGATGTGTAAGTTGCGAAAAGTTTCCAATAAGTTGGAAAAATTCTAGGAAATTTCTTGAAAATTACACAGAAATTTAAGAAATTTCCATGTTACGTTGCGGAAAGTTTCAATCCCCATACAAAAATGTGAGAAGTTTTTGAAACTTTCCTATGCGAAGTTTTCGTAATATTGGAAAGTTTCCGTCGGCACATCAGTACCCTCAATTGACCATCAGTAGACCTTATGCCATTCCAATAGGTATTAAAACCGGCCAAGTGTGAGTCGTACTCGCACGCGAAGGGTTTCGTACCATTGTTTATATAAACGGCATATAAAATCACGTTTGTTGTATGGGAGCCCCCTTAAATATTTATTTTGTTTTTTAGTATTTCTTGTTATAGCAGCAACAGAAATACATCATAATGTGAAAATTTCAACCGTCTACCTATAACGGTTCATGAGAAAACAGCCTGGTGACGGATGGAAGGACGGATATACAGACAGACGCACGTACAACATAACCCTAAAAATTACCAGTTAAGAGTGTTAACAATGGTGTATTGCAACGAATTCTAAGCCACTAAAGAGATATTATAAATAGTTTTCAAAGTAGGTACAACCAAATAAATTGAAAAAGGGACCTTTGTCTCCCTCCCCCCCTCCCGGCTTCTGCCTCCCGCAAGGGCTTTTAGTATATTCATATGGACACCTTAATGAATAATTGTACCAACTTTCAAAACTACACGTTTTTTTTTATGCTATAGGGGGCAAACGAGCAAACGAATCGCCTGATAGTAAGCGATTAACGTCGTCCATGGACACCCGCAACACCAGAGGTGTCGCAAGTGCGTTGCCGGCCTTTAAGGTGGGAGTACGCTCTTTTCTTGAAGGTTTGAAGGTCGTATCGGTCCGGAAACACCGCTGGCGACAGTTCGTTCCACAGTTTAGCTGTGCGAGGCAGGAAGTTTCGGGAAAAGCGCACAGTTGAGGACTGCCAACCATCTAAATGGTGAGAGTGGGAATATTGTCGCGTAGGGCGATGGCGGAAAGAAGCGGCAGGGATTAATCCGAACAATTCCTCGGAACACTCCCCATAATAAATGCGATAGAAAATGCAGAGTGAGGCCACATCTCTACGCAGCGCCAAGGGATCAAGCCGATCAGAAATACGTTGGCAGTTGACTTATTTGGATTATTTGGCCTGATCAACGATACTAATTTTCTTATAATAATTTGTGTTTAAAAAATATGATCTCAGAACAATATAGAACCTATTGCTCTTCTGTCAGAGTAATAAAAAACTTATTGGTATTCAGTGAGTTAATTATAACTGCGCCCAAAACCCAGGCTTGTAATAAAGATTTAGCTAGTTAGAACAGAATCACAGAACCCAAAGCATGGGTACATAAACTCGTAAAGGTTATAATGAAATGCAATATCCGACGAGTGTAATATCCTTGGGCTAGTGCCGATATTAAACCTCCCGCTAACCATCAAGTTAAGGTACTGGGACACATGCTCATTACTAGCATGCTTATTAGCAAGCGGGGAAGTAGGAGGGGCCCCGCTCCCAACCCTCTTGCTATTAAGCATGTTTATTAGCATGCTAATAAGCACGAAGCATGCTATAATGGGCATGAGTCCCAGTACCTTTAAGCGCTTTAGCCTGTCCAGAGCTTAATTTCACTCGAATAAAAATTCCTATCGTATGTTGTATTCCTATTCGTATCCTACCCAAGTGTTGACTCTATCTTAAAACTGAACTGCCACTTGTTGGGTACCGCTACCCGCGTACGGTGTGGCCCCGCCCTCCACCAGATAACATCTGGGCGCCGCCCGCCGCAGTATCAGCAGCGCGCGCGACCCAAGCCAACGTTCCACGCCTGGGCAGTGAGTGACCAAGTGTAGTGTTGTGAGTGACTAACGGATGACTTAAAATTTTGGTGAGTCTTTTTAACTTGTGTTTAGTTAATTTTAAGAACTGTTTAGAAAAGTTGTATTATTATTTTAACTTTTTAAAGGGAAAACTTTAACTAAGTTTGTCTTTAACTAAGGTGGCCTATTTGAAATATTTGATAATCTATGTGTCCAATATTAAATTTCTTAAACATACTAAATTAGTATTTAAATTAGTATATCAGTTTGTTTTCATTATATTTAATTCGCGTCAAAATAATGTATTTATTAATATGACAAACAACATGATAAAAGTTTTAAAAACTGAACTAAAAACTTGTTAAAAAATTAAAATTATAAACTTAATTTCTATGTTTGATGCTGTTTTTTTTTCTTGCAATGGCATTTTTTGGAGATAACCCGTACTATTTTTGATTGTAATGTCTTCGGACATCATGACGATTCAGTCTAGTTAAAAAAAGAACAGTTGTTTAACGCATATTTTTGTACCAATATCAGGATCGATATTTTTGACCTTTACTGCATTACAAATTAATTCGTATTATGGCTGAACCTGTTGCTTCTCATAGTTTCAAGTTACTTATTTGATATTACTCTCAAAAGCGAGGAATCAACAAATCTTTGAATTGAATGTTCCAAATAGTCCCACAAAATATACCAATTTGGTTAGTGTGCAACAAATAGTATTTTATAGTAGTTTGACGCGTCATTTCTATAGGTCTCTGCCTAACTGAGAGAGTCGGTGAGAAGATATTTTAAAGTTATGGACTAATTAAAAGCTTGGTTATGTGATACTGACCGATCCGGAAAAAGCTTGATTTTGTGATACTGATTGAACCGTATTCGATCCGCAACTACAAAGAACTGCGCAACCTAATAACCGCTATTGGATATGTAATTTAAATTGCTAGCCATATGCGTTCGGGAAATCCGTCAGATCTCAGTGGGTATGTCCCGGTTATCCGCCAGACAAATTTGCCATTGATTAGCAGATCCGGCGGATATGCCCGTATATGGCCGGCAAATGGCGCACAGCACTTGTCGCTTAGCGGTATAACGACAGTATTTGTCGCCCTTGAAAATAGAACTAAATTTTATAATCGTGGTAAGCACTTTCGTCAGACCATCGCATAGGACTTCGTCTCCGCGGCCAAAATGCCAATCGCTCACGCTCAGTCGCTAAAAAAACGCAACTGTCATTGTCATACTAATAAGGAAGAGTGATAGAGAGAGATAGCTACGATACGTTATTAAGCGTGAGCGATTGGCATCTTGGCTACGCACGCTGTCCTTACTTGTCTGTCTAACGCAGACACTCCGTGATAAGCAGACTTTGAGTATTGAACCCGGTTTGAGTATTAAGACGGAGTGGGGTAGAAATTGACAGGCCCCCCTCTGCCGAACCCATTATGATTATGACAAACAATCATACTCATTGTATGGACTGACGTTTATCTGACATAGCTATTTGTACGTTACGTAGGAATAGTCATACATTTGAAATACAATGCGGGGGAAGGGTCCCCGCACTAATAGGCAGACTTGTTTGTATAGAAAATGACAGACGTTGCCAGTCCGTCTTATTAAATTGTCAAAGTAAAGCAGATGCCGGCAGGCATTTTCGTGGCACTTTTATGTTGTCCTAGAGACTTTCGTTTCATTACTTCATATATTTACCGATATATAATAGAACACAACATAGGTATTAAAATAAGATTAAAAGTGCCAAGAGGTAAACAACAGTCAGTTATCGTTAAAGAAACGTGTCTTTAAGATAACCTATGGATGTTTCTTTAAATTATCGCCGAAAATGAGTTTGCCGAATATCACTTCCCATCCAACTAATCGCAGAATTTAATTTCGCCGAATTTTCATTTGCCAACTGCAACGTTTTGGAGACGTATCTTTCGCATATCTGGGGCATGGCAGTGCCTCCAACAAATCGAGTAAAATAAAGGCATGGCCGGTACGGCCATGCCATTTCTCGATGCAGTTCAGGCGATTTTCAACCATCTGTCATTTCGCGCTAGTTAAAGCTAGAACCCTTAATTAC
The DNA here is from genome assembly GCA_949128165.1 of Lathronympha strigana. Classification (NCBI taxonomy): domain Eukaryota; kingdom Metazoa; phylum Arthropoda; class Insecta; order Lepidoptera; family Tortricidae; genus Lathronympha; species Lathronympha strigana. The sequence goes on along the minus strand of OX421918.1, from coordinate 15,261,805 downwards.
CAGGGACCTGTTGGCTAAAACAGGACATAGATATGCTCTAAATAACATTCAATTTGAACTTGTAGTTTAAGAAATACCGAACGTCAATGTTCCTTAGTTTGGACACTCAGTCTCTCACTTACTCACTCACCAATCATCAAAATTCTAAGGTACTTCTAGCGGGCCTCGAAGCACCAGTTTATAATATACGATTTTAATACAATTTTTTTTTAATTTATTTAGACAACAAACAGTCATAATTAAAAATCACACAAGGTAAGTGAACATCGCTTAGTAATAGCCTAGAGTGCCATAACATATTGATACAACAACACTTGTATATAGGGGGCGGTATAAAGCGAACAACAGCAAAGTCAATGCATGTCTATTTCCTAGAGTAAGTACATACATAATAATAAGCTAAATAACTAAATTAAGTATAACTTATATTTTTAATGATTACAATGTGGTTCTTGAAATTATGTGGCTTTTTGTTTAAAAATATATCAATTTTATCAATATCTGATAAGTTATTATTGAAATAAATGAGACAACGGTTAAAATAAGATTTTTCAATACAGTTGCTCAAAAAGTGCCCTTTTCTTGGCTGTTTTGCGTGCGCAAAGTTTGTTTTTGCGAACTAGTGCTTTTTACTTTTCCAATCTTTTTAAATTTAGTTGTGTTCCAATTCATGACTGCTTACCGAAGAGTATTATTGTTCGTTAACTTTACCGAGCCGTAATAAAACTAAATACCTACTTTTAACGCAATAATATTAAAGATGTTGATATTTCATATTTCAATAATTACTCTATAATTACTATTTAAAACGAGATATTTACCAGTAATTACTTCTTCATCATACTAATGATCATTCATTAAAAATATTAACATTGAAAACAGTTCTTATAAATCTGTGTGTATGAAACGGAACAGAGCCTACGAAACGTCAGTCAAAGTAGAGGCCTTTTTCAATCAGGTAAACATGTTCGAAGGGCCTCTAAGACATGACGATACGATTTGTCACATGCGATTTATTATTTTGTTTATGAGAAATAATTATTATGAGATTGAAAATGAGAAAGTAAAGAAGATAAGATAAACATTTTGAAGATGTTCTTAATATATCAATTGTATTACAATCGTGTCAGGGAAATAATAAAAAAACTTTAAATTCGTTCTTATGTATTTTAATTTTTTCCGCATCTGTATTGAAAAACGTCGTTCGATTCACGTGCGGATATGTCATTTTTCACTTGTCCCGAGTATTGCCACTCGCCTACGGCTCGTCGCAAGATACCTCGGGACTCGTGAAGTAATGACATACTTTCCGCACTAGCATCGAAATGTACTATTACACATATTTAGTACCTACGAGAGTACGGAATGGAAAACATTTTTTTCTTATGGCGTGCAGAGCGTTGAGGAATTTTAAATACCAAGAAGTGAGGGAGAATCGATAAAGTAATTAATTCGTTTCAAAAGAAACATTATATCAAACTGAGTTCGAGGACTTTCTAATGTTAATAAATTGTAGTAGGATAATCTATTTTGATACGAATTTCGACCGCGCCCTATGTGATAATCAATAGCTTTAAGGAACTTATTTTGTACGCGCTCAATCCTATTAATATGACATTTAAAGAATGGGCTCCAAATTATACATGCAAAGTCCAATATTGATCTCACTAAACTGTAATATAGAGTTACAAATGTGAATTTATATTGAAAAGGCTTGCATACCCTCCGAATGAACCCAAGCTGCTTATAAGCTCTTTGGACAATTTTATCAATATGGTCATTAAAGGTAAGCTTACTATCTATAATAACCCCAAGATCTCTGACCTTTGCAACGGTGTCGAAATATCGGGTGCCCAATAAAACAAACATACATGATAATTATCCCGTTTTAAATATTATAACACCAGTTTATAGCCTATCAAGACATAGAAACTTAAAAAAAATTGTAATGTCATATCAACTGCAGCATAAGGAAGTTTGCAATTTTGCATATAAATACATAAACAGATACGTGCAAATATGTATATTACCTACAGGTAGGTACAATACACTACGATGTCAGTATAAATATCGGATGGAAGTATAAAAAAGAAATATGTACAAATAAAAAGACACAAGTTTCGCTCCGCAGTTATTATACGGCAAAAAGTTATGATGTAATGTTAAAACAAGTCGGTACCAGGGAGCGTCCATAGAACTTGACTTCCACCGACTTTGACCAAACGAAATTTGGCCAAATGAAAGTTGGCAAATAATACTTTGGCAAATGTTGGTATGCCAAGTTCATTGGCGAAAAGTTGGTTGACAAGTTGTATTCGGCAAAATGTAATTCGGAGAAAAGGCAGAATTAGTAATTAGTAGTAATTAAACATAATAATATCTTCAGACGTTTCGTGATTATTGCTCATTTAAATTTATCGCGCCGTCTAGGTATATTTCCAATCGTAGCGATAAATGACTCAAATACTTATACTTAGTAGTCAAAAGATACGCGAAAGAGGTCGCTCTCTGTTATTTACCTTTAGGTACTTTTATTCTTCCGTAATATGCGTCCTATACTGGGACTACATTATAGGACGCAAAGCAGGTCAAAAGTGCTACGGAAATCCCGGCCTCGTGTGAAACTTTTTCAGTATTACCCCTGTGGTTTTATGGGGAACGAAATTTTATTCCTGCTTTAAGTTGGTTTGAAGCAGTCCAATTAGAGCATGCTCCCGGTACTTATTGTATGACGGAAGTTCCGGTTCCGGTATTGGTTTTCTATTGAATACAAGTACTGAGAGCATTCTGAATCCAAGCGTAATTTAAAATACTGGCTGTAAATACGTGTTCGGGAATAAATAAAAAAAACCGCTTTGTCCCGCTACGTGTTTATAGCTACCTTTTTTTTTTTCTAGTCTATAGGGGTGTCCCACTGCTGGGCTATGCCCCTTAGATCTCCATAAGTTTAGGCCAGTTGTCGCGGAGGCTTTTAATTCGTTGTTATGTTTTGAAGCCTGACGAAGCATGCCTTGCAAACTATCAACTGTTTATTTTGATGATGATATGATGTGCACTGAGCACAGTGGTCACGCGTTCATAGAACAGCGGTCGAAATTCAAAAGTCACACTTAAAATCTAACAGAACTTGACGTTTTATTATGATTGTATATGATTCGAAAGTAGTAAACCTTATTTATTTGACGTAAATCTCGCAAAACAGTTATGTAGGGATCGGATATCATCGAAAGTATGTTGAGCAAATCAGTATGAAGGATTTAATATCTTTGTTTTTTGCGTCATTACATACTTTGGTCCTGGTGACTTATGACATTAAAACCTACGACAATCTTCGGTAGAATTATTACGCGTACACGAAAAAAGTTTTACTACAGTGAAGGGTTTCTAAACTAAAACATTCCAAATATCTTTTAAATTGAAATCGCCGTTGGTTAATTAAATTGGTCGCGTAAAATATAAATATTACAATAAAACTCAGCATGTAAAACAAATAAACTTCCTTAAAATATTTAGGACACAGCTTTGTATACCTCCATTTAAATAATTATGCCTGTCACAAAACATAACGTGTAAATAATACACTCGACGCAAAAGGTCCGCGTCACTAGGATTTACTTGTATCTGGAATACGGAATAAGTATCCTTAGAGCATATAATTGTCCTTAATGAGGATTACCGCGAGTTAATTTGCCGCTAGGGGCGCTAGTGGACCGTGCGTCCTACGAAAAGAGGTTATATGTAATTTTCAGTACATTTCTCATTAGTTTTTAATTTAAGTCGTGCTTATTTCGAAATATATGCACTTTCAGAGGAATTATTACATATAAATATATTAAATACTAAAAAATTGTAAACTAGCTCGAAACTTTTGCTGTCGAGTGTAGTTGCCGTGCCGTTTGGCTTTGGCACTCCCCCGGAGCCTAGTACCCGGGGCGGACCACCCCTCCACTCCCCCTAAGCCGCTGTTTGATGTTTCGTGTAAAACACACATTTTCACGTGTTTATATTTTATCCGTGTTTTCAACATTAATTTCAGTAGGCATGACTTACGAGAGTTTAATTGTGGAAAAAAAAGTACAAACGTTGGATGGTACCATTCCAGAAAGCCTGCTGAATCTCGCACAAAGAACAAAGCTATAGGAGGGAGAATTTAGATATTCGACGTTCGAGGTAGCCAACACATTTAAACTGATGCGGTATTGAACTTTTATCTCTCTCCGTCACACGAATAATCTAAAATCGAAAGTTTGTATCTTCCTCTTTGACACACTTGCAACTCGAGCGATAAATTTTCGATGTTCGTGGTCCCTCAGGTGCCAAAATCAGTATTCACGAATGGGTGTCTTGCATCCTTTGGTTAACATTCTATTATTTTATTTATTTTAAATAATCTATTTAGATCTACAAAGCTGAAACAGTTTCCAATTATGACTAAATAATATTTCGGTTGCTCAGGCAAGCCTTAAGTTCTAATGTTACTATACTTAAATGCATTTATTAAATTAGGTAATAAATATGCTATTGTATGAGTACAGTAGAGTACATTGTATATATAAATTAATAACGTTTACATTAAATTAATTTGTCGACATCCATTAGGCTGGGCCGTTTTTGTACGGAGAAAAATAAAATAAATAAATGAAATATAAAAACGCAATCGACGATTATATCATTAAATTTTTCACACAGCTTAAGCCCTGTTTTAGTAAAATAAGGTACAAAGTGGTACACATAGGTAAATAAATTTCCTTGACCATCGTTCTGTAGCATAACTTCTTGATTTGTTAGGTAAAAATCTGATGTAATTCATGTAATATGACAACTTTATGTAATTTCACCAACGCGTATCTACTCGAGCGAGCTAAATAGTGAAATCTATATCTAAAATAAATCAAAATTCAAAAAAACTCTTAGCTTTCACAAATTAAAATAGAAAAAAATCCCTTCAATTTAAAAACATTGCTAAAATACTTGATTAAACAATTCCAGAAGTCCATTAACTTTAAATTGAAACCCAGCTAAATCAATCCAGGCTTATATCGGGTTTAAATCAAATTTCGATGCTGAAGTATTTTTTAATGATTGTTCCTGATGGCGCGTGTTGTAATAGTACATTGTGCATCTAGGGAGGTAAGAACAGGATTACTAACGAGAGTCTGGTAGAAGCCCGACGCAGCAGGCGGAGGGCTTTTAATGACTCGAGTTTGTAATCCTCTTACCGACCGTGATGTGCATACAATGTTCTTCATCACACTTGTAAGGGAAAAATATACAAATGAAATGAATCTATTTATTAAAGTTGAATGTAAAAGTACAATTGCTATTGTTAGTGAAATTTAATGACATGTTTTATCTTGGATATTTAATAGATTGGATTGAGTTGGTGATATTTTGACTAGCTTGATCCATTTCTTGGTCCGAAGGTTGACTCTGGGTTTGTATCAGGGGGTATTATTAATTGAAATAATTAAAATGATTAATATCATTAATTATTCTCATTATTTTATTCTCTGTGTTAATCAAATGTTTGTACCTTGTAAATGTTTTGTTCTTTCTCATGTACCGAGGTGTGCAATAAAGAGTATTCTATTCTATTCTATTCGAACTTGCTAAGTCATGCTGCCAGATTGTACCGATATTCAAAACTAAATCTCTTGAAATAATCTGTGAAATAATAGTAAAATATTAAATGTAATGCAGATAAATATTCCGTACAGTAAAGTTGGTTTATAGCCAAGTTTGAAGATTTGAAAAAAGCCTTTGCTGATGCAAAATCTCCTTAGTCTGAAGTGAAATGACGTAGGGTACGATATTTTAAAACTAAACTCATAACTCCCTCGGGAGTTATATTAGTTATATTATTTTAATATTTTGTACTTATATAAAATAATAGATAATACGTACTCAAAAACGATCGTTATTTAAACTAGGTTTATTGGATTACTACGTGTTTGTTTTCCGGCGTTGATTTATACTTCAGTGGATTTCTTGTTTGCAATTATATACCTATAGCTTGATTTCTATATAGTACTATCTTTTGCCCGCGGCTTCGCTCGCGTTAGAAAGAGACAAAAAGTAGCCTATGTCACTCTCCATCCCTTCAACTATCTCCACTTAAAAAATCACGTCAATTCGTCGCTCCGTTTTGCCGTGAAAGACGGACAAACAAATAGACACACACACTTTCCCAATTATAATATTAGTATGGATGGACAGTACCTGGGTGACCAAGCGAAACTAGGAATCATCAGAATCCGATCCAAGTGATATCGATCGCTCGCTCCCGAATATACACACAGGGCCTATACCACAAAAATCGAACGATTGCGGATTTGCATCTCCATCTCTGTCACACTTTTATATTGGAGTGAAAAATTATTAAATTGAGCCATTATGTTACCTTAAACGGACCTATAATTATAGGCCCAAATTAAAAGAATTAAAAAGACCACAAATCTAACGTAAGTCTCGATTGATATTTAAGTTTGTCAATACTTTATACACGATGATGTTTAATCATTGATCTGCTAGTCTATAATGGTCGGGTTTTTATCGTTTACCGACGTTGCTGTCACGTTCTAACAAGTATGTATGTGCGAAAGTGACGCATAGCGTGATAAGCGATAAAATGGCAACCATGCTAACCCTCCAGGAGTAGAAAAATAATAATATAACGTAGTAATGCATATATGACAATCCTTATAGGGCAAGATATGCGAATTTCATAATTGTATTATTATTTTATTGTTATGTTATTTATCTGCGAATTGTTGTGTAATATTTATCCTGAAATAAAATATTCCGTTTCATTCCTTTAGAGTAGCCCCGCAATTACGCAATTACTCGGAAATGTGATCCGCTAGCTAATTGTGTTTTCATGTTATATTACTGGCTGCAGTTTTTGAAGAGCACGCGGATTTTGAAATTTGTGCTCAATTGTATGAATAGAGCCTTCGCTTGTGTGAAGATTGTGATATGTATATAGGTAGAATATTTGATAATAAAATAAAGTCATTAAATTTTTGGTATAAACTGAACTATTCTATTTGGCACCTGATCAGCACAATATGGAGATTTCACAACACATAAACAAATAAACACAAAATGTACGTAATAGTTTACCGCGCATATCAGCTGAATGCGAATGCCCTAATTTATAAAATCGAACGATGACTCACGCATATTCTATCAAGCATTTGTGCTGTAGTTTAAATATGAATAGCATCACGTACAGTATAACGTTCATGCGTGTGGTTACGGGTTAAGAATTTCACTACCGTCTCATGAGTGTTGTAGAATAGAAGTCGACAGTGGGATATGGGTTCATGTGCGTTGTGGGTGAAGGGTTAGCATAATAGCATTACATTACTGACATTACATCAATAGGGATGACGACTAGGTTGAAAAACTATTTAGTTCGTCAGATTACCCAAAATTATTAGATACGTATTTTTCCTTTTTCAAGATAATAAACTAAAATTGACGAAGATGAAGAGCATCAAAGTTCCGGGGTGAGGGGCTGATGACGTCCCTAGTAGGAAAGATTTGTACCTAATTGTGACATCACAAACGCACTGTATATCCGTCTTTTTTTATTTGACGAAGAAAAGAAAAAATACGTGTCGATTATTTTTTAATAATCTAACAGACGGACTAATTAGGTTTTTTGTCGTCTAGCCTATTGTGACATCTTTAAACCCCTCCTTCTTCCTAGAATTATCTCGGTTTATGCCACAGCTCATGGAACCTGGGGTCTGCTTTGGCACCTAATCCCAAGATTTGGCGTAGGCGCTAGTGTTACGAAAGCGACTGCCATCTGACCTTCCAAGTCAGAGGGCACACTAGCCTTATCGAGGTTTGCTGGCCATATAAATACGTTCGGGCATATCTGCCCGATCTGCCGATAAATGTATGGGATATTTGTCTGGTGGATGCCCGGCGGACATAGGTAGTCACTATGGAAACCTGCGGATTGCCCGAACGTATATGAACCGCAGTAAGTACGGTTTCCTCACGATGTTTTCCTTTACCGAATTAAAGTAGAGTACTCTGCTTATCTCTTTTGAAAATACAGGCGTTTAAGTGTATGTAGGTATGTGTTATATTGTTTTCCCGGGAATATGACACCGACACGGCGAAGGGAGCAACCCGATCTCTTAAAAAATAAACCTTACACCGAAAAACATCCCCCTTTTTTCCTTTGTGTCGAAAAGGTTTTGTTTACTGGTTACATTTAAAAGTAAAATGTTTAATGCTTTGTGATAGAATTGGCTTTTAGGGTAAATCCGAGAAAAGTGTAGTATTGTGTTTGTGTCCTTAACAGGCCCGAAAGGTGGACATTTGGACAATAACTGATGAGGGTATCCGACCCGTGTATTCATTAGTCGCAAAATAATAGTTTATTTATAATACAATAGATTTATGTAGTCATTGTGTTCACATGTCGCTGTATAACAATCCTTTGGGCGCTTGCTTTTCTGTTCAATTTATAACCATATTTAAAATTTTAAAAAGTATAATATAAGATTGTCAAAGACAAAGAAGAAGAGATGAAAGTGAATGGTTCTCTGTACTAGAGCTTCGTTCCTCTCATATAAGTAAAACTAGCTTTTGTTCATCATCATCATCATCAGATCTGCTGGACATAGGCCTCCCTCAAAGATTTCCACAATGACCGGTCCTGCGCCACCCGCATCCAGCGGACTCCTGCGACCTTCACCAGGTCATCAGTCCACCTTGTGGGGGCCTACCCACGCTGCGCCTTCCGCTACGCGGTCGCCACTCGAAAACCTTTCCGCCCCAACGGCCATCGGTTCTACGTGCAATGTGCCCCGCCTACTGCCACTTAAGTTGAGCGATTCGGAGAGCTATATCGGTTACTTTGGTTCTGCTGCGGATGGCGCCATCGTATCACGCGTTCGTCTCCGTAGAATTATAACAAAAATTATCATATGTTCTTTCTCAGGAGTCAAACTATACCCGTCCCGCAAACTACTGGCTTTCGCCTTGTTGAGCTATTTCAATCAACTCTGTAAATCTTTAGGATATACTACCAAATAGCCAAGTCATGAAATATCACCAGATAAAATCACTTTCTAAGAAATGACTAAGCGTTTTCAGAAGTATGTATGTATGTAAACTCTTTATTGTACAAAACACAGAAAAATTAAAATTTACAAAAGGAAAACAGTAAGTACAAAGGCGAACTTATCCCTTTAAGGGATCTCTTCCAGTACAAAAAACGTAAAAAAACAAAAAAAAACACAAAAGAAGAAGTATTACAAGAATCCCATCCCGTAAGCGACACTCTCATGGAATGCTCCTTCAGTGGGTTTAGCGTGAAGAGATAATAGACAGACAGAAATTATCAAATGGTTAGGAGGGTATAAAAAGAAAAATATAAGCGTTATGGCCATTTGGGCTTGTACTTGGGCAAAGGGAAAATGGTTAAGTTTGCCGACTCCCCTGTGTTACTTGAAGCCAAGCGTGTATTTAAAAATGAAAAATATAATTTATAGTTGCCAACGCAAAAAATAATTTCTTACATTAATTAAGCTGCAGCTAGCAGCTTAATTAATGTGATGCTTAATTAATCAAGCACGAACTCTTAATGCTGCCATAATTCGAATATGACCCGTAGACCTATCGCAATGAAGGTATCGGTTAATGAAGTGTAATTATTGTATAGGTAGTTCCACTAGAGTTGAGGTCACGCACACAACAACGTTGTCTTGTAATGACATCGAGATTTTAAATTGAATGTTTTTTCCTACCGATGGCAAGTTTTTATACCTGTCAAAAATATATCTTGAAGTGTATTAATTGACTTTAACGTTCACTCATTCATTTCACTTTATTGTTATCAGTACTTTATGTAGCTGTGTGTGAAATCATTCACTTCAACTCTCGTGAAACTACCTATAGGTACCTGCCTTTTCTTTGCTCTATGAGAAGAACACCGAGCCACCTCAGCCACCGAGCGAGGTTAAGACAGGACAGATGTGCTCTTAAAACACATACATAGTTTGCATGTGTTGGGTACAAGCAAATTTTACAACATAATTGTTTATTGAGAAAAACACTTCTACTTCTATTTCAAGTAAATGCTTAGGTTTGAGAAATCATCACCACCTTTTGAAATTGAGTTATTCCATCGCATCGAAAATTTCATGGAACCACTTCGGAGATCTCGGAGATTTAAAAGATAGAGAGTACGCGAAAGATACCTACATAGAAACAAATCGTTGAATGTCGAACGTCTTCCCGTTTTATAAGACGTACTTAATGATTACTTTGAAATACTACATACAGTATGTGAAGTAACGAAAACCATTTAATGAAACCCGTTAATGTTTAGATCATAAAAATGAACACGGTACATATTTTATATAAATTTTGACACTTCTGCCTACTTATACATATACGTTTGCCTATCTTACATATTAAAAATATATTTATTATTATTGTTTTGCAACTGTCCCTGTATAATACGTTTACAATCTTATGAATGACATCTCTTAAATTATGAACTGACAGACAGGGTAAAAACATGATGTTGTCTGAATTTGCCTAGGTTCAATAAACAACACGAAAAGCGCTTGCGCGTTGCCAATGGCCTCGGCGATTAATAAAATGATTACCTAGGTTACTCATAAACAGTATTCAAACTTTCAAAGCGCATAAGCGTTAACATGGAAACGTAAATGTTGATCAGTTTCCCTTAGTTAAATATCAACAGTACGCAATACGAATGCACGAATCAAAAACGTAAACAAACCTTAAAGGTGTTACAAATACCATTAAGCGACTGCAATAAGAAGGTACTCAACAAATTCATTTAGCGATTTCAAATCATTAAAACGTACTTAAGCACGTAAAATGCACGTCATTGCATTTTTCTCCATTTCCCCATCAACGAGTTTCAAGGAATGGTTTTAATGAGTTTACATACTGTACATTTTAAGCAGATCAGACAATTTTTCATTGCTCCATGAAAACAAATAGCCGCTCCAAGCCCACCTGAGTAAATCCGTTTATTACTCGTTACGACTTTTATTGATGAATAGGTTGCGGTTCAACCACTTGATACTTGACTTGTATTTTCAGGGATGATGGCAAGAGACTTGATGGGGGGTGTCCTTGGTTCTTTGGAGTTTGGATCGGATGCTAGTGTGGGATGCTACCTGCGTAGAGTAGACACGTTGGCACCGTCCCACCGCCAACGAACTAATGTAAAAGCGGCGGAACCGCTGAAAGCGCCGAAATTTTAAAACGTAATAAATATAAGCGCCTGGGCAGAGATTACCATTTTGTACCATTTGGGGTCGAATCTCTACTTCCACAGGGTCCCATCCCAGCGTAGGTACTTTAAGTGGAGAAGGGAAAATCTTTTATTTTCAAAATATTTACACTGAGTGTAATCTACCTCTACCTACTTTAAATCTAAAATAGGTCCTTGAGGCATTGTACCTAGGATGCTGGCGGCATTTCCTCGTTGTATCGTAATGCTGATACGTTGTGCGAGGAAGCTACCAGGTCTTCGGTCACAAGTAATATATAATTATCTATACATATATATATATATATATATATATATATATAATCATTATATTATTTGCAGTGTAATAATATAAATGAAACAATTAATTAAGATGGCGTTAAATTTCTGTTTGGTTCTGTTTATTTTTGGATTTTTTGTTATAAAAGGAAAATAGAAATATATATATATATTTTATATTAAGTATTTGTGTCAACTTTGTTAATACTGTTATATTCTCTTTTTTTATATATACATATATTCCTTTATTTTTTGCAATTGTATACGGGTAGGGTACACAGATAGCTCATTTTTAACTCTGTAGTACCAAAATTAAAAACGATGTTTAATGTTTTCTTAAGGAAACTGTAAGTCTTGTTTTAAGTAATAGCTCCAGTGTTATATATAACTATAAAAGTCTGTTTGTTTCTTAATTAAATAAATAAAATAAAATAAAATAATATATATATATATATATATATATATATACGACGAAAGTCTGATTCGATCAGTGTGTGTTGCCAGTGATGACATACGGTACTGAAACGTGGTCGCTTACAATGGGCCTCATAAGAAGGCTCAAAGTCACCCAAAGGGCAAAGGAGAGAGCTATGCTAGGAGTCTCTCTGCGAGATCGTATCAGATGTGAGACCTTCCGCAGCAGAACCAAAGTAACCGATATAGCTCTCCAAATCGCTAAACTTAAGTGGCAGTGGGTGGGGCACATTGCACGCAGAACCGATGGCCGTTGGGGCGGAAAGGTTCTCGAGTGGCGACCGCGTACCGGAAGGCGCAGCGTGGGTAGGCCCCCCACAAGGTGGACTGATGACCTGGTGAAGGTCGCAGGAGTCCGCTGGATGCGGGTGGCGCAGGACCGGTCATTGTGGAAATCTTTGGGGGAGGCCTATGTCCTGCAGTGGACGTGTTTCGGCTGAAATGATGATGATGATATATATATATGCAGAAGCAGCCTGAAGCAGCCTGGAGCACAGTGTTAGATGTTAAGGTACATTATGACGTGTTTTGGTCCGACCATCACCCATTAGAAATTAAATGTAATTTAAAATTAATTGTTACTAAAAATGACGTAGACTGCAAGGAACACAACGCTGTTACGTGGGGGGTGAGAACGCCCGATCAATTGTCATCTTTTAATAATTATTGTAATGATAAGCTTAAGTTGATTGATTTTCCTAATGATCTTAGAGATTGTAGTGACATGTTTTGCAATAATACAAATCATAGAAAAATAATTGACAGGTTATATGGTAAGATTGTCAACACATTAAGGGACGCCGCAATTCTGAGTTCTCGAAGAGTGGTTTCTAATAGGAAAAAACCAGTTGTGGGCTGGAATAAACACGTTCGACAAGCTCATGCGGAGGCTAGGCTGGCATTTCGAAATTGGTTTGACTATGGTAAGCCGACAGGTGGCGTTTTACACCAAGCAATGGTCGAAGCTAGGAGAACCTTTAAGCGGAAACTAAAGTGGTGCCAAGATAATGCTGAACAAATCAAAATGGATACTATAGCTATGCACCACTTCAATAAAGATTTTTCGAGTTTCTGGAAACAGACCAATAAACTGAATCCCAAGTCTGGTCTCCCAGCGAGCGTCGAAGGAGTCAGTGATCATGGCCAGGTTGCTGAGCTCTTCAAAAATCACTATAGAATTGAGTCAGAATTGCATGGTGGTAATGATGTGCCTCGCGTGGAGCATGCGACAGAGGGACTTCGTGTGAAGATTACAGCGAAGGATGTGGCCGAATTGGTGAGGGGAATGAAGCGCGGTAAGTCTCCAGGGCACGATGCGCTCAGCATAGAACACTTACAGAACGCTGGGGTGCATCTTCCCAGAGTGCTCGCCATGCTCTTCACCTTCTGCTTGGGCCATACATACCTACCTGACGACATGTTGAAAACTGTGGTAGTACCTATAATTAAGAATCGTACAGGAGATGCCGCTAGCATCAATAACTATAGGCCAATTTCATTGGCGACTATTGTGGCAAAAGTGCTGGACGGCTTGTTAGACAAGGAACTGGAAAAACATTTAACTCTGCATGATGCGCAATTCGGATTTCGGTCCGGTCTTTCTACAGAGACTGCAGTTCTTTGTCTAAAACACACTGTGAGGTACTATGCAGACAGGGAAACACCTGTATATGCATGTTTCCTTGATCTGTCAAAAGCCTTCGATTTGGTATGTTATGACAAGCTGTGGCAGAAACTGTTTGAAGATACGAGCCTACCCGGTGAGTTGATTGATATGTTTAAATTCTGGTACACTCATCAAAAAAATGTCGTCAGGTGGGCTAACTCGCTGTCCTCCACATACAACCTCGAATGCGGTGTGAGACAGGGAGGCTTGTCGTCGCCCAGGCTTTTCAGTTTATATGTTGATAGTTTGATCCGGGAGCTCAGCGACACCATGGTTGGATGTTCAGTGGATGGCACATTTGTGAATAACATTAGTTACGCAGACGACATGGTGTTGCTGGCGCCTTCGGTGAAAGCTCTCAACAAAATGATCAGTGTCTGTGAACAATATGCAAAATCGCATGGTCTTAGGTACAATGCTGCGAAGAGCGTGATGTTGGTTTTTAAGGCAGGAACCAAATATTATCCATGTGTACCGCCTGTTAAACTATACGGCATTCCTCTTAGCAGCGTTAAAGAATTTAAATATCTGGGACACTGGGTCACGGAGAGCCTGAGTGATGATAAGGATGTAGAGAGGGAACGCAGGGCGCTTGCAGTTAGGAGCAATATGTTGATTCGTAGGTTTGCGAGGTGTACAAACGAAGCTAAGATTACCCTTTTTAAAGCATTCTGTCAATCATTCTACACCTGCAGCCTATGGATCAAATATACACAAAGAGCTCTCGGCGCCCTGCGCGTTCAATATAATAATAGTTTTAGGATGCTGTTGGGGCTGCCGCGCCATTGTAGTGCATCGGGGATGTTTTGCGAAAGGCGCACAGATGGCTTCCAAGCCATAATGCGCAAGCACGTCGCGTCCTTGCTGAGGCGCGTACGCGGCAGCCCGAATAGCCTCCTACAGACGGTGGCAACGCGCCTAGACGGACCATTCCAGCTTCACTGGGATAGACTGCACTTTTCGTCTAACTGACTTGTTTTTATTTTTATGTTTAAGGTATTTTTGATTTAATTAATTTATGTTATTTTTAATTTTAGTTTAAATTAGTTATTATGTTATGGATTATATTATCTGAAATAAAATGAAAATAATAAATAATAAAATAATATATATGTACATAGGAAATAGATAAATATGTAGATAAGGAAATTCCCGAAACTCAGGAACAGATATTTGTGATAAACACACAAATAAATGCCTTTACCAGGATTCGAACCTTGGACTTCTAGCTTTGAAGGTAGGGTCACTGGTAGTGAGTGATATGAGTGTAGGATGTGGGGGTTTTCAGAAAAAGGTGTACTATTTTTAAGACAATGGGTCCTCAATTTTCCATACAAAAAAATTGTCAGGTTCATAACGGCCTATACAAAATGTATGAAAAAATGCATTACGAACCAGACAAAAAAGGGACTAACTCTTTTTCTTTATGTAAATCCTATATTTTCAAAAAAGGAATTGGCACACTTTTTTCTGTGAATGGAACAAGTTGCAAATAATTTAGAATCGCGCAATCGCTATCGACTCGTGGTTAAGTAAAATTCGTGGCACACTGACCGCTACTCGCTTCTCGCTGAGCGTCGGTACCAGGCCGCCAGGTTTTATATACAGGCGCCTAAAACCGTATAGGTACCTACATTTTTGGCATATAACCGTTTAAAGGCTCAAAAGCAAAATATTTCGGATATTGGAACGTCAATCAATCACACGCCGGCGAAACTTCGAAATGAATGTTTCGTATGAAAATATAATGTTATTACGTCATACATGAACATTGTTTCCTAAATTAAGTATAAACGATTCATGGTGATTAATTCGGGAAGTTTTCTAATCTGCGAGCTGCGTGCGTAGTCAAGTGTGCTTACCAAGTTATACGTGGCCTTATTCGATATCGACTGCGCTGCGGTGTTCGGGCATATGTCCGTCTCGCTCCTGCCAGAGGAATGGTACGAGCGAGATGGACATTGGACATACTTCATTAAAATCCGCTATGTGCTGACACTTGTATAGTTGGTATATGTAGTTGATCTTTAAGTGGTCTTGATTGGATTAAGACCGGTAGGCATTGATGCGTAACTGTTGTTTCAATTAAGATTGGGTAATATATTTGTCAATCGAACAGCGACGTTTGTGCAAATTGTTCAATTGGGTACATTTAGAAAGAAACTAACTCAAAGATAACTGTATAGTAGTAAAATGATAAAGAAACTGGTATCAGGTCTATCTAGGGCAAGAAATTTTAATAAAAAAATGGCATTGAAATCGGTTCATTCGTTCAGAAAAGACGATGCCACCGGCAGACATCCAGTGAAACTGAACCCCCACCCTTCTGCCGGCAGAATCTAATTATCTTTTTGTATAAAATGGTACATTATTACGTTAGAAAATTAAAGCGTATTCATGTCAATAATGACAATGTCAATTATATAAATAACATTATACACGGTGTTTCACATAACACTAAAAACCTGAAAACCGTTTGTTCAGAATCGAGAGTAGAATCGATTGAGCTTTATATTGATGGGGTTTTTTTTGTATTATTAGTAATTTTTTGCGTGCCTAGTCTACAAATTCGTAATACAACATTGTGCTTATCGCATTGCTAGAGGTTGTATACCTTTTTCAGTATTTAGGGGTATTCTAGTAATAATGGCTGGTTACTTGGACGATTATTTTTTCCACTAGGTATGAGTTTGAAGTTGTTCGTCAGTTTCATTTTAATGTTCATTACGTTCATTATTTCAATGTGCAATATTGTGAAATGGTAAGAACGTTAGTGCGCTGCAATAACAATGTTAACTTAGCGGTAAGGCGTTATCATGAGGAGTTTGGCCGCAGCTACTCAACGGCTTCGGGACTACGGTTCTTTTCAACCACCTATGGCCAGAGAAACGCATGTTGAAGTGAACCCTGTTTTCGAGGAGGCCGTCTTAGGGTCACTTGCACCACCGAAAATGGAGGGTTAACCCGAGGTTAACCCTCCATTTTATATTGAATTTGACAGTTGACAGCCCACTAACCTTTAGTTAAGCGGGTGGTGCAAGTGGTCCTTAGAGTATTTTCACGTTAATCTGACGGCTAGTACCTACACGAAAAGTTAGGTTATTTGGAGAATTTTGAGAGACGGCCATCAACATCCTTATCACTACCGCCTGTGTCAAGAGCTAATTCTAATAAGGCTATCCATCGCGGTTCAACGCGGAAACGCAGCGAACGTGTTGGGTACTTTTGCGCCTGAAATGGTTCGGGGTGGGTTATTTGACTGACTAAATATTTGACATGTCGTATTTGTTTTATTTTATAATTTGTTTTATTTTATTGTGCCAGGTTTTTTTTTTAATTAGTAAATGTTTTAGGTTAAGTAATTTATGTTTTGATGTATTTTTATAATTGTAATTAAATATATTGTTTTTATTGAGTGTAGAGTTAAAAGTCGACTAAAGCTGTACAGAAAATCAAACATACAATTAAAAAAAAAATCATCAAATTAAAAGATGAATACTCTAGATAAGTGTAAAAAAATAAAAACCAGTTTGGGTGATATCGGAGCACGTGTACCAATGAAAGTCATGGCCAAAATAACAAAACGCAGTATCCCGCTGTCTCTCTGAAAGGGCCTTATTACACGACGATTTCCGAATTGAAAACGTGGCGAGCGCACAGCGAGTTTGCCAAGATTGTGAAGCGAGATCGCCGCGTGGGAGTAAATTATAATAATAATACTAGCGACCCGCCCCCCGGCTTTGCACGGGTTATTATTATACATATAAACCTTCCTCTTGAATCACACTATCTATTAGAAAAACCGCATCAAAATCCGTTGCGTAGTTTTAAAGATTTAAGCATACAAAGGGATATAGAGACAGATAAAGCGACTTTGTTTTATACTATGCAGTGATATACGGGTGCTTACCACGTGTTTGAAGTCTACTGTAGAAATCTATAGATGCTGGCGGCTTCGCCAACGCACTTTCAGTGCATATTGCCATATCTTGCTCGCACATGCGGGTGGAAGCGGGATGCAACACTGTGCTTACCATGAGTTGTATCCGTAGGCGTTACCGACTGCGCGATTCTAACGTATGTCCGTCTCGCTCCTGCCAGAGTAGTGGTAGGCATACTGGAGATAACGTATCTATCTTTCGGAATCTATAGCGACTTATGGTAGAGGCTCTGAGGGCGATAGCGAGCGCTGTGTGCTGGCGGTGAGCTAAACTCGCTGTGCCTTCACGGCGAACTGTTACCAATGGTAAACTTGCCATGAGTTGTTCGTGGCCTGATTCGATAGCGACTACAGCGTTCGGGGATATGTCCGTCTCGCTCCTGCCAGAGTGATTAGACGTACGAAATTTCCTGCCCCCCATTTGATGGATGCCTTACTATAGTTACAGCGATAAGTTTTCCAGTAATACGCCCACTCAATCATTGATGTAAGTACCTACATAAATAAAATAAGTAATATATTAATATCAATGCTCTGAAATACTTAATTATTTTTATAATGATTGTTTTATAATTAAAACATTAATTTTGGGGAAGTTTATTGCGAATGTTATAAGAGTTCGTGATTTAATAAAAGTTAGTTTGAGTCATCCATATTCTAATCTAGGTTAAGCATCCCTTTTGGTGAGTACATCACATCCTTAAGAAGTTAATTGTTAAGGGTACATTTCTGAAAAGGCACTTTCCAGCGAAACCACTTTCTTAAGACACACGCAGTTCGGTCATATTTCTTGATGAGAATTGAACTTTTCTCTTTTTTCTATAACTTGGTTGTTTTCCAAAGGGTTACAATTTTTCCGGTTTTAATAGGTTTGATATTCTGAAATATTTTGAAGCCAAGTAACATCGCTACATGAGATTTTTCAGTTTAATAACAATGAAAGAACAATGACCCTAATTAAAAAAATAGATAGGTAATTGTACACACGCGTTCAAAAGTGCATGGCAATTTATGAATGAATTATTTCATAAATTGCCCCTGCAACTTTGAACAGTATAGTACAATCAAAAGGATAAGTAAGGTAAATTGTATAGCAAATGATCACTTCCCAAACAACTTTCCCCATAATTTCGTTTGGCTAAATCATCAAATGGCAAACACGTTTTACATATATACTTTTCGCATATTCCTATTTGGCACACTAACCTACCCCCATCTTATGCTAAATGAAACTATGCGGAATATGAATTTGGTAATCGTTCGTATGGCAACTGCGTGCGTAGCCAAGATGCCAATCGCTCACGATTAATAACGTATCGTAGCTACCTCTCTCTACCACTCTTCCTTATTAGTGTGATAATGACAGTTGCGTTTCGTTAGCGACTGAGCGTGAGCGATTGGCATCTTGGCTAGGCACCCTGAACTTTATGCGATATGTGCTGGGAAATTAAATTATACGAAACAAAATTCGCTGAAGTGGCAGTACACCTATAAGTGCGTGCACATTATTGTCCCTTTCATCTTACCCGAGCTCTATGTATCAAATCAATTTCCTTACAGTAACATAATAATATTAAACCCTTCGCGCGACGTTTGCCAAAGAGGTAGATCCTGCCGATTTCATAATAAACTTTCTTGGCACTGTGTAGTGCTGGGAAATCAGAAAGGCATATCAGTGTAATTTCATCAAGTTGATATGCTCTTTTAACACTAAAGTGCTGTACGTACGAGTCTTGCGAGAGTATTCGAATCAATTGGGATTGATTTAATAAATATACGTAGATATATGTAAGATATACCGGGCTGGCATTATAACACGAGCAATAAATTTAATCCCCAAACTGAACAACTTCAGCGACTTTGAAATATAATGTGTGTTTTGATTTTTATTACACTTTAACGTTTGTTTGAAGACGCAGTCTACTGCGAATTTCGTTATTTTTGTTGTACTATGACAAGAGAAGTCAATTACTCGTAGACTGATGTTAAGGTTCATTGAAAATAGTATTAATTTGTATGAAATAGTGAAATCCATAAACACATAATTTTATAAAGTTGTTAGGTTTGAAGATTATTGAAGTATCGTACTACTTACGATAAAAATGTTTTTTCCTGTTGTGGGGCCAACGCGGTATAAGTACCTATATACATCGATACCAGACCTATTTAATGTGACGAGTCCCAGGACAGAAGTCAAGTGACTCAGGAAATATTTCCAGACTGTATATAGGTTAAGAGGTATACCTAAATCTAGTTTTAAGGATATACTTTCTATCTAGTGTAACTTTGATACTTCTATGAAATATCTATGAAATCTAGTTTTAAGGATATACTATTGTATCTAGTGTAACTTTGATACAAGTAAAAGTATTTAATCAATTTGTCTTCGGGTGATTTGACATGAACATGAACTTAGGTACCACACCCAGCCAGATATGCCTGCTCCTACGACGAGTGTGAAAATTCCTAAAATTACCACTGAATTACAGAAGGCCTAGTATAAAAATTGTACGACATTAACTCCTCGACCGTGTTAGCGTATCGGGAGTTCAAATTATGTTTGCCGTTTATTTAAATCATCCGGCAACTTTCATATTTTGACCCCTCGATACGCTAACGCGGTCGAGGAGTTAATGTCGTACAACTTTTATACTAGGCCTTCTGGTGTTTCAGGCGTCCGCGTAAATAATAATAAGAATAAAGTGAATATTTGTGCACTACAAGGACAATTTTTACAATAAACTGTTATCAGAGCGCCTACCACGAACCGCGAACGAAAGTATACCTCCCTTTCGCACTTGTGATTTCTCACTCAAGTGCGACAGAGAGGTGAAACTTCGTTCGTGGTTCGTGGTAGGCCTTCAGGACTTAAATTAGTAGGTAGCAACAGGATTAGTAGGGAACAATGGACTTACTATAGGACATATGTCGTGTTTCTTGTAACAATTGTCAAGAAATCTTCACAAAAGTTGTAATTAAAACTTTTGTGAAGCTGTAGTTTAGTGATAATAATAATCTTTATTTATAACTAATATTTGAAACGGGATAATTACCATGTATGTTTGTTTTATTGAGCACCCGATATTTCGACACTGTTGCAAGCGTCATATTGGTAGTCAAGATAATAGCACGCATAATGCTAGTAAGCGGTGTCCGTAACCCATGGACGCCTGTAATATCAGTAACAATGATGCTGACAATTGTCACACTTGCCTCCGTGGTGAAATAGAGGCTTGTATCGATAGTTGAGTTGTAAGTAGCCGATGTATACTATGTCGGTCTCGCTCGTACCACTTCGCTGGCAGGAGCGAAATGGACATAATTTCGAATCGCGCAGTCGCTATCGACTACGGTTACGTACAACCATCTCATGGTAAGCATACTGGTGTAGTATTCCATATCCTGTGGAGGAGTTCTCCCAGGTATAGATAGGTCTACCTACTTTTAGCTTCTCGGCCATTTTTATTTATACGCGGCTTCAAAAAGGTGTGGCTTTTCTCGTCTTAGTATGTGTCCCAAGTAACACATTCGGACGCATTGAATCCGCTTTGTTATTATTTTGCCGTCTAATATATCACAGATATTACAGAAGTTTCTGTCTTTATGCACGGGGTTATTTTTATTTCAATATTACCTATAAGTATGTAAATAAGTTACTATTTTTGTCTTCTGACAATTATTTCGAGAACGTCAGACAACGCGCTACTACCTTGAACCTTAAATTTGGCGTACCTACCTATATATTATTCAAATGTCGTAAAGCTTCACTGTGAGAAGTATTTTTATATTACTTAGTCTTTTTTACCTTTTTTTAGCGGTTTAAAATGGGGTTGATCAAAAAATCCTTTGTTATTGGATTATAAGATAACTGGCAGTGTGGGCAGGTCTGTGCGATATGGAATTTTAATAAATCTGAAACTACTTAATAAAATTAAATCCATTTACTATCAGACTGGTTTGGTCCAAATTATGTTACTAACAAAATTTGGACCAAACCAGAACAACCGACATTTTATTAACTTCCGGAGTAATCATTTCCGAAAATATTCAATTCAACGACATTTCACACTTTTGGGTTGGAACGAAAAAAAAGACACCAAGACTTTTCGTGTAGGTACGAAAGCTACCCTAAAAAAATCCTTGTTATGGTTATGGTTATGTTATGATTGATATATTATATATAAGGTGCTAACAATTTAGTCACGGATATTTTTACCGCTGATAGTACTCGGTTCTCGGAGTACATTTAGGTATGAAACATCATAAGTTTTGTTATGTTTTTTTGGAGAAAACTAGGAAACAAATTTGCAACGTTAAAAAACCCTGTTAGTGTGATTATTAAATAAGTACTCATTGAACATATTTTAGTACCTCTTTTACCTAACACCTAACTGACCACTTAACGTCAAATCAAATACTCGATTGTCAACGTCATGCTAAACATCTTGTCAGTTAAATTTGCACATGGTGATTATTTTTAGACGGAATTATAATTATTATTTTTGTTCGGTAAATGAAAAAAAAAACATACACAAAGGTTCCTTTTTTTTCTTTTTTGTTTCTTTTTTTTTCATTAATTATACTTTAAAGTTAATTGTTTTAATGCAATGTATTATCTCTTAAAATATCCGTGACTAATTTGTTAGCACCTTATATATTCGTACGGACAGACAGACCGACATGGCGAAATTATAAGGGTTCCTAGTTGATTACGGGACCCTAAAATTATCTCGCGTTAAATCGGGCCGGCGGCCGGTCGTCCCGGCTCAGATCGGCTCGGTCCGCCCTCTTAAATTGGCCACTCATTGTGAGGATCGTGATCACGAGGTGGTTTTGACTTGATGATCTGTCTCATCGGTCCCGGTCTATCGCAGCCCTCGCCACCTGGTGGCATTTGCCTGAGGTTGCTTCTTTGACTTGGTCAGACCATCTGCTTGGTGAACGGCCTCGGGCTTTCTTGCCTTCAATGCTCCCAACCACGACCAGTTTTCTAAGGCGCTCGTCTCCTCTTCGCATGATGTGGCCAAAGTATAAAAGTATACGCCCAGTCTAGCTGTAAAACTGTAAATACGAGTAAAACAACGTATGTTTCCAAATCATAATTGTAATTCTCTTTATTCCATTTCTTTTGGATATCCCCCAGGGATGACACTAAATTATTCGTCGCTGACGGCAATGTTTAGAATACATTTAGAATCTTAATGCGTGAAATAAATTGTACACGTAATTCGTCAGAGGATATGTTTTAGTAACTTTTACTTTTAGTAACTTGAACAGCTTTTGTGGTTTTATCCGAATTTAAATTTAAAATAATGGTAAGTAATTCTAATTTATTTTCTGCTACTTTTGTGGATGAAAAGTGGGCATATATATTCTTAGAAAACTTAAATTATCTTTAATTAGTTTTTGTCAATTCCTATTACTTTCTGTTTGCGCTACCTTGTCGTTATTGTTCCCTTTTGTTTATAAATTGTGTATTTACCTATATACCTCTATTATGTATATGTGTATTTTATGTAATAGTATATAGTTTGCTATTATAGATAGTATGTAGTATATGTAGTTTATATTAGTATTTATTTATTTCACTGTATGTAACGTTAGCTAATATGCCTAATATGCACTACCCAATAATTGTATCTCTATTAGCCGTGTCACTGTATAAAGGTTGTCTGGAAGAGATCGCTTTTTAGCGATAAGTCCGCCTGTTGTTACCTACTAATTTAAGTCCTGTTTATAGTTTATTGTAAACTTTATCCTTGTGGTGCACAATAAAGCATATTATTATTATTTGTGTCTCCGTTACAAACTCTCGGGTTTTTCGAGCCCGGTCATTTTTAAAGCGTACGTGGGGATACAGATCCAACACGCAGAGGCCGTTTGGAGAGCTTGGATGTCATATGGGACGCCTGTTGGAACCCATTCACGGGTACAACAATAAATACCCGTGAACCGGTCTCAGCAGGCGTTAGAGCTACTGTAAATGAAATGGAAAGAGTTCTGGTCTATGGATTGAGTTTGGATGGTCAATATAACTGGGCTATAGTAAAGAGATCCGGACACCTGCCATAACATTGCGATACACAGTGTTATCTAGGCGGTGACTCGCCACTCGCTAGATGGGCACCTGTTGAGCCATCGTACAGCCAGGCGCAACACCGGCGTGAGTGGCTCAGGGGTGTCGAGAGGTGGTGCTGCGCTTTCTCCGAAGTTACTCGCGGCGTTATGCCCTTTAACACTTCCACCCCTGGAGCATATAGCTCTGACGACTCCTCTCTGGACGGCCAATGAAGGCAAGCCAGAGCTGAGAGTCCTACGGGTCCCCTTGGGGTCCACTCCGGCCGAAGAAGACACGCCGGAGACGGAGACCCTGACCGACTCTCTGGAGCACTCGGGTTCGTGGGGTCGTTACTCCCCAACAGCTCGCCACAAGCTGCCCTGCGGGCTTATTATTATTATATACTTATAAACACGGCGGCGATGGCGAGACGACTTGGATGCCTTTAATAGTAACTGGTGGGAGATGGGGCAAAACAGGGATACGTGAAAGGAGGGGAGCGAGACCTTTGCCCAGCAGTGGAACACTATAGGCTTATATAAATAAATAAATTATAAACATTTATATACCGAAGTTTCATGTGTCATGGTTGTCACTTTCTGCCGGGTAGGCGAACATTTCTAGCAAGATTGCCGTTGACACTTCGCTGATTAATCACTTCTCATCACTTCATTAGTCAAGCCGAGACTGTATCGTAACGTGTTTTAAGGTACAACTAAATTCGCGATAGAACCGTTCTATGTTCTAATATGTGTACAAAACGCGAAAGTGTTAATTTATGTTATCTTAACCTTATATATTATTACTTTGGAATTTTTAGACATTCACGAATGCGGTTATAGTATATAATACGAGTAGGTATAGCAGTATAGATTGTAATAATGGATCCCGGAATTTTAAAAAGCAATTATAAGCTGTTGCATACACTAGTTTTTCTAAGACAGCCAAAATAGCGAAAAAATAAATGCATATAACAAATATTCGCGAAAACTGATAAACACACACATAAACGCCTTTTCTTACCAGAATTCGGACCCAGGACCTCCATTTTCGTAGGCAGGGTCACCCCCAACTAGGCTAGAGAGGCTGTTAAAATTTATATGATGTTTATTACTTAGACGTTTGAACACCCGTTTGCATTGACTGACTAAACGTACAAGTCAACCATTCGATTGGTGACTCTACTCTAGGCCACTCTAGAACTATCTCAAAATGAAACGTAATAAGAGATTTCTTACAATCCGATTTATAAGTCTTTCGATTCAAGTTACATATAAATAACGGGTGAGGAACGGCAAATACCTATGCCCTTTTGGCGTACTGGTAAACTCCAATAAAACCCCGAAATTATTTGACTCGGGTCACGACACTTATGTAAGTGCTTTTTGTTACAAAATAGCACTTTAAATATGCAATAGATACGGGTAGAAGTAATAAAATAGGGATAGTAATAAAACGTCCGAAAAAATATTAACGTAACCTATTTTACGAAATACTAAACGTACCGACTGAAATACTAGTATTACTCAGTTGTATGGACAAGACTCGGTTTAGGTCGTCATCTGAATCGCGTTAAGATATCAAGGTAAGGCCCTAGTTAGTATTCTATTCAAATTCAAAATTATTTATTCGCACCTTTAGTATTTATGTGTGCCGGTTTATTATATTCCATTTATTTATTTAAACTTCGTTGTTAAACAGGATTATACAGAGCACAGGGTTACGAACGAGTGTGCTAACCATGAAATGTAAGTAATCGTACTCTATAGCGATTACGCGAATTCGATAGTGTTTGCTCGCTTCCAGCAGTTAAAAACGAGCAAGATGCAAACACTGTCAAAGTAAGCATATTTAGGTCGTCATTCTACCATATGTGACAACAAGTGCTGTAAAGGACTTCTAAATGCCAGCGTTGTAGTTAAAAATGCTACGCGATTTGATACGTACTAATTCATTGACGTATTAAAACAAAGACACAAAGCAAAACAAAAACGTAAAGAAATGTGGGTCAGAATGACAGTAGCGATCAGCGAAGCCAACAAAACGGCAGGAAGAAGACACCTAATACCTACAAATATAGGTTAAAGGTGAACATGATGTCGGTATTGACTACCAGCCAATGTAAAGGTTAAACAGTTACCGAACCATCACGTGACTTTTACCATAGAAATTGGAGCATCGTTCTATCGCTCCGAGCACACTGAAGGAGACAGTTTGCAATCTTAAAACGATGACACTAGCTTTCGTGGAGGAGCTAGGGTGGTTAGAGTAGGGTTACCTCGTTATCACGCAAAAAAGGTACAATGGATGTCGAGTTGCGAAAAAAGCCCAGCAAAACTGAGTAACCAACTAGCGATCGATCGATTATGATCGATTCAATTTCTCGTCCCGTTCGATCTAACGAGAGTTTTATAAATTACGCAAAATTAAAGAAATATCTTAAAAGGTGTTAAAAGTAACGTTTTTACCTTTAATAATCTTTCCTCGATATGTTATCGATCGGTATGATTGATAATTTGTAAAAAATCTAAACAAAACGCAACAGGCTCAAAAATATTATTTTGACACTTTTTTTGTCGCCATTAGGTTCATACAAAGGAGGCGTCTTTATACCTACCATTTTCCATTCGACAAAAGAATATGCAGAAAAAATATATAAATGTATGGGTTGACAAGTATATTACTACGTAACCGTACGAATAGCCATATCGCAAAAATCGGCGGAATATTTTTGTTCAGGTGCATTTTGCCTTTGATGCAGGGAGCTAAGAAAATATTTCAAAGCAGGAAACTTGAGAGTTCCCGCGTTTCTTTGCTAAGATTTCAAAAGATTTTTATTTAAAGGCAAGCCGAAGCCCGTAAACATCTCTAATTAGAGCACGCATTGAAAGGAAATCAAATGTGTATAAATGTGTAGTACGTAGTTCCAATGATTAAAATACCTCATATTCATATGTGCACGTATATCTGTATAAGATTTTCTTCACACTTTCTCATAAATGGTGATATTGTATGCCAGCATTCTTAGACTTAATGAGCTGTATTACGCCCATGGCCGTAATGGATTTTCTTACATTTTACCGTACGCCTGGAGCTCCAGGAGAACCGCGTGGGGGTGCGCTACGCGCTCGCCGCTTGTAGCCGCCGCTCACCGCGGAGTACTGTGAACTGTGCTACTACTACTACCGACACTACCGCTAATCAGTATTGTTTATTTATCTGCGTAGTAAGTTTATTTATTTCCTCGCAAATGTGATGAAAAACATTGTATGTATCAATGTAACGTGTCTTTGACTCGGGTTTTGGAACTCGATTTCCCAACTTTTCGCTCCAATATATGAAATGACGCAGTTAATGATTCAATCTCATCCCTTTTACGAGGCAGTTTAATTTCCGGCTACTAACTTAAATTATACGTGCGCGTAAAACAGGATTTCAACATAATGCTATTTCTGTACGGATTTAATCTTTGACAATCATAGATATATAATAAAAGAACTGGATACCCAATCAGCCGAAAAAAAATTTTGGTTTGTCTATTTTTTAGGCCCACTTACACCACCTAGAGTTAGCCGCTGACCCGGTGTTCAGCTGTCAAATTCCATACAAAAAACGCGTAACTCCGGGTTATCTGGCTAACCCCGGGTGGTGCAAGTGGTCCTTAATAACTCAATGTCGACATTATATAGTTTATAAATAAAAATAAACTTGTTTATAGCTGGAGTTTTTCATGAACGCACATCAAATACAGTTAACACATTGAGTGCCAGCGAGTGCTACGCGCTACGCTGGTAGCCGATTCCGTCATTTTCCCGCTTTGTAGCGGAAAGCGACCACCCACAGAGAACTCCTCTAGCGGGTTCCCGGAACTCGATGTGTTAAGCTAAAAGTTTGTTTTCACACCACCGATTCATAAAAGGGTTTTTTCTTTTCAAGCTAGGAGGGATCAAAGTGCCACTTTTTTCCCTGCTGGGAGGGATCAAAGTGGCACTTTTTTGTTCGAGGACTACACATTTTTACGTTTTCGGGCATTAACTAGTGGCATCGTGGTATTGATATTATACTGGTATCGGCTTTGTTTATTTCCTCTTAGTGTGAAAAGCAGTATGTGTCACACGTTATCAACATTATTTTCGCCTTGGGCATTAACGCTTGAATCCCTCATTACGCTCAGGATTCTACTTTATTGTAGAATCCATCGATTCCTTGTAACACAAACTACTATTGTTCGTTTTACATTTGCATTTAGAAAGGGAGAATACACAATATTACAAAAACGTCGGTTAACTTTTTTTTTAAATAAGAGGAATGTCATTAAGCATTTGCGTTAACACTACGCCTTTTCCTAGAAATATACAGAAATAGGACATTAAAAGCTGGTATGTAGGTAATATATTGGATTTGATTTATTCTGTGAATTCTGTTGACTTATATTATGACGTAACTACTATAAGAATGAAATGAGATTACAAAAATACATTGAGCGCCAACGAACCGACTGTCGGGATTGTTGGTAGGCACTTTTCACTACATAGCGAGAAACCACGGAATCGGCTACGAGCGTACCGCGTAGCAATCGCTGGCACTCCACGTGTCAAACGCGGAAAGTACTTAATCCGCAGATGACGCTGCATTCGTATTTTTTTAATTCAAGGAGTAGGTACAATTTATTTATTTTTATTTTATTTCAAAAATTTAACACAGCATTACAGTTAAATACCAATGCACTGTGAAAATCATAAATTATACATAAAAATAATAATATGTAAAGCACAAAAGAGAAACAATAATAAACAAAAATCACTTAGTTCTAGGCGACGCAATAGTATGGCTCCGTTGCGTCGTCTGAACCAGCGGCACAGAATAAATAATAGTACAAGTCCAGCGGCATGGGATTCGGCAGGTTGCCCCGGAACCGCCGAAACACGACGCCCTTCGGCCAGAAGTCTGCGCTCGCGATGGTGTCCTGCAGCGGCCGCGGTACGCGCACCACAAACGAGCTGAAGTGCACGTAGTGGCGCGACTGCAGCTGCTGCACCCTCAGCGTATAGCCAGTCAACAATAGCGTGCCATATATACATATCGTATTTGCCTGTAATGGGTGGCTCAAGCATTCTCAATTAATCAGACTAATCTCGATAGGGCCTAGTTTACCCTCTAAGTCAAAGGTCAGATGGCATGGCAGTCGCTTTCGCAAAACTAGCGCCTACGCCGAATCTCGGGATTAGTTGCCAAAGCGGACAACAGGCTCCCTGATCCGTGGCATTAAGGATGACGCACACTAGCACGGGGCGGAACGGGAAAATCTGTCAATTTCTATAGAAAGAATCACGTGATAGCTCGGAGCCCTCGGATGTCACGTGACGCTTTCAAGAAAAAAGAGAGAGAAAGTGTTTTAGAAATTGACAGATTTTCCCGTCCCGTCCCGTTCTAGTGTGAGTCATCCTTAAGTCAGCAAAACGCTAGGAAGAAGAAGTTTTTCTATAATTTCTTAATCATGACCGTACAATGACTGACATAATTGGCTATCTTTGTTGCAAAATGAGTCAATACTTAATGAATAATAAATCATGGTTTGTTTTCACACGGCGTACTTTAAAGATGTGTATTTTATAATTATGATCAGCGTTATCGAAGACACGTACCGTGTCAGTGTTCTGTCTCTTTCCCACTCGTGTCGAATATGATAACCTGGATGTCATTCCAATCGCTCGTAGGTCATCGGCGAGTCGACAGATCGACTTACCAGTAGGAGTGTGTGATTACGCATCGCATAGTTATGACGAACCGCGTGGTCACGTAAAGGGGTCAACAACTTAGGTACCTATACTTACAAGTCATGGCCGACGGAAAATTACCTGTTTCATGACTTTAAATTTCGTAATTTCCGGAATAAAATTTTGCATTTTTAAATATTATCACAAATATCTATAGTATCAGGTATCAGTTGAAATTCGGGTGTAACGAAATGTCACAAATAGACTGCATTTTAGCTAACATTTTAGCTTCTGATCAAACGTTTCACTTTTAGCATACTTAGTGGAAAGAAATAAGGCGAGACTGTCCCGTGGTGTCCTATATTAAAGACGACGTCACTGACAGCTTGCTGTCTTGCACATGCCTTAATTATATAATTCTTCCTTTATCCAAGCAAAAGCCGTGACTCCGATCCAATAACGTCATGACGGTTTCACCTTTTTTTCTTTACACAACTTTAAACTAATTCATTAAGACAATGTGTTTTTATTTACATACAACTTAAATAACAAGAGAATAATGACTAAAAATAAGCTCAAATAAACAATAAAGATAAAATACCATTAAATAAAATAAAAAAACTAAAACCTACCTCTAAAACAACCCACACTGCATTGTACCCGACTCGAAGGTTCCCATAATGCCTGGCAGCATTCCCCTGCTGCACAGCAATGGAAACCTTTAAACCAAAAAAAAAAATTAAACTAAAAACTGCATACCTATATCTTAGGTATCGCTCCATCTCACTTTATTGTTCTGTGCGCTTACTATTCGATTCGCTCCTGCCAGAGTAGTAGTAGGAGCGAGACGGACATACTTTCGAATGCCGCAGTCGCAATCTAAAACAACTCATGGTACGCACACAGTTACAATCGTTTGTAGATCTGTTTTCATTGGTCCACCCGAGAAGCTGACTCGATCGTGTTCGCCGAATGCAAAGCAATACATAATCTGGAAATCGACATAATTTGAACTCTAGAGCAATGGAATAAAGTCGATTTTTATTGCTATTGATCATTAATCATATAAAGGCTACCCATATTTTATATACCTATATAATATTGAAGCAGTTAATTAGCTACTTAATTAATTCTAAATAAATGAGAGATAAGAGAAAATGAAGCACAAAGATAGATGGAATTACTTGCAAGTATGAGCAATTTTATGATAAACATGCATTTATTTACATTTATCGTCGTGCGTCGGCGGCTTTTTAGTTTCGAAATTATGTTTTAAGAGGTTCCTTGAAAAATCCTCATGTATTTATTAGTTAAATTTTCGGTGTGATTAACGTATATCATAGTATTTTACTATCTTCAACAAGACTATTGGAGTCTAATGCATAATATTTTTTTCTATTTTAGTGAATTTTTATTGCGAAATTTTATTTCCAAAACCAGCCAAGAGCATGTCGGGCCATGCTCAGTTTAGGGTTTCGTAGTTTACCGTCCGTCACAATAGGCAACCTTAAAAAGTGTTTTAATAGATACCATGCTCAATATGCTTACAATAATTAAAAATTCGATGATACTTTCGATCACACCCGTCCCGACCCCATTAACTCCGGAAAAACCTGAAAACATGACCACAAAAGCCTCATGCGGAATATCAAAATAAAAGTCAGATTGCAGGCAAAGTAGGGGGCATTCCACATGTTTATCTAGAAAAGAATTGTTTAAGATTACATACTTTTATTTACGTTTGTTATTTTTCAAAAAACACGATTTAATTAAATAGCTTTTTGACTTAGTAGTTGTCTACATTCTTTTCGATGCGGTCCTTAGTCTGCGAAGAGGAATGTAAATTCGATTGTTTGCAGTTAGCTCCATTACCACTCAAAGTCTTATGTAGATACAACATTGTTTTTAAAGCTGTGTCCACATAGTGCGCGACGACGCGCGCGGCATGTTCAGTCGCCATCAGATATATCGGAGCTGCCATGTTGCTGACACATATCAGAACACGCCTCTATTATCAAGCCGGTAGAGTGATTGTTCAGATATTGTGAGCACCTTGGCCACTCCCATATATCTGATGGTGACTGTTCAACGTTCCACAGCGGCAAGCTATGCGTGGCAGATGTGAGCGTGACTCTGAATACAGAGAGCCGTCTCGATTTGAACTTGACGTTCCTCGTGCCTGACGTGCCTCGTGGGCCAATTATCAACAACCTTTGTTCATAAGTGGCCCAGACGTACACGTACACGTTCAGTCTGCACAAAAGCCAAAAACACTTTTCGCCGCGCCGTAGAACGCCAACATTTAACCTTCTAATGTTTTTAAAGCCAAATAAATGATGTTTTTTTTCAGCATTAAGGATGACTAACCCTAGACGGGGCCGGAATGATGTGCCAATTTTTTACACCCTGTTTTTTTATTTCCGTTAACTTTAAGGAGATATTCTTAAAGTTAACTCGAGTTAATTTATCTAAGGAACTATAAGTGTTATTAGTGTCTTAAATATTACAGTTTTTGAGGTATTAAATAAATCAGTTTATTAGCGTGTGTAAAAGGTAACTAAGGACCATCTACTACTAAGCTATGTTTTGGCATGTGCTGTCAAAACTGTCAAGTCTAACGTTCCAGCTTTGTCATACTTGATAGTTACATTTGCGTTACTCTACTTATTGCATAGCTATTCATTTATTTTGTATGAAAAACTAAAAAAATAGATCGCGAGACGCTTTCTACAGAAAAGTCACCGATCTTCTCACAGCAAATCGAGCGCAGCAAACAACATTACGCGAGCCTGCCGAAGACTTGTGCGCCGCGCCGCCGCCACTCCACCGCCGACGATTTTAGCGTGAGCTTGACTGAGTTCACCTTGACTATAAGCATTATTATGGGGAAAATATAGTTGATATATTTTAATGCTTAAATGGCATGGTACATATTCGGATGACCTATATACTCGACTATATACACGTTTGGCATTCGGTCAAGGTTACGCCAATTTCACGCCAAAATAGTTGGCGGCGGCGCGGCGCACGTCTTGCCCTGATTGAGTGACTGTGTCGCACTTTGTCGCGCGTAATCTGGACCTAGCTTAACGACACTCAGGAATTGCTCAAGGCTTTAGAGATTATTTAAATAAAATGCAAATTTAATCAGCGTGGCACATGGAAATATGCTGGATCCAATTCATCAAGATGAGACGTCTGGCTCCAGACTGAGCACCTTAAATTATGGATTGACGTAATGGAGTTCAAAGTTTTTGTGACGACATTAGGATTAAACACGGGACGGAAAGATGTCACGAGCCTTTACGCTTCTACGTATAGTATGGCGTAAATATTTGTAGTAGGTAATGTAAGAAATGATAATGTACCAGATAGTTTACTTTTAAACTAGCTAGTAATATGAAAGTTGTACTACTTGCGAATCAAATTTTATAACAGAATGTATTTTCTTGGCAGACCTTTTCAACCGACGAAAAAAACGGAGGAGGTTCTCAAGTCGACGCGTATATTTTTTTTTATTTTTTTTATGTATGACCACGCATAACTTTTTACTGAGTGGTTCGATTTTGATAATTCTTTTTTTATTAGAAAGGGTATACCCTGAAGTTGGTCCCATATAACTTTGGAAAAAAATCTAACCGTAAGGGTAGGAAAATAGGGGATGATTGATTTTTCACTTACCGATTGTTACGTATTACCACGCATAACTTTGTACAGAGTCGTCAGATTTTTGATAATTGTTTTTTATCCAATAGAGTATACCTCGAAGTTGGTTCCATATAAATTTGGGAAAAATCAACCTAAGGGTAGGAAAATAGGGGATGATTGATTGTTTACTCACCGTACGTAATGTATGACGACGCATAGCTTTTTACAGAGTAGTCCGATTTTGATATTTCTTTTTTTATAGGATAGGGTATATACCTCAAAGTTGGTCCCCTAAAAATTTGGAAATAAATCCTACCCTAAGGGTGGGAAAATAGGGGTAATTTATTGTTCACTCAAAGATTTTGAAGCCAGATGAAAATCGCCCAGAATATTTATTGATTTATTTATTTAGTCTTTATTGCACAAAAGAAAAACTTATCGTACAATAGGCGGACTTAATGCCATAGGGAATTCTCTACCAGTCAACCTTAGGGCAAAACAGAAAAGATTGTAGGCGAAGATACATAATATAACTACTACTACTACTATAGTAGAAATGTAAACATAAACATATAATAATATAAATATAATATCCAAATACCGCTCGATGAAAAAAAAACGATAATAGAGCACATCCCCAGCGGGGTGTGCAAATAGTTAAAGTCGGATTATTAACATAACAGTTAATAGCTAAAGCAATGTAGGTAGCTATTTTAAAAGTGATCGGAAATTAAGCATGTAATAATTTGTACACATTATAATCACAGAAAATTATAAAATAAAAACTTTTTAATAAAAAAATAAAACCGCCGAAAAACTGAAACTGAAAAGAAAAAAATAATAATTTTGTCTTCAATAACGCTAGTGAATACCTACCCTCCGATTACAATTATAATTTATTTCTCGTCAATTATAATCGTATTTATATATATATACAATCTGTTACTTTTGGAGTCGGTGCCAGCCTCAAACAAACTTGAGCACCTTGAGTTGAACGCAACACAAATTTCAAGCAGGTAGGTTAAGTATTTACACAATTTTCAAATCACGCACCAACAGATTGAGTCCCGTAATAGAAATAAATCTATTTATACGTCCATTCATAAGTAGCAAATCTGATCTACAATAAGAACCTTGTAATGGGCGCTTGGCGGAGGTTGCAGTTTTGGAATGTGTGGAATGTGCGTTCAACTCTTCACTAAGGTTGAGCAAGTTTGTTTGAGGCTGGCACCGACTCCAAAAATAACAGTGTATATATATAAATACGATTATAATTGACGAGAAATAAATTATAATTGTAATCGGAGGGTAGGTATTCACTAGCGTTATTGAAGACAAAATTATTTTTTTTTTCTTTTCAGTTTCAGTTTTTCGGCGGTTTTATTTTTTTATTAAAAAGTTTTTATCGATTGTATA
Source organism: Lathronympha strigana (assembly GCA_949128165.1). Lineage (NCBI taxonomy): Eukaryota > Metazoa > Arthropoda > Insecta > Lepidoptera > Tortricidae > Lathronympha > Lathronympha strigana. The sequence goes on along the minus strand of OX421918.1, from coordinate 15,227,329 downwards.
GATCACAAAATATTTATTATTCTGTGGTTTTATGAGTTTTGCATGGGCATTGAAAATTGGCATTGACAGGAAAACCTCTTTGTCACTCCAATATGCAAGTGTGATAGAGATGGAAATACAAATCCGCAATAGATTTTTGTGGTATGAGTTATCTCGTTATCTCTTCCAAGCAAATTAACTGTCAAACTTTAAATTGTTATTTTAAACGTCAAACTTTTATGAAATTATGACGTTTACTTAACACTTTCACAGTCTATGCTATCAAAATCTTGCAAACTTAGCATAGACGGACTCTAACCCTGAATCGCTCGGCTGCGAATTCGATATCGATCGATCATATTCAATATGAATGGCGTCAAGCAAACCGAACTCACCGAGCGTGTGTAGAAACTGAAGGTAGAGTCTAAAATTGAGTTCACTGATTCAAGCTGGGAGCGCATTCCTTCCCTAGATTTGCGTTTTTAGAATTCAGTTGAAATTCTGTCGCGATGTTAAGGCTGTGAAACTAATTTTGATCAAACATTAAAAAAAAATCTACACGTTATCGTTTGTCTATTCGCATCTATCTATGCTCCAGTAACAAGCGAATTGTGCCAAATAAGCTTTAACAAGTTTCCGGGGATAGAGTAAGTTTGAACAGGACGAGACAGTCTTCCGGATTTCAACAAATCTAGCAATATAATACCTTTACATATTAGATTTACTTATGTAGGTACATTAACATTTTTTATCGGTACCACTCGGTACTCTTTTTATGTTTTATGTCAATATAATATAAAATAGTGGCATTATTTATTTATTTATTTAATCTTTATTGCACGTAAGAAAAACTTATCGAACAATAGGCAGACTTAATGCCATAGTGCATTCTCTACCAGTCAACCTTAGGGCAAAGACACATATACTAAGATACTACATACTAAATTACATATAACTACTACTACTATATAAATGTTAACATAAACATATAATAATATAAATTTATACATACATATACTTTAGGTAAATATATCTCACCGGAAATTGGACACTTGCACTGAAGATACTCATTTGAACTGCCATCAAAGAAGACCTTCAGACCTTTTAAAGGCGATACTCAGAGACTCAGACAATGCACAGCTTACACTTAACAGGAACTTTGAATTTTTTTGTAAATCTTCATCTCACTCGGCGGCATCTTCATTGCTGAAGGTCGTGTCTAAGTTGAAAGATTTGCTGCTTGATGTACAATGCTTCCAAGTATTTCTGTCCTCTAGTTTGAGATATATCACAGTATGTATATCTCAAGCTACTTATATTGTTATGGTTTAAATAAAACGCTCCCGTCAGTATCAGACATATTATAATATTGACTTATGATGTGCTTGTTTTCTGTAAAAGGTGCCGCTTTGTTGCTTGTTGATAAGGTTAATTTCTACACGAACCTTTATGACATTATCGCCTTAATGGTAAAGCGAGTTGGCACCTTTTACTTAAAACAATCACATATAGGGTTCCGGACGTGAATAAAGTCGAAAATAACTTGATATATTTCGGACCAGTCATCATCATCATCAACCAAAAACAGTCCACTGCTGGATGTAGGTCTCTCCCCTATCACGCCAATGAGCTCGATATTGGGCCTCCCGCATCCAGCCGCGACCAGCTACCTTAGAAAGATCTTCACTCCACGTTGTCACAGCAGGGTGTCCTACACTGCGTTTGCCGAACATCGGCCTCTATTCGAGATCACAATCATCATTGATCATTGATAGTTTCTTATCAATCCGTGACCTTTATTCATGATGCGCTCGCAACAGTTATTTGTTTGCCTTACCTACTGGGACATTACTAGGTAGTAGGGTTTGTAAAATCGTGAAACATAAGCTGTATATAAAATAGTAAAAATAAAACATAAGATTAGCTTAAGCCTAGTCAAAAAGTCCCCCTCGAGTCGTCCCTGGCGCAAAGGTACCCATCACACTAGCCGTCATATTTAATATAAAATATTATAAAATGGCACTTGTAAAAACAGCCTACCCTATTCCCAGTATTTTCCAATTATCGTTAGCATGTCTAAGTAAATAATTATTTGTTCTACTCGAAGGTACTTGTCCCGACGGGTTTGAGTAGGGTTGAAAATCGGGACGATTGACGTTGTTATTTGATTTAGCAAATACGAAACGGGAGTAATATTATGTCCAAGTGAGTAAGAGTTTGTAAAAGGAAAGTTCAATTTTCAGTGATGTTTCAAATTCAATATTACAGTGTAGTGTATTCCGTATGTACTAAACTCGGGGTTGACAAGTCAGTATGCACAAATGTTGCCACTGTTTGGCCAATTCTGTTCTTATCGATAATGTAGGTAACACTAGAGCATGTTTAATTAGCGTAAGTGAGTAAGTAGTTTGACATATGTATAACGAAACGTAATAGTAATTTATATACCCACATAACATTAGCCCTATATAACGCGTCCATAAAACCGAATTCGATGATTTTTTTTTTCAAATTTCGAACATCTCTGATAAACAAGAAAATTTGATTTGACCTCTATTCTAATATCAGTCGAGATGAAACGAAGAGTCAATTGAAAACAATGTCGCACGCAAGTCGCATGTTATTTGATATCGAACGATATGAAAATTGGAGCCAACTCTAGTGTGTCTCTGAATATAAAAAATGTAAAGGTCAAAAATAAAATGTCAGAAAAGTTTTCACTTATAAAAGTCGTAATGGCGGTCGACATATATGCGGTTTGAACGCATCATGGAGAGCTCATAATATGTGTGTATTTAAAGCAGTGTACGTAATTCATTATAACATCACCCGAGTGTTTTTATGCCTAATTACTTACTTGTTCCTCTGTACGCCCAGTCTCTCATAGTTGTAAGTATTGTCAAATTATAGTTTTTGGAAAGAGTATGACCTAAAATTTTTAATTGCATATTCATTTAGGTGAATTAGTGATTGTTTAGCCAGAAAACTTAACTAATCTTCGTGTATTTCTAAAATTAAAAAATAACCAAATTTAACATTTTTTAACTCCAATTATAAAGCACGAATCAAATCATTTATTAAATGTAATAAATGTTTTGATTAATGTTTTTGTATTTTTTTAAGTAGTCACACCACTATATATAAATTATAAATTGAAAGAGATGTCATATACTAAAGAAAAAGTGACATCTCTTTCAATTTATAATTTTTTAACTCAATAAGTAATGAATAGTAATGATATATAAAAAAAATTAAAATTGTTTCACTTATTCCGTAGAAGACTAAGCACCTATATACTGAACAAGGAAAAATATGTTTTATTAAAACAAAACAATAATGCTTTGTGTTATGACCTCTGAACTAGGTGAATGTCATAAGTACTTGTATATTTTTTCTGTATTATTAACCATTGCTTTAAGTGTAAGCGCTTGTTTACTAACAATTTTGGGCCGTTGTTTTCTTAATAAAATAAATTGAATTGAATTGAATTAAGATTCAATAGCAATAAGGTCGAAAACCAGATACATGTTTCAAGCTCGCAGATCAAAAAATAATAAAACAGCTATTAGAAAACGGTGGCTTAAAAACTGACAACAATTTTGGAAATGTTTTTCATTTACTACATCTAAATTTTAATTATCTTTCAGTTTTTGTATTGTATGTAAAAATGTTTTTTTTCTTATTATCAAAACCCAGGGACAAAAAGTTGAGCTGAATCGGCGAAATTTATATACCGGCCTTTTAAATCCCGATGCAAAATTGTAGGTTGGTATTTCAAAATTCCCGCTGTGCAGTTTACCTGGTTCATAATCCGGGCTACGATGCCAACTAATCCCGGGTTGCGGTGAACGGTGGCACATTATAATCTGTTGTTTAGGATTATAAATTCGGTTCAAAGATCTTTATTTCTCAGAAGAATTTTACAATTCACTTATATGAGAAACTTATATAACTTAAATTTACATAAAATTTAACATTTACAGAGTGAGCGATAAAAATAAACATGCAATATTGTGCCGCAATACAATATTTATAATTATAAACAAAACGGGTAGACACAGGTACGCCGCTAGGAGAAGGTGCGGAGCGCGAGCGCACTCGGTAACAACAACAATACACGGATACAAAGCAACATGCGGTGTCTTACTTACAAGTACGCTCACGATGCAACTAAGTTGGTGTTAGGTTTGGGTTTATAAGTATTTTTTTGTAATAGTAAAATGTAAATTGGTAAACATAGAATGAAACAACTCGCAAACCTGCCGTAAAATGTATCGATTTAAACCCAGGCAGACACTAAATGAAAACGTTACGTGATAAAATACCCATATTTAGAACTGAGCCTGTTTATTAAAAAAAAGTGTATTAATACAAAAGTATTATCTTTTTTTGTTTTCGTAAGCGCCAACTATGTACTTTCCCTTGTTGAATAAGATAAAAAAAATGTCTATTGATGGCATCCTATTGTTTCTTTTTGCTGAACAACTTTACTAATTTTGCTACTTTTTGAGTACCGGCCAAAAAATAAAACTTTTCACATTTTGCATTTAGAGATAACAGATGTGCCGCCAGGCCAGGGTACTTGCATTGTTACAATTGATAAGACAATGAGGATTACCGCGAGTCGATATTCCGCTAAGGACGCTAGTAGAACGTGGGTCCTGTGGGAACATTTCAAACGTCACTTTAACAATTCTCTCATACTGACACAGGACCCATGCATGAGCGGCGCCGCCTGATGAGCGACACAATACGGTAGCTCCCATTGTTTATCTTATTCAATAAGGAATAAAGTTGAAAATGCATGTAATGTACTTCTAACCTTTTTTGTAACCTACTTGGCGCTTACGAAAACCAAAGTATTCATATAATTTTATATTAACACAATAGTACATTAATACTTTTGTATAAACATATAATGCAAGTAAACGAGCTCAGTTAAAAAACCTATTCACTTTTACCCGACTACGGATGGGGTTTACATACATTTTGACGCAATGGCACAGAGGCAATCAATATTATAGCCGCTTGGGATTAACTGACGTTATCGTCACTATGACTATGGGAATGGTACATAAATCTAATTCCTATACTATATATATGGATCTAGGGAGGTATGAGTGTGTGTAATGTTTTGTGTGCTCCACTGAAGCGTCAAAACTACAGAGCCGTTTTGGTAAGCGAGCTGTTAATCACGTTCACTCATTCGTTCATTCACTTCTTCATTTTGCAATTGGTACTCTATGTAACAGAATTTATAAAGATTCTCCTCACAATACACACACATTACAACACAAATACTCTTTATTGCACATCTCAATAAAAATGAGAAGAGAAAATACAGCAAACAAAAGTAAGTAGGTAAACAACAGACAGTCTTATCGCTAAAAAGCGGTTTCTTCTAGACAACTTTTCGGTAGCGGAGACTTATGAAAACAATATATGTCAGCAATGGCAAAAGAGCAATAGAAGCGTAGTACAAGAATAAAAAAATAAACACAAATAATACTGTATAATTGAAAGGCATCATAACTCGAGTGTGGGTTTATTAAACGAGGCATCAGCCGCGTTTCATAATAACATCACACGAGTGTTTTATTGCGTAATTATATCCAGTCACATAGATACACTGATTTATATGGGATCCTGCCATTTCGTCGAATTTAATTTTGCTGAATATCAGTTGTTTTCGCCGATGATTTACTTGGCATATCGACGTGCCCCAAACTATTATTAGCCAATTCACATTTGGTTGATTTTCATTTCCCAACTAGGTTAGGTTTTAGGTTAGGGTTGGAATATGATATTCGGCGAAAGATACGGTTGTGAAATATTAGTTGGGAAATCAATATTGGGCAAACATGTGTTTTGGAATAAATTGTTTGGAAAATGAAAATTTGCCAAATATTTTTTGGCGATACATATCATGGGCATATTTCGATCCCCACTACGGGTTTCATGAATGAAAACTTTTCTGACATTAAATTTTAGACATTTTATGTAGAGATAAACTAGAGTTGGCCTAAACTAGACTGGGAGTTTATCGTTCGATATCAAATATCATGTGACATTGCGTTTCGAACTAAACGTCATCTCGACTGATATTAGAATAGAAGTCAAATCAAATTTCCTAATTATTAGAGATGTTCCGAATTTAAAAGTAATAATGTTATTGAAGTCGATGTTATTACTTACTTGTATTTAGGTATATATAATTACATTTTCACAGATGAGATATTTGTTGTACCAAAAAGTTTATCATAACAGAACCACCCATGAAGGGAGGGATCAGACAGACAACGTGTCACGAACAAGATAGGTAGTGAAGCTTGAGAAGCTTTCTAACTGCGGTAGGGGATTGAGCGCAATTTCCTATATGTATATTGTTGTTGTGGATCCTAGGGCACCCTGGACGTGCATAGGGTCTCCACAAGATCCTTTCACGCCTTTCTATCTTAAACAACCTTCTTGGCTTCGCCCCAGCTCAGTCCTACGCTTCACACGTCGCTCTTCACGCTGCGTCGCCATGTGTCCACGAGCTCCCTTTCCACCTTCAGGCCGCCACTCTCAGGCGATACTGGCACTGTTCGTTGCTCCTCTTGGAAGGGTATGCCCGATCCATCTCCACTTCTGCAGCGCTACTTCTTGGGCGATTGGAGGCTGTCGGAATATACTCTCGTTCCTCATTGTCTTCGGTCAGAAGATGCGAAGGATCGACCGAAGGGACATACCTAAATATATCGTTCATAAATATTTTCCACTGCATACAAACGACGTCAACGGATGTAAACATCGAACTTTATAGCGCTTGATAATGAAAACAGATACCTAAATTAGTTTTTATACCGGTTACCGAGTTTATTTTTATTTGATAGCCAATATTGACTTTGCAAAACAAATACGTTCAGAAATTACACACAAAAACACTCAATTTGATGTAGACGCAGAAGTAAAGAAACGAAACAGAGTTTCAGTCTTACAGTTTGTGCCTACATTACTATTTTAAGCATTATGAGTATCTAGTACTAGTTGCGCCGATACTTTCGATAAAATGTTATTTCCTAGTGAATGTAAGTAAGAATCTTTCCTGAGGCCTTACCAGGCCATGACGTCTTATAACCGCGATTCAGTTTAGGTTCAGTTTAGGCTCAGTTGTATGGAAGCGGCTCAGTTTAGGTCCCAGGATGCGTAGCCAAGATGCCAATCGGTCACGCTACGAGGCGTATCGTAGTCTCTATCACTCTTATTAGTGTGACAATGACTGTTGCGTTTCGTTCGCGACTAAGCGTTAGCGATTGGCATCTTGGCTACGCACACAGATCTCTTCCGCTCTTTGTGGCTCGGTCCGATCCGAGTTGATTTAACCTATTTAATTTACCTTTTCTGTGTTTGTGTTTAGAGTGACAATATTGACTGTTTTGTGGTCTATGGTATGGAAACTGTTTGGTGCACGTGGGGAGTAATGTAAACAAAATACACCGCGCGTAATATTACTACCTGGTATTAGTAGTTTATGTGACTGTATAAAGGTAATAAAAGGCATAAAAACATGAGTATAGTTCTCGACTCGGCTACCGCCTTGTTTCATAATAACATCACACGTGTGTTTTAATGCCTAATTATTTACAATTACATACACACATATCACGAGCTCTCTATGATGCGTTCAAACCGCATATATTTCGACCGCAATTACGACTTTTATGAATGAAAACTTTTCTGACATTGAGTTGCTGACATTTTCATTTTTAACGTGCGTAAAATAACGTGCGACTTGCGTGCGACATTGTTTGAAATTGACACTTCGTTTCGAACTAAAAGTCATCTCGACTGTTATTAGAATGAAGTCAAATGACCGGCCGGTTGGCGTAGTTGGTAGTGACCCTGCCTACTAAGCCGATGGTCCTGAGTTCGAATCCCTGTAAGGGCATTTATTTGTGTGATGAACACAGATACTTGTTCCTGAGTCATGGATGTTTTCTATTTATGTATTTGTATGTTATATATATCGTTGTCTGAGTACCCGTAACACAAAGGCTTCTTGAGCTTACTGCGGGACTAAGTCAATTGTCCTACAATATTTAATTTAATATCAAATTTCCTTATATAACAATAAAGTTTTATTATTATGAGGGTCTTTATACGGTCTTCTAACGCATCATAGAGGGCTAATGATATGTGGTTAAAATATTTATAAATGATTTTAATCTAACATGGTCATTTACATTACTACTCGACCGCCCGAACGTGAACTTGCGATCCCATATCAACCCCTTGATCGATTACTTACTAATTGTTATCGGCACGACGACACACTACACTCACAACTTCCGCGCATACGATTAAAGTAACTTTCCGCCGGTAGACGAACATTTCTACCAACATCGCCGTTCACATTTGGCTGACTTATCCACGGAAGAATAACTAAAGCATGGAAGTAGTACAAAAATTGTCTAATGACAACAGTTTGGACCGGCCTTGAAATTGGCAGTGGATTTCGCAAATGTCGTAAGTCTAACCTAATAACGTGCCTCTTACGACATTTGAAAAATCCACTATCAAAATATACGACTAAGGGTCACTTGCACCACCGAAAATGGAGGGTTAACCCACCGTTTTATATTGAATTTGACAGTTGACAGCTCACTAACCTTTAGTTAAGCGGGTGGTGCAAGTAGCCCTAAGTTAAATTGTAATGCATTCATACCGACTACCAAATTACAACGATGTATTTAATTTGGCTGCTTGGAAGAATTGCATCAAAAGAGATCAGCAAAACTGTTGTCAACCTACAGAATCGGTGAAATAACAAACATATAGACATCTCTTTTTGACACTTCCTTTGCTTGGTGAGGAACGGGTTGATGACTTTGATGTTCTTAGTTCTGACTGAGTCCAGCCGCGACCAAGACAGATACAAGTTACAACTAGATCGAAACGTCGGTATATCAACGTGTAGTAACTTAGTTTGCGATAGACTCGTTGTTAGTTTTAAATTGTGTACAAAACGCGAATGTTAAAAGTGTTAAGTAGAAGAAAAAATTAAGTAAGTATTCTTTTAACTACGAGTATTTACCTATTTCCTGATGAAAATTTTGTAGAATTTTTGCATATATTATGTAGAAATGTCGCATCAGAACGTAATTTAAGAAACTTAGACTAATTGAATGTTTGTCAAAACCGAATCTTGCCTGGGATATACAGTAGTGTTTGTACTTAGTAGTGTTAACTCCTGTATACAAGAATCGCTGGCCGATGATACGTGTGAAATGAAACCGATATCTTTACAAATATAGTTCAGTTTTTTCACAAATAACCCTTGATGGTAACAACAATTTGACGGCAAGTAACGTCGAACAACCGTTTCTGTGCAAAATCTTATTGGCATTAATTAATCACCAGTTATTGTGGGTATATTAGAAAAACCCATCTAATATACCCACAATTACTTAAAACATCTAAGTATTACCAGGAATCTTACAAATATGAAAAGTATAACCACAAATGGGAAACAGATTTACTGTAATTACCCTAAGTATATAATCAGCTAAAAATACTACTAATAAAGCCATGAGAATGTGTAGGTGGAAATAGCAATACAGTCTAAAATACCCACAACTGTCGTAAATATTCCACGAAAGTTAACAGTCGGCCTTCCTGCTAAGCAACATCCTCGTGGCTCTATTATTCACATTAAGTCTAAAGCAACTCAGTATAATCATTCGACTATTTTAGTTGAGAACTTCATTGATTTTTAACTTTAGTTCATCATCACTAACGTAATGATTTTTATAAAATATAGTAATAATAAAATTTTAAGGATTAATTATATATCTTATAAAAATAAATATGATTCTATCGAATCCATTAGAAAACATATCTGTTTTCTTATACTGTCAAATCTGATTCTATCGAATCATTACTAATTCATTATTTTCAATAATGGGAAATCCTACTGGTTTCCTTATACTTTAAAATAATATAATGATTCTATCGAATCTTAAGAACAACTTAATAGCTGTTCTACATAATATTCAGTAATGGGAAATCCTGCCCGTTTCCTTATACTGTCTAATGTATATATATATCATTCTACCGAATGTTGTTACACTATTCATTTAGCTTAATTTTATGTTTTATCACTCACTCATTGATTTAAATTATCCATTATCATGGGTTATTATTTTGTGCTTAACTCAGACAAAGCCACATCGCTATCGCTACTTTCGGTATCTCTGTTAAACACAAGCCAGGGTAACATTTTATCAACAGACACTATACTTTTAAAAGATCGATTATTTTTCCTAGATAAAGGAGTGTCGCAAATCTCATATCGGTCATGATCCAGCACCTGTGTTATACGGTAGGGTCCCTGAAACCGAGGTACCAACTTTCGACTTTGGCCACTTGCAGGTATCTCCCTTTCGACTCTTACTAAATCTCCCAAGTTAAACTTCACTATCTTTCTATGTCTATCGAATCTTTCCTTCTGCTTCTCCTGATTTTTCTGTATATGATCAGAAACTTCTTCTCGTACTGACTCTAGGTTTGATTTGTCGGAATCATCATTGCCTAAACTCGATCTTAAGAGAGCATCTCCTCTACCAGTTAATTTTAAGCCAAATAGAACCTCAGATGGAGTTTTACCCGTCCCTTGATTTACTGTGTTATTCAGTCCCCACTGTACCTTAGAAACGGTCTCATCCCAAATATTTTCAGGTTTACCGTAATTTGCAGCTGTAAGCGCACCGAGTATAGTTAATAATCAAACGAACTTACCTGTGAAGTTTGATTGGAATTATACGAGTATCCAAATCGAAGATTACATATATTTACTAGCAGCAGTACACGGTTATGTGCTGTCCTTGTCACACATTTAGAGTTATAATATTATTCAAAAAAACTGTTCTCGCTCTCGCCCGCCGGGTAATTAGGAACGGCAGCGCTCCCAGCGGCGTGGTTGATCATTATTTTAGAGCACATAGATATTTTTGTGTTAGGACCAGAGACGATTTTATTTTAATTTTTAGGGTCTGGGAGGGTGGGAGTATGTAATCTTCGATTTGGATACTCGTATAATTCCAATCAAACTTCACAGGTAAGTTCGTTTGATTATTAATTATACTTCGTATCCAAATCGAAGATTACATATATTTACTAGCAGATGTTTAGAGAATTGTAATACTACATATAAGTAGGAAAAATAAAATAAAATATCGAAGTCAAATCCGTACGCTCCTATGGGTTCCTGATAATTAGCTTCATACATGAGTGCCTAATAAAATAAAACGGTACTATTATGTAAATATTATATGAATATTTTTATTAGATTGGACTTATGCATGACATGCTGTGCGTGTCCAAGTGAGGAACGACATTAATAAAGAATGAAATTACTTTCAATAACCTTTTAGGTGAAACAAAACACTGGAGTGTGTATTATCGTCGATATAATTTTAACATTACTTGAATATACCTGCTTTAAATTATACTTCGTTCATTTAATTGAACTCTACTGACGAATCCCTGCATAGTGATTGTATACTATAGATATGCCTGTATTTCATATCGAAGTAAAAAAGGAAGACAAAAACAAGTTGTATAATTAGTAAAACAAGCTATCAGTAGTTTCTTCATTGCAAGATTAGTACTAAAGAAATCTTGTTATAAAATATACATACAGATTTATACTGAGACCAAACAATAATTCAAGTGGTTGGTAATGGTTAATACGGTAAGTTTTTCCTTTTTGAGTAGAACGTTGTAATAAAAAAGTGGCAGGTGTCTTCGATTCTACTGTAGGATAACGAAATATTGACCAGTACGCTACAGCAGCAAGAGAATTACTATTTTTGTAAATAATTGTTATAATAAAGAACAGACACGTGGAGTGTTTTATATCTTGATAATCGGAATGCTACTATTGAAGAGAAGTCTCATCATGGTAAAAACAACCTGATGGAGTAAAATTTTATTACATTCTACACAATTCCTGTAGAATATGTAATAGGAGACGCCGTTAATGCGGAGCAAAGTTGTACGATCCTCAACACGATTTTATTAATGTGAAAAAACTCAACGCTGTTAATGCGAAGCAATGTTGTACAATCATCAACAAAATTGACGTAGAGTAACTCAACGCTGTTGAAGCGGAGCAAAGATCTACAATCCTCGACACAATTAATGTGGAGAAACTCAACGCTGTTAAAACGGAACAAAGTTCTACAATCCTCGACACAATGAATGTGGAGAGACTCAACGCTGTTAAAGCGGAGCAAGTTCTACAATCCTCGACACAATTAATGTGGAGTACCTCAACGCTGTTAAAGCGGAGCAAAGTTCTAGAATCCTCGACACAATTAATGTGGAGTACCTCAACGCTGTTAAAGCGGAGCAAACTTCTAGAATCCTCGACACAATTAATGTGGAGTACCTCAACGCTGTTAAAGCGGAGCAAAGTTCTAGAATCCTCGACACAATTAATGTGGAGTACCTCAACGCTGTTAAAGCGGAGCAAAGTTCTAGAATCCTCGACACAATTAATGTGGAGTACCTCAACGCTGTTAAAGCGGAGCAATGTTCTAGAATCCTCGACACAATTAATGTGGAGTACCTCAACGCTGTTAAAGCGGAGCAAAGTTCTAGAATCCTCGACACAATTAATGTGGAGCACCTCAACGCTGTTAAAGCGGAGCAAAGTTCTAGAATCCTCGACACAATTAATGTGGAGTACCTCAACGCTGTTAAAGCGGAGCAAAGTTCTAGAATCCTCTACACAATTAATGTGGAGTACCTCAACGCTGTTAAAGCGGAGCAAAGTTCTAGAATCCTCGACACAATTAATGTGGAGCACCTCAACGCTGTTAAAGCGGAGCAAAGTTCTAGAATCCTCGACACAATTAATGTGGAGTACCTCAACGCTGTTAAAGCGGAGCAAAGTTCTAGAATCCTCGACACAATTAATGTGGAGCACCTCAACGCTGTTAAAGCGGAGCAAAGTTCTAGAATCCTCGACACAATTAATGTGGAGTACCTCAACGCTGTTAAAGCGGAGCAAAGTTCTAGAATCCTCGACACAATTAATGTGGAGTACCTCAACGCTGTTAAAGCGGAGCAAAGTTCTAGAATCCTCGACACAATTAATGTGGAGTACCTCAACGCTGTTAAAGCGGAGCAAAGTTCTGGAATCCTCGACACAATTAATGTGGAGTACCTCAACGCTGCTAAAGCGGACGATCCTTGACATAATTAATGTGTTAAAGCTCAACGCTGTTAAAGCAAGCTTATTTGACACAATTTTTGTGGCATAATTGTTGAAACGGAGCAAAATTATACAAATTTACACGCGATTTATGTCACGTAACTCGGCGCTGTTAAAGCGGAGCAGCGTAGGGTATTTAATAAGATTAAGCCTATTTCATCGATATAGCCTACGAAAAAAAAATATATTTTCGTTTCGTATATATATATGTGTATATATATATGATATGAAGTTTCTCTAGGAAACTATAAATCAAAATTTAAGTCGTTGTTTGTATTACTTCAGTATATATCGGTTCATGCTTTCAATAAACAGGAATATTAGTTTCGTGATAATTCAATTGGGTTAAAACCATTTACTCTCCAATGAGGTTTTTGTTAGCAAACTCACTCAGCTTCGTAAAATTATTCCGTTTTGGTTACCACCTTCCTAAACGGTGAGGTTTTAATAGTAGGTACGTACGACCATATTAATATCCGACTTAATTTTAATTAAGTCGTGTTGAGTCCTATTATCGTAAAGATATCATCTACAATTTTACATGTAGGTATCATAAAAATGTGATCCACAACATTCACTACCTACATGTACAAATTACAATACTTCTATTATAATATGTATATGTAAAAATCATATGATTTATATAATTTCATGCATTGCATTGCATTGTAATTCGTTTTTACTAACCGCAACAATTCGCAAGACTGCGCCGTCAGATATTGGTTCAAATTCCCGAACCAAACTATCCTTGTTTCGTGATGGGGATACGTAAAGTTGATAAAGAAAATCAGTAAGTATAGGTATTATTGTTATGCAAAAAACCACAAAAAACTTTAACTATTTTGTGTCTTTAACCAGTTTTCTCGTTATTCGCTCCGAGCATGCAGGAAAGCGATTGAACACCTTTTAGGTGTGCAATTTGTTAAAGAACCACCAATCATAATATACCTGTAATTTCCGCATATTATGTAGGTATTGTATTTTGTAAATTTTTACATAAACCAAAATATCATATTTTTGACCTGGTTATATCGTTGTATATTGAACGGTTTACGGTATCTAAAATATGAGGGAAAAAAATAATAACCTCTTTCGAGTCTGAACAAAACAAAAAAGTTATTCTTTACCTTAAATAACTTACCTATACTCAAAGAATACACCTCTGAACATAAATTATCCTTCTTTAATCGTATAGACACTAGGTCGCAAATTAAACCCCTGCAGCGGCTACAGCAAGCATTCGCGCTATTTAGCGGAACAGGGTAATACGGCACTGCCGCTGCGGTTACACTTCCCTTTAGTTTAGAGCCTTAACTGACTCAAAATCGCAATGTCATAGTATTTTGACTTCATTAAAACATGATCAAGATTATATATTCCGACTCATTAAAGTAGTATTTCCTTGATAGAACCTGAAATAGGCTTACTCGTAAATAGGAACGTTCTTATTTTTATTTTACAATTTTTCTCTGCAACATTATGATGATAATTATTGATTGTAGTCATTGTTACTTATTTCAGCGAGCTCATGATTCTTTATAAGCGAGTATATTTTTATGACAGTTCATATAAATGAAGTAGGTAGACGACGTACAAGAAGCGCTATAAGTATGTGTACTTCTTAGCTGACAAATCGAGGCTGTCTTTCACGAATAATACAAGACAAACATGAAGAATTGAAGAGGTCATACCTCCCTTTTAGGGATAAAATGGGGAACCTCTAAAATACCTATATTGTCCCGAAGGCTCGACGATATTCGAAACGGCAACATCCGGATCATAAGCTAGCTTTTATTAACAAAACTATAGATAAATGAGGGAACCTCTATGGCTATTTTACTTTAAATTACTTTTAGATGCCATTTTGTTAACCGAATTTACTACAATTTGTGAAATTCATGTCGACTTTCATAATTTTTTAGCATTGCATACTTCAATACTTATTACTATAATTATCTCAGAACTCTGGAAAGGTAGATGAAATCATTGCGTAGATGAGATTACATTTATTTTCGTTAAATACCAGGGTTAGAAGTAAGTGGCTAACCCTCGAGTATGGCGTGTGGCGCAATTTTTAGTATACGGTCTGGTACACAAACCTGATACGAATTATAACGCGTAAATACTATAACGCGTAAATACATAACGAACCTTAAAGTTCTCTTAATTAGGTTTAAATTTGTATGTTAATCTACGAACAACAACCCGTGCCTTTAACATGTACTTTACTTATATTACTTAGAAAAAAGAAGGTAGATGTAAAAGCATTATTTCGAACAAAGTAAATATTCCTTGATCTATTCTTTTAGTTATTATATGATTAATACACCACACTAACATTCGGTTTTAAATTGTAATCTACCACACATATATTGAAAGCAAAATCAAACATTTGGACAAAATCACTTTCCGAAAGAAGATTCGTTAAACGGCAACTAGGCCGCGGTTTTATTCTGTAATTTGAATTCATCGTTCTGAAGATGTGTAAAATCACTCACCCTAATCCTTCAATCTGAAATAGATATACACTAAAACACTATTTTTGCGAGAAAATACGTGTGACTCGGACAGACACAAAAACATGTAATGATCAACCACGCCGCTGGGAGCGCTGCCGTTCCTAATTACCCGGCGGGCGAGAGCGAGAACAGTTTTTTTGAATAATATTATAACTCTAAATGTGTGACAAGGACAGCACATAACCGTGTACTGCTGCTAGTAAATATATGTAATCTTCGATTTGGATACGAAGTATAATTCTATTGTAGCGCTCTACCTGGCCGTTTGCTCGCGGTGTTGCAACGGCGTTAAGCACATGCTTTATTCCCAGATACGCTACAAAGGATTTAAACCGCTTTGAGGTAAAACCACTACCCCTATCAGAAATCACCCTTGTTGGAGGTTTGAACAGATCAAAATATTGCTCAAGGGCTCTAATAGAAGTAGATGCTTTAGTATTTTTAACCGGCACCAACACGATGAATTTAGTGAATGCATCTATGATCACAAACAAATACACATTGTTTCTTTTACTTTTAATAAACGGTCCTAAGTGATCGAAGTATAAGGTTTGGAATGGAGATTCCACTTTGGGGATAGAATGCAGTTCTCCCGCTTTCTTACCCCCTTGACTTTTCGAGTAAGCACATTCCAAACAACTCTGTACGTATTTTTTTATAAATCTATTCATCTTAGGCCACCAGTACTGACTTTTTATTTAATGTAACGTCTTGTTGTACCCAAAGTGGCCTATATCATCATGGTTAAACTTTAAAATCTGCCATCTAACCCCTTTGGGAACAACCCAGCGTTCGCCATTTTCTGTTTTACGGTAAAGTAAACCACGTTTTACAATAAAATTAACTTTGATATCAGGGATGTTATCCAATGAGGAATCATTTAAGATTTCTATAGTGCGTTTAATCTCAGAATCGTTTTGTTGGACTGTTGTGATCCAATCAACAGTTATTTCTCTGACCTCGCATACTCGGCCATTATATTCTACTACTGCTGTGTCTGAATCAACTGGATTACTGCTAAGTGCATCTACGTGCTGCATACTAGTCCCAGGCCTATACTCCATATCAAAATCATATTCTTGCATGATGTTCCACCAACGGGCCACTCTGGGTATCATATCTCTTTTTTCCAGAGTTGCTCTCAGTGAGTTGCAGTCTGTAATAATTTTAAAATGTAACCCCAGTAAATAGACACGGAAACGCTGTAGAGAACAAACTACGGCTAAGGTTTCTAAATCATAAGACGTAAAATGTTGCTCCTCAGGTGAGGTTTGGCGGCTATAATATGCGACTGCTTTAAAAGGAGTATTAGAATTTTCTCTTTGTAATAATATACCACCCAACCCACTTTTACTCGCGTCCGTGTGTACTTGCGTTTCAAAGGTCGGATTGTAAAATGCTAAGACAGGTCTTTCGACTAGTACTTTACGCAGTGTGTTAAATGCACTCTCCTCGTCATCACCCCATTGCCATTTTGAATCCTTTTTCAATAATTGTGTCAGGGGTTTAGCAATAACCGAAAAGCCTTGCACGAATCGTCTAAAAAAGCTTGCAAGACCTATAAATTGTCTAACATTATGCTGATCTTGCGGTCTTGGAAAATTCTTGACTGCATCAATCTTTCTACTGCCAGGCTTGACTCCATCTACATTAATGTCAAATCCTAGATATTCTATATTCCTGCGGAAAAAATGACACTTAGACAGTTTTAAGGTCAAGCCTGCTTCTTTGAATAAAGAGAGAATCTGTCGTAAATCCTCTAGCCCAGTGACAATGTCTGTGGATGGAATCACAATATCGTCCATATAAGCAAACGCGTTTTTAAACCGAGAGTGACCTAATATCTTATTGATGGTGCGTTGGAAGGTTGACGGAGCGTTTGCAAGCCCAAACGGCATACGATTAAATTCATAATGGCCGTCTGGGGTTACAAAAGCCGTCAGAGGTTTAGAAGCCTCAGACATTGGGATCTGGTAATAACCAGATGCCAAGTCCAGAGTTGTATAGTAGTGAAATCCTGCTAAATTGCCTATTTGATCTTCGATACGTGGCATTGGATAATGTTCCTTCACTGTGTTTTTATTAAGCTTTCTGTAGTCAACACACATTCGTGTCTCGCCATTTTTTTTCTTAACTAAAACTATCGGCGACGCGTATTCAGAAGTCGACTCCCTAACTATACCGCATTTCTCCAAGTCACCAATAATTTGTCTAACGGTTTCTCTTTCTGTGTGGGAAAGCCTGTAGGGCCGATAGACTACTGGAGTAGTATCCTTTAATCGGATTTCCATTTCAGAAACGTTTGTACATCCAATCTCACTAGTACTAAAAGCAAAACACTCTCTAAACTCGTTTAATAATGATGTTAATTTTATCAAATGATTTGAGTCAAAGTCAGTATCAACCAACAGATCTTTAAGGTGAATATCTAATTTACCAGAATCATCACTACAAGTCTCAGTCAAATTGACTTGCAATACGTTGATTGGATGAGAGCGAACTAGTAATGTATCTTTCGGAACTACAAACTGTCTAAAAGGAAACGCCCGGACAGTTATCTGACCCGCACCATTCTCAATACGGCAGTAATCGCGAAATACCTCATATTCTTTACGCGGTTCCTGTCTCAGTTGTTGCTCAATCAAAAGCTCGCCAGAATATACAGGTTTAGAATAAACTTCTATCGTACTAACGCCCTGAATTTTAGTATCGTCTTTAGCATAGAGCACTATTTTATCCGGCTTCATACTATTACCAGCAGCAGTGTCAATAATGATCAATACCTTATGTGTTTTTACGAAAGCGATATGACTCTGTTCCGTGTACGTGTGTCCCACAAGTAAAGGTACCGACAAAAACTCATCAGGCACTATAAGAGTAGGGACTTTAGCAGTAACTCCTTCAATAGACATATCCACCATACATTTGCCCACAGGTTTCACTGTACCTTTACCAAAGCCATTGAGGATTGGAAGGTCATCAAAGCTCCAAGTTAAGAATTTATCTGCATCTGATTTCCGCATCATAGTACACTCAGCGCCAAAATCTAGAAAACATGCAAACTCTTTACCATTGACAATAGCAGTTTTATAATATTTACTATCATTTTCATTAGGACTCTTTACTAAATTAATTGTTTTCTGTTCCGGCATTGGCTGTTTATTGTTTGAATTCCTAGTAAAGCAATATTCAGTTGAGTGTCCTAGTTTGAAACAAGCTTCACATTTCTTTTGCGGTTGCTTGCACTTAAAGCTTGGGTGACCTTCCTCCCCGCAATTATAACATTTTAATACCTTATTGTCTTTATTAGTTTTATTAAACGATTTGGTCTTTGTCGTCGAATCAGAAGCAGAAGTTGGCTTATGGAAGGATCTTTCAGGTCTTTTAATTGATTTCACACTCCGCAAATAAACTAATAATTTATCTGGATCAGTAAATTGTGCAGCTTCTGCTCCTGTTCGCACCGATCGATCGTCAATACCCAGCAATATACAATCAACGGCATCTTTTCCAGACAATCTACATCTGTGTAACAAAATCATTTTATCATAGAAATAATTTTCAAGAGAATCTCCAAACTTAGCTCTTAAGCTCAACATTTCCGTAAGTAATATACCGTAATTTTCAGTGCTGGGAAAAGCGGTTCTTAATTTAACTTGCCACTCTTCCCAGGTATATTTCATACTGGGAAGTGATTGATACCAACGCTGTGCTACTCCACTTAGTTTAGGTAACGCATAATGTAATATTTCAGGTTCAGACCAATTATAAATAACAGCACATTCATTCACTTTGGTAAGCCACATATCGATAGTTTGACTACTTTTGCTTGGATCAAACTCTGGCACTGCGCTGGTAGCAACAGGATATCTTACAGATGGTTTAGAGCTAGCATTTTCAGCCTTCATAAGTTTTATAAATTCTTTAAACACATCTGCAACCTCCCGCGACTCCGGGCGATGCCTAGAGGAGCTAAAATCAGTTTGGTTGTTGCTGTTATTTACAGTTCCACTATTCTGATCCTCTCTTACTTGAGTGGGCAACAAATCCATACCTGCGATCTCATTTGAACTGTTATTGTTAGCATTTAATCTGCCTGAGGACTCTGCTCTAGAAAGCCGGGTATGCGATTCATTGCCCCCATTAACCCTCGATTCACGCACATGAGGACTACGCGACCTAGTTTTATGTCGAGATTCCGCAGTTCTCCTGTTGATACTGCGAGATCTCCGACCTCCACTTCGACTACTTCGAACTCGCGCATAATATCTATGATCACTAATCGTCCGTCGACTGCTTCTGCGATGGCTATATGAACCTCGTGTACCTCTGGAACGGCTGCGGGACAGTCGCTCCCCGGCGCGTCGGCAACGCGACCGCGTGCGGTCGCTCCGGTGACTGCAGGGCCGGTAGGAGTCGCGCCGCTGCTGGCTGCGTGACCTCCGGGAGCCCCGACTGCGTTGTTCGTCTAGTGGTCGGCTGCGTCGCCGACTTTGTCTCTGCTGGCCGTCTCTGCCCTCATCAGGCGTTGCCAGTCGTCGCTCGGTGGGTATCTTGTCCATGGCTGAAACCGGCAATTGTATCGGACATGTAATGTTCTAATTACGGTTTATTTTTAAACAAGTGGAGCGAATTATCACTTCCTGTTATCAACAAATTCAATTAAGCTATTGTATAGGCATGTTTATAAATACCTTGAGCTATTACAACTGCCTTATTAACATAATTAATAAGATTCATAACTAATATACCCAACGTTTCACTATAAACAAAAGGATAACATTTGTTTCTTTATATTATTTGTAACTATATGCAGTACTAATTAATACACATTACTAAACTAACGTTATTTTACTAAAATTAATTGTAGGTGCAATTAAGTAAGTATCTAAGATTTTTTTCCACTGAATCCATGTAAGAAATGTTTTTGTGTTCGTCGCTTAAGTTAGGTAAACACTAAAAGTTTTCCAATAAATTTCTACCGCTATCCATATCGTACCGTATTATAATATTTATAATTAAGCCATTACAATGTCAAAATACTCAATCACTATGTAAATACCTACATACTTATTTCGCAATAGTATCCCCGATTATTTAACCCATTAAAATATTGACAGTTCCGTTCGTATCAATTATATTATTTATATTCCTTTAAAATATTTGTGCGCTCATTACCTTATAATACCTACTGTACACATAAACCTTTGCTTAGATCTGTTCGCAACTCAAAGCAAAAGATGCTGCAGCCGGTCGGCAACAGGCGGTCCGCGTCAATTTGGTTTAACTACTATGTGGCCCTTGGCCGGTCGAAGGTTGCCGACACTTGGCTTAGCTAACTGCACGTAAGGAAAGAAGCGCAAAAAAAAATTAATTATAATGTACCTTTTCATGTGAGCTCGTCTTACATCCCACCTTCTGAAGCTGTTAACTCCTGTATACAAGAATCGCTGGCCGATGATACGTGTGAAATGAAACCGATATCTTTACAAATATAGTTCAGTTTATTCACAAATAACCCTTGATGGTAACAACAATTTGACGGCAAGTAACGTCGAACAACCGTTTCTGTGCAAAATCTTATTGGCATTAATTAATCACCAGTTATTGTGGGTATATTAGAAAAACCCATCTAATATACCCACAATTACTTAAAACATCTAAGTATTACCAGGAATCTTACAAATATGAAAAGTATAACCACAAATGGGAAACAGATTTACTGTAATTACCCTAAGTATATAATCAGCTAAAAATACTACTAATAAAGCCATGAGAATGTGTAGGTGGAAATAGCAATACAGTCTAAAATACCTACAACTGTCGTAAATATTCCACGAAAGTTAACAGTAGTATAACGGTTACTCTGTTTCTTTCTTAACTCCTGTATTCGAGACACGATTTGGACAAGTAATTTCAGAAGCTACTTTCGTATTAAGTAATTTCGCAGATCATCTTTCTGCGAACTGCTCTGCCTTATATAATCCGATATCGAGATCTCTGAATTTACAGGTCATTTTTTTGTTTGAAGTTTGTTTGTCTTCCGTTGAAACCTTATTTAAATTGCTTTCCAATCGGTTTTTAAAGGGAAGCCTGGAAAGTTTCACTTTGGTTTTAGCCGATGCTGTGACTTTTTGCGGATTGCTTGATAAACGTCGACGTAAATAAATATTGGAGGCCAATCTTACACAGATATAGCCGTTAAATATACAAATTCCTTTGTCTAGGATATAGGCGGCGATATACGTTGTTAAATAGATTTTATGCAGAGGTGGGAATTTTCGTGGCCCTTTTGAGCATTCATAGGGACTCATTTATCGACTTTGGATATTCACATACAGGGTGTATCTTTTGTGACCGGCAATATTTAAGGAGGTGATTATATAGTTGATACAGAACCCAAATCAATAAAAAAAAGTAATTTTACCCAAAATCTTCCTCAATTTCTATAGATCATGGATTTTTTTCAAGATATGCAAACAAAGTTTATTTTCTTCTTCTTAATAACGTAATAATCGGTATTTTTATACGTTCGAAGGCCGAAAAGTATGAAGGATAGTATCCATAGGTTATCTCGTAGACATCGCTCTTTAGCAATAATACCGACTGTTGTTTACCTGTACTTTAAAATAATTATTTTAATATGTTGTGTTCCATAATGTATCGATAAATGAGAAGTCCCTATGTAAAAGTGTCACAAAAATTCCGGCCCCGGATTTTATGGCATACGTATGCACATAGGTACGTATCGTATGCCATAAAATCAGTTCATTACAGAACACGAGTTAACTCGGTTTGAGCACTCATCTAGTTGGTTCACTCAAACAAGTTGGGTAAGTAGTACTAGCTACTTACTAAGTACTTAACACAGCGAGTGTGTTCAGTTTCAATGTCGGGAACACACTCAAGTGGAGAGTAGGTAGGTACTACTTAGGAAGCCTTTAGGAAACCTTGTGAACGCCTAGTGCGTTCACAAGGTTTCCTAAAGGCTTCCTCCACCTCCACCAGCGGTTTCGTCCGTATGAAAATCTATAGTATTTTTAACTCCATTCTCACTCATTTTCACCGCTTTCAATTTCAGAAAGTAATTATATTAGACAAAAGCTTTTTTATTCTAGTTTGAAGTTTTATTTATTATAATCAGCGTTTCTATCTACAAAATATCATACCAACTGGTCGAATGGCCCTAAATCATTACAGATTTTACAATCTTCCTGTTAATAAATCATTATCTACAGGAAGATTACAGAGCAATTTAAAAAAATCTGTGTAGGTTTCAACCTACACAGATTTTTTGTTATCGCTTTAACTTCGTTATATAGCAAAACGGATCGTAGTTAATTTTATTAATGTTTGCTTTTAATATTTTTCATACAAAATAATTATATGTTGCATCAACTGCCAATGTAAATCGGGCATTACAATTAACTTTGCTGAGTTGGTGACGTGACTTTGATATGTGAACTACTTATGACATAAAAGTCACATCGAATACTTAAGTACTCATACTACATTAGAAAGTTGGTACTTGCAAATACTTAACTTATCAGATAAAATTTAATTAGTGATTATTCTTCAAAATGGAGTTCATTGGAATACCAGTGACTGAGAATATAACTTAATTTAAGCTCAGGAATGTACCCTTAAAATTAAAGCAATCTGTACCTAAATCCTAGGTACAATGCCTCAAGGACCTACTTCATTCATTCATTCATTCATTGTTTTGTTCAAGGAAATAAACGCTTTGTATTTGTATTTGTATTTTTTACTTTAGATTTAAGGTAGGTAGAGGTAAGGAGGTAGGTAGTTAGGTAAGTTACACTTTCTTTATATGAGTTAAGGTAGGTTAGAGGTAGGTAGCTGGGTAAGTTACACTTAAGTACTGTATATACTTTGAAAATAAATGATTTTTAATCCCTATTTCTAACGAACATTAATTTGGAATCAAAATAGCAGACGCAGACAAACGTTTGCCAACGGTACCTATTTTAGATTAAGTAGGCGTACAAATATGTTTTAGATGAATTTCCGTGATTTACGTAAGTACTTATCTTTTCCTGAAAGGTCTACGTTATTATGTTATGCGCGTGTAAAGGGCGCGACATATTTTGCCTGTGAAAGGCAAGAAACGCGATTAAGCAGGCTTCGAATGAAATTATCCAAATTGATGCCACTCTGATCTAAGTTACAGTTAAGTAACTTTCTGGATGATTTCACAACACATAGAAAAGTTGAAAATATTCATTAGATATTATCCATAAAAATGTGATTCTATTTTATATTTAAAAATAAATAAAAGAATATATATAATATGGCAAATCAATTATTATACCTATCTACGTTGAAAGAGTATCCCTCTTGACCACATGGTCGGTCATGGTCAATATCGGTTACTCAATGAAACAAACATACATAGCTCGGAAAGCGCTGTTTTGTCCTTTAAAACTAGCGTGGAAAAACGCATTTTATCCACATGTGGGGCAAAGTAATCTAATTTCTATCACTTACCACCAGTCCAGTATGAGTCCTATATGCCCATAGTAAATATGCGCAATCGGAGGTCACACCTCAAATTGATCATGTGATCATGTCTTATCCCGCACTTGGTAAGCTGTAAGCAATATCTAAGTACCAGGAGCGTATCTACTCTATGACAAATTTTGAAATTGATTTTTGATGGTTTCTTCAAGATAACTTACATGTGGATAACATTTATAAACGTATTTAGTCTGTATTTTTCTCGCAATAGTGAGGGGAAAAATGTTGTATTAGACTCGGCGGCAAATTTTGTTCAACTCTCGTGCATTGAGACCCGAGAGTTAAACAACAACTTTGCACTCTTGTATAATAAATAACTATTGTAACATTGAGCACACGATATTTCGGCACTGTTGCAAGCGCACAAACACAAAATCGTTTAAAAAAAGCATGAATTGAAAAATATTCTTAATGCCACTTGCACCATCTGGGGTTAGTCGCTAACCTGGAGTTGAGCGTTTTTTAGTATGGAAATGACTCCGGGTTAGATGGGTCAAGCAAAAGTGGCCCTTAGAGATTGACCATTCGCGACTACATAAAAGAATGATAATTTTTAAATATTGATTTTTCATGACATATATGATACGAAACACAAGGGGCTGTATGAAATGTTAATAGCGTCTGGGGGGAATAGTTAGCTCATATCTAATGCTGCATACCGGGTGTTGCCTGTAACAAGAGCAATAAATTAAATCGCAGGTAGTACGCCAGGCAAACCTTACAACTTATGTTCAACAACTTTGAAAAATGATGTACTCTGTAGGTTTTAATTTTTTCATACAAACTTAATAATGACATCTATTTCAATTTATAATTTATATATAGCAGTGTTACAACTTTAATAACAAATCATTTTTTTTAATAATTGGTGCATATACCTTAGAAAGTGCACAAGAATAATGCCAATTGCATAATAATTGGCACATTTTGTGCCAATTATACCGTACCGTACAACGTAGCGTGTGCCGTGCTATTTTGGTCCCCACTTAGTAACAATAACTGTCGCTTTTTCATCTAATTGTCTTGTCAGTTGGTAGAATATTGAATGATGACATAAAAAATAAACGATATTAGCTAAAGAGCAGGTATTTTTGTCCTTATATCTCTAATGGTGTTATTTTACGCATGTAAGGAGCAAAGTTATAGATAAAGTGGTGAAATTGCGTAGTAACAAATTTAATTTAAGAGCTACAAATACTGGGTTAAGACTGCTCCTAAGTTCGAGTTTAGATATTACTCGTAATTTGTCTCAAAATAAAGTCCTTAGCATAACTTGTCAAAAGACGCGACTTAATTTTCACAAACTCAAAACAGTTACGGGTCACATTATCCTCTTAGTAGCCGCTCGCTATACACGTACAAAACTTACGTTTACATACATAAACTCGCGTCTGTATTCACAAAAGAGCTAGGCAGAGTACCTAAATGAAACTGCTCAAATTTCAGTGCCACATTTAGAAATTAAGAGGCCGGTATATAAATTCGCCTGATTTAGCTCATCTTTTTGCCATGAGTTTTTATAGTTACAATAACATTTTTACATGTTTTAATAGAATAATTGAAATATCATTTGAATTTAAACTGAATAAATGAATAACTTTTTCAATATTTATGCCAGTTTTTGAAGAATTCACCACTTTCTAACAGATATTATTCAATATTTTGATCAGCTAGCTTCAAACATCTATCTGGTTTTTGACCTTTTTGCTATTGAGCTCCCGATATATCTCGTTTTAAATAGTAATTATAGTTAGTATAAATGACCATGTTAGCTTAAAATCGTACAAGGGCTCTTCTTTTAGACCTTTAATATAATATTGCTATGTTGCTATGTTGGTAGGTTCCACTTTGAGAAAGCCTTGACGGATTGTTTTCCAAGTACCTGTAGTATTCTTTTACGATTTTAAGAGATCAAACAGGCCTTCTGATCCTGTTAAATTGCTGGCAGTAGTAGATTTAGTACTTAGGCAAAACTTGCCCCAATCCATTGAGGTAATGAGTAAATGCCTCCATCCGTCGCTTTTATTTATTTATTATTTATTTATTTTAAACTTTATTGCACATTAACAGAAGTACAAAAGGCGGACTTAATGCCTTAAGGCATTCTCTACCAGTCGACCATAGGGCCAAACAGAGATTACCCGTACACTTTGCTGTAATCCTGTAAGAAAATAGGCACGTTTTCGGCGGTCATATGAGCTGAGAGACACAAACGGTACACTTCGTTGTAATCCTGCAAAAAATACGAGTAGGCACATTTGGGGCGGTCATATAAACCGAGAGACACATAAATACAATTAAGTAGAATATTGCGTTATTAACAAAGCGCCACACGGTTTATTACGACGTACCCTTACCGACCCGACGTACCGGCTGTGAATTAGTGAACGAAGTTTGTTAAAAATGCACTTTGTGTGCTTTGAGCGCTGTGACGTAGTAATTGCAGACTGAAATGAAAGCTCGATTTCGCATTAACCAGGCGTCAGTTGGGTTGGAGCAGTATTTATAACGAATCTCTATGGCGTTAACGCCTTATCGCCAATCAACAAAGTGGTGCCTTTTGCCAAAAACAATTACATAGCAGCGTGCGTAACCAAGATGCCCATCACTAACGCTCAGTCGCGAACGCATCGCAACTGTCATTGTCGCACTAATAAGGAAGAGTGATAACTACGATTCGCTACGTCGCGTGAGCGATTGGCATGTTGGCTACGCACCCAGTTCAGACTGTTTCAGGAAACAAGAAAAATATAAAAAACTAAAAGTTAACAACATAAATAAAGTTACAAAACCACTTACAGTTTAAGTGTACAAGTTAAATGAAAAATTAAAATCGTTAAAATCGAGAAAATATATAGTTAACAGATTATCCTGACTGGCCTGTCCCGAGAGAAAAAGGTACTAATTATTCAGCATACAAGTACATAATTATTTCTGAACATTTTATAAAATTCTAAAAAATGATAAAACTGAGATCAAAAAATTAAAACTAATGTTAATGGAAGAAAACAAAACAAAACAAATAAAACTACCTCAAAATTATTTTATTGCTTTTGGCGCGGGAGTTAAATTCGATATTTACATATTCGTTCTTTCTACTTAGGTACAATCATCTCCGGGGATTTAGTTTTGATTGCAAAAAAATCTGAGGCAGCCGAGGACAATTTATTTCCCTTGATCTGTCATTTTACGAGCATCCGAAAGGATTACCGCTATTCGTCTCTGAAATATTGCTATAAAGATATTTACCATGTATATTTGTTTTAGTGAGCACCCGTTATTTCGGCATTGTTACAAACGCCATGTTTATGGTGTAACTATCTAACGGTGATGGTAAATATCTCATTTTAAATAATAATACTTATTATAATGTAAATGACCATGTTAGCTTAAAATCGTATATTGCTATAAAGGCTTACAAAATTCAGTCTTAGGTTTAGCTCAGTTATCATAACTATGCGGACCTGCACGCCGCTCCGGTGTGTGAGCAAGATAGC
The DNA here is from genome assembly GCA_949128165.1 of Lathronympha strigana. Taxonomy (NCBI): domain Eukaryota; kingdom Metazoa; phylum Arthropoda; class Insecta; order Lepidoptera; family Tortricidae; genus Lathronympha; species Lathronympha strigana. The sequence goes on along the minus strand of OX421918.1, from coordinate 15,199,535 downwards.
GCTATGGACGAATATAGCGGTCATAGGTATATTGAAAGAGATAAGTAAATTGAAAGAGATGTCATATTCTACAGAAGAAGTGACCGAGGCCCCCAGTGCCCAGGGTTGAGCAGGGCTCGGGCATACTGTTTCCTCAGAGTAGACCTTCAAAATCGCGTGTGCACAAATACAGGCGCAAATATTCAACCGATTACCCCGACAAGCGACGACAAAGAGCAACTATCACACCCACCGCTTAACAGATGCCAGGCGCCCGGATTAATTAATAATGGTAGTAAGGCACACTCACTAGAGGGGTTTCGTGGCTATATAAATTGCAAAGCTATTTCCGTGGCTAGCTCTCCGTCTCTATTGACTATCGTTATTCGTGGTAACTTTGTCTTATATACTATGTTCCTGATTTTTTTCACATTTTTTGTACCTCCCGTTAAAAAGTTACAGGAGGGAGACACACTTTTTCAGGCTTTAAGAGCGATTATTTCTAAAGATATTCGATAACCAAATTTTTGTTCCAAAAACCTTTAAGTTATTTCTAAAGACCTATCAGATGATGTACCACAAGTAAGTAGATAGAGATTTAGTTACATGTATGGAGCGCTCTCCCTAAATATTTTTTTTGCAACTTATAGGTATGCAAAACTAATTCCAACATTGACTTCAACTCGCAGTAAGACCAATGGGCCTTACCGCGAGTTACCGCAACATTTTAATCGGCCGAACTGGTAATATCTGTCATTTTCTATACAAAAAACCGATTTTTGCGAGGGAGGGGCACGTCAAATCAAGTCAAATGTATGACTATTCGTACGTAATTTACAAATAGCTATGTCGGATAAACATCAGTTCATAGAATGACTATGATTGTTTGTCATGCATTCGGCAGAGAGGTACTCGTAGGCCTGTTAACACATCGAGTTCCGGGAACCCGCCAGGGGGTTATCTGTGGGTGGTCGCTTTCCGCTACAAAGCGGCAAAACGATGGAATCGGCTACGACCGTAGCGCGTAGCACTCCCTGGCACCCAATTGAAATAACTCCGTCTGGTTTAATTTAATACTCAAAGTATTCTAACGTCTCTCACTTGCATTGTGTGTAAGAAACCTACGGCTTTATAGACACGTATAAAAGAAATTCATGTAACAATATGTTAAATTTATTTAAATACCTTCAACCCTAATTGTAATTGTCGCGCGTTGCTAATGCTGACAGACATCTCTGTAAAGAGCCTTTATGAAACAACAAAGTGAACAAAGATTTACTAATTGTACCTAATAGGGGATTTAATTGTATTGTTATAGGCTTTTGTCAGCCGTTTATCCAATCTCAAGGTGTCATTGGAAACGTAACGAATGACATTGTCGATGTCTTACGCCGGGCCGTCTACGATTGGAACCATAACACGTTACAGCAGCCTTATTGAAACGAAATCGATTGTCTTTTGTCTGTCTCCGAAGACGTTGAAATTATTAAACGGAATGCCACACAACCCGCGCGTACTTGTGCGCTCGCCGGCGCCAGTAGGTGTTATATAATACTGGATTTTGCCCGCGGCTTCTCTCGCGTTAGAGACAAAAAGTAGTCTATATCACTCTCCATCCCTTTAACTATCTCCACTTAAAAAATCACGTCAATTCGTTGCTCAGTTTTGCCGTGAAACAAACAGACACACACACTTTCCCATTTATAATATTAATATATATATATATATATGTAGTATATACTCGTAATTGACCGAGTGAGAAAAGCGAGCGAAGCGTTAACCCAGGAAAGATACGATTTTAACGTTTGTTAGCTTGGGGATTGCTTAACCCTGTGCTAAGTGCTTTGTGAGCGGTGAGCTCCTTGTATGCGGCATTGTTTCAGCCCGTATAAGATCCACAATAGCTGACGTTCCTTATAGTCAGTCGTACTGCTTCAACAAGTGAGGTAGATTTAGTGCAGCTCTTCCCTCAAGTCACTGCTTGCTGCTGCATTTTGACAGACATTAAATTATAATAGCCTGATTTTTTCAAATTACGTTCGAATGGAATATTTATAGATGATAAATATGCAAAAATCTTACAAACTTTTCTTCCGGAAGTAGGTAAATAGTAAAAAAATAAAACTAAACTAAGTCGATTTTTTAAATTAACGGTGGCAAATAGTTTTCTTGTATGTGAACATGACGACAAATTGGTCTTCTATCTGTTAAAAGAGAAACCGAAGAAAACTTATTCACGTAAAACCATTAAATGAACAAAATGAACGGCGCGGGTTATAGATGCGTTATTTCGCTAGAAACAAATGTTAATAGGTAGAAACTGGTCCTGACCCATTTTAAACGGCTTAAAAAACATATATACATATAAATCTTACAACAAAAACGTTTGTAACATGTGTGTACATATTTGTGACGATTAGCATGTAACGATATTTTGTTGGATTATGTTGCCTACTTAATACTAGATTCAGTATACTATATATCCGTTACGTTAAAAAAATTAGCTATAATCATAATATTGTCTTCTGTTACCGCGATTGTTATTCATTGAGATTAAACACTTTAGAACGGATTAATCGCGTTTATTAACACCAAATCCTATCTATATATTATTATCTTTTTTTTTTTGATTGACGGGGAGAATTCGCATTCTCTCAGTCATCATCTTAACCCTGTGAAAACGAGTGCTGTAAAGGGCTCGAAACGTAGGATAATGGTGTTAATAAACGCGATTAATCCGTTCTAAAGTGTTTAATTTCAATGAATTAGCTATAATCAATTATTTCCCAAACACTCCAAATTTCCATACAAGCTGTCAGTTCAATGACTGGATTACGTCGCCTTTTCAGCTTGGACAAAAATGCTTTTGTGTCTGTCCATTTGTTCTCCTCTGCACGTCGCATCAACCAATTCTTGTCAAATTTTGTTAACAAGTTTGTTGATTAGATTTTTTTTGTCGATTCAGTTTATGGTTTTTTTAATGGTGGGAATTGGTACAAACGTACTAAGCGCCATAGAACCCAAATATCAGTACCATCTCGCGAGGTCTACAGCTCACAGAGCCACTAGTATATATATATATATATATAAAATAATATAAAATGTTTATTTATCACACCAGCTATTTTTATAAACACTACATAGTATAAAACAAAGGTCATGTACATAATAACCTGATTCTCCCTATTATTTATATATATATATATATATAGTATATAGTATAGTATAGTGTTTCCAATCGTAGCCAACCCTAGCGTTTGTACGGGGGAGAGGGGCGTCAAAACAGTTTGTTTTCGCTTTTCTATGAGATAAATTGGCTTCCGATCCGTGAGCGCAGGGAATCTTGAATCCTTTGCTCGCTTTATACTATTCTCTTTGATTCAGCTGCATCAAAAGCTCAATTAGTCAGTCACTCCCGCGATGCTATGAATACATCCAAAGTGCCAAAATGTGTACTACGACCTTAATGTTCAGGCAATAAACTCCTGTATACAATTTGGCTGTATTCATAGCTGCTGCTGCTGCGGCTGACTGTGCCACTCGGAGTCTTCAACCCACCATTCCCCTATACCTACCGCACCGGTTTCATGAGAAGTCTAAATTGTATTATTTTCATTGGCTTTACGAGTACTTATCCACTAAACAAAAGTTAAACTTACCAATTCCTTGTACGAGTTTGTCACAAAAGACGTTACTCATAGCTTACGCACGGAGTAAAATTAGATCTTATTTTACTCCAAATAATCCAGTCATTCCCAAATTTTGATTATTTGGGAAATAATTTATAACAGCTGATTTTTTATCGTAACGGATATATCGTGAGTCTAGTCTCATCATATCTAGATATAATATACTAGTATTATACACACAATTATAATACTATTATGTAGTAGTGTACATAATAGTATTATAATAATACTATACAGGGTGTCCCACGGCGATGCCACATATGGAGGGAAAGTACCTTAAATATTATGCTGAAAGAAAAATTTATTTTATTTTTCAGACTTAGTATAACTGCATTTAAAGTTTTTTTAATTTAGCTTGTCTTGCCCGGAAACCCAACAGTAAGTTATCCTATCTATGATATTTAAGGTACTTTCCCTCCATGTGGCAACGCCGTGGGACATCCTGTATATTAATAAGAAACATACTATTATTACATATTAGAAGAAAATACACTGTCAAACCTCATTTAAAACAAATAAAGAAAGTGGCAAAAGAACTCTTCAAAGTGCAAACAATCTATCCCTACCCTTCCCACGAACTAAACATTTTGGAAATAAAAATATAACATACCAGGGTGCGCGTATGTACAACGATTTACCTAAAACTATTAAAATCTCGAAAAGTTAATCAATCTTCAAAAAAACAATTGTAAAGCACGAATCAAATAATTTATTAAATGTAATAAATGTTGTGATTCATGTTTTTTTGGTTTTTAAGTAGTCACGGGGCCCCTAGCCCTGCTCATATAACATCTGTTTCAATTTATACTTTAAAAAAATAATTAAAATCGCATATATTTGACAAAATTCCGGTCACCTAAATAGCATATAGATACAAAGTCTTATCTCGAGCGGCCCACTTAGTGACAACATATTACTACCGACTGCACATTTCATAATTGCTACCGCATAACAATTCTTTTTTTTCATGTATATTGTTTGTTAGAGTGGTAAGATTTTTATTAAAATATTTATATTAATGTTTTAAATACAGTGGTAAGACTTAAAAAAATGTATATTTAAATTATAACAACTCTGTGTGTATAGTACTTACTTAACTTACTCGCAAACGCTCGCAAATTGTAATTAGTTATAAAAATTACTCATTAAATTAAATGTAATAATTTCTTTTTAGGAAATAAATGTCTTAAACCAGGTTATGTAGGCAAAAAAATCCAACAAAATATTGTCAGAAATATGTAGGTACACACATGTTACAAACGTTCTCCCTTTAAGATTTTATGTATAGGTATATGTTTTTTTAATCGTCTAAGATGGGCCAAGGCCAGTTTCTATTTATTACCGTTCGTTTCTAGTGAAATAACACATCTATAACCCGTGCCGTACATTTTGTAGATTTTACGGTTTTACGTTAATACATGTTCTTCGGTTTCGCTTTTAACAGATAGAAGACCAATGTTTCATGTTCACAAACAAGAAAAATATTTATTAACGTAAATTAAAAAAAACTACTTAAGTATTTAAGTTTTATATTCCTACTACTCGTATTTACCTACCTACTTCCGCAAGAAAAGTTTGTAGGATTTTTGCATATATTATTTATAAATATCCCATTCGAACGTAATTTGAGAAAATCAGGCTATTATAATTTAATGTCTGTCAAATCAAAACCGTATCTTTCCTGGGTTAAAACTATTTTCCGCGAGTAACACGATTGCGTGACACGGCGGGCTTGAATAATTGAATATCAGTATTTTATCCATACAAAAGTACCGATATTTTTCGGTTCTTTTACGGTATTATGTTTATTATTTTATTTTTGATGGGGCTACCTATTAATACGAGTATGTTACCTAAATGCATGATCGAGTGTTATCTTATCTTATCTGGTGCCAGGGGGCCCTAGCGGATACACTTCGACCCATGGGGATCTTTTGTGTAATTGCCCACTACTGCACTACTCAAGAGCTTGCGCGACCATCTCCATGTGGCGGATGATGGAGCTCAGGGATAGTGCTCTGAATTCGTTTGGCTCCAGGTTCTGTTGTTGTTCTGGCGAGAGCGTGACATTCACACACTACCTGTTTCATAGTCTCACTTTCTTCGCCACACATCCTAAACACAATATTGTCTGTTAGTCCCATTTTGGCCAGCACACTTCTGACCCCATAATGACCTGAAGGCCTAGTATAAAAGTTGCATGACACTTACTTCTCGATCGCGTTAGCGTATCGAGAGTTCAAATTATGTTTGCCTTTTATTTAAATCATCCGGCAACTTTCATATTTTGACCCCTCGATACGCTAACGCGGTCGAGAAGTTAATGTCGTACAATTTTTATACTAGGCCTTCTGTAAACACCCCTGTAATGGTTCGGAGCTGTCTCCTGCTAAGTTTCCAAAGCTTTTTGCTCCATCCCGAGTCTAATTCGTGTATGAAGAGCTTTGAATGCCTAAGGCTCGTCAAGCCACACCACTTTTGTTGGTGTTTAAGTTTGACATGGTTTTTGATAGCCATTGTTATGGTTCCCTGTGAGAGTCCCACAAATGATTCCGGACCTATGAAGTTGCTCATAGATCCCCCTCTAGCTAGCTTATCTGCATTATCATTGCCGATGAAGCCCTCGTGCCCTGGGATCCATACCAGCTGCACTGTATTACGCCTTTCAAGTCTGTTAAGGTTTTGGACAGCCTTGTATACTAGTGATCTATGGACAGCATTGTATACTATGATCGAGTGTTATAGATAGATAGATTGATCATTTATTTGTATTATTTGTACATCGTCACATTTCAATTAATTTTATTATTTACACAAGTAAAAAAAAGAACAATATATAAAGAGCATAAAATAGTTAAGAATAATAAGCAATTTTTTTTAAAGTATACCGGTTCCAAGCCCCGGGCACTGCAGAATATAACGTGAAAAGGCTCTATGGGTTGTTTTGTTTACTACCGGTTTTATTTTATTGATACCGCTATATGACCAAGTGAACCAAGCGATGGACCAAGTGAAGGAAAAAGTAAGGGCCATGTCGTATCAAAAGGTCAAAGCGCTGGCGCAGGACAGAGAGAGCTGGAAGATACTCCACCGACAAGAGTTGAAAACTCTTAAGTTAATGATGATGATGACCGCTATATGAATCAAATAACCGAGGATTTAACACTATTTTGTATTTTAGAGATTCGAGGTTCGAAATAGTTAATGAAATTCGTATCGCAACAGAAGTGTTTCGTAATTTCCATTTCAATTTGCTGTAATTTACCAAAGAGGAATACGAATCGTAAACTAGGTACAATAGCTCGCGCATTTGTACCTATCTATAGAATACGTGACGATACTGACGATTGATGAATTTAAATTACCGATAACATTAGAGTAGTTTATGTGATTGTACCTATATAATGAAAGGCATTATTAAAAACCGAGTGTGAGTTTGTGAATCGAGGCGGCAGTCGAGTTTCATAATAACATCATAATTGGGTGATTCCAATAAAAGTGGCACCGGAACTTCCGATTCAGTTTTTGAATAGAAAGTATGCTAATTATACAATTTTCACAAATAGAAAAAATGTTCACAGGTAGACAAAAACATGGCTAATCGAGGCCAAAACAGTATTTTTATGTAAATGTGAAAAAAGTATTAAAAAAATAATAGGAATACCATTTTTCACTGTAACCTGGCTTGTCCAAACGTGATATTGGTCTAGTTTTAGCTCTATAGATTATTAATTTATAGTTTTATGTCAATAAATCATAATTTTTTATAATAACAAGCATATTAGTTTGTATAATATATGCTGCAAGGCCTATATATATCATTTTTTAACATCAATATTCACGTACGAAGTTTGTCCAGCCATATTTTCACTGTAACCTGTGAGTTTGCGGTATTGCTTCTCACTCACACACAAGAAACCTTATTAAGACCATAATATACGCAAAACATGGGGTCAGTATTGGGCTAGTCGCCGAAGTGAACATTTGTGGGCGCAGGATCGCAGTGTGCAGTTGTCGAGTTCTCGTTACTTGGAATCTGGAGTTTGTAACGGGTAAGTTAACTTTAATTTGGCGTGGGTATTTTATAATATTGGTTCGGGAGCTTGTTCACTAATATGATTTTGATATTGCATTAAGGTATATCTATTTATACTAAAAGTACAACAGTGGTATTATTAACGAATTTGGAGATAAAGCCTAAAACTCCTGGTTTTCACTGTAACCTGTGTCTCTTTAACCTGCAATCATTGGACAGGCTAAAGTGAATCCTGGCAGGTTAAAGAGACAAATATTTTAGACTTTAAGATGCTATGAATAGAGTCTAAAATTGATAGGAAATACCTCTTACTTCGGCTTGGACTACTTGCGCTTGCGTACTTGTGCTTTTCTACATGTACAGTGTGGTTACCATAACTTAACATGTGATATTTACGCTAGCGTATATTACTAATACTTATACTGCTCTACCACATATTACTCTATTATTATACTCATACCTACACTCCTTGGGTTGCTTAACTTCAGTATAATACTCAAACCACCGTGGCAAATTTTACTTTTAAATCTTTTGCAGTGCTATATTCTTTCCCTTTTTCTTTTCCCTCCTTACACTTATAAATTGCATGTTTTAGTTATTGTTTTTAGGGATAAAATAGTAAAACAAGAAAAAAAGACTAGAGAAGAGCTATTAGCTCGAAAAAGAGAAAATGAGAGAAAAAGATATGCTAAAATTACAAAAAAACCTTAACTGTACGCTGAGTACAAACAAAAAAATAAGGAAAAAAAGCAGCGAAGAAAACAGGAAGGGAAAGTAATTAATATAAGTTATTTGCCCCCAAGCGAACAAAGAGCTCTAAAGAAAAAGTGGAGAGAAGAAAGTAAAAGAAGACAGAAGTAGACGATGACATTTTTGAAAAAAACTCGCTTTTACCAAAAAAAAATTAAAACTTTTAAAGGAACTCTAAAAGTTCATCAAGCAGTTTGGGAACATGAAAAATAATTTGTTGCTCTCAGAAGTTTAAGTTGTACCGAGGAAAGCTGTTTAGTAAATGCATCATACTGTCGACATGGTAAACATATTGGTTTTCATTTTGTTAGAAATGTAACCGCAAAAACTGAAACAACAGCAAGAGACGACGATAACAATTCTGACAGCAGTGATAAAACTGATTTATCAAAACCAGCAGTCACAAATGTTGAAAGCAGTAATGTTTTTTCTAACCTTTCTGAGATGGAATTACTTTCTGTATTAAGACGTACTGTATTAGATAATATTTTAACCGAAGATCTAGAAAATCGAACTGAATCTCCATTGAGTAGTCGTTCAAGAATTTTTTTTGGTAGCAATAACCAAGATTCAGATTTCAATATCTTTTAATTGTAATGATCACGTATATTTTATAAATTGAAAGATATGTCATATATATAGTACAGAAAAAGTGACCGAACCAGCGACTTCCTGCTTTCGCGGCAGACGCCCTAACCACTGGGCTACCCGATCACGGCCTCTTTCAATATCTTTCAATTTATAATTTATATATAGTAGTGTGACTACCTAAAAACATGAATCAAAACATTTACTATAAATAACAAAAGATTTAATTCATGCTTTACAATTGTTTTTTCGTTAATAAGAAATAAATAACTATTCAGTAATTACTGGAAAAATAAAACATAACTAAATATGAAATTAAATGGTTTAGAACAATAATCGCGTTTATTAACACCATGACCTACAGCGGACTCAAAGAAAATATAAAAGTAAGAAAATATAAGTATAAATGTATAAGTTATCCGCAAAAATGAATCGTTATATTTGTATCTACGAAACACCCGTATTTTTTTCATTCAAAAAATATATTTCTGGATGATTAAATGTTTTTATTTATGTATCTCTCTTTAACTTGTTATGTTTTCCCTACTATCCTGTCTAATGTCACTTTAACCTGTTATGTTTTCACTGCTAACCTGTCTAATGTCACTTTCACCTGTATGGTCAAAATTTCAACTCGTCATAATTTCTACATTTTCACAACTATTTTGTTCCCTTCCACAAATATGGTATGATTGATACAAAAGCAAACACATTTTTGTCAATAAAGGTCAAATAACGAAAAAAATTTTTTTTTTTTAACTTTACCCTGCCGAAGCCACTTTTATTGGAATCACCCAATTATTTACTTACAATTACATAAACTGCTTTACACACATATCATGAGCTCTCCACGATGCGTTCAAAGCGCATATAAACTTTTGTAACATTCAAGTTTTGACATTTATATTTTTTAAATTTTGAAACAAACTAGAGTTGGCCCCAATTTTCATATCGTTCGATATCAAAATAACGTGTGACTTGCGAGCGTTATTTTATGCAATTGACAATTCGTTTCAAACTAAACGTCATCTCGACTGATATCAGAATAGAGGTCAAATCAGATTTCCTTGTGTCAAATGTATTCGAAATAAAATAAAAAAATATATCGAAATTGATAGGTAATATTATTTAGCTATAATAACATTTTCACAGATAAGAAATTTGTTGTAACAAAAAAGTTTATTATCATGGGGGCCTTTATATGCGGTTTTTGAACGCATTATTGAGGGCTGTACTCGATTTGGCGAACTAAAATGTATTTTTATTTCTTCCCATTTTATTACAAATGTAACATTAATTCGTGTCTTGCTTTGTTCTGCACGTTAGTTTTAAATTACATAAAATATTGTGTTCCCAAATAAGTGAATTGCGTAAATTCTTTTTGAGAATAAGGTTCTTAAACCATATGTCAACAATTTTTTTTTTGTTGTTTCAGTGCAGTGCAATAGTCGTCAGTGAATACAGAGTTTTCGGTTTTAAGTTTGGCCGTTAGGCTGACCACCAACGCCAACAAATAGAGGTAAGACCATACTTCAACCATCATATTTCAAAACTCGAAATAATGCAGATCAGACTGAATTTGTCTTATTTATTTATTTAACAACGAAAATAATGTTACTTTGCTATTCCGCCAAACGTGCTAGTCAATTAATGCCAACCCGTTATGCCTACTTGCGTATTTTTTGCATGCAACTAATGTTCCCACCCTCCCGCCACAAAATATAAATACGCAAATAGATATAACACACACCACCAATAATACAAAACGCGACACGTGTTTTGCCTCTCTACGAGGCATCCTCAGGAGATGCAGGAGATCTTGTCGTACTGGTGGCGTCCGATAAGTGAATCTATCGGACGCCAGTACGACACGTGTCGAGTCGAGTTTTGTATTATTGGTGGTGGTGTGTTATATCTATTTGCGTATTTATTTTTTGCGGCGGGAGGGTGGAAACTTTAATTCAATTCAATTCAATTTATATTATTAAGACAACAACGGCCCATAATTGTAAGTAAACACTTTAACTGATATTTAATCGTGTTTTACATTATATAACAAAGTATAATAATAAGAACGTTCATTTTAATTAAGAGTTCGCATTTTGCGAAATTCAGTTCTAAACCAATGATTTTGAAACGACTCTTAATAAGAGACAAGTCAGAGAGCACAGTATTCACGTCGCCTCCTAGGGTCCCGTCATTTAGGTATACACGCGTTCAACACGTGATAGTACCAGACATTTAATTTAAATTAAATTTTTGGATAATTGGATTTATAGCCAAATTAAAAATTGCTGGACCGAGAGGGTCACCTCAGAAGATAATTCATTGGACTTGTTCATTAATTTAGATGAGTCCGAACAGCAAAAGAAAAGATAATTGTACAGTTTAGGAATTTTGTCCCTAATTTCTGTCAACAAAGTGTCCCGAATTAAAAACATTTTTAACGTCAATTTTGACAACGATTTCACAATTCATTTTGATGTCGTTAAATCCGATGTCCAGGCCGGGTCGACGATTCTTTTGTTCATTATGCCGACCCTTAGGGTGTAGGTATCTATATTATTTTAAATCAGGCACATTAGTAAATAACATGTTCATGCCATGTCTGAAATTTCAAACAAAACTCAACTAAAATAAATCACCAGAGGCCGGAATTCGTGGCACTTTGAGCTGTCATAGGGATTCCGCATTTATAGGCTTCTAATATTCATCGGTATATATTTTTTTTAATCGGTACATTATAGAGCACATACTTAATCAATTTAAACGTAGAGGTAAACAACAGTCAGTCTTATCGCTAAAGAGCGAAGTCTTCGTGATAACCTATGAATACCTACTAGCTTTTGAAAATCAAAAATAGGAATGAAATATAATAATATCTACTGACTTTTCGTGATTATTGCTTATTTAAATAAATCGCCTGGCTATATTTCGAAACGTTGAGTAAAAAACTCAAATATACTTAGTACTCAAAAGTTCACTGAAAGAGATCGCTCTTTAGCGATAAGACCGCCTGTTATTTACCTTTACTGTTATTCTTCCGTAATGTCCTGTAATGTTTCGATATACAAGCCTATATAGCCGATATATATAGCCTGTATAAAGACTTGGCCAAACGTCTGGTCAACGTCTCCGGGTATAAGAAGGCTGGCAGCTACCTCGCCCAACGCATAAGTATTGCGATACAGCGAGGGAACGCTGCCAGCATTCTTGGGACCATGCCCCAGGGGCCGGAGCTATTAATTTTTTAGTTTAATATTGTTCTTAGTTATTTTATTTAAGTTATTTTATATTTTTGTTGATGGAGGTTTTTAATGTTGCCAATAAATATATATATGAATATGAATATCCGAAATCGATAAATAATAAGTCCCTATGGCAGCTCAAGTAAGTGCCACGAAAAGTCCAGCCTCTAGAAATCACTGATTGGCCAAGATTCAAACTGGTTACTCGACTGTAGGGTAGTGGTAGTAGGTGGGTACATGAATTGAATAATTATCATTCACGTGATTTTATATTTAAAATTCTCGACCATGTTTGCGAACATACCTTAGGTCACTAGGAAAGTTTTGAGATACTCGAAAACTATAAATGGAATACTCCCTTATTATATGTTTTTTAATAGCATTTTTATGCGAAATGACGCATGAAAAACTATTTGTATGAAATGTGAAACTCCACGATAGTAGGGCTTCCTCACTCCCTAGACGACGATAAAAAATAATATGAATGCCAATTGATACTATTTTTAGGATGTTCTCTATATTTACATGTGAGATTCGTAGGTCTGCTAACAAATATTTCCTCAGGCATTCATTTTCGTAACTACTGCTTTTAGCGATTGGTCGCGTCTATGGCCCTAATAGAGGCTACTTATACCCCTTTTGAAGTTGCAAAACCGTAGTTAAATCACTTAACTAGATGAAAGAGATTCTTCTCTTGCTGACTGTAATCATTGCATTCGAAATTCTTGGGTTTAAAATATTAATCGCCTTAAATGTGCTCGTTAGAGCCCCACCGCGTCTCAGATAAATGTGCGAATCGGTGATATAAAATGGCTGCAAACTTGTTGTTTATGTATTTAAACAAATCTGCCTACTTGTGTGTCTGCTTCTATTGAAATAAGCTTTTAAAAACATATAATACACGAGCATGCCATGTCTAGATTTCGAGCATCTCATTTCTTTCCTAGTGACCCACTTAACATTAGACTGAAGTTACTCATACTAAACGTTTGCGTACTACGTTTTCTTTATAACTTTTCTGTTTTCTGCAACAACAAAAGGTTCACGCAACGTCAGTTAATAAAAGTTGATAAGGACAACCCGACGAGAAATTGTGACGCACTGCCGTAAATATATGACGCGAACAACAACTGTGACGCATGACCCAAGCAATAACAAATCAACACTTACGAAATGAGGATTACCGCGAGTCGGTTTTCCGCTAGGGGCGCTAGTGTAACGTGGGTCCTACGGGAACATTTCAAACGTCACTTTCACAATTCTCTCATATTGACACAGGACCCACCCACCCATGAGTGGCGCCGCCTGGTGAGCGACAATACGGTAGCTCCCATTGAAATGATGCATTCTTTGGGCCTCTTGCCCGGAGTTAAGCGGTTTTTTATATGGAATTTGACATCTTAACTCCGGTTTAGCGGCTAACCCTGGGTGGTATTTTTAAAGTTTTTAAAGCATACTACCTATGTAAAGTGCGACAGAAGACGGTAGACTTTAAATAATGTGGAATTAAACAAACCACAGTGGCAACATTTGTTCTCTTGTCAAATATGTCATCATTTTCGTCAAGCCCCCCGTCAAAACTCATCATCAAAGTCAACATCAACATCATATACCCGTCTTTTACTTCCTTACCAATTCAAGAAAATGTCCAAAGGAGATTGATATTTACCAATCGCTTTTCGGTGAAGGAAAACATCGTGAGGAAACCTGACTAATCCTGATTAGGTCTACTTTACCCTCTGGATTGGAAAGCTGGCGCCAAGCCAAATCTTGGGATTAGTTTCCAAAGCGGACCCCCAAGCTCCCTGAGCCATAACCCGGGATAACGCTAGAAAGAAGACATGCAAGTCTGCAACTTTCCACATATTTTTTACTTCATAATTGGTACCATTAGTTTTTTTCATTTTTTATTTCATGTTTTAATTTTGAGTCGTGGCATAAGCTGGGATAACGCTAGGATCAAGAAGATTTCGTGTTCTAATCCGTTTTCTCAAACAACACCTACTTATTTGGTCCTTGTAATTGATATACAATACATCCTTATTTAACTCGTCTATCCGACATTCCCACAATGGAGGTTTGTCTCATCCATCTCTCACGCGTACGATAATGGTCTTCATTAAAGTGTCTTTTCAACCCTTTTATGCAGTCTTTTAGCCCCATTAATGGAACATTTACGTTTTTTATGGGACAGCCAATATTTCCTGTCAGCAAATCTTTTCTGTTTTACCCTAAGGTTGCCTGGTAGATAATTTTGCCCTTTGGCATTGAGACCATCTTTTGTACGATAAGTCTTTCTTTTGTGCAATAAATATTGAATAAATAAATTTTTTTCGCTATGTTCTAAAATTGGCTCCACTAGGTGTTTGAATTAACTAAACTTTTTTTAAATTTGATATAAAAAATTAAAATTAAAATCATTAAAATCATTTTAATCACATTAAAATCGTTGTTTTGAAACAAATATATAATCTTGACCTTAGCAGAGCAATCTTGTTGTCTAATTTTGCCTCTAAATTAAATTTGTTAAGTCATACACCTTTGTCTATGATTTTGCTCCCTATAAAATTATGCACGTAAAATAACACCATTAAAATATAAGAACGAAGCAATTGGAACATCGCTACTAGAGATGCAACGGATATCGGGGCACTATCTGGTATTTGGCCTTTCCAGCCATATTTTTGGCTGTTGTATTAATACTTGATAGTAGCGTAGTATCCAGCCGAATACCGGATAGTGAATTATCACGATATTTATTAAAAAAGTTTAGGTAAAAATTAACAAAGAAAAGATTTACAAAAAAAATTACTAAGTAATCAATAGTATTTAAGGTCAAGGTCAGCTTAATGTTTCAGAAGCTCTCAGAAAGTACAAAATTGTTAACAATATAAAGTCACTGCCATTAAGGTAACAAGTTTTCTATAAAACATGGTTTTAACTAGAAATGAGTTGCAACCTGTGCCATAAATGCGCATGCACGCGAATGAAAATGGTCAATTGAAAAAAAAAGCTTTAGGCCAGATATCCGGCGGACTCGATGGCCGGATATCCGATATCTGGTATCCAGCCAAACCACTATCCGTTGCATGTCTAATTGCATCCCATAGTAGCACCATTTTATGGTAGCAATGTTTTCTATGTTGGGAACAATAGGATAAAACAAAGGTCACAAACACAAAAACATTTACATGAAAATGGAAATTCATCACAAAAACTGGATAAATAAAAAATATTTACTAGTATCGATGCTTTTTGTATTGATAAATTCTGACGGATAAAATCGGTGTCAATGCTTTTATAATAAATGTTAAATAAATCTGATAAATGTATTTTATTTGAGTAAATAAAACTCAATCTGTTTTGTTTGATATCAGTCCCGTGAGAAAGTTGCGCGGTAAGGTTGGGTTTTTAGAATGCTTCACTAATTTGTTGTAGATGTAGATGTAGTGTAGGGACGCCCGGCCGGACACAGGCGGGCTGTCGAGCACTTGTTGTGTTCATTCAGCCCAGTTCCCTGAAGTTTGAGCTGCAGGTTACTGATCCGGCTGCCTCCCCATCCCACACTCTTCCTCGAATCTTCCAGTCTTCCTGCAGAACAGAAGGACATCATTTAATTCGACATCCTTTAGTTCGGTTTCCTCTAACGTGTCTTTCCCAAATACTTCATATCGTGCTGCTGCATACATGGCACATTCTGCTAATACATGCTTACTGGTTTCCTCCTTACCGCAATGCGGACAGGATGGGTCCCTAATTATACCTAGTATCTTAAGATGTCTATTAAGTGTATTGTGTCCGGTTATGATACCGGTCAATATTCTTAGATTTTTCTTACCTAGTTTGAGAAGATACCTGGCTCTCCTGTGGTTTATACCTACAATTTACCACTTTATACCACTAATTTGTTAAATCAGCTTCTTTTTCTGTCATTAAGAGGCCGGAGATATACGTAAATTTGGCAAAAGTTCAACTTTTTGCGATGAGTTTTGATAGTTACAAACTAATTTTTGCATGTTTTAATACAAACATTGAAAGATCATTTCAATTTAAATCGAATAAATGAAAATCTTTTTAAAATCGATGTCAGTTTTTGAAAACTCCGGCAATTTCTAACAGCTGTTTTATCATTATTCTATCAGCGAGCTTCAAACATGTATCTGGTTTTAGACCTGCTATTTAATTGTTATCACAGGGGAAACGAGTTCTGTGAACGTGAGCATTAAGAAGAAAGCCAGAAGCATTCAGTGTCAAATTCATACACAGAACTGTT
Organism: Lathronympha strigana; assembly: GCA_949128165.1. Taxonomy (NCBI): domain Eukaryota; kingdom Metazoa; phylum Arthropoda; class Insecta; order Lepidoptera; family Tortricidae; genus Lathronympha; species Lathronympha strigana. The sequence continues at coordinate 15,182,972 of OX421918.1, read as the reverse complement.
GTTTAAACTTTATTTAAACAACAGTTTAAACAGTTTAGTTTTTTTAAACTTTGTTTAGCACTTAACGAAACGTCGCGTTCCAAAAAATAGTATATTATGAAGTCTTTGATTTTAATTTGAATGAAATTTGTCGGGTAGGTAGAGTTCCTTATTCTACCTTAGATAGATACAAATCTCAATGTGCAACAAAAAAATTGTACTGAATTTCCCACTGAGTTACGAAAATCTCATACGATTTCGTAACTCAGTGGAAAAAAATGTTGGACATATTGGTAAATTGGGTCTATCTTCAAGAGAATAAGGAACTCTTCCTGCCTACCAAAATTCAATCAAATCTGACACGAAAAAAAATTACCACGTTGTCATGGAAACCCATACGACTTTACAGTTGGGACTTGGTTGGGACACTAATGGAGAGATCGAGAAATGGGCCCCTGAAAGCAATAATGTTCTGTTTACCTTACCAACTACACTTTTATCTTAGTTCGGCCAGCAGGAGAGTGTTGCCACTCAGAGGAAATTAACTTTGATACAAACAATGTGAAGCAATGGCCTCGATCGTACACAATTTAGGAACAAATTTAGTGAAGTTTGGTCTTAACGTGTTGAATGTTCTGTTGTGAATTTATTTCCGTCTGAATAAAGAATCCCGTACCAAAAGTATGGAAAATGTGGTTTCAGTAAAATATTCTGAGATATATCCGAACGTGTATTGAAAAACGTTTTTCAATACAAATGCGAAACAAAATTAAATACAGGTATAACAATGAATTTGAAAGTTTTTTATTATTATTTCTGTAACATTATGGTAATACAGTTGAACAATTAAGAACATATTCAAAATGTTTATCTTATCTTCTTTGCTTCTCATTCACAAAATCATCAATGGCACACTAGGTATAGCAAATCGCATGTGACAGATCGTATCGTAGCATTCGAACATGGTTTGACTGATTGAATAAACGCCTCTACTTTGACAGACGTTTCTCAAGGCCTTATTACAAGGAAAGTCCCACCGGATTTCTATGACCTTGATGTATCGAAGCGTGATCGAAGCTCGATAGCCTCGAACGAACAGTGTTGCCAAATTAATCAATTGTTATTAAGGTTATTAACTATCATTAGCACCTCCGCATCAGGCACGAAGCTACTTGTAAAACTGAAAAACAACATTTTTTTCATAAATTGAAAGATATGTCATATCCTACAGAAAAAGTGACCAAGGCTCCCGGTGAGCAGGGCTGGGATCGAACCAACGACCTCTTGCTTTCGCGGCAGACGCCCTAACCACTGGGCTACCCGATCACGGCAACCAGAGTCCAAAATTTCCTAAGTATATGACTGGGTATTATGGATGACTGTTATTGGCCTTGTATTATGTAACAAAATTATTTTTTTATTTATTTAATCGTATGGCATTATTTACCAAGTCGCTCAGCCACTAGTTCTTGGATGCGATGCGACTCGGTTTCCGTGCAGTGAGGTCCGTTTAAGACAGGTACTGCAGCCAATAGTTTCTTACTCTTTAGCACCACCCAGAGGACACGTGCAGGGATGTGGTAGGTTTCTCCTGCGGACGCGAGTAAGATTTGCCCCCCAACAAAATTAATGTAAACTGTTTACGGCTGTTGTTGTCCTAAATATCAATAAGGATGCAATCCTTTCTTATTTTAAACGTTTTAAGGTACGTTTCGCCAATCCTACAGCTCAGACTTATATAATTTATATATAGTAGTGTGACTACTTAAAAAACATGAACATTCATTACATTAAATAAATGATTTGATTCGTGCTTTACAATTGTATAATATTTTTTTCATTCTACAGTGAAGAACAGTAATTGTTTGGCAACAATGTTTCGTTCAACGGCCCGGCGATCGAAAGCCACTAAAAGCCTCTTAAGCCCCTCATTCACGGCAGACCGCCGGCACGGCACGTAATAAAGTACCGTGAATGTCGTTGTCGGATGCGTCCCGTACGGCAACACCTGGTAGGATGTGCCTTGAATCCTGCTAGCTCTGCCCACCGCTTGCAGTCCACCGCGCCGGGCTGTCAATGTCTTGGAGGTCTGTGCGGCGGACTGCCGCCGGAGCGTGAATGTTGCTGCCGTAGTCGCAGGGTGACAGTTGACAGCTCATCGTGATTATTATTCTATTTGATTTTGCCAATCGCCATTTTGATTATTGATGTATACTAAGACAATAGTTGCTTATGGGATGTTAAATCACCAAGTAACAGTAATAAACAATTCAGGAATGCGCAAAACTATTAGTTATTACAAATTACATACGGAACAGCGGAAATTTTTGAAATTTAAGTACAGTGTGTGCGCTATAACGCAGCGCTGCGCATCTTTCTACGCATGACTGCGAGGCTGGGCCACTCGCACACCGTGTGTGCGCTACACCCAGCCATGCCGGAGTGCCGGCGGACTGCCGTGAATGCCTACCTTTAGCTAGCAGCATTCGATTAAGGAAGAAATTTTGTTTCACAAAGTATCAAAGAAACATGGATTTAATTTCTAAGATAATGAAATAAATATATTTTGAATTTTGAAGCTAACGCTTTTTTAGTTTTAATTATAGCTTACGATGGAACGATATTTTCGTTAAACGGAAGCGGTAAATTCATCAAGGACATCGAATCCGGTGGGACTTTCCACACTGAACTGAATCGCGTTAAGACGTCATGGTAAGGGCCCTGCACACAGGTTGCTCAAGATAGAAAGGCGTGGGAGGATCTTGTGCAGGCCGGGCACCTTCAGGGTGCTCTAGGATCAATCGATCAAAACAAAGACTGAAAACAATTAAATATGAAACAATTTCAAGGCATCAAAGGCTAAATACAAAAAACTAAGCGAACTTGCAAACCTTCCATTAAATTGACTATAAGTATTGATACCTAATCGAAAACTTTTCAAGTTTTACGAAAGAGATGGATTAGTTTGTTTTGTTTTGTTATGTAAATACACTTTATTAATTTCAGGCTTTGTTTACACTGAGCTATTAAGTTACGTAATATATAGGTACAACGCGCGGCATAATTTATTTTTCTGCCCTCTGGCCGGCAAACGCCACTTTACGCAAAACTAAATTGCCGCCTGCCGGTTCCGTCGAGCAGAAAAATAATATACAAACCTCGGCCGGTAAATGGGAAAGCCTTGGATAACTTTAACGGCCTAGGTATGTAATCTACTATAATTGTGTATTTGATTGACTTACTTATTTTCGATAAATAGGTACCTATTATTTGTGACTTTCACAAGTCAAGAGTTACAAATTCACAGTTTCAAGAGTCACAAAGTTTCAAAGAAAAAGTCGTGCATCATGGTTCACCGAAATGTTGTGTTTTTTTTAAATTTAGAGCTGATCCTATACTGAAAAATTTGCACTATATTTAATATTTAAGGTGACACAATATTGTCGTGGCCGTATCTGTCTGCTACACGTATAATATTGCGAGAAATGTCAATGCACCCGCAACCTAGTCGCGATTTTTAAACCCGACGATAACGTAACTTTGGATCTCAAAATATTACAAGTTTCATGTTTTCCCTGCAGTTGCCAGTCGTTATGTCAGCTCAACAGAGTGACCTGAAATAACAAAATCACCCTATAAACCCAACAGGATGTTGATTGTCAACTATGAGCAAAAAACTTAACAACTAAAATAATGTTACTTTGCTATTCCGCCAAACGTGCTAGTCAACCAAGTGAAGTGAAGTGAAGCGAAGTGTTTCACTTGTCGGACGCCAGTACGAAAAGATCTTCTGCATCTCCTGAGGATGCCTCGTAGAGAGGCGAACCACGTGTCGAGTTTTATATTATTGGTGGTGGATTGTTATATCTATTTGCGTATTTATTTCTTGCGGCGGGAGGGTAGGAACATTAATTGCATGCAAAAAATACGCATGTAGGTACCTATAACGGGTTGGCACTAATTGACTAGCACGTTTGGCGGAATAGCAAAGTAACATTATTTTAGTTGTTAATATGGAATTCCGCAAAGTAACGCCCGATTCAATCCATTACTTAAAAAACTATAAAACATTCGAGCGGTCAGTGTCCCATTTAACGTTACTTTAGATAGTGTTATCATGATTAAAATATCCACTTAAAACCAAAACCCAGAAACTTCGGCGTTCATTATGTCTGTCGCTCACTGTGCCACTAGTGACGACTACACTTCAGCCACTATTTGACAACTGGCCGGCCACAATACTAAATACATTTTGTATAGCATCGGCGCACACTTAACTAGAAGATGTGATTTCAGAGTAACGTAATATAGAGCATGGAAATAATCAACATTCATTTGTCCATACGCATAATTGGGTTACTCTTGCAATGACTAGAATACAAAATGACTAAAAATGACCACATCGATTTTTAGTCTATATTGCAAGAGGTTGGGAACACAAACTACCTAATTTTTTTTAGTTTTTTTATTTACGTTAGCGATGTCGATGGAGCCCTGCTACCGCCGGGTTCCTATTCTGTGCTGTTTGGCCTACGGCCATTTGAAGATAACACACAAACCTAACCTACCTCACTAGGTAGGTTAGGTTTGTGTGTTATCTTCCCTTTTATCACTATAAAAGGGATATAAAAGTAGTCATTTTGTGTTCGAGACCGTTCGCGATGTACCTTGATTAAAAGCGACGTGGTTATTTTATGGGCCTCGTCATTTAGTGTTGTACTCATTGTGAGACTGGAACGTTCCAAATTGCATGGCTATCTCCAACGTTGTAGGTTTTTCGATGTCCATCAGTCTCTTTATTAACACTGACTATTTCATTTATTTATAGCACAAATTATATAATAGTACTAAACGACAGATATCAAATATCTCCGTATAAACCGTTTTGAACACTTGCAAAAAACAATTGAGTCCATTGATGATGTCGTTACAGACATAGACAAAAGACAATCGGGTCGAGATCACGGAGAGTTCCATTGTGCTTAGGCATAGGCATGTGTGCTTACCATGAGTTGCACGCAACTGTATTCGATAGCGACTGCGGCGCTCGAAAGTATGTCCGTCTCGCTCCTACCATTACTCTGACAGGAGAGAGACGGATATACTCCCGAATGGTGTTTATGGACATGATGAATAAGTTTTCGCAATCGTAACGCGTGGGCCTATTGGGAAGGTCGGGGTCGAATTCGATAACGTTTGATGTTCGTTTGACTTTACATTATATGTAAGTGTGCCAATTTATTTGGTAAACATATCAGTCAAGGACAGATTAGAGCAATACCTAGGTAATAAATTGAAATAGATGTCACATACCAATAGATATATAATAGATAATAGATAAGACAGAGGCCAATCCGAGGATCGAACTCGGGTCTCCAGCTTACGCGGCTAACGCCATAATACGTAGCTACGTATTATGGCGTTAGCCGCGGCTGTGAAGTAATGGATTGCTGGACGAGTCTAGGGTAGACGGCCATGTTGTAGACAAGGCCGGATAAAACGAGCCTAGCTATCCCTTTTCCGGCCGAGAGTGCTTTTCTCAAACAATGTGAGGAAATACTAAAATTAAAATAACTACCAAGTAAATACTCGTACTGTTCAATTTTAGTAAGAAAATATTCATTGTAATTAAACACTTTAGAACAGATTAATCGCGTTTATTAACACCATGACTCCAACGTTTCGAGCCCTCTACAGCACTCGTTTTCACAGGGTTAAGATGATGACTGAGAGAATGCGAATTCTCCCCATCAATCAAAAAATTTACTTGTGCAAACTACCTACATACAAAAAAAAATTAAAAACAAAAACAAAGGATGGTCTCCATTACTTACGCCAGCCCAGAGCCAATGCCCAGAGGGGCTTATAAAGCTAGTAATACATAGCCTGAAGGGCATTCTACAATTAAAATTAATAAATGTATAAATTGTAAAAAACCCTGTAAGGATTAACATACATACAACTTACGAAATCTCTCCTCTCGAAATCCTCTGGGCATTGGAGACCAACCTTTGTTTTAAAAACATGAATTATTTTTTGTCGACCCCTTAAGAGAATATATAACAACCGAATAATACCGAATTCCTTCCTCTTCTTCTTCCTAGCGTTTTCCCGGCTTATGCGACAGCTCAGGAAACTTAAATAAATAAATATAAAATATAAATAAATATTATAGGACAATCTTACACAAATCGACCTAGTCTCACGGTAAGCTCAATAAGGCTTGTGTTGTGGGTACTAGACGACGATATATATAATAGACAGATACATATAAATACTTAAATACATAGAAAACATCCATAACTCAGGAACAAATATTCGTGATAAACACACAAATAATCGCCCTGACCAGGATTCGAACCCGGGACCTCCTGCTTCGTAGGCAGGGTCACTACCAACTAGGCTAGGAGGCCGTTCACGTCACGTCACGTCAACTTGGGGTCCGCTTTCGCAACTAATCCCAAAATTTGACGTAGGCACTAGTTTTACGAAAGCAACTGCCATCTGACCTTCCAACCTAGAGGATAAACTTAGCCTTATTGGGATTAGTTCAGTTTCCTCACAATGCTTCCCTTCACTGAAAATATCAAATGACATTTCGTACATAAAAAAAACTCATTGGTACGAGGCGGGGTTTGAACCCGCGACCTTCGGTATAAAAGTCGCAAGCTCTTACCGCTGGGCCACCAACGCTCAATACCGATTCCTGCCGAATATAAATTTTGTTTACAGCTAACAAGGATTTCCGGGAAGAGAAAATAATAACTTGTAATCAATTACCAAAGTAAAAGCCAACAAAATTTTCCTCTTACCTGTGGTAATTATTTAATGGAAGTTTCAATTGTGAAGTTAAAGTAAATCATTAATACGAATATTAATGATTTACTTTGTGCGAATTCATATTACACTTTTAAATTGTAAATAAATTAATTAAACTTTTATATCAATAACAAAATTGGCTACAAAGTACATAAGATGCGTAATAGTTTTTTCAGTCCTCCGGCCGGTAAGCGCCACTTTACGCAAAACTAAATTGCCGCCTGCCGGCTCCGTCGGGCAGAAAAATAGTATACATACAAACCTCGGCCGTTAAATGGGAAAGCCTCGGATCACATGTTAGTCGACCTCGGCTTCGCCTCGGCCGACAATTACATTGCATCCGAGACATTTCCCACTAAAACGGCCTTGGTATGTAATCTACTATTGTTTATTTGGTTTTTAATTAAATCTCAATCGCGTCTTAAATATGAGAATATTATAAATGATTAACGCACAACCTAAGCTAACCTACTAGGGTTTCGAACGTAGGTTTTTCCGGACCGATACGACCTTCAAACCTTCAAGAAAAGAGCGTACTCCCACCTTAAAGGCCGGCAACGCACTTGCGACACCTCTGGTGTTGCGGGTGTCCATGGACGACGTTAATCGCTTACCATCAGGTGATTCGTTTGCTCGTTTGCCCCCTATAGCATAAAAAAAAAAAAAAGGTTACTTATTTAGAGTTCAAATTCCATACTAAAATCGCTTAACTCTGGGTAAGTTGACTAACCCCGGTTGGGCCAAGTGGCCCTTATTGTATATGTGACAGCTGTTTATTTTTTACTCATTAATATAAAATTGTGCTCTTTACAATATTCTATTCACTAATATCGAAAAAATACAGTTGTACATTTTTTCTCAAATTCCTTCAAAACTTTTCTAAGCCGAGTAGATTACTGTTACTCATACTTGAAAGGACTTGAACTTAATACAAACTTTATGTAGGTACACTACGATTGATGAAAAGTCAAACTTTCTTGCTCCTAACACCGCATTCTTACCGTTTTCTCAGATACCTTAAAGGACTTTTCAGATAATATTATTACTTCAGCTAAGATCAAACGATAAATAATAAACAATATTTCGCACAGTCCGGTGAATAAACTTCGGACGAAAGGGACCAATAAATGTTAAATTAATTTTATACTAATCACAGACGTCTGCAAGCGAATTTCTGTAGTGGGCATACGACACGTCTTCCACATTCTGCCACCATTCAAGATTTCGCTTATTTCGTTATTTTTGCTATCGTAGAAAAATTAGTGTATGCAGCAGCTCATAATTGGTTCTTTAAATTCTCGGGTCAGTTATTACAAAAATCCATACGTTTCGTTTTGTAACAGCGACCCTTGAATTTTAAGAACCCTTATTTTATGACTGTTGCATATATAAACTACTATTTTAATATCTCTGTCAGTTATCTAATTGACACATAGAAGTGCTGCGTGCGTAGCCAAGTGTAGTACAAAAATTACGAACAGAACATATCAAATGATAAAAGACCAGAGTTTGTGCGGAGAGATCCTTAATAGGGCTATCGAGTATCGATGGCTCAATCGACCAAGCAATCAAACCTATGTTCGAAGAGGCGCCTTTCGGAATCAATTCGGTGATTTGAGATTCGGTGATGAGTGTATTTCTTTTACTTATAGTGAGTATATTATACCTACATTTCTATTTATTCTCTAGCTCGGTTCCTTATTCCAGCCCACTCATTGACGAGGCGTCAATAAGTGGGCTGGAGTACCTTTGTAACTTTGTGCCGTTAATACTTTAGATGAAATTTATATAGAAATTGTTTTGATATTGCCGAGTCTTTGACAGTTTAACAAAAGTTGAACGTGAACCGCAGTTATTTTCGAAATCCGAAACAACACACTGCTTTGTTCTGAAAGAACTATATATAACTTAATGAAATAGTAGCTTGTAATTTGAAATGTTGTAGTTCGAAAAAGAAACTCACTTCAATATGTATAAGATCCAATTCGTGATACTTACTCGTAGTACACTTGGTAGTTTGAACTACGGCACGTGAGTAGTTTCTACTACGAAACGTGGGTAGTTTGTACGACAAAATGTACGCGATGCTTTAGGCAATTATCTTCTTCGAAATGACTCGTAAACCTCGTAATTTATGTAGGCCGACGCGTAGGAGGACTGTGGAAAAGCTTTGCATGGTCCGGGCCTATACCACGAAAATCGAACGATTGCGGATTTGTATCTCCATCTTTCGTTAAGTATATAAGTAATTTTTTGGGCAATGTATTCATTTCTATAACAAGTTACCGGATGAAGCATTGCAATTGCCCCTTCCCACTCTTAAAAATTATTTGAAAAAATCTTTGATGTCGAAGGCTTGTTACACAGTAGAAGACTATTTAACAGACAAACATGCATGGCCCATACCAGAAACTGTAACGAAATAAACAAAAAAAATTATTGAATTTAATACTGCTTACAGAGTGAAGGACACAGTTCACGAAAGAAATCATATCAAATGTTTGTGTATATCGTGTAAAACCGTTAAGTTTTGTTTTATTTTGTTTATTCTTTTTATTGTCTTTCTGTTTCACTATTTTCTTTTGATATGTTTTCTTGTAGAACCACATATTGTAAATATTTTTACTACTTTTGTAATTTGTTTTGAAATAATAAGTCCCGCCGAGATTCTTGCCGTAATAATCTTCTCGGGCTGTGGTGTAGGGATAGAACCGGTAGTAGCTTTTTTTGACGATCATAAGTGCATTGTAAAGTGCCTAAATTGAAAAATAAAGATATTTATCATCTCTGTCACACTTGCATATTGGAGTGACAAAGAGGTTTTCCCGTCAATGCCGTTTTCGATGTTCGCGTTAGGCGTGCTGAATGAAATAATCAACGAATAATGCGAATGGTGATCCAAAAGTCATAATAATCTCTATGAAAAATACATCAAATGACAAAAAACTTGACATATTTCTTCTTTTCTTTTGTAGTCCCTTTTATATGGCTCAACACGTAATCAAAGCCTTCCAAATTGTAACGAAAATTGCTATTACCTCGCTATCATTAAAACAATGTTACTTATAGGATTATCGGCGCCGAGAGAGATAAAAGAAGCTCAACAGTAGGCCTAGCGAGTATAGAAGGCGTTTCACAAATCGGAATCCTGGATTACGAAAGGCAGCCATTGCAAAACCGACCTTGAGTTACGGTGCGTTGTTCGGAGGGTAATTCTTAGGTCTAAAATGGTAGTTTTTTTTATATAATTTTTGTTTTATAATTTCATTAAATACTAGCACTACTTCTACCCTGTGAGCGTCCATCTTTGGTTTTATTCTGTGCATTTTCTGATTTTTGGTCAAAGAAAAACATGACTAATAAAGAATGGAACTATGATAGAGATTGACTGTCATCGAACATGCCCAAAGAAGTTTGTTGACGAATACCAAAACAAGCCGGAATAAGAAAAAAAACAACAAAGTTTACCAAAGAGCGTACAGAGGTAACATAAAATCTACGAAAATGACGAAATAAGAATGGGTGGCGAAAGCAGAACGGGACTTATTTAAGAACATGACGAAAATGAAATGGGACGACCCAAAAAAAATAAAGCATCTTTCTTATTGTTATCTGTTGGTGTTATTATTTCACGTTTTCATTTACTTCTCGACTTAAACTAAAAACGTGACATTCACCGCGATTATTAACAATTGAAATAAGACACTTTAAAATGGGTTGATCGCGTTTATTACTCGTAACACAATGACTCTACCTTTCCAGCGCTTCACTAAACCCTGTGATAACGAGTGCTATTAAGGGAAACGTAGGCCGTAGGGTCATTAATAAACACGATTAATCCGTTTTAAAGTGTTTTATTTGAACATCTCATTCAAATAAATTTATCCAAAGCCACTGATAGTATCACTACATAGTATAAAAAAGTCGCTTCCCGCTGTCTGTCCGTATGCTAACATATTTAAAACTACGCAGCAGATTTTGATGCGGTTTGTTTAAAATATATAGGGTAATTCAAGAGAAAGATTTACATGCATAATATAGTAGATAAACACTGATCATTTTAGAGGTTTCTCATGTGCTAGCTAGGTAAGTTACACTTACTATATAGGTTTTGAAAATAAATTATTTTACTTATGTAATTTCGTAAATAACCACATTTTTTCATTGCAAACGCTGGCTGAACCCTACGAGATGGATCAAAATAATGTGCGACAGTATTGTACTCCTTAACAAAGGTCTACAAAAAATTCCGCGATGGTATATGTCTATCTCTTAGGGATAACAATTTCAGAATCCAAAAACGACCGGACGAAGTTTAAAGAATGTTATAAAAGTAAAGTATCTTACGTAAGAAATGTAAAAGTAAGTAATGAACATTTTTCTCATAAATTGGAATAGGTGCCCTAGAGGCCAACACAACAGTGGTAAGATCTCTTGGTAATCACCGAACAAATCTTATAATATTATACTTTTCTTTTTTTTGGAAAGCTCGAGACGGCCTTGTAATTACGAGGGATTACGTAAAAACTGATTATAAAAGTTTTTAATAAATAAAATATGAGATTAAATAAGACCCAAAAAGGGATTGCTTATATAATTTGGAGTATTGTCAGTTAACTAAGGTATAGGTATATGAAGGTAATGTAAGTTGAGCTATAGAGATAGATAAATGAAGCTAGGAAGAAGGTAGGTCGTAAAACCCGCGCAGCTAGAAGATGTTGATGTCAACCCCAGCCAATCTTTTTCCGGGACCACGGGGACAATACAATACAATACAATAACTCTTTATTGCACACCTCATAAAATATTGACAATGTCGCCTTTGAAACATCGGAGGTTCGTTTTCAAAGTTTTACACTATTAAGCCTCATTTTAGTAAATTAATAATACCATTGCATAGACAACGTTATAAAGTATATTTTTCAATTTTATTTTTTTTCAATTTTATTTATTAACCATAATGTAATATGTTCATTACATGGTAAGTCAAATTTACAATATTTGCATATTTAAATCCACTGTACAAGTGTATAATTAATACATATTCAAAATGAAAATAGGTACTAAAAACGAATTATTAATTATTTATCATTATCATATTTTAATTACAATATTATTAAGTGTTAAAAATTCTGTAATTGAATAGAAGGCATGGTGTTGAAAAAATACTTTGATTGCGTTTTTAAATGAGTCAAATGGCAAATCTGTGATATGAGTAGGCAGTTTATTGAACAGCTTTAATTTAATGAATATTCCCTGTTTTTGACACTTTTTTAGTCGTAATGTTGGTAGTATGAGTTTGCTATTATTCCTGGTATTATAGTTGTGGCAGTCTGAGCGTTTAAGCAGAATATTTCTTTGTGAATCTCCAACACAGAGTTGTATATAAATAGTGATATAACTGTCATTAATACATACTTTTTCGATATGCTCACTGTGTGTCAGTTTACTGTCAATTTCATATCCCAAGAAACATGAATTATGAGTGTACTCTAAATTGGCAGTTGCAGGAGAAGTCTTACGTGAAATCGCTTTGTAGTTTATAAATGTACTTTTGTTTTTATTTAAGACAATGCCGTTACACTCAAACCACTTTTGCAGTATATCTATGATGTGTAATAGGTGTCTTTCCATTGAAAGTTGGTCTTTATGTCTGACTCCAATGTGTGTGGCGTCTGCGAAAAGACTAATCTGTGCCCAGTCTGGTATATTTGAAGGTAAATCATTGATATAGATCAAAAATAGCACCGGGCCCAGAACAGACCCTTGGGGTACACCTATTTTATTTATTTCCGATGTGGAGACAATATCCTGAATTTGGACTACTTGTTTCCTATTTTGCATGTAACTAGTCATCATTCTTAGAGCTGTGCCGTCAAAACCGTAGTGATGCAGTTTGTGGATAAGGATATCATGCCTTATACAGTCGAAGGCTTTGGATATACTTTTTTTATATCGCTGTCAGTCATCTAATTGACAGATAGAAGTGCTGAAGTGGATGGTAATTATCCAGTTTTAAATATTAGTTATAAGCCAAATTACCATGTTAGCTTAAAATCGTATAGAAGTGCTGGAGTAGAAAAATTACTTATTTAATAATTTATTACGTTGTGTTATGAAGAGACCTGGTCGTTGAGCACCCTGGTGTGCTCATTCACCCCGTTTTCCCGTAGCTGGAGCTGCAGGCTATTGTCCCGGCGGCATTCCCCTTTCCTTCCTTCTAGCCTTCTAGAAAACAGGGATTCTTACAGAACCGCAGGACATCCCTAAGATTGACGTCCTTGAGCTCCTTCTCCTCCAGCTTATCCTTACCAAACACATTACACCACAATGACGCTAAACACTTGCAACTCACAGTAAATGTTCCACCATCATTTTACCATTGAAAGTTAAATTTTAATTTAAAACTTATTAAAAAAAACTTATTAGTTTGTAATTTCCATTTTGAACTCCGAATTCAAGATACAGTTGAAGTTTGCGGTACGAGTAAACATATGTAAAATAAATACTCATGTATAATTTAATTTCCTCGTATTCCAAATTAGGATACTGAACCCGGATGAAAGGCAGCCTACTATTTCGAATTGGGTATTAGCGTTTGGATTCCATCAGAACGCCAAAATATCTCGTCATTAAGGGTCCTTTTCATCCCTTGGTTTGTCAAATTAAATCAATGAGCAAATATTACTCAGTAATGAAGGAAGGCCGTTTTCCGCGAAAATCGAAAATCGTAATTGGGCGATTCAAATCTGACGCGAAAAAAAACACGACAGCAAAATAAAACTCCGCTCAATTACGCACTTGTACCAATAACTCGAACATGCGACGGAAATACAGAAATTAGAATTTTCTATATTCGCGATAGATCGTGTCAAGAAACTGTAAACATTTACAGAGGGCGCTTTATGCTTTAGCAGGGAAAATCGTATATTGTTTATCTCATTCTATTGCATATTGTTTGACATATTTTTCCCCTCTGGCTTTTACTCTTTGCTGATCCAAGCAAGGTGGATTTGCCAATGTCCTAACTTTCACACGTGAGGAGAATATTTGGTGAAAGTGACTTTATTTTTGTGGAAGGGAGAGATTGGGTTACCTAAAAACAAAAAGCGCTATAAGTGTGTTTGACACCTGTCAAACACACGTGCACACACTATGTGTGCGCTTGTTTACGAAAACAATGACATATTTGACAAGAAAACAGCGTGCGTAGCCAAGATGCCAATCGCTCACGCTGAATAACGTATCGTAGCTACCACTCTTTTTTTTTCCTATTTGGCTTTTACTCCCTGCTCCTTGAAGCAAGGTGGATTTGCCAATGTCAAAGTTTTGAGACTTTCACACGTGAGGAGAATGTTTGGTGTAATTTATTTTTTGGTAGGATGAGGTTGGATACCTAAAAACAATAAAGACAAAAAAATTATGGACGTCACAGACAAACACATGACAAAACAAGAGTTAAGCGAAAAAGCGGGAAGCGGATGACAGGGTGTTAGTCATGCCAACATGAAGGAAGAAAGATAAGTGGATAATACATGTATACTTGTATAGAAGGGCAGTGTATCAGTACACTTAAGATAGATATTACAGTTTGATATTATGGACTTGTATATATTTAATGAGAATACAAGTAAGTGGTGAGTCCATGAAACAAAGAAGCGAGCTGAAGCAAATGGGCCGCGGGATATTGTCAGGTAATACGTCGTACAGCGAGTAACTACATTTAGAGCACGCAAAGAAGATGTGGTCCAGATTGCCTTCGTCCATTCCACATTCGCACAACGAATTATCTCGAACCCTAATCTTGGACAAAAACACAGGCGTACAGACTTTGCCCAGACGTAAACGGCAGATAGTTGATGTGACCCATTTCGGTGACTTACGGAATCGGTAGAACCAAGGTTTACGAGGAATTTTGGGCTGTATACAGCCGTAATGTCGTCCCACTCGTAGCCTGGAGCAGTCCCACTGGTTTTGCCATGCATGAAATAGGTCAGTCTGTGCACAACTCAGTAAATCAGTAGTATAGAGTATGTTATGCTTGGTATCTCCTGTCTCAATTGCTACTTTTGCGCATGAGTCAGCCGTCTCGTTGCCAAGCTACCACTCTCTATCACTCTTCCTTATTAGTGTGACAATGACAGTTGCGTTTCGTTAACGACTGAGCGTGAGCGATTGGCATCTTGGCTACGCACCCTGGTGTTGCCACTGTGGTTTGCGTTTAGTTCCAATTTATTCAATGTTTACCTTTTTTTGTCGCATTGTAACGCGAGAGAATTTTGCCTCTCAGTTCTAATCTTATGTGTAAGTGCACAACACCTAACCAAGATGGCAATCGTTTGATAATCTACAATAATGATTGAAAATGATCACGTGACAACTAAGACCATTTTCAGTGTCTCTCCAGCGCGCTATAACTGTGCAGATCAGTCAGAATTAGAGTATAACACATAAGTGGCAAACAAGCATATAGTCCACCTTATGGGAGCGGTCACCGTAGCCTATGGACGCCTGCAACTCCAGGAATGCCACAGGCGGGTTGCAGACCGATTAAAGACTTGTACACTGCGTTTTTGAAGAACCACATAAGTACGAGTACCTACTGCAGTTCGTGCAAAGCTCATGCCATAGTCAGGGGAAATTCCTTTGAAACCAATTTATTGAAGTGTTACTTTGCAGAATTCCATATAAGTTACGACAATAATGTTACTTTGACAAATGTGCTACTCAATTAGTACCAACCCGTTACCTATACCTAAGTACTTGCGTATTTTGGACATGGTCTGAAATTAAATTACTTATTTGATTTGATTTGATTTTCCTCCACCACCAATAATACAAAACTCGACACGTGTTTCGACGAGTGCCTCTATGAGGCATCCTCAGGAGGTGCAGGAGATGTTGACGGTCTGACATCCGACAAGTGAAACTGGAAATATCAAAGTAACATTATTGTCGTCCTCTGAAACCGCACAGTATGCGACCATTTAGGTGACTTGGAGAGACTCATTGTACACGCATCGTACAAATGCTACCCTCGTATAAACCATTACCAGTAACAAGCAACAACCGCTGTCACCGTTTATCTGATGCCTGGGGTCGCAGCTAACGAGGTCCGCCGACTGTCACCCTGACACCGGCGACCTTTGAAGGTCGCTCGTGGCCGGTCAATAACAAATGACGGTAAACAAATCAGGATTTTCTTGATGACGTCGCTGGGAAATACTGTGTTTTAGTAATACACTTGTAATTTCACCTGTAACCAAGGAGGTAACTTAAATAGTATTTTATACAATCATAACATAATGAAGAGTTTTTCAGTCGAGTACCGTGTTTAGGCCACGAAGCTTGCTGAGTGGCATAAGTAAGGTACGAGAACTTAATTATGTTACGATTGTATACAATACTTTTTCTACGAGTCATCATCATCATCATCTATGGAGTAACAATTTCATCATTCAATTTCATTGACTTAACACGGATGTAACACAAAAAGATGTAATTGCGCACGCCGGCAGGCCGGCGCGGGGGGCGCGGTCGGCGCAGGCGCGGGGGGCGCAGTCGGCACAGGCGCAGGCGGCATCGCAAATAAGTATAGAATTTGTATGAAGTTCTATTATAGTTGCCTACAGCGTATCGTAATGAATATTATAGTTGAGTTGGACTGTCTAATATCGAAAAGTATGAGCTTATAGTTTTGTCTATGTACTCGTAATTGACAGATTAAAGTAGGCCAGTAGAAAAAGTAAATCATGCAACGAGTGACGATAAATTAAAACATGACCGTAGGGATGGGAGTGTTTTAAAACGACCCGAGTGGCAAATTACGTCTTTGCACGTGTATAAAAGTTTATTCTCTCAACGTTTTACAGTACATTATGACTCTTTGTATTTTCGACGCAGGCACGTAAAGTGCTCATTAATGGGCGATAAAGTAGCACTACCTATGTATACTGTAAATTCTATTACAATGATACATATTACGACATATTTTAGACACTAGTATTTTAGACACTATTTTAGACACTAGCCACATAGTCAGTCAGTCGACTGACTGACTAGTCAGAGACTGAAATAAACTAAAAAAAAATATTTAAATGTTTTACTACTCTAACTATAAATCTAATCTATACATATAGCTAGCCCATGTGGCATGCTTCCGACGCTGTGTAGAATCACAATGCGCGAGAGTCCAGTCATGATTCAAATACGCGCGAGATACGACTATTGCACAGTAACGCGCGAAAATAGAACAACTATACAAAGGGCTGCTCAGCCACCCAATTTCTCGATATCCACGACTTATAGGTACGTTCCTCTGTACTCTCAGTCTCTCATCGTTGTAAACATTGTCAAAGCTCGGAGCGACATGACCGCACTCCGCGAGCTCTCAGAGTGGACAAGGAAATACTACGAGTACAATATAAATTAAGCGCTAAAATATAAACACCGACAGGCAACAACGGTAGGCGGTCTTATCGCTAAGGAGCGATCTCTTCCAGACAACCTTTGAGTACAGGAGTCAATAAATAAATAAATAAATGATAAATATCTTTATTTTTCAATTTAGGCACATTACAATGCACTTATGAACGTCAAAAAAAAAAAGCTACTGCCGGTTCTATCCCTACACCACAGCCCGAGAAGATTATTACCGGCAAGAAACTCGGCGGGACTTATTTTTTCAAAAGAAATTACAAAAGTAGTAAAACTATTTACAATATGTGGTTCTACAAGAAACCATATCAAAAGAAAATAGTGAAACAGAAAGACAAAAAAAAAGAATAAACAAAATAAAACAAAATTAAACAGTTTTACACAATACACAATGTGCAATACACAAGGAAACCCAAAAATATGTATGTACTTAATTCAAAACTGAGTAGGGACTTAATAAAACAAAAAATAACATAAAAGGGAAATCACACACATACTTATATACAAAAGATATAAACATACATAGACATACACATGAGTAATAAAAAAAGCACAGCATAACAACAGGAAAACCGTTAGGGAGAAGACAAATAAAATTCTTACAGTTTAGTTTTGAAAATTGGTATGTTCTAGCACGTCTAATGTCGCTTTATCACGCTAATACGGATCCGCATGCTTCTCCGGTGTGTAAACGAGACAGAACTATAGAAGTACATAACGATGACCTCACCTCAGACACCGGAGGGGTGGGCAATGCCGGAACCGAGCGAAATATCCACAACACAAGCCGTATTGGGGCGCTTTTATTTTTTGTAGTGAAGTGTTCTAAAATTTGGGACGCTTTTTTTCTCGTAATAGGATTAAAAGAGCTAGCGATTCTGAATATAAAATAAGTAGATGAAAATTTCCAATTTAGCAAAAAAAATGTTTTTCTTCACAAAAAATAAATACCCATTGAATTTACTTAGGTGCTCTTTTATATCAAAATGTTCTGTAACATTTTTCTGTAATCTCTAGAATTTTTATACCCAATTCATAGAAACAACAAACGTTCTTCGTTTCAGTATTAGATTACAAATATCATTCCACCAAGTAGGGTTTTTCGTTTTATTGAGAGAAACCTGAATATTTTAGTAGCTTAAACAAATCCTGATCACTCTGATTTATTTTCTTTTGATGGGTCCGTCCGCATTGCTTCTTTTGTATTTAATCTCTTTATTGTCTCTGAATTTCTTTATAGGTTTTTATTTACGTTACGATACGTTTTCATTTGGACATTTCGCTCTTTCGTATTTGTAAAGGTATTATATTGTTTTGTAAACAATATAAGTAGGAAATAGTTTTGTTTTGCTTTCTTATCTAAATACTGTGCAAGCTTGGACAGCCGAAAAACGACATACCTTTTATGAAGCAATAATTAGATCTTTGTCTTTTACATCTAGCACTATGATCTACAGTATGCGCCGAAATCTATAGTTGTACGTGCAATTTAGAGAATTAAACATTTTTTTAAAACCGTGACTATATTATCACAGCGCTTATAACCTAAGAACCATCGTATCGACAAGCTAATCTTTGTCGAAACCCGCAAATCAATGTTTTTGCCGAACACTTGATGAACCTTACCATAAGACACACAAGGAGCTGACCCTAAATCCTTACCATCCTCGTTCCATCGGGTGGGTTCTTTTTTTAAGTGCTCAGCGATATGAGGATCTGTATGAAACTATTTGCAAACATTTTTGTTTGTCTTATTTTTTTCCATAGACGACAGAGCAACATAGACCTTAAATAACTGTCATAAAGTTCAGTTGAAAGCATTTGTATTTCACAAGGCGTCCAAAAGGTTAACTAACTTTAACCAAAAAATTATACTTGAACTCTGGTCCATTATACGAGTACACAGAAGCGACGATTACTTTGATCTCTCCAGAAAACAATGAATAGACGGATGTCTCAGAAACAGTGATTTCACAAAGGTACCCGAATCATAGTGTCAATTTACAGAACCTGTCGGCATCCCAATTCCCAACTTGGACCGTCGACAAGGAAAGAAAGACGCCTTTCAATACTATTTCCCCTCTGCCGAAAAACTTGCATAATTTGTATAAACTTTTGTATGGCCTGACGTTTACCTGACATTTCTTAGAAACAAAGGAAAAGTGGAAAGCTGATGGCCTCGGGCAAGACGCGAACTATGCCTCGATACCTGCCCATCGCTTTACCAACTGAGCCACCGAGACACACCCGATGGCCCCGAATTTCTCTGCGGGTCTGTGTTGTGACTCGTACACAAAAATAGATCGAAGTGTGCAAGATTTGTTGAAGTAGTTATATCAACTTCTATGTGTGAGTATCGTCATTGCAGATTATTTTTTGTACGTAATGTGCGAGAAGTGCGACTGTGTCCACGTTTCCCCCCGCAAAAGGTGACCGTATAATTTGTAAGGTATCTAGGTAATTATGTCGCTTAGCCGTCTCCCTTTCAACATCTTCACATTGTTGCTCGAAGTACCTACGTGTGTGAAGATGTGACGACTAACTCAGTTTGTGATTTTAGTAAATTGAATTTACCATCGCTCATTTCTATCTTACTGAATTCCTTTGATGTTCCAACGTTTTGCGAGTAGGTACATGTCTCAAAAGATGCCACTAAAAATAATGTTCGCAATTTATATGCTAAAGTAGTAGCGGCAAACAAAACACACCTCTATTTGTAATATCATTAACATATGTTGTCAATAGTTACTAAGTAAAAAATAAAAATGACGTAAATCTCGGGATAAGTTGCCAAAGCGGACCCAAGGCTCCCTGAGCCGGGACATAAGCCGGTAAAACGCTGGGAAGAAGGAGGGACACTTTCAACTGATCTATTTTCTTCGTCTATTAAGGTAAACGGCCTAGTTGATGACACTTTAAGGATTTATAAACCAGTTCCTTCTAAAGGTCATAGGAAAAAAAAGTATATTTCTCAAACCATCAAGAAATAATTCCAATTTTCAGCAACATCTCAAATTGTACCAGTGGATGACATGAAAAATTTCAAATGTCCCAGTGGATGACTATGGAAGAATGGAATCAGTGTCCTATTATATGACTGGGCGTTGCGTCAAGTTTTCACTGATGATTACTGAACTGCAGATACATTAATAATAATGACAAAGTCTCCGACTTTCGCTTTACCTTTAAACCCCAGAACTCAAAATAATCAAGTCGTAAATTGTGCAATATGCGCAACTTAATGACATGGGTGTCATTCACTACTAGACGCAATGATTTTGTACCTGTCTTCAAAATAATAATTTATAAAAAATAATCAACTTTAAATACACTATCCATTTTTTTTGTTATCAACCAGTTTTAATATACACTTATCTATCAGTAACGCGTTTTATCCGGTTTTTCGATTTACTTTTACAATGCACAGTCTTAACTTAACAGGTTTGGTAAGCGCGCCGGCGCAAAACCGACGCAAAGTATCTGATCAATTGAAAAATACTCAATGAATCGATGAAAATTTCACTACAAAAATCAAAAATAGCACTTAAAAGACAAATGAACGCCATCTTGGGATAATATTAACCACCGTTTTCTTATATTTTTTTAATAAACTGCGAAAAAGTCATCCACTGGGTCAGTGTCATCCACTGGGCCGATTACCTTACTGATTCATTTATTATTCCGAAGTTGCCACGCCAACTCCCCTCTTATCGATTCAGCTCACAAAATCGAATAAACATCTCTCAAATAGATTGGAAACCAGTCCTCGAATGTTATGTCATATATCTCATTGGAATCTTTATTGCTTACAAATGAAATCCTAAATCAGACCAACCGCTAATACCTGTCCAAACCGAATGGGCCGGAGAGATGTGTAACTTTGATGTTTAATCGAATCTAAAAAAACCGGCCAAGTGCGAGTCGAACTTGCTCACGTAGAGCTCACGTAATCATCAATCAAAAATATTTTATTCAAAAAAGATGCTCACAGAATACTTTTTGAGCATGCGAAAACTTCTTTTTTCTACTCGCCGACTTTAATCTGCCAATTACGAGTACATAGACAAAACTATAATAGTATTTTATACAATCGTGATATAATGAAGAGTTTTTCAGTCGAGTACCGTGTTTAGGCCACGAAGCTTGCTGAGTGGCCTAAGTAAGGTACGAGATTGAAAAACTTAATTATATTACGATTGTATACAATACTTTTTCTACGAGTCATCATCATCATCATCTATGGAGGAACAATTTCATCATTCACTTTCATTGACTTAACAAGGATGTAACACAAAAAGATGGCCGGCAGGCCGGCGCGGTCGGCGCAGGCGTGAGGCGCGCGCTCGGCAAAGTCTCAGGCGTCATCGCAAATAAGTATAAAATTTGTATGAAGTTCGATTATAGTTGCCAACAACGTATCGAAATGAAATATTATAGTTGAGTTGGACTGTCTAATATCGAAAAGTATGAGCTTATAGTTTTGTCTATGTACTCGTAATTGGCAGATTAAAGTCGGCGAGTAGAAAAAATACTATTATGCCACACCTGGCCATAAAGTGCCTTTTTCCGCACGCTACGCGTACGGAAAAGCCCATTTCTGCCCAAGTGTAGGCATAAATTGATGTACCTAACACGTGAGGTAATAAATAAAGCCCTTGATCGCATATTTACGTCCCAAGCTTGCAGCTCGGGTCGCAAACATCTGCGATCTCGGCCTTTCTTTGTTTTACCGCACTAGTTAGGTAATGTACTATATCCTATACAATTGTAAAGCACGATTCCAATCATTTATTATTTTTAATAAATGTTTTGATTCATGTTTTTTTGCGTTTTTTAAGTAGTCACACATCTCTTTCAATTAATAATTCTGAATCCTAATTGGATGTAGAAGATATAAATATACAATATGTAGGGCAAAAGTGATATATACAATATGTAATGAAAATCATAATTTGGAACATAGGTAATTTAGGTGTATTTTTTTAAGTTTACTATAAAAACGGCGAAACAACACGTTTGTTCTATAGGAGCCCCCTTAAATAATTATTTTATTCTGTTTTTTAATATCATCATTTTATCATCAGTGAAAAGTTAGTGTGCCATACTATCATTATTAATTAACCTGCAGGGTTAGCATGGTTGCCATTTTATCGCTTATCACGCTATGCGTCACTTTCGCACATACATACTTGTTAGAACGTGACAGCAATGTCGGTAAACGATAAAAACCCGACCATCATAGACTAGCTGGGTGTCGTAATAGGTACATAATTCGCTATTATATCAGACCAAACTCAGAGCTCTATAAATTGCACATCGTCAATTGATTCTACAACCCCTTTGTTGCCCATCGACTCTTGCAGACCTGACGGTGGCGATCACCAACGAACGCACGGGCAGGCTGTCGCAGCAGGACGCTGAGGAAGTGGAGAGGAAAATCGGGGACGCCATTTTCCAGGCGGCCATCGAAACCGATATAGACACAGTTGCGGAAGCACCAGCGTTCTCAGGCAGACCCAGCTTGGTGGATGGGTACCTAAAGCTGTGGTGCCAGGACGCCAAAACAAAAGAGTGGCTGATGGAGTGGTTAGGATCAGCCACCCTTCAAAACGGAGACCATCTAGTCGGGAAGAGGGAGGACGAGATGGTCCGAAACGTAAGGTGTGGCATACTAATACCAGCACTAGAGAACAACCTCACCAAGGTAGGAAGGGTACTCAACTTCCAGAACCCTTGGGCCCTGGTGAGGAAATGGACCCTTAACCAGGCGATCCCGCTGAAGAAGAGGGGATGCACACTACTCCTGGTGGGAATACCCGAGGACGCTGTGCCAAAGCTGATGGAGAAGGAGCGTAGACTGAACTACATGTGTGGGACAGTCTACGTTCGTTTCCAGCACAGCGGAGGGCGTTTTAAGGATTCCCCGCCGGAGAAGACCGACAAGGACAGTCAGCCAGACGGAGGGGACGAAAAACTCGCAGGAGAAATAAAATCTAGTACCCCCTCCGCCATGGATACTGACGGTGCAACCGGACCATCCACCTCGGACATGGAAGAAAGCGTATTGCTGGATTCTGAGGACGAGGAAGGACTACCCAAGGGGATCAGTCTCCTGAACCTTAAGGGAAAGGCGGATGGGACACCCTCCGATGGCGCCTTCCCTCTGTAAGGTCATCCAGGTTAACCTCCAGCATAGCCAAACAGCTACGGCTCAACTAAGAAGATGGCTGGAGGTTAACCAAACGGCAATAGCCCTGATCCAAGAGCCATGGATCAGGAACACACGTATAAACGGCCTCAGTAACACCGGAGGTAAGTTAATCTATAATACACAATGCAAACCTAGAAGTTGTATATACATATCAGGTAACATAATGGCACAACCACTAACTGAATTCTGTTCCAGAGACGTGTGTGCCATAAAACTCCTCAGAACACAAAACTCAAGTCTGCCGGAAATAATCCTGGCATCCACCTACATGGCGGCAGAGGACGACCCACCTCCAATGGAGATGAACAACCTCATACGCTACTGTGAACGAGAAGGGCTCGAGCTTGTCATATCCGTAGACTGCAACGGCCACCACAACTTATGGGGAATGGAAACCAACAACAAAAGAGGTAACGATATTGTTGAATACCTTATGTCAACTAACCTAGATATCTTAAACATAGGATCAAAACCAACGTTTGTCACTCGTAGATGTAACACTATAATTGACATTACTCTAAGCACAGGTGTGGCAGCGCAACACGTGTCCAACTGGCATGTGTCGGATGAAGCATCCTGCTCCGACCACAGATGGATACGATACGACCTGACAGCCGATATCCTTAAACCACCACTTAGGAGAAACCCGAGACGAACAGACATACCGGCGTACACAAACCTTCTCACAGGTAAACTAGACATTAACAAACACACACACAAACCTAGCAACACAAAGGAATTGGAGCAACAGGTAACCACACTGACTAAAAACATAACTGATAGTTACAAAACCACATGTCCACTATCGGCCCCACAAGGCGGAAGGAAAAATGGCAAGAGCGATGGCTGGTGGGGACCGGAGCTGGAACGTATGAGAACAAAACTAAGAAGATTACTAAACAGAGCCATGAACACTAGAAACGAAGAAGACTGGGATGAATACAGAACAGTCAAATCAGAATACAAGAAGAGGCTAAGATTCAGGAAATCGGAATCGTGGCGAACCTTTTGTGACAACATATCCACGGTGACCCAGGCGAACAGAACAAGAAAGATCCTTGCGGATCAACCAAAACAACTGCTAGGCACCCTGAGAAGACTAGACAATAGCACCACTAGCACTCCAGCTGAAACAGAAAGAGTGCTAGTGGAGACCCACTTTCCAGGATGCAAAGTAGTAAATGAACATGAGGTAGAACAACAAGTATCAGACTACAATCCAACCGAAAGTGAATGGGAGACAGCAGAACGAATGACAGAACTCAATAAAACAACCTGGGCGGTGAATAGTTTCGACAAATTCAAGTCGCCAGGAACAGATGGAATTTACCCTGCTCTACTACAATGGGGAGGACGAAAACTAATGATTCATCTATCAAACATACTGTGCAGCTGTATAGCTTTCAGATACATTCCACACAAATGGAGGGAAGTTAAAGTAATTTTTCTACCAAAACCGGGCAAAACCGACTACTCGGACCCCAAGTCGTTCAGACCAATTAGCCTTACATCCTTCATGCTAAAGACGCTAGAAAGATTATGCGACAGAGAGCTGAAGGACACGGCTCTAAAGAACATAAAGATTCATCCAAACCAACATGCTTACAGTCAAGGTAAATCAACGGACTCGGCCCTCCACGCTGTAGTAAGCAACATAGAAAATGCGCTGGAGAGGAAAAACTCCTGCTTAGGCACTTTTATCGATATAGAAGGAGTCTTTGATAAGACCAACTTTAGCAGTATCCACTTAGCATTACAAAGACACGGAACAAACCAACTGATAACAGAATGGATAATGAACATGTTAAAACAAAGAATAGTAATACTGACGGAAAACCGAGATCACCAGGCACTAGTTATGAGAGGATGCCCCCAAGGGGGAGTACTATCACCACTACTATGGAACCTGGTAGTAAACGACTTGATAACAAAACTTAACAATAAACACTTTAGGACTATAGGCTATGCGGATGACTTAGTCATCCTAATCAGCGGCCTAGTAATTCCCACGCTATTTGAGTTAACACAATCTGCACTAAAGATGATAGAGAACTGGTGCAGGGAGAATGACCTAACGGTAAACCCAAAGAAGACCGACACAATTCTCTTTACACAGAAAAGAAACTTGGGTACATACAAAATGCCAATGCTCTTTGGGGCAAGACTGACACTCTCAAAGGAAGTCAAATACCTAGGTATAACTTTAGATGACAAACTAAACTGGAGCAAACATCTGGAAAATAAACTAAACAAAGCAACA
Source organism: Lathronympha strigana (assembly GCA_949128165.1). Taxonomy (NCBI): domain Eukaryota; kingdom Metazoa; phylum Arthropoda; class Insecta; order Lepidoptera; family Tortricidae; genus Lathronympha; species Lathronympha strigana. The sequence continues at coordinate 15,157,266 of OX421918.1, read as the reverse complement.
GTGACCTTCTGGCAATGCCGAAGAATGGTGGGCAAGAAATGGGGGCTTGCCCCGCACATCATACTGTGGCTATACAAGATGGTAATAATGCCGATGATCAGCTACGGAGCGGTAGTATGGTGGCCCCGAACACAACTAGCCACTGCAAAGGAAAAACTAAACAAGACCCAAAGACTAGCATGTGTGGCAACCACCGGCTGCATGAGGACTACTCCAACTGCGGCCATAGAAATAATGCTAGGACTCCTGCCATTACACATCTACATACAAAAAGAGGCGGCCGCAACTGCACTTCGGTTGAAAAACCAAAATCTGTGGTCAACCCTAAGTTCAAAACATAAACAAATCTATGATAATACAGTTGCTAACATGCCAATACTGGAAGCACCTATTGACAAAATACCAAAAACGATGATCTTCTGGAAAGACTATGCCGTATCATTAACAGAAGACCCGAAGGAAGGACTAAATCAAACAAATCTTAGAATATTTACAGACGGCTCAAAAACAAATGAAGGAACAGGATGTGGTGTCTTCTCAGAAGACCTAAACATGCACATCTCGAAGCCCCTAGGAGAACACAACACAGTATTCCAAACGGAATGTGTGGGAATAATAGAAGCCTGCAATGCAATACAAAGAAGACAAATTAAAAATGAAAACATATTAATACTGTCAGACAGTAAATCGGCACTACAAGCGCTATGCAGCGACAAATTTACCACACAACTCACACTCGAATGTCATAACAGCCTCACAAAGGTAAGCGAGGCTGGAAACAAACTAACTATAAAATGGATAAAAGGACATAGTGGCTCAAGGGGGAACGATGCGGCGGATGAACTAGCGAGGAGAGGCTCAGAGACACCAACATATGGACCCGAACCTATCATACCACTTCCTTTATCGTACATACAATACCAATTAAACCAACATCACAAACAACTTCACAATAAATACTGGAATGATTTGGAAACATGTAGACAAACCAAAGAAGTCCTACCGGAGCTAAACCACAAGCTCACGAGAACCTTACTGCAGACACCCAGACACAAACTGCGGAAGATAGTAGGACTATTCACAGGACACAACACACTAAACAAACACTTATATAACATGGGCATAACAGACAGTCCTATGTGCAGAGCATGCATGGAAAAAGAGGAAACGACAACACACATTCTCCTAGAATGCGGACAGGTAGAAGTATACAGGAGTAAGTACTTAGGAACTCCAACAACACTAAAGGAAGCAATTAGCAACCTAAAACATATGCTAAGTTTCGTGGAGGAGCTAGGGTGGTTAGAATAGGGCTACCTCGTTATCACGCAAAAAAGGCACAATAGATGTCGAGTTGCGGAAAACGCCCAGCACAACTAACTAACTAACTAACTGCCCATCGACTCTCACACCCACCGCTGAACAGCTGCCAGGTACCCGGATTAATTAATACTATGTGAATGGCACACTAACTAGAGTGGTATCGTGGCTCTATAAATTGCATACCTATTTCTGTAGCTAGCTATCCATCTAAAAGTGTAGGCGCTTTCCTCTACCTCTGATCGGTTAAGGCGGAGTACGTAGCAAACTATAGTTGCGAAAGTGTTAAATTATACGTGATTATTTTTAGTAAAAGGTACCACTTTGTAGGTTGCCAATAAGGTGCTAATGTCATAAAGATTCACTTAAAAATGAACCTTATCGACAAGCGACAAGGTGGTACCTTTCATTTAAAACAAGCACATATTTGTTGAGTTCCTAAAAGGTAGGTAGGCACCTACATCATGAACAGGGGATCAGGCGATGGCTACAATGAACAGGGAGGCGGGTTAAATATAGATTTAGATTTAGAGAAAAAGTATAAATAGAAAATACATGTCATATACTTACTAAAGAAAAAGACCAACACCGACGAAGGCCAATCCGAGGATCGAACTCGGGTCTTCAGCCTACACGCCTAACGCCATAACCGAACCGGCGAATTTCTCGATTATATGCAATCTTAGTAACAGGCAAGACGCCCGTGGCCATTTTATAAATAAATATTAGACTAGCACTAATATGGTCGGTTTATAACTGTGGCTGTCACGTTCTAAAGTTGGTAAGAGCGAAAGTGACGCATAGCTTGATAACTGGTAAAATGACAACCTTACTAGTCTACCAGCCCTTCTGCTTAGCCTTACAGGCTAGACGACTGAATAAATCTATATAGTCCATCTTTTAGATTATTAAAAAATATTGTACACGTATTTTTTTGTGTTTGTCAAATCAAAAATGACGAAAATACTGTGCGTTCAAGTTTCGCGTAACGTCACTATTAGGTGCAATTCTTATCTAGTAGTGACGTCACAAGCCCCCCACCCCGAAACTTTGATGCTCTTTATCTTCGTAAATTTTAGTTAAAATGAAAAAGGAAAAAATACGTGTCTAATAATTGTAGATAATCTAACTGACGGACTATTTATATTGATAATTTTTCAACCTAGTCGTCATCCCTCTGGTATAGTCTAAATAACGCGACAGGCTCAATTTATCGAATCATAGAGTATGACGCAATAATTGGCCTTGTATTACTTTTACCTTACATTGCAATATGTCTTCGTTAACCAATCAACTATATCAATTCAATATGAATTAAGCTATTATTGTTTATTGGAAAATTTTGTTGTCTGTGAAGATATTGACTATTTATTATCAAAATCAATATGTTACATATAAGTGGAATTTGAAGCATCAGTTCTCAGAACGAAGACAATATTTAGTATGTCCATGTTTAGCAAAATGAAACAATGCCACGAAGACAATAGCAATGTGAAACCTGTGATTGAGCAACAATAGAGTAACTCATGCCGTGAGTACTACGGGTTTCATTGTTATTTTCAGGTAAAGGATGACTCACACTTATCCGATCCGATGCGGGATCTGTCAGTTTCTATAGAAAACGTCACGTGACCTCAGACGGCTCCGAGCTCGGACGTGATTCTTTCTATAGAAACTAACAGATTGTACCGGATCGGATCGGATCTGTGAAGTCGGATCGGAAGTGTGAAGGTATCATTTTTAAATAATAAATAACCGGCCAAGTTCGAGTCGGACTCACGCAGGAAGGGTTGCGTACCATTATCTGTAAAAACGGCGAAAAATCACGTTTGTTGTATGGCAGCCCTTAAAATCTATTTTATTATATTTTAGTATTTGTTGATATAACGGCAACGGAAATACATCATTTGTGAAACTTTCAACTGTCTAACTACCACGGTTCAGCCTAGTGACATACGGACGGACAGACAGACAGACAGACCGACAGCGGAGTCTTAGTAATAGGTCCCGGTTTTCTCTTTGGGTACGGAACCCTAAAAACTTACACATGTAGTTTCCCGGCTTCTGTCGCAATATGCTGACTAGATAGAATTTGCTTTTGCAGGATACTCTACAGAAATAAACTAACATAACGGAGAATTTTCGCGACACTTACGTTCCTATCAAAAACGTAGGAAGTACGTACCTACAATTATTAGTGGAAACTGAAAAATTACAATCAGAATTCGAAATTTTCAATATTACCTACATATTTACAAAAATCTTAGAAAGACAACAATGGATCTACTTATTTAAAGTTTTTGAACTTAATTGCACAACGGAGATAATTTAATACTTGACATAATTTTATTATTAACTATCCACAGAAACTTATTTGAACGCGTTATAATTATCACAAAAGTTTAATTTCACTTGGGGGAATACTTAACTTAGTTTGTTGGAAAGCTGCAAATTTTATTATAGAATACTTAATTAATCTTACCATTTAATCTGTTTTGAGATATAGTTGACAAAAGTTTTCCTTGAGTACAGCTTTATACAAATAGGTAGGTACATTATTATTTTATTTCAATCAAGCCTCATAATACAGGAACGTTGATTAAATCATACGTTTGAATTTTATAAAATTATAACTACCGTTTATTTCGACGTTATATTCGTTATAAATCTCATGATGTACTTACGATATTTTATTTTTTGTTTATATGTTTGTTTTTACAAACATATTAACAAAAAATAAACGAATATACTAATGGGTAAGTATATACATAATACACACGCTCAAAGAACTTCGGCAATCAGATAAAAAGGGATGTAATATGGAACGCCAGACGAAAAAATATCATACATTATTTTATTTCAAGCACATTTTGATTAAAATCTGTAGATGTCTAGAGCACCTGCTCCTGTCTCTTTGTTACTGATAAAATGTGGATTTATTCGTACAAAATTCACATTTTAATGACACCTTTAGTACGAATTGCCTACAGTTTAATTTCTAAATATTCTGTACTCGTATTTGTGTTGTTATTTCTTCAGGGTTATCTTATTCAATATGTTTGAGGGTTCTTGCAAACACACTGTGACCCTTTAAGTTCTATCCCACTTCCCACTAATAATATAAGCGAAGACATTTTCGAGGGTTTTTATAGTGGCAATATAGAGTATTATTTGAAGTAAGTTGGAAGTTGTATTCATGCAAGTCGATCAAAACATTTCAATACCGCGATGTAGAACATTTGTCCTTTATGCAAACTCTATAAATGGTTAGTGCTTAAAAGTGTACTACCACATAAATTTTTGTTTTAAAGACTTTTAAATTTGATGAGAAAGTGACCGGAAATTTCATTAAAATTTCAGAAGATTAAAAAAAAACGCTAACTTCGCCCACTCAGGTGTTACCACGATAAAGTCCATAATGATACCAAGGTTTTTCACTTTATGTGAGTAGGGAATCAAAACACCGTCAACATTAATAGGCGAAGGCTATTGAAGTCAATTTTGGAAAGCACCTATTGTTTTTGCAACTGTGCAACTAATTAGGCATATTAATATTCGGAGTCAGATGTTTAATGCGTCCACAATGTTGACATCGTTACGGGCTGATGGCAAAGATTGCCAGACAGTCACGAAAGACACTTTATAAACAACCCAAATAATTAGCCACATCAATTTTCCTTTAAGTTAGCGTTTACAATTTGATGATTATAAGTCCCTGGGTCAACATTTAAATTGCAAAAAATTATTAAGGCAATCCGTGGTTTTCATGCACCAACTTAAAGGTACCTACTAAAAGTTCAACTGTTAATGCGAACGAAGTCGCGGGTAACAGCAAGTATATATTGATACTGAACAAAATAATCAATATAACATTTTGCAATTTGACTGTTCACTCGTTATAAAACAAGACGACTGATAAATTCGTCGTTCGTCGATTGGAAATGTTACCTCATTTTTAGGATTTCCTTATCAATTATGAACCTACTAACTGTTCCCCGCGGTTCGTACGCGTAGGTTTTTTAACTGATTTACAAATGTTCAATTCCAGTCGAAGAATCCTCTCGTTCATGTTTTTTTTTACTATGGGTTTGTGTTGGCCATCTTTGTTAGCTATATAACATTTAAAACTTTCGCGATTTGAACACATATTTAAACATAATTATTAAACGGGTCTAACGCGAATTAACTTGTTTACCTTATTTACCGACGTTTCGACACAGGTTTCACTGGTCATGGTCGCGGCTGACTGATGTCCCAGCAAAATGTCAAAACAGAGATTTGTGTAACTACCCAACGAAAAGTCTATGTAGAAATTTGGGGTAAAGACACAATTTTTAAACTACCCACAAAACATATGTTAATTATTGTCAATAGTCCGACACACGACACTCACAAAATCCCCGCGCACATCCGAAGATATATCCCGTGGCTGCAACTTCTGGATCACTGGTCCCCAAGTTGGTGATAAGTTAAAACCATCCTCCCTATTAAAATTTCTAGGGTGTTTCTTGATTTCAATTGCCTCTCGACATCAGTCTTGCTGGGACATCAGTCAGCCGCGACCATGACCAGTGAAACCTGTGTCGAAACGTCGGTAAATAAGATAAACAAGTTAATTCGCGTTAGACCCGTTTAATAATTATGTTTAAATATTTGTTAGCTATTCCAAATTTGATATGTAGTTCCCGAGATAATTAACGACGTGACAGACGAGACAGACAGATAGACAGAGTGGCGCCATAAGGGTTTCTTTTTTACCATTTTGGTACAGATACAGAGCCCTAAAAAGGTTAATTAGAGAGGTTTTTAAAAGTCTTATTACAAACCTTTTTATTTGGCAAATGTTTCTTATGTTTCATGAAGCCCAAGGAAGTATAAACGGGTGGCTGTACAAGACTAAATACGAGTAGTATGTAATTAGAAAGCCGAATTATGGAAATAATTAATGGGCAAAGAAAACCCGACTTCATAAAGTTATTATGATATCCTCTTGCCGTGAAATATTACGTGCCAGGTGCGTGAATTTCGTCGATTTGTAATTAATTTATAACAATAAACAAGTAGAGCAGTATAAGGGAAACGGTGGTTTTTAAACATAAACGCTTGTTTTTATTATGAAAACTCCAAAATCATCGAAATTTTCAAATTTGAAAAGTTGTTCTGTTCTAAATTAATTTTGTATTAAGCACAGACGTCTGCGAACGAAATTTACAATCATATAATTTAAACTATCGCGAGTCATACTGACATTAAATTGCAACGGTTAACAATCACGTATTTTGATGTGATGCCCGAGCCGCGAAGGTGACTACACCACTCATCTGTCCGACGATGACTGCCCCAATGCAGTCGAAACATGTCACGCCTATTGTGATAAAAATACGTGAGTGTTAACCGTTGGAATTTACGATTTTATAATTGAAAGAAAAATGGAAAAAAAAATCCGCGTCAAGCATGATTCGAACCCGCAACCGACCGGTGTTCAGAGAGGTTGCGGGTTCGAATCCTGGAAGTTTTTCTATTTTTCTTTCAACTATAAAATTGCCTTTGTTCCTCGTGAAAAGAACCAAAATACAATGGGTTATAGTTATTTATAGTAAAACCACGTAATTTCTTTCAAGCAAACGAACTGTCAAATATTTAAAGTGTTAATTTATACGTCAAACTTCTATAAAGTTATGACGATTACTTACACTTTCACAGTCTGTGCAAAAACTATTCTAAAATAAATTCATCATTGAGTGAATCAAGCAAGTCAATTCACCGCTAGGGGCGCTAGTGGGACGTCTGGCGGTAACATTTTAAACGTCACTTTGACAATCATTTCATGGTGAACGACAATACGTTTGCCTCCATTGAGAACCTCCATTTTACCCGACTGTGGGAAGGCTTGTAATTTTAGCAGTAAGGTGCATGTGGGTTTGTGTTGTGCGTTCCACCATGAAGATAACGTCAAAGGTACTCATCCGATTTTCGTATGAGTGTCCGATCCATCGATTCGTTTTCATTTTCAAAACAAACTATTCAATTTTTATTTCAAAATCCGTATTAATGTTTTCAAAACGTTTTGCTTAAGTAGTGGATTACGTGGGCGAACGAGAGCGATGTCAATTACGGTGCGGCGCGGCGCGAAATAACAAATACATGGGCGATTGTTGCGCGAAGGCGCGACGCGGCTCGGCGCTCTCCTGGGTGCGTAGCCAAGATGCCAATCGCTCACGCTCAGTCGCTAACGAAACGCAACTGTCATTGTCACTCTAATAGGGAAGAGTGATAGAGAGAGGTAGCTGCGATACGTTAGTAAGCGTGAGCGATTGGCATCTTGGCTACGCACGCTGGGACACTTGCGTAGCTGTCAACGGTTTGTTCCTTGACATTTATGTCATTGCGTCGCGTAGCATCGAGGCGTCTTATGATCGTTAGTGTGGACGCAGAAAGATCGTGATCATTTTCGTTCACACTTACGATCGTGATACGCATCGGTACTACGCGACGGTGTTACGATATGGCAAAATGATACAAGGGTGGACCCAGCTTCAGACGACGGTTAAAAGCCGGAACTAATTGCTCGTCCAATATTACATCACATTCGACAGCCAATCCCTTAGTACCTGACCTTTGCAATGTACGGGAGTGGACTGCGAAAGTAATTGTTTCCAGACAGCAATAATTATTGTTTGTTTGCAAACGGGACTCTGCGCCCGGCGACCCCAGTCTAAGTCAAATAATAAAGTAACTTGATTCGGATACTTGGGCACCTTAAGGGCCTGGCAACACTTAATGCATGTTTTTTAAGCTATTATTTATGAACGCCTATTTATTTTAATACTGTAAAAAATATAAATACATAAACAAATTATTTATTTATTTATTTATTTACATACAACTTAAATAACAAAAAAACAATTACTAATAATAAACTTAAATACAATAATATAATAATAATACTTGTGACACCTCTCTACCCCCAGCCCCCATACCGGTGTTGCCCTCGAGCCATCCTAGATGTCGCTTTTTGTGGGGGCCCATCTTATGTGGGCGAGTCACCGTCTGCCGGAAATAAAATTGATTACCATTTTGTTAGGCAGACGTCCGATTTTCTTCTTATCTCCATAACCCAGTATTTAGTCCACCACTTTCACCTAATAGTCCAGTATATTTTAGATTCCATTAAATCTCAATAGTCTATACACCCTGGCGGGTGCTGCCCTGCTGCCTCTGCGTGCGTCCCATGACTCGGGCAGGTGCAACATCCGCTCGGTGTACCCCTTACATTTCATTAAATTGTCGAAAGGGTCTCTGCGTGTTGGCTTCGGCCCCGCGTACGCCTCTCAAAGGTCCGGAACACCATTGTTCCGTGATGGGAAAGACATACAACTTAAATAAACAATTAAAATAAAATACAATTAAATTTAAATAACTAAAACCTACCTCTAAAACAACCCAAACTGCATCGTACCCGGCTCGAAGGTTCCCATAATGCCTGCAGCATTCCCCCGCTGCACAGCAATGTAAACCTTTTAAACCAGGTACGACCCTGAGCGAGAGTCGCCACCCCTTTCTCGGAGGCGTCACCCAAAATACATAAAAAACATCTATGATTTAGGAACAGAGTATTGTAATAAGCACCAATGAATGCACTTACCAGGATTTACGAGCAAGTCTCGTTTCCCTGCAGTTACATAAAGGTATATAGGTAGGTAGGTGTTATTTATCTGAACTCGATTCATTATAAGTTGCTAAACCATCTACGACTTTGTCTTCACCGTCACTGTACAAAGATTGTCTGTGATACCTTTTCATGGTTATCTGTTATCATTATAAAATAAATAATAAATAAATAAAATTGTTTATTTCCAAAAATAAATTTTAATTAACAACTTTATATAATGAAGCACAAAAAGTGTAGTTTTGTAAACAATTGTGTATATAAGTTTATAGTCAGAAATTATTTGTTAATGAACAGGGGTCGGAAATTCGGATGCTTTTATACCTAAACTTCGGCCTCAGTACCCACACCGTGTCGGTGTTGAGTAATATGGAGGTGGAATCAATTTTGTCACAATTTAGTTTACCAAAAAAATATGTTTCTCGCGATTATAATTACCTTTTTACTTATATTTATTTATTTATTTTGATTATATTATATATATTTTGATTATAAAACCTTGTTAGCTTTTAAATAATTCACTGTGCCCTACTGAACACTGTCACAAAAAAAGTCCTGCTAAAAGCATTTTGCAACTTGACTTTTACGTGGGTCACTAAGAAAGAAATGAGATGGGAGAGGTCGAAACCTGAGACTCGAGACATGGAATGCTCGCGTATTATATGTTTTTAAAAAGCGTATTTCATTTGAAGTAGAATATTATTGGCTAGACTTGTTTAATTATACAAATAACAATATTACAGCCATTTTAGATCACCCATCCGCACTGTTTTCTTAAATACGGAGCGGCTCAAACGAGCTCATTTTCATGTTATATTATTTTACGACTTTTAATATTTTACCGATATTTTAACCGAAAAATATCTAATGCAATTTAATTTTTGTATCTTACAGAGTATATGTTATTAGTTACATTTGTGAATAATAAATATCTAAATACATATAAATTAATTTATTTTACTCTGGGAGAGAGGCATCTCGTTCATCAAGTTTGAGTATAATGACTTTACGACGATTTATACCGACGACTCGATTAGGACCATAGAAGCAATAAAAACCACCAATTGGTATAATCAGTACCTAGTAAAAAAATCTGTGTTTACGGAAACATTTGTGCAAGAAGACTTATGAATCTCGTATGTCAATATAGAGATGATCCTGAAGATTGTATCCTCAGGCATTTAATATCTTTCCCATAATTTAAGTAATTTAATTTATATTAATACTTCTTCTTTTAAGTAAATTAAATGTGTTATGTATAATTTTCAGTATCATTATATTCTAGTGATATAGTGTCTAGTTGTAATTAGAAAGTCGGGATTTCCTGACACAAGTATTTTCATGCTTAGTAGGAAACCTCAACCTTGATTCTTTTATGTAAACCAGAATAGTGATTTTTCTCGATTTTTGACAATGAATAGGTAACCTAGTAATTAAAGACATAAGGTTTTCGCCACCTTGAAAGTGATGATTTTTTTTCGCGTGTTTTCCACTAGTTTAAAATAACTTTATATTTTTTCTACTTATAAAAATGTAAGAACATTTGGTAATGTTGTTTAGCTTATACTCAAAATGATATTTAAAAACATATAGTAAGAAAGTTTTGAGCAACTCAAACTTTCCTACTGACCTAAAATACTTATTTCCGAGCTTCTTCGCTCGATTTAAAATCTGCAATGGCTGCCACGCTTGAGTTCGTAGAGTAAGCCGATTACAAAAGGCAAAAATAACGAAGCCTGCCTTGTTACTTCAATCTACTCAGTGGCAATACAAACCAAGGCTTTTCAAACTTATAGCCCCTCGCACTCCTATCTAATAAGACTACCGCGAACTTTTCCTCGAGCTTATTTAACTTTTTGCTACGCGTGCGCGCAGACAGCGGTTGATTGACATATGCTTGTTGGTAATCCGTTACAATCTATGTTAAACCCCTGGCGGTTTATCCGCCTAGTTTAAGAAACTTTGATTTTAGAGGTAAAAACTAAAAAAAGAAACAACTTCAGAATATTTATTTATAATACTGATACTCCAGTGCACAAGCGTACTAATTCATGAAAAATTATGTTGTTATTGGTACTTCCCGTCCGTACAAAATTAATTTTAAATAGTATGAGTGTGAACTAGGGTTTCGATTGATATACAAATTACAGCATTCCTGGTTGTAGGTATCATCATCATCATAAATTTAAGAGTTAAGCTCTTGTCGGTGGAGCAATTTCCATGTATCTCTTTCTTGAGCCTTTCGTTTAACCGCCTGATCGTATCAGGCGACGACGTTTATCTTTTCCTTAAGCTGATCCATGTATGTTCTTCTTGGCCTCCCTCTCTTCCGCCTTCCTTCTACTTTCCCTTCCACAATATTTTTTATGAATTCGTCGTGTCGTAATAGGTGCCCAAACATCTTCCCTCTTCTATTCTCAATGATTTGCAATAGGGACCTCCTCTCTTGCACAAGGTTGAGAACTTCCACGTTCGATTTTCTCTCGGTCCAACTAATCTTCTCCATCCGCCGCCAGCACCACATTTCAAAGGCTTCAAGTCGTTCTCTGTCCCTCTGTGTCATTGTCCACGTCTCGCACCCGTACAACGCTATGCTCCAGATGTACACTTTTATTAGCCTTTTCCTGATTTGGCGAGATATTCTGGCTTTAAATAGTTTTTTTTTGTATTAAAAGCTTTTTTAGTCATAGCTATTCTTGAGATGATGTCTTGTGTACACCAAAAAAATGGAGCCATCAAAATGGAGTTTGGTGTCGATAAATGTGCGGTTATGCAGGTACAGCGGGGGAAAGTAGTAAATTCAACAAATTTACAACTTTCTGAGACAATATCGTTCAGGTCTATCTCTGAATCAGAAACTTACAAATATCTTGGTATGTCACAGTCGTTGGGTATTGAAGATGCGGGCATTAGACAGGCGGTGAAGGAGCGCTTCTTTGGTCGACTGACAAAAGTACTTAACAGTCTTTTGTCAGGAGGCAACAAGGTGCGCGCCTTCAACGCCTGGGTAATGCCCCTCCTCACTTACTCCTTTGGCATACTAAGGTGGACTCAGACCGAGCTGGATGCCCTGGATCGGAGGGTCCGTGTACTGCTCACCACACATCGTATGCTACACCCACGCTCGTCAGTTATGAGATTGTACATCCCACGGAAGTGTGGAGGCCGCGGCTTTTTAAATGCCAAAACCGTCCCGTCCGTATGGACCGTCCCGAAACATGTCGAGCTGTTTTCGACTTTATAGACGTGAGTAACCCGGTCTAAGTATATTAATATGTCGAATACTCACGGGAGTTTTCTATTTAAAAAATGCCAAAACCCTTCACAACCGTGAGGTGTACAATCTCAGGAATTATTTTCTTACTAACAAGAATGGGATGCATCGTGATGTGGTGGCGGTAGATAGGAACCTCACGCCGCTCTCCTTGGTGAACGAGAATTGGCGCAAACCTGTGGTACTAAGCACCGAGGATCGCAAGACGATATGGAAGAGTAAGGAGCTACACGGGCGGTTCTACAGGGCCCTCACGGGGCCGGACGTAGCCCTGCTCGCGTCGGTGAACTGGCTACGATTCGGGGACCTTTTCGGAGAAACCGAGGGTTTTGCCTGTGCAATTGCGGACGAAGTTATCATGACGAATAACTACCGGAAGTATATCCTGAAGGACGGTACGGTCGACATTTGTCGGGCATGCCGCCGTCCCGGAGAGTCACTCAGGCATAGACATTTTCTGACGTATTAAATGCAAGTGACTTAGAAGACTCTTTTAAATTATTTTATGACTTAGTTTGTCTTTTTTTTAATCTCTGCTTTCCGCTGATAAAAGTAAGAGTGACCAACCGGCGAAAAAATCTAGATTGGCTAACTAAAGGCATAAAAAAATCATGCCATAAGAAACGCAAGTTGTATATTTCGTGTAGAAACAGAAGGAATAATAATAGTAAAACTAGTTTTAGAGAATATAGCCGCATATTAAGAAAATGTATTTATAAATCTCAACAATTGCGTAATAATCAATATATACAGTCAAATAAAAATAAATGTAGAGCGACCTGGAATGTGATAAACCGCTGTAATTCTAGTGATCCTAGTAATAATATTAGTTTATTGACCTATAATAATATAACATATTGTAATCCTCAAGACATATGTAATATTTTTAATGACTTTTTTATCGACATTGTTAATAATCACACTTCATTCCATAATACACAATCAAACTTTTGCACTCAATCCAGTCAAGTACAGTCTATATTTCTAAGGCCCGTTGATGATAATGAAGTGTATAAATTGATTATGTCGTTAAAAAGCAGCAAGTCTTGCGGCTATGACGATATATCAACTATTTTACTTAAAAACAATGCTTCATACCTATGTCGTCCCATGGCACACTTGATTAATTTGTCATTTGTTCAAGGCATTTTTCCTGAACAGCTTAAGTATTCCATCGTAAAACCGCTGTTCAAGAAAGGTGACCAGAAAGACCCAAATAATTATAGACCTATTACATTGGTCCCCGTTATGTCCAAAGTTATTGAAAAAGCCATGTTTGTAAGACTAATTGACTATTTAACTTTACATAAGATACTATTGCCAGAACAATTTGGATTTCGTAAGGCGCACTCAACGGAAATGGCTTGTTTTGACTTTATTAAGGACGTATCGGAAGCTGTTAATGACAAATTGCCTGTGACATCTATATTTCTTGACATGAGTAAAGCTTTCGACTGTGTTAATCACTCTAAACTCATTTCCAAACTTAGATGCTATGGCATTAGAGGTAATGCTCTTGATTGGATGAGAAGTTACTTGGCCAACCGAACTCAATGCACTGAAATCTCAAGCATGGTTACTCAGGATAACAAACTTATAAGGGAAAAGTTTAGATCTCAGGGACGTGTCAATGGATCAGGGGTGCCACAAGGGAGTCATTTAGGCCCTCTACTATTCTTGCTTTACATTAATGATCTTCCACAAGCAACATCGCAAAAATGTATACTTTTTGCAGATGACACAACATTAATAATTAAAGGAACTGATAAAACCATGCACGAATCCAACATAAATAAAGCTTTAAATGATGTCAACACATGGATAGAAAATAATAATTTAAAAATTAATACAAATAAAACTTCATTTCTACAATTCCACTCCTACAACTCAAAACCAGTACGTATTAATGTTAACCTAAATAATATTCCCATTGAAGAAACTCAAACTTCAAAATTCTTAGGTTTAGTCATAGACGAACACTTAAATTGGAAAGCTCAAGTTGATGCAGTATGTACCAAATTATCGAAATTTATTTTTGCCTTAAGAATTCTAAAAAGAACTATTTCTGTCCAGGCTGCGTTAACTGCTTACCATGGATATGTGGCTTCTACTCTTAATTACGGACTCTTGCTCTGGGGCAATTCGGTTGACATTCAGAGGGCATTCATTATCCAGAAAAAATGTTTGCGAGAAGTTGGTGGGGTTGGATTTGACGATAGTTGCAGACCTCTTTTCCATAAGTTTAAAATTCTCCCCTTGGCTTCCATGTATATATTGAAAGCTTGCCTATTTACCAATAGCCACCCAGAATATTTTAAAAAACGAGAAGAGATGTTTGGAAACGAGGTACGAGCCCAGTATAAAGATATGCTATACCAGCCAGCATGTAAATCTGATATTTATAAGAAGAATGCCTTTAATATGTGTATAGATTTGTTTAATAACCTCCCTCATGACTTGCGAATGTTGCATGGAAATAAATTTAAAATAGAACTGACTAAGTGGCTACAGAATCATTGTTTTTATACTGTTAAAGACTATTTAAATTTCAAATTATAATGTGTAAAAAATTTGTGACATAACTTTGACATCCCAATCTATTTTTATTTATTTTTCGCTGTGTAATTTATTATTAATTTCATTTAATTTTGGTTTTACTTTATCTGCAACAACATTATTTGATTATTATTGATTTTATTGTTTTTTTTTTAATATTTTGCATGTTGGCTTTATGTCGACTGAATACTGATACTAAACTATCTTTAAGACCTAATTGTAACGTATTCTAGCAAATAAATATTTCTATTCTATTCTATTCTATTCATATTATTTCCGGTTGTTCTCATCTTGCTAACGGCGAGTACTTGCACAGACATAATCTCGTAGCCAGAATTATACACCAGCAACTTGCACTTCAATATGGTCTTGTGAACCACGAAGTGGCGTACTACAAGTACTTTCCTGTACCAGTTCTCGAAAATAGTCGTGCTACGCTGTATTGGGATCGATCTATCATCACGGACAGGACTATTATAGCCAATAGGCCTGATATCGTCTTGATAGATCGATCGCAGCGCCGGGCCATGCTCGTCGACATCACCATCCCCCATGACGAGAACCTCGTGAAGGCCGAGAAGGACAAATCCAGTAAGTACCTAGACTTGGCTCACGACGTAACCACCATGTGGGAGGTTGATTCGGCGATCATTGTACCGATAGTTGTTTCGGCGAACGGTCTTATAGCGAAGAGTCTCGACCAACATCTCAGATACAGAAGGCGGTAATACTGGACACTGCGCGCATAGTCCGAAGGTTCCTCTCTTTGCGGCCCTAACCACCGGCAGCCTGGGCCCAGTCCTGTTGCCGGCGGCACTCTAGGTTAGGTTTTTTATAATGTGTATTTGTTTTGTATTGTTTTTTTTATATGTTGTTTTGTATTTTATTTTTATATACGTATTGTAAAAATCCTAACCTAAGGAAGAAAATAAATAAACGAAATAATAATAATAATAGCGCGTATAGTCCGGCGGTTCCTTTCTCTGCGGCCCTAACCACCGGGAGCCTGGGCCCTGCCCCGTTGCCGGCGGCACTCTAGGTTAGGTTTTTATAATATGTTTATATGTATTTTGTATTGTTTTTGTATGTGTTTTTGTATTTTACTTTTATAATCATATTATATAGCCTAACCTAAGATAAGAAATAAAGTGAATAATAATAATAAGGCGTAGGGATGTGACGACCCCATCGCCCACTGGTTTCGACCGGTGCAATCAGTCAACGCAGGGCAGCTTGTGGCGAGCTGTTGGGGAGTAGCGACCCCACGTACCTGAGCGCTCCTGGGGGACTCCGTCGTCCGACCAAGTCCTCCGCCTCTGGCTTGCCTTAACCGGCCGTCCAGAGTGGAGTCGCGAGAGCTGTGTTCTCGAGGGTAGATGTGGAAACCTAAGTGGCGAGTTGGCTATATGTTTCATAACCCAGTATTTAGTCCACTACTTTCACCTAATAGTCCAGTATATTTTAGATTCCATTAGATCTCAATAGTCTATACACCCTCGCGGGTGCTGCTTCTGCGTGCGTCCCATGACTCGGGCAGGTGCAACATCCGCTCGGTGTACCCCTTACATTTCATTAAATTGTCGAAAGGGCCTCTGCGTGTTGGCTTCGGCTCCGCGTACGCCTCCCAAAGGTCCGGAACACCATTGTTCCGTGATGGGAAAGACATACAAATAATAATAAAAAAAATAAAAATTCAGACGAATTGAGAACCTCCTCCTTTAGAAATATTGAAGTCGGTTGAAAAATAATATGAGACAATCTTACACAAATCGACCTAGACCCACAGGACGTAGTCGAGTTTTGTAATAATAAATCCGAGATCCGACACGAAAAATAGCGAGATCTTGAATAGTGGCAGAATGTGCAAGAATTCGTATGCTCGCTATAGAAAAAAAAACAGTGTTATATATTGTATGAATTGTATCAAAATTCATAGGAGCATCGTTTAGCAGTGTTCTTATGGAATACCATAGACAACGTTATGATGTATAAATTAATATCGCTGCCAGTCATCTAATTTTGGCAGGAAGAATATAACTTTTGAAGGGGCACAGTTTTATAATAAGTTACCAAAATATATTAAAGAAAGTGAAAGTTTCAATATATTCAAATACAAATTAAAAGAATATGTAATTAAAAATATCTAACTCCGGCCCTGTAAACTTTGTGAAGTACCCACTCAGACTTTAAATTGTATTCATATCTTTTAACTAATGCTCGCTGTTTACCTTATGCATAAATGTGTAACTATATTTTCTCGTTTTAAGTGAAATGTAAATTTCTTTGAGAAAAAAATAAATTCTTTAACCATAATTGATTACATTTGCTCTTATTCTAACACAATGATACCATTTGCACTGCACTGCACATTATAAATAAGAATGTTTAAACTTTCAAGTACATTTGTAGCGGCTGACTTGGAGTAGCCTGCACTGGATCCTTCAAGTGAACATTAGTCGCAATAAAAAAATATTAGAAAAAGTACAATATTTATTGGTTAATTAATAATAGTAACATATGTCGGTTTTAGGTTGGACTTTCGTTTTTTTTCAAGAAAGGACGTCTATACGGGCAGAGGCAATATATAGGCATTGCCGGATCTGTGTGGTTTCACGTCCATTACATTACACAAGTTGTTACACTAAGTGAGGTTAACCTTAACTGAATAGAAACATTTCAATTATTATTAAGCCACAATGCCGCTACCACCAATCGATACAATTAACACGACATCGATTATGAATTGAGCCAGCAGCGGGTGGTATAATTAACTTCAATGCAACTGCTGAGTTGCAAGGGTAGATTGTTGGTTGGTTACGATGATCTGTTGTCAGAATGGAGAGTGTATTCATATTATCATTTTATTTTTATGAAATAAGTGGATAACGAGCAGACGAATCGCCTGATGGTAAGCGATTAACACCGTCCATGTGTGACGGGACCGTTTCTGACTACAAACTTCTTATCCTAATAATTTTTAGTTCCTTAATTTATTTACCATGTGTCAATTTGGCCAATGATCGTCGTGGGAGAACGTTGTGATGCGTAAATAGTAAAGCTAGGTTCTTTTCATTCGATAACTTTGCCACTATTTATTCGTTTGCTCTGTCTTCTACAATATCGTCTACAATAAAATTGAATTTGTCTGATATTCATAATTTTATTTTTTTATTATTTTTAGTTTATTAAATTATTTTTCTTTTATTTTTAAATCAGTAAGCCTGTTTACTTCATTAATCGCCAACGCATAGATAGATGAAGCACGGCCTATTGACTGGTAGGTACTCCATATTGAAGAGAGAGTTGCTGTGAATAATTCTGGTGAATACTTCTTGCACGGGCAATCTCGTAGATTAAGCCTGTGCATGTAGGTACTCGTCGTTTATTTATTTCTTTTGTGTTGTGATTCGAAGTCCGAACGTTCTGTGTAGCATTTTAATTATAATTAAGTAATTCCATATGAATACGTCTGAAATGAATTATTGTGTAGCATGATCAACCTAAAAACCTATAAAACTGCAAGAGAATAAGTATTATTTCTAAATCAAATAAAAATTATTATTTAAATAAGTACAATACCTATCTCATTTCATTCTTACTTATACGCTAAACTGAAGACCAGTTTAATAATAAAGTCGGAATTCTATTCTCATTTCCAAAGCGTATTATATCGATATTATTAGTAATTCTGGAAATGGTAAGCTAGGTAAAATAAAATTAAAAATCCAGCTGCATTCTCTAGGAACTAAACTAGGTTCAAACTCTTAATAGTAGTAATAAATATGTCACTATTTCAAATGTCCTATGAGTACCAATCGAAGACAAAGTATTAGAAAAAAATCCGAAGGACTTAGTAATTTCATACCCTAAGCTACACTCGAGTATCGGTACCATGAGTTGCTGTAGACACGCGTTCAGAATTGCATGGGCAGTTTATGAATGAATTCATTCATAAATTGCCCATGCAATTCTGAACGCTATAGTACAATCGCTAGCGACTGCGCCATTTGAAACTCCGGAAACCGGTCGGAACGAGGGGCAATCGACTCGTGGCTACGTCAAAGTGATGGTAAGCAAACTGATATTTTTTTACTAAATCTAAAACCACTTCTACTTCTTTGATTTTTTAACCACAAAAGGTTTATCTTACTATTCACTGATTTAAATGTAAAAAATAAATTAAAGAAAATAAAAATTGAGTGAGTCAGTTATTGGGATTTGAACGTGGGACCTCACAGCCTCACACTCAATTTTAAGCCAACCATCTACCACTAAGCCGTGTTTTGGCATGCGCTGTCATGATTTAAGTTCAGCTTTGACATACTTGACACTAACTTTTCTATAACTCTAAACAACCTTTTACAATGTAATATTCATTTATTGTCTATGAAAACCGAAAGAACTAAAAAAAAATCGACTTCTACAAAGAGCAGTACTTATACCAAACAGCTTCTATTAACGTAACTAGCAACCTGTCGACTTTAACGGAAATCAATAAAAACACGCTGTATATTGTGCCGGAACATAATAGATAAAGCTACGTTCAGGAGACGTGATGTAAAGGTACGTGATGTAAAGGTACGTGAGGTAAAGGGAAATTATCCACTCAATCATATAATATATTCATTCCGATTTCAATACTTACAATGAACTTCCAGAGGCGTGAATACGCAATTGTCAATTTTAGGGATTATATCATTCAGATTCCGGTGAAGTTCATTTATAACGAACAGAAAAAAACGCTTGTTTTTCAATAGAATAAATATCTAAATTATTATAAACTTTTTTGTACATTTATTTTCAAACTATGTATATACAGGAAGTGTGTTTACCTGTGAGGTAGGTGATACCTACCTCTACCTACCTTAAATCTAAAATAGGTCCTTGAGGCATTGTACCTAGGATGCTGGCGGCATTTCCTTGTTGTATCGCAATGCTGATACTTTGTGCGAGGAAGCCACCAGCTCTTCGGTCACCAGTAACATCGACCAGACGTTTCGCGATTTCTACGAAAAATTTGCGTGCGCTGGGACCCCATGGACCAAGAGTTTCGACCCCGAGTGGTACAAAAAGCTACTTGTATGTCTTCGGATCGATGCGCGGATGTTGTGTTGTGTGTCGTGCCAATATTGTGCTAGAACATAATATTTAATTTAATTGAATTTTACATATTTAGGTGACTTTTTGCTCGTTTTTGCTCTATATTGATAAAGGCAATAGGTAGACACTTGAAATATTTAAAAAATATTTATTTAATTTAATCCATTTGGACACACTTTTTACCAAACCTTTTTTCACATTTTCGAATGTAAATATTAATCAAACCTATTTTCCACGAATACTGGCATTGACAACTCGAAAATGAACATTGTTTTTATAAGAGAAGTTTTTAAAAGGGATAAAATAATGTAGGTATTTCTAAATATATAAAAGAAGAAGCTGACTGACTGACATATCAACGCACAGCCCAAACGGCTGGTCCTATAGACTTCAAATTTGGCACGTAGGTTCCTTTTATGGTGTAGGCGAGCACTAAGGAAGGATTTTTCAAAATTCACCTCCTAAGGGGTTGAAACGGGGGTCCAAAGTTTGTATGGGGAAACAAGATTAGTTAGACTATTTTATCTGAAACTTCACAGGAATATTCTTTAAGGTAAATGAGTAAACACGTGTTTCAGGCTTTTTGAGAAATCAACCCCCAAAAGGGGTAAAATGGGTAATATAGTAAAAAACAACATGGGTACCGTTTTTCTGGTTTATTGGGTCGCTGATTTCGAAAACAATAACAATTTCTACATTCAACGAAGCGGACGTGAGATACCATCTGCCCTGATGGAGTGCGATGGGGTTGAATCTCAAAATATCAATATGGGTGTCGTTTTTATGTTTATTTCTGGTTCTGGAGATTCCAAATTTGGTACGTATGTTTCTTATAAGGTGAAGGGGTGCACAAAGATAGGATTTTTCAAAGTAGGGGTAAAATGATGGTCCAAAGTTTGTAAAGGGGAAACAAGATATAGTTACGACTATTTTATTTGATATGGGTGTCGTTATCGGGTCGCTGATTTCGAAAATAACAACGATTTTCAAATCCAACTTAGCGGACGTGAAATAAATAAATAAACCTCCTTTTTTGTATGACGGTTGAAAATTACGTTTAGTACGCGGGCGAAGCCGCGGGTTAAAGCTAGTAATTACATAAAGCACACACATACAGAAGCAACTAAAAATAGTAGGTACCTGTATTACCCAAGACAAATCTTTCTAACGGTTATACTTAATATAAATTTGACTGCGGACTCGAGTTTGATATAATAATATATTTTTTGAGTTAGAGTAAATAACTTTGCAAGAAAACAAAGACAACAAGTTTAAGGGAGTTTTGGTTGAAATCCAGAAAAATGAAACAGTCGAATCAACAAGTATTGTGTGTTAAAAGATAACCGGCGTTCACCAGACGAGACGCTACGTAACACTTTATGGTTATGTCGGCAGACGGTCAGTCCCAAGGGGAATTGTTCCGGTCAACAAGCATTTACTGCCTATATGCGAATTATTATATTATTTATTTTCAGAAAAAAGTAATAATAAGTTAATTTACCATAGCCAATTTATCTTGTGTAAATATTTCACAGCGAAGACTCTGATTTTTCTGTGAAGTTCATTCTATCGAGATTGTTTAGGTTTTGATCGCACCAGTAGGTCATTAACCAGCAAGTTGTTATAACTTAATTTAAAACTCGGTGTGATAATATTTGTTTATTATACCTCCTGATAGAGCTTATGATCAAAATTAATGAAGTTTTAGGTAGTCCCTTTAAAATTACTGTAAACATCGAGAACTTAAAAGCGTAAGAAAACAAATCCATACATTTTGATCCCCTGCATCATCATGATGGTAAAACGATTATTATGAACGTGCGACAAAACTTAAATATAAAGCGTCAAGTTATATTAACACTTTTCAGAGCGACACAATAAAAAATGATAACGGTACGACAGTAAAATGAAATCATTATAATCGCGACGACGCTGGCATTTTCTATTATTCGATGACTCTTTTCATCGTACTGCCTCATAAATAAGTTTACATTTTTAACCTTAATACAACGGCATAAGGTGCAAAAATTTTAAAAAATCTTCGACATACAGTTGTATACCTACCTGCAATTTTAACATACCGAAAATATTGTACATTACCTTGACATTGTTTCGGAACGGAAATTTCGGAAAAGGTACAGGTTTTATGTCCCAGGAAATTGGACTTTTGTTCGGATCCTCAAAATAAGTTTCTCATTTTATAATATAAAAATTATAACACTTCCTATTCGATCTTCTTTTTTTAGTTACTAGCTAGCGCTGTTGTAATTTTTAGGGGCTTCAAATGTATAGCTTTGAGTGTGTTTACCGCACTTGAGATAATAGCGGATCAGGGTGCGTAGCCAAGATGCCAATCGCTCACGCTCAGTCGCTAACGAAACGCAACTGTCATTGTCACACTAATAAGGAAGAGTGATAGAGAGAGGTGGCTACGATACGTTATTAAGCGTGAGCGATTGGCATCTTGGCTACGCACGCAGAGATTACGTTTACTCCTTTTTCTTTTTTTCTTCTTTAGGAAGCCTGGGACCCGCTTTCACAACTAATCCCAAGAATTGTTGTAGGCGCTAGTTTTACTAAAGCGACGAGGAGAATGGGTCCTCACGATATTTTCATTTACCGAAAAGCGATTGCTAAATACACTCGAGAGCAAAACTTCCGGGTCACTAGGATTTACTTGTATATAATCTTGAATATCTTCATTACATTCCTGTCCTGTGCTTACTACAAACATCGCTGCGGATGGGTAGAATCCCCGGCTTGCACGTGTGGTGCTGCTGCACAAACAATCCAGCACATTATCGAGGAATGCCCCATAACACGCTACGCCGATGGACCTCCGGAAGACCTGATCACCCTCAGTGACGAGGCCATCACGTGGCTGACTCATATTGATTTAGATTTATAGTTGAATGTATCTGTTGAATGTACGCCATACGACTAAATAAATAAAAATTCCTGTCCTTATATAATTACATTTATAAAAACTTATTGATTGACGTGAAGTGACATGAAAATAAAAATTATAGGGTTGTTTTACAATTTAGAATTTCTTATTTTCGCAACTGTCTTTGCTTCTATTATTGTCCTGTCATAAAATCTATTTATAAGAAGTATTGCAAATATTCACTATATTCAATTCACGATTTGCAAGCCAAAAGAAGCTGATAGTACTTTATCGTTTTATACAAAAAAATAATGTATCAATAGTACATGTAATGTATTTGACAGTACATATGGCTACATTACCGCACTAGTGCGATAATGAGCACTTTATGTGCGAATGTCAAAAATTCAAAGGGGCATCTGTACTGTAAAACGTCGTACGATACACGAGCGAATAGGTAATTTCCAGCTCATGTCGATTTAAAACACTCCCTTCGGTCGTGCGAGTTTCCTCTTTTTCGCACTTGTATCGAAATGTACTATTATTTAAGTAGTATTATATTATCTAAAAAGTTCACTTTGTTATAATACCCTAGCTCTATTCGTTTCCGAGCTATACAAAAATTTTTTATGGACCTGAAACTTTTGGTCCCCGGGGCTTGAATCCGCAACGTTCGCATTGAAAGTCGCACGCTCTTACCGCTAGGCCATCAACACTCTCAGACGTATTCAGACGTTTATACACAAGACACAGAGCAATGTTGCTTAAATGTTTTTTAATTGTTATATTTCTTGTCCTCTGATATTAATTTTCACCGTCGCTCCGACTTAGAAATAATCGGCTAACTTTATTTTAATTAAGGATGACTCACACTAGCACGGGACGGGACGGGGCGGGACGGGAAAATCTGTCAATTTCTATAGAAAGCGTGACATCCGAGGGCTCCGAGCTATCACGTGATTCTTTCTATAGAAATTGACAGATTTTCCCGTCCCGCCCCGTCCCGTCCCGTCCCGTGTTAGTGTGAGTCATCCTTTAAACTTCGTCTCAGTTTTTTAAAGAATAAATACAATTTCATGAAGTATGTATTTCAAATGCAGGGAATTATGTTCAATCCTATATTCAACCATTTCCCTTTCCCTAGCATCAATTTCAAAGACTTTTCCTGAATCCAGGCACATATTTTACTTGTAAATCCTTCTCGACTAATACTTTACCGGAAAATGTATGTCCTACCCTACTAAGAAGAAATCAATCTAAATTATTTTGATTAACATCTTGTCCTAAATGGTGGGCCTCCATTCTGTTTATGAAGCTATCAGGATTCCTTTGTTCAAAGATAATTAAATCAATGTTCACTTTACATCACTCATAACTACACCCATATCAAGCATTACAGATTCAATTATGTGAAGGCACAGCCGGGGGATAGGTATCGGAAATATTGGTAACCCTCGTTAGCAAATATAGGATAAAACTTTGTTTATTAATACATCCTATAGATACTAATTATTTATACAACGAATGTTACCTGTCTAAGGGCCACTTGCACCACCCGAGGTTAGCCGCATAAACCGGAGTTAAGCGTTTTTTTGTATGGAATTTGACAGCTCAACGCCGGGTTAACGGCTAACCCTGGGTGGTGTAAATGGGCCTTATATGACTAAATATTTAATAAATATTAAGTACATTTATATAAAAACTCACATAATCCAAAATTCATTTTGAGTAATTGATATTTGACACTTTTACTTCAGAACTGAGCAAATAATTAAATCTAATGTCTTTATGAGACAAATCAAATATCTGGCGTACTCGTTAATTTTACGTCTCAGTTATAACGAGATAGGTATTAACGTTTAAATATGTTAATTATATTTTCCAAAAACATAAAATAATTATAAAGTAGTTTTATGCAAACCTAGACTAATTTATGGGTATTCTGATCATTTTACTCGACGTGTAAATAAGGATTACAAATGTATACTCCTGCAATTTGGTCTATGTCAATATTTTTCGTAACGTAATGTCTAGACACGCGGCAGCGTGTCCAGCCAGGTTCAAGCAGCGGCGCACCTGTATCATTCCATCCATCATTTATTAAGATATGTAATAATAACTAAAACCCAAATATGTACTAAGCTCAATTTGTTATTGAGATATATAGCCATTTAAATATCGCCATTTTTCAATGGACATAATTTGGGGTTAAAGATATTTATTATTCTCAAAAGAAATTTACATTTCACTTAATGAGACTTAAATAACATAACAAACATTATATAACCATGCAATAGTGCCCGTGGGCGTTATAAATGTTATAATACATTCGTTTACACTTAAAATAACTTAATAAGATTTACAAAAGACCACGGTGGGTAATTATTGCACTCACGATAATAAAGGAACGGGTAGAAATACATTGCGTACGTACATTGCGCTTAGCAATAGCGCTATTGCTAGCCGCCAGGGCCGCATTCAGATATTAATTAAATAATTTGACATGAATTCAATTAAGGTGAATTCCTTTCTAGTCGCGGGAAGTGGTCGCCTAGTTTGCAGCATTTGACTTTCTTTTTGAAAATTGTATGAAAGTGTGACACTCCACGACATTAGGCTTCCTTTTTTCCCTAGAGCCTAGACAGACTAAAAGGCATCGCGCTCCTGGCGCATTCAGCCACGGTAAATACTTATTTGTTGGTTGACAGTGATGGGTGCTTTAGGAAATTATACGCATTTTTTTTTAAGAAAGACGATTGGCAGTGTAGAGAGTATGTATTTGTAGAAACTGGAACTAACATTATAAGTTTTACATTGCAATCGACCCTTACTTTGTCTTATAATAACTAAATATTTTTATGTCGTCGATCCGCAAGGTTTATTAATTTTTTATTTATTTATTTCAAAGAACAGATTACAGCATAACAGTAAAAACCAAAGCACTGCAACCATCAAATACAAACATATAAAACTTAACACTACTTATAATTTAATTCAGGCGACGTAACTACGTGGCTCCGTTGCGTCGTCTGATCAGGCATAGGATTCGGCAGGTTACCCCGGAACCACCGGAACGGCTTCGTCTTCGCGAAACGACCGCTCATGTAGGACACTTCAACAGCTCTTAAAGGTTTGATTTTAACTGCCGCACCGCGTCGCTTCGCGTTTGCGAGTTGAGCGCTCACGTAGGACGTTGCGTAAGCCTCTTAGTCACTTCTGTGGGATCTTTAATAACATTAAACATCTTGAAATACTAACATGACAGCAGACAGCATACCTATTCATAAATAATATCTACTTATCGGAAAATTTTACACAAAACGAGCTGATTCCATAGTATATACGTTTCATAAGTGAGCCTGTTACTGAGCGCTGGTGGCACAGCAGTATGACGTGAGACTTTCAATCGGAAGGTCTTGGGTTCAAATCCTGCCGGCTCGTACCAATGGGTTTTTCGAAACTTATGTACGAAGTTTCATTTGATGTTAACTAATGGTTTTTCGGTGAGGGAAAACAACGTGAGGAAACCTAATGTATTGAACTATTGAAGCGCTAGTTTAATGAAAGTGACTACCATCTGACCTTCCAACCCTGAGGGTAAACTAAGCCTCATTGGGATTAGTCCGGTTTCCTTGCCATATTTTCCTTCGCCAAAAAGCTAATGGTAACTATTAAGTGGTATTTCATACAAAGGTTCCGAAAAACTCACTCATTCACAAACACATACGAGCCGGGTTTGAACCCGCGACCTTCGGATTGAAAGTCGTACGCTCTTACCGCTGTACCACCAACTACTTATAATACATATCGCCACGAAAAAACGTCTATTACATTACATGAAGCGATTATCACCTGCCCCTGCCCCTCCCTTCCCTTCCCTCGACTCCCTAAGTTCTAATACTAGCATACTAGCATTCAGTCCACATGTTCAAGCAGAGGAGAGCGGGATAGATCTAACTGCAAAAATGAAATGGCGATAGTAGGCGGGGGCGTCAAAATAAACCGCATATCTAATCAGATAATTGCTCTTTGTAACTTAACTACAATTTTTGTAGATAAAAGCTTTTACCAAATTTAAAAACTAGGTATTACTCAACTATTTAGCTAAGAATAATATTTATAAATTTATGGATTTCGACGTTCTGGCCAAAAACATGTAAAAAAGGACCTATGTTTGTAAAATAAAAGTATCGAGGCTCTTGTTAAAATTCATGTTTTCACGTTTACCACTTTGAAAAAAATATG
This sequence comes from Lathronympha strigana, assembly GCA_949128165.1. Taxonomy (NCBI): domain Eukaryota; kingdom Metazoa; phylum Arthropoda; class Insecta; order Lepidoptera; family Tortricidae; genus Lathronympha; species Lathronympha strigana. The sequence continues at coordinate 15,130,215 of OX421918.1, read as the reverse complement.
TTGAAGTTTTATGTATATGAATATCAAGTACCTAGTTGTTATCAATATTGAGATCTAGACTTCTGAATAATTGACCACTAAATGATTGATAGATAGCCTCTTTAAGCTTTGTTTCCCAGGTAAAATTATTCTCTCATTATTTTGTTTAAACAAGATTGAATCCTAAATATCCCTGACGTAAAGTTGCTTACGGAAAACAAATGTATCATTTTCGTAACATTTTCGTAACATTTTGAGTTAGAATAAGAAGAATAAGTTTGAATTTTATGCGTAACAACTCTTTTTCACTTTGTGTTTAATTGTTTTTGAGGCTAATGAAAAAATTATAAGATAAACTTGTTGAGACACAATTTTTACAAACACGAATCAAATCATTACTATACTTACGACCGCATATTATAAATTACAGTCCGGCTTTGAAGAAGTCATTAAGTCGAATAAACGACAAGGTTAAACATTAAGACTACTTAAAATATAGTCTTTTCATCGCCCAATTAGGCTCAAATTGAATTCCATTAATTCAAATTCCTTTGTTACAGGCGATGAATCAAAGAGCAAAATGGTGAAATAAACAAAGATGGAGATGGATGATAAAGTATCAGGGCCGGGAGGGGTTGCGCAGAAGAACTGGACGCACACCAACTCCACCAGCCAGCTGCCCTTGGACATGACCTTCAACCACGGGCACGTGGTGCAGATATGCGTGTACAGCGTGCTGATGGTCGTGTCGGCGACCGGGAACCTGACCGTGCTGACGCAGCTCGTGAAGCGGCGGCGAGCTGGCCGTGCCAGTAGGCTCGACTTGCTGCTTATGCATCTAGCTATTGCTGATCTAATGGTGAGTGTATATACTTATTTAAACTTTCATGATATTCACACATTATAAATTTACTGAAACGGCTTCATCGCGTTAAACTTTGAAAATTAATCTCCGACATTTCGAGGGCGACATTGTCGCCGTGGTACCGGAGAAAGACTGCAAGAGGCTGACATCAACATCTTCTAGCCGCGCAGGTTTTAAGAACTATCCGCACTTGGGCTCGATTTTCAACTTGAACATTTTGCGCACTAGGGATGTGACTCTGTACACTACCAGTACCCTCACAATGCCCGATTTTTGTATGTAATGTAACAAATATAATTTACCGATAGTCTAGTACAGGCACGGAACTCTCAGTGCGCGGCAACTAAACGGTTTGCGATTTTGAAATTCCTTGGCAATCCGCAGTGAAAATGATAAAGCAAATCGTTTTGTACGGACAAATGGAATGCTAACTACAAACCGGTGCATTTACTCCCCGTGCTTGGACGTTCGATGATGGAAGGGCGTTCAGTTTTGCACGATTTTGTCTAATTAGAGAAATCAAATCATTGGCTTCCCTCGTTAACTTTGATGTTAACGGGGCTATTGCAAAAGGTACCAACAGTATTTCAACCCGGAACATTGTCCAGCTAGTTTATTATGGTCGGGTTTTTATCGACTCTCACCGTGGCTGTCACGTTCTAACAAGTATGTAAGTGCGAAAGTGACGCATGGCGTGATAGTCGATAAAATGGCAACCATTCTAGCTCTTCGGGTAATCGTTAGATTTTCTCCCAATGGGATTCCACTCCTAATGAGGAGCGGAATTACGTAATAAATCATTTCATAGTCGAGCTTCACGACACTTTAACAATCATTTTCCTAATTTCAAGGTAGGACCTTCAATGGCTTTGCGTTTTGTATTAAAGCGACTGTTATTATATAAGTTCATCATTAGACGAAGGCCACCGTTTTGATTATATTTCGAAACAAGCTTTATTATCTTCTCTTCAAAAATAATACTTCAATATTATTCGGAGATAATTTGACATCGATCAACAAGGTGGAATTTATTATTATGGGCCAAGAAAATTCGATAATTCCCAGGAATTCATTCCCAGCTAGCTGAAAATTGGTTAAATTAATCTCAGCTTCTGGGGTTGTGCAAACTCTTTCATATACCGAACAAAAAATATAATTCCGTATAAAAATAATCAGCATAATGCATTTTACTGGCAAGATGTGAGAATACTATCTGTCATGTCAATTGACAATCAAGTATTTGATTTAGCGACGTGAAGTGGCCAGTTAGGTTAAATTAAAACGAGTCCGTATAAAAGGCTGCCAAATAATCGGCAGCCCAATAATTCGTGTCCATTTTTTTGGTTGCAGATTATTGGGTTTCTGATTATTGTACTGCAAAAACTGTGGCTTCGGATTATTGGCACGCTACCGAGCTTGTCCGACCCGATAAAAGGCAGCCCAATAATCGGCGACCCAATAATTGGCGACCAGGATGTACATGGATTATTGGGCTGCCGATTATTGGCCCGCTTCGAGATTGCTCGACCCGAGAAAAGGCAACCCAATAATCAGCGACCCAATAATCCATGTACATCGTGGTCGCCAATTATTGGGCTGCCTTTTCGCGGGATGCGTAAAAAGTCGGTTCTGGCGCTTCGCCGGCCGCCGCGCTGCCGCGATTTCACACACAAAGCAGAACAAAAATGTCAAAAAGTTTGGTTCAGAATGACATAAGCGAACAATTTATCATTGATGATACAGACGATAATTTCTCCATATGAAAAAGAGCTTAGGTACTAAAACGTAAGAATTAAGAGTCAAATTCATGCACAGGACTATCAATACTGTTAAAACTTTACAGGGTGTGGGCAATTAACGAAACATCACGTTCAAAACAAGACTATTAACCGTTGCAATTTAATAGGTACAAGACTATATTATGAGAAAGTACCGAAACTGCGTTACTCTTCTGGCGTCACTTTTTTCGGCTGATTGGGTATCCAGTTCTTTTAATTTAATATAATAATACTTATAGCTATGCTTAAAACCTATAATGTTTTTTCTTCTTCTTCAGCGTGTGTTTGCCCACCGCTGGGCATATGCCCCTCCAATATCTCTTCATATTGAAGGGTTTTTAGTGTCTCGCATCCAGACTGGTCCTGCTGACTCCTTTTTTCGTCGGACTAATGGGCAGGAGGTCGGCCTACACTTCTTCTGCCTAGCCAGGGTCTCCATTTTAGAATATTAAAAAATTCCCACCTTAACCATTCTGATTAGAAACTTGTACCTTGTCCTTGTATCTGTCCATAACTCAGGAAAACATATCTGTGATAAAACACATAAATAAATATGATAGTTTATACTAAAATTTACCTACCACTTTGTCGATTGTTGATAAATGAGAAGGTTCATTTCTTAATTAATATTTAAGGCGCCTTAAAAGTGGCCGACAAGGTATTTAACTAAAGACGTTTACAAATGCCTCCTTACCAGAGCCTATACTAAGAAAATCGAACGATTGCGGATTTTTATCTCCACCTCTTTCACACTTGCATATTGGAGTGAGAAAGAGGTTTTCCAGTCAATTTTCGATGTTCGTGGCAGGCGTGGAGAATCCGCAACCTACCTCCTACTTCGTACTAGGCGGGGTCAGTCAGTACCGACTAGACTAGGGGGCAATTTAGAAACTTACTTCAACTTTTCATAAAAGTGTTTGGAACTATCTGAGATCTTTTGAGAGTGTTCTGCGACTTCTTCTTTGCTCTCTTCACGTAAGTAGTTGTATTATTATATTTAGTGTGAATGGTTGGCCAGCGTAAGGTTTTCACCCGGGACTTGATTTTTATGGCGAGTACCGAAGTTTTCGATACTTTTGGAATTTTTAGTATGAAACGCCAGTACCGGGAACATACCGTAGCATTAATGAGCATTATAAAAAAACGTGCACCATTTTAAAAAAATGGTGCTTCGATCTCCTATACTTACTAAAAATTACAGTTTCGTAGCGGCCCATTACGAAACTGACTAAAAAAGTGACACTCTTTTTCTTTTTTTGAAATCAATAGTACTCGTGATTCTGGTTATAAACAACCCAAAACTTCCTATATTAAAAAAGCTGTCAACGAGCGTTTAACGCGGGTGTGTCTATATTACATTTAAGGCCGAAATATTTTATACAGATAAGGTTTTAATTGCGATTCTAAGTAAAAGTTATCTTATTACATTTATTATGTCCTATACTTAACCACCGTTAAGAGATTCGTCCGTATTAGATTTACACACTGTATACCTATTTTTCTTGCTCACATTAGTCACACTACTTCGTATTTTTCAACGTAAGAAATACAAATATATTATTATAAGCCTATAACAGTTCTATCAAGAATTTAGTTAATTTACCTTAACATACCGACGTTTCGAGACAGATTCACGTGTCATGTCTCAGCTCGGTCAAGGTTACGGTAAATTAACAAAATTCGCGATAGACCCGTTGTATGTTGATAATACACGTGTACAAATCGTGAAAGTTTCAAGTATCATAATACAAATATAGCTGTATTTAATGAAACACTTTAGAGTACGCTCTTTTGTTACAATGTAGGATCGCTTATTGTGTTATAGGTACTCGTTTACGTTTAAAGTACGCTATTATGTTTGACCCGACATATTTTAGAAGTACCTATTCAGGACGTAGCGTATGATTTAATTTCTCGGTATTCACCCTACGTTTAGCATTAAAAGTAAAATTGTAGAAATATGAATAGAGTCAAACCACGTTAACTTTTCTCAGCAAATGAACTGTCAAACTTGAAAGTGTTATTTTAAACGTCAAACTTCTATGAAATTATGACGTTTACTTAACACTTTCACAGCCAAAAACTATCTATCAAAAACTAGGAAACTTAGCATAGACTGACTCTACCTTACTCTACTTGAGTGTGAAGCGGCCGTGTTAGGATGTAATGGGCCGGGCAGTACGGGTTCGTGCCGTCTAAACCATTAAGTTGTTGTGATAAAAGTATGAAACCTGCTAGTTTATGATGGTCGGATTTTTGTCGTTTACCGACGTTGCTGTCACGTTCTAACAAGTATGTATGTGCGAAAGTGACGCATAGCGTGATAAGCGATAAAATGGCAACCATGCTAACCCTCTTGGCACAGTTGTTTCTTGGGTCAAAATAAACGGATTAAGTACGGTAGCCTACGATTCCTACGAACCTTTGCACCACCATTCTAATTCGAATGAGCCCAAGGAAGCCCAGATTTGGAAGAATCAGGTTTTCCTTTTTTTTTTTAATGCTCACTTACTAGATACACCGGGTTAACGGCGTCGCAAGTGATAACCATTGCCGTGTCAGCTGCTACATTATTGCTAGAGATGTTAATATCCTTGAGAGATTGAGTGACGACAGCACCGACACAATGCCGTTGCAATTTCCGAACCTTATGATAATACAGATCCGTCTCAATTTATCAAGGCATTACTTACCGGTTCCATCGCAAGTTAGAGGTGTATGATAAATAACGCCACGATGAAAAAACGTGACTCGCCGTTTAATAGTATTACCGTGACTGAATTTCGAAAAATGGCATTATAAAATCACGGTGGTTGTTCCCTCGTTTCTATAGTTATCTTCGTCACTCGCATCGCGATCACGCATAATAAATATAATAATCCAAAAGTAATACTACGCTCATCCTTGCTCGGGATAAGTCGGCACTTCTCGCCATATCAGCCACAAGGTGTGAGTGGGAGAGAGTGATCGACGTGCTCGCTTACTCGCTAAACGATAATACATTTCACATAATCGCGAATACCGAGATGCAAGTGACCACTGTGATAAAATCACGGTGATACCTATTTCAATGTGGCTTTTTAGGACGTGGAGCATGTAACACTTTTGTAAGGTTTTCGCTGCAGCGCTATTTCAGTCTCCAGCGAAATGTTAGGTAAGTACCTTATTATGGCAGCCGTACTTGAGTCCTTACGAGTCTTGTATCTAAATATTACCTCCAAGCTAGTTTATGCTCGTCCAATATTTCATACCAGCTCAAAGTTATGAATAACTTAGCTTAAATCAAAATACTAGTAGGTAAACTAGGAATGTTGCGCTCTAGTACTTTATTTGCAGCGAGCTTGTCTTGTGTGTACTCATATGATTTACTTTCATAATGTGCATATTTTTATAAGTACCGCGTGTCGATGGTCTACGCGAACCTAGAACGTGAAGTTTTGCACATCATTGACCAAGCAAGCGAAGCGTCTCCGCTTCAGCTTGGGCAGAAATGCTTTCGTGTGTCTGTCCTTTTGTCAGGTCACATTTATCAAGCAATTCTTGTGAAATTTTGTAAACAAGCTTGTTGATTGCATATTTTTTTTTGTCGATTTAGTTTTGGAAAATTTTTCCAATAGCGGGAATTGGTACAAAGGTCTTAAGCGCCATAGACCCCCCCCCTGTATACCATCTGAGCTGTATACCATCTGGCGTGGTCTACAGCTCACAAAGCCACTAGTAATAAATTACGGATAACACTCAGGTATATTTAGTTACTACTAAGTTCAGTGTCAAATAGTGACAGTGTAGTGAACACAGTGTGCTCGGTGTGCTTGTCGCCGTTTACATTGGATGAACCAAATCTTCAGTCGTACGATCCCGGGGTTCCAAGACAAAATCATCCTCAACCGGTTTTGTCATAGAGAGCGCTGCGCGCGGCAAAGCGAGACTCATGCTTTGGTGGCTCAGCGGTAAGAGGTGAGACCTTCAATCCGAAGGTCTCGGGTTCAAGTTCAAACCGGCAGGGCTCGTACAATCAGTTTTTCGGAACTTATGAAAATGAAAATGAAAATAACTTTATTAACCATCATGTGGCTCAATACAGCTTACAAGAATAAATGAAACATGTATAACTTATCATAGAAAATAACTGTTACGTACCTACATTATAAGTTATATTTAAGTAACTACAATGAAACATTGAGTAAGCGTCTTCTGTTCCCCGTACGAGTAAAAACTGTATCACGGTGGAACAGGATTCCCCTTGTCGTTGTTTACATTATTGTTGAATATATCAAGAATATTTTTTTATCGTTACACATGTGGGTAAGTTAAAGTTAAACAAAATAGAATGAAGGTGTTAAAGTAACAAAACAGCTAGTTCGCTTACGCCGAGGCAAAAGGACGTATATCGCTAAGAACTAACACTAACTTACGACACTGTGTTACAGCGTGGCAGTGCAGTATGTACGAAATATTATGTGGTACTAGCCGGTGCCCGCAATTTCGTCTGTTTCACACCATATCTTTATAAATTGTGGCCTATGTGTTATTCTGATGTATAAGCTATATTATTGTAAATTTTCATTAAAATCCATTCAGTAGTTTTTAGGTGAAAGAGTAACAATCATCCATACTTACAAACTTCCGCGTTTATAATATTAGTAGGAAGTAGGATTTACCAATTGCTTTTCGGTGAAGGAAACCGGACTAATCCCAACAAAGCCTAATAGTTTACCCTCTGGGCTAGAACTTAGAAGGTCAGATGGCAGTGGCTTGTGTAAAATGCGCAAAGCGGACCCCAGGCTTCCTGAGACGTGGAATAAGCCGGGAAAACGCTAGGAAGGAGTAAGTAGTGGCTATAGGATAAACATTATTGTAGATATGTTTTTACGAAACAAAAAGTAAAAAAATAAAAAAGGTATGCTCATTAAGTTCAATACAAACGGAGTTGCAGCCGTATTGTTTTCCGTGCCAAAAAAATACTGATTAATATAATAATATGTTATGGACTGACATGTCTTTTAAAAGCAAAAATCAATCAGACAAGCTTACTCCCTAACTTACCTAATGGGTAATATTGGACGAGTAAGGGATGACTCACACTAGAACGGGACGGGATGGGACGATCTGTCAGTTTCTATAGAAAATGTCACGTGACATCCGAGGGCTCCGAGCTATCACGTGATTGACAGATAGAAATTGACGGATCGTCCCACCCCGTCCCGTCCCGTCCCCTTCCGTCCCGCCTCGTCCTAGTGTGAGGCATCCTTAAATTGGATTGTAAAAGGTCCATTAATACATACTTTTTTCGGAGGGTATTATATTTTAAATAGAAAACTCCCGTGAGTATTAGACATATATTAATATGTCTAATACTCACGGGAGTTTTCGATGGCTCGACATGTCGCTCTGCCGGCGTGCGCAACGCGCTGTCGCGCGCAGTGTGCGCAGAGCAATCGCCGCATGCGCTTCGCACTCATGATCATGGGGCGCGGACCGTCCCGAAACATGTCGAGCTATTTTCGACTTTATAGACGTGAGTAACCCGGTCTAAGTATATTGGTATTATATTTATTCAAAATATATATTATATGCCCAGTCGTCATCGGATTTGGGTATGAGGTGCTCTAAAATATCTGAACGTTAACTTTAATTCTTTGAGAATGGAAGCAAAGGCGAATGAGGCTGCGATATATCTGATAGTAGTATCAACTGTAGTATTTTTCTCAATTCGTTCTTGACGAGTACTTGGTTATATCAGAAATGTCATATCTAAGGCAAAAAACTTCTAAACTAGGTACTAAATAACTCAGTTCTTTTTTTTGGAAATACGAGTAAGTACATAAGTATACTCACAAACGATTTTAATTTATTTGTACGAGTAATCATTTTAATTTAGAAGGACGAAGAATTCATTCCCAAACATTTACAGACATCATTTACATAGAGAGATCGGAATCCATCGGTTTTGTAATGTGTTCTCTAAATTATTATTATAGATTATTATGTCAATTGCAATGGTCCCAAATACTATACTTAAAATCCCCTGCCTTTTCAAGATATATGGCATCCAACTTGGATAATTTTATGCCTGAAACAGTTTTTGCGTATCTTCATTTTTTGCAGGTACATACTCGTATTATAGGTTATTTATACGTCAAATGATGCGCCTATTTTGCGTGGTGGGTTGCCGGCACTACTCCTGCCAACCCAGGTACCTATATAATTTATTTATTTGTTTCTCTCGACAGTTTTTAGAGACCCCAATAAATCCAATAAAAATATCGTTGAAAGACATACCTAATAAATAAATGTGTATTGCGATTGTACATAATAACACGTAAGAAATGGATGAATAGCAGGGTGCCCCTTAAGTCTTAGTACTTACAACTTTACTGCGAATTATGCAGTAAATTAGCCCTCTTGAACTTTATTGAAATACGTTTAAAACTGTTCAAATTAAATTAATTTGCTTCTGAACTTCAATATTAAGTATAGAAGGCGTACTTATTAAAATTTTCGAAACATAGCGTGTTTAAATAAAAAACTCAAGTAAGAATCAGATACATTAAAATGACCTACGAATTCGAATCCGAAACAATTCGAGCAATTTTTTACTTTATGGACGAAAGTAACCCTTACCTATACTTTAATAATACACCTTGTTCTTTTTAATTACCTTTAATTCGTCACGTTGCTTTATGTTTACGTTAATCGGAGCTGCTTGATATAATCGATTTTTGTACACTTAAAAAAAAAAGTTTTTCATAAATTAATATTACATTAAAGGTAGATTATTGTTACACAAAAGTAAGTCTCAATTATGACAAAGCTGAAACTTTAGACATTATAGCACAAATGGCAAAACAAAGCTTAGTAGTAGATGATTTAGTAACCTTTTACACTGGTTCGGTTAGTAAATTTACTTATTTATTATCTCAAAAACTGTTAATAGTTAAGACAAATAGTTTCTTAGAGGAATTAACTCAAACAAACCGAAAGAATTCTCCCTTAAAGTTACGAGAGCAACAGTTTCGGGTCACAATTTTTTTTTTTAAGCTCGGGAACAAACAGAGCTAGCGTATTAAAACAAAGTTCATAGACGATTTAATACAACTTAAATAATGTAGGTCCATTACATGTCCTAGTGATAGTTTATTTATTTTGTATAAAACGATAAAGTTAAAACGGTTTCCTTTTGCATGCAAACCGAAAATGTTATGTAGTAAACATTTCTTTTAAAATAGTCAATATTTACGACACTTCTTATAAAGAGCTTTTATGACGCATAAAACATAAAACAAAAGCAAAGACAGTTGTGAAACTTAGAAATTCTAAATTGTAAAACAACCCTATTTTTATTTTTCCAATAACAAAGTTTTTAAATGACAATTACATTCTCTAACAGGATCAATTTATTTTAATATGCTAGCTGTAATCATATCAAAATACAGTCGCCTCTCGTTAATTCGAAACTCGAAGGACCGACCCAAATATGTATTACGGTTTATCGAGAGTTTGAAATATCAAATGGTTAGAAATATACGGGGGAAAAAATGAAAGTACGAATTGTTACTTATTACGTACCTACCTAATCAACTGTTATTTATAAAATGCTTTTTTTTTTTCAATAATATCCTAAGGATAGACGTACATACATGTACAAACATAATGTTAATTAATTATTAGTTTTTCGGAAGAAGTCTGTAATATCACAGTGTAAGGACTCTATACAGTGAGTCAGCTCCGGCGATTTGCGGGGCAACGATGGGGGGTGTGCGGTGAAGCGGGCGGAGGGGGATTTCCTCACAAACTCCATACAGATTGTGAGGTCTATTTTCGGGGCTGTCACGTTATAGTATTTTGATAGGTGAATTTATAACCTAGGGAGGTACGCCATTTTAGAACGTGATTTTGTTCGTTGTAATTTCTCAGGAAATCAGTATTTGTGGCTGCGAAGAGTTTATTGTTGATTTTAAAATATTGTGAAACTGACGCCATTTTGGATTTTGTAAGGATTACTCCGATTTGGATAAAAATCGATATCTGACGATCCGGCCGGGTCCCTAACATGAATCCAGTCAAAATAGTAAAATATTGACAAAACCGACGCCATCTTGGATTTTGTTAAATCAACTCCGAATCGATATCTGACTATCCGGCGGGGCCCTTAACAAGAATCCAGAGTGAAAACTGTAAAATATTGTAAAAACTGACGCCATCTTGGATTTTGTAAGATTAACTCCGATTTGCATAAAAATCGATATCTGACTATCCGGCGGGGTCCTTAACACGAATCCAGAGTCAAAATTGTAAAATATTGTAAAAACCGACGCCATCTTGGATTTTGTCAGATTAACTCTTAAATTATTTGTATCAAAATCGATATCTAACTATCCGGCGGGGCCCTTTACATAAATCCAGAGTGAAAACTGTAAAATATTGTAAAAACCGACGCCATCTTGGATTTTGTAAGATTAAGTCCGATTGGGATAAAAATCGATATCTGACTATCCGGCGGGGTTCTTAACAAGAATCCAAAGTGAAAACTGTAAAATATTGTAAAAACCGACGCCATCTTGGATTTGGTAAGATTAAGTCCGATTGGGATGAAAATCGATATCTGACTATCCGGCGGGGTTCTTAACAAGAATCCAAAGTGAAAACTGTAAAATATTGTAAAAACCGACGCCATCTTGGATTTTGTAAGATTAAGTCCGATTGGGATGAAAATCGATATCTGACTATCCGGCGGGGTTCTTAACAAGAATCCAAAGTGAAAACTGTAAAATATTGTAAAAACCGACGCCATCTTGGATTTTGTAAGATAAACTCCGATTTGGATAAAAAACGATATCTGACGCTCCGGTGGGGTCAATAACATGAATCTGGTGTCAAAATTGGAAAAAAAATTAAAAACCGACGCCATCTTGGATTTTGTTAAATCAACTCCGATTTGGATAAAAAACGATATCTGACGCTCCGGTGGGGTCAATAACATGAATCTGGTGTCAAAATTGGAAAAAAAATTAAAAACCGACGCCATCTTGGATTTTGTTAAATCAACTCCGATTTGGATAAAAAACGATATCTGACGCTCCGGTGGGGTCAATAACATGAATCTGGTGTCAAAATTGGAAAAAAAAACTAAAAACCGACGCCATCTTGGATATTGTTAAATCAACTCCGATTTGGATAAAAATCGATATCTGACGATCTGGCGGGGTCCCTCACATGAATCCAGAGTGAAAACTGTAAAATATTATAAAAACCGACGCCATCTTGGATTTTGTAAGATTAAGTCCGATTTGGATGAAAATCGATATCTGACTATCCGGCGGGGTCCTTAACAAGAATCCAAAGTGAAAACTGTAAAATATTGTAAAAACCGACTTCATCTTGGATTTTGTAAGATTAAGTCCGATTTGGATGAAAATCGATATTTGACTATCCGGCGGGGTCCTTAACAAGAATCTAAAGTGAAAACTGTAAAATATTATAAAAACCGACGTCATCTTGGACTTTGTAAGATAAACTCCGATTTGGATAAAAAAACGATATCTGACGCTCCGGTGGGGTCAATAACATGAATCTGGTGTCAAAATTGGAAAAAAAAATTAAAAACCGACGCCATCTTGGATTTTGTAAAATCAACTCCGATTTGGATAAAAATCGATATCTGACTATCCGGCGGGGTCGTTAACAAGAATTCAAAGTGAAAACTAAAATATTGTAAAAACCGACGCCATCTTGGATTTTGTATATTCTTGTTAAGAACCCCGTCGGATCGTCAGATATCGATTTTTATCCTAATCGGAGCAATCCCTACAAAATCCAAGATGGCGTCGGTTTTTACAATATTTCACAGTTTTCACTCTGGATTTATGTTAAGAGCCCCGCCCGATAGTCAGATATCGATTTTTATCCAAATCGGAGTTGATTTTACAAAATCCAAGATGGCGTCGGTTTTTAAATTTTTTTCCAATTTTGACACCAGATTCATGTTATTGACCCCACCGGAGCGTCAGATATCGTTTTTTATCCAAATCGGAGTTTATCTTACAAAATCCAAGATGACGTCGGTTTTTACAATATTTTACAGTTTTCACTTTAGATTTTTGTTAAGGACCCCGCCGGATAGTCAGATATCGATTTTAATCCAAATCGGACTTAATCTTACAAAATCCAAGATGGCGTCGGTTTTTAATTTTTTTTCCAATTTTGACACCAGATTCATGTTATTGACCCCACCGGAGCGTCAGATATCGTTTTTTATCCAAATCGGAGTTTATCTTACAAAATCCAAGATGACGTCGGTTTTTACAATATTTTACAGTTTTCACTTCAGATTCTTGTTAAGGGCCCCGCCGGATAGTCAGATATCGATTTTCATCCAAATCGGACTTAATCTTACAAAATCCAAGGTGGCGTCGGTTTTTACAATATTTTGTAGATATAGATGTAGATGTAGTGTAGGGACGCCCGGCCGGACACAGGCGGGCTATCGAACACTTCTCGCGTTCATTCAGCCCAATTCCCTGGAGTTTTGAGCTGCAGGTTACTGTCCCGGCTGCCTTCCCACACTACATTCTTCCTCAAATCTTCTCGTTTTCCTGCAGAACAGAAGGACATCTTTAAGTTTGACATCCTTTAGTTCGGTATCCTGCAGTGTATCTTTGCCGAATATACTATATCGTGTAGCCGCATACATGGTACATTCTGCTAACACATGCTTGCTGGTTTCCTCCCTACCGCAGTGCGGACAGGATGGATCCCTGCTAATACCTAAGATATTTAGATGTCTATTCAGTGTGTTGTGGCCAGTAATGATACCGGTCACCATTCTTAGATTTCTCTTACCTAGCTTTAGAAGATACCTGGTTCTCCTGTGGCTTATACCTTCGATCATCATCTTGGATTGCCTGCAGCTTGGTCTTCTTTCCACGTTTTATCCGCTTCTCTCTCTAATAGTCTGTTTATTACTCCCTTTGTAACTTCCGCTGATATTGGTAGGACTGGTTCTGGGCCTATGTGTTCCATCGCCGCTCCTTCCCTTGCCAGCTCATCTGCCGTTTCGTTCCCAGTGACTCCTTGATGACCCGGTACCCAGGCCACTGTTACTTTCCTGTCTGCTGCTATCCTGTTCAACTCCCTTTTGCATTCTTTCACCAATGAGGAGGTAACCGATGTCTTCTTAAGTGCTTTTAACGTTGCCTGGCTGTCCGTGTAGATTACTACCGGTTCGGCCTTTTGTCCGTTCCGTTTTCTTTGATAATTTGTGCGCATCTCGTTACCGCACTTACTTCTGCTTGAAACACACTAGCAAATCTGCCTAGTGGTATTGATATCTTTTTTTCCATCTTGGGTATGACTATTCCTGCTCCTGCGAGTTGAGTCGTGCTCATTCTCGAGCCATCCGTAAAGCAAACTGTCGTAGGGTTTACGATTTGTACTTTCCAGTTTGCTCTTTCTCCTATATGTATTCTGTATTACAATATTTTACAGTTTTCACTCTGGATTCATGTGAGGGACCCCGCCGGATCGTCAGATATCGATTTTTATCCAAATCGGAGTTGATTTAACAAAATCCAAGATGGCGTCGGTTTTTACACTTCGACACCAGATTCATGTTATTGACCCTACCGGAGCGTCAGATATCGTTTTTTATCCAAATCGGAGTTAATCTTAAAAAATCCAAGATGGCGTCGGTTTTTACAATATTTTAGTTTTCACTCTGGATTTATGTTAAGGACCCCGCCGGATAGTCAGATATCGATTTTCATCCAAATCGGACTTAATCTTACAAAATCCAAGATGGCGTCGAATTTTACAATATTTTACAGTTTTCACTCTGGATTCTTGTTAAGAACCCCGCCGGATAGTCAGATATTGATTTTCATCCAAATCGGACTTAATCTTACAAAATCCAAGATGGCGTCGGTTTTTACAATATTTTACAGTTTTCACTCTGGATTCATGTGAGGGACCCCGCCGGATCGTCAGATATCGATTTTTATCCAAATCGGAGTTGATTTAACAAAATCCAAGATGGCGTCGGTTTTTACTTTTTCTTCCAATTTCGACACCAGATTCATGTTATTGACCCCACCGGAGCGTCAGATATCGATTTTTATCTAAATCGGAGTTAATCTTACAAAATCCAAGATGGCACCGATTTTTGCAATAGGTACCGATTTGTACAATCTTTATTTTGTTACAATTTGACTTTCCGAGAAATAACAACAAAAAAAAACAAATCTCAATAGCAGATGTTGCAAGATAAAAAAAATTAAAACATGTCACAAAAGATTTGTGACAGCCCTGAGTTTCGGACAACCCAAGACGCCGAACGATTAGGTTGTATGAACCTTGTCCACTGTATAGAGTCCTTACACTGTGGTAATATTATATAGTTGGCTTCAAAGCACATAGCTGTGACTGATCAATCACTTTTTTAACCAGAAATAATGCCTGAAATGCTTTTTCGTTCGTGTCGTTTTCTAGACAGAAGCTTTGCAATGTTTCGAATGAAGCTCTTGCTTTCTTTATTGACACCTCTGCCAAAGATTCTGATGTAACATCTTCATCGTTGCTTATAGCTTTGAATTGTAGAGTGTTTAACGCCTACGAGTTCGAATTAACGCGTTGTTTTGTTGCGTAGCGATTATTTTTTTGTTTGAATTAGCAAAAGTGTATTGAAATATTTTCGAAATAGCAATAGATCTTCTAGGGAACTCGTGATAACTTCGTTTTTTTTATGCTATAGGTGGCAAACGAGCAAACGAATCGCCTGATGGTAAGCGATTAACGTCGTCCATGGACACCCGCAACACCAGAGAATAATAATTATAAAGAGGTTCGAATTATCGAGAGGTTCGAGGTTTGAAAAAACGAGAGTCGACTGTACATACATATATATAATATTTAATATATTATATAATATGTGTGTATAATGAATTAATAATATTATACACAAATAAATATCGCTCTGAATGACGGCCTAAACCACGCAGCCTTGGAATACAGGGAAATCAGAAAAAAGGTGGTAAGCCAATTTTCACATGGATCAACTCGTCGGATCACGACATAACCCGCTACACACATAAAAGCCAAACATATTGGAAACATAGCACAGGGACAAAGACGAATTCAAGAACAAAATGGAAACTATCTACAAATAACCGGAGACTGACAGTGTCATACTTCCTGGCGGTGACATGATGTCTTTAGGAATTCAAAGCCACATTAAAAATTTGTACGTATTCGTACGTTATTTAAAAAAAAATTTACTACACGTACTTACGAGAAAACAACGATCAATCTGTCACCGCTGGGAGGGATCCTTCCTGGCGGGCGCTATCTGTTTCACTATGTTCCAGTCAACTTTTCAACTTTCTGCTGATACAGAAAATTTCTACGTAATTTGTACGAATTTGTACGTCAATAAACAAAAATAGTACTACACGCATTTATGAGAAAACAAAGATCAATCTGTCACCGCTAGGAAGTATCCTTCCTGGCGGGCGCTATCAATTTCTTTATGTTAGGGTCAAATTTTCAACTCGCTTCTTATACAGAAAATTAGTACGTAATTTGTACGAATTTGTACGCAAATGTAAAAAGTAATACAAGAACGTATGAGAGCATAATGAGAAACCAAATATTAAAGCAAGTATATAGATAAAGACTGCCCACTTGACACAACACAATTTATCGAAACCAATTTGACAGCGCCATCTCACTATTACGTTTTGTGGGTGTAAATCCCCACCAACGTTTTGTGGGTGGGAATTTACACCCACGTTTTGTGGGTGGGAATTTACACCCACCCACACTTAGACAGCTAATTTCGGAGTAAAAGGAAACTAGTTAAGGCCCTAGTGTGAGACGCAACATTTGTTGACACTTTCCAGTCCCACATTCAGGTGACCCGGGCTGGCGCTGCAGCTGAGGCCGAGAGGGTCACCCTGCTAACATCCACTAGCGTTGAAAAAGTCTGGAAAAAATCTGATTATTTCTCAGATGGCTCGTTTTTCGGATTCTTCCGGAAAAAATCAATGAAAGTTTCCGCTCTAATTTTCAACTCTAAATCAATTCATATTAGGTCTAATTTACACCTACAACACGGCTACGTCGATGGTATTGAGGAAGAAACGGTTGAAACAGACGAAAGGAGTGACAGTGATAGTGACATTATTTATTTCTTAAAAAACCCGAAAACTTCGGAAATAAACGAAAATTTCATTAAATCATGAAAAAAACATTAGATTTTTTCCGGAATTTTCAACGCAACATCCAACCTCAGTAGATAATTCATTAGACTTTAACATTAATTTAGAAGAGTCCAAATAGCAAAAGAAAAGGAAATTGCACAGTTCAGGAATTTTGTCCCTAATTTCTATCAGCAAAGTGTCCCTATCAACCGAATTGAAAATGAGTATAATAAATAAATTATTTGAATGAGTATAATAAAGAAATATTATAGAATTCTTTGCAAGATGAAACATGCCTACAGCAATTTTCTTTAGTAATTACATTACATTAACGACACAATAAACAAATTCCTTTTATGTTTCAAATGAACAGTATGGACATAAATTAAAAAAATAATTACTTACAATTCTTGTCTTACAGGGGAATTGACTAGGGCGCTAGCGGCGGTGAAAGGACACATTCGTTATTTAAGAGTTGACGGCTGTTAATTCGTTTGAAAATATTGTACAGTAAAACCTAAATAATTGAAACCTCGATAAATGGAATACCTGTATAATTGCAACGAAATTTTTCTAACCCCATGTACTTTTTTTGGGGTAAACACAATAATTACAAAAATACCGGCCAAGTACGAGTCGAACTCGCGCACAAAGGGTTCCGTACAATTATCTACAAAAACGGCAAAAAACGATTGTTGTATGGGAGTCCCCTTAGGTATTTATATATTTTTTGTATTTGTTATAGCGGTACTAGAAATACAGCATCAAAATTTCAACTAGCTAACTATCACGGTTCATGTGATACGGCCTTTTTTTTTTTTACGTGGAGGAATGCATTTAGGCATCCCGCCTAGCCGGGGAACTAGGACGGGTATGTGGGACTCGCAGGTCCGGACCCGCACTACCCACTAAACCATCCACGGTATGCCCATCTTGCAGCGTTGGTGACGGTGACACGGGATTGCCCTAGGCTCACAACCGCGAACACCGCCTGCTGCGACAGCCGAAGCTGTCCCCTCCTTGAGGCCGAAGCCCCTGGAGCCGAAGCTCCCCCGCCCGAAGGTAGCGTGCAGGGCGACACCACACGCTGGTCCCTCATGACAACCTCCACTCCGGGAGTGAGATGGAAAAACCCCGGGTTCCACCCCCTCAGGTTGCCTTTGCGATTTTTTATAGAGGTGGTCATCCTCGCAGCCACCACGCCGGCGCCGGCCAGCAGTGGCAACCCCCGGTCCGTCATCATAGGCCCTCTGCCTAGACAGGGTACGGGACCGCAGTTTTATACAGGACAGCGGCATTCCTGTCGGCAGACCCGGAGGCCCCCTCACGCCAACACTCAGAAGTTCTCTCCCTCAATGAGAGTACTCCCTGTACGGAACCCCCCAACCCCCCCTGACAGGATATTTGCAGCACCAGTAAGAAATCCTCGGAATCTTCCAAGAGATCGCTTACCGTTGCCCCCAGGAAGCACCGTCCAGGAACCCTTCCCTTTTTCCCGGATCAACCGGATCAAGGAGAATGGGAAGAGCCCTGGCACTCGAGGAGGTTTCCCGTTGTAGCCCCCCATGTGATACGGCCTGGTGACAGATGGACAGACGGACGGACAGCGGGGTCTTAGTAATATAGTAATAGGGTCCCGTTTTATTATTTCGATACGGAACCCTAAAAACACCAAAATAGTTACCACACCGCGTGTGCCAAAACGCTGATATTTAGGGCAACAAGATATTCATAAAAAGGAAAAGTTGGATAATGGTTCGCTAGACTTTCTTTGTATATCCAATTACTGGTCCTTATATAGGTTAAATCGTAGACTAAAAGCTTTTACGAAGAACAATGGTTAAACAAATATTGCGAGTATTTTAGTCTTGTAACAAAAATAAACATATGCAGGAATCTCACAAGAACTCAATCACTTGAACGGGACGGGACGGGACGGTACGATCTGGCAGTTTCTATAGAAAACGTCTCGTGACATCCGAGGGCTCCGAGCTTTCACGTGATTCTTTCTACTTATAGAAATTCACACATCGTCCCGTCCCGTCCTAATGTAAGTCATCCTTAATTATGTAGGAAAACTTAGCTATAAAGTGGGTTTGTAAGGAAATTATAGGTGGATATAGTTGCAAAGACATAATTTAAATAAAATAGCTTTTTTTTATTGATTAATATAGTAAAATTACAGTTTGTTATAATTACAAGATCCATCGTAGGCAAAACCTTGAGGAGGTTCGTGTGCCGATGGGGAGTTCGAAATTATATAATTTATAACTAATCGTGTGTTAGTAAGTTATAAGTAAGTAAATTGAAATTAAACATATTAGAACGGATTAATCGCGTTTATTACCACCATTAAGTTTCGAGCCCTTTACAGCACTCGTTTTCACAGGGTTTTAATATGACGACTGAGAGAATGCGAATTCTCCCTGTCAACCAAAAAAAAATCCGTTCTAAAGTGTTTAATTTCATTGAATAACCATATTCGTTCACCCTTAAACTACGTTCAGACACAAATTATGCAGGGTAAAGGATGACTCAGAGTAGTCCGTTCCGTCTCCGATCCGATACGGGACGATCTGTCAGTTTCTATAGAAAGTATCACGTGATAGCTCGGAGCCCTCGGACGTCACGTGACTTTGTATAGAAACTGACGGATCGTCCCGTATCGGATCGGAGACGGAACGGACTACTCTGAGTCATCCTTAAAGCAAAATGCAATTTTATTCGAATCTGCAATATACCTCTACATTTTTCAAAGCTCCGAGAGATGCACTGTGTAACCAGGGCCTATACCATAAAAATCGAACGATTGCGGATTTGTATCTCCGTCTCTGTCGCACTTGCATATGGAGTGACAAAGAGGTTTTCCCGTCAATGCCAATTTTCGATGTTCGTGGTAGGCATGCAGCTCGTTACTGCCCAAGAAGGTACATGGATCAAGTGAAGTGTAGTATCAGGCTATTAAGTAAAAATAAAATAAAAACCTGCCAAGAGCGTGTCGGTTCATGGTTAACCTTTAACTGGCAATGTGGGTGTCTCACAGGCGTCGTGTATTCTCAACTTTATGCAGGGGGTGTAAGGTTGTGATTATTTTCACTCAAAATCAGGTCGGTAGTTAAAGGTTAAACGTCTCAACCGATTATTTCCGAAAATATACACTTTATCAAAAAATATTTTTAGCAAACCCGGATAGATATTTTAAAAAGAATGGCTTTTTAAAATATCTATCCACTGATATCTCACACTTTGGAGTTAAAACGAAATAAATCATTTTCAATCTGGAATATATACCTATAATAATATATTCGTACCAAATTACAGCTTTCTAGTAGCGGTTTCTGAGATTACTTTCCGACGGCCAGACATACAGACAGAATTCAAATGGCGATAGTTTCCTTACTTACTTGTACTTACATGTGGAAAAGTGGATCTTCCTTCGTATTTATTTAATGCAAATGTGTCTAGAATACGTCGGTCAAGTCCTTATTAGATGGAATTTATATACGTATTAGCTGACTAGATCTTGGAGACATCTAGTATATAAACGAACGGTTTTTTTCTACTTAAAGGATGACTCACTCTAGGACGGGATGGGACGGGACGGGACGATCTGTTAATTTCTATAGAAAGAATCTCGTGATAGCTCGGCTCGGCACCCTCGGATGTCACGTGACGTTTTCTATAGAAACTGACATAACGTCCCGTCCCGCTCCGTCCCGTCCCGTTCTAGTGCGAGTCATCCCTTAAATACATTCTATGGAGTCTTGAGCGAGTGTTCTGTATTTAGTCATCGCATGCGGCTACTTCTCGCCGTTGTTAGTTATATCATGTTTTGATATATGATGTAAGCTGTCTTATAACAAGAGTATACTTTACTGACTTGTTCTATACAATAAATACAATAATATCATGACCGATTCACACGGTTACGTAGTAGGCGGTTTTCAGAAAAAAGTGTGTTCTTTGTAATTTTGGGTAAAATGGGTTAAGTGCGGCTAAGTGCGTGTCGGACCACGCATAATTGTGCAAGCAGAAAGGTGTTAGTGCCTTCAAAATATCAAGGCACTTACGTATTGTTGTAATACATAGTTTTTTGGCTAAAACTCTAAAACGACTCCATACAAATTTGTTCTAAAAATTTTTCGCGGTAAGTTCGTAATTATATCCTATCTTTCTGATTTTTTTCAACACACTTTATCGGACTTTCAAAGCAATTAGTTCCGAAAATATTAAATTAATCAATTTTTTTTTCAAGAAACATTTAAGTTATTTCTAAAAGCCTATCCGCTGATGTGCCACAAATAGATACGTTACGAAAAACTAGGTACACAAAATACACCTCTAGCTGTAATATCATTAGTACCATTCATTACCATATGCTTTAGGTATAGTTACTGAGTAAAACAGCTGTGACATACGGACCAACGGACAGACGGACTGGACAAAACTATAAAAAATGTTAGTCTTCATAACTATGTGAACAGGAATGTGCTGTTAGAATCTTTTATTTTTCTTGTATGATACCTCCTAAGCCACATTTAATATAGAATAATATGGCTTTGACGCTGTGGGCATACTGTGAATTTCACGAATTTAATAATTTTAAGAATTTACTTTCATATACCTATATCGAAACTACTTTCGTAAAACTGATTTCGAAAAGTGACAAAACTTGGGACCTTGTGACAGGAAGTTTGTAGGTGACTTTTTACTTTTTTGAAGTACCTAATAATTAAATAATAACTAAGAATCTCGTCAGAGCGAGCTCCACTCGTTGCAGCAAATTCCTGCTTGAAATAAAAGCTCATTCAAAGCGTGCTTATTTAAACTGAAATTAATATTGTCTTCTGTTACCGCAATTGTTATTCATTGAAATTAAACACTTTAGAACGGATCATGGTGTTAATAAACGCGATTAATCCGTTCTAAAGTGTTTAATTTCAATAAACTGAAATTAATTCATAAAGGTGCAAATTAAACCATTTAAATTATGTGTGAATATTCCGGCATTGTCAAAGAATTCTTCAACAGTATATTCGACATAAAAATTTTACGACCCCCATTTTTAGTTTGTAAAATTTATCCAAACGTGTGACACACATACACACACACGTACACATACACACACACACCCACACGAAATATAAAAAATGAAAAAAATACAATGGTTCATTTGTTCAATAACATTTTTTCATTTTCATATCTGTCGTAGGGAGTTTTGGCTAAAATGCGTAAAATTTTGAAAACTAACCTCCGACGTTTTAATGGCGACATAGCCCTCGTGGTTTTACAAAATTAAGCCCCGTTTTAGTAAAATGAATGTGTGTAAATCGTGAAAATTTAAATTAAAAGACTGTGTTTGAATATTAACTAGTTACTCACAGTTTACACACAGGTCTCGACAGATGTTTGATGAGTGAATGGTGGATGGTAATATTTACCCTTCAGAGCTAAAAGTTGGACGATTTCATGGTACCTACTAGAATTTTTATAAGTCTGTCAAAACTTTATAGGCTGTTGGCACTTAACGAAACGTCACGTCCCAAACAAGACTATATGAAAAAGTACCGCAACTGCGGTACTTTTATGGCGTATTTTTTTTTCGGCTGATTGGGTATCCAGTTCTTTTTTTATTTATCTATGTCACGAACTCACGAACACATTTTCACAAATGCTCTATCCTCAGGTGACGTTCCTCATGATGCCGCTTGAGATCGCGTGGGCCGGCACCGTGCAGTGGCTGGCCGGCGACCTGATGTGCCGCCTCATGATGTTCACGAGGACCTTCGGCCTATACCTCTCCAGCTTCGTGCTCATCTGTATAGCTGTGGACAGGTGAGTCTCGTCATGCTTCAGACCACGTGGACAACGTGCAGTAGCTGCCGGCGACCTGATCTGCCACCTCCCTCTCAAACCCGGACATGAACTTATATAATTTAAACTTTTGTGAGTTATACTGACATTAAATTGCAACGTTTAACACTCACGTATTTTTATCACAATAGGCGTGACATGTTTCGACTGCATCGGGCAGTCATCGTCAAACAGACAGAGTGATCTTGTCACCTTCGCGGCTCGGGCATCCCTGCCCGAGACTGGCGTAGGTAACGGGTCGCCCGCGTCGAAGCAGGCTGATTCAAGCTATCCGGCGCCGTCGTTGCGGGAGTCTGAATTGTCGGATCGTCTGACGGGTTCGACGACAAGCACACCGAACTAACCGTGTCCACTAAATCGTCAGATCGTCGCCACACAAATTCACGTTCCCTCTAGGAAGCACTGGTTTCCAAGCCGGTGGCAGAGTCCAACCTTCGTCGCGGTTGAAGTTAGGGCGACGTCCGATTTCAATGGCCTCGTGGATCTTGCGTGGCACGTAACATTTTTCCAGTGTCAACAACTTCACCTTATCGAACCGAATGAAATGCGTCGCGTCCGTACCGCAAGTGTGTTCCGCCACCGCCGAATTCCTTACGTCTCCTGATTTTTCACGCTTCAAGTATGCTCTGACAATCTCTTAGACACGTTCCGCCCCGTTTCCCCCACATACGACCTACCGCAGTCCCAGGGTATTTTATACACCCCTGGGTTGCCTACAGGGTATAAAGTAACTCCGGGTTTTCATATTCATACCGAGTATTTTTTCAACGCTCTATGTATTTTATTCAGACTGGCAAAATTATAAAGGTTATGTACCTATCTACGTTTTCTACGAAAAAAGGCCGTAGAATTCAATGTTTTAGGAATACTATTTACTTGGATTTTAGCGGTAGGTACTGAACTTGAAGAAAAGTCGTTGGACTTGTCAGCACCAGGCAGGGCCCTGTTTATCAAACGCTTGTTACTTGGAAAACAAGCGGTAGTCTCTGTTACGGTTACGTTACCCTTTTCATTAGACAGGGACTGTCACATATTTTACAAATTACACGACGGGCCCAATTACACTGGTGCGTTATCTTGAATTTATATGTGAATGCGACCATGAAAAAATACGCTTTGCGAGTTACGAGTAAGTGACATTTAGTTACGGTGGATCTTGACTGTGCTACTCTTTTCAAAAGGGCTTATTATTGTATGAACATCATAGGGAAATAAGTCCCTTTGAAATGACACTGATCTTTATATTAAATAATATTAACCAACAAAAGTTTGAATTGTATAACATTTTGATAGTTTCACCCGCAAGTTAGCAAATTGGCGACTGGATATTCACTTAACTCTTAAGGTGACATTCCAAAGACAGCGAATTTTTTGTTGCCGTATTCTATCAACCTGCTACACTCTAGAGAAAAATCTAAATTTCCTTGAGTGACGGCATCGACTATAACGGAAAATGCAGTTTCGTCACTCAATCGAATCATATTCAATAAGAGGTCACAACTGCCAAGTTGTTATCATTCAGACGTCCAGATCTTAATATTGATGACAACAAGGACGACTTGTCTAATATTCATATAAATAAAACTTCAATAATAAAATCTTCTACACTTTTATTTTTCGAACATTGGTTAGAACGTTGAAACCGTTGAGATTCTTAAAATTGTTATTTGTTAAAGAGTTGAGTTTCTTAGATCTGGTAAAAGTTTTTATCTATAAAAATTGTAGTTGCGAACAATAATTATCAGATTACGCGGTTTATTTTGCGGCGCCCGACTACTATCTCCTTTTCATTTTTTGCGTGTTCCTGCAATTAGATCTATCCCGCTTTGTTTTATCACAAATTTGCACTCTTCATGTTACTCGCTGCACCCGCAACGACACAAAAGAAGCACAGCAATTAAATGTTACCTTTATACCCAATAATGATCTTTCTAAAATAAACTATCTTCGCATGCGTTAGGAATGTCAACCCTGACGATTAGCTTCAAACCAAGTTGACATCTGCTTTTATACTTTTCCCGGAAAATTCGACGTAAAAGATTCAGATAAGTTTTCTCTCTTGAGCAGTTTGAGAACTCGTAAGTTTTGCGAAAGTAAATGAAAATAGCAGATTTTTTCGTAAAGTGGAATTCTTGGAAAAGTGCTCGAAGGATTTATTTGCTTTCTTCATTTTATTTCATACATAGAATAGTACATTATTGCAGAGGCCGGGAAACCGAATTTCGTGGATGAGTATTTTTTGTCGGACGAAGTGAAGCTGAGTCTGACAATTACATACGAATCCACGAAATTCTATTTCCGTCCGAGGCATATATAGTGCTTTTCTCCAAACATGAAAGGAAATAAAATGTATTCTTGCATAAGATTTGAAAGGAAAAATAAGGTTCCCGCCTAAACTTTCTTTTAATGCACAGTTGTGTTCATAAAAAAAGTTGAAATGTCTTTAGTTTTATTAAGCCGTATCTACACAGTGAGCCGTTTGCAACTCGCGATAGAACGAGACAATCAAGCATTTGATCTCCTTCTCTCTAGAACTACTACAAAGCCAGCCCAGACGGGGCATTTTTAAGCACGATATGATCAGATTGACAATTTGATGTCAATCAGATTGCCCCGTCTGGGCAGACCGTTTGGTCGCGGTTAAAGTATATTTGGCTGTTTGCAATATTGATAGTCCAAATATTTATTTAAAAAGTAAAAACAATACAGTAATGGATTTTAGTACAACTTCCTGGCCGCTAAAACGGTAAAATAATGAATTCGATTTTTTTTAATTTGAGTCGGTACATAAGGAGGTTCTTTTCGTACCAATTTTGCTACATTAATGTGAACATTTCCGAGCATATTGGAGAAAACCAATAAACGCTTATATGAATAATAACGTTGTGTAAAAAATTCCGCTGTTTTTTCCTTCGTAAACTTCGGTGATAGGGGAAGGTATATTTTTACATTTTCGTTTATAAATAAAAAAATTGTAGTGATCTTTTAAAAATATCCACTGCCTGCTAAACGGTGGAAAATCAGTTAGGTCTTCTAACTAGATGGAAAAGTTAAAATAAATGTAGTGGAAAAATGTCTAATTTTTATTTTACCACTTTTCGGCATGCCCAAATAATACCATTTTGATGCTCCGCCTCTGATATAAACGTGCGAAATAATAGCTTTCCAGTACTAACGGTCACTGAGCTTACTCGCAGACGGATGGACGGACAGACAGACTCTCTCTCTCTCTCTCTCTTCAGTCGGTCCCTCATGACTGAGGATCGTGACCATCATGGCATCACTTTATTGTTCACGAATTGCTGCCATCGGTTTCTGTCGGTGGCGACCCTCCCCGTGGTGTAGAAACGGGATGTGGAAGTCTCCTTCAGTAGATCGGACCACCTGGTCGGATATCGGCCTCGCGATCTCTTGCCCTCGACTTTGCCTACTACAATCAGTTTTTCAAGGCTTTGGTCTCCACGCCTGGTAATGTGACTGAAATAGGCGAGTATACGACGATGGCATATAGTGAAAAGGCGGTCTTCGATCTTAAGCTGTGATAGTATAAATGCATTGGTGCGTTTAGCTATCCAGGGTATCCGCAGCATTTAACGCCAGCACCTTATCTCAAATGCATCCACTGTCTGCATTTCCCTACTCAGAATGGTCCAGGTTTCGACTCCGTAGAGAAATATTGGAAAGACCAAGGATCTCACCAGGCGCATTTTTTTTTTTTTTAGTGATGCCTCGATTCCTCCAGATGTTTTCGAGGCCAGACATCGCGTGTTTTGCTATAGCATTTCTACGTTTAAATTCCGGATGAGAGATCCAAGATAGTAGAAATCCTTGACAATCCTTACCATCAGGCGGGCCGTATGCTTGTTTGTCACCGTCGTAGTATAAAAAAAAAAAAAAAAAAAACTTCCAGATTGGGTATGGTGTTCGAGGTTTTGCCAGTTCTGTCTACTGTCATCAGTTTTGTACTAGACGACGATATACATATTTGTATAGAAAACGTCCATAACTCAGGAACAAATTTCACCACGATTCGAACCCGGGACCTTGTTTGCATTTTCTTAATACCTGTTTAAAAAACATAAATTGGGTGTTGTCAGCAATATATTTCCATGTAAAAGCGGTGTGAACAGATTATACAGATTTATTTATCTACATCTTTCAACATATATTTTGCTGGAAAGGCGTTTTATGAGAAATTCCTATCTCGATCGGCTGCTTACGATCAAATGACACAGCTGTACAACACGTGTAACACTATACACGTGATATTAGACTTTCAAGGGAAAAATATTTTGAACATGGTCAGTTAAGCCTTTTTTTTTTGCAAAGTCATATTAAGTAAAAGGGTACCTATGAGTCGTAAATGCTGCGAAGATACTCCTGTTTGCTAGTTATGATTTTATGATCATGGTATGTTTGGTTAACATAAAATCAGCGTCTTGTCTTTAAGATATTAGGCACAAATTGAATTCGGTCACAAAAGTTTGCTAATATTAAGTGTCAACCCTCAATTTTGGTTACACGGTTAGCTCAAGCAAGATTTTATATTTTACTGTTACTTCGATGTTTAATTTACAGTCGTTTGTTAATATTAAATTCAGTGCCCCGGTCGCTCATGTTTACAGAGAGCTTAAAGTAGAGTTAAGAGCAATGCATAATTAATGCCATTTCTAATGGCAAGTTCAACACACTTTTGTTAAGTTTAACACTGAACAAAAGAAGTCACGGTTTACCTTACGTAATTAATATACTTTGCCGTAGTAAAAATTGTTAAAACATTGCATCTTATTTTTATTTTTACTGTTTTTCAGGGATGCATTTCTAGAATAATTCTTGATTTAGTCGAGCTCTTTTAAATTTGATGAATGCAAGTTTCCTTGGGTGTACTTATACAATATATACTGTATTATACTGTATTTTCGGCGATAAACCTGAATTACTAACTACCTACCTTGTAAAATATTTAAAACCTGGGTGGGTTGAAATATTTTTAACCGAATATGATTAACTGATTTAAATTATTAGAAAATTTTAGTTATATTATTCTAGTAAAAATTATTTTAGGAGTGTTTGCACAAAAAACATAACACCGTTGTTTAAAAAGAGTATATTTTTTTACTTTTCCAGCATCATAGTTATGTTCGTATTTTTTATAAATTTATATATTTTTCAGATTTTTTTTTAATTTTAAATGTTTGGCTGCACGCGTGGCATCATGTCAAATGTCGCCGACTGAGTTGAAACGCCGGGCGCTTCATTGCAACACTAGTAACCATGATGATGATGTGAATGATCCAGCGTTGAATAAAAATGCTCTACAAGTATCTATATTGTTCCAATGGCTTATAAAAAATTAATTTACTTACCAAGAGAAACTAATATCTCTTGCTAAGCCGCTGCACTAAGTAGCTGCTCTCTGCAGAATAAGAAATAAACTTGCAAAAGAAAATTAATTTTAAATTAAATTTTGATACGCTTTTCAGCAGTGGAAGATAATGTTAAATGTGCTGTCATTTTATATGTACCTATGTTTTTATGTTCGTTTGACGATAACTCGAGTATTCTTAATCAGATCGTTATGAAATTTGGCAAGTGTTTAGTTGTGATAAATTTAATATTTAAGTTCGAATATGAGCCGCATCGGTCAAGGGGTTGCCGAGATTGCGAGGTACGCGGGTTCACGTTCAGGGCGAACCGCTATTCAGAAAGAATGTAATATTTTCCGAGTCGCAATTCGCTACGCGCTACGCCCGTAGTAGCCATTCCCAGGGTTTTCTCGCTTTGTTGAGGTAAGACGGTTACAAACAGATAATGCGGATTTTCAACAGTCACTGTGTAAAAAGGGTCCTCTAGGCAACCAACATACCCATCACAGAATAGAGTGCTCGCTCCATAGAAACTGCAAAATCTATTTATAACGAGATCTAAGCAGGATTTGCTTACTTTTTATGAATAAGACTTAAGCTTCGTAAGTATTACGTTTTAGGTAAGCTTATAAATTATCCATGTTAAAATTTACCATACCTCATTTAAAGCTATACTCATACTCATTTATTAATAATATTGTAACATATTACACGTCATATATATTCGTCATATAACTGTGGCACAGGGCCGAGTGGCGAAATAAAGAAGTTGTATTTACTCAGAGCTACGTGTAGTTACTTAGTAATAGGCGGCTACGGGCTGAATAAATAGGAAGATATAGGATGTTGAAACTTGTGGCGTCTGCCAAAGGTAAATAGTATCCATTCTATTAGATTTGGCGCTCAAATGGAGAATCAGTGCCAATAGGTCGACGTATGCTGGGAGTAGTTCCTTTCAAACGAACTTAACACATTTTTTGTTTCAATTATGTGTTAAGTAAAATGTATGTGTATTCTATAAAATCTTATCGGAGCTTAAATATCAGAATGAAAAGTTATGAAAGCGAATTTTAGTAATTTAGCTAATGGACACGGGTTTATTAAAACTGAACTCCCGATATATCGAGGATGGTGCACGAGCAAACTGGAAGTCTGAAGGTAGGTGAAGTTTGTAGGTAATACCGAACTTTAATGTAAAAATAACTGGAAAGTGAAAGTCCTCATGCATGAAATGTGGAAGAACATTAAAAGCACGTCAAATAATAGTTTTTCTTTTTTCCAACTACTGTTGACTCTTTTAATCTGAATTATTTTAATTCTAAACACAGATAGGTTATAATGCCTATTATAGCCTATCGCCCATAGATTTAAGGTAGGTAGTAGAAGCTAACTAGGTAAGTTACACTTACTGTAGGTATATATTTTGAAAAAGAATGTTTTAGATCTGGCTATAATCTAAAACGTAACTCAATACGCGCGGTGAGTTGCGATAGAAAGCCTGAAAGCCTTCCCCGAACAGCTAACAAATTTTCGCCTCTCTACCGCACTTGTGCACGAAATTTAAAGAGCGACAGAGAGGCAATACTTATTTGTGGCCCTTTGTGGTAAAAACCTAAGCCTCCTTAACGGCGGCTCCTTACTAGAGATTACTTAATAAGCTGTTTAATTTCCGAGTGAAGACGCCTTCAAGATTTTCGAATTAATGAGATCTTGTATACCTTCTTGTTATAGTCTTTATAACATAATAAATAACATAAAAGTATTTTATAAATAACATAAGTATGACGTGAATTTTCATAAAGAATATGAACGTTTGAAAAAGAAGTGAGTTAGCTGTAAACATTTTAAAATACAGCATTTAATCTCAGGTTTGGTTCCGTCAAGATGACAATTGTCGAACGAGCGAGCGAACGAGCGATGAGTCGTGTGTACTGTGTATGTTTAAACCGGGTGCAATAAATTAAATCACAAGTACTACTACTCAAACTTAACAACTTTTGAAAATGATGTACTCTGTAGGTTTTCACTGTTTCATACAAACTAAATTGTATTTTTAATGTACGGTAACAGCCTAATTGGCGTCTCTTGTCATAGTACAAAAGTGACAAAATTAGCAGTACATTAAGTCTTCTAACAAACTGTGTAATAAAAATCAAAACACACGTTACTTTAAGTCGCTGAACAAACATTGTTCAGTTTGGCGAGGACTGCTTTCGTTTAACTTTATTGCTCCTTACAGGCAACACCCGGTATGTATGTATGTTTGTATATTTGGTCGACGTTGAATCGAGTATCGATGATTGGATCGGCGTTAAATTTAGCAGGAGATAAATAATTTTTTTAAGTTTGAATATGAGCTTAATCGGTCAAGACGTTGCCGAAATATAAAGGCCGCGAGACTTCGGGGCGAGACACTAATAAAACCCTAAAAATAAAGCTATATTAAAACTAAACTAAATCTAAAACTTACACGTACAACTTTGGCAAGTTACCGAAGAGGTGCCGGCAGCATTTTCTCGCTGACGGCAAGTAATTTAAGTCGTTTAGTCGATAGTTCAGTCGTTTTTATGAAAAACCTTAGTTTTCATGTTTTTCCTTCGAGAAACACGGGCTTCCAACACTCCTTTCCTTTTCTTTCCTATCCTTGGGTGCTTAAAGTGTTTTTCATATAAACGACATGAACTGTCAGAAAGCAAAAATATTGGGGTAACACTAAAAAATACTTGATTTGTTTTAGATTCAATTTTTTTTTTAAATCAAATGTGCTTGTGTTTAGGGTTCTGTACCCAAAGGGTAAAACGGGACCCTATAACTAAGGCCGTCTGTCCGTCCGTCCGTCTGTCACCAGGCTGTGTCTCAAGAACTGTAACAATTAGCAGTTGAATTTTTTACAGATTATGTATTTCTATTGCCGCTATAACAACAAATACTAAAAAGCAGAATAACGTGGACAATGTATAGGTATAATTTAAAAAAAGGTTCACATCAAGGAAAATTGTGCTAAAAGCTACATAAATACACACGTTCAGAACAAAGTTATTTTCTCCTTTTGTCTTTTATACCGGAATAAATGATTCTATGTAGGGATCTACATAATATGGCAAAATATGTTCGTATATTGAGGGCCATATTATTTGGTATTGTTCGTTCTTTTGTGTAATTTTCACAAAATAAAACTCTTATAAGTCGTGTGCTCAGAGACATCACATAATGAAATGACGTAAACAGGTAGCGCGGAAATAATTAATTTGAAATCTGAACGTCATATTTATTTTTAAAAACATTTATTTTCGAAATATATACAGTAAGTGTAACTTACCTAACTACCTACCTCTATCTACCTTAAATCTAAAGTAGGTCCTTGAGGCATTGTACCTAGGATGCTGGCGGCATTTCCTCGTTGTATCGCAATGCTAAAACGTTGTGCGAGGAAGCCACCAGCTCTTCGGTCACCAGTAACATCAACCAGGCGATTTCTACGAAAAATTTGCGTGCGGTGGGACCCCATGGACCAAGAGTTTCGACCCCGAATGGTACAAAAAGGTACTCTCTGCCCAGGCTCTTATATTTTTTACGTTTTAGAATTTCGGCGCATTCAGCCGCTCCGCCCGCTTTTACATTAGTTCGTTGGAGATGGGACGGTGCCAGCGTGTCTACACAGGTAGCATCCCACACTAGCATCCGTCCCAAACTCCAAGGAACCAAGGACACCCCATCAGGTCTCTTGCCATCATCCCTGAAAATGCCAGTCGGCTCAAGGAGAGCAGGCACGTTGATGGTGGCAAGAGACCGACGGATTATATCATTAAGAGATGCATGTCTCGATTTTTTTTTTGATAGAATTACCATGTTATTAACAAAAGCTTTCACAAAACATCCTTCCACCACTTCAGGTCAGACCACAGAAAATGTAATTTTATATGGAAAATCAAAAACTGTGCAAATAAGTGAACAAAATTGAACTGACTGAAATATTTACTTTGCCGAATTTAATTAAAATGTAAAATGTACAAAAAGTCTCGTATAATAGACCTCTCATTTCATAATTTTTTTATCGTTAAAGTGTACATTTTATTTATTTGTCCCGGTCTGCGCCCCACATCGTTGCCCCTGCGGAACCGATGTCGACCGTCTTGGGCACCACGGTCTTTCCTGCCAACGAAGCGCGGGCCGCTTTTCGAGACATGCTGCCCTAAATGACATAATCCGTCGGTCTCTTGCGTCAATTGGTGTGCCGGCTCTATTAGAGCCGACCGGCATATCCAGAACTGACGGTAAGAGGCCGGATGGTATGTCTCTGGTTCCGTGGAGTTTGGGACGAGTGCTGGTGTGGGATGCAACCTGTGTAGACACACTAGCCTCGTCGCATCTCCACCGAACTTCTGCGAGGGCAGCGGCAGCGGCAGAGGCGGCGGAAGAAGCAAAGGTGGGAAAGTACAGTGGTCTCGGCGCTGAATATAATTTTGTTCCTTTCGGCGTCGAGACCTTTGGTCCGTGGGGCCCTAGCGCTCTGAGTCTCTTCAAAGACCTATCGAAGAGACTCAGAGACGCCACAGGAGACCCAAGAGCTGGCAGCTTCCTCGCTCAACGGATTAGTCTAACAATCCAGCGAGGAAATGTTGCCAGCGTCCTCGGTACCATGCCGCAGGGGCCTGTTTTAGATTTATTTTAGTTTTTATTTAGTTTTATTTTAGTTTTTATCTAGTTTTATTTTAGTTTTTAGTTTAGTTATACTTCTAGATTTAAATTTGTGTTGTAATATGTTTTAGTTTAGTTTATTTTCCAATAAATACTCCTTGTATTCTTATTAAAAACATTGGTCAATTATTTATTAAAACACTTATATCGGGCTATTCACGTCAATAAAGTCGAAAATAGCTCGACATATTTCGGAACAGAAGGGACACGGACTGTTCCTAAACAAGTCGAGCTATTTTCGACTTTATTGACGTGAGTAACCGATATAAGTATTTAATTATGATGTGTAATACTCACGGGAGTTTGCTATTTAAAATTATCATATTTTGCAGTCCTATTTGTAGGCATTTGTATGGGAAAAAACTTGTCCCTAATTATCTGGCCACGACTGTAGATGGCTTTAAATATAAAGACATTTATTCATGAATCATGACGTACACATGCAGAATAAACCGGCCAAGAGCATGTCGGGTCATGATCAGTGTAGGGTTCAGTAGTTTACCGTCCGTCACAATAGGCGAACATAAAAAGGGTTTTGATAGATAATGCTTATAACAATAAAAAAGGAGTATCTTCGTAGCTCTTACGACTTACTCGTATACGCCATTTAAACCGAGAAGATACGTGTTTTTGTAAAAAAATCATAAATGGCTTAACTAATCAAGTTCAAAATATTTTTCTGTGAAAGCCTTTATAAAGCTCTAATTCCACGATTTTTTCCAAATTTTATGGATTTTTTTACCTTCCGAAGCGATTATTACCAAAAATATTGCCTTTTAAAAAAATGTTTTAGCAAACCCCTATTCTATTTCAAACAGATGCCTATCCAAAGATAACTCACACTTTAAGTGTAGGTATGGGAGGAACCCTAAAAATTAAAGTGTTTCGACGTTTAATTTTTCGACATTATTGATATGTATATTCATACCAAATAACAGCTTTCTAGTGTTACCGGTCACTGAGCTAAGCCGCAGACAGACGTACGGATAGACAGACATGGCGAAACTATCAGGCTTCCTAGTTGACCACGGAACCCTAAAAATACAATGAAAAACAACAGATAATAAACAATGTAGGTACCTAAACATAGTGTATATTAATGATTACCGCGAGTCGATTTTCCGCTATAGGCGCTAGTGGAACGTGGGCCCTGCGGGAACATTTCAAACGTCACTTTGACATTTCTCTCATACTGACATAGGAGCATAGGACCCACACATGAATGGCGCCGCCTGGTGAGCGACAATACAGTAGCTCCCAATAAAGGTACCACTTTATCGCTAGTCTACTTGTATTTTCTAAACAAATCTTTATGGCATTAACGCCACATCGGCAACAGGCAAAGTAGTACCTTTTACTTAAAACAGTCACATTTAAAACGAATATAAATACGTGGCTTTATTTTCGGAAGGATTCTGTTTCTACACATTCTATTCTCGTCAGAGTAATTTCGTACCAGTGCCCACAAGGAATGTAAACCACAGACCAAATAATTCAATACTGACTGGTTTTACAAAGGTAATTTTTCTACTTGGCTTGCCGACGTAAGCTATTTGCCTTTTGAAGTTAGTAATTTAACTAATTTCATCCACTGTCTAAACATAAGTATTTATATTTTATCCAAATTGAAACAAAGTTTTATGTTGCTCCCACATTAATTTTATAATAGTATAGAACACGGTGTTACAGGGATAGTATTACGTAAGTTACGTAACAGTATCTTTCCCTAAGGAGAGAAGCGTAATGTTTCATAATTTGTAGCTTGTTGTTAAAGTTAAGTTAAGAGTCCTCATGCTCGAGCAAAAGAGGATAGATCTAATTGCAAGAGCACGCAAAAAATTAAAAGGCGATAGTAGGCGGGCACGTCAAAATAAACCGCGTAATCAGCGCGCGTAGCCAAGATGCCAATCGCTCACGCTTCATGTCGTATCTTAGTTATCTGTCTCTATCACACTTCCTTATTAGTGTGACAATGACAGTTGCTTTTCGTTAGCGATTGAGCGTTAGCGTTTGGCATCTGGGCTACGCACGCTGATCTGTTTACAACTAAGTAAACTACAATTTTTGTATATAAAAGCTTTTTTTTAATACTACAACAGTGACAAACAAGCATACGGCCCGCCTGATAGTAAGCGGTCATCGTAGCCTACGGACGCCTGCAACTCCAGGGGTGTTACATGCGCGTTGCCGACCTTTTAAAAAAAGAGGAGGATTCGCTGTGTTGACAGCTAAAGGGGCAAGCTTTGCTCCGTGGGTCCCCAGCTGTCAACACAGTGAATCCTCTTGGAGCTCTGGCGACCTTACTCACCAACAGAAACACAACACTATGAGTACCCGGTCTAGAATTATTAAACTGCGGTTTTTTGTTTTCTTTCTTGTACCAGATTTAGGAACTAGTTATTACTCAACTGTTTAACTAAGAATCATGTTTATAAATTCACGGGTTTCGACGTTCTGACCAAAATAATGCAAAAATGACCTATTTTGAAAAATAAAAGTATCGTGGCTTTTGTTAAAAATCATGTTTTCACGTTTACCAGTTTCAAGGAAGTATGTTGAAGTTTTATGTATATAAATATAAGTTGCCTGATTGTTATCAGTATTGCGATCTAGACGTCTGAATGATAACTATTTGACCACTTTTCTAAATTAATCTCTATGGCGTTAGCGCCTCATCAGGAAACGACAAACTGCGTGCGTAGCCAAGATGCCAATCGCTCACGCTTAATAACGTATCGCAGCTACCTCTCTCTATCACTCTTCCTTATTAGTGTGACAATGACAGTTGCGTTTCGACTGAGCGTGAGCGACTGGCATCTTGGCTACGCACCCTGGTCTCTTTCACTAAAAACTATCACATGAGAACACGAGTAAACAGGTAAAGTTCTAAAGAGGTACATATTTATATGTGCGATTGGTGTCGTATCTGAAAGAATGACATATAAGTTTGGCTCTTGCTCTCGACAGTCTCGACGTTTAAATGATTTTGTTATATCTTGATGCCCTGTGCCTTGGTGACCCGGCCGAGGTAAATATATGTATATAAACTTTGGTCAGCATCTCTTTTCATTCGTGCACAATTAGGGAGAATACTGGTTTTATTTTGTCTTAAAAAAATTACTTAAAAAAAAGTTTGGATGTATTTTTTTTGTCTTCTGCCTTTAGTATGGAGCTTGGTGAGCCAGACCCGGTTGGCATATCGACTTATTCGCCGGAAACACGCTATTGAAACGTAATGTGAGGCAATATGTCAATACCCTTTGTGCACCGTGTACAATCAAGTGCCACTTTTGACTAAGACTCCATAATTTGGCTTGCATTATATAACCTCCAGCGTTAAACAGCATAATCACATGATAGGGTATAGGTACTTTTGTCTCGTGTAAGGATGGTGTAGAAAAAAATATAAAAACTGGCCAAGTGCGAGTCGGACTCGCGCACCGAGCGTTCCATACAAACTTTTAGTTTTAGCATTCATCTACAAATTTGGTTCAGAAAAGTTTTTTTGTGAAAAAATTAATGAAGATAGCGACAAAGTTATAATTTAACCGATTTGTTAATAATATTGAGGTTGTGTAAAAATTTCATATTTTTCCTTCGTTAATTCCGGATATAAGAGGAAGTATTTTTTTTAAATGACAAGCACAGCCAAAATTCGTCGCAGTCTGCCACCATCGAATTAAAAGCCTAGCCATTGAATTAAATCTGATAATCCTCTCATTCCCGCCAGGATACGCCGTTACGCCGTTCGGCCGTTACTTTTCTAGGTTACTACGCGCGGCTATTCAAATCAGAAAGGTTCCTTGTATATAAATAAATAAAATAAATAAATTGTTATGGGACAATCTTACACAAATCGACCTAGTCCCACGGTAAGCTTAATAAGGCTTGTGTTGTGGGTACTAGGCGACGATACATATAATAGATAGATATATATAAATACTTAATTACATAGAAAACATCCATAACTCAGGAACAAATATTCGTGATAAACACACAAATAAATGCCCTGACCAGGATTCGAACCCGGGACCCCCTGCTTCGTCGGCAGGGTCACTACCAACTAGGTTAGGAGGCCGTTATATAACAATGAGGAAATCTTTCCTGTACCACCAGCTTGAGATTGTTTCATCGATTGTCTCAGAATAAATACAACATATAGGAACAAAAACAGGTAAACCGGAATGAGTTTCAGTGTAGCTTTTTTCAACATCAACAGACTCTTCTGTCAGGTACAGTCACCTGCAATATTTGACGCTATGAAGGCCGCAAAAATATGTGACACGCTCTTATGGCGGTACAAACAAGGATGTGTCAGATTATTTTGCAGTGTTCATATAGTCCTATACTATTGCAGGTGACTGTACATGCTTTTGTAAGATGATTTTCAGTGGGCTTTCACTAAACTTTTTACAGATACACTTTTTTGTTTTTTATGAAAATGTATAATATTCTGCGGATATTGCACGTTGTTTGCAGTTTCAGATTCCAATTCCTGAAAGAATTATCATCGTCATCGCTGACTTCATCCGTGTCTTGAATAGTTGACATTTCGGGGTAGTTCAATAAGTATCATTTTTGTTTGAAAAATTGATAAAATAAACATCTTTATAACGTCCTTTTGACGAAGAACCATCAGTTGAGCATAAAAGCTGTCACGTCCGAAATTAACTTTGACGTTCGGCCCATCAGAAGACTTGACAATTCTTGACTGCCGGTAATTTCTTTATCATCTTTAATGTAGCTAAAAAGTGTAGCTAGTTATCTTGAGAAAAGAAACTCTTGTCACGAATTTAACTTCTGGGCTTACTGTGATGAATATTACCTACTCATAAAACCAAATAATAAAACTTCTGTGTTTATTATTCGTTTTCAAGTTAATTTTCTTTATGTCTAGTTGTACGGGGCGAAAAAGTGCGTGCCTACCGCGCATGCCTCGAGAATTCTCGAGGCATGGATATTTTTTTCTCGTCTCGAATGAAGCCAAAATTCTCGAGTAGTCTCGAGTTCAAGAAATCTCGGGGAGAAACCCTACTTTACACGTTTCTTGCGTGAATAGGTATATTTGAACAGGCATCAAGCAGTAACTCTGTCGAGAACAAACTCTTCATGTTAATTGAAATACCAAGTACCCGTCGCTTCCTGCATTTAACAGATAAACTCAATTCTGCTTGAGACAAGGCTAACATGTTTAACCGAAACGTACGGATGAAAGGCTGTTTAGCGAATCAAATTACGTGGAGATAAAGATACGGGGCCTCATTCTCGAATGTGCAATTGCCAGTAAAATTATATCAAAAAAGTGTTGAAAGTCTTCAGGACTTAAAGTATGCGTGTAGGCGTGCTTAAAGTATACATATTATGGGCCAATTTTACTCAAATTGTCCTAGTCCTACAGTAAGTTCAATAAGGCTTGTGTTATGGGTAGGTACCTATAATACAAGCCTTATATAAGACGACGATATAATATAATAGATGGGTACATACATATAAATATTTGAATACATAGAAAACATCCATAATTCAGGAACGAATACTCGTAATAAACACACAAATAAATGCTCTGACCAGGATTCGACCCGGGACCTCCTGCTTTGTTGGCAGGGTCACCAACTATTCAGGCTAGGAGGCCGTTGTCTGTAATACGAATCCTTTAATCATACAGTGACTTTGTATAGAAGCGACTCAGTTTAGGTCGTCAACTGATCCGCGTTAAGACGTCATGGTAATAACGAGGTAGCTCTACTTACTAACCACCTGGCTCCTCTATGAAACATATAGAGCATCGTTTTTAGGTAGCCAACTGCCTCCTTGCCATACGGTTACGTAAAACTGATAGTAGTCATGGTAAGAACACTGCTGTTACACCTACAAATAGACACGTGTACGTTCAGACGTAGTGCATAATATTTAGCCCTCATATTTTCACGGATATGCCCGAACATGTCATGCTATCACTGTCAGAGTCAGTACTACTTAAAAGTACCGAAGTCGATTGGAGTAGCCTGACAAATACGAGTTCCCAAAACAATACCAATGCAAATATTATGCACTACATTTGCAGATATTTGTCACAGTCTTTCCAGCATACGTAGCCAAGATGCCAATCGCTCACGCTTAATAAAGTATCGTAGCGTAGCTACCTCTCTCTATCACCCTTCCTAATTAGTGGGACAATGACAGTTGCGTTTCGTTAGCGACTGAGCGTGAGCGATTGGCATCTTGGCTACGCACCCAGCTGTTTCCACGGAGTAACGCCACATGAGTGGTTATAAAACTACATATAACAACCAGGCAGTCGGCTTCATAAAGTCAACTGAGTAAACTGGTCTATAAAGGCTTGTAACCTTTAATACTAAGGATTTATCTAATAAATATGGTTATTGATTACCTAGTGGTAATACTACTCCGCCTATTTACAGACTCCGATTGACACTGACAGTACTGACACCGATCAAAAGTCGACTTAGGGTATAATAATCTTGCAAAGAGCTCAAAACAAATATACATATAGTTCAATAGTATGTTACGTGTAACATAACTCGTTGGAATCAGTAACTCAGTATTTCAGTTTCTTTTCTGAATAAAGCCTGAGAATTTTAAATAAACGTCGTTTTCTTCGTTCTATTGGTCTCATTAGCTTAAAAAGAAGCTTCCAGAATACGTGAGTGTTGGTAGGTAGGTAACAAGTATGTCTCTCTTTAAGCAAATAATCCAAATTTAGAATTTTTAGAGCCTTCATTTGTAGGCTCTCGTACCCAAAGAATTTACCCGGGACTCTATTAAGGACGGAGTGTTATTTTTACAACACATATAAGTTTTATAATTTGTAGTTATTTTTCTTTAAGGATGACTTACACTAGAACGGGACGGGACGGGACGGGAAATTCTGTCAATTTCCATAGAAAGCGTCACGTGACATCCCAGGGCTCCGAGCTATCACGCGATTCTTTCTATAGAAATTGACAGATTTTCCTGTCCCGTCCCGCCCCGTCCCATCCTGTCCCGTTCCGTGCTAGTGTGAGTCATCCTTTATTCTACCCCTATACCGTAGAGTCCAGTTATAACTACTTATAACGACGTCGACATTACGTCGTACTAACCGGAAGTCGTAGTAAACAAATTGTCAATTTTAAAGTTGTTTATCTATTTCAATAGTCGCAATGCATTATAAATAACATATCGAAACTAAAAATATTTTGCTAAAAAATATGTTGAACCATGGACCTATTTACTCGTACTTCTCGATTACATTGCAGCTAAAAGCTAAAAGCTTTTTTTTGACGTTCATACGTGCATTGTAATATGCCTAAATTAAAAAATAAAGATATTTATCATTTATTTATAATTTAAAGCCACTGTAAATTGCCAAGATTTTTTTACACGAGACGAAACTCTTACTAGCTTAAGTTTTAGAACATTCACTTTGAACAAATTAATAGGTACATACATGTATTGTTTGGTTACAATTAAATAAGGAGTTCTTAAAACTTGAGGGTCGCCGTTACAAAACGAGACCGAGAACCG
Organism: Lathronympha strigana; assembly: GCA_949128165.1. NCBI lineage: Eukaryota > Metazoa > Arthropoda > Insecta > Lepidoptera > Tortricidae > Lathronympha > Lathronympha strigana. The sequence continues at coordinate 15,089,933 of OX421918.1, read as the reverse complement.
GAGAGTTTTAAGAGCCAATTTTGAATTGATGCATACGCTAGTTTTTCTACGATAGCTAAAATAGCAAAATAAGCAAAATCTCGAAAGGTGGCAGAATGCGGAAGACGTCGTATGCCAACTATAGAAATGTAAAAAAAACAACAGTGTTAATATATTGTATGAAAATCCATAGGAGCATCGCTTTACGGTGGTCTTATGGAATATCACAGAAAACATTATAATGTATACTTTTAAAATATAGCTGTCAGTCATCTAATTGATACAACAAGGAAAACAGCATCCTAGATACAATGCCTCAAGGACCTATTTTAGTAAGTTACACTTACTGCATATATTTTGAAAATAAATGTTCGTTATTCGTTAATTTTTGTGGAATTCTGTAGAACTTAATTGACAGATAGGAGTGCTGGAGTAGAAAAACTACATATATATACTATAACTAATACTATAACCGGACATCATCCCAAAAAGATAGGCTTAAAAGGTCAATATAAGCGACGAATCAATATGTATAGGCGAAGTTGTATCCGGCAATATAGGCGAAGTCACTGTAAGAAAGAATTTTACTTATATGAAAACCAAACTTCGTACTACAACCACGTCATACTAAGCACTAAGCAGTTGCACAATACAAGCGGCGCCACTGTAAACGGATTCTACTGTACTTACTTCCTAATAAGTGTTCCTAAATAATATCTGACGCCGTCATATTTGTTTTAGCGCGCTACAGTTCAAGATATTATTGTGTACGTAATCGCGGCCCAATTAATTTCGAATTACACTGTTCATCTGTAATGTTTTCTTATAGTTACCCGTCTGTCTAGCCCTTCTGCCGATCACCTAATTTGCAATGCAAATTCTAACAAAATTCACTTTAAAGTCAATTAATTCTGTTTAAAGGCCGTATTTTATATTCGTAGTAGTTTTTGAAAAGTAAAGTTTGGAAGTCGCGACATGAATTTGATTTAGTTGTAAACAAACTACATAAGTTCGTTGGTGGACCAGGGGCAAGACCGTGCGACTTTCAATCCGAAGGTCACGAGTTCAAACCTGGTGATGGTGGCTGGTGGTGTGACAATTGTCAGCATTATTATGACTGTTATTACAGGCGTCTATAAGCTACGGGCGCCGCATTACTATTGCGCGGACTGTATGCTTGTTTGCCACCAACATGTAATTTATAAATAAAAATATCAATTGTGCCACTAAAAACTAATACTTTTGTGAAGAGCTTTTGACAGTTGTCACAATAAACACGACATATGACATATGTCACGAAATTCTGACACAGGAAGAGTCTCATATCGGGACTTCCGGTTGATACTCAAGATGGCGACGGCGTCTCTGGAATAGTTTTTTTTTGTTTAGTAAATATTTGTGCAGTAAACTAACGAAGCAGTATATAGCTAATGAAAATTTTACCCTGAAACGAGTTCAATCACTCCTTAAGTCATCAAGCGGCAGTCCACGGTGGGCTGCGCGCCTAAGTAAGGCGCTCATAATTAATTATTTACTCAATTACTTGATTTTTTTTATTGGAAATATTTTTATAATTTAGGGATTTAACGATTATTAAAAAAAAACTCAATTTGGGGAATGCTACACATAAATGTATTATATAAAAAATAGCAAAAAATAAGTATACAATTATTAAAACTAAACAGCAAACTTAGGGTATATAGATTGTTAGTTACAGGTGTTCTATTGTATTAAAATCTAACAATAATTGTTCTATAAGCTATATTAGTAAGTACAAATAATAAAATAAATAAATAAATTAAGTAATATTACATGGACATGACATGTAATATTATTTAATTTTTAATTTTAAATTGAACTAAAATCTAACAAACTTATAACGTTTACAGACAGTAAAGTTTTCTTTTTCTGGGCAATTGCCTCATGGATGTGATCAATGGGTCTGTGTTCAGTAGAAGTCTGTTTAAAAGGTCTGTATTTGTTAAGACTCGTGACATTTTCCTGGCATGATTGAGCCTAAACGCCTTTATATTTTTATTAGTTGATTCTGCACCCTCTTCGGACAGCTCACCAATAGAAACTAATGCGTTTTCTATTACTATAGCACCGTGTAAGAGCATTTTATGCACAGTTGAAGGTAAGGGATACCATGGGTATGCTGTCACGAGTTGCTTGGCCGTCTCTTTGGCGTATTCATCAAACTTATTTATACTGTAGCCAGGTGACATACACTCCAAAAGAACTCCACACCTTTCGATAAGGCATTGTTAGATACCTGTCATTTCAGCAGGTACAGCCGGATTTTTAAAAAACTTGCGTGCCGTATTTCCTTCATTTGACGTACCACTACCGCCGCTCCGCGGTTTGTGCGGAATATCACGTGGCGTATTTTTGTTTAATATGGATAATTTCGGTAGATTTACACTTTCATTCTCACTCAGCCATTTAGAATGTTTATTCAGAACAGTACTTTTTTTCCGAGAAGTAGATTTCCATAAAACGGAAAGTCGTTGGCAAACATACTTGATAATCGGATCCAAATTGGCAGTATCTATGTTGTCTACATTCGGCACCATGTCCATGAACTGCTGTAACACTTGAAGGTATCTTTCTGTGTCTGAACCACTCGTAGACAGCCATAGTTCAAATATAAAATCCCTTAAAAAGGATCCAATGTACTGCCCATCTGAAAAAATAAAACAAAGTCAATAAGCATATTTGAAACATTGTCTTAGCGTTGTTACGCTTCGGCCTACGCAGGCGTAGCAGGCTTCTAACTAGACAATCCGCAAATTTCCGCAGACAATAGTTTATGGCCGTTAATCTAGACACATTTAAGTTCTTCATTAAGAAAAAAACATCGTTATATTAGATTAAGAACATAGTTAAAAGTTTAAGTGAATTATAATTTTGAACTTTTTTTATAGAAAATAGCTCGTGTCGTAGACCCGTTGTTATATCTATATTTTCAATGAACATGACAAACAAGTAAGATAAATGAAACAACATACCTGATTCTTGAAGGTCCACTATTATAAATGGTCACTTTTATTATTAACTTCTAAAGGTAACCGCTAATGAACGGTCACTTAATGAGTCACTGATAAGAATGCGCGTGCAAACGTAAGTTGTGTTCACTTTCGAGTTTCCTTAAGGAATGAAAACGATTAGCTATCCATGATCTATTTATAGTTAATTACAGTATATTTATCGGCCAATGACATGACAGCATTCGATATTTAAAATTAAACCTTCATTTTTTTGAATTATGAGTACTAACCAGACCACCGTGGTCCCGGGATCTCGGCCCCCTGAGAAACTATATCTTAAGTCTTATAGCTATAAACATAACATATAGCGAGGCCAATTACCGAACAACGTCGCCCAAGTGGCAATATAGTATTCTCATTATATAATATACTGAGATTTTGATAATACTTGAAAATGGCAAAATTATCCAACTCACGGACAGAAGCCATTATTTCAAAGAAGAAGAAGAGTCTCATGTCATAAACTATCCGAAATTCTTTGGAACACTACAAGTATTATTTTTCGTGGCAATTGTCACAAAGTCTTACCAAAAATTATTTATTTATTGACACTACGATTTTATCTCAATTAGCCCACTCGATTTTGAGCGGTTTCCATAGCCTATTATGAACGCATGAAAAGCCAGTAATTTTTCAGCGTGGTAGAGTAGGGACCTGGTAAGGACATTAGTATAAAAATATATTATTTTTTGACGTGACAACGTCTTAAATTAGGTTGCGGCTGGGAGTCACTTATGAAAAAGTGTAACGCTCGGTAACGTTACGATGAGTCACCGAACGAGAGAGAGGCCCGCCGAATGCCTTGCGTCTCTCTCCCACTCAACTATGATCGGTCTGCCGCGCGCGCAGCACTAGAGAATTAGGCGCATTGAATCGGCGCATGCTTGTGTCTCTGTCTTTGTCTTTCTCGAACGTTGATAGTGTTAAGTAAGTTCCTATTGTGCAATTTAATTATATTCATATCAATAAATATTCTACCGAGAAAAAGACGTTGTCACGTAAAATCTTCGCCCGTAAAACCGACTTTACAGGCAACCATTTTTTTCCAGTACATTTCCTACATTACAGGTTAAAATTGCTCTGGCAAGTTTTTGTAACACAACGTCAAACACACTTCGCTCTTAATTTCAAAAGAATAAGGTCCAAAAAGTAAACATAATACATTTGCCTGTATCTACTCGCACCGACGAGCGGCAATGAGAATGAGGATTACCGCGATCGATTTTCCAGATTTTCCGCAACATTTCATACGTCACTTTGACAATGACGCGCCGGGACCCACGCATGAGTGGCGCCGCCTGGTGAGCGATAATAGAGGTACGGTAGCTCCCGTTGAGAAGGGAGCTTATAAAACGCTCTCCTGTTTCAAAAGAAAAATATAAACAACTGTGATGTTTATATTGTTTATGTTTAACAAAGACTTTTTATTCCTCAAAAATCTGTTCTTCCTAGCGTTTTCCCGGCTTATGCTACGGCTCATAGAGAACCTGGGGTACGCTTTGGGGTATCGGGCTTATCGGTAATAGTCCGGTTTCCTCACGATGTTTCCTTCACCGAAAAGCGGTAGGTAAATGTCAAATTATGTTTTTTTTGTACACTACGACGGTGACAAACAAGCATACGGCCCGCCTGATGGTAAGCGGTCACCGCAGTCCATGGACGCCTGCAACTCCAGGGTGCTACATGCGCGTTGCCGACCCTTTAAAATAAAAGGAGTATTCGCTGTGTCCCCAAAAATTCACAGGTACGAGCCGTCAGGATTTGGACCCGCGACCTTCTGATTGAAAGTATTAAAACTCTCACGCCTTACTGCTGCGCCACCAACGGAGCCAGATTAGCGGTCGATTTTCATTAATAATTATGTTATGTAAATTAATACCCGGATATGTTAATATACTCGTTCGTATACATATGTAAATTAATATCTGGAAATGTTTATGTAATGTACCTACTTTGTATATTGTGTTTATCATGTAAACGTAAATAGTATGTTCTGTAACGCTACGTGCTTGCGATGGATCAATAAGTAAGGGCTGGAAGTACCACCATGCTAAAATAACCTAATTCTTTGAGCATTACAAACTCATCATTTACGTATTAGTTTTATGGTGAATTTTGCGTCAACTCAAATTAATATTTATGGCATTTTATGGCTTCTCACTAGGCTAGTTTCTTATATGCAATATTTACTTAGCCCCACTTGCACCACCCACGGTTAGCCGGTAACCCAGAGCTAAGCTGTCGAATTCTATACAAAAGAAACAGTTCAGTAACTCCGGGTTAGCTGGCTAACTCCTGTTGGTGCAAGTAGCCCTTATTCATTTATCATTACTTTAAATTCCTTGCGATGACAACCCAACTACTACTGAACAACTATTCCTCTTTCAGATACTACGCCATCCTAAAGCCGCTGAATGTGACCTGGGAGGCCAACGCGAGACGCGCGCTCCATACAGCCTGGGTGTGCGCCGCGCTCGCCAGCCTACCGCAGAGCTTCATATTCCATGTGGAGGAGCACCCTGATGTCGCAGGGTATGTAGCCTTTGGTTTTGAAGTTGTCCAGTTAGGAAGCCCCTGAACCTGGAAGACCAACGCAAGACACACGCTCCACACGGCTCGCCAGCCTACCGCAGAGCTTCATAGTCCATGTGGAAGAGCACCCTGATGTCGCAGGGTATGTAGCCTTTGTTTATAAGTAGTCCAGGGGCCTTACCACGATACCCAGGGGCCTAACGTCTTAACGCGATTCAGTTGACGATCTAAACTGAGTCGTTTCTATACAACTGAGCCTAAACTGATACTAGACGTCGTGGTAAGACCCCAAGTAGAAAGTGGGAGGCCCACGTGAGACGCGCGCTCCAAACGGCCTGGGTGTGCGCCGCGCTCGCCAACGTACCGTATATTTAGCTTCACATTCATGTATGCATTTAGAGGAGCATCCCGATGTTGCCTTAAACTTTGTTTACAAGTAGTCTAAATAGGAAGTTAATTAATATGACTTGAGAGGCCAACATCAGATACATTTTGCTCTTGGCCGATTATCTTCTTACACAATTTCAAATAAAATGTAAAGATGGTAGACGAATGTACGAACTGCCTATAACTTTATAAACTTTCATGATATTAGCATCGAACAAGCGTCTCCCGCTATTTCACATGACAAAACTTCAAAACTTCGATACGAGCCCCGTGTTTTCATCGAACTTTGCACGTGCAAACAAACGCTTAAGACAGGCAAATTGATGCGTGCTTGGATTAAGGTTCCCAACATTAACATAAATAACTCGTATATTTAGATACATACCGATTAAGGATACGGCCTCGCCCTGCATTTAAAAAGAGGAAACAACAAAACATATTCTCCTAGACTGCAGATAGCTAGAATTATAGAGGACTAGGTATTTAGAGACTTCAAACACACTGAAGGAGGCAGTTAGCAACCTAAAACTGATGTTAGGTTTCGTAGAGTGGGTACTAGGGTGGTTGGAATAGGTCATTCCTCGTTACCACACTGAAAAGGCACAATCGGTGTCAAGTCGCGAAAAACTCCCAGAAAAACTAACTAAATACAGATACGGCCTCCATTCAATGGTGAGCGTGTAGCGGTTCAAATTTTAAATCCGCTAACGGAGCAGCCAGTAGGTACACACAGTCTCTGTAGGGTTCACTTAGACATTCGTTTAATATATTAGCAACTTCGTAAACAAATGCAAGCAGACAAATGTTTGCTCTCGCCGCGTCGCAGCATTGCAGTCGAGCGGACACTTCGTTTGCACAAGAATAATCACAGAGAAGTGCATCTCCGGTAAGTAAATATTAGTCTAACAAACGAGGTACTAGTTTTGTGAGACTAATATTTACTTACTTTATATAATTTAAACTTTCGTGAGTCATACTGACATTAAATTGCAACGGTTGAAACTCACGTATTATTTACTAGAATATTATCGCGCTCCACTCTCTAGATCCAAATGCGATAAATTTGATATTTATGAGGCCTTACGCTTTTGAAAAATACTTCAACTCAAATGTGCTCAAATTATGACGAAGGTATATGTACGAGTAGGGAATTTTAAACAACTGTTAAATGTATATGATATTTTTGTCTTAATTTGACGTAGTAAAAGAGAGAGAGCCAAAACTTGAACTTGAATTTTTGTATAGTGATATCGTCGGCTTAGCTTAGGTTTGATTCGGTAACGGACAGGGATTTCCATGTCCCTTACCCTAATTAAACCTAGGGTCGATATATACGCGGGAAAAAAACAGATTGTTTGCTAAAATTTGGTCAATTTTGACTGATTTTTGAAGTAAGATTTCTCAATAAAATCACTTAAATATATAGCATACAGTTGTATGCTATTTATTAGATCACAATAGCCCTGTTTAATAAAGTAAAAGGAAGAAAATACTATGATTTACGTTCAATCATACCAAAACTGTACTAATTTAATCGTTTTAAAAGGAATAAGAACTCTTTAAGTCGGTAGTTATGTGTTCCGAGCACAGACTGTAATAATAGACCAATTATGAGAATTATGAATTAGTGTATGCAACAGCATACACTACTTTTTATACGACAGCAAAAATAGCGAATAATGCGAAATTTTGAATGGTGGCAGAATGTGGATGACGTCATATGTCGACTATGGGAATTAAAAAAAAACAACAGTTCTAAAATATTGAAACCCTTATTATATCACTGTTGCATAAACTACTATTATAAAGCAGTGATAATGATAAATTAAGAGTTTTAATGCCTATTCCTACGGTTACTACGTCTCGTTTTGTAACAGCGAGCGACCCTTGAATTTTAAGAACCAATTACGAGTATGAGCTGTTGCGTATAAAACCTACGACAGCAAAAACAGCGAAAAAAGGGAAATTTTGAATAGTGGCAGAATGTAGAAGATGTATGCCTACTATAAAAATTAAAAAAAACAACAGTGCTAAAATATAGAATGAAAACCTATAGGTGCTCCTATAGCATCGTTTAGCAGTGTTCTTATAGAATACCATAGACAACGTTATAATGTATACTTTTTTAGTAGTAGTTTAGTATTGCTGGAGTAGAAAAACTTCTAATTATTCAGACAATGCTCTTATATGATTAGCTTCTGTTTATTGTCTCGTTAAGAGTCCATAGGTTCAAATATGCGCGAAATACGATTTATCCACAATACCGCGCGAAAGTACAACATTTACACATTATCTTAATAAATAGGCATACCAAAGGATCTCAATTATACAAGGGGCTACGCAGCCAACCAATATCTCGATATCCAGTACTTACACGTTCCGCTGTACTCTCAGTATCTCATCGTTGTAAAAAATTCTCGAAGCGCGGTGCGACATGAACTCTCTCTGCGAGCAATTGAAACCCAATGTCATAACGTCGTTTATTTTATAACGATATTCAGAGCGATTTAAAGTGCTGTTTAAGAAAAAAAAACACTATTTATAGTTTTTGGATAGAATATGATCAAAACTTTATGCTGCATATGTATTTAGTAAAAAAAAGTAACTGTTTAGCCAGAAAACTTACACGAACATTTCGTGTATTTCTACCAAAACTTACCAAATATACCATTTTTTAGTCAATAATTTTGTGTGAAAATAATTCATTAGCTACTTATTTGCGTTACACATTTAAAAAAAATAGCAAGTTAAATACATTCCGTTGGTTATTTGCAAATCGAACCAAAACCGTAATCAAAGATCAGCTATACTCGTAGTTGTTTTAAGCTTTAAGCTTATTTTTACGTTTGATATTTGAAGTTTTAGTCTCCGGAACAAAAAAAAACAGTTTTAGATGTACTTATAAAATAACACTTGAAATGTTTGACAGTTAAATTGCTTGGAAGATATAACTTAGTTTGACTCTATAGACCGGTCAGCCCTTCGCCATTCTGAATTTCGCGTGGTTTTCTACTGACAAAGTCGGCTTGTTAGGGATTCAAATATGTACATATTTCCATTTGAAACTAGAAATGCGGGTTTCCCGTCTGCACGAAAACTTCAATTATGAGCTCCTTTGACTATTTATTTGCACCAAAGCTGAAAGGCGTCGAAACTTTTTAAATTTATATGAAAGAGCTTTACTTTGATACCGGCTTATTTTTGCAGAATCGTCTGCAATAATACTATCTTATGTAAAATAGCGCGCGGCAATAAAATGGTGATTTTTCAATTGGCCCGCTCGGAAAAGCACATTATTATTTGAAAGAAACGTGTGCTCTTTTACATAATTATGGAAGGCCACGTAATCTATTGAAAATTTTCAATTATCTATCCATGCTTAATATTATAAATGGGAAATTGTGTGTGTCTGTTTGTTTGTCTGTCTTTCACGACACAGCGAATCCTCCTTTTTTTTAAAGGGTCGGCAACGCGCATGTAACGCCCCTGGTGTTGCAGGCGTCCATAGGCTACGGTGACCGCTTACCATCAGGCGGGCCGTATGCTTGTTTGTCACCGTCGTAGTATAAAAAAAACGGCAAAACGGAGCGAGGAATTGACGTGATTTTTTAAGTGGAGATATTTGAAAGGACGGAGAGTGACTAGGTTTATTGTCTGTTTCTAACGCGATTGAAGCCGCGGGCAAAAGCTAGTAATGTATAGATAGATAGATAGAATACTCTTTACTGCACACCTCAGTACAAGAAAAAAAAACATTTACAAGGTAAAAACATTTGATTAACACAGGGGCAAACTACAGATATATGTTTTGATTTAATGAAAGTCGCACATACTTACCTGGGTGCGTAGCCAAGATGCCAATCGCTCACGTTCAGTCGCTAACGAAACGCAACTGTCATTGTCCCACTAATTAGGAAGGGTGATAGAGAGAGGTAGCTACGATACTTTATTAAGCGTGAGCGATTGGCATCTTGGCTACGCACGCTGGGCTACCAACGTAAAGAAGTATCTATAAATGATAGTACCTACATATTTAAATTCAATAATTCATCTAAGTATTTATATAACTATTTATATTTATTTACTCGGTCGAAATTCAAGTGTTCGTTCTAACTAAGTAAATGGTTGTTTTCACGATTACATAGAGAAATTAATAAAAATATCATAAATCAGCATTAAAGTTATATCTAGACGTAGTCGGTGGACAGCATAAACCTTTTGATACCGTAATATTTTTATAAAAACATGTTTTATTTTAGAGCAGAAATTCTTTGACCATCGCGCGCATCGTCGTTTCAAAGGTCGCCGTTTATCTGCGGTGAAAGATCAAAGGTTCGCAGTCACACAGATATAGGTACAGTCATTTTATTTGACAATACTTTTTGTAGAAAGCTACAGTTTAAGGAAGTCTTCTTCTTCAGTCTCGCATCCAGACTGGTCCTGCTGTCTCCTTTATGTCATCAGATCATCGGGTAGGCACCTGTTTCACCACGGTGAAACCGTGGTATAATGATATTTACGCTTTTTGGTGAAGTAAAACATGAAGAAACCGGACTAATCCTAATAAGGCCTAGTTTACCTTTTGGGTAAACCAGATGAGACAGAAAGAACATTTTACTTACTTAAATTCTGTCAGATGCTCTCATAACTTACTACTATCCGTTCCTTCTTCTTCTACTAAGTTTTTTAATTCTTCGTTTACTTTCCAGGCTGTTCAACTGTGGAACTCTCTTCCCCTTGACGTAAGACGTGCTCAAACTATAACTGCCTTTAAGTTGAAACTCAAGGAATACTATCTGTCTCTTCCTTAGCTTTTCTTCTTTGACACTGTCGTTTCTCTTCTTCACTCATCGTTATGTATATATATATTATGTATGTATGTTGACGTATGTATTTATTATGTATGTATGTTTATGTATGTATGTTTATGTATGTATGTTTTATCGTATTATTATTTTGGTATGTATATTTATTGTGTGTGTTGTTTGTGTGCTTTTGTTAATCTCTGTGCCACCTAATACATATTTTCATTTGATCTGTACTCCACTACCCAAAGGTTGTCTGGAAGAGATCGCTCTTTAGCGATAAGACCGCCTGTTGTTACCCCTTACTGTTACTGTTCTGTATTATTATTTTCTCTTGTAACTGTATTTCATCTGTGTGAGGTGTGCAATAAAGAGTATTGTATTGTATTGTATTGTATGAGACTTGGAAGGTTTAGCGCCAACAGCAAATCTGGTATTAATTGTCAAAGCGGACACCAGGCTCCCTGTACCGTGGCATAAGCTGAGAGAACGCTAGGAGGAAGAAGATTGTTACTGGTATTGCGGGCGTCCATGGACTCCGGGCGCCGCTTACTATTGTGGGGACTGTATGCTTGTTTGCCGCCAACATACTATACTATCATAACTAATACTTTTGTTAACAGCTCTTGACAATTGTCTCAAGAAACACGACATATGTCATAAAATTCCAACACAGGAAGAGTCATGTCAAATACAATCGTGACAATTATCATAAAGCCTTTACCAAAATATTATCTATTTATTGAGGATACATTACGATTTTGTTTAAATTATCGAAATGGTGGTAAACAAGCACACAGTTCATGGGATGGTCTCCCTTGCGTTGGAAGCCTGTGTTGCTACAAGTTTTCATGATATAAAGTCTAATTTCACAATGTTTTTAATAAAGTGCATAGTCTCTCTGTTTTATGGAAGTGCATTGATAGATTGTTTACCGCTACTGTATGTATGTATGCTGTGTATCACAGTAATATAAAAATAATCCTAAACCCAATTTAGGTTCCTTTGGGAGCCAAACAAACAATGTATACTAAACGTAATTAAACTATGCCCTGGAACGATTCATCAGAATATAGTGCTATTGCCGTATGTCGGTGTGGATTTAGTTTAGATTAGTTTCTGTGAGTGATGTTTCAGCTTAATGAGTTATTGCGCAATTTCATATTTATCGCTTAATTTCAATTTCAAATCAATTCCGATGCATTGCAATCGTGATGATTAATGATGAAGTTAGACATTTATTTTATTTCATGATTTAATTATTATTATTTATCTGAATGAATGTTACGAGCAGCGTTCGAAGTACTTTCAACGTTTCTACTCATAATGAACCGTACCCGTTCTGAAAATAAACCAACCTTTGAGAAACACAGACACCAAATGCGGAAAATAGTCGGACTAATCACAGGACACACACATTCACCTGTCCCAAGACTAAATGGGTGTCAATGGAACTTCCTAACAATGTAAACAAAAGGCTATTTTCACACTACCTCATCAAACACCGCTAAAATCATTCACTACTGAAACGGTCGTATTATCGTAACATACAAAACATAAGATAAATAATTTATTAAAAACTTAAAAGTTAGGTTAATACGATCAATGTGGCGGCTTCTTTACATTGTTAGGAAGTTCCATTGACAGCGATCTTATGTAAGTTGCAAAATAATAAGTCCCTGAAGCTGTGAAAAACTCAAATCTCTGTGTCAACGCAATCAAAAGATACGGCCGTTTATGTCGCATTTCCCATACATTTGCAATGGGAATCAAAATGTATAGATGATGATGGATGGAGCTCCACGCGGAAATCGACGGTTTTTTACGAGTATTGACTCGATATTCCGCCACAAATACTATAAGTACCAAACAATCTGTCATTGGTTCATCAATCTTTTATCACCACTTGGAAGATCCCTGGATTGTGAAAAAAAATCTAGTTATTATATATATAATTATTTTTTCAAACATGGTCTAAAAAAGCACATTTTTCAATATTCTAAAGAATTTTTTGCTGATGTATATGTAAAATCTACATATAACTGTTCCTAGTTTATCTATCTAATAACCTAAGAGAGATTTTAAATTTAAAGTTATTGATACAAAAGTTATGTAGGTACAGAAAACTGTTATTTTAGACTCAAATTGCCAAAGTTTGATGCCGTAATATATCTCGAAAACAGTTAATATTTAAGTAAATGTGATAAGCTAATTCTCATAAGGCCGTTGGGGTTAAGGTAATAAGCCATAAAAAATACTCGAAAATTGAGAGATACAGATCGAAGGTCATTGGGACCAGGAACGGTCTTAAGTATGTATTCAATCTTTTGAATGCATCAGTGTAACTACTGGTCTACTAATAAAATAAAGTTAATTAAAATGAAACCTATATAACATGGGTAAACTTATCATTATATGTGCAGGAAAAAGAGGACACAACAAAAAATATTGTGTTAGACTGTAGATAGGTAAAAGTATACAGGCCGAGTAGGTATTTAGGGAATAAAGGAGGAGGAACACACTAAAGAAGCAACACTAAACCGATGCTAGGTTTCGTAGAGTGCTTAGAATTAGAGGTGAGACGTACTAGGTAAAAAGCATAGTGAGTCTTGCGAGTACGCGTCCACAAAAATACTACTTAGATTAAAAGACTAGGTCCACGAGTACAAGTACTTAACTCAATTTATTGCGTAAACAAAATGGTTCCCGCAAATGCACGTCTTGCGTATACACCGTACTAGTTTTACGAATATCAAACTACCCAATTTCACGTCACAGTTCCATCTTCTACGTCTTCACACTTCGTATTTTTAAAATCATCAAATCAAACTTATATTAAATATCGACTAAAACTTGCTATCATGCTAGTTTTCAAGTCGGCGGAACTTTGTCAGTCACCGTACTCCTAAATACTCGTACGCTAAAAGATTCGCGGGCGGGATCGCGTACTCACGCATCCAAGCCAAAACCTATTCCAGTAAATACGTCTCACCTATAGTTAGAATAGGGCTACCTCGTTATCACGCGAAAAAGGCACAATGAATGTCGATTTGCGGAAAAAACTCAGCAAAACTAACTAGCTACTTTCGAGAAAAGTAGCTGTTTCATACATTTTGGCTGTTTGTATTTGGGGTTTACTCGTTGCAACATTTTTGCGATTTAGGCAGAAATAACTCGGATGAGGGTCCACGTGTACGCAGCTCCGGTATGCAAGCGACGCAGTGAATGCGGACCCGCAAAAATGATTACGAATTTTAAAAAATCGTATATTTTTCGCAGTTGAGGCAAACCTGAATTCTTTATAAACTTTTCAATTTGTGTTCCAAGTTCCGAAGGAAAGTATTCGAAATTTCTGAGTTATAAAAGTTTGAAAACTGCTTACTCGTAGGTACTTGTTCTCCCAGTTAAATTTTCTTGAAATCTCTACCTTCCTCCTATTTCTTCCCGGCACGGCACAGGGAGCCTGGGTTCCGCTTTGACAGCTAATCCCAAGATTCGGCGTATGCGCTAGTTTTACGATAGCTATCTGACCTTAAACGTAAACCAGGGTAAACTAGGCCTTATTAGGATTAGGTGTCCGGATCGGGTATCCTCATGATGTTTTCCTTCATAAGTTCCAATAGAGTCATTGGTACGAGCCGAGGTTTAAATTTAAACCCAGGACCTTCGGATTGAAAGTCGCACGCTCTTACTTACCGCTGCTGAGCCACCAACGTTTAAGGCCTTTTATTATTTTGTAAAGTTTCCGCAACGATCACATCTGTTCTTCTATTTGTGTCTTTCGCATCTGACTTTAAAAAGAAACAAACTTTAAAGAACACACCTGTTTATTTCTAACGATGAGTATCTTAAAAACGGGTCGTTTACCTGATGTATAGAGGCTAGAGGTAAGGAGAACAATATATGTTAACAAAAGTCTATTAAATAGAAGTCAAAGAGTATTAAATAAGATAAATAATGTGGCGTCATAATTGCTAGAGGGTAAATTTTAAAGGATGCGTTCAATTAAATGTACAATTTTGATAGGTAAAACCAGAATTAGGTAAATAATGTGAGAAAAATTGGACATTCAAAAAAATTTTAAAGACACGAATCTACAAATCTGACTCAATTTTAGACAATTCCCGTGAATCCCGTGAATCGATCCGAAACATGTCCTATAAGGACTCGTTAAAATATAATGTTATACATTAGAATCCGCCTATGCTAAGTTTCCTAGATTTTGCACTGGGCCTATACCACGAAAATCGAACGATTGCGGATTTATGTCTCCATCCCTGTCACACTTCTTTATTGGAGTGACAAAGAGGTTTACCCGTCAATGCTAATTTTCGATTTTCGTGGTAGGCGTGCTGATAGCACAGACTCTGAAAGTGTTAAAAGTAAACGTTACAATTTCATAGAAGTTTGAGGTTTAAAATAACACTTTAAAGTTTGACAGTTCATTTGGTTTGAAGAGATAACGTGGTTTGACTCTATTGTTAGGAAAACATCACGGATGATCAAAATCAGGCCAAAACAGCACCAAAAAAGATCACCACGGAGGAGGGGGGAGTCAAAATTCGGCCAAATATGATCACATGATTTATGAACGAGCTCTAAGACGTGAATACCCTATATAAAGGTATAGAATAGAATAGAATAGAATCATTTATTGCATGTCACATTACATTACAATTAAAGGTGGAACATCAAATAAGGTATACATATGACGCCCTGCAAGGGCATGCCAACATAATTACGGCTTAAAGACTGCATAGCTTAGTAACTAATATTTAATAACTAAGTAATTACATTATAGATCGGGATCGGGATCGGGAAGAAAGGTTGTAAGCAATTTTCTAAACATTTGAAAATGCATGCTTATTAGCAAGTGGGGAAGTGGGAGGGGCCCCGCTCCCAACCCCTCTTGCTAATAAGCATGCTTATTAGCATGCTAATGAGCACAAAGCATGCTAGTAATGAACATGTGTATCAGTACCTTAAGTAGTTTAATAAAACCGACTCAAATGAAGTTAACAGACAACACTATTGTATTTCATTTACATTCGTTAGCCAAAGTCGAGTAAATGTCAATTAATTGTCGCATGTTAGTGTCACATGAATTTGTCGGGGCTATTTATTGCTAACTTTATTCATTAGGTAACTCGTCGCCCTCGATTTGTCCCCCGATAACGATATGGCCTGGCGTGAACCGCAAAAGCAGATTTACCGAACGAAAAATGATGTTTTCTATTTCTGTTGCACTTGTACATTCCTACGAATGCCTTGCAAAGAATGCCTACGCAAGTGTAACAGAGAGGTAAATATTCGTTCGAGTTTCACTTTTTTTTTTGTATTTTTGAGTAAAGTTTGCAATAAATATTGCCTGAGATTCGTTCGTCTACTTACTATATTTATCGGCTAGGGGTTCATCATCATCATCATCATCATATTTATGGCTATGACCAAAAAAAAAATACTATCTTAAAATGAGTCTCCATTATTATTCGATAGTTCCACATAGTCCAAACAGCCATAAGACTGTCAATTGATTGTTGAGTTTTTTGTTTTACAATACAAAATCCAAAAGCATCTTCTTAATAGTTAGTCAAAATAAAAATAACTTCTGACAAAGCTTAATGCAGAATAAGTGCAATCTTCTGGGAAAATTTTAACAATATCTGCCTTGCAATCAGTACGAAAAACTCTAGACACAAGATTTACGCCGTATTATAGTATCAATATTGTAATTTAGTTAAAACCAGTGGCAAAAATAAACAATCCAAAATCTTAAATTTATATAAAACAATTCAAACGCAACGGTTCAAATAAAGCCTCATAAATATGGAGCAATTGATAAAAATATCAACGTAGCCTTCTAAAAAGAAAGGTGAAGGTCCGACTGGTTCTTGAATGGCATGGATGTAAAAATATGGTTTGATTTCCCTTTGAATTTAAATTATAAGGCAGTGGCTACTTTTTTCGTGAACACGCCTTATCTTTTTATTGCTATATACAAAAGCGATAGAGAGTCAGGCAACGGATTCTTGATTTTTAGTGTTCCCTTTGTGTACGACTCGGTTAATCTCGGAAGCTCGGAACACACATACATTTCTTCTGACCTAATAAGTATACGGACCAGACAGGCAGTAGGCACAAATATTCAATAAGGACGCATATTCCAAAACGAATCCTATAAAATCTACCAATTTATTATTCAATTATATTTGTAGGCATATTGTAGTTGATTATAATTTCAATCATATTTTTCGTTTTTTCTCTCATTTTCTTATTAAACCTTCTATCATTTTAATTTTCATGATTTTTACCTGCCGATGCCTAATGAAAGGTAGGGTGGTAACCTTGCCTTTTCATTAGGAACGCTTTGATCTGAGTAAGCTTTCCGAATCCATTCCTCCTCTTATCTTATCTTCAAATATTTTTGTCCATTCGTATTATTACTTATTAGCAGTGATCGGTTTTTTGGATTCGACACGGGGTGAACGACCTCAATCATTATGTTAGTATGGATATGCCCCGGGAATCCGGGCTTTATGTTGTTAGAAAAGGCAAAAAAATACAATGTGTTTATTTTATTACACAATAAAACATCTAAGTAGGTAGCTGATAGACACGCGTACTTACTCACCGTTCTTTTGTCAAAATCGAAGAAATGAGCACAAGTGTTTACACTGACAGCTCATTTGCTGCCTCCAAAGCGACACATTTTGTACCGTTTGGATAAAAGTTCGGCGAGTAAGGATTGCATAAATAAATAGGTATTAGCTGTATAATTTATACTATAATATTAGGCCACAGGTTATCGTATAAGTGCCAATACATAAGTAGATCTTATACCTCAAAGGCGATCCAATAAATAAGTATCCACATTAAGTTCGCACGCTGTGATTTATAGTTCAATTTTCATTTCATCGACTTGTTTCATGGACTCTAAGATTATCTTTTACGACAACTGTGGCTTACTCTAATGTCTCTAATTGAATTTTTGATTCGCGTATGATTGGAATATTCTCGATGGGAGTAAAAAATTCTATAGAAATAATTTAAATTGTTTTATTTTTGAACGATTGGTTCAGTATCGCGGGAAACTGTCGTATCTATATTAACTTTTCTACTTGGTATCCCGCGAGGGAGAATCCAAATAACCGATCACTGCTTATTAGGTATTGTTCGAGTGACTAGTTAAGACGTGGAAGGGGCTTAGTTTTTAAATAAATTTCTTGATCTCAATTTATTTTTATTTCCAGGTATTTCCAGTGCGTGTCATACGGCTCGCTGCCGACGGAGTCGCACGTGTTCGGCTACTTCCTGCTGAACATGCTGCTCATGTACCTGCTGCCGCTCGTGTCCACGCTGTACTGCTCGCTGGCCGCGCTGCTGGAGATCATACGCCGCGCCAACACCAGCAATGGTGAGATGCTTGAACCCTACCTTTATAGCGGGGCTTATACGTTCGGGCGAATCCGCTGGATCTGCCAATAAATGTATGCGAAATTTGTCTGGCAGATGCCCAGCAGACATACATCACACTATGGAGATCCAAGAGTTGCCCGAACGTGTATAACCGGCATTATGTGTCGTACTCATTGCCGACGGAGTCGCACGTGTTCGGCTACTTACTGCTGAACATGCTGCTGATGTATATGTAGACACACTTGATTGTAAACGCTTGTTTATTTACTGTAGCTTCCTTATAGCTAAATTTTATCTACTTATTTATTTATTCCAAAAGCACAAACACAAAATTAAATAATATGATTTGTTTCAACAAAAAGTTGAATTGATAACTTCGTTGCGCAACTCGGCTATAGTAAGTAATTTGGGCCGCTTCAAACTTCTCGATAACTTCAGCTAAACTTATTTTTAGGGCCACGCCCACGATATCCTTGAACAAGCAGCGAACGAATATAATTTTGGCCCGATTGGGTTGGCAACCCTTAAAGGATGACGCACACTAGAATGGGATGGGACGGGGCGGGTGGGGACGATATGACAATTTCTATAGAAAGAATTACGTGATAGCTCGGAGCCCTCGGAGGTCACGTGACGTCTACAGAAACTGACAGATCAGCCCGGCCCGTTCACGTCGCCGTCCGTTCTAATGTAACCCATCCTTAAGAAGAAATTTTACAAAATTTAAACCCGAAAAGACCTAAAAAATCCATGTACTTAAATGAAATCGCGAAAGTAAGATATAACCCTTATGTTGGCTACTTTTAAATTTATATTCAACAATTCTATATTTACTCGTATCTACTGTTTACGTTTAGAACTATTGATGATCGACCGCTTGAAATATTATGCCATAAACATTGTGAAGGAAAGATCTTATCGATGTTGTTTGTCTATTTTGTAGACTGACGTCGTAAAGTACGATGCAAGATTCCTCTTTAAGAGCAGTATTTAGCAGTTTGAACTTTACAAATAAAAACCGGCCAAGAGCATGTCGGGCCATGATCAGTGGAGGGATTTGCTAAAAATTTTTTTAGCAAAGCCCGATATTTTTAAATACCTATCCAACGATACCTCACACTTTAGAGTAGAAGCGAAAAATATTTTGCCACGTTTTATTTCCCCACTGATATATATTTATTCGTATCAAATTACAGCTTTTTCTACTAAGTACTAGCGGTTTCTGAGATTTTTCTCTGACGGACAGGCAGACCGACATGGCAAACCATAAGGGTTGTTATATGTAGGTAGTTGACTACTAAAAAGATTAAGTGAGAGTCGGACAAGCATACCGTAGGTCTGTATCAAGTTGTTGTTTTCCACCCTCGAAGGGCAAATAAACTATGCGGGTCTCAACCCCTCTTATTACCACACCATTGGAACCCGGATAAAATGGGTGGTTAAGTTTACCGTTCTAATTGCTACAGGTATGCAGCAACGACTGAGGCCTTGCCATGGCGTCTAAAGTGTCTAAACGCGATTCCGTTGACGATCTCAACAGAAAAGCTTCCATACAACTGAGCCAAAACTGAATCGCGTTAAGTTGTGGTAAGGCAACCTTATTTATTAAAAAAATTACAGTGACTTTGCTTGATTCCCAGTTTTTCAAAACTACTGCAATCGAAATATGTGATGTCCATTGCGTTCAACAATAGCGCTACGCCGCAATATTTGACTAGTAACACAAAACCTATTTATTCTACAAAGCTAAAATGTATAAAAGTAATTTGATCATGTTATTCTTACTAACGACGACTAATGAAAGTAGAAATATCTCTAGCAACTCAATTCTCAAATATAGAATCAACGCGTTGTAATATAGATTGAAGAACTACGGGATTTTTTACCGGTTAACGTTTGGCAGGCCAAGGGCCACAGGGGGTCAGTACGCATCCTACTCCCATAATTATATTGCCGTAATCACTAAGTACTTTTTACGAGAACAACTGTCAACTGACCTTCAAATTATTCGAGGTTAGCTCGTTAATCCCGTGACGCGGAGGCACTAACCTTTTACAAAGGCTGACCTTCAAATTTGGTGATTAAGTCATTTCAGCTGTAGCTAAAACACATGAAAATTCGATAATCGATTTTTCGGAACCAGTCCTCGCTGTTTGCCTTCGGTAACCACCAATATATGTCCGAAATAAATCTACATAAGTACCTACAATATTTTGTAATAAGAGACTCAGATACCGCAAAGTCTAAACTATTTAGTTATTCAAAGCAGTTTTTAAAAGGAAGTTTTCATGTTGGTACTGTCGGGATTTTTATCGCAGGGGCGCGCAGAGGATAGGGAATAAATACCACATATTACATGTGCACTTTTCTTGGAAAGCAACATTTAACGTGAGTAACGGGAAACTGTAACTGAGACTGCTGCAAAACTGTAAAATGGATGGCATACTGTATATTCAATACAAAATACTGGTCATCATCCTCAGTCGTTCACTCTTGACAGAGTGGTTTCATGATAACAGCGCGACTATGGATAATGTTGCCCTCGAAATGCGCCTCCACTTGTTACATTGAACTACGGCGGTTTTGTCGCAGCTTAAATCAGGTACTTATGTCCAGCGCATTAGGAGAGCGTCCTCGGGGTCGTTTGCCGTCCATTATTCCTTGAATAACGAGTCGTTCCATGGAGTGTTGGTTTCGGGTAATGTGCCCAAAGTATTTGAGGATACGTATTTGGACAAACGACTAATCTTTCAGTAATTTTAAGTTCCTTTAGGGTTGAAACATTGATCTGAAACGCTGTCCAAGGAATCTGTAGCATTGGCCGCCAACACCACATCTCTAGCGCGTCAATTTTGCATCTATTTTTAGTCGCACCGTCCATATTTCTGCGCCATAAAGAAATATATTTTATTTTTTTATTATTATTTATTTATTTATTACAATCATAGGTTACATACATTGTGTTATTTATATGCTCCACAAAACTAAGTATTTAGTTTGACTGTGGAGTCAGTTACATTATGAACATTATTACCTATATTTATTATGCATATACTATTAGACTTAAGTAATACGGGCAATTGGCCTACCTATAAGGCATCCAAGAGAAACTTTTTCAACATGTTTTTAAATCTATTTCTTTTAGGTTCCATTACAATGTCCGCAGGTAATGTGTTCATCAGGTAAGGTATTCGTTTTTTTAGCGTTCGGTCTCCATAGTAATTGATAACTCTTGGTACATCGTATTTACCCGCGGTCAGAGCTCTGGTATTGTGGTTATGTCTGACTAGGTTTAGGTGGTCGTGACTGCCATGGCTTTTTAATGCTAAAATGTATTTTAGTTTCGAAGTTACCGGCAAAATCTTACATATTTTAAATAGTTTGTTGTAATTATTGTTACAGCTATTTTTAATCTTTTTATTTACAAGTAGCTTTATAAATCGGGTTTGTAATATTTCTAATTTTTCAATGTTGGTTTTAAATGTAAGGCCATAGCAGTCAAGACCATAACATATAATTGATTCTACTAAAGAAGTGTATAAACATTTTAATGTACTGGTAGGAACTTTAAAACTCAAATGATAAAATTTACTTAATAGGATATAGGGAAGACTTAGCTTGCCATTGAGCGGACTTTCGTGACTTTCGTTCCATTCCGGTACAAAATACTAGTTAGGTTCTTTATTTATAAGTTTAAATGAGTAACAACTTCTCCAAGTCTAACAAGTCCTTGGTTCTTTCGCTTTGTTGATTAATTAAGTAGGTACCTACTATAATTCGGACTTTGCCTAGCAACAAACAGTCTTGCACTTTATTTCCAAGTCACGTGTAACCTGGGTGGGTAGCCAAGATGCCAATCGCTCACGCTCAGTCGCTAACGAAACGCAACTTTCATTGTCACACTAATGAGGAAGAGTGATAGAGATAGGTTATTAAGCGTGAGCGATTGGCATCTTGGCTACGCACGCTGGTACTAAAATCTAAAGTTTAATTTCTGCGCATAACCCTTAGGTGTTTACCTATTCTTCAATCGACGTTAAGTTCCACTAAGAAAAAGTTTGTTCCTTATTCAAGCCCTAAGGGAAGAAAACGGGCCTAAAATTTTAACGAATTTTACTCGGACGAACTCATGACATAGGCTCTACATTTTAAGTGAATAAGGTGAACAGAAATCGTAAGACTCTTAATTCAAGCGATTGTTGTCAGGCCAATACGCCTTCTGGCGACGGATTCCAGTATTAAAGGATAGCTCACACATCCCACGTGACAGCCTTCCATCTTTTCAACCACCGTCACCCGTGGTGTTGCAGGCGTCCATAGCCTACGGTGACCGCTCACCATCAGGCGGGCCGTATGCTTGTTTGTCACCGTGTCGCAGTATTTAAAAACAAACGCTTCGACTGTAGACTCAAGTAGAAATTTCGCTGGTTTGTATACTTTGTATGGCACTGTCGTTAGATTGCTATATATTGGAGACCAACGTTAATATCGGTAATTGCTATGGAAATTGTATTACTTAATCTTTGTGAATTGAATCCTTTTCCTTAGAACTCGTTGATTTTTCGCGTCCGATCACTAAGTAATCAACAATCAATTCTGTTCGTTTACTAGTTTAGAATAATACAATTGTAAAGCATGAATTAAATCATTTATTAAATATAATAAATGTTTTGATTCATGTTTTTTAAGTAGTCACGCCACTATATATAAATTATAAATTGAAAGAGATGTCATATACTACAGAAAAAGTGACCAAGGCCCTCAGTGAGCAGGGCTGAGGCATTTGTTACAAATAGTAAATGATTCGATTCATGCATTACAATCGTATAGTATGGTGGCGCCACCCTCGCTTCTAGTTGACATCTCTTTCAATTTATAATAGTATAAAATTGATTCATTATTTGTTTCATACGAAGAAAATTGTACTGTTTAAGTAATAAGTGATCATGAACCTTAAGTTGTATTTCACTTTATGCCCTTAAGTCAAAAAAAAGTTTTATCAAATGTCTTTTTTCTGTTAGAAAACTGATCTTTAACTTTTGGGACGACTTAACTCAAAAGTCCAGAGACGTTTATATCAAATATTAAAAAGTTTGCGGGTAATTTTACGAGCGAGAGTATCTTTAGTGATTAAGTAATACTTTTTAAGCTACTTTTATTCAAAATAATTTACTTTACTCCGAGCCCGGTGTGATATATAATAACAATGTATTTAATCAAATAATTTATTTACCAACAAAATATTTATATTGAGTAAAAATATTGAGTAAAAACACAGACACCCAAGAAATAAAAATAACAGTTTAAAAAACTGAAAAACACGCTTTTAGCACGCACTAAAAATTGCAAAATAATTCGGACATTTAGTTTGATGACTCAAGAGTTTTCCCTTTGCCAAATCCTCATTAGATCGCAGGTAAACATAAACAATTTCAGTTCGTGACGAACGATAAATAATTATCTATGCGAACTACCTATCTATCTATTCGTCACGAACTGAAATTGTTTATGTTTACCTGCGATGTAATGAAGAATTGGCAAAGGGAAAACTCTTGAGTCATCAAACTAAATGTCCGTATTATTTTGTAATTTTTAGTGCGTGCTAAAAGCGTGTTTTTTAGTTTTTTAAACTGTTATTTTTATTTTATACCTTTTAGTCTTTTTAGTCAAACTTAATTTACTACTTATTAATTTAAAGTATTAATAGGTATTCAAGTATATTTTTTCTACTCGCCTACTTTAATCTGTCAATTACGAGTACATAGACAAAACTATAAGCTCATACTTTTCGATATTAGACAGTCCAACTCAACTATAATATCTCATTTCGATACGCTGTAGGCAACTATAATAGAACTTCATACAAATTCTATACTTATTTGCGATGCCGCCTGCGCCTGTGCCGAGCGCGCGCCCCGCGCCTGCGCCGACCGCGCCCCCCGCGACTGCCCCGACCGCGCCCCCCGCGCGCAATTACATCTTTTTGTGTTACATCCGTGTTAAGTCAATAAAATTGAATGATGAAATTGTTCCTCCATAGATGATGATGATGATGACTCGTAGAAAAAGTATTGTATACAATCGTAACATAATTAAGTTTTTCAATCTCGTACCTACCTTACTTAGGCCACTCAGCAAGCTTCGTGGCCTAAACACGGTACTCGACTGAAAAACTCTTCATTATATCACGATTGTATAAAATACTATATTATTAACAAACGTAACAATATTCACAGTTTTACGCATCCAAATTTAATACGGCGTTAGCCTTTTTCTTTCCATTTCCGCCAATGCGTCAGTGTTGCAAGGAGTTTTCCCCTTGAGCATTGAACAGTCTAGCTCTTCTACCTCTATATTAATATATTTATTGGCAACATAAAATACCTCCAACAAAATAAATAAATTAAAAATAACTTAAATAAAATAACTAAGAACAAAATTAAACTAAAAAACTACACTGGGGTGCAATAAAATCGGACCACCCCAGCATTTTTTACATTTTCTTGATTTCTGAAAAAACTATAAGCCCCACATTAAAAATTAAAATTCCATGTGATAGATAATTTTCTGCCCTATCGAATGACATATTCATTAAGGGGTGGGGGTGGATATTGTGTAAAATGTGGGCGGGGATATCACCGCATTCCAACTGCCTCATTGAGTCATGCACTAATTGATCACTTACCGTTGGGCATAAAAGCAGTAATTGTCATTGTTTATGCATCATTCGTGATTGACACTTCATCCTGAACACTGCTCTCATCGATTTGACCTGGAAGACCTGAAGAAAAATGGATACCACCGAAACTGAAGCTACCCAAGCAGTTACCCTGTTGCAAAGGGGGCTCAGTCAGCGTGAAGTGGCTCGCCAACTGAACTTATCAAAGTCATCTGTTCAACGAGTGTACCAGAGGTTCCTCAATGAAGGCATTCTCACCAGGAAACCCGGATCAGGCAGAACTCGCTGTACTTCAGAGAGAGATGATCGATTTATCGCTGTTTCCTCGCTGCGAAATCGTCGACTGAATGCCGTTCAGCTTCAGCAGAAGCTACGAGAGAGCCGGAATGTGTGTGTTAGCCGATGGACCGTCAGAAGACGACTGAAGGAGAAGGGATTGACAGCCCACACACCAAATGGCCCAAAACTCACCGCAGGCCACCGGGTTGCACGACTTCAATTCGCTCGCGAACACGAAAATTGGACCCTTCAGCAATGGAGGCCTGTACTTTTCTCCGAGGAGTGCAGGATAACGTTGTTCGGCAATGATGGACGGGAACAAGTCTACCGAAGAGATGGAGAGCGGTTTTCTCAATGCTGCATCGAAGAACGTGTTGCCTATGGTGGGGGATCGATAATGGTCTGGGCTGGCATTTCTCTGGAAGCGAAGACGGACATCGTTTTCATCACAGGGCCCGGTACCAGGCGTAATGCGGGTGGTCTAACTGCTCGCCGGTACATCAAAGAGATCCTGGCTAATCATGTGGTCCCATTCGCGGAGAATATCGGCGATAACTTCATCCTGATGCAAGACAACGCTCGGCCACATACAGCCCGGATCGCTAAGGAGTACCTGGAGGAAGCTGGCATCGACGTTATGGATTGGCCAGCACGAAGTCCGGACTTAAACCCCATTGAACACCTTTGGGACCAGCTGAAAAAAGCAATTCGTGCCAGAGATCCCGCCCCTGAAACATTACAGCAGCTGCGTTGGGCGATCGAAGAAGAATCGGCGGGCATCCCTCAAGACGACGTTAAAAAATTGATAAGATCAATGAAAAACCGCATGACTGCTTGTCGTAGGGCTAGGGGAGGCAATACACGGTATTGAAATGCTGAAAATTGTTTTAATTTTCTTTGAATTTCCTTGCTACCACACTTTTCCCGTTAGACGTAAGTTTTACTCCAGTACGCATTTTTAGGGCGGTTGCGTTTAAAACCCTGAAAATGTGAAAGTTTATGTTGCACACATCTGAAAAGGACATGAATTTGTAAAAGAAAGTCTTAGCTTTCATATGGTATATAATACGCCACGATCACACTTACAGTTTTATCAGAAATCAAGAAAATGTAAAAAATGCTGGGGTGGTCCGATTTTATTGCACCCGAGTGTAATAGCCCCGGCCCCTGGGGCATGGTCCCAATAATGCTGGCAGCGTTCCCTCGCTGTATCGCAATACTTATGCGTTGGGCGAGGTAGCTGCCAGCCTTCTTATCCCCGGAGACGTCGACCAGACGTTTGGTCAAGTCTTTATACAGGCTTTGGGCCGCTGGACCCCACGGACCAAGGGTCTCAACACCGAAAGGAACAAAATTGTAGTTGGCGTCAAGACTATTATACTATTATACTACCTCTTATACCATATCTCTTATACCATGATTGTACATTGTCATAGTACTGTTACAATATTTGATTACGAAATATTAAAAGTAAAGATAAATGTACCCCAGGACTTCTTATAAAACCTTTATTAAAGTTACGTAAATAAGTATAAGACTTTCAATTTGAAATAATGACGTTCCCAACCCAAGTACTTATTTTAAAACATTTCTTAAATAAGAACTTCGTGTTTTGTAAACTTTACCTAACGGATCAGTCTTTTAGAATATTTCCAGCAAATTGAATGCTTAGATGCTTTTAGTTTTAAGAGACAGTTGTTAACTGGTGATTATGTTTCATTTGTTTAGTTTTGTACTAGAATTTATTTTTTTAATAATTATTTGCTTTTCTTTCGAATACATGTCGTTTCTCTCAAGCTGTAGAAAATAGACATTGATTCAAACCACGTTATCTGTTCCATGCAAATGAACTGTCAAACTTTAAAGTGTTATTTTAAACGTCAAACTTCTCACTTTCACAGTCTGTGCTAACAAAATTAAGTAAACTTAACATATTGAATTTAAACTATCGTAAAACAATTATATTATAAGGTATCAGTACGCCGCTTGCGTCGTCCCGCACGGTACTCGGCGATTGATCTCGTCGGATCTCGGGCCTCATAGGATGTCCGAAACATGTCGCGCGCAAAGGCAAGGGACAGGTTTGACCTAAAGAGGTCAGGTTCTAGTTGTTATATTAACTGTTCTATACTGCGTGACCTCAGCCATTGGACAGACCTTGAAATCCTATATATGCCTATATCTTAGTAATGCTCAAACGTAGTTTTTTTTCTCATACAAAAAATCGATCAAATGGTACTTATTTCCAATAATCGACAACATAAAGAAACATACTGTATTAATCAGTGTTTTTGATAATATCTTATGAGTAGCTTATATCGCCAGGGCGTCAATTTTCTTCAATTACTTATGACATTTGTCAACAATCTAAACGATATAATTGACTTAAATATAAACGCGAATCGAAAAGACGACGAAGGTTTCAAATAGGTATAGGTAATCTATGACGACCTAGTTTTAATTATTTGTTAATTAACATGATATTACGATACTTCGTATACTGGTTCTAAACACCGTAATGCACGCGTACGCTTCGGCTTTGTCTAAGTCGGCTAAGGACACTTATACAGGTAGTAACCACACTTACCACTTTTTGTTACAAAAATATCCGGCTCATGAAACCTTTGCATTCGCATGGATCTAAGAAACCGCGCCTCTGAGACACGGCTATAATTCCATTAGATATGTGCCAAATTCGCACACACATTCTTATACACGGAAAGTCCCACCGGATTTCGATGACCTTGATGAATTGACAGCTTCCGTTTCACGAAAATGTCGTTCCATCGTAAGCTATTATTGAAACTATAAAAAGCGTTAGCTTTAAAATAAAATAAAATATTTATAATATTTTCTTACAAACTAAATCAATGATTTTTTTTTGTTTCTCAAATTATGATAATATCGCGGTAACCTGTACTTTTACACTTTGTGAAACGGGATTCCTTCCTATATCTAACGCTGCTAGCTGCTCTAGTGGCTCTCGATCGCCGGGCCGTTGAATGGACAGTGTTGCCAAACAATTCCTTTTCTTAACTTTATAATGAGAAAAATAGTAGTACAAGTAGCTTCGTGCCTGAAGCCAGTATTTAAGTTGAGTAAAAAATGCGCAGGTGCGAATGATATTTAATAACTTTTAATGAATTTGGCAACCCTCTTCGTCCGCAACGGGCTTCGACACATTAAGGTCATCTAAATCCGGTGGGACTTTCCGTGTAATTTATCGGATAAGGCCTTTATCGGGTTTGATTTCATCACTTAAATGTGAATGTGTGAGTGCGCGCAAAAACACGAGATAAATTGGCATGTAATTGACACACTTGCACAGTTTCAACCAACAGATGTATTGTTTGTTTTCAGATAACATGCGTCGCAGCGGCGTGGGTATCCTCGGACGAGCGCGGGCGCGGACACTCAAGATGACAGTCACCATTGTCATAGTCTTCTTCACCTGCTGGTCACCGTACTATTGCTATTGCATGTGGTAAGAGTTGAAGATATATTCGGATGTACTACTAACCTGCAATTGTGTGTCCGCGCTTTTAAACTGATGGTCACCATCGTCATAATGTATTTGATAAAATGGTCGCTGTATTGTTTCTATTGGCTGTGGTAAGACACCAGTGGCGGGGCGTTAATAGAACTCTGAAATAGAATAGAATTCCTGCCGCCTTCCCTTGCGTGAGCCAATCTAGCACATTTTTCCTTAACGACTCAAAGAAAAAGCAGGCCAAAACAGCTCCGGCTTGCCCAAAGAACATTTTGACGCACCGCCACTGTAAGACACCAGGATTTGACGGGATGTAAGCAAGTATTACTAATACATTGCCTGCATCTAATAAATTGTTAGTTATGTGTCCACTAAATTAAGCACCAAAGTGAACGTTAAATTGTATCAGTGTATCCGTGCTTTTAAAATGACGGTCACCATCATCATAGTGTCCTTCATGTGCTGTTCGTCGTACGATTGCTACTGCATGTGGTAAGATTTGAAGATGTATCAGGGTGTGTTTATAAATCCGTATAATTGTACTGCCTGTGGTAAGAGACTATGATATTTCAGGGCGCACCGCCATTTCTAACATTCGCAGATATATGTAATGTCCAACGCGCTAATAATAACGCAACACATTACTAAAATCGCATATCGTTTTAAAGTGATGGTCACCATCATCATAGTGTTCTTGTCACCAACTAGCTGGTTGTTTTACTGTTGCTACTGCCTGTAGTAAGAGACTGGGATATTTCAGGGCGCACCGCCACTTCTAACATTCGCAGCTATGTAATGTCCAACGCGCTAACAACAACGCAACGCACTAATAAAATCGCTCATCGTTTTAAAGTGATGGTCACCCTCTCCATAGTGTTCTTGTCACCAACTAGCTGATTGTTGTACTGTTACTGTTGTATATTTCAGGGCACGCTACTAACATTCGCAGATGGTTAATACACTAATGACCATACCTACTATACTGCTTTTTACTAACGTTATAATTGACCCTATCTTCGTTGTGTACTTCCATTGCTTGTCGTACTATTGCTACTGTCTGTGGTAAGACACGGGAGTATTTCAGGACGCACCGCCACTTCTAACATTTGCAACATGTAGCAACAACGCAACACATTACTAAAATCGCATATCGTTTTAAAGTGATGGTCACCATCATCATAGTGTTCTTGTCACCAACTAGCTGGTTGTTGTACTGTTACTACTGCCTGTGGTAAGAGACTGGGATATTTCAGGGCGCACTGCCACTTTTAACATTCGCAGCTATGTAATGTCCAACGCGCTAACAACAACTGCTTTTAATTCGGTCACTATCGTCACAAGTATTCTTCACCTGCACACTTACGTTTAAAACACTTAGTGCAAGTATCGGCACCATCCTGGGTTAATCAAGTAACCCAGAGTTAAGGGTTTTTAAGTAGGTATGGATTTTAACAACAACTCCGAGGTCGTTGGCTAAACCTGGATAGCGCAAGTGGTCTTTAAAGACATACTGTACCTACCTCCAACAATTAAAATCGCTTATAAATTGAAGGGATGTTTATAAAAAACAATATAACTAATTTTTTTTTCGGATTTGTGTTTTTGATGTCCTCTTGTTCGGGTCCAAAGGAACGAAAGGAGAGGAACTATTATGTTTGTCAAAATATACAATTAAAATATCCTCCACACTAACTATGTACTTAAAAATAGACGTTAAAAAACACTGAATTAAGAATGAGAGTAAAATAAATTATACTTTTCTTTAAATTTAGAGAAACTTAGTGGATGTAATATGAACATTTTATTTTAGGAAAAAAAGCAACTCACCTAAATTTTACAAAAACCGCATAAGTGACAAGGTTTATTTCATATATTTTCCGCAAAATAGAAAGTCTCAAAACAAATAAGGAGATATTTCTAACTTTGTGACCTCCCTGATATATCTATAACCTCTCTGAAAACCAAGCTTCAAACATTATTATTCAAGCGAAAATTAGTTTTATCAATCTCCTGTAAAATTATGCTCAGTGTAGTTCTTTTTGCTAATTTTCCATTAACACAATAGGCTATATTCTGTACCCTCTGTAATTTGCCATGAATAAATATTTTTCTATTTCTATATTCACGTGAAACAGATAAAGCTTACATTTTTTATCGTTGAATCTATGTTGGTTTGGTTTAGCATTGTATCTCTATCAATACTTCTTCATGTTAATTATTTTTCGTCGTGAAAATAATTATTGAAAACTGCAAATATATGGGAAATCCGGGAAATCCAAAGCAGTTGAAACGCCGAAATGTCGAATGTGACGTCATAGGTCATCTGTGTTTTATTAGGTCGGTAGATATAACTCACAATATCGTTTTCATCTCGCGTTTTTGCCATCTTATTACCTAGACATCTCGTCGGGTCCGATCCGATCTCTCAGATAGCTTTTATTTTATTTATACTAAGGTATAATTTAAAAATAATATTTTAAAAAGTTCAAATTGGTTTGTTCGCTTTGTATTCCACTTGGTACTTGGTCGCGATTTCTATCTAGGTACTCGTATATAATTTAGATCGCTTGAGCAATTGGTTAGCTGGCCATATACGTTAGAGCAATCCGTCAGATCTCTATGGTGGGTATGTCCGCGGGGTATCCGCCAGACAAATTTCCCATACATTTATATAGGAACACCCGTCAAATATGTCCGAACGTAGGTATATGGCCAGTAAATGTCTTACTGCGGACTGCCGAGGAATGGAATGCGCTCCCACCTTCTGTATTCCCTGACAAGTACGACCTCGGTCTCTTCACGAGAGAATAGGCTATTACTGAACCGCCGAACGAGTGAACTCTATCTTAAGACTGTCTTCGTTTTCCATCAGGTGTGACTAGAGTCAATCGCCAATTAGATTATTTAAAAAAAAAGTTTAAGTAGGTAACTGTTTACAGCCACTAGAAAGCGGCGCACACCTCTCCACACCATGAGCCGCTCACACAATGTTGCCCCATTGTCGCTCCGTACGAGCGACCGTTTTCGGAGTACCATTTTAGTGAGTTGGCGAGTCACCATCTGCCTCTTTTTTCGCCTTTTTCAAGATTGACTATGGCAGGTGCCATAGCCCTTTCCATAGTCCCGGTTACCCAATCCACTTAGCCTTACATTCTTACAACCCAATAGCCCAGTTCCGGCTTTTATTTTGCAATAGTCTTACACTAACCGGGAATTGTTCATGGGTGCATTACTATAGTGCATATAGGGGTAAATCGTCGGTTAGTGTCTGTCGGATAGTGTGATTGGCTCTACACTTCAGCTGAACACACAATTTTTCTTTCCTGAGGTCAATAATTAACAGCTTGTGGACATGTAGTAATGGTTTTAATCATACAACGCAATAGAAAAGGAGTACCCCTTATTGTAGATAAGGCTTAAGAAAATTAAGCACCGAACATCGTTTTATGTTTGACCCAAATAAGTTGAAATAACTTAATCTTGGAGATTTCATTAAAACACAAAAGTTAGGTTATTTCGATCAATATAGCGGTTTGTTTACATTGTTAGGAAGTTAATTAACGGCAATTTTATTGTAGGTATTTTCTTCACTCTAATTATTATTTTAGTAAACTAGAATTTAGTTAATATGTAAAGCCGTTCTGAGCATAATTGTAATTTCAGCGGAGCCTCTGTGCCCCAGGGTCTTACCTATGTTACTACATTATTCCGAAATTGTTCAACCGTGAGTCTTGTTGTGTATTTACAAGAGACGAACTTCACCCTGTGATTAGATTGTTTTGTATGATCATGTATGTAATGTATAACATTTTGGTTAGGCCTTCCTTCAAAGCATGGATTTACCGCGTCTTGTCTATAGTTACTCGTAGTCAGTTATATTTAAGCTATCTACTGTTTTTTTTTTGTACGTATTTTTTTTTAATCCCGCATTGCAACTAAAATATTTGCCAGATTGGAATCGCTTTTTGGGCTCCGTAGTCAACTAGGACTACTAGAACTCTTATAGTTTCGTCATGTCTTTCTGTCCGTCTGTCCGTCTGCGGCTAAGCTCAGTGATCGTTAGTACTAGAAAGCTGTAATTTGTTATGAATATACATATCTATCTGGCCGGTAAAGTGGTAAAAAGTGGAAAATGGTAGATTGTACCACAAGGGATCAAATCAATATATGAATTTCCGGCGACGCAAGTCCAGAAAAAAATAAAAAAAAACATGAATCAGGAAAATTATTTTGGACATGACCACAACAAAAAATCATATTCTCTTAGTAAAAGGACGTAAGTGCTGCGATGATACTACTTTTTGCTAGTTATGGTCATGGTATCTACTAAAACCCCCTTCTACGTTCGCTTATTGTGACAGACGGTTAAATACGGAACGCTACACTGAGCGTGGCCCGACATGCTCATGGCCAGTTTTTGTAGGCTCGATATGAATATATTTAAGTATGTACAAATAATAAGCATATATCTCTTAAAATTTGTTAGAACTAATGAGTCTAGTTAATTATGAAATCATATTAATATCATGAATTACTGGCAGTCTCATAATTATTTACTCGCAAGTCATTATAATTAATAAATGAGATTAAATGACGTTTCAGTATAATTTACCCGTACACCGCAGGTATGGGAACATAGCTCGGATTTCCTAGAAATACCGCAAAGCCTCTCCAAATTATTGCAGTATAGGTTTAGGGCTGCCGAAATATTTATTAACAAAGTAAGCAATTTCAGACTAAGCTAACTAATAGGGTATTAATTTTCAAATACGTGTCCAACGATACCTCACACTTTAGGGTTTAAATGAAAAAAAAATCACCCAACTTTACGTTTATGGGAGGTATTCTAATTATTATCCAAACCCACCATATTAAAAAATCCGTTACACAGTTACAATATAGTCTTAAATTTCAGTTTTAAAATGATCCTGTATATATTCACCGCTATGGGCTTTGGCAGTTTGTTCCATTCCATTTATATGTGTTGTAATAGACCATGATACATGTTGATATCACGTATTGAAGTGAAATATATTTGGACTTTTTTTTTGGGCTTGGACGCATTTTATTCAATGTAAAATGTACCTAGTTCGAATTCTTGAATAATGCATTGCATTTGTATTTACTGTATAGAAACGAGGAAATAGTATAAACTACTATTACTATACGGTGAAAGATATGTTAGCACGTGGTAGCTATACCTGCTATCCTACGGGCCCTCGAGATAACCAGGTATGCATTCAGCAACCACAAAACGAGTAGTTTGTGTTTCATAGATTGTTCATTGTTTAGGGACAAATAGGGGACACATATCTACCAAAAAATTCTAAACTTACCATGAATTGTACGTAACCGTATTCGATAGTGACTGCGGCATTCGAATACGGTTATTTACAACTCATGTTAAGCACACAGCTATGACAGCACACAGAATGGGTGAGTTCAAACCGGGCTCATATAAATTTGATTTTCGAAGCTCATCTAACTGCCGCTCGAATGCATCATAGAAGGAAAAATTATAAGAAAATCGACTTAATCCTTACAACGCTTAGATAATAAATTAGACTGGGAAATGTAAAGTGAGAAAATTCCAAAGCAATCTTAGGTTTCAGTAATTGAGCGGACGCTAAGACTGGGACAGTGAAAAACTCAAGTATCCCCGAGGCTGGATTTATTCAACCCAGCATTTTTGATTTTCACGATTGGCAACATATCCCTTAAACCTCATAACTACTTGTTGAAAATAAACTTATTTTCCTTTTCTATTATATTCTTTATGCAAAATTTTATTTTTCACGTGGGGAAACGATCACAATTCAAACCAAAATTTAACTTTTCCAGGTTTCTTTCCAGGTATTGGGTGGACAAGGAATTCGTGAAGGGACTGGACCCAGCCTTCCAGAAGGCCATGTGGCTGTTCTCGTGCACCAACTCGTGTGCCAACCCCATCGTGTACGGTATCTTCAACCGCAACCGCTGGTCGTGGCGGACAGGGCCAGTAAGTATCTTGAAATATTCAGTCTAATTGTTTATACAGGGCGTCACAAGGCTTTGCCACATGGAGGGGAAGTACCTTAACTACTGCACATAGAAAAGTTTACTGAAAGAAGAATTCATTTTTATTTTTAAAACAATACGAACTGCATTTAAAGAATTTAAAAAAATTGCCTGTCTGATCCCGGTTCAGACAAGCAATATGCTATGTTATTTAGGAGACATAAATTCCTAAGATTGAGGGTTTCGATCAGTACAGAAAAATAACAGGATTTTTGTTACCACGTTTAGCGGATTGGATTCCCGGTTCAGACAGGCAATTATTTTTAAATTCTCTGAATGCAGTTCGCATTGTTTCAAAAATAAAAATGACGTCTTCTTTCAGTAAACTTTCCTATCTGCAGTATTTAAGGTACGGGAAGTACCTTAAATACTGCAGATATGACTCCATGTGTCAAAGCGGTGGGATGCCCTGTATATGCTTACTTGCAGTTTACACGTTTTACTGCTGGGAGATCTCCTCTCATGCATAAGAGGGATTAACCTGATGTCCTGATACCAAAAGGTGGAGAAATCTCATATTATCTCGTATGCAGGTTTGCAGGACCCATTAATTAAAGGTTAAAGGGGGAAGATATGGTACCAGGTGCACGTTCGTGTGCCATCAAGTATAGGTTCCGGGACCTAACTTGAATTAGTCGTGTGACGGCGACCGATCTGTAAATAAGTATTGAAAGAGTTGCTTTTTATTTTCTTGCCTAAACACACCAACTTACCGTCTTTTAAGGGTTCCGTATTCAAAGGGATAGGACTTTATTACTAAAGCTGCATTTTCATTTAGAGGTTCTAAACATTTCTGAATCTGAGAGAGCATTCGTTCGTTCGTGTGGTAGATGAAATATAGGAAAACGCACCTTTCGGTGGTTAGGTTTAGTTATTTTTAAATGGCCGAAGGCCAAACAGCTCAAATTATGACACAAAATTGGGGAAAAAAGGGAAAAAATGACGTGTCAACATACCTCTGCCTGCAGTGGTAGTCTAAAAGGTAACCTTTTGACAAAAGTTACTTTCGAGATAATCGCAACTATCGAGTTTTTGGAATTCCCTTTTTTATTTTTTAATAACGTTACTTTTTTTAATCTTGAAAAATGCTTTTAGCTTAGTATAAAATACTTTTGTTTATTTAATTTTACACTAATTAAGTTCAAATATGATTTTATTCGATTGATTGGTATGCATCCATAATATCTCTAAAATATCCAAACTTTTTTCGTAAGTAATGTAACTAAAGTAGTATTAGTCCAGAGCCAGGACACGCGTATTCACGTTACGAATTGTACACGAGCAATACGCAAAATTCGTGTAAGTATACCTACATCGTACATATATTTAAAAATAACATTACAATATAGGAATCCCGGGTTTGAATCCTGGTCAGGGCATTTATTTGTGTGTTTATCACGAATATTTGTTCCCGAGTTATGGATGTTTTGTATGTATTTAAGTATTTATATGTATCTATTTATTATATATATCGTCATCTAGTACCCATAACACAAGCCTTATTGAGCTTGCCGTGGGACTAGGTCGATTTGTGTAAGATTGTCCCACAAATATTTATTATAATTTATTTATTTATTTATTTTATAGGTACGCTATCAGTTTCCTATGGCTGCGTTTTGGCCTTGTATAGATTGGTAAGACGCACTTACAACCTTGTGCCCATTACACTCTTCGACCTACAGCTTCTTTAACCAACGGTCTTTTGTTTCCAGCACACTCGGTGTCGGAGCAGCAGCGCTCGGCGCGGCTCGCGGCTGCCCTTCGGGGACTCCATGGAGATATCGGCATCGGCGCTCGCGCGGGCCCGGCATTCATTGCACAGCCGGCGGGACTCCTACGTCACGCATAATGGACACAAACACCACAATAACAATAACAAATACGTCGACAATGGAATCGTTTAGAGCATGACGTAAGAAATTAAGTCGTGAAATTCACTGCAGCAAAACTTTTAAGGGCCTCCACACGCGTTTCGAGTTTCATAGTAGATTGTGTTGCAAGGGATTAGAATTATATATTGCCGGTGAGGGCGTACATTGAATTCCGAATGAAGCGATGCATTCTGCAATAGAATCCATCACTACGTTTGTTTCTAAAGTAGAATTCTGAGCGTAATGAGGGATTTAAGCGTTAACGCCCAAGACGAAAATTATTTTGATGCAGTATGACGCATACTGCTTTTCACACCAACTTAGAGGAAATAAACAAAACCGAAAACAGCATCATATCACGATGCCACTAGTTAGTGCCCGAAAACGTAAAAATGTGTTATAGTCCTCAGAAAAGTGCGTAGTGCGTAAAAATGTGTACCTACCTTTTGATCCCTTCCAGTAGGGAAGAAAAGTGCCACTTTGATCCCTACTACCTTGAACAGAAAAAACCCTTATATAAATAAGAGGTATGAAAAAATATTAAATATGAGCAGTGCACGCTAGGGCGGTTACGAGACGCTGATTATATAATAGTTCTTAAGAACAGTTATTTATATCTCATAGAAAAAGCGACTACAAACCGTTTTGAACACAACGCAGAAAACAATTGACGCTCGGCCCCCTTCACCCCCGCACAACGCTGAGGTTGCCTACGATTAGAAATCCTCCTAATATTTTAATGCGAAAGTTTGTATGGATGTTTGTTACTCTTTCCCGTAAAAACGACTGAATGGATTTATTGAAACTTTACAATACAATACAATACAATAACTCTTTATTGCACCTCAAAACAACAAAAATAACACAAACTGGTATAGATTACACATGAAAAAGAGGCAAACAACAGGCGGTCTTATCGCTAAAGAGCGATCTATACAATAATATAGTTTATACATCAGAATAACACATAAGCTACTATTTATAAAGATATTGCGCAGACGAAGTCGCGGGCACCACCTAGTATTATATAATACTGGCGGTGGCGTGCCCCGGCGGGCGCGGAATGTAATCGGTGCCCAAAAAGACGATTGATTCGAATTCACGCTGAAAGTTCCATAGCCCAGTAGTTAGGGAGAAACATGCCTGTCATTTTCTAACTGTTCTGATTAGACAAGGATAGTTGCCTTTCTCTACCGCGAGATACTGTGTCGCACTCCTGTGCTAGGGCTACTGGCTATACTAAATGCACCCGCCGCGTGCGCCCGCTCCGTGCACCCGCGCCAGCGTGAGGAGGCCCTAAAAGTTTTTTCGGCTTTAAAAAAAATATAGGACGGCATGATCTAGGATCAAAAACAAGGATGCTGCGTCCCAAAGGCAAAGAACATGATCAAAGTCATGAAAGCTATTGTGAATGTGGATTGTGAAGATACTTGAGGATCGGCTGAACCATTGAAGATTCTTGGTTCATCGTGATTCTTGGTTCTCTGTATTAAATTATCTTTGCTACCGTTTGTCCCATGTATACATTCCAGGTGCTATGAGTTACGTAAAGATTCGGCAGTCTCCATAAACGAAATATGGAACCTTATCAAATAAAAGACCCACACCATTACCTACCCCACTCTTGCCTTCCCCTAAGTCATCTTATGCATTCCAGTGTACATTATAGAAATAGTAAAAATACTCGTAGATAGTCTTTTCTGGCGTTTTTTTTAAATTGAACTAAGTAATTGTTTGGACATGTGTTTGTTTCCTTTACTTTTAGGAATAAGTACTAAAGATTTAGACGATTCTCGAGCATTCTTGGGCATAGGTGAGGTGATACCTGGTTGACTGTCTCTCTTCAGGACATCAGGAAAGAGGGAGACACTAAGAGCCCTGTCGATATGGTACAAATTGGTAAAATTTTACTATAGTAGGATAGAAATGCAACCAAGAGGTTCTTTAACTATGTTCCTTGAAATCATTTCAGTGAGAATGTTGGTGAAATACTTACTCGTATAAATTTAAAAATCATGTTTTGTTCGTGCCATATTTATTCAGAAATAAGTACATACTAGCATTTTCCATTTGAAAAGGAACAGAATAACGTCAGGAATAGTACATTACATACCAAGGCCGTTTAAGTGGGAAATGCATCGTATTCCATGTAATTGTCGGCCGAGGCGAAGCCGAGGTCGACTAACATGCGATCCGAGGCTTTCCCATTTACCGGCCGAGGTTTGTATACTATTTTTCAGCCCGACGGAGCCGGCAGGCGGCAATTTAGTTTTGCGTAAAGTGGCGCTTACCGGCCGGAGGACTGAAAAAGAACCTCCTGACCATATTATTCAACGTTCATTCTTTAGAGTGAAGGTAGTGTATCAGTTTAACGAGCAAGTTTTGTTATCTGTCCTTTTTTAAATAAACGATTAAGCTGTAGGTAGGTACGTGCGTTCCTTGTTGAAGCTAATAAAATGTTTGTAAATTATAGAAATACTTAGGCTTTTTATTCCAAATTTGTAAATAGCGTTTATTAATAAATGTAAGGAATGTGCTGCTTTAGTGTAAAATGAACATACACAAGATACTGAATAATTTCTGACGTAATACCGTTAAAATATGCATTTACAAAAATACGAATTATTTATTTTCAAAAATAAATTAACTTACATTTACTGACTTCCACACCAGGCAAAGTCTGTCTGCGCGGAGCAGGCATCTTTTATGTATTTGAAAAACTTGTAACAACTCGACTTTAAACGTGGTATTTACCTCATTCCAATTTAAGAGTAGTTTTTATGTAAATAGCTTAAGCGCTTATATACTATGGAATTCGTCAACTAACTCTGGGTTAGTTGGCTTACCCCGGTTTGCACAAGTAGCGTTAAGCAACTTAACCAGCTAATGTTCGAGCTAATTTTATACTTATATTTGTAGTCATAATAATGTGAAAAAGAAAGCTTTAATGTGATCTTTAAACATATCTAGGATCTTAGTCGCTTATTAGAAATTTCAGTACAAAATAATCGGAGAGGTCCTAGGCCTATTTTTTTTTTTAGATTTTGTTTAATGAAAGTTTAGTGAAAAAACCAAAGCAGCTTTTCCTAACTAAACATAATAAATTACATTTGTTTTAAAAACACTTGAACCCCTTCACTTGTAAATATTGGACCGATATATTCTTAGCACCACTTGCAGCTTTCGGGTTTAGCCCTAATCCGTTTTTTTTTCCTAGCGTTTTCCCGGCTAATGCCACGGCTCCCTGCCGCCTGGGGTCCGCTTTGGCAACTAATCCAAAGATTTGGCGTAGGCGCTAGTTTTACGAAAGCGACTTCGATCTGACCTTCCAACCCAGAGGGCAAACTAGGCCTTACTGAGATTAGTCCGGTTTCCTCCCGATGTTTCCTTCACCGAAAAGCGATTCGTCAAATGATATTTCGTACGTAAGTTCCGAAACACTCATTGGTACGAGCCGCCTGGATTTGAATTGAAAGTCGCATGCTCTTACCGCTGGGCTACCAACGCTCTTAGCCTTAATGCGACTTATAACTGTCAAATTCGTGACAGTATGTTTTAAATGAGAAATAAAAATATCTTTAAACCGAAATTCCATAAAAAAATCGCTTATGTCGGGATTACTTCGCTCAACTCGAAAGCTGCAAGTGGCGCTCAGAGAGACCCGGCCTAAAGGTTTAGTTAAGAGTTGATAATTTTTTACAATATATTATATTCCTTAATGTGCGTTGTGAAGCTTACTTAGATAGGTGTAATTTTTGTGAGAGCGAGATGAATACTCACAGGTCATGGTTCCAAACATTCCAATTTAGGACGATTAAGTTTTTTTTTAAGTTTCAACATTTATATCTTAAGTACCAACGAACATTGCCTTTTGTAAGCAACTTTTTAACTAAAGTGTAGTCTACTTCAGTAAGATAATTGTATTATCTACCTAACAGTTGTGTAATAGAGAAACTCATAGATACTTATTTAAACTTTCACAGTTTTCATAATATAAACTTGCTACAATAATAATATATTTAGAATAATCGCTAGGTCAAAGGCAGAACTAACTATTGACTATAACAAGGTATCTCGAAATAGTCGGTTCTGCCTTTAACCTGGCGCGATGATTCGAGGACGACATTGTTCCCCGTGTTCCGGATAAAGACCTCCGTCTTCCGGAGTCTTAGGATAATTTTCAAAGTTTTAGACGATTAATGACGCCAACAACGGCTACAAACGAAAGCCAATGCAACAGGAACACAGGATTCCGTAAAGGCCAATTTCGCTTAAATAATCGCTATATCCAGAGCCTATACTACGAAAATCGAACGATTGCGGATTTGTATCTCCATCTCTGTCACACTTGCATAATGGACTGACAAAGAGGTTTTCCTGTCAATGCCAATTTTCGATGTTCGTGGTAGGCATGCTGGCGTCGAGTGCACGGCATATCTCTTCCCGTCTGGCATTCAAAAGGCTAGCAGATATCTTTGTTTAATATTATTTTGTTACCAAAGTAGACCATCGTAGTAAAAAGGTAACCATTTGACGTAGCGTTTTCCGCACTTCGAATTCGAATTTCTTATGGAATACTATAGACAACGTTAAAATGTATACTTTTTTAATATCGCTGTCAGTCATCTTATTGATACCTAGATAGAAGTGCTGGAGTAGAAAAACCTGGTGCCGGAGTATTTTTTAATCGATGGCGAGGTACAGTTTTGTCTAACTCGGTAATTGATATCCCTATCACATTAGCACATTTACATAGCACTAACATGGAAGGGAGTTATGTTTTTATCATACCTTATTTATATACAGCGTGGGTATTTGATACGGGCGAATAATTAATCCAGCTATAGTACCTGTTCATATGAATCGTATGGGATAATAATCGTTAAATTGTGTTATTAATTAGGTGTAATGATTTTTCTAAGGTGCAACAGAGCTGCAATGTATGTCGTCCAACTTTGTTTGACATGATAAATGACACTGACATGATACTCGTCTGACGTTTAGATAGCTACGTTAATTAATGTGGATGCAATACATTGCGTGCTGAATTTTTATGTATGAAAAAAAAACATCTTAATTTCCTAAAGAAATTCATGTAAATAGGTTCTCGAGGTCCAATAGTAATCGTCATTAAAATATTCGCCCGTATATTACCCACGCTGTATACTGGACGTGGGTACCCTAAATAAGATGACAAAAAAGTAACTCCGTTTTATGTAAGTTATGTATAAATGCGATCGCAGATCATCGATTAAAAATCATCGTGTGTATATTACATAATTGCAGGCAATTCTACAGAGCACGTTTTAAAATTAAGTAATTGTTATTTTGTATGTTTAGTTCGTTATATTTTTATTATCGATTACCTACGTTGGCTGTGACCTCTGATAGTGACGATGGAAGGATGAGTTTTGTACCAAAATCCTTTATTTTAAGTAATTGCCATAGGATAAGTAATCTTGTTAAATAAATATTATTAAGAACTGACAAGTAATTTTTATTTAATAAATGTCCAGTAACAGAATATCGGTTCCTTAACTCTACATTAAGGTATAAGCTAGTATAAGTAGTACACACATATTTAAATTTTCACGATTTTCACACATTAATCACATTATACATAGACTAAAACGGGGCTCCTGTAAAACCTTGAAAATCATCTTTTCTTAGTAAATTCTGTGTCATTTGTTGTATAAAAAATATAAAATCATTCAAGTATAAATTAACAACTCCCTCGTTATATTTTGCACGATTTTTATTTAATTGAAACTCGATTGAATCGGGATCACCCATCAAAAATAAATTTCTTGAGTATAGGTAAAATATGAAAAGTCGTGGAATATTAAACGGTCGGTGCCGAGAAATCTACAATGTGTTAACATATTTTAATAATGAAAATGAGAAGACAAAGGTTCTTCTGTAAACTTTAATGGCCATTCTAATTGTAAATATAATAATTACATCAGGTATTTCATTTATTTTGGTAATATGATTATATTTTTTCCCCAAATTGTAGAATTTGTTCGTAAGGAAATAAGCATTTTCATGTATCTGCACACTGTACCAGTGACAATGTCATTTCATGTTTTAGTTCATAAATGACGTATGTGCTCAATCGTACTCTGGTCGCGGTTTTTGATATGATAACATAAGTAGCCAGCAATCAACAGGAGGGGGAAGCAGAAATTTAACATGAATAGCTATTGCTAGGGGATAGGGGAGATAAATAAAAATCGTTTTACACAATAAGTATTTATTAAAATAAATATTCAACTATGGCTGTGTCTATGAACGAGCGAGCTAGTTCAGATACAGTCCTACTTACCTAAACAATAATCCATTTGTTCTTAGAACCGATCAAAATATCATGATGAGCTACCCAAATACCAACTCCTTATTCTTAGTAATCGTATCAAATTTTGATATATTGACCGGGGTGTAAATAAAACCAAAAAGTTTATTTTTGGTCGATTTTTGGTTCAAACTTCGGAGTGTTTTT
This sequence comes from Lathronympha strigana, assembly GCA_949128165.1. NCBI lineage: Eukaryota > Metazoa > Arthropoda > Insecta > Lepidoptera > Tortricidae > Lathronympha > Lathronympha strigana. The sequence goes on along the minus strand of OX421918.1, from coordinate 15,046,889 downwards.
CCTAGCGTTTTTCCCGGCTTATGCCGAGGCTCAGCGAGCTGGGGTTCAAACTTAGGAGTAAAACTAAATAAATATAAGTTACAAAATATTGTAATATTAGACAAAACAACTAACATTCATCATAACAAGTGCGGACTAGAACTACTATTCTATACAATAGCCCTTTAACATTGATTACAATACATATATCATCAAGTCGTATTAATATAACAAGAGTCTGGGTTTCAGACGATTTTAAAATACTGCGACATGAACTTCGGCCTGTTAAACCAACATTTACTTAGGTTACGACGTGAGTGGCGAGCGTCAAGGGAAGCGTGAGGCGGGGCGGGCAGCGTGGCGTTAAGCGTTAAAGGGATAAAACGGGGCGCACTGAGGCCACCCGCATACATTTTCATTTGTTGAATTTGGACGCCGCACGCCCCCGCCTCCTGCACGCGCTGCTCGTGCTTCCACTCAGTTTGCATTCTTAAATACGAGTAGACTAGTGATACAAGACACAGGAAAATTCTTCAAAAAACAACAGATATCCAAAATTAGGCCTATTATGGAAATCTACAGAAATCAAAAAACATTTGACAATAGAAAAAGTAAGTTTTTCTTGTTTATAAATTAACTTAAAATGTGTAGTAACGTATTCTAGGTAGGTATTGTATACGGTAATCTTTTGGATATCGCTCAGCGAATCCTTGTATTATTGTCTAGGCGCTTATATGAATAACTTCTTTGAACACCGGGTAACAATTAATACAGTTTGAGACCTTACGTTTAAATTTTCAATAAACAATTAAAATGTTGAATCATTTAAAATGATTTAAAGAAATGACTCCGAGTCAAAAATAACAAGTAAAACTTTTCAACAGCGCTAACTTGAATAAAGTCAGAGGATATGGCGAACATGTTAGTTTGACCACTTGTAGGGAAGGGAAACTCTGGGTTCGTCCATTATGTGCCTTTTCGCCGTCTACGACTTAACAAATAAATATATAGTAACAACTGGAATGCGACGAGTCTATTTAATCTGTAGAAAGTACCAAAGACAAATATTTACGACACACACTGTCTTTTACATTATCTCAAGTTAATAATACGTGATAATACACTACTTCATATTGTATGTACATGCATACAAAAATAGATATAAAGATAAAGTTTTGGAAATCGTTTAGTTAAATCTACAATATTCTGCTGTATCTGATGTAAACAGTGTAAATATTACTCATTAACAATTATTTTCTTCTGATTCATAAAAGGGGATGCCACAAAGGTATGGCCGGCTAGGGTAAGAGAGACAGCGGGAAAGATGGTAACTGTTTTTTTCCTACATGACCTAAAAATATGTCCCCTCCAACCTAAGCTGACCCAATGATGTTGCATCATTAAATATTTATGCTTATTTTTAGTAAAACGTACAGTTACCGTTCATTTCTAAGTTAATATTTATGGCATTAGCGCCATATCGGCCAAAAATGGTATATTTTACGGAAAACAATCACATTTGTACTATCTATACTATATTAGTACTTTCTCTGTATGTAGAAATACAGAGATAGTACAAATAATACATAATACATGTCTCAAAATCCGTTCCATGACATCTCAAAATGTTATATAAATAGAAATGCACTTTTGAGAAATCCTGAAAAAGGTTTTAAGTACAGCAGAATGCAACCTTGTTTGTTTCTTTATACATGGCACATACAGAACACGAGGATTACAAGCTCATTTATATATTAAAGATTTTCCGCGTTAGCGGTTTACATGACAACAGTATGATATCCAAAGATGATATCCTGATCACTTTGATCAAACATGATCCTAAGGTCCAAAGGTCCTTCGAACCAGATGTATAAGCATTGCTCAGTTATTTTCAGTCAGTGATTTTGTATGTAACCTGAACTACTCGTACTTGTTAACTACTTAAGTTTCATATGGTAATGTCCCAAAATAATTTACTTTGTATTTCTTATACATGGCAAAGTTGTAATTTTCATGTTATTATATTCTTGAACACTTATGTTATGAGGTCTTAGTTTAAAACATTGGTATAACGTCAAATCTACGTACAACGTCAATATATCTATTAAAATACATCGCTTACTTTAACATCTATTATTGTACAACGTCTACAAATAACTCAATTAACGTTAGAACATATCTGGTACCAATGCTGATATAAACATGACATATCACTTTATTATATGACTGGTATACATGTTTGTAAGAACAAATATTAATTTGAATCGGTACATCATTAAAGGCCAAGCGCCTAAAATATGAGTTGCAAGACTATACGCCTCAGTAAACCACACGAATCTATACAACTCTGGGTTATAGAAATTTTAAGTATTCTGACTTTTATTACCAATATATCTTTCAAGTACTTCTAATATAGTTACAACCGAACCTCACACATCCACATCCATTATATGAACAAACACACGAGTCCTTATTTAAGAACAAAACGCATTCAGTAACAAGTGCTAATGCAATCAAATTATTGTCCTCTCACGGATATCGTTAACTTAACTTTGAACACAAAACGGTTATACCATACCGTTAACCGAAGTAGCCATTATGCATGTGCCTGAATTGACGATCCATTTTTTTCATATTTAACAGACAGCAACCGCAGTTACGGATAACTTTTTCAGAAAACCCTTAACCGTTCATAATTGTAATTCAATTAGATTACACTGTATAATTTGGTCATCAATATGAGAACTCTAGAACTACAAATAAAGGTCTGAATAAACAGGTAAGAACCATTGATACATCTAAATATCTCTGGGCTATAGAAACTTCAGTAAGAAGTAACAACAGAACTCCATTATGCATAATTACGCAAGTGTGTGCCGGTAAATGTATGTTATAATAAATGAATCTTTAAATCCAAGTAGGTACCCCACTCTCATTTGATTCGAGTGCGCAAACCCTAGGTATTTACCGGACTAAGCGAACAAGAACCAGTTGTGAATTGCTCTCACAAACTATTCTTAACAAAACTTCCCATAAATCCTTGAAATTTCATTCGGTTGAACCGTCAATCCCGCGCATATAATGGCTTACTCAAAGGCGTTCAATGGTCGCCCTTCTCAAGTTCGGTGAGTTCTTGCGTGTTGGCACCCTCGCGGTCGTTCTGCAGCGCACGCGTCTTCTCGATGTCACCCTGCGACAGTGACGTCACGATAATGGCGCCCAACGCGTCGCAAACCACGTTGATCGTAGTCCGGAATCGGTCACTGAAATAGGCGTGAGGAACGATTTTCGTTAAAAATATATTTTTTGCAGTGACATTCTTTTGTATGTATAGAAATGGTATTTAAATAAATTTTTTTTTTATAAAAATTTAAGGAGCTTAGTCGATTAACGATGATGTCGCTCCATACGTTCATTAATTTAATACATTTAGTTAATACATTTTTTATAAATCTTATACAATTATTCCAAAACCAAACACATATGTTTTACTAAATACAACAGCACTCAACCACCAAATACTCTACTCCTGAAAAACCACCGATGTAACTTAACAAACACCGAACAATGTCAATGCACTACAATTGAAAAAGTTCAATCTATTAAATATCTTGGCGTTGTTCTTGATCAACGACTCTCCTGGTACGGGCATGTAGAGTATGTAAATGGCAGAATACGTAAGCTCATTTGGATCTTTAAAAAGTTAAAACACGTTGCCTCACAAGACCTATTAAAACAAATATATACTGCATTAGCTGAATCTATTATGACATACTGCATAACAATCTGGGGAGGTTCATGCAAAACAAAATTCATTGATGTTGAACGAGGCCAAAGGTGCTTGATAAAAGTTATGAATTCAAAACCCTACCGATTCCCAACAACTGAACTGTATCTTACATCAAATCTTCTAACTATGCGTAAACTATATATATTAAACACTGTTTTAAGATTACATAAATCACTCTGCTTTAAACCCACATATTATGCTGCTCGAAGGAGAAAACATAAAGCCGCATGTATCCCAAATTTGAAGTCAGCATTTGCAAAGCGCCAAAATGCTGCACAGGCCGCCCACTTGTATAATGTGATCGACGCTACACTTGCTATCCATCCTATGCAGATAATGAAATGCAAAAGAGTAATCCGGGATTGGCTGAGTACACTAGATTATCAGGAGACAGAATTATTACTACTAACTCATTAATAGATAGATAAACACATATACGCTACACACGCACCCATAACACACACACACACACACACACACACACACACACACACACACACACACACACAAGCACACACACGCGCACATTTAACAGAGAGAGATAGAGAGAGACACACATAAGAAGACACATTTTTTTGACAGGCACACTATTTTCTAAATTAGGTAAATTATTATTTTAATGTATAATTATAATTTTAGCATTAATTAAACTTCACAACTTTAGTTATTGGTTTTGTAACCTTAAATTGCTGCTGGAAGAGCGGGGCCTCCTGGCACAAGTATTGCTATACTTAATAGGAGATCCCAACCCTTTCTTAATTTGTTACACCATATCTTATCACCAATAAACGATTTTTCATTTTCATTTCATTTTCATACAACATTTTTGCTAGCTTTGACTCGGGATTAGCAAGCACGACGTTGCAAAATCCCATGTCAAAGGTTGCGCGAAGAGGCTCCCCTCGGACACACTCCATCAAAACGTGTTGGACATCCTCTATGACCCCACATTCGGCACAGTTAGGGCTCTCAGCTTTCTTCATCATATGTTTAAATTTATTAGTAGGGACGTGTCCAGAGCGGAGCCTCATTGCAATTACCAGGTCTTGCCGTGTAAGCGAACACTAGGTTATCCACGGAGACTGTAACGGTTCCGGCTGTATAGTCCTATACCATATACCCTTTTCTTGGGATCTTTTGTCAAAAAACTCCTTCCAGAGGCTTGAACAATGCTTTCTGACCTGAACTAAGGCTTCGGTATAAACGATTTTAATATTATTCAGTAGTAGGAGACGGGCAGGATTTCGTATACAACCCAACTAAAGTCGTAAGTATACCAAATCTTTAAGTGCAATTTGCAGTAAGTAACTAAACTACCTAAAGGGATTATTTCGTATGGAATTTGACAGTTAACAACCGGGTTAGCGGTTAACTTGGCGCAAGTGGTGTTTCGTAAAAAAATTTAAGTTTCCATTATATCTGACCAAGTACGATTTAATCAAGTACTTAGCTTAGAAGCTGCCCATTTTTTTCTAATTCTAGAATGACCCCGTATATAAGTTCAGTCCCCGCGAATGGTATGGGCGGCTGAATTCTAATCTAATGTGTAGGCAACCAAACTGACAAAGTATGTAATTATTTTCGTTCTTGCAGCTGTTATAATAAAAAGTACTCACATCGTCGACCGCGAGGATCACACATCCACATCCTCGGCGGACAGGTTGACGGTGTCAAGTACCACCACCATGGTGACCAAGTCGGCCATGAAGCCCGAACAGAAATTCTAGGTTGTTTGGCCAGCAACTGTCGTGTTGTATAAAGAGTACTTACAGAAGCCAGTCAACCGCGAGAATGATGGAAACGTCCTCGGCGGGCAGATTGACGGTGTCAAGCACCATCACCATGGTGACCAGCCCGGCCTGAGGGATGCCCGCCGCACCTATGCTTGCGGCCGTCGCCGTCACACTGAAACATATAGTCAGGAATATGATCAAACAAAACTTAACCTGAGTAAGCTACTATAACAACAAACTCAGGAAGCAGCTTCATCGTAAGAGTAACGGAATCACTTTCCCAATGCTGGCGTGAAAGAGTGATCTCTCACTCTTTCCTGCGATAATTCCTGCTATCGAGAGATAGCAGGAATTATCTACTCATGGACTCATAGTTTTAACGATACTTTGTTTGTAATAATTCGTTTTGTTCATCCCATTTCTTAGACCATTTAACCAACCGGACTGGTAATTTTGACCAATGATCATGTTCATTGCATGTACTGACGATTATCTGAAATGGCTATTTTTTTTAAAGCCACTTTACGCTACTTTCACGATACGATATGTGTCATCTAACAAACGCAGTGCCATCCATGTCGGAAGTGTTTCCATTACGAAGGTCTTTGCAAAACGTAAGTCCTTACCTCACAGCAATGACCTTGCCGAAGGGCCAGTCGACATTCCGCAGCTGTGCAATGAATATATGGGCAACGCCTTGCCGGCGCTTGATATCACAGTCGTGCCATCCAGATTTATGAAGGCTCCAAAGATCTTTTCCTCGCACGAATGATCTTGGTGAACGACATGTCCACCTGCTTGCGGCTGCACGATGAAGAGACCGGTCACGACTGCGTACACCATAGTACCATCCACGTTTATGGCTAACATTTCGATTTCGAAGACCTTTTAGAGCGTTGATGGTCCAGCGGTAAGAACATGAGACTTTCAATCCGAAGGCCGCGGGTTCAAACTCCAGCTCTACCAATGAATTTTTCGGAACTTTTGATATACTTATCCAATATCTTCTTTTCTTTATGATATCATTTGATATTTACCAATCGCTTTTCGGTGGAGGAAAATATCGCGAGGAAACTGGAATAATCCCAATAAGGCCTAGTTTATCCTCTTATTTGAAAGGTCAGATGGCAGTCGCTTTCCCAAAGCAGACCCCATAAGCCGGGAATACGCTAGGAAGAAGAAGATTTCAAAGACCCATACACCACAGCTCTGAACCATAGGATAGATATTGCTGATGATTCGATAGTCCTTACCTCACAGCAATGATCTTGCCGAACGACATGTCAACCTGCCTAAGCTGCGCGATGAAGATGGCGGCCACGGCCTCATACAGGGCCGTGCCGTCCATGTTGATGGTGGCGCCGATGGGGATCACGAAGCGAGTGATGCGTGGGTCCAAACCCATGTCGTCGCAGCAGCCTATCGTTATCGGCATCGTTGCTGAGCTGGAAGTGCAAGGTACGTCAGGGAGGATGACTCACACTAGAATGGGACGGGAGGATGTGAGTCATTGAAAATGTAACATCCATACTCGCGCGCTTGGGCTCTCCCCGCCGTGCGAGTATGGATGTTACATATTCAACGATTTAAAGTGATATAAAACCTAATATTTTCCTTACAATCGAAGTGAAAAGCAGAGTGTATACCTCGGGCATAAGTAGCCATTTTATCCTCGACTACTATATTGGTCCTCGTGTACAAAATAGGCTACTTTATGCCCTTGATATACAATCTACTATTTCATTATCCTTTATGCTGACACTTCATTTGACATGTTGGTCCAAATAATGGTACATACTAATATTCATACTAAGAAGTACGACTATTTGAGCCAACAGGCCAACTGAAGTGCCACCAAAACCACTTCTTCTTTGGATACGCTAACGCGGTCGAGGAGTTAATGTCGTACATTTTTTATACTAGGCCTTCAGGTGGCATTTCTTGTTTGCAAACTTTAAACTCCTATAGAATTCCTTTCTTATCTGATAAGTGCAAAAATATACACCTAAAAAAGTGGTATTTTATACATTTATAGTAACTAGGCCGAATTTACTCAAACCAATTATGGTTTGAGTAAATTCGGTTCGCATATTAATGCGAAAGGTTTGTTGAACTTAGGTTTTTTTTCTAATCTCAATAAGTAATTATTTTAGTTGTGAATATATTTCCCCAGGGCCCTAAATACCCTTTACTTTAGTGACATTTGAATTTTGAATGGAGGTCATGCACGATGAACTCGCTGAATTAAGGACGATAAACTAAAAGTAGGTACCTACTATATTTAAAAGTCAATGTTTCGACAATTTTATATGAAAAATATGGCTTATATTTTACAGAGTAAGTTGTATTGGTTACAGTTAAATACTTTGTTACCAGACACAATTTAGAAAATGGCTGTCCTCAGACACCAATAAAGCCAAAAAAGTTAGAAATATTGACAGGTAAAAAAAAAACGGCTAGGAATAACTTAGCAACTAAAATATACCTATTAACCATATACCCTACCTAGAAGCCGTTCCAAACGCAGTGGCCATGACCTGCCCCATCTTCGCGATGTACCGGCACGGTAGCTTTTTGGTGGCTAGAATGAACAGGATGCTGAGCGTCCCGAAGCCGTGCAGGAACAGCCCCAGCATTACAGTCATGAAGTACATGCCCAGTCGCCCCACTAGATCCGCGAAAGAGTCTATCTCCATGATCTTGGCTGTAACTAGGAAAAACACGCCGAGAGGGGAGAGCCTGGAATGAAAAGAGATGACCATTAAAATAAAAGAAAGGGTCCTATAACAAATTCAAAAGTTTGTGTCAAGTTTCCAAACCGTCTTGGTCTGGCTTGGGAACCATTATCCAAGAGCCAACACCGCATATAAAATAAGAGGAGGCACTGCTTTGCCCAGTAGTGGCAAAGAGTAATGACAACTGACTCTTAAGTGAAGGTGCGTAAGAAAAGAAACTGGCTGTCATGACACCGTGTTGTCGGAAATCGAAAACGTTCAAGTAAGCTAGGTATGTCTAGGTCTCTAGATTTTTTCCAATACACTTTTGCCTGAAATCAGATTGCCAAAAAATAACATGACACATCAGCGCATTTGTGATGCTGCTTTTTTTAAAGCGGTTGCGGAGCTATCCTCAGCCATCTCCGTGGGTGCGACTGGACACCCATCTCGCTCAGTCTGATACCAGTACAATATTAAAGGCATCGAACTCCAATTATAATTTTATCAAATTACAGTTTTACAGCTGCTTACCAATTACGTGATGCCCAGCTTTATGCTGAACACCACCAGACCCAACACGTTGCTGCACTCCAAATAGTTTCGGCTCACCAACTACATTTAAATGACATAAAAGCAACTTACCAAATAACCCAGCCAGTGATTATCATCATGGCTTCCGACATGGACTGGAAGAAGTCCTGCAGAGGTCGCGACTGTTCGCCCATCTTTCCCAGCGTGATGCCCAGTACGATGCTGAACGCCACCAGACCTAACACGTTGCTGCCTGGCTGATAGTCGCCCTCGATTTTGTACGTCTCTGGATGACCTGGAAACGGGAAACGGATTTTAACTGCATTGAAGTATAATCATCGGGTTTGATGATGGTAACCCCAAAGGATGTTTTCCCTTTTGCGAGTGGTCACGCCAAACTTGCTCTTAAAAGCATCATGGCCCCAGCATAGTATTAAAGATGACTCACACTAGAACGGGACGGGACGATCTGTCAATTTCTATGAAAAAAATCACGCGATAGCTCGGATCGGATTGGATCAAGTGACGTTTTCTATAAAAACTGACAGATCGTCCGGTACCGCCCCGTCCCGTCCCGTTCTAGTGTGAGTCATCCTTTAAAGCTTAGTGAGTATAAAAGTATTACTTGCTTATCAGATAAAGGCTTTTAAATTATTCTAGTGGACTCATTTAAATTGCGTTCTAGTAGCGTAGTGGCGTTCTGAGTGCACGCTGCACGCCATGCTGCCCGCCCCGCCGCATGCGACGTTGGATGCTGGAAACCAAGGCTTTACGCTCTAAAAGTAGTTGGCAGCATGTACCTTTAATAGCTCCCTTTTCGGGCCCATCATAAGTGAGCTTGGTTCGGTAGGACGCGATGGTGGCTTGAGCGATGTTCTCCGGGAACACGTTTCTGAAACACGAATGGGAAATTGTTGTAGATTCGATGGAAAACAAAGAAATTTATTACGATCATTAATCACTACAAAAAAATGTTGTACCACTGAAACGTTTAAACAAACAATCCATCTACGGAAGGTCAATTTAAACCCCCCCCCCCCCCCACAGACTTTCTACAAAATCCTCAGTTACCCCCGCGACTCCCTGAAGGGCAAACCAATTTATCCGTAAGCCAAATCGCCAGCAATTCGATGTGCTCTATGACTGACAGCCCACTTCCGCCATAATATAATTACCTATTTAGTCTATTTACCCACTCATATGCCATTAAACTTCAATGTTGCCCGCTAAAATATTGCATCAATTATCTTATTTGTATACATGATCATTCTAAGAAACGCTCAAGTAAATGGTCGTCAAAGTGTTGTAAATTTTGACAAAAACTGCCTGTAATGAACTAATAACGAAATTGCTCCACTCGACAAATATTACGAATAAAATTATACGTCGTTATGCTTGAATGCTCGTTAAAATGCTCGCGTTTATTTTATAATTTTACTTTTACCCGTAACATTCGCTAGAACGCTCATTACAAGTGGATGTTCAAATGTATCAGCACCTTAATTTTGGTTGCCATACAATTTGGAGCCAGTTTTATATGGGTTTTCACGTAATTAATTTTGTCCCGCAAAGTGGAAACCCACTTGGGCATTATGAAATTTACCCTCCGTTCGTCTTTTGATTTGAGATGCCATTGTAATCTTGTTTTGTGCTCATAATTGTCGCTTAATTTTATGTTGAATAAGGAGGTTCATTGTTGGCATGGGTTTTCTTAAAACTCTCTACAGTAAATTACAATTTACTTGTGATAAAACAAATTTGTGCTACGAGAACGAGATTTATGCATATGCGATTTTGATAGGATTAGGAGACGTAGGTTTACTTATGCAAGAGTATTTGCTGGTCACAAAAGGAAAAGATACACCAAATCAAAGAGTACTGGTGTACCCACTTGACTGAATAGCCTATGATTTATCGTCAATATTTTAACTACTTACTAGGCGAGGTACAGTCACCTGCAATAGTATTTTCCGCTATGAAGGCCGCAAAATTATATGACTCAATATTATTTGTACAGCCTATAGAGCGTGTCGCATATTTTTGTGGCCTGCAATGACAAAGTTGCCAAAGCGGACCCCAGGTTCCTCCCTACACGAGCCGCCATAAGCCGGGAAAACGCTAGGAAAGCGGAAAATGCTATTGCAGGAACGATTTATAATTAAAACCATTGCGTGCACGTCCAATATGCGTTGTCTTACATACAAGTAGGTTATATTATAACCACGTTCAAACCGATTTGGGTGAGGTTTTTAAATCAAAAGCCTGTCGAGATCAATTCCAAATTCCAATGCCCGAATTCCGATGTAATGTACCCCATAAATTGATAAAATGGTACGCTTCCCAAATATCCCGAACACTGTCGTTTCGTGAGCGAGAAAAATAAAACAGGTATAGTCGCGTTCCATGCACTTTTGAACGCGACGTTACCTATTTTATTTTTCTCGTTCACGAAACGACAGTGTTCGGGATATAATCCATTTATAAATTGTCCATGCACTTTTCCATAGTACATTCGTAATGACTAATGAGACAAACTTTTATACCATTACGTACCTACTTATATAAACGCAAACATCAATTGACTCTGTCTAATTCTGTAACCACTGCAGGGTAAGAGGAAGTGAGTCGGCTAATCGAGCGCTCGCGATCGACGTAATGTCACCTGGCATTTGCTCGCGCCGATCTGTGCCATCAACATCATTGTCTCGTTAGTTCACGCTCGTAGGGCTGTCGATCAAACGTAGTGTTGAAATTAAACACTTTAAAACTGATTTATCGCGTTTATTAACACCATGACCCTACGTTTTGAGCCCTTTACAGCAGAATGCGAATTCTCCAGATCAGTATAAAAAGTAACACAAAGTAAAGTGTTTGCACAAGTAACTTTTTTGATTGACGGGGAGAATTCGCATTCTCTCAGTCATCATCTTAACCCTGTGAAAATGAGTGCTGTAAAGGGCTCGAAACGTATGATCATGATCTTAATAAATGCGATGAGTCCGTTCTAAAGTGTTTACATTTAAATTATTACATTTTATTAAAATATAATTATAAAGTTAACGGCCTCCTAGCCTAGTCGGTAGTGACCCTGCCTACGAAGCAGGAGGTCCCGGGTTCGAATCCTGGTCAGGGCATTTATTTGTGTGTTTATCATGAATATTTGTTCCTGAGTTATGGATGTTTTCTATGTATTTAAGTATTTATATGTATCTATCTATTATATATATCGACGTCTAGTACCCACATCACAAGCCTTATTGAGCTTACCGTGGGACTAGGTCGATTTGTGTAAAGTTGTCCCACAATAAATACATAGTTAACGCCTTGTTTTATACGCAGGCCTTCTAGATGCACCATTTCTCAACATCAGTGGCTGCCATATGTAAGCTGTTCCAGTGTTTGAGCAATGGTGCATCCACCCTACCTGCCAACGTTTTCAGGAAAAAAGGGTTTAAAGCTAATTTTCATATTAACAACATTTTGAATTTCATCTGTAGTTTGTCCATAATAATTTTACTCTGTGATCAAATTGGATCACAAAAACGAATGCAATTTTTCATCGAATGTAGCTGCACTCCATCTGCATAACAAAAATGCGCCATGAGCGGGTATACTGGCACTTCATAGGTACTAAAAGTCCCGAAAGTACCGAAAGTCCCGGTACTCAACATACTAATCCAGTACCGAGAGCTAACCCAAATCTTTACCTAGTACTCTAATTTATAGGGCTTCATTATGCTCACTTACTTCATCTATCTCGTAAGCAAAACTTCGGTGAAGAGTAGCAGTTTCGTAGCGGGCTTCTACACTATATGACTTTACTTTATGCTTTAATTAATATGAACCGCTCAATATTTACTTACACAAGATTTAAATAGTGGCTGATTCGTAGTAACTATATAAAGCAGTATTGTGAGTAAAAGTAGTTGAAAACTCGGGCCTAAAGTAAAAGTAAAATTATTGTCTTCCTTTTACGTTTTTCTTTGTTAAATGTCCTAAATGCTGCTTCATCCAATTACCAATTTTCTGGGGACATAATGATCATGAAATAATAACAATACATCATAGACTATTCAGTCAAGTAAATTCCCAGTTTTCCGAGTTATTCTAACTTGTTTAAATATGAGTAAAAAGTTCTGCCCATAAGCCAACTTTATGACAGGTAATTGCTTATATATTTTTTATTAATATGCCTTTACTTATATTGTAAACTTTACATTAGAGTCTGTGCGAAAAGAGAAGGCTCGTGGCATATCGGAACTAAGGAACACTACAACTGTTCAGCAAAAAGTTTGGTAGTTTTAGAATAGACTTACCTAATTATGACGATCATACGAAAAATCATGCGAAAAAAATTAAATAACACAAGTGTATCACAACACAAGTCAGTCAATTTAAATGCATATAAATATTACAGTTCTAAATCTCCACTTCGTCGCGCATTGTCTGTAGTACAAAATATGTCCAAGTCAAGAAACCTGCTATTCAACTAAAAATAGTCCTCACTATTTTTATCTCCAATTTGATGCAAATTGTTGTTTGTGACAACCCTAACAGGCGATCTGGGGCGCAGTATAAATAACCGGCTGATGAAGAGTGACGACCAGGGAACCACCGAATGGACCACTTCTCTACGGGACCGTACTTACCGCAATCAAGAACAAGGAGATTGTAAGGAAGGGGAATTAAGTTTAAAAACTTAACATGTATTGTAATTTTTGGTGAGGTACCTAAGATAGACAGAGGCGAATCAGGACACCGTACGTAGGTATATATTGTGTAAAAACTCCTTACCCGTCAATATCTTTGTAGTGGAGTATGGATCCCGCCTCTGCTACTTTTAGCCAATCCAATCTTTAGATAGTAGATTGGTGCAAGATAAATATTTGGGCCTGAGCAACCAAGAGAAGTACACTAAAGCGCATCATGGAATGAAATGTGCATGTGCAACAGAATGCAGATAACCCGAATGTGTCGACACTCCATGATGAATGGCAGTTAAATTGCTCCTAATTCGTCGTAACTCAATGCTGTGATGCGCGTGACGAAATAACAAGGTGCAAGTGCATCTAGAATTTCGCGCTAACGGGCAAAGAATAACATAGGAACATTTCACAAGTTTGACAAAAATATCAAACAGGTACCTTTGAAATGCAAAGATTTTTACGCCAAGATGTTTCTTCCCAGCCCTGTCGTAATACATGAGAGCTTATACAATTCTAAGGGTGCCTTTCCACCAGAGCTATGCTGCGATGCTGCGCTATGTTTCATACAACTAAATTACATAGCTTCGTAGCATAGCTTTGCTTATAAGTAAACGTAGAGCAGCACAGCTCTGATGGAACTACACCCTGATTGTTTATCAAAAGTCCTATGAACTCAATAAAACATATGAAGCCGTTTGGTGTGTGATTTTCCCAAACTTTATGATGGCTGTTACATACGAACAGGTAATGTAGACAATAAATATCTAGGAACAATCTCAAATACGAACTAAGCAAGCTTATACTATACTATGGGTACTATATACAACGTGTTTTTGAGCAATTTCTTTAAATTAAAATGCATTCTTTAGGTTAAATTAAGTTTATTTTTCAAAGACACCGGTATTATAATTAGCTCCATTTAGAAAATAACTACTAATTTCATTTCATCTCATATGGGATTTGCATGTGTGTAAACGGAGTATGAGTCTTCGACATGACATTGATATGTCATCATAGTTGTCACTTACCTACTTACTAAAGTCAATTCTAATGCCCGATTTACATTAGCGGTTGATGCAACATGTAATTATTTTGTATGAGAAACTTGAAAAAATAAAAAATAATGAATGCAAAAATAATGAATCCACAAACTATGCCATTCTGTTATCTAATTATACCACGCCACATGACGAAGTAAGCAAATGCTCAAGAACACTGTACATAGTAAATAGATAGGCAACGATAGATAAAGTCATAGAAAAAGTCCAGAATACAAACGCTTACGCCGAAAATGCCAAAAAACTATGTATAATATGTTTGTTATGTCTTCAATTGCGTAGGTTGTCATTAATTTACTTGGACCCCAAATGTCCATGCCACCAAGTAAACTATTGCAGGGGCCTTACCATGACGTCTTAATGCCATTCAGTTTAGTTTCTGAACAGTTCTCAGTTGCATGGGAGCGACTCAGTTTAGGTCATAAACGCCTTAACGCGATTCAGTTTAGGTTCCTAACTTACATCTGAGCAAATTTAAAAACCAAAACTGAATCGCGTTAAGACGTCATGGTAAGTGCCCAGGTGACTGTACAGGTAATTATTATGGCAGGCTTTATTACTATTTACAAATTTTACAATCAATCACTGTCCCTATGTCATCGGCAGACCACTTAGGCTGTGATCATCTCAAGAAGTGTATTTGTCGATTAATCATTTGCAAGTAATAATGAACACCTTCCTCAATTAACATTGATGGAGGGATTTCCATAATGTATTTCTTATTAGCATAGTGTTTAATAATAGTGATAAACGTTCGTCTTGTGCACATAATTATAAAATTACAGCGAGTCTATAAAACCTGGGGATGAGATAAAAATCATCCCAGAAATTTCAATCGTGAAGATGGTTTCAATTTATCACCAACTTAGAGACCTGTGTGTGATTCAGATGTTCAAACTGCGAGATCCGTCTTCGGAGCAATGTGCAGATCTTGAGAGTGATTTTGCGCTGGGTGGGGTAGGTAAACATCCCGTGATGCTCCCATAACGGCATTGCGGGTGGGGCCGGTGTGCTTTTAGTGAGTAGGCTCCTCCTCTCCCTCTGGCTATGAGAAGTTCTGGGAGGAGAGAGTTCCTCCCTCCTTCAATGGCCATCCCCAGGCCGGGGGCTAAGCGTAAGGCATTTTACACATCGACAAAAAAGGGAATTTGCGGTTCCTTATCTAAAATAAAATAAATCTTTGACTATTTAATCAGCCAGACTGGCGATGTCTGTCATTTTCTATACAAAAAGTCTGCTGATTTTTGCGGGGGAGGGGCACGTATGGCAAGTATGGCTATTCGTAAAGTCAATCTAGGATATATTCATAGTTTAAGTGCAGACATCTATAGAAGCATTCTATTGAATAGATTTACATACAAAGTATGTTTACTCATAATCAGTCACTACATACCTATTAGAACTCCTTTCCTGTTTTTTTTTATTGACTGTGAATTGTTCATAAAAAACAAAATCATTCAAGTATTGGACAACTTTCTTATTATTTTTTACACGATTTTTATTTAATTGAAACTCGATTGAATCGCTATCAAAAAGTTGAGTATACGTACAATAATAATAATAAACGGTCGGTGCCGAGAAATCGTCTTCAATGTGTTAACATATTTTAATAATGAAAATGATGAGACAAAGTTCTTCTGAAAACTTTAATGGCCATTCTACGTGTAAATATAATAATTACATCAGGTACCTATATGTATTTAATTTCATTGGGTAATATAACATATTTTTTCCCAAGTTTTAGTATTTCTTCGTAAGGAAATAAGCATTTTCACGTATCTGCACACTGTACCAGTGACAATGTAATTTCATGTTTTAATTCATAAATGACGTATGTGCTCAATCGTACCGATCGCGGTTTGATAAATATCTACGTAACGTACAACCAAATAGCTATGTCAGATAAACGTCACCCCATACATTGAGTATGATTGTAATACTTAAAGGTAAAAACCCATATGAGGTGAAAATGTGTTTTCCCCTGCGAAAAATAGTTTTCCAAAACAACGTAATGCAACTCTATATATTTTTCACAGAATTTACAGAATTTTTGAGTTTTTTGTCTAGCCCAAGTAGTTTTCACTGTAATTATTTTGGAACTAGTCAGCTCAAATTTACGCTTTACAAGTTCGTAGTTATGTATATGCATGGAAGTAAATATTGGTAAGCACCAAACCCTCTTCATGGTAACCGTGCAACTAATAAATTTCGTACCGAAGTTTTGAAAGGACGGTCCTGGATTAGAATTTGAAATTGGCCCCGAACGGAACTGTGACATGGACATATAAACGAAGTCTGCCACGTTTTCATTATTCAAAAGGACTCGTGCGAGAACAGTGACCTTTTTTTCTTCCCACAAAAACTTCAACCTATTCCTGTAATAATATATTTAGGTTAGTATAACTGTGATAATACATATTCCAAAAAGAAATTTAAAATGTAACAAATATACCATTATTTTACTTATTTTTTGCAGACCCCAAACTAGGCTGAGCCTGTCTTGGGACCCTGGAGTGCGATTAGTACCTACATTTATAACCAAATTGGACATAGGCATTATACTACAGAAAGAGTGACAAAAGGTCCCAGTGCCCAGGGTTGGGAGCGAACCAGCATCCTCCTGCATTCGCGGCAGACGCCCTAACCACTAGGCCACCAGACCACGACACGTACGGTCCGAATTTCCTAAGTATTTGCAATCCTTTCTTATTAAACGCGTTCCGCCAATCCTACAGCCCATTTTAAACTAGAAGCTTGCGCGAGATGGCCCCATACTGTAAAATTTTAAACCAAGAATCAAATAACTTATGTATTATGGATGTAAAATGGTATTATTTATGTATTTAAGTAGCACACATGAGATAAGTGGCGCACACAAAAGATGTCAGATACTACAGAACAAGAGACCAAGGTCGCTAGTACCCTCAGCCCTGAGCACTGGGGGCCTTGGTCACTTCTTCTTTCTGAATCAAAACATTTATTATCTTGTATTTTTTTTTATGGGTACCATGCGACAATATACACACCTAAACTTTTATTTAAAACCGGTTCAAAGGCATACACAACATCATAATTACAAAAAATGTCAAAAAATAAAAATTAAATTACAATATTAAAATTAAAACTAAACATAACATCAATAAAATAACATTATTAAATACATTTACTACAGCAAAACTAACCTTCGAAATCTCCCAAGTCGCTTCCCTGCGGGAGGGTGCCCTTAACACTGGCCACATTCCCCCGCTGGATGGCAATGCCCAACCTCTGGCCGAGAAATGAGCCAGCCCTATGGTCACCAGTAGACTCAAACAGCCTCTTTTTTAAAGCCCTGAATAAGTTGAGGGCGCCTGGACCCCACAGCCCCAGAGTCTCCACCGCGAAAGCCACAAAGTCATGGTTGCCACTATGGCCAGCATACTTTCGCTGTTTTAAAATCTCCGCAGCCGAAGCCGCCCCGCCCGCCCTGACCGAAGTGGTGGTTTTATTTTATGTATTTATTTATTTTATTTTATTGTATCCCTTACAAAGGCCTGTGGGACTCGGGAAGCCAGTAAATGGCCCAATAAAAGCATTCTAATGAATTCTTGAGGCCGGATAGCGAAATTATTTTGTCACAGTATCTGTGTGCCAATGAGGACGTCGCGCGTTGAAATTAATTATAACAATAATAACGCGGTATAATTTTAATTTGATGTGTGTTCGCGCTTCATACACGCAAAAAGACAGTGCAAAATAATAATTATGTTAATAAGTTTGCTTACACTTTTAACTTTACAGACGTAAACTAAACAGATGCCCAATTGTCTCCAAACTCTCCAAAGTAACCTTTATTTGATTAAAATATACGTTGGAGTATATCGAAAACAACTCATGGTATGCGTACACTGCTGCCACTAACGACATCCGTGCCTGATTGAACGTCGCCTTATACGGGTTGCCACTAACCGGGAATCTCTCATACAACTATGCATTACAGAACTTACAGATCTATTTCTAAGGTTAGACTATAGCTGTGTATTTACAAATGCTCTAATGCTAATTTAGAGACGCGGGCCGTTCTTCTTTTTTAGGGACAATGATCTGTCTCCGCGCTGAAAAATGGCTGATTTTGATTTTAATTATTATTTTTTATCTAGCGACCTGCCCCAGCTTTGTACGGGTTATTATTATACATATAAACCTACTCATACCTCTTGAATCACTCTATCTATTAAAAAACGCATCAAAATCCGTTGCGTACTTTTAAAGATTTAAGCATACATTCATACATACAGACAGCGGGAAGCGACTTTGTTTTATATTATGTAGTGATATATCAGTACAGTACTATTGTTATAAATTTACTAAAAAGGGGCTTAATCGTGTATAAACTTTGGAAACAAACCTCCGACGTTTCAAGGGCGACATTGCCCCCGTGGTCCCGGAGAAAGACTCTCGGAAACGTCGGAGGTTTGTTTCCAAAGTTTATACACGATTAAGCCCCTTTTTAGTAAATTTATAATGTGTGAAAATCGTGAAAGTTTAAATAAGTACTATTGTTACTTCCATTTCTAGTGACTGATAACTTACCTGCATTATTTAACTCAAAACATCATGACAGAGTGGTAGAGTGGTCATTCGGAAGGCTGTCTTCACTGAAAAGGGCCTCACTGTCACGGCGTTTTCTAGAAAACTACTTAAAAAATAAATACTTTACCCACATAAGAGGAACTGTCATATAGACTACTTCAAACACATATGTTGCTTTTTTAAATCACCGTCATCATTTTATACGTCAGGATCAATAATTCGAAAAATCGAGAAAATCGCGTCTCATTGTCGGTGAAAAAGTAGAACGGCCCACGCACACTTGCTCACGACACTCGTCACAGAGAAGCGCAGCGTATCTGAGAAAGCGATGGCAGTGCCTCGGACAGCCCAAGGACACTTTGTACCAAGACTGATTCTGTCTAGCATACGTAAGTTTTAAAATATTTAGGTGTTCCAATAAAGCGCCGATGGGGCAATGGTCGCAACATTCCCCTATGCAAAACAAATGATACGAAAATTAATATAGCGGACCATATACGTTCGGGCATATCCGCCGGATCTGCCAATCAATGTATGGTACATTTGTCTGTCGGATGACCGGCGGACATACCCACTATGGCGATCCGCCGGATAGCCCCAACGTATATGGCATATGGTATGGTATAATCTAACCGAATGCTCTTACATAGGTATGTATCGTGCCAAATGTCATGAGCGTAATGTCAACACCACAGAAATAAATAAATAAATATTGTGGGACAACCTTACACAAATCGACCTAGTTCCACGGTAAGCTCAATAAGGGTTGTGATGTGGGTACCAGACTAGATATATATAATAAATATACTCGTAAGTATACATATAAATTCTTAAATACATATAAAACATCCATAACTCAGGAACAAATATTAGTGATAAACACACAAATACATGCCCTGACCAGGATTCGAACCCGGGACCTCTTGCTTCGTAGGCAGGGTCACTACCGACTAGGCTAGGAGGCCGTTACTGTAGAGTCGATATTATTCTGGCACCTAACCTAACCAAGGTCTGTTGACAACAATTAGATAGGATATCTTAAAATATGCGTCTTTGGTTTTCTTCGCAAAACATCGAAAGAGCGGGACCTATCGAATAATGAATCTTGACTCATTTAGAGCTTTTGCACCACTTCAATTATTTACGGATAATTTACAAAATCGTAACAGCTATCATAATATTTCGTTTTAACGTCGTCACACCAAATTTAAGGTATCATGATCATAAAACAATAGCTTCTAAAGGAAGATGTTAGAGTCAAACTACGTTATCTCTTCCAAGCAAATGAACTGTCAAACTTTAAAGTGTTATTTTAAACATCAAACTTCTATGCTGTTATGACGTTTACTTAACACATTCACAGAGCGCCTACCACGAACCGCGAACGAAAGTATACCTCCCTTTCGCACTTGTGATTTCTCACTCAAGTGCGACAGAGAGGTGAAACTTCGTTCGTGGTTCGTGGTAGGCATTCTGTCTACTTAGTATAGACGGACACTAAAGCCGTATAGAAAAATTAACAGCTTAGTTTCGAATTCAATATCTAAATATGTATTGCATTCGAAACGAACTCATCTCCTCAGGCGGTTCAGACCCGGAACCGCGGATTAAGCCGGATTAACCTATATTCCGACATGACATGTCATCAATTTGACGCCGAATTTGACGAATCATTTCGGATCTGCAATCTTGCAGGATCCTGCTATTGTGGGCATATTGCGGATTATGGAATAACGGCACTTTGAAATACATAGGTAATATGGTACGGTGGTTATGCGGTTCGGTTGATTCTTTGGGAATTATAATGGCTTATGTTTTTGATATTTTGAGAAGTCTGTGAGATTTGAAATTGGTATGTGAGGCATTGATATATTCTAATTATATAAAAGTCTAGTCGCGTTATACATATACGAAACACAGTTCACGAAATAAATCATTTCAAATTTTTGTGTATATCGTGTAAAACCTTGTTTAAAATAAGTCCCCTCGAGTTTCTTGCCGGTAATAATCTTCTCGGGCTGTGGTGTTGGGTTAGAACCGGTAGAAGCTTTTTACGTTCATAAGTGCATTGTAATGTGCCTAAATTGAAAAATTAAGATATTTATCATTTTTATCAGGGAGGTCAAGATGCTAAATTTGTAGTAACACGAGCGTCGTGGGGACCTATTGGAATCGAAGAAAAATTAGTTGATAGGGGGAATAAAAGGTTTTGTGATGTTTTATTTTTTAGTGGTGGGGAAGCTCGGAAGCCACTACAGACTTTTCTAATGTAAAAATCTATTGCGTGTCAGGTATTGATGTACAAGTCGCGCAACGTTTCCTAAACATAAAAATAAATGTATCACGATTCGCGTTCCAGTGAGTCAAGGTAAGGTTTTGGTTTTTTGCGACTTTGTGACCCTGCCACTCCTTAATGTTTGGCTGAAATAGTCAGATTTTTGATATGGACACTTTTAAACAAGTAGTTATAATCCACTATTCCTGAATCTGACGCTGAAAAGTTACCAAAAATTTAGCAGTACTTGGCTCTCAAAAGTCAAGTTCAACTTCCGAAACTGTGCAAACTTGGTTTACATAAGTTTAGGACCTAATGAAGGTATTCAAAAGGTATTCAAATTATTTCCTGGAAATACTCTAATTTTCTAGGCGTATAATCTCTTACGGCCTATATTAAATTACGTGCATTAATGTGAAAGTCGCAATCAAAACATCTTAAATCTAAGTATAAAATTAATGCCCCAACAAAAAGCCCCAACCCGTAATTAACGAGTTTAGTAACCTGCCCGCCGCAGATGGAGTCTCGCCATTTTTCCACGTCATTTTCCGGGTACCATTAGGCTAAAACCGCGCATAAAAACCGACCGCCAATCTGAATATATTAATCATTTTCTACAAGCTGTTTATCAAGTAAAAAATCATTTAATACCTTTTTGTACCATTCGGGGTCGAAACTCTTGGTCCATGGGGTCCCAGCGCACGCAAATTTTTCGTAGAAATCGCGAAACGTCTGGTTGATGTTACTGGTGACCGAAGAGCTGGTGGCTTCCTCGCACAACGTATCAGCATTGCGATACAACGAGGAAATGCCGCCAGCATCCTAGGTACAATGCCTCAAGGACCTACTTTAGATTTAAGGTAGGTAGAGGTAGGTAGTTAGGTAATTTACACTTACTGTATATATTTCGTTTATCAAGTGATTTACTTTTTGCTTAGGCGTCGAATTAAATTCAAAACGTACAATAAATATTTAATTACAAGAAAATTACTATTTATGAAAAAAAGAGCAATTCGTTTTATATATACCTATTTCAGTTAGGTAAACTTGCATCAGTAAGGGAACAATTTTAAGAATTCAATATTTTAACTGTAGCGTCCCAATATACGAGTATCTATGAGAATATTATTCATGTTATTAGAAACATAGATTCATTCACTAATTTCTGGTGTATTTCGATAAAAACACTGTAGCACTAGATATAAATACGTCACAAACATTTATATAAGACTGCTAAAATCATTACCCGTTTCTGTTGGCTTCGCCGTATTCGGGGTAAAAAATAAATACAGTGCGACTGAACAGTGTAGAAATTAAAAAGTGGCAGCAACATCGTAGTTTCGTCCCGTTTGTTTACATATATTGATTTGAAAGGCACGACAACACCACGATGTTGCTACTTTTTCTGCATTTTTCTTTCGCACTGTTCGTCATTTTTGGACAATGTATTCATTTATATAACAAGTTTCCGTATGAAGCATTGCAATAATTGCCCTGTCCCGCTTTTAAGAATTATTTGAAAAATATTGGATGTCGAAGGCTTGTCTTATTACACAGTAGATGACTATTTAAGGATGACTCACAGTAGTCCGTACCATCTCCGATCCGATACGGGATGATCTGTCAGTTTCTATAGAAAGTATCACGTGATAGCTCGGAGCCCTCGGAAGTCACGTGACGTTTTGTATAGAAACTGACAGATCGTCCCGTATCGGATCGGAGACGGAACGGACTACTGTGAGTCATCCTTTAACAGATAATTATGCATGGCCCATACCAGAAACTGTAACTAAATACTACTATAGCTTACAGAGTTGCAGGCGTCCATAGGCTACGTTGACCGCTTACCATCAGGCGGGCCGTATGCTTGTTTGTCACCGTCGTAGTATAAAAAAAAACATAGTTCACGAAAGAATTAATCATATGACATGTTTAAATTTTTTTTTTTTTGTCAACCGACTTCAATATTTCAAAAGGAGGAGGTTCTCAATTCGACTGAATTTTTTTTTTTTTAATGGATGTTCACTCATAACTCCGTCATTACTGAACCGATTTGAATTTTTTTTTTGTTTTCTAAAAGTAGACGATTCCTGGTTGGTCCCGTTTTTTTCAAAATCCATTTCTGATGATGGGATCCATGAGGAACTGAGGGAACTCCTCAAATTTGAAAGGCACATGCATGCTGATTTGGGTGATTTCTTAAGAAACTCGAGCATTTCTTTACGAAAATCATCAATTTGGTGGAGTGGACCTGATGATGAAGACCAGGGATGGCAAAGTAGAACTGCTTCGTAATTCTCAGGACTATGATCCGATTTTAAAAAATATTTTTTTGTCTGTATATAGATGGTTTCAGGATTGTCCCGTTTTTTTCAAAATCAATTTCTGATGATGGGATCCATGAGGAACTGAGGGAACTCCTCAAATTTGAAAGGCACATGCATGATGATTTGGGTAGTTTCTTAAGACACTCGAGCATTTCTTTACGAACATCATCAATTTGGTGGAGTGGACCTGATGATGAAGACCAGGGATGTCAAAGTGGAACTGCTTGGTAATTCCCAGGACTATCGTCCGATTTTAAAAAATATTTTTTTTTCTGAAAATAGATGGTTCCAGATTTGTTCCGTTTTTTTCAAAATCAATTACTGATGATGGGATCCATGAGGAACTGAGGGAACTCCTCAAATTTGAAAGGCACATGCATGATGATTTGGGTAGTTTCTTAAGACACTCGAGCATTTCTTTACGAACATCATCAATTTGGTGGAGTGGACCTGATGATGAAGACCAGGGATGGCAAAGTGGAACTGCTTGTTAATTCCCAGCTCTATCATCCGATTTGAGACATTCATCTTTTCTTTGTAAAGAAATACCTTCAAGATAGTCCTATTTGATTGTAGTTCTATTTTGATGATGGGCTTCATGAGGGATTGAGAGAACTCCTCAAATTTTAACGGCACATGCATTCTGATTTGAGGGTTTCCTTAAGTAACTAAAACAGTGTTTTGGCGGAGCCAAAATTTTGATGAACTTGATCTGATGATGAAGACCAGGGATCGCAAAGTGGAACTGGTTAATAAACCTAGCTCTACTTATTATCCTAGTTGTGACATTCATCTTTTTGATTTGATTTATATTCTGATGATGGAGTTCTAGAAGAATTCAGAGAACTCTTCAAATTTGAACGGCAGGTTAATTGTGATTAGAGGGTGTTCATAATTAGCTTAGGCATTTTCTTACTGTGGCCATCATTTTGCTGGAGTGGACCTGATGTTGATAATCAGGGATGGCATAATGAATATGCTCGTTAATTTACAGTCTGTCATCCAATTTAACACATTGTTATTTTGTTTGTTTAAAGGTCTACAAGGGAGTTCCGTTTGATTATACTTCAAATGTAATGATGGAAGCCCTAGGACATTAAGAAAGCTCCTCAATTTTCAATCGTACACGTGCGGTGTATTGGATATTTGTGAAGTAAACTGGCTAACTCAAACAAATTCTTAATTTCACTTTTACCGGGAACCAAATGAAGTCGGTTTTTTTTTCTTAAAAATTATTTATTCTTAATTTCTTCACTTGTGTTTCTTGTAAAACCACAAAACGTAAATATTTTTATGACTTCTTGTTATTTGTTTTGAAATAAATAGTCCCGCTGAGTTTCTTGCCGGTAATAATCTTCTCGGGCTGAGGTGTAGGATTAGAACCGGTGGTAACTTTTTTTTAACATTCATAAGTACATTGTAATGTGCCTAGATTCAAAATTAAGTTCCTTGGTGAGCACCTTACTGGTGTTCGGCTGCTGATAGCTGAACGAGCTGATGCCGAGCTTGATGGTGGTGATCAGCGCGATGCCCAGCATCACAGCGTACACGGTCGTCATCATGTAGTACACGATGGCTCTAGACTGACCCTGGAGAAGGTACTTATGGTTACTGACCTTATGAGATCCAGCAGTGTGTCCGACGTGAGCGTGTCCTTGGTGAGCACCTTGGTGGTGTTCGGCTGCTGATAGTTGGACGAGCTGATGCCGGGCTTGATGGTGGTAACGAGCGCGATGCCCAGCATCACGGCGCAAACCGTCGTCGTCATGTAATACACGATGGCGCGGAGACCGACCCTGGAAACATGATGCAAATTAACTAAATGATACAACGTGATAGGGATGTCTGTACCAAATCGTGTTTTTCCGAAATGGAAAATGTAATCAGGCGCTAATGGCGCTACCAACTCAGGTCTCAGTATTTGAGCAAAATAACTCAAATTCCAATCCAATAGATGTCGTCGATAAAGTAAACCAAATTTTTCATAAAGTAAGTCAACTTTTTTAATATACTACAATTGACTCACCTGCCAGAAAGGCTGAGATCTAGCGACCCAATAGCTGATACTATCGAGGACATCAGCAGCGGCACTATTAAACACTTGAGCATCCTCAAGAACAGCTCCCCAGGGTACTGGAAGTACATGACCTCCCGCCGCGTGAACTCGTGCCCCGAAGCCCGCAACCCGCATCCTAGCAGCGTGCCCGCCACCACGCCAATGACGGTCAGGAATGTGAGTAGGTTCTCCCGGAGGAACGCCCGGATGCCGCCTGTCGCTACGGGCATATTCGGTTCTGTGGACAAAATGATATATTTTAAAAACCAACAGTTCAATCAGAGTAATCATAAATATCATAATCACCTTTCAATTTCCATCTTCATATCACTGTCACAATCTAACAAATGTATGTATATTTTTTCTCGTTTTACCCTCATTTCACCCCTCGACTTACAAATGTCGATTGGTTTCTACCTACCTATCGTAACCATTTTGCTCTGCAGTGACCAATCATGAGGACTCTCGTACTAATTCACTAGAGACACTGCATGATGAATACAATTCAAAGTTTGCAGATTGTTTTACGTCAATTTAGCTACTAGTTTCATAAACGCCTAATATTTGTCTTGAATATGTGAATACGTCGTATTCAGGTAATTCATTGACTTAGCATCCGTGTGGATTTGGATCAGATGTACTTACCAAAATCTGCACGCCTACCACGAACATCTAAAATTGGCATTGACGGGAAAACCTCCTTGTCACTCCAATATTTAAGTGTGACAGAGATGGACATACAAATCCGCAATCGTTCGATTTTCGTGGTATAGGCCCTGATTTTACTTGAAAACGAACCTAAAAT
Organism: Lathronympha strigana; assembly: GCA_949128165.1. Lineage (NCBI taxonomy): Eukaryota > Metazoa > Arthropoda > Insecta > Lepidoptera > Tortricidae > Lathronympha > Lathronympha strigana. The sequence continues at coordinate 15,020,340 of OX421918.1, read as the reverse complement.
TTACGACTTCAATCTTAATTTTCTAGGTATTCCGGCGCACGATTTTCATGATTTGGAAAATATTTCTTGTACAACGATTTTACCGTTCCGTACATGGAATGGCAATCTACTTTAATAGTTTAAATCCCATAGAGACTGACCATATTAGGTAGGTTATTTGGTATATTATCTAGCGATTGTTATATGTATACGGCATAGCACATAAAGTTAAAATAAAATAAAGAAAATACTTTGATGATGACAGAGTTCTACACATCAAGGGCAAAGTATACAAAACAGCGGTACGCCCAGCAATGACGTATGGGTCTGAATGCTGGCCACTCAAAAAACAGCAGGAAAATGTGGAGATGGGCTGACGGCGTTACGAGACTTGACCATGTACGGAATAACTACGTAAGAGGCAGTTTTAGAGTGCAACCTATCCAAGAAAAACTATAAGATGGCCGATTGAGTTGGTATGGTAATGTGATGCGGCGACCACCAGAACACATGACCAGCGGTCCTACAGATACCTATTGCAGCTCGAGGACCAGGTAGACCTCCAACAACCTGGATGGCAGTTGTCAGAAAAGACATGAAGAATAACATAGGTAACATAATACCAGAGACGACCCAGGGCCGACCGGCCTGGCGAGGCATGATCACAAGGGCCGACCCCAAGTAAATGGGAAGGAGCCAGGCAAAACGAGAAGATGACCGAGTCCTATATTTAACACTCTCATTTGTTTCATCTCCTGTGCTAATTAAATGTATTCACATTCCAATCAGAGACATTAGAATGCTTCCGCGAGAGCGGCGCTGTGGTTTAATATTAGTCGGCTTGGCACTGCAACACGTGGTTGTTAAACTATTGTCAATGACGTCAATGTACATCGATTCATCGTATGATCCAACTTCGAACAAAAAATATGAGCGAATATTGAATAAAAACAAGTGACGACGCGACTTAAGCATATTTGCAGGAGCGGAGGGGCGGACCGTCACCGGAGAACATTTTTAAATTTCGAACGAGAATTATAATTTAAAAAACTTTAGAAATTGGACTACTCTTGGAGTACAATACAGTATATGGAAGGAGTCTCCCATATACTGTATTGTACTCCAATTAGCCGTTGCTGGGCCAATGTTGGCGCCAAGCTTGGACGTTGGCCTTATCCTAGTGACCGTTCAGTTATTGACCTTTAGCAGTGATTTGCTAGCTCGTTTAGCTAAGGATCCGGTGACTGGGGACACGTGAATTGTGATCTTGGCATGAAGCTAAATTTAGTGTGCCGCGAATAGGTAAGTAATAAGAATTCGTGGTCGTAGGTACCTACTGGGGTGCTGACAATTGAACTTCTCTGCTATGTTTTTGGTTTTTTTATTGCATCAACAATACAAATACAAAACTATGTCAATATGTGATCAGACTACGGTGGTATTTTTGTTTATTGCTCGATACGTAACAGCGATAGACAACCAATTAGATGAGTTGTTAGGCCCGCTAGCTATCTATGAGTGTTACTTTCGAATACGGGCGTGAAAAACTATATGTGCACCTATACTGTACCTTATCGTTGTCGTAACCTTGTCATTATCATATGTATATATATTATTAATACTTAACCTTTTACTTCCCTCATTTTTATAGTGATGCCCCTAAACTAATATAATTGAAATTCGTGTACCTTTATCTCTGTTTCATCGGTAATATAAGAGTGATAGAGATGAGGATAGTCGACTTTGGATTCAGAATAATTCCGATGCCTGTGGTAGCTGAATGCGTTGACTTTGGAAGTTATGAGAAAACCAAACGCATTAATTAGAATAACTGAACGCGTTTCTCTACAAATACCTAATAAATATGCATCATAACAGGAGCTAGCATAGCAAAATTATAATCGTATTGAGTATATCGTTGAAATTGTCATTTTGTCAGTGCTTTATACGAAAGAAGATTAAACGAGGTGAAAAAAATCTCTTTCAGCGTCCAAATCCATGACTAGGCATGTACCTTTGTAGTACCTTTTACTCAAAACGATCATATAAGTCTCCAGTCAATCATTTCCATCATCAACAAAAATCGTTAACTCGAAAAGCGTGGGGGATGCCGCACCTTTTTTGTAATATAAGGAGTCGACCCAGACTTTTAGAAGCGAAGCTCTGTGCGAAGAACGTGGGGGAAATCTACAGACGCTACAGCGTCAAGAGAAAAAATGATAACTTTAATATTTAATAGGACAACTTTTTTATACGACTTAGTTACTGTCAACTAATATGTTGTCTTCCCGTCAAGCCTTTTGCCGGCCATATATATGTACGTTCGGGCAATCCGGCAGATCTCCATAGTGGGTATCTCCACCCGGCATCCGCCGGACAAATTTCCTATACATTTATTGGCAGATATGCCCGAACGTATATGGCCAGCATTTAACCTAAACACCTACTCCTTTGACCACGCAAAAGAGCCGTAATAGCTACCGAAAAATCAATTTGAATTAGAAATAACAAATGAACGAGTTCTATTTCAACCTACACATCGTAAACTTCACTCCAAAAGCTAGCGGTTTAATGGTCTTCCAGCCTAGTCAGTAGTGACCCTGCCTACGAAACAGGAGTTCCCGGGTTCGAATTCTGGTCAGGGCATTTATTTGTATGTTTATCACGAGTATTTGTTCTTGAGTTATGGATATTATTTATGTCCCTATTAAGGTGTATCTTTATTTTATATATATCCTTGTCTAGTACCCATTATTGAGCTTACTGTGGGACTAGGTTGATTTATGTAAAATTGGCCCATACTATTTATTTATTTTATACGGTGAACTACCACCGGCAGGCACCGAAAACTTAATTTGAATAGGAAATTAATTTGGCATACGGTAACAAATGAATGAGTTTCCCAATGTGTGTTACGGCAGTTAATCAAGGACAGTATAGCATGAATGTGCTTTTTCTATTTCGACGTAGACATCGCAAATTCCACTCCAAAAGTTCATTTTTGCGGTATTTCGCCGCACAGTGGGGCTCGCCGGTGGGAGCTCGCTCCCCGCGCGGATGTTCTGCGGAAATCTTGATTTAGTGATACGGGATCACGGTGTCCCCTCTGTCGCTCACACGTTCGCCGCGCCAATCAGGACAGCCAATGCCAGGTTGCGAAAACTAACCTCAAATTTTTTTTATAAATATAATGGTCAAAATTAACTTGCACAAGTATAGGTACATTTAAAATTTTAAAACCCTAACAGTAGAGTCAGACTACGCTAAGTTTCCGAGATTTTGTGATGATCCGAGATGTTTTAATAAACTATGAAAATGTCAAAATGTCATCCACAGGGTCATTGACATCCTACCTTACCATCGGAGTTAATAAACTGCTAAAATATTGTATAGACTGCTCCATGACCTTGACAGAATCTACAATTGAGTTTTCCAAAAAGCATGGAGAAGACGAAAATAATGATGAACTCCTACGTTGTACCCAGTCCTTTGAAAGGCCGGTCCATGGATCCCATCGTCAAATCATAAATCATAATAATCATATTATAAGCAAAGTGTATCTTACCAAATAAATATTTTTTTTTTAAATCAGAACCAATAAAATTCAATTGAATTTAACTAAAATACATTTATTTTCAAAATATATAAAGGTACAGTAAATGTAACTTACCTACCTCTACCTATTTTATATCTAAAATAGGTCATTAAGGCACTGTATATTTACTAAATATGGTACGGTAAGGGAAAGTAAAACACGTACCTTTTTAAACTTTATTGTGACAAGAGCGAAAAAGGTAACTATGTGTTTCAATTTTGATCACTGTACGTCCGATTCCAAAAAATAATCAAACAAGTTAGTCACAATTATGGATGAAAATTTATTCATTTAAAAAATAATCTCATAACCTACATAGTCGTAATCTACATAGTAAAATACATAGTCGATTTGAAAGCCCCCTTTTGTTGAACTTTGGTAGTTTTGTATACAGTTTAAATATTGTCGTTATGGTCCACGGTTATTGTGACATTGAATAGTTGTGTATGAATTATGAATAGGGAGACCTAAAATCTGCGTAGTTATTAATGAATAGGCACTAAAAATAAATGGCCTAATCTGTCCACTTCTATACAATGACACGTATGAACATTGTAAAATTTAATAATAGTATTCGCTATACTATTCTAATTATAACATACAATCGCGAACCGGGATTGTTTGGTCGGGCCACTTAACTAATCGGTATAGCAAATGTTAACTGTCATCTATGGATAACATCGGTCATTTATTATTACTTGGCAAATAGGCAAGACAACTAAAAAAATCTATTTAGTCAGTCTTATAACATTATTATATCAAAGTGTTAATTCGATGCAAGGCGGGACGAACTAGTATTTTTTTTATGTAGCCTCTCATGTTTCCCACTACTGGCCGAAGGCCTCAAGCCCTCAACCTAAAACTCCAAACTTCCCGACTTAGACAAATTTATAACTTTTATATTATATTTGTTGGGAAATGCGTCTTGTTATAAAACCGTAAGTAAATAGTGCCTGATTAACGTAATTGTTTTTTAAATTTGCTGTGTTAGTTATCGTTTGGCATAAGTCATAATGCTTGAAGTTTAGTGTGTTTTTATTTACTAATATGTTTGCTAAATAATGGCGACTAAGGCAAGACGGGCCAAAATTTGCGATATGGCTTACCCCATCATGCCTCTTTCAAAAGTTTTATGGTATACTGCTTGTAAAATTGCACCCATTTCTTCTTTTTCAGGTAACAGTGGCATGGTACAATGATATTAAAATTATATAAAAAAACGGTGAGGGGGAGTGGTCTAAAGAATGTATAAAAAAAGCAGTAGAAGATATATTACCAAAAAAACAATACCGAAGAGGTAAAGAGGTAACAGACATCATCATTTCAACTCCGTGTAAAAAAGAAGTAGAGGAAAGGAAACGAACGAAACCAGCTATTGAGAAGAGCACGACTAAGAAGAAGAAGAAGAAGGAAAGGCAATGATAAAAATTATTCTTACTTAAAATCGTTAGAAAACTAGGCAGAGATTCAACGACGTGGACCAGGGGGGCACCCAGCTTGTTCTAGAGTCGACGACTAAGATGTCGAAGATGTCTTAATGTGTATTTTCTGTGAGGAGAATTAAGTCCCTATTTTGTCCTTTATCCCCGTCTCCCATTTTAAGTATCCCGTCTTATCCCATATGTGGGATATGATGGTGTATTTTCCATTTTGGATAAAAAAAAACTATTTTTTGCATGATTAGTTAGCAGGTCGAAAGGTATGCCAAATAAAACTATAATAAGGAATTCATTTGATATTTCAGTTAGGTTATGTTATGGTTATTTTTTTGTTGTGCCTTTAATTACTACCCGATAAAAATCATTGCCCAATCAGGGGCCACAAGCTGTTAACTATTGCCCACAGGAGAGAAAACTTGGGTTCAGCTGAATAGCCCAGTTTTATTTGCATATTTATTTACTCGCATTACACACCGAGATTGAAACCAAGTTACCATTATTATTTTCGCCTTGAGGTCGAACGTTATTTTCGCAGAAACTTCAATTTGCCCGGCTGTAAGCGGTGGCGGGAAATGCCATTAAAGTCTTAATTATCTAGGTTAGTTAAGTTACCGTAGCAAATTGCGGGGCCCTTACTGATGGGAATTTATCAGAATTTCTTCCGTAAACTAAATTAGAACGTAGATGAGATTAAATCCTGTAGCTAGAGGTTTTCACATATAAATCTAAAACGCTGAAATACCAGAATTTCGATGATGCCGATTAAAATAACATATTTTGGCAAGCAGAAACTATAAACCAATAAATAATAAGCACATTTTTACTGTATCTGATTTTAAACAAAAACCTGTAATCCAAAACCGCAAAACAAGCAGATTTCGTCTTGTTGGGTAAACTTTGATTGGTTCGTACTTCATTTTCAGAAAAAAGTACACCCTTTTAATGAAAATGGGTCCTCAAGTTTCCATACAACTTTTTTTGTCAGGTTTGTAACGGCCCATACGAAATGTATGAAAAAATGCGTTAAAAGCTGACCAAAAAAAAAACGGGACACTATTTTTCTTTTTTAAATCAAGTACTTACTCGTGATTCTGGTTATAAAAAACCCAAAACTTCGTATATTTTCAAAAAAAATTAAAATGGTACCCTATTTTTGAAATTGCCCCTGAACAACTTCCACTTACGGGAGCCACTCCGAAATCCCACAGACAACATTAACATCCAAATGGCCATATATATTGTAGAAATATGGTTGGACCTATCTAAATCATTTTCATTCAGCTGAAATCGTGCAAAAAGTAGGTACGACAGGAATTGACATTAGATGACCTATTTTCCCGCATCTTTGACTTTTATTGTTTTTAGGGCGCTGACCTAAAAAATTGGTTTAAAATCACCTAAAAACTTTACCAAGTGACTTTCTATCTGCGAGGGTTGCCATATAGAAAAATAAAATGTCTGGATAAAAATCCTGACTTCAACCTAAAAGTCCGGACATTTTTGTAACAGAGATTTGGCGTAGCTTGGACAAAGCGCTGGGTACCAATGAGGTCGTTTCTAAAAATCCTTACACTTGCCAAATCCCTCCACAATCCTTACACAATGTCAAAAAACTTCACGTGTCAGGAAAAATCCTGACATATTATGGCAACCCTAATCTGAGGGAAATAGAGTCTATTCATCGCTCTGTATTCTAATTTAAAATATAAATAAAATGAGACGACTTTGGCACTTTTTATTGCAATTTGGACGTCACCTGGCAGTGGCACTTCTTTTCCCCCAATAAAAACGCCTGGCAATGATATACTGGCTTTAACAAAAGTTCCGAACGATACTTTAAAAGCTGATAAGGTCAATGACCCTGAGTGCGATGCAAGTGGAAAATTTTCGAAATTCGAATAAAAATAATCACTTTGCATAGAACGAAAATGCACAACTTCATACAAAGTGAAAAATGTATTTTTCGAATTTCGTCATTCCTCCACTTGCCAGCTGTTGAATGTCGAATTAAATAGGGACATAATTATATTATATCACACTTAACTCGGATCTCTATATATTGCATACCTTCCATTGATTGATTAAAACTTCTTTGCCCAACCACACTGCCTCACCTACCGCTGAACAGCTGCCCGTCGCCCGGGATTAATTAATAATGATAGCACACGAACTAAAGGGGTTTTGTCGTCTTATAAATTATACACCTATTTCCGCGGCTTGCTCTTAGGCCAGTACTAAAAGTACCAAGGTCAATTGAAGTAGCATGACAAATAGAAGCGTTTCCAAGCTAATACGAGGGCAAAACATTATGCACTACATCTGAGTGGTAATTTCACAGGGCCTTGCAACACCAAAAATTTGTAATTCTCTCTCTCCCTCTTGAAAGATACGTTATCTCGATTCTCAAGCGCCCACCTCGGCTGTTGGTACGGAGAGCGGCTGAGAGGACTCAAGACTCAGAAGCGGGCTAATTGAGCCCTCAAGCGCGCCAAGTGACACCAAGTGCTTCGTTAAAGTCTCTTCAAACTCGCTTACACTATTGGCGCCAAGATACAGTACAGTAGCCTTCCCACAAGAGTTCTGCAACAGTATCTCGAGGTCGAGAAAGACACCTGTCATTTTTTGACTGCTGGGATGAGACAATGACAGCTTTCTCGACCGCGAGATATAATGACGTGTCGCAGCACTTTTGCTAAGGGCTGCGGTAAGAGTAAGTGTGATTCCGATTTTTTATCGTTCGTCTGATCTCGTTAATTAACGGAAACTTGCTTTACTGGATAAAGCATTTTCAATCTAATTAAATACATTTTGACATTTCCTGAATGATCAATTGAAAGAGATGTCATATACAGAAAAAGTGACCAAATCCCCCAGTGCCCAGGGCTGGCATCGAACCAGCGACCTCATGATTTCGGGGCAGACACCCTAACCTTTAAAAACAATAAAAAAATATGTTTATTATATTTAATAAATGATTTAATTCATGCTTTACAATTGTACAATTGTATTTGCTTTGGGTTGCTAATTTTTTAAGAATATACGTAGGAGGTACAGAATCATCAAAGTACACTCAAGAGCCACGATATCTTAATCTTAACTATCTAAACCCATTTCATTACTTTCAAGTGCTCCAAGAACTTGCCTGATAAATTTGTACCAGTTACGACCTATTAACGCACCGATACATAGTAGGTAATACGCACTCTCTTGAAACTGTGTATTCACCTGTCTTTGAAATTTGAAGTTGGCCAAACTCAGCTAATTTCCAAAACAAGTGTAAGTCTTCGCTCCTCCCATTGCGGCCGGCCGCGGGGCGTGCCCTCAACAAGTGGTTCTCACGGCTGCGATTAACTTGTTGAGAGTGTTCAGACTAACCTTAGCGCAAAGTTTCAGCGCAAGTCTCATGTTACAAAAAATTTCCATGCGGTAAAATTTGAACGGTGTAAGCAACATTTTTTTAAACGACTTACCTAATTATTTCTTTTTTTTTACATTATGTTTTTTTATGGACTTGGAAATAAAAAAGGAAGTGCTTTTCGTAATCACGATTTGATACCGGATATGCCCTTAAACGGATCACCTACATTTTCGTCACAGCCTGTATGCCGCCGACATTGTCAGCGAGGTGAAACAAGCGGCTGATGTCGGTCGGGCAAAAAACCTACTTTCATTTGTCTATCCCGCTGTCCAGACTCGGTTTAAAAATGCAATGTACGTACATTTCTTTTTGTAGGTATATCAGTATTTGGATATTTTTTAAAACGGTGTAGCTATCCCCCGCGAAGTCAACAGCTCAGACAGCCAATAAATTTAAAACTCGGTTAAAAACCATAACTTACTCAAACCTGTACACTCGTACAACCGACATAAACTAGCAACGCAATATTAAATCCGCGATATAGGTCGACGAGGCTTTTTGTTCGCCGTGGGAAGTGGCACAAGAGAGGATGAGCACCGCAATATCGCGGCGCTTCAAACAGAAACGCTCTAAGGGTCTACCGCGTACGAAAATTTGCCTCTTTTGCACTTGCGTGTGAATTAAAAAGTGCGATAAAGAGGCAATAATTCGTTCGATATTCGCTGTTGAACCTCTTGGTTGCTTATTTGTTAACATTATCTAAATAAAAGGAAACTTAATCTTGTGTAAGATTAATTTAGATATCGAAATATTACTTATACCGATAAAATCATACATATACCTAAACGTAAACCTGAGCGTAGTGAGGAGTACAATCGTTAGGCTGCGTTTCCACCAGCGATTTGCGAGGATGCGTAGCGAGAGATGTTTACCTATTTTCGCACAGCGCAAGTGTTTATTAATTCTAAAGTTACTAAACAAATACATCCCTCTCTAAGACGAAAATCATTTTGCCACGGTGTGACCCCTTTACCTCCTGAGAGCTTAACCCTCCGTCCTTCAACCTGTACCCTGTGGCACCATTTCCGACTGCCTAGTATCACAACCACAATACTGCCAGATAACGCCCGCTAGCATAGGCAAAACTGTGTACTCGTACTTTTCTGAAGCAGAGATATGCATTTTTCTTACTCCTAGCGAGGAAGAGAAAGAAGAACTTTTCTCTATTCCGAATAATACCTTTGTGGTTTTCAACACTTCTCTATGGATCTAGACAAACATTTATTTCCGAGCGGCCGGTCTCCGTTTGGCCCGTTTGGGCAAAAATACTTTCGTATTCCAGTTAAAATATTTGCTATCTTAAATTTTTCTACAGTTAGTTTGATTAATATCCATTTTACCACTCTTTCAGTAAATCTTTCTGCGCTAAAAAAACGGAAACCTAATTAAAAATGCTGCCGGACGAAGCTTTCGCTACGCTAGGGCTGCGCGCCGCGCAATTTGCGCAACGAGCACTTCCGACGCGCGCGGCGTAGTGTGGACACGGCTTATAGTCGGGGAATCAAGTTACGGGCTAAGAAAAAGGATAGCGGTCGTCATCGTAGCTATGGATGCCTAGAACTCCAGGGGTGCCCGTGCCAATCCATTAAAAACTTGCACTCCTTTTTTAGGGTTCCGTAGTCAACTAGGAACCCTTATAGTTTCGCTCAGTCTGTCTGTCTGTCCGTCCGTCCGCGGATAATCGCAGTGACTGTGGTCATAATTTCTTTTTTAGAGTACCTCCCATACACGTAAAGTGGGGGGGTATTTTTTTCTCGTTTCCACCCTAGAGTGTGGCATATCATTGGATAGGTATTTGAATATTTTAAAAATAATGAGGGTTTTTAATAAGAGTTTTTGATTTGATAAAGTTAATATTTTCGGAAATAAAAATAATTGCTCCAGAAGTTTAAAAAAATGTGTCGCCCCTCCTCTAACTTTAGAACTATAAGTTAAAAAAAATTGAAAAAAATGGCAAAAGTAGAACTTCATAAGAACTTTATTGGAAAATTATTTTGAACTTGATTAGTTCAACGGTTTTTGAAAAATTGTACCAAACAATTTCTGAATTAAGTTTACCGTAAGTATATGCAAACATTTTTTTTTCTTGAGTACTTAATATCATCTCGCACGTATATTCCTTCTAATAAGAAAAGAATGATTCAAATCGATGCATATTGAGCATGGTGTCTATAAAACACTTTTTTAAATTGCCTATTGTGACGGACGGTAAACTACGGAACCCTAAACTGAGCATGGCCCGACATGCACTTGGCCGGTTTTTTAACCGCTCGTATGGCAGTGCAATTTTTAGGCAATTTGTGCCGCAGAAGGAACGTAAGAACGCGATTAAGTTTAGGTTCAGTTTAGGCTCAGTTGTATGGAAGTGACTCGGTTTATGTCGTCAACTGAAGGCCTACCACGAACCAAGAACGAAGTTTCACCTCTCTGTCGCACTTGAGTGAGAAATCACAAGTGCGAAAGGGAGGTATACTTTCGTTCGCGCTTCGTGGTAGGCGCTCTGAATCGCGTTAAAATGACATGGTAAGGCCTATGATCTGGTGAGTTTGTTGCCGAGAGTTACATATACATGACGGCCTGTCTATATGAAGGGGTGTATGGGTGAAAAACTTAAGTTAGTCACCTGTTGTATGTAGTAGTGAGCTATTCGAATAGACAATACATGTTTAAAATTTTGACACAAATAAAACAAATGCCTATTCGAATAGCTCACTACTAAATACAACACGTGACTTACTTAAGTTTTTTACCTATAGATATCTGTAGGTACCTATTTAGCTGCCAGTACGTGTCAAATACAAAACATTGGCATATGTAGTTTATTTTGTGTTTGTCAGTTGATTTGTCAGGCAGAATTAACGTGGTTTGACTCTATACTTATTTCGTAATGAAATAAGGTTTGTTTTTCATACGTCACCCGCCCAATAGTAATGATAAAAACCGGTTACGTAAAACGTACTAATTTAATTAGTGAATAAGATAAAAAATAACGTGACGTACGTTATAATGTACCCGTTATCCATTACTTAATATTATTTACTAATTATTGCTGATATTTAAAATCATACAAAAGTCGAGCGGATGCGCCGTAATTCAGCAACGCATATTTTGAAAACCATAAGTCTCAGCAGCATATTTTAAGAACCACCTTTATAGACATAGACAATTTGATGGAGAATATATTTTTGATTTAGCTTTTTGCTGTAGCTTCAACAGTTTTTGAAAACGTGCAATTTGGGACATAAATGTGGGGAAAAATCACATAATGACTTTTTTCCACTTCCGTTTTTTTTGTATACCTACATGCATGATTGCTAAGCTTCATGCTTTCTGCGAGATAGTGCCAACCTTTTGAAATTTGTTAGAATTGAGAGCCGTTCTAAAAATTGAAAATCTCACCGGTGCGGTGAGATTTTCGTCGCATTAGTTCACTCAAGTAAGTGTACCCCGCCTAAGGTGTTGCTAACATTTGTCTTAATGTTGATTAGTTACGTAAATTCATCTCACAGCTTGTGAAAAAATGCTGTCAAATATCTGTCATATTATCCCACTGTCCGCCTGTCCGACTATTCTCTTCTGCAGGTCGCATTTGCATTTCTCAACCGACTCACATCAATTTTGTACACGGGTATTGTATTTTTTGTCAACTTAAAAAAAACACAATCGCTTAGTCTTTCGAGCTAGCGAGGTCTGTGGCTATGTATATGTTAATATCTATCGGTTATCGAATCGCGTGATTTCCCAGCGTGACAATCCTCTTAAGGTGAAGATCCTATTATCCGATCCGTCCCGAAAATTGGCGTCCTCATACAATCTTTTGATGGATAAGCTTTATTTAGACATCAGTCACTGTCCCAGTGATTAGTGTAATCGTGGCTACTCTTGCGTGCGGGGGCTAATAGGTTAACTTGAACCTAATGAGGATAATGCCAGAGATGATTAATGACCCTAAACCCGTGTAGATCGTGTCAGAAAGATTTCGGATTACACTAGCTATGAATATTATAAGAATGATATACAATTTGTAATTGATTACTGTTGTAATTGGAGTGATAAATAATATAGTAATCTAATTAAGCCAAGGGTCGAACTTAGAAAACAATCTTGAAAGGCATGTATCCGTTAGAAATCCACATCTTTCGGAAATTGGGGATTTTGAGAAAGAGCATCCATTTTTGAAAATGTGTAACTTTTAGGTGACATTCTCGTTTTGCTGTAAATCTGCGGTACCTATGAAAATTAAATACCGGCCAACAATAAAGCTTATTAGATTATATCCAAAAAATAAATAGGTATTCGCCTTTAAGATGAAAACACTTCGAGTCCTGTGCTATTTAAGTTTTCTAGATTTTGATAGCTCGGACTGTGAAAATGTTAAGTACCTAGTCATAATTTCATAGCAGTTGGACGTTTAAAATAACACAACTTGCCTGGAATAGATATCGTGGTTTAACTCTAAGAAGAGGAAAATTTCGCCGTAAGTCACCAATAGTAAAAGGCGCATCAGAAATCTAAACAGCAATAACTATGTACATATAACACTCTATAACAATTTAAAATATTATCCCCAGAAACAATCACTGTGTTGAAATCGGGGAGGAGGATCATCTATTTAGGTAGGTCGTTCGCCTTCATGTTGGTGACTTGAGATAAACAAATATCTTAGGCAGCTCCATACTATTCTTTCCACGATCCGCTATCTGTCGTTTGCAATTTACGGCGTTCAACACCCATTGAATGGAACGAAAATGGTCTATTACTTTAAACGAGTGCGTTTAAGGAAAAGGACGATTATTTAAAGCAATCGCGAATCTTTGTTATAATTAGACCGTAATGGTATATAATAAAATGGCTGTTTACTTGGATTTGGTCTTTAGGTTCCCGTTTACGAATATATCTTAAATCAGGACGATTTTAACCCCCATCGGGAAAAGATGGTGGGGAATGTTTACACGTGTGTAACTTAGTGTATATTTGTTTACCTAGGTAAGTATGTGTGCACCAGTGACGAAGCGTCAAATAGTAGATTGTTAACCAAGAGCTGAAAGGCACGCATTTCCGACGAGGTAGTTTGGTAGTTTGATGATCTTCCTAGCGTTTGCCCCATGCTGTGGACGGGGTCCGATTTCCTGCATTTCTCCTTCCACTTCGCTCTATCCTGGACATCGTCTTAGGTTAACGTACAAGCATTTAGATCTTTGGCGATAGTATTGCGCCACCGCTGCCTTGGTTAGCCCCTCCTGTTTGCCAAGCAAAGCTAAGGGCTCTGTTACTCACATCATATTCTGGCGGCATTCTTTTAACATGCCCAAACCTCCTCAGCCGATTTTCTTGGAGCTTATCGGCGACGTCTCTTACTCCAAGGCTACCGCGGATGTGTTCGTTTCGAACTCTATCCATTCTGGAGGCGCATCACATCCACCTTAGCATCCTCTAAATACACTACATAGTACATATACTTCAGTTCAGAGCTTCCCTAACTATACGTCGCAATATCATAGGATATCGCGTTAATATACCAGGGGCGTTGCGAAAGGATCTACATATGTACATTAATAATTGTTTTCTAGCCTGATAGTTATAGGTAAGTACTCGTACCTACTTTTTGGCCAGTGAATGGAGGGGCGTGTCGCGAAGAAGTTGCCAACTTCTAAGAGAGCCTTAGTGAAAAGTTTGGAAAGCTCTGCTATAGTTTGCATAGTTCGATCGTCTATTTCCGTCCCTATCGCTCCTGCATATTCGAATGATAAAGAGGCAAATATACGTGAAGTAGAAGTGGATCGTAGTAGGCCACCAAAACTAGCCGATTTATAGTGTGGCCTTCGTTGAATAAATATAATGTTATATAAATCACGAAATAGTAGTTGAATCACTTCTCAAAAGAAAATCCTTTGAAGTGGAACGGTTTTTGAGCTTTATAGGGATTTACTGTAGGTAACTATTTCATTTTGAACGCAATAGATAGCCTTTGTCGGGTAGGGTCCCAAGGGATTAACTCAATCCCTTTATACAAGGTTCTATCACAGGGACAAGCTCCGTATCCTATTGTACTGTGTATTATATATTTTTAGATTATATACACCATGTCCTTCTGTAATTGGGTACCTGAAAATAATATTTTGAAATGACACCATCGAGTTGTAAAATCGCGATTAGTACCAATTTTTATTATGTATTTTATTTTAGTTCATGTAAAATAATAGTTATTTATTATGCAAGGGGGGGCAAAGTTGTTGTTTAACTCTCGCTCTATATCCTGATCCTGATACCTCCCTGAGCAAGCGAAAGATTTCAAAATTGAGCAATGAGCGTAGAGAGTGGTTCAAAATATGGAATCATGAGCTTTACGAGGATCTCAAGGCACGAGAGGTGAACAAACTTTTCCGCCGAGTGTAATATAACATTCACCTGACTATCGCGAGGAAAATAAAAACTACATATGAACACCTATAAACTATTGTTTAAAAGTCAATGCTATCAGTTACCTTGAAGAAACCATTCAAAACACAAGGTAAAATTACTTTACCACTAGTGGGCAAAATACGTTTTTTCCCGCTAGTTTTAAAAGATAACAGAGCGCTTTCCCAACTAGTTAGGTGAAAAATTAATTATATATTTGACACGCACCAAAGTAATATATCCGCGATATTTCCGATCACTTATTGACTCAAAATGCACATTCTGCAAAACAAAACATCGCAATGCGCAAGCGAAACCTAAATCGCGCATATCTTTCGTGCATGTCCAATAGCGCCTATGAAAACCATCTTTGTTTACCATCAAAACTCAACAAGTGTTTCCAAACATAAACAACCAATTAAAAAAAAAAAGCTTACCGTATTAAAACTTCAGTCCAAAACACACGTCCTAAACGCAACACAGCATTACTGAAAGCGCGTGATCGGGCTCGCGGGGCAGCGCGCGCACGGTTCGCCTGACGGCTGGCGAGTGACTGAGGTCCCGACGCGAGGACCTCGAGTCCTGCGGGACCTGCCGAGTGGGGGGAGGGGGGGTGCGATTGATCTGGGCATCCGGCGGTGCGGCCTGAATGAAAGCGCCCTACGGGAGTACTACGCTATACTAAGAGACCTCTTAGTATCGCGTAGTACTTTCCGTACAAAGGAAAATGCCACTGGATAGAGCTTTTCATCTTATATATATATATATATAATTATGTATATATATATATATACACTACTCTATGTCCATATAATAAATTAGTTTAATTGTGTTCCACTACTATTGGCATGCTAGCCTTGAAATGGAAAGTAATACCTTTAAAAATAATCATGCATAAAATAATACTTTTTATGTCGTACGTTATACCATTCTGATATTACGAATATAAATAAACAAGTAGGTAAAATGTATCAATTTAAATATCACTCCATTGTAAAACGTCTTTCAATAAGTTTAGAACACAAATATAAGAAACATAATTTTAAGGAAGAAAATCAGCTATTTTGATTTTATATAAAATGAAACAAAACAAATTTAATAACATATCTTGCGTTAAAACCACTGTAGCCATTATCTAGTTAGGTAACAAAGGGTCAGCCATTCATAGGTGCCATGTATAAGTTCCGTATCAAACTATAGTCTGACAAGCCAAGGTTGCAGTAGATTTTTTATTTTATTGTGTCTCGCTATTTTTTTCATACTGAAAAAAAGGGACGCACATCCCTGACTATTCATTGATACCATGTAACAAATTATTGTCGTTGCGTGTAAGTGTAGACACCATGGAGGTGCCATAGTGATTCCTTCGTAGCGTGCTACATAAGCTACGCCGCCTCCGCGTAGGCGCCTACGCCACCTTCGTAGCCTTAAGGCGGAATTCACTAGACTAACTTGTGAGATCCGCATCGGTCTGGTTTTGGGTAATTTTAAATGTATGATTTAACTGTAGTTGTTAGTCTCAAATAAAACTATTAAAGTAAATTAAAAACATTTGAAAACTTACTTCTTCGTAATGCGTAAGTTTTTGTTTGTGTATGATCATACTTTTTAAGTACCATTATTTACAGATGAACACCTTCATGAAAAAATCTTAAAGATGGAACGTAAAGTACTGAAATTTTTACAGAAAGTACTTAACCCATTTAGGAACCATTACGACGCGCGACGGGTTGTCGTGATGCCTCTACGCGCCATTATCGCTACAATACGGGAAATACATGGAAATACTGTATGTCGCTACATACAGAAAAAAATCTGGTCTCAAGCAAATATACGGAGAAAAAAATATATAATCTTCTCTTTAACAGATTTATGGTATTATATCATGTGACGAATATACTTTTTTTTTGGGTATTAACAGCAATATAATATTTCTGTTAATACTATAATAGTTATTGTTAATAAAATAATGCATTTTTGTAAACTTGCCATCAATAATTTACTTAAATATAGATTGCAAGTACAGGTTATTGTTAGACATTTGATTGACTATAAATCAATAAACTGTTTATTACTTACTTACTTGCTTACTTAAATCATTAAGTACGCTACCTATTCATTTAAACTAGCTGACCGGTGAACTTCGTTCAAGCCTTCCCCTCCCCTTCCCTGATCATCCACAAATATTTCAATAAGCGAAATCGGTTCAGTCTATCGGGAGTCTTTTTTTTTAAATTGTTTTAAGAGCCTTTGTAAATTTGTACATAGCGACTCTATATTAAAAAAAACTCCTATTTAAACGTCCAATAAACAAATAATAATAAGTATGCGCCATTAGGTCCCGGTTACATTTTCATGCCCTTAGCGGTAGAAACGGCGGGTTGCTGGGGGGGCGATGCGAAAACGTTGGTGCGAGACATTGGCCGTCGACTTAGACAGAAGGGGGAGGATCCCCGTTCTGAGTCATTTCTGGTGCAAAGATTGTCTTTGGCCATTCAGCGTGGGAATGCCGCCAGTATTATGGGTACGTTTGCACCAGGAATGGCAAAGGATGGGTTGTATGTAGGATATAATTGAAATTTTGTTTAGTGTAGGTAATTTAGTATTATTTTAGTGACTGACATTGTTTAAATTGTGTACCTTTAATTAAGTAATTTTAGAATGTTGAATGTAGGTATGTATTAAACACTCATAATAAAAAATATAAAGATGTATAGCTATTTCATAAGAATAACGATTATAATAATAATCGGGAGTCATGTGATGACATACATCTTGGTGATTATAATGATGGGTGTGTGAGAGAGAGAGAGATACATATAAATGTATTAAATCGGCTTCATGTCCACAAATAGATATTCAGACAAAGTTGATTAGACACATTATTCATACATATTCAGTTGATATAGCTATTTTTTACAGTTGATGGCTTCCTTTCTTAGAAATCCACCTCCTGGGAATGGACAATGACAGACCTTTCGAACAGGCGTAACCACGAGCATAACTAGTAGTGCCATTAAATTTAAACAAATACATAGCACTAACTTCACCTATCCAGTGTCACCCGTCCTCGCTCCACACGCGTTGATCAGATAGCACCTATTAATAATAATTAGTACTAATTAGTGCGACCTTTCTCAACAAGCCACATCCGACATAATGCCTAATGTGTCCAATGTCGACCTAATGTAGCGCCATCCGCTTCCTAAAATGTCGAATTCGCGTGTAATTAGTAGTGTATCTACCATGACTTCGACGTATCGTACAGTCAAACAATTGAAACTCTAGGCCACAGGAGGATTAGGTATGTCTTAGTGACGCTATAAATCAGATTGTAAAAATCTCTTACTGCTTGTCATTTTGACATGGTTCTAGAGTGGCCTAGGTACAGATGTGCAAGTTGCGGAAAGTTTCGAAAAAGTTGGAAAAATTCTAGGAATTTTTTTGAAAATTAACAAACACAGAAATGTAAGAAATTTCCATTTTACGTTGCGGAAAGTTTCAATCCCCATACAAAAATGTGAGAAGTTTCTGAAACTTTCCTATGCGAAATATTTCGCAATATTGGAAAGTTTCCGTCGGCACATCAGTAGGCCTAGGGTTCCAATTGGTTCACTGTACCTACGTACGACTCGATAACGACTGCGAAGCGTTGGTGGCCCAGTGGTAAAGCATGCTACTTTCAAACCGAAGGTCGCGGGTTCAAATCCTGCCGGCTCGTACCTGAGTTTTTCGGAACTTAATACGTACGAAATATCATTTGATATTTACCAAACGCTTTTCGGTGAAGCAAAACATCGCGAGAAAACCGGACTAATTCCAATAAGGCCTAGTTTACTCTCTGGGTTGAAAGTTCAGATGGCAGTCGCTTTCGTAAAACTAGCGCCTACGCCAAATCTTGGGATTAGTTGCCAAAGCGGAGCCCAGGCATCTAGAGCCGTGGCATACGCTAGGAAAAGGCTAGGAAGAATATGAAGACTTAGCTTAGCAAATTTATATATGCCATTTTTTAACCAACTATAAACCGCCTTGAATGTGAATTAACTCAAAATGATGTCAAAAGTATGCGTATCTGTTCATAACTTTAAAATTACTGAAACAAAAAGAAAAATACTCAAAGTTACGGAGAAATACTTAGAAAAAATACATCTTTCAAATTCCGCGTAATTTTTTTAAGTCCTAACAGATCGTCATATTTGGCAGTACCCCAACAAGTTGAGCAAAACAAGGGCACGACCGTAAAATTAAAATTTATGGAAAACATACGAGGAATTTTAGGAAACATCATATCAACATACTAACTACATAAGGAAGTTTGTAATTCCATATTTATATGGAATTGTTTGAAACTTACGTACATACATACGGATACAAAGTTGCGCGGAGCGTTGGTGGCTCAGCGGTAAGACGTGAGACTTTCTATCCGAAGGTCTCGGGTTCAAATCCTGCCGGCTCGTACCAATAAGTTTTTCGAAACTTGTGTACTTACGTAATATCATTTGATATTTACCAATCGAAATTAAACACTTTAGAACGGATTAATCGCGTTTATTAACACCATGATCCTACGTTTCGAGCCCTTTACAGCACTCGTTTTCACAGGGTTAAGATGATGACAGAGAATGCGAATTCTCCCCGTCAATCAAAAAAGTTACTTGTGCAAACTACCTACATACAAAAATATAAAAAAATAATTTAAAACATAAAAAACAAAGGTTGGTCTACAATGCCCAGAGGGGCTTATAAAACTAGTAATACATAGCCTGAACGGCATTCTATAATTAAAATAAAAAACGCGATTAATCCGTTCTAAAGTGTTTTATTTCAATGAATAACAATCGCGGTAACAGAAGACAATATTATTTACCAATCGCTTTTCGGTGAAGGAAAACATCTTTTACTCTCTGGGTTGGAAGGTCAGATGGCAGTCGCTTTCATAAAACTAGCGCCTACGCCAAATTTGGGATTAGTTGTCAAAGCGGACCCCAGGCTCCATGAGCCGTGGCATAAGCCGGAAAACGCAAGGGAGAAGAGAAGAGAGATATACGGTTACAAAGTTACATACAGGGAGGAACAAAAATTCCAAATGATACTTCTTTCACCAGCGAATAAAGTCAATGAGCCTGAAAAATTTGAAAATTTTCTTAGCCTTTATTTTATAATTAGTAATTTTCTTTAATGTTATATATTACCATGTCGTACCCTAATCAATTGTGTGTAATCCGGAAATTAGAAGGTAATAACTTTGCCCAATTTGACTTTTTGACAGAAAATGGCCTCCCTTATAAAAAAAATGTTTTCAGTTCTTGGAGTAAAGCATCATACTGACTATGCTATATGGAAAACAGGTATAAATGGTAATATTTCAGTAGGAGGATATCCTTGTAAGAATAAAACATCGTTTAATATTGTAAATATTGTTGTGCGTTTGTCATAGAAAATCGTTGAATATTTTCAAAAATTGCTGGACAAAAATCATAGGCACTGTTTGATTTATAAATCGAAAACATATCCACACCCTGAGGTTTTACTACGGTTTTATTGTTTTTCTTTAATATTACATATTCCGTTTATTGGTGTAAAGTTATGGCTTGACAATCAGCAGTGGTTTTAGGAATAGGCCTAATCATGCATGCCCAGATTTTATCGTGTAAGTACAGGCTGTACATGTATGGGGCGCCTCCCCTAAACATTTTTTTCCCCTCACTACCTCGGAAAGCGCCGTTTTGTCCTTTAAAACTAGCGTGGAAAAACGCATTTTATCCACATGTGGGGCAAAGTAATCTAATTCCTATCACTTACCACCAGTCCAGTATAAGTGAGTCCTATATGCCCATAGTAAATATGCGCAATCGGAGGTCACACCTTAAATTGGTCATGTGATCATGTCTTATCCCGCACTTGGTAAGCTGTTGGCAATATCTAAGTATCAGGAGCGTACTTACTCTATGACAAATTTTGAAATTGATTTTTGATGGTTTCTTCAAGATAACTTACATGTGGATAAGATTTATAATCGTATGTAGTCTGTATTTTCCTCGCAATAGTGAGGGGAAAAATATTGTATTACACTCGGCGGCAAAGTTTGTTCAACTCTCGTGCCTTGAGACCCTCGTAAAGCTCAAGATTCCAGTTATTGAACCACTCGCTACGCTCGTGGCTCAATTTTGGAATCTTTCGCTTGCTCGGGTCTCAATATAAGCCCGAGAGTTAAACAACAACTTTGCCCCCTTGTATAATAAATAACTTATAGCCAAAACTAAGTAGTATATGCCCGCCCTGTTTCTTCGCGTTGGCAAAAAAGGAAGGCATATATAATATTCTTTGCATATATACCTATGATAGATATAGTCGGACAAACCAAGGCTGCAGTATATTTTTTTTTAAATTATGTGCATTCCTTTTTTTTGGTATGAAAAAAATGAAAAAAAATCCTATATGCATAGGTACATTAAAAAAAAATCTATTATAATGTAATATAGGCGTCAGCCAAGTGGCAAATGTATGATTCGGACTTACTTTACTCTTTGGTCTACAAGCTGTCAACTAAACGTCATGGTGCTTTTACATGCTCGGGCTCTCGGCCGAATGATTCGGCCCACCCTAGTACACGCTCATTCGAGACAGACTATATAGATAAAATTTAAGCCAGACCATAGACAATTTAAGCTTTTTCAGGTAGTTTCGGTGAGTTAAACGGTGTTTTAAATAGCTTTGGTTATTGAAACTATTTAAGACACTTTTTAAATAGCTTTACCCAAAGTGAAATTATTTAAGACACCTTTTAACTCAACCAAACTACCTGAAAAAGTACTTAAATTGTCTCTGGTCTGGCTTAAGTTTTTTCTATATAGTCTGTCTCGAATCATCGTGTACTAACATGGCCGAAACATTCGGCCGAGAGCCCGAGCATGTAAACGCACGGTCAAACTTACGTCGCAGTTCATAGTTTCACTGAGTCCGTATAACCGTGCGTTTACATGCTCGGGCTCTCGGCCGAATGTTTCGGCCATGTTAGTACACGATGATTCGAGACAGGCTATATAGAGAAAACTTAAGCCAGACCAGAGACAATTTAAGTACTTTTTCAGGTAGTTTGGTTGAGTTAAAAGGTGTCTTAAATAATTTCGCTTCGGGTAAAGCTATTTAAAAAGTGTCTTAAATAGTTTCAATAACCAAAGCTATTTAAAACACCGTTTAACTCACCGAAACTACCTGAAAAAGCTTTAATTGTCTATGGTCTGGCTTAAATTTTATCTATATAGTCTGTCTCGAATGAGCGTGTACTAGGGTGGGCCGAATCATTCCGCCGAGAGCCCGAGCATGTAAAAGCACCATAAAAGGCAGCCAAATAATCGGTAGCCCAATAATTCGTGTCCATTTTTTTGGTTGCGGATTATTGGGTTGCTGATTATTGTACTGCAAAAACTGTGGCTTCGGATTATTGGCCCGCTACCGAGCTTGTCCGACCCGATAAAAGGCAGCCCAATAATCGGCGACCCAATAATTGGCGACCACGATGTACATGGATTATTGGGCTGCCGATTATTGGCCTGCTTCGAGATTGCTTGACCCAAGAAAAGAAAGGCAACCCAATAATCGGCGACCCAATAATCCATGTACATCGTGGTCGCCAAATATTGGGTCGCCGATTATTGGGCTGCCTTTTCGCGGGATGCGAAAAAAGTCGGTTCTGGCTGTTAGGTCACAGTTCTACCTAACACTCCTCCTCGCTTCGCTCGTCGTCGTACCTAAACCGACCTGCCTTAACATTCGATCTAAGGAGTCTGTATAAAAAGCAGACAAATAATCGGCAGCCCAATAATTCGTGTCCATTGTTTTTGTTTTGGATTATTGGGTTGCTGATTATTGTACTGTAAAAACTGTGGCTTCGGATTATTGGCCCGCTACCGAGCTTGTCCCACCCGATAAAAGGCAGCCCAATAATCGGCGACCCAATAATTGGCGACCACGATGTACATGGATTATTGGGCTGCCGATTATTGGCCCGCTTCGAGATTGCTCGACCCAAGAAAGGGCAGCCCAATAATCGGCGACCCAATAATCCATGTACATCGTGGTCGCCAATTATTGGGTCGCCGATTATTGGGCTGCCTTTTCGCGGGATGCGGATTAGTGGCACCCGTTTTGGTGCTTTTATGGTGCGTTTACATGCTCGGGCTCTCGGCCGAATGATTCGGCCCACCCTACGACATGCTCATTCGAGACAGACTATATAGATAAAATTTAAGCCAGACCATAGACAATTTAAGCTTTTTCAGGTAGTTTCGGTGAGTTAAACGGTGTTTTAAATAGCTTTGGTTATTGAAACTATTTAAGACACTTTTTAAATAGCTTTACCCGAAGTGAAATTATTTAAGACACCTTTTAACTCAACCAAACTACCTGAAAAAGTACTTAAATTGTCTCTGGTCTGGCTTAAGTTTTCTCTATATAGTCTGTCTCGAATCATCGTGTACTAACATGGCCGAAACATTCGGCCGAGAGCCCGAGCATGTAAACGCACGGTTACATGTTCAGGCTCTCGGCCGAATGATTCGGCCTACCCTAGTACACGCTCATTCGAGACAGACTATATAGATAAAATTTAAGCCAGACCATAGACAATTTAAGCTTTTTCAGGTAGTTTCGGGGAGTTAAACGGTGTTTTAAATAGCTTTGGTTATTGAAACTATTTAAGACACTTTTTAAATAGCTTTACCCGAAGTGAAATTATTTAAGACACCTTTTAACTCAACCAAACTACCTGAAAAAGTACTTAAATTGTCTCTGGTCTGGCTTAAGTTTTCTCTATATAGTCTGTCTCGAATCATCGTGTACTAACATGGCCGAAACATTCGGCCGAGAGCCCGAGCATGTAAACGCACGGTCACTCATTCATTCGCTTCGCTGATATTCGTGTTTTTGTTTACCGGAAAATGTGTTTTCTGTGCTTGGTTTGATTATATTACTTATATTAGTATACCTTAACATATAATCGTAAATTGTTACGTATTAAAAGTGTAGTAATAATAAAATAAAACACCCCATTAAATAAAGTTTATCAAGCGATCTGAATACTAGTTCCACAAGTATGGCATCACGAAAACATTGGGGTGAATTCGAAGACGAGGAACGCGATGAATCTATACTGCAAAACGTAAACTTCAATCCGATCATAGAGCTTGGCATGCAGAACATTCCTGAGATACCCATTTCCGTGAAATCGTCGCCAATCGAGTTGCCCAAGCCGAACCTTATCACCCACACAATACTGCTGCATTCATACTCCAGGCAACTCTCCGCGATACTAGAACAAACCGAAAACGCTGTCTTTGAAGGCGCCCGACTCGACCCTATGAGCCTCCCTACTATGCCACCAGAACCACCTCTACATATAGAACACTCATCAAGGCCGCCTATTAACTTTCTCGAAAAAGAATACTGTGACTTCTCCCTCGGTAAAGGCCCAGTCATTCTTCCGTTCACTCCAGAAAGCCATCAAAGAGCATTGCGTCAATGTGCAGCCATTGCTTTAGGACACATTGGTGTGTCAACTTGTACCAACACAGCTGTCTATGCTTTAGCAGATGCTTTGGACTTCTACCTTACAAATATGTGCAAGCTGATGAGAACTGTCGTGGACAGAGAGGCTAGTGGACTAAAATCTGGCTTTCCTGATGTAATTCAAAAGGTGTTTGCTGATCTAAATGTTGGGCATCTCGGGGAATTTTATGAAAACAGAGTTGTCAAATACCATGATAAGATTAAAAGTCGATGTATTAAGTTAAGATCTCAATGTGAGGCGTTAGCTGTTGGTGACATTGCTCCACAGCTAAAGCTAGAAGAAGTTCCTGAATTACATTTCCCAGCAGCTCTTGATGGAGCTTTCACTCCATCATTGGAGCCAGGGTTTCAGATGCTGCACAGCTTAGAGCAGGAGCAATTACAAGGACTAGACCTCCTGGACACAGTGTCTACTGATGACATAAAAGTAGAAACTATGGAATTCTCACAGCCTGATGCTGCAGTCAAATTGTTATCTTTGTCTCCTAGTGCCAAAAAGAAGAGAAAATAAACCCTATTTAAATTTTTTGTCTAATTTAGTATGTATTTCTCCCTTTATATTTAATATTTAAGCCTTTAATCGGACATTTCATTCATACATTTGTCCCTTAGCTACTTCTAAAAGTATGTGCATTTTAAAAATGCACATTTTTTGATGGACAAACTGATTTTTAATGGGTTTTGGTTGTAGTAGTTCAAAATGCTAAATTAATAATAACACTTGATGCTTGATTGGAACACTTCACAACATATGTATTTGTTAGGGTTGAATCTTTGACTAACTTCCCGTTTGCGATTAAGCTGAAACTTCACATGCTTATGTAGGTTGCATGACAATACAATGTTCTGCTACCAAAGTACAGTCAGTGACAAAACCTTGTATGAAAAATTATTTTTTTGACAAAAAGCTTATAAGCACTTTTCTTTGATAATCTTTACCCTAATATGAACACCAGACGGCGAAGGAATATTTCAGCGAAATTGTACTCGAGTCCCTCGTATTCTTATTGCATTGGGGAAGCTATTGGCTGTAGCCGTCATCAGCGCCCATGGCGAGATTTTTGCGATGACGACCATCTAAGACTAAAAACCATTATTGAACTTTGAATCAACTTACTACTACTACCTATAAATAAACTGATCTACAGAACGGATTTTGGAGAAATAGAAGAATTTGAACTTAATATTTCATTGATTAGGTAGATGTCACTATATTGTAATCATAAATATGAGTAGGTAATAATTTGTAGATTCCAAAGATTTCTTCTATAGATAAACAGATGATAAAAATATGTCAAGATTTAAATGAAAGACTACTTTGTAACATAGCACCAAATAATTTATGTACCAAATGAAATGAACAATTCAATTCAATATAAACCATAAGATTGGCGTGAACATTCTGATTCAATTCTCATAATAATAAACATTTATGTACAAATCCCAAGCAATGGTATGTCAATAAAAAGTAAAAAATTTGATCACTATTGGAATACTATTAACACACTGAGCGCCGGGAACCTGCTAGGAGAATTCTCTGTGGGTGATCGCTTTCCACTACAAAGCGGGAAAACCACGGAATCGGCTACGAGCGTAGCACTCGCTGGCACTCAATGTGTTAAATTAAATGTCAAACTTAAAATATCCAGACCACAAATAAGTAACATCAAAACATGTCTATAAGTCAGCTGTAGAGGTAGCTACTTAGCATAAAGATGTATAATAATATATTTCTTGTCACTAGTCGCCATGGTTACGGTCTCCTGGGTCACTTTTAATATCACGGTTTTATGGTTATATTCCCTATCCATGATGAGCCATCTACCAAGCATGTCAGTAGAACATACTACAATGTTTCTTCTAACAAACTGTGCTGCATTTATCCCCTGGCTGGCAGGAACAGAATAACAACAAGAAATAGTTCATTCACCTGTCATACACTGTGGCCTACTGACAGTTGAATACTACCTAGACGATGGAGAGCCTAGTAGAGTAGACTAACAAGTGTAAACCCACTCTTATATTGAAAGTCTTTTACATGCAGTTTTCATGACATGGTTTTGTGCAGCTCCTTTTCAATGATTTATCATGTATTTACTTTTGCTAACTACATTAATCATAAAAAGATTTAAATGCAATTGTAACATGGTGCATGGTCCAAGCTATCACAACTTTTACTTCTATCACATAAGTACGCACTAAAGCACTTGTGGTTGGTTTAATGATTCTTATACAATAATGACTAAATTAATACGAAAACTTAATAATATGTGGAATGAAGATCAAGTTATTGGGCCCATAACAGCAGGGTAAACAAAAATAGGCATCATTACTATACAACCTTAAAAGTGACTTAAGTCCATTTTTTATTAAAACACTGCTGTTTAAATAAGGAGTAGGACATCCTCACTCTCATGAGTTTGGTAAAAAGTAACAATGAGTAGATTTCTGACAAATAATTCACATGAAAATATTTTTCTAAGATTTAAATAAACCATATTATACATTTTTATACATGTGTAAAGATAAAATTGATTTTAGCAATTTTCATGGTAAAATGGCAATCATGGTGTTCTTGACCATGCTTACAACTTGGAAGAGCTTATAGGTACTTTTAGGAAATCTGCTCACTGCTGGTTTATATAGTATTACTTATTACGACTACCTTATATGAAGAATGTAAATTACTACCCAATTTGTGTCAACATAAGCTGCTATGGACAAGATTAACTATGAACTAAAACTTATTCACAAGCAAACCACTGCAGTCCGTCACTTCTTCTCTGGATCAGTGGTCTTTTTTCGACGGAACAGCAAAATGTGGGGCTCTGAAAGAATAATATCAGTAATAATAATTAGATACACATATCACAAACGAAAAATAATAATATTTCAATAACAGAAAAAATATTATGTCAAAAGCAATATATTTCATCTGTATGAAAGACAGGAAGAGACAATAGTTCATTACTGATTATATTATATTTGAAACATCCATTACAGATTCCTAACCTGATGCGTAAGTTGTTTATCATGGCCTACCAAAAAAAAAACAGTGAGGGGATTGTTTTGTTGCAACCAACTTGATATTATAACATAATATAACCATATAAACAGCACCATTTTACTTTTTATTTACAAGCTACCTTAAATCTAAAATAGGCCCTTGAGGCAGTGTACCTAATATGCTGACAGCATTTCCTAATCATATTGCAATCCACCAGCTCTTCAGTAACCACTAACTTCAACCGGACATAAATCAACTTGATCAACTTATCAACATTATAATTTTGGTTGCAATTTAATAACTGCTCTTTTATATCAGGATACCGTAGAAAGTTCTAGAACTGAATATTGTACTAAGGTTCTCAATATACAATAGAACATACAGTTCTACCATAATAGTTTCTTTTTTCAATCTATTATTTTTTATAATCATGGTGGTATAATACAAACACTTAAACCATGTATAATTTACTTCAATTATTCAATTAAGTTATTTGTTACCTGGTTGGTGCGTCATGTAGTGTACCCATCCATGACTTTGCTGCACTCCAATACCTCGCCACTCTTGTTCTGACATTAAATGATTCTTGGGTACTAGTTTCACCATTTCCTTTGGTAACACCACATGTCTAAAAACACATTTAAGAAAGTAATTGTTATTCATTGAATGTGTGATCACAAAACACTTGCCAAATGAATAATAATATAATTCAACCAACAGTAAATAAACGAAACTGAAAACCGAGATGATACTGATGGAACTTAACTATAAATATTTTGAATAAACAGTGAAGTTCTATAATAATAGACATGAGCTGATGAATAAGGATATTATTATGTGAACTACTGAAGCTTACGGTTTATTGAAGTAAGTCAAGTTCAAATAGTCTCGTGTTCGAGAAAGCCCAACGCATACTATTAAATTGTTAATGTTTATTTACCTGTATTCGTGTTCCTCGTCGTAATACTTGTCCGAATAATAAATTTCTGCTGGCATGGTGAAAGTTATAAGGAAATCAAATTTTCAACAAAGTCCCACCACTTATCCAGAGCACACTTTATATTGTCAACTAAAATAAAGAGTTTTTTTACAAGATGTTGGAGTTCCACTTTCGCGAATCTTGCAAACAAAGAAATAAGGGAAAAACTCGAACATCACACCGCCGAATACAAAATTCGACAGGAAAGCGTTTAACTTAACGAATTTGAAATTCGAAATCTCTGAGACTCTGACGTTGCCAGTATTGTTGCGCATGCGGCGATATTTTTACGGAGGCAACCCATAACATAAAATTCAAATATAATTTTACAACGTATTTTAAATTATATATTTTAAAGTATGTATATTACTGCTAAACTAATTAATTATTATTTTCTATAATATAAATAACCATTGTTAAACTAACACCATGACATGCGTAGGACTGATAGTGAATGAGACCTTTTTTTATATGCTAGTGTTGTACGGCGTGGATATACGCCGAACTTCGAAAATGTAAATTCTTTAGAGGAACCGAAACCAAATCCTACTATTTAAACGGTTCGTTTACAACTACATTTTCTCTGCAGAAGGTGTACAACGAAAAGCTAGATGTAATAAGCGCTTAGCGCTTCTATCAATTCATATTATATATCAATTCGTAGTGCACCTAATGGCGACTCCCCACAATGGGCCATGAGGGGCAATGATAAAAAATAAAAATAAAATATCTTTATTTCAGAACAATTATTCTATAATTTGTTAATTCATTTTGTACTACATACTACTTGTTAGCTTATCTAATAATAATAATAATGATTGACACACAACGCAGGGCAGCTTGTGGCGAGCTGTTGGGGAGTAGCGACCCCACGTACCTGAGCGCTCCTGGGAGACTCCGTCGTCCGACCAAGTCCTCCGCCTCTGGCTTGCCTTAACCGGCCGTCCAGAGTGGGGTCGCGAGAGCTGTGTTCTCGAGGGTAGATGTGGAAACCTAAGTAGCGAGTTGGCTATATGTTTAAAGTCCAGTGACACCTCTCTACCCCCAGCCCTCATACCGGTGTTGCCCTCGAGCCATCCTAGATGTCGCTTTTTGTGGGGGCCCATCTTATGTGGGCGAGTCACCGTCTGCCGGAAATAAAATTGATTACTATTTTGTTAGGCAGACGTCCGATTTTTTTTCTTCTCTCCATAACCCAGTATTTAGTCCACCACTTTCACCTAATAGTCCAGTATATTTTAGATTCCATTAAATCTCAATAGTCTATACACCCTGGCGGGTGCTGCCTCTGCGTGCGTCCCATGACTCGGGCAGGTGCAACATCCGCTCGGTGTACCCCTTACATTTCATTAAATTGTCGAGAGGGCCTCTGCGTGTTGGCTTCGGCTCCGCGTACGCCTCCCAAAGGTCCGGAACACCATTGTTCCGTGCTGGGAAAGACATGATTGACACAATAAAATAATGAAATCACAATTTATAGTTGAATTGATAATTATTAATTGTACTGAGAATAACAATAATAATAAATATGCATCATTTGAAATACAGGAATAATAGATGTCAAATTACAATTGTCATATAAATAATGATTTCATGTCACATTTTTTTATAAATAATAAAAATTCAAATATAAAAACTAAAATAAAAATTCTAATAATAAAAAATCAAAATATTAAGCGCATTAATCAATAATTTTAACACAGGATGGAAGTGTCTGGACTGTCGGCGATGACATTCAGTATCCCGTTGTCGCTACGTCGGATGCGGTTTAGTATAGATGCGACCCGCTTTCGCCTGATCGCATAAAAGTCGTCAGTATGCACCTCAGCAAACATTGCTGATGTGCTACAGAACCGTGGCAACCTCAACAGTACTCTGAAGGCATCATTAACTGGACACGAAGAGCGTTATAGGCTTTCAGCGTGTAGTTGACCCATAGGCTACCCGAGTAAAATACTTGACGGAACGCCTTAAAAAGGGTGATTTTAACTTGTTTTGAACAACGGGCAAACCTACGAGCCAACATGATGCTTCTGACTGCTAAGGCTCTCCGTTCCCTCTCAAAATCGAGGTCGTCTTTGAGGTCCTCCGTCACATAGTGCCCTAGGTATTTGAACTTCGAAACCCTTTGTAACGCAGTATCTTCCTGAGTGCACTGACAGAGGGGGCCAGCAGCACCATATCGTCGGCGTAGCTGATGTTGTTAACGCTGACGCCGTCGACATAACACCCCACCAGCATTCTGCTGAGCTCCTCTATCAGCCCGTTGACATATAAGTTGAAAAGCTTTGGTGATGTTAAACCCCCCTGCCTCACACCGACCCCCAGGATACCATAAGACATCATGTCAAAAGCCTTAGAAAGATCGAGGAAGCACCCATATACAGGCGTGCTCCTGTCCGTGTAGTACTTGACGGTATGCTTCAAGCTTAAAATGGCGGTCTCGGTAGATAATCCCACTCTAAAACCAAACTGCGCATCATGTAAATTTAAATATCTACCAAGTCGCAAGTCAAGCACACCGTCGAGCACTTTAGCTATTATTGTGGCCAATGAGATGGGCCTATAGCAGCGAACTTAAAAAACATGGAAGACTAATAAGCTCTAAATAATGACCCCACAAAACGCACGCCACGCGAGGCGGGGCTTACACAGGCACGCCAGCGTGCCGTTTAGTATACAAATGGCCGTCAGCGATGTGGTCAGTTTGACAGATAGCGTAAAATTTAATAATATATAATAAAAATGCCCTGTTGCGCTGTGAAATGGTGTCGAAGTCGCACGGATAAACACCACAAAAAAGATGGCATTACTTTTCATTTGTAAGTAGTTATTTTACATATTATTTTAAATTTCTTTGATCCGGGACAATTTCATATGGGGATGGTGTTATGCCAACTTTTGGACAACCATTGAAATTATAATACAGGGATATATTTTTTATTATAATTAAATTAGTTACACTCCCGACGTATCAAACAAGTGAAATAAATAGTGTATCAGTGTAATCAGAATTTATATTTTTATGATTAAATATTAACATAGGTATTTTTCCAGATTTCCGACCAACCCTTATATAAGGGAAATGTGGACCAATGCCGTTAGATTAGAAAGGTATGATCGAACATGGCAACCGACCAAATCCACAAATATTTGTTCTATGCATTTCGACGAGGACGATATGTACTTGACACATAAAGGATTAACAAATTTAAAAAAGGGTTCAATCCCAATTTGTACGGTATGTTTAAAAAAAAACTTATTATACAACAATACGGAATACCTCAATGGCTCAGCTAGGGCTTTAAATAACCGGACTCCAAGTTTAAGATTTAGGTGTAGATAGTGTAGTGAAAGTCTTAGAAAATTTTATAATATCCATTTTATAAATATGTGAAAATGTTAATGGCAAGAATTTTTTCATACTTTTTTTAGAATGAAATATTTGCGTACCTAATCATAGTTATTATTTCCTTTGGTTTACGCGTTTATTTACATTCATATATTGATTATGTCAATTGAATTATGCTGTTCAAAGCTTAACATATTTAACGACAGCAAGGGGCATTACCATATTCCTAAAATACGTATCTAAGGGTTCTTATAATTGCCTGTAACTTCATGGACAAACAAAATCTCTTGTTTTATCTGATATATTTATGTGACTAAACCTACCCATGAATTTAAGAGTACGTTTGACCATATACCAGGTTATGAGTATGAGTATGAAAATGAGATCGCGAATAATTAGCACGGTTGCGGTATTATGGACGTTACAATATTATTCATATTAATTAAATATATTAATAATCAGTGATCGGTTTTTTGGATTCGACACGGGGTGAACGACCTCAATCATTATGTTAGAATGGATATGCCCCGGGAATCCGGGCTTAATGTTGTTAGAAAGGGCAAAAAAATACAATGTGTTTATTTTATTTATTACACTGTAAAACATCTAAGTAGCTGATAGACACGCGTACTTACTCTCCGTTCTTTCGTCTAAATCGAACAAAAGAGCACAAGTGTTTACACTGACAGCTCATTTGCTGCCTCCAAAGCGACACATTTTGTACCGTTTGGATGAAAGTTCGGCAAGTAAGGATTGCATTAATAAATAGGTATTAGCTGTATATTTATACTATAATATCGAGGGGTAAGCGGTCAAACCCGATAAGTTGAGATAATTTTTTATTAAAATAACAACGTTGCGTAAATTGCACATAGTTCGAATTTCAAAAACCGGTTTGCTCGACTTACCGGATTTGACCGCTCAGCCCTCGATATTAGGTCACAGGTTATCGTATACGTGCCAATACATAGATCTTATACTCAAAGGCAATCCAATAAATATGTATCCACGTTAAGTTCGCACGCTGTGATTTTTGGTTCAATTTTCATTTCATCGACTTGTTTCATGGACTCTGAGAGTATCTTTTACGACAAATATGGCTTACTCTAATTGAACTTTTGATTCGCGTATGATTGGAATATTCTCGGGGAGTAAAAAAGTCCTCAGAAATAATCTAAATTGTTTTATTTTTGAACGATTTGTTCGGTATCGCGGGAAACTGTCGTATCTATATTAACTTTTCTACTTGATATCCCGCGAGGGAGAATCCAAAAAACCGATCACTGTTAATAATCCTACAGCAAACCAACGAGATCAATAAAGTATCTTTAGAATTCGCGTTAGACCCATTTGATAATTATGTTTAAATATGTGTTCAAATCGCGAAAGTTTTAAATGTTATAAGTTATCTTTGTTTATTGAAAATTTGATTAAAATTTATCACAACAAAAATATATCATGTTAAACTTGCTCTTTATTGCATTACACCGTCTACTAACAATACGTTTCCAATGTCACAGTTGTTGTGTCATCTATAAGTGTCAGCGCTCAGACCAATCCCACCGCACCATATTGACGTTGACCAATGATATTTTGGGATATTTGAGTTATTAAAACCGACTGAAAATTTTGACGAGTTTGATTGGCAGCGTAGCGTGCATGCGCATATCGAGTGTTTACCCCGTTTTATGTTGACAATTTGTTTGAAGCTCCTCTTCCATGTTTTATAAGTTCGCTGGCCTATAGTTACCTGAAGCTAACAGATCACCGGTTTTATTTTTAACTATTGGCACGACAATTGTTTTCAACATTTCATCCGGCAAATAGGCATGACCAATACACAACGAAAACAACATAGTTAACACTCTGGGCACGTGAACCCCCGCGCCCTGCAAGTGCTCGATACTGAGCCCATCATGTCCAGGCGACTTTCCTCGCATCATGATAAGGGACGCAGTTCTGAGTAAGAGGGGTTACGCAATACAGCAATCCCCTTCTGCTGTAGGTATAGCTACGTCCCGTATGGTCCCTTATAATGGCCCATTTTGTGAAGCGGCCATGAGTCTCTAGGTGTACTTACTGTAGAAGTCGTCAACAGAAAAATAATTCCTAGTAGAAGTCAAACCGTATTATACAGTCTTGTAATCTTGACACTGATGATTTCTAATGCGGTTGGCTCTTCTTAAAATACCCCTGTACAGTCGGTGCCCTCACATAAGTATCCACCCGCGCTACGCGCTTGCATATGTGGGGTGGATACTTATGTGAGGGCACCGACTGTACTAGCATAAAACTAACAGCATGTAGTGTGTGAATGTCACACTCTCTTCAGTCAAAGAATGAAGGACTTTGGTGCAAGATACCTGGAGCCAAAGGAACTCAGAGCTCTATTCTACCCCTGAGCTCCATCACCAGTCACATGGAGATGGTCGAGCAAGCTCTTTAGTAATACAGTTGGGGGCAATTACACAAAAGATTCCCATGGGTCGAAGTGTATCCGCTAGGGCCCCTTGACTCCAGATAAGAAGATAAGCACAGAAATAATGTGCCACACGGCCTGCTTTCAATGCCATGTGGGCCCTGCGAGATGCGAGATGAAAATCTCCCGCCCCCCACATGCGAGCCAGAACGACCAGTGTAAATGAGTATTAAGCAAAAAAAAAGTTTAAATCTAATAGGCATATGTTTTATTCATTCCATTTCTCACCTTAGGGTTGTAAAAATATTTATATGAGATTAAAATGGAAAAATACTTATTGAGACTTATTGATAGATTTACCAATAATAAGTATCTGATTTTCAAGTCAATACAAAGATAATATACTTTCATTGCATTTATTTTAGTTTTATATAATAAAACTATTTTTTACAATTTATATTATTTTCAATTTTTGGATTGTATTAGGATCAATGATCTTGATACATTTGCAGAACATCGTTAATTTTACAGCACGCATCGTGCAGGCTTGTAGATTGTGGATCCGTGCGTAAATCATGAATATCATGATTTGGATCGTCATATTTCTAGTAGTCTAAAATTCAACGTTCTGGATTGTGCTCTTGATCAGCGTTCCAGATCGAGCGTATAGCTTCTCCCTATCGCGTCTTTTTCTTCTCATGCATCTTTCTATGTCGTTCGAAATCAGACTTCTGAGCAAACTTATGTAAACACAGATTGCACGTGAACGGTTTTTCTCCTTTATGTTGGTGCTCGACGTGCCTTTTGAGGTTTGCAGCGCGTCCGAAGCGTACCCCGCAAGTAGGGCACACGTGAGGCTTCTCTTTAGTATGGGACAGCATATGCTGCTTAAGCCCACTGCGGGTGATGAAGGCGCGGGAGCAAACGTCGCATTCGTAGCTTGCCTCGCCGGTGTGACGGCTGAAAAAACGTAAGAGTTGACGTGGCGTGACGTGTTGTTCAACGTTTTAATAATTACTTTGAGACTTTCAACCAACCCCGGTCAACAAATACGGTTAGGAGGGGACTCGATGTTGGCGGAGATTAGTTGGAGGATACAAATGGGTTGGGCCGCCTTTGGCAAACTTAAGTACGTGTTCCAAGCCAAAATACCTCAATCACTTAAGACTAAGGTGTTCAACCAATGCGTACTGCCCGCCATGACCTACGCTTGAGAAACATGGACACTGACGATGAGCACAATGAACAGGCTTAAGGTTGCCCAAAGAGCCCTGGAACGCAGCATGCTCGATATATCTCTCCGCGACAGAGAGCGAAACGAGGAGATCTGGCTAAGGACCAAAGTAGTAGACATCGGTCAACGGGTTGCTACTCTGAAATGGGCCTGGGCTGGACACGTCTGTCGCCGAGACGACGGGAGATGGAGCAGACGCGTTGTAGTATGGCGACCTCGTTCCAAGAGACCTGATCATAGACCTCGGAGATATAAAGAAGCTAAATCAGAACATAGTTAAACTATGGTTAGTGTTAGTAATAGATAATGCCATAAGGCATTCTCTACCAGTCAACCTGAAGAATCACAAACTCACCGTACATGGTACTGTAGATGCCCTAACGTTCGAAAACTGCTTGAACAAAGAGTGCAGACATACGGCAACTGCCCTGTATGCTTCCGTTTGTGCGCCGATAGGCCTGAAGAGTGAGCAAATTGTGCTCCACATACGTTGCATTCTAAAGGCTTCTCTCCCTGGAAATTAATATGGTAGAGTTATTCATAACCGTCTGTTTTATCTAACATGCTGATCATAATTTAGCCCGCCTAGTTTAGTTGTGAAAGTGTTGTAGTGAAACAGAGGTTTGCTAAATTATACGTACATGGATAAAGGGGTTAATATATACCTGAGAAGGATTATGTTATGATTGTTATGATCATATGATTTTAGTGGCCTGTGTATATGTTTGTGAAGTGGTCAGTGGTCAATGAAAAGACAACACAGATTTATTTTCGTTGTTTTTTAAATGTTGTGGCAATACCGGCAATATGTATTTTCAAACTTTTTTCTACAGCTTTTAATGCTCCTATACTTAATACCCAGAGCTTACAAGAGAGAAGTGCTTACATGCATCTGACGAAAGTCACACCTAAAGTCTGTAGGTACTAAGTATTTTTATTTAAATCCGCAATTTTGATATGTCCAGACCTAGTATACCTACACATATTGTTAATTATTAGAATTGTTAGTTTTCATGTGGTTTTGCCTGCAAATTTTGAATAAATAATATGACAATGACACAGTGAACTTTAAGTTGGGTTAATGTTATAATATAATACGAAATTTAAAAAAAATGTATGGAGCAGGTTGTTGGAAATAGTTTGAAAAGGCCAATGTTTATACAATTTTAAATGTTTGGCGGGAAAAAAATGTTTCTCCTACTATTTCCTAACCAGAATACAATAATACAATACTCATTTTTGTAACACTCTGTATATAACAGTGGCGTAAGCTCACTAAAACAATTTCAATGATTTGATTATGACATGAACTCCTGACAATTGTAGCACTTAAATTAATAATAAATGGAAATCTGCTTACCGTGTGTGTACGCAAATGAACTTTCAGGTGTTCTGACTGTGTAAAACTCTTACCACAGTCTGGACAAGAATATGGCTTTTCACCTGTATGGCTGCGAATGTGCATTTTTAATCGGTACCTGAAGTTCCAACAACTATTTTATTCATAACTTAGTCACTTCAATTGATTATGTAAATATTAAATAATACTTATTCTTTAACAACAATTTTACTTATAATGTATTATAATAAAGTAGGCAAACTATAGCCTGACAAGCCAAGGCTGCAGTAGATTTTTTTTAACTTTATATACCTCCCTATTTTTATACCAAAAAAAAGAGATGCACATAATTAAAAAAAAACTCCTGCAGCCTTGGCTTGTCAAGACTATATATACCAACTTTGAGGATAAAACTTTCCCACAAGTAGCACATTGTTCTTTTTGAACCTTTTTTTTTCGAGTTCCGGCAATAGCATCCGATTGTAAGAATTCCTTTTTTGTTTGTAAGTTATCCACACTCTCATACATTGGGGAACCGTCTCTACAAACATCTTGAAAAACTTTATCACTTATTTCTTCTAAATCTTTCTTCTTTTCTACTTGTGTATGTAATTTATCTGTTTCCGTGTTGTGTTCATAGGAATCAAGATAAATATTTTCCTTTTTTACTTCTCTAAGTTTCAAATCAACACTTTCGCATTGTTGTATAAAAAGTAAACACTCATTTAGTTGTAATAAACATTTAAGACACACTTTGTCCGGATAACCATCATCTGGATATATCTGCAATAGAAATTGAATCAAAACTTAGGCACATATGTGCAAATATTTATGAAGTACTTACTTGATAATAGTATAGGTATCATACCTTTATTATTTTAGCTAAAGACATTATTTTAGTTGCTATCATAACTTCACCTTCTTTTTCGAATATATTAATAACCGCTCCGTTATTTAAACACAACCTACATTTATTTAGAGTCATATTATTATAAGTAAACTCTATAAGAAGAAATTGTAAAGAAATAAATGGTAATAAAATAAAAGTAAATAAGGAAAACAGAAATTGAGTGACATTGACAGTGACAGTATATGAAATCATGGAACCAAGGATGGGACACGACATGGTGTGGTGTATTTATGTAACGTTTTGCGGACTTCGCGGCGTATGACGTTGAAAACAGTGTTGATGAACAGGCAAAAAACTTTGGCGTTGTCATGTCAATGTCATTAGTTTAGTTTAGTATAAAGTGTATACGTAGGACGTTAGGACACTACCTCAAAGTATTGGTCATCAAGTAGTTTTAATTAAAAAAACATTAATTATTTACTTTATACATTTTTTATTTAACTACCATGTCTTCGGATTCGGCCATAAAACTTTATCATTTTCCATTAAGCGGCCCATCTCGCGGTGCCCTATTGGCCGCTAGAGCAATAGGAGTTCCGGTTCAAATCCAGGTTGTAAACTTGTTTCAAAAAGAACAGTTAAAGGAGGACTTCTTGAAGATAAACCCTCAACATTGTGTGCCAACTTTAGATGACAATGGTTTCATAATTTGGGAGAGCAGAGCCATCGCTTGTTATCTCGCAGACAAATATGGAAGAGATGACATGCTTTACCCGAAAGACTTAATACAGCGCGCTGTTATAAATCAGAGGTTGTACTTTGATGCCTCATCTTTGTACGTGAAAATTCGTGCAATTTGCGTAAGTTTTTTTAAATAAATAGTATAACATAATATTTTGTTGCTGACAGCATGACCCAGTCACTCAGTAAACTGCATTTTTTTTTTCAGTTTCCCATCCTTTACTTGGGAGAGACTGAAATCAAGGAGTCGCTTAAGAATGACCTAAATTCCACTCTTGCATTTTTGAATGAATTCCTAGAGAACAGCAAGTGGGTTGCTGGACATCAACTGACTATAGCAGACACATCCATTTATGCTTCATTATCCAGTATACTGGCAAGTCTTTAATTTCTGAAATTAATTCAGAATAACTTAATATTATTTCTGACATCTCTTAGCAATCTATTAATTTTTATGGTTTTTAGGCTGTAGGATGGGATATCTCATCTTTTGCTAACATTCTACGATGGGTTAAGGACTGCGTTACAATACCAGGGTTTGCTGAAAATGAGGAAGGTGCCAAACAATTTGGTGAAGCAGTGAAAAAAAATCTCAAGCCATAATATAAAATAGTCTTTATTTTACTTAATATGTTATCTCTATAACAAAAGAAATTATGTTTTATAATATACAAATGTTATTTGTAAAACTTTAATACTAGCTGCTGCTCATTTCTGTTCCTCCTTTTTATAACAGTTTCAGATTTATATCCATGCTTGGACATAATAGTGATCACTTCTTGTGGAATGTTCTCTTCTATTAGCAACAGGTAGAATGTGCCACCGGGAGCTAATTTCTTTGGTATCAAGTCCAGAAGCCTGTCAGTCACCTCTCTTCCTTTGACTCCTCCTGCCCAGCTGGCAGTGATATCAGTTCCTCCACACTCACCAGATTCTGTCACCACATATGGCGGATTGAAAATAATAACATCAAACATCTCATCCCGGAATGCAGTACATAAATTCATATTGACTGCATCCAAGGATACCTTATTATGTTCAGCTGTGACTCTAGAAATAGCACAGGCCTTAAAATTCACATCTGAACTCATACAAATTGTATCCGGAAAGGCCATGCCAAAAGCAGTGATGACTACACCACTTCCAGACCCAACTTCTAAGCAATAAGTTGGTTTCTTTGTTTTTAGATAATATAGATCTTTCTCTAAGGCGTCTATGAGTAGAAAACTATCTTCAGCTGGTTCATAGACATGGTCAAACTCAGCCTTGTCAATATGATTCTGATAGGGAGTCTCCATTTTAGTTAATGCTTCCTTTTTCAGAGATTACTCCACTAACACTGGGTCCTTCCAATGGGTCCTGAGAACAAGACTCTGTTATGGTCCTGACACCTTTCTCTTTGCTCACCATGCGTCTTATGTCATTAAGTCTATCCTGAAAAAGATAAAAAAACAAATGACACACACACTTTCCCATACATAATATTAAGTATGGATATGCATATATAGTAGTGAAAAACATGAACTAAAACATTTATTACTAATAAATTATTTAATTCATGCTTTACAATTGTGCTAATCTATGATTCACACAATATTGTAAATAATATTCAAGAATGATTCCCTATTGCTTAACTAAATATGCATAAGAATGGGTAAAAAACAATGGGTTATAAATTGTTGATATCATTGTGAATAATTAATCATTATTAAAATAAATTTTTATTTTATTTTATTTATTTATTAAATATTGATTTACACAGCATTACAGTCTTACAAACTAATACACTGTGAAATTAAATACAGAAACTTAATGTTAACATATAAAAACACTAGACTGCCTTTTATCCATCGCCTCGCAAAATTCCAAGCATTCCTGACACACAGCCGCCCATTTATGGATAAGTATCATCAATAAAACACCGATTTCTTATAGGTGTATCATTATTCTTACTTGTGAAGCTTGAAGAACATTCAGCACAACAGTGACTTTATGCTTGCATGCAATCAATTTCTTGACATAGGGGTCCAAGTCTGGGTGGTTGTTCAAAGCTTCTCTTACTTTCTGAAGCTCCTCATTCAATGAGTCTATTTGCTGCTTTAGTTCTAATTGTGATATCCTATAAAAACAAATCAAATTAGGAATTTTAAGACAGCCTTACAAATATATATTTCCTTTTTTTTTTGGATGTTAACTTAGAGGCGGGCAACAAACATTGCTGAGATTTCAGTTTTCACCAACAATTTTAGCTAAAACACCAATATATACCTGGTAGCTCTAACTCTATCGTCTAGTTGGTCAACTGTTGGCTTAAGGAGCCCCAGAAGGCCCTCAGCTAACGTGTCTCTCGTGGGATTGTCGCACAAATTGCCAGTGTTTTCGTCAGCGGATGTGGTCGTACTTTCCGTGTCGTCCATAGCGATTATTATAATTCCATCTTCTTGCACGTGAGGCAAATGAGTTGAAATCACTAATATGAATTTAGATAAATATTAGGGGCGATCTAGGTGATATTGCTATGAAATTTGCAGGCTAAGGCTAGGCCACGGAGTGAATAACTAAAGCTAAAGCTAAACTTGGCTGGGCTGGGCTGAACTGAAAGAAAAGTTGAACGTCAATTTGACAGCTGACTAAGGCTATTTGAGGCCAACCAAATTTAAAAAGTTGAACTTTCTTGACAAACTTGAACAGCTGGCAAACAAATATTTAATGCAACACCACACTTGGGGTTGCGTGTTCACCCAAATATTGCGAAGCATAATTTAACTGGTGCGAGTGAGAGGCAAAACGCAAATACCCGCAGTGTAGAGCTACCCTCAGCATGCCTACCACGAACACCAAAAATTGGCATTGACGGGAAAACTTCTTTGACACTCCAATGAGGATTACCGCGAGTCTATTTTCCGCTAGGGGTGCTAGTGGAACGTGGGTCCTGCGGGAACATTTCAAACGTCACTTTGACAATTCTCTCATACTGACACAGGACTCACGCATGAGTGGCGCCGCCTGGTGAGCGGCAATACGGTAGTTCCCATTTGCAAGTGTGACGAGTGTGACAGAGATGGAGATACAAATCCGCAATCGATCGATTTTCGTGGTATGGGCCTATACCACGAAAATCGAACGATTGCGGATTTGTACCTCCATCTCTGTCACACCTGTATATTGGAGTGACAAAGAGGTTTCCCCGTCAACCGTCAATGCCAATTTTCGATGTTCGTGGTAGGCATGCTGACCATTGAATTGACCAAATGCCGACAAGAGGATGGAACGACCACTACACTTAGCTC
Source organism: Lathronympha strigana (assembly GCA_949128165.1). NCBI lineage: Eukaryota > Metazoa > Arthropoda > Insecta > Lepidoptera > Tortricidae > Lathronympha > Lathronympha strigana. The sequence goes on along the minus strand of OX421918.1, from coordinate 14,978,732 downwards.
CGCACTACGCACTCCAACAAATATTGACTAGTCAGACAAGCCAAGGCTGCAGTAGATTTTTCTTTTAATTTATAAATTTATATGCCTTCCTATTTGTAATATACCTCAACCTCTTTCGAACTCTTAGTTATTGAAAAGTATTTTTAATTAGAAAATCAATGTCAATATTTTTATTGTTGTCAACTAAACTACAATATATAATTTCCAATGTTTATAAGTTGAGATTATTTCATTGGCGACGAGATGGACGCCGAACAATTTGCGCAGTTTTTGAGCGCTCAACAAGCGCAACAAGAACAAATATTAAAAATTTTAAGCATGGCACTTGCGAACACCGCAACACGTACGGAAGCAAGTTCATCGCAGTCAAACACCAGCGTGACGAGCGCTAGCACCACGACACAGGATCCCACCAGGATCGCTACATTAAAAGCATTCAATTTGGATAAGTACAATCCTGACATTTACAAAATTAACGACTACGTAGATTTTTTTGAAGCCAAGTGCTCGATACACGGAGTAGGATCTAATGATAATCTAAAGAAAGACCTTCTTTTAAATTGCATGACACCCGACATATTCAGAGAACTTAAGACGGCACTTATGCCTAATTTCGAAACTAGCACGTACACCGATATTCGATCTAAACTCCTGGACTTATATCGCGTTAAGAGAACACGCTACCGTGCACTTATAGAATTCTGGAACTGTATAAGACAAAGTGACGAAACAATGGAGCACTACACAAATCGGCTTAAGGCGTTAAGCGTAGACTGCGGATACGATAACACACTACTAGAACGTCAACTCCGTGACCGTTTTGCAACAGGCTTAAACCACACTGAGCTAGAGACGGATCTTAAACAAAAATGGCCTAATTTAACAGAAGTGATCGATGGAAATACAAGCGAGGTATCATTTGCTACACTATTCGCAATTGCACAATCACGCGAACAAGCTGAACGCGACACACCATCAGCTAGTATAAAGAGAATACGGAATAAAGACAACCTCAAACATGACAAGCCACGATCCGTAAACTATAGAAGCCCTCGAAAAATACGTTCAACCCAATGTATACGTTGCGGCAAACACGATAAACATGACCTTGCAAAATGTCCAGCGAAGAAACATACCTGTGAAGAATGCAATGCAGACGGTCACTACGAAAGCTGTTGTATCAAGAGCGGGCGAGCATACCTTGTCAAAGGTAGACCTCAGAACGAACACAGACAGACACAGAGACACAAACTACAACGCGTAACGAACAGTTCAACTGGATCCTCTTCTTCTACCAACAACTCTTCTGAAGGTAACGATACTGACGATGAATTGGTTTGCAACGTCACACTTTCACGAAGCCGAGACTGCAAGAAAATTGATGTCATTATTAACGGAAATAAATGTACCATGGACTGGGACCCAGGATCAGCATTTTCTATTATCAATACATCTTTTTGGCGACAGATAGGAGCTCCGACGTTAACAAAAGCACCTAAATTAAAAGCATACGGTGACTACAAGCTAAAATCAAAAGGACTTGCAGACGTGACGGTCGAAACCCAAGGTATACAGAAAGCCCTCACCGTTGTCGTCATGGAACACGCTGACCCAATGCTTTTCGGATTACGATGGAGTGAAGCTTTTGACATGGAGTTTCCAAAACCTGTATACTCAATTAAAAATAGAACACCTGCAACGCTGGAACAAATTATAAATACTCATAAAACACTTTTTGACAACAAACTTGGAAAAGTTAAAAACTACGTGGTAAACATTCACATAAAACCAGGAGCAGAGCCTGTACACCTACCAGCACGACCAATCAAGTTTGGCATAAAAAAGAACATTGAAAAAGAAATAGCACGCCTAGTTGCAGAGGACATCATCTATCAAGTTGACCCTAACATCACACCAGTCGAGTGGGCGACACCCACCGTGAACGTGGTTAAGCCAAACGGTGATATAAGGATTTGTGGAGACTTCAGGAGCACACTAAATCCTGTGTTAATCAAACATTTGCATCCAGTTCCTCTTTTCGACCAACTACGACAAAAATTAGCACGAGGAAAAATATTTTCGAAAATAGACCTTAAAGACGCCTACCTACAGTTTGAAATTGCTCCAGAATCAAAAAAGTACTTGACACTCTCGACACACCTAGGATATTTTAGATATAACAGAATGCCCTTTGGAATATCCACAGCACCCTCCATTTTCCAACATTATTTAGACGAACTATTACGAGATATTCCTAACACAGCTGTTTATTTCGATGATATCGCAATTGCTGGAGGAGACATGAAAGAACACCTGAGTACACTTGGGATTATCTTTGAGCGTCTGCAGAAAGCAGGTTTAAAAGTGAATTTAAAGAAGTGCTCATTCCTAAAAGAACAGATAGAATATCTTGGACATACAATAGACAAAGATGGCATACGCCCTACAAAGGAAAAAATTGAAGCAATTTCTAAAGTAGCGATTCCAAATAACTCAAAAGAATTGAGATCATTTCTGGGACTCGTTAATTTCTATGAACGTTTCATACCACATTTACACGGACTATGTGCGGACCTACACGAGCTAACTGGTAACAGGCAACCGTGGAGGTGGACAGAATACGAAACTCAGATTTTTGAAGCCACTAAACAATGCATTGCTCAATCAAAACCATTGGCTGCATTTGATGAGGATCGACCAATTTTTCTCGCATGTGATGCCTCTGAGAAAGGTGTTGGGGCAGTACTGTATCACAAGAATGGGAACATGGAACATCCTATAGCATTTGCATCAAGGAAGCTTCGAACGGCTGAGACAAAATATTCAGTGATTGATCGCGAAGCGCTTGCAATTTTATTTGGAATAAAGAAATTTGATCAATATTTGCGCGGAACTAAATTTACCTTGTTTACTGATCACAAACCTTTAATACACATATTGGGCTCTCAACGCAATCTACCAAAAGTAGCAAATAACAGACTAGTTAGATGGGCACTAATAATAGGCAGTTATAATTACGAGATATGTTATAAAAAAGGTGAGAACAACATACTGGCTGACTGTTTCTCCAGATTGCCGAACTCTGAGACTCAACCATCTGAAACCGAGCGTGCAGTACACCGAATTGAATCACGTCTATTAGAAACTAAAATGGCGGACTTACATCTTTCTGAGGAACTTCTGAAGGAGATAACTAGCCAAGACAAAAGTCTATCAGAAGTTTTAAAATTCATTAAAACTGGCTGGAGAGAATTGCAGTATACGAACGACATTAAACATTTCTTCAAAAAGCGCAACGAATTGTCAATAGAGAACAAGATAATACTGTGGCAAGGCAGAATGGTGATACCTGAAAAATTACGACGCAAAGTCCTTATGTATCTCCATAGGGGACACCCTGGAATATCGGCAATGAAGGCACTTGCTCGTTTTTATGTTTGGTGGCCTTCCATTGATGAAGACATTGATGATTATGTCAAGAGATGTTGCAGATGTCAGCAAAACAGACCTCATTGTCCAGAACTGCCGGTTTATTCATGGTCCATTCCAGAGAAGGTATGGGAGAGGATCCATATTGATTTTGCAGGGCCTTTTGAAGGTACTTACTGGCTAGTTCTGAGTGATGCCTTGTCAAAATGGATCGAAATTAAGCCAATGAAGAATATTACGACGTCTAAATTATGCTGTGAGTTAGATAATATATTTTGTACTTTCGGACTACCGGAAATAATTGTTTCTGACAATGGCCCTCAATTTACATCAGGGGAATTCAATCAATATTGCAAAAATCAAGGAATATTACACATACGCTCATCACCTTATCATCCAAGGACCAATGGTCTTGCGGAGCGTCTCGTAAGGACTTTTAAATCGAGATTTGCATCTGCAACTGAACCTCAACAGCAGCGACTACGAGAATTCCTGTTTACGTACCGGATTACTCCACATAACACCACAGGCAAGTCACCAGCTGAGCTAATGTTTGGCCGTCAAATAAATACGTTGTTGTCCAATATCCGGCCGAGTAAGCGACGAGAATTACAGTACAAACAAATACGTGCCAATATTGAAGCAACGACGAATACGGCAAATTATACTCCTGGCACCCCTGTATACCACAGAACACGGCTTGAAAAGACCTGGCAACCGGGAGTAATCTCCGAACAGAAGAATCGCTACTCGTATACAATTTCAACGCCAACTGGGAACACCATCAGGCGACACGCAGATCATATTCGCCATCGACTACCATCATCACCCAATAACCCTCAGACGACTCATTTAGAATCATCACAGTTTTCATCACCACACCCATCACCTTTGACGCCCTCAACAGATATGTTCCACACGCCAAACGCCACTTCTAGCCCTGGCCCGTTACGAGTGCCATCTAACAACTTCGACGAAACTCTAGTGCCAAACGATGTCACGGCACTCACAAGCACCGCAGAGGATCCCCACTACGCAGAGGACAACGGAAATTTACCCCATGGTCCAGACGCTACACCCGCCTCTCCAATACCACGCCGCAGTCAGCGGCCGACCAAACCGCCTCGCAGGCTCATCGAGGAAATGTGATAAGCCGATAAGGGATGGGGGGGACGAATGTAATATACCTCAACCTCTTTCGAACTCTTAGTTATTGAAAAGTATTTTTAATTAGAAAATCAATGTCAATATTTTTATTGTTGTCAACTAAACTACAATATATAATTTCCAATGTTTATAAGTTGAGATTATTTCACTATTTTTTTGATACCGAAAAAAAGGGCGCACATAATTTAAATAAATAAAAAATCTACTGCAGCCTTGGCTCTTTCCTTGTCAGACTATACATAAACGCGTTTTAAAAGATAGCATAAACAGATTAATAACGCGCGAAAATGACCGTTTGTTTGACAGATACACAGCACAGCTGTCTCACTGTCTGTGGGTAAATTTTGTTGAATCGTGCGATATTTTGAGAATTTGTTGTTATTATAAATTATAAAATGCGCCGCAAAGTCGTGCCGCGTGCTGTGACATGGCTCAGCGATAAGCTATATAATGAACAGAATATATCCACGAACTTCCATTATTATGAGTATGTTTGCTAATTTGATTACTGAACCATCTTATGTTGTGCTACTTTTCAACACTAATTTACAAATTCCTTGCATTCTTGAGAATTTAAAGGCGTATTGTATTTATTTATAGGAAATTCCAATTTCAAAAGCTCGTAGCCGGTGTTGGTGATTTCATTCTTATTTCGAATGCGGACTCAGCAGAGCCTGACACGGAGGAGGGATGTGACGCTGCCCGGGTCGTCGCTTTGTACGAGGACATCTCTAACAATAGTGACCCGTTCAGGGCGAAGGTGCAGTGGTACTCGAGGCCCAGTGATCTGCCAAACTCCTGCATAAATAGTGTGAATCCTATTGAATTTGTTGACAAAGAGGTTAGTCGGAATAATGTTTGGTCAATAATTTGAGTGTTTATTAAATAGGGATTCTATTTTAAAATATATAAAGGAAATATCAATCCTTTTGGAGAGCCTGTAATAGGGAATGCAACTGGTAAATATTTTGTATGAGAATTACCGGTAATTTACTGGTTAACCAGTAATTTCTATAATATTTTATACCGGTTTGCATTCCCTAGCCTGTAATTAGTATATTTTTTACTTAATCTTGCCTATTTCTGTGTAGGTATCAGGATATAGATTACACGTCACCAAGACCAACAAAAGGTTTTAGTATCACAGGTACTACAATCCTTTGCTAGCCTTGGTACCCTGTTCAATATTATTTACTTAATAATTTTCTGTTGTTGTAACTTTTATATTTTATCTAATGCTGCTTTAGTGATGGGTAAAGCAGAACATGCAAGAATGAGGTAACTTAAAAAGTACATTATAATAATATGCAGTCATCAACATGAAAATATATTAATCCACTATCTGTTTCAATAGGTTCTGGAAGATCATAGGCCATTCTCTACAGATGTCTCCATTGAGACATTCTTTAAAAAGTGCCAAATCACATTTGCACATACAAAGGATATTGAAAATGTGCACATCTCTGCAAATTACCATTATATTTGTAGATACAGAATCACCCCAGTTAACAAGAGAAAAGTCCAAATTGAACCAGTTTTGGAGGAAGAAAGGTTAGCCATGGCGCACCTGCAGACTCCTATTAAAAACACACCTACCACAGGAAGAACACCAAAAACACCCTCAAGTTTGGTTAAACGAATGAGCAGAGTTTCCATATCTGAGCCAAAAAATTGGAGTGTATCTAAAAATGATGGCACAAAACTTCTACTGAAAAGGGCAATATTAGCTGATAAAACTGAGAAAGACTCTCCAAAGAAAAGTACACCAAAAAGCAAAAATATGACACCAGCCGAGACACCTAGAAGTACTAAAAAGTTAAGCAATAATAATATTGAGGAGCTGCTCTCTATGGAATTGAAAGAAAATGCTGGAGGAGGGCTACCTACACTTATTATTAGGCAGCATGTACTAGGCACACCAAAAAGAAAATCCTCTATATCTAAAACTAAAGAAGACACACCAAAGAAAGTACTAGTATTTGATGATGATGATGAGAAGGAAAGTCTGTCTCGTCGCAAAAAAAGCCCCGTATGTTATGATGAAGATATGTCACCTGTTAAACAAACTCCAACGAAAGTCACTCGATCAGGCAGAGTCACTAAAAGCAAGATCAATTATGCTGAACCAGACTCCTCTCCCATCAAAAGAACTCCCAGGAAATCCATTAGAAGAGCTGCTGAAGATAGTGATGATGACTTTAAACCTGTTATTATGACCCCTAAAACGCCTAAGACTCCGAAGACGCCTAGGACTCCTCGGGCTAGGGCCACACCAGTGAAGACGCCTAAAAGTGTCAGTAGGAGGATACTCACCAGTCAGCTAACTCCTACACTACATACTAGAGCACACTCTGTAGATAACATTGATGGTAAGAGCTCATACATTTTCCCCCAATATTTTATTTTATTTCCTTTGGATCATTTTTTTACTTGTGTTTATAGTTCTTGAGATATAACTTCCAGAACTTTTGGACAGACAAGTTGTAAATTATTTTTATGCAGAAACGTCTTGGAACAATACCAATTTTTAGTGTAAAATAACTTGAGACTAGGGTTGCCAACTACGCGGGACGTCCCGTTTCCAGAGTCTTTAACGACGCGTCCCGCAACGGGGCCGCGCGGGACGCCGATTGTCCCGATTTAGGCTGACTGGAAAATAAGCACAAAAAAAGAGCGTTTTATGAATGTGACTCAGAGCACGTGCGTTGAATTTGAATTTACCGCATGCTAATAATAATGCAATACATGCTAAGAGAGTATGCCTTTGTATACGTTGACAGTCCCCTTACGTGTTTAGGTTGGAGGAGCTGTTCCCGCATTTTATAGCCAAATCCCGCATGTAGATCCCAAATGTACCGCTAATGTGTGCACTACGGTTGGCAACCATACTTGAGACTCCACTTGCCTATTAAGAAGTACTATCTTCTTACGGTAGATGTGAAAGCGCATACTTGGTAGCTCAGTTGGAAGAGTGATGAGCTGGTATCTCAGAGTCGCGGATTCGAGTCCCGCCCGAAGTCATGATTTTTTCCACTTTTCCTTTCTGAGAAATTTAGGATCTAAGAGCTTATATTTTTGGTGTGTGACTTGTATTACAGACATAATTATAAAAAAAAAACTTTATTTTCAGAAATTCTCAAAGAAAATAACTCACTGCCTGGGAGAGAGAGCCAAATGGAGGAAATATTATCTTTTGTTAGATCAAAACTCCTGAGTGAAACTAGTGGGTAAGACATGCAGGTCTTTCTTTGAATTAAATGGAAACGTGTCACTGAAAATTGGTGATGTTTCATGGGTAGTAGTAGTACCTACTTTATTTCGATCAACATTTAAGCTGTGCAACCGTTTGTGTCTCGGTAGCTCAGTTGTTAGAGCGGTGGGCAATTAGGCATGTATCCCAGAATCGCGAGTTCAAGTCTCGCCCATGGTCATATGTTTTCCGCTTTTTTTTCTAAGAAATTTGTTATCTTTCGCAGACGTTTTCTTTCTGCTTAAGAATAAAAATAATTTTGACGTTTCGTGGGATGTTGTTGCGATGTTACTTACGATACTTAAGCGCCGACCGAGGTGAGACCTCCTGTGAAAAGTAATGCTTAATTTCCTAAAAAAATAAATAGTTTTTTCTACTTATTATTATTATATTATATTGTTAAGTTAATACACTAGCAGCTAAAAGCTGATGCCTGTATATCACTGCACTTATTGTTTGTAAAAAAAAAATGAGTTTATATTGAAAACTTTAAATGTTTGTCAAGTCTGTTTTCATCACTGTCTCTGGTAACTTATTCCACTCATGCACAACACGGTTTGATAAAAAGTGCTTCCCAGGATTGCTTGTGCTAGGTAATCGAGTCATTTAGCTATAGATATTCCGCAAATGGCCAATTAAACACTTAATTTTCTATACCTTGCCAGTTGTATGTATATTTCGGGCGTCCCGGGCACCGGTAAGACGGCAACAGTCTGCTCCTCCCTGAAGCTCCTGAAGGACGAGGCGGACCTGCCCGAGTTCCAGCTGGTGGAGGTCAACGGGATGCGGATAGCGGAGCCCCGGCAGGCCTACGTGCAGATCTACAAGCAGCTCACGGGTTAGTAATACGATGCCCCTTAGTTTTTTTTTTTTAATACTACAAGACAGGGATGAATGGAAGGCGTGTGAGGAGGCTTTCACTCGAAAGGGATCCACATAAATTAACTTTATTAAAAGAAAACAAATGTAATTTACTTGTATGTGGAAATAAAAAGCTATTTTATTTATTTATTTATTTATAAGGTGACAAACAAGCATACGGCCCGCCTGATGGTAAGCGGTCACCGTAGCCCATGGACGCCTGCAACACCAGGGGTGTTACATGCGCGTTGCCGACCCTTTAAAAAAAAGGAGGATTTGCTGTGTTGACAGCTAAACGGGCCAAGGGCTTTGCTCCGTGGGTCCTCAGCTGTCAACACAGCGAATCCTCTTGGAGCTCTGGCGACCTTACTCACCAACAGAAACACAACACTATGAGTCAGGTCTAGTGTTATTAAACTGCGGTTTTCTGTAAGGATACTTCCCCAGATGGGCTCTGCTCCAGATTTGAGCGAGACGACATTCGTTGTGTTGTGCCCTACCACACTAAACGATATGCATCCGCTGTGCCCATACCTCTCTTAGTCTTCTTCTTCCTAGCGTTATGCTTATGCCACGGCTCAGGGACCCCGGGGACGGCTTTAGCAACTAATCCCAAGATTTGGCGCCGGCCTAGTAAAGCGTCTGCCATCTGACCTCCCAACCCAGAGGGTAAACTAGGCCTTATTGTGATTAGTTTGATTGGGATCCGCCGTCATCGCCGAGCGGTTGTGAATATTTTACTCACATAATATGTAGGAACGCGCACTTGAATACGAATATCTCTGATCTGCAACAGAATTGAACTTGTTGCGTATAACGAAATGAAGCACAATAAGACTATACAATAGTTAACGGCCACAATACTTAACGGCCTCCTAGCCTAGTTGGTAGTGAGTGACCCTGCCTACGAAGCAGGAGGTCCCGGGTTCGAATCCTGGTCAGGGCATTTATTTGTGTGTATATATTATATATGTCGTCGTCTAGTACCCACACCACAAGCCTTATTGAGCTTACCGTTGGACTAGGTCGATTTGTGTAAGATTGTCCCACAATATTTATTATTTATTATTATTATAAGACCTATTTAAATACATAAGTCTCATCTCTGTTGGTTTTGGGGCCAGACTCAATACAAATTTGCTCATGGTCTTTTAAACTTGAGTAGGTACGAGTAATAATTTTTGTCTTCAGGCAAATCTGTGGTATGGGAGCAGGCATGCTCGCTGCTGGAGAAGCGATTCAACAACCCCGGCCCGCGACGAGCCCCAACTGTGCTGCTTGTTGATGAGGTATCTTTGTAACTTTCCATTGCGCTACCGCCGTACAAAATGTGTGAAAAAATGGCAACTAGATTTAAAAATATCTTGGGACCCTTTTTTTCTCCTAGTAAGCTCAAAAGAGCTCTCTTTTGAATTTAAATCACATAAAAATATCAAATAAAAAAAGTTCTGGAACAAGAAATAAAAACGGCCAGCCACAGTACAGAACGCGTTCAAGTATAAGGATATATTTAGGATCTCGCAAGCCTTAAAGAGAACGCCATCGAGTACCTGAGAAGGAATAACCTAAATCTATGACTTTTATTTTTTTATATATAATTGTATTTTTACTGTGTACCTATCTAAATATCCAGTGACTGTAATGCAATGCCATACGATAAATTAATAAAACCGCGAGTCGATTTCCTGCTAGGGGCGCTAGTGGAACGTGGGTCCTGCGGGAACATTTCTAACGTCACTTTGACAACTCTTTCATACTTATACAGGACCCACGCATGAGTGGCGCCGCCTGGTGAGCGATAATACGGTAGCTCCCATTGGTTTGCCTGCCGGTTGCCACATTATTTACGTTAACCTTTGTACATGTTCCTCCTAGTTGGACGCGCTGTGCACGCGGCGGCAGGACGTGCTGTACAGCATCATGGAGTGGGCGGCGCACGACGGCGCGCGGCTGTGCGTGCTGTGCGTCGCCAACACCATGGACCTGCCCGAGCGGGCGCTGGCTGCCCGAGTGGCCTCGCGTCTAGGTGAGTCCTACATCTCGTACCCAGTTCCTCCTAGTTGGACACGCTGTGCACGCGGCGGCAGGACGTGCTGTACAGCATCATGGAGTGGGCGGCGCACGACGGCGCGCGGCTGTGCGTGCTGTGCGTCGCCAACACCATGGACCTGCCCGAGCGGGCGCTGGCTGCCCGAGTGGCCTCGCGTCTAGGTGAGTCCTACATCTCGTACCCAGTTCCTCCTAGTTGGACGCGCTGTGCACGCGGCGGCAGGACGTGCTGTACAGCATCATGGAGTGGGCGGCGCACGACGGCGCGCGGCTGTGCGTGCTGTGCGTCGCCAACACCATGGACCTGCCCGAGCGGGCGCTGGCTGCCCGAGTGGCCTCGCGTCTAGGTGAGTCCTACATCTCGTACCCAGTTCCTCCTAGTTGGACGCGCTGTGCACGCGGCGGCAGGACGTGCTGTACAGCATCATGGAGTGGGCGGCGCACGACGGCGCGCGGCTGTGCGTGCTGTGCGTCGCCAACACCATGGACCTGCCCGAGCGGGCGCTGGCTGCCCGAGTGGCCTCGCGTCTAGGTGAGTCCTACATCTCGTACCCAGTTCCTCCTAGTTGGACACGCTGTGCACGCGGCGGCAGGACGTGCTGTACAGCATCATGGAGTGGGCGGCGCACGACGGCGCGCGGCTGTGCGTGCTGTGCGTCGCCAACACCATGGACCTGCCCGAGCGGGCGCTGGCTGCCCGAGTGGCCTCGCGTCTAGGTGAGTCCTACATCTCGTACCCAGTTCCTCCTAGTTGGACGCGCTGTGCACGCGGCGGCAGGACGTGCTGTACAGCATCATGGAGTGGGCGGCGCACGACGGCGCGCGGCTGTGCGTGCTGTGCGTCGCCAACACCATGGACCTGCCCGAGCGGGCGCTGGCTGCCCGAGTGGCCTCGCGTCTAGGTGAGTCCTACATCTCGTACCCAGTTCCTCCTAGTTGGACGCGCTGTGCACGCGGCGGCAGGACGTGCTGTACAGCATCATGGAGTGGGCGGCGCACGACGGCGCGCGGCTGTGCGTGCTGTGCGTCGCCAACACCATGGACCTGCCCGAGCGGGCGCTGGCTGCCCGAGTGGCCTCGCGTCTAGGTGAGTCCTACATCTCGTACCCAGTTCCTCCTAGTTGGACGCGCTGTGCACGCGGCGGCAGGACGTGCTGTACAGCATCATGGAGTGGGCGGCGCACGACGGCGCGCGGCTGTGCGTGCTGTGCGTCGCCAACACCATGGACCTGCCCGAGCGGGCGCTGGCTGCCCGAGTGGCCTCGCGTCTAGGTGAGTCCTACATCTCGTACCCAGTTCCTCCTAGTTGGACGCGCTGTGCACGCGGCGGCAGGACGTGCTGTACAGCATCATGGAGTGGGCGGCGCACGACGGCGCGCGGCTGTGCGTGCTGTGCGTCGCCAACACCATGGACCTGCCCGAGCGGGCGCTGGCTGCCCGAGTGGCCTCGCGTCTAGGTGAGTCCTACATCTCGTACCCAGTTCCTCCTAGTTGGACGCGCTGTGCACGCGGCGGCAGGACGTGCTGTACAGCATCATGGAGTGGGCGGCGCACGACGGCGCGCGGCTGTGCGTGCTGTGCGTCGCCAACACCATGGACCTGCCCGAGCGGGCGCTGGCTGCCCGAGTGGCCTCGCGTCTAGGTGAGTCCTACATCTCGTACCCAGTTCCTCCTAGTTGGACGCGCTGTGCACGCGGCGGCAGGACGTGCTGTACAGCATCATGGAGTGGGCGGCGCACGACGGCGCGCGGCTGTGCGTGCTGTGCGTCGCCAACACCATGGACCTGCCCGAGCGGGCGCTGGCTGCCCGAGTGGCCTCGCGTCTAGGTGAGTCCTACATCTCGTACCCAGTTCCTCCTAGTTGGACGCGCTGTGCACGCGGCGGCAGGACGTGCTGTACAGCATCATGGAGTGGGCGGCGCACGACGGCGCGCGGCTGTGCGTGCTGTGCGTCGCCAACACCATGGACCTGCCCGAGCGGGCGCTGGCTGCCCGAGTGGCCTCGCGTCTAGGTGAGTCCTACATCTCGTACCCAGTTCACCGTGCAAAAATAGATTACGTACCGAGGTCTGTAAAGTAAGAAATGCGTGACAAACATGTGATCTGAGGCTTTCTTGTTTACTGGCCTAGGTCTGTATACTATATGCCGACGCAGTCCGCAAGCGGCGAATTTGTTTAGCGTAGCGGCCTGTAGTTGGCTGTTCGCCGGTGGAGGGCAGAAAAAAAATTAACCATTAGGTACTTAAATGGGCGTTTTTATTTTTTGTTGCCCCCAAACATTTTTTTTATTGCAATTTTCTATATGATTTGTACTCAGGCATCGCGAGGTGTTCTAGTAAAAGTATCCCAAGGTTTTTCCCACTTCGCTAATATTTTTACCGATGTCATACCGGAAAGATTGAAAAATGTATGGAAGTTTTGGATTTTTTTTCCCCCTAGTAGGATCGAAGAAGATCACGTTTCTGACTAAAAATCACATGAATAATTCCAATTAAAAACAAAGTTGGGGAGCAACAAAAATTAAATTCGTGCAAAATTACGGTGGCAAAAATTCGCAACGTAATTCATGATAATCTATTACAGGTCTGACGCGCCTAACGTTTCCTCCATACACGCACGCGCAGCTGTCGCGCATCGTGGCCGCGCGTCTCGCGCGCGCTACTCTCTCAGCTGACGCTGTGCAGCTTATAGCAAGGTAAAACTATTTCGTATCTATTACTTCGTGGGTTGGAATGGTCACTTTAGTTGTATGAATGGCTGTAGACTCTAGCTATATGTTCTCTGTCTTTCCTATATGACGCAACAACAAGTTGTCTTTGAGGCCCTATTTTTAGAGAAACATGCTACGTGCGTTAAGAGGTGCCTGTCTTAACTATAAAACTCTCGTGCGACTCGAACATATTAAATAATATTTAAAACGGGTCACTCACGTAATTTAGTCGATTTTCACTCGACATGTTTCGTTCTTTACGAAGAACGTCATCAGGTAAAGAACGAAACATGTCGAGCGAAAATCGAGTAAATTAAGTGAGTGACCCGTTTTAAATATTATTTAATAGGTGCCTGTCTACTTCTATAATGTCCTTAATGCACCAAGTTTTGGTGGGCAAGAATGATAAAATACACTCTTCATCGCACGCGTCTCTTTTAGGTCGAATTTGGCACCAAAATACTTATCGAGTTGTTAAATCGAGTTGTATAAGAACTTTTTTTTTCAGGAAAGTAGCAGCGGTGTCAGGCGACGCCCGGCGCGCGATCGCGCTGTGCTCCCGCGCGCTAGAGCTGGGCTCGGGCTCCGCAGGGCTCCGCGAGGTGCAGCAGGCGCTGGAGGAGGCGGCGTCGGGCGCCGTCGTGCGCGCCATCCGGGCCTGCGCGCCCGCCGAGAGGCTCATGCTGCGGGCTGTCGCCGCTGAGGTGAGCTAGGGCTCCGCCAGGTGCAGCAGGCGCTGGAGGAGGCGGCGTCGGGCGCCGTCGTGCGCGCCATCCGGGCCTGCGCGCCCGCCGAGAGGCTCATGCTGCGGGCTGTCGCCGCTGAGGTGAGCTAGGGCTCCGCCAGGTGCAGCAGGCGCTGGAGGAGGCGGCGTCGGGCGCCGTCGTGCGCGCCATCCGGGCCTGCGCGCCCGCCGAGAGGCTCATGCTGCGGGCTGTCGCCGCTGAGGTGAGCTAGGGCTCCGCCAGGTGCAGCAGGCGCTGGAGGAGGCGGCGTCGGGCGCCGTCGTGCGCGCCATCCGGGCCTGCGCGCCCGCCGAGAGGCTCATGCTGCGGGCTGTCGCCGCTGAGGTGAGCTAGGGCTCCGCCAGGAGCAAGCGGCAAAAAAACCTTTGTTAAAAGGGCGTAAAAGTCGTATGAGCATAGTGGCTAACAGTGGCGGCGCGTTCATAGAACTGGATTCCAGTCGGCTTCTCTTGTGTGAGCTAATGACATTATCCCTTAACGATTCAAATTTAAAGCAGGCCATATCAGCTCTGGCTTGCTCAAAGAATATTTTGACGCTCCGCCACTGGTGGCTACTAAAATTCGTCTACTATTGTGATGTATTATAAACCACGGAATTCTACACTGAGCTTGGTTCGACATGCTCATAGGCTTTTTTCCTTTATATTTGGCTGTTAACTTTTTCGACTTGTTAAATACAAACTCTTTCACTTAGACGTCACGTCACCGAATTATCAAAACTGAAGTTGATGAGCTCATCTATTATTTTATTGCTCTATGAGCTCTGCAGCTTGTGACGGCTGTGACCGATTAATCCGTCTTAGGCTGGATTTGACCAAACTTTTTAACCAAGAGTAACGCTTACTCTAGGATACTAATGTCAAAATCCTATAGTAATTTGACGTTACTATCTGAGAGTAAGCGTTATTCTCGGAATAAAAATTTGGTAAAACGCAGCCTTAGGCGTTGAATATGCAGTGCTAATATATACGTCTTTGGCGAGAAGGTTAAACAAAAAGAATACTCTGAATACAGTCTCCAATATTGATCGCAGGTGGAGCGCACCGGGTCGGACGAGACCACGCTCCCTCGGGCGCTGGGCACAGCGGCGGCGCTGGTGGCGCTGGAGGGGCGCGGCTACCGCGCGGCGCCCGCCGTGCGCCCGCCCAGCGCCGCGCAGGCCGCCGCCGCCTGCGCGCGCCTGGCTGCTGTGCGTCTGTTGCTGCTGGAGCCCAAGGGCGCCGAGCCGCGCCTGCTGCTCAATGTCAGCGCCGATGATGTGCATTACGCCACCAGGCAGATTACTGTATGATGCTTTTCAAGTATATGGGTATTGACGATGCATAATGTCCCACCTATACTACTAATTAGTTAATTTAAACTAAGTGTTTTCATTTGGAAGTTTAATTTTCCTTTTTTTTCGATTTTAAAACAAAAGAAATTCAACCGTTTCCCTACAGTTTTGTGTTTCAAATTGACATAGGTCAAACCACGTTAACTTTTCTCAGCAAATGAAGTGTCAGACTTGAATGTGTTATTTTAAACGTCAAACTTCTATGAAATAATGACGTTTACCTAACACTTTCACAGTATATGCTATTAAAATCTAGGAAACTTAGAATAGACTGACTCTACCAATTTCTTCATGTATGTATGTGCCTTATGAAGGTGTGACTTTAATGATATTAAACATGACGCTAGCTAGCTATAGCACAATGTTTAGACATAAATAAAATGTAACTGCCTCAAAATGAAACACTTTAAATCGGATTTATCGCGGTTATTAACACCATGACCCTGCGTTTCGAGCCATTTACAACACTCGTTATCACAGAGTTAAATTACAACTGAAAAATAAGAATTCTCCCTGTCAATCAAAAAACTTACTGGTGCAAACTAGCTACATACAAAAATATAAAAATAAAAACTAAATCAAAGGTTAGTCTACAATGCCCAGAGAGAGAGCTTACAAAGCTAGTGATACACTGCTTACAAGATATTCTACAATTAAAATTTAAAAACCCTGTGATGTAAATACAAATGTACTATAGCGTTCAGAATTGCATGGGCAATTTATGAATGAATTCATTCATAAACTGCCCATTCAATTCTGAACGCGTGTGTACATACATACGACGCTAACTGACTAATTAATCCGTTTTAAAGTGTTTAATTTCAATTAGGTGATAATAATCGCAATAACAGAAGACAATGTTAACTACCAATACAATACAATAGTAACATTTGTTTTGTTCTAAATCTGTATCAAGTTATTTATTGTATTTTTGTTTTTATTTATTCTATTTTATACAAGAACAAGCAGCAACTGAACACTATGCCAGATTATTTGACATTTTTAATATGAAAATAATTTTCTGGGATAAGCTCATGACTGTCTGTTATTGTCTGTTGAAATATTCACTACTCAATTATTTTAATGTACTTTATCTCAAAGCGGGGGCTTTTCCACTCGAATAATGAACACTTTAATATTTCAAAACAGTTTTTACATGACTGACATGATAATAGTGATGATTATGGTACAATTTTTAAATATAATTTTAACTTAATTAATTTCTATTTAATTTTAACAACCCCCCACTTGCAGTATTTTGATGAGAGCTTCAGTGTTGTCGTCCTTAACAGCTTTCCGACTCGCAGCCACCACTGCTTTGCTGTATTTTCCCACTGGAATCAGCAAGTTTCAATTAAAAATTACACATTTTGTGTAACTAAATATAGTTTATATATTTTTTTATCTCACCTCGTAATCGCGCGGCTTGCTGCAGTATCATGTGCAGCGTCTTCAAGGAAGCGACGGCGTGTTCCTGCGTCGACCGCCGTATATGGCAGCTCAACAGAAGCTCCTCATTCAGCATTACCACTTCTTTGTAACGACTCAACATTTCTTTCCTACAATACAACAAGTACATAGGTAAATTATTCCAAAATGCGGAAAAAAGAAACGGATAAATGTTCGCAAGTACGTACAAATCATGTGCTGCGGCATCTTGGGCTGCCGGCAGCAGAGCGGTTATCAGTTGCGCCCTTTCAGCAGTTTCTGCTGCTAAACGTGATCTCATCTCCCCCACTTGAGAAGCATTTGCCATTTCTTCACGGAGTTTCGTTTCCGTTTCTGGAAATTGTGCCGTGGACTGCAAAGTTAAAACTTTTATAAGTTTTGAATTTCGAATTACTGGAACCGGAAATAGATTTATTTTTAGCAGCATGAACTCGATTATGTTGTAAATTTCGATTATGAAATTACTCTAGAAACGATACAGCACTAGTAAAGATGGCGGCGCGTCAAGTTTCTATCTTGTCTATGGTATAAGCGGCGTGGAGAACTGTCAAAAACCAAACGGTACCGTATACCGCGGTTGGCATAATTTTATCGAGAAATCTCTGAAAATGGTTGAGAATAACGAAGTAGAGCTATCGGAGGCTGAAGCCGAACAGTACGATCGTCAAATTCGTCTGTGGGGTCTGGAATCTCAGAAACGACTACGTGCCTCTAAAGTATTAATCATCGGATTATCCGGCCTCGGCGCCGAAACTGCAAAGAACATTATTCTGTCTGGAGTAAAGAGTGTTTGTTTACTAGATAACGAGAAACTTAAGGAAGTCGATTTGTACTCGCAATTTTTAACTCCGCCCGATAAGATCGGCGAGAATCGTGCCGAAGCGTCCTTAACTAGAGCGCGGGCTTTGAACCCGATGGTGGATATTACAGCGGAAACAAAGGGAGTTGACGAACTGCCAGACAGCTTCTTTACTACTTTCGACATCGTGTGCGCGACCGGGCTCAAGCAGGAGCAGCTGGAGCGTATCAACAACGTGTGCCGTGACAACAACAAGAAGTTCCTTTGCGGCGATGTTTGGGGCATGTTTGGGTACATGTTCGCTGACCTCGTCGACCATGAGTACTCAGAGGAGATCGTTCAACATAAAGCCGTGAAACGCGGCCCTGACGACGAAGAAAAAAGTGCAAGGGAGACAGTTTCTATCACCGTTAAACGCCGAGCTATCTACGTGCCGTTGCAGAATGCTTTATCAGCGGATTGGTCGAAACCCGAGCTTCGCTCCCGTCTCCGTCGCGGTGATCCTTCCTACTTCGTCATGAAGATCTTATCGCGCTTCAGAGATGAGTACAATAGAAACCCAGACCCAGCAAAACGAAAAGCTGACACAGAAATACTGCTGAAAATGAGGAACGAACTTGTCAAGGAACTATCTCTACCAGCTGGGTTTGTTACTGATGATCTCTTAACTAATGTCTTTGGTACTGTATCTGGAGCTGCAGCAGTGGTGGGCGGAGTAATCGGCCAGGAAGTAGTGAAGGCAGTCAGCCAGCGAGAGCCCCCTCATAACAACATGTTCTTCTTCAATCCAGTCAAATGCGTCGGTTTTGTAGAACTTTATGGTCAGTGAAGACCTTTTTAAAATTAGAATTTAAGCTGTAATTTTTTTTAAGTCTAATTATAATTTAAAGGCACAATGTTTTTTTTTACCTGCAAATCTGTTAGGTTTAGATACACTGCCAGACTTTGTATCAAGTCACCAGCTAATGAAATATGAGTAGTTGAAAACTTGACATTTCCGTCTGCTTCAAAGTCCATCTCTAAGCGTGATTTGTCCCTCAAGCTAATGAACTTCATGTGGAGTTCCTTTAAGTTTTCCATTTCAAGTACTATATCTTTATCCAATAAGAAGTTCTGATTGATCCAAATGCAGATTCTTTGGACCCTCTCTGTGATCTTGAATGTGACAAAGCTATTCTGTTTGGTGGTAGCAAGAGTGGTTGGTGCTAAGCAGTACATGGCAAACCTGGGCAACTGCTTTGTCAATTCAAATATGTGGAACTGTTCACTGTCTGCATAGCCTACTAATGCCTGGAACATAACAAATTATTGACAATTTGGGATTGATGTCTTATGATGTAAATCTATATTTTTTTCCTAATTTATGTTTTTATAATTTGTAACTGTTAATCTCAAACTCAAAAATAAAGAAAAATTCTACGAAAATCAGTTACTCCAGCTCAAGTGAACCTAGTCAGCCAAGACAGTATCTCACGCACTTAGGAGAATACACATCTTTTTTTTTTAAGTTGTATGTATATAAATCTATATTGTCCTGGCCACTTCTGGTCAAAGGTTCTGGCTCTGTTGTCGACATTCCGACGTTCTAGGTAGCTCTGAGATAACCTTAATGTGCACGTCAACGGGCACATCTCTCGGCGGGCGCAGCGGCACGCGCAGAATGGAGCGCAGCTGCGCGGGCGCCGGGTGGCGCGCCAGTGTCTCGCCCGTCTCGAAGATCCCCTCGGCGAGTACCAGCGCCGCGCGTACTACTGTGTCGTTGTTGGTGGATATCGTGAGATCTATGCCTTCCTGAGGAGTTGTTTATTAGATTACAGTCAACTACAACCACTTTTTCATCATAATGCATTGTGATAAAGTTCAAAAGTGGATGCATCGCCTTGTAGTCGATTGTGCATTATCTCATTCTAAACCATAGTGGAAAGAAACAAGGTGAGACCGTCCGTGTCAGTTACGTAGTCGTTAGTGGGAGAAATGTAACGACAACGTAACTTACGGGTAGCTGTCTCATTAGCAACTGTCAAAATTATATCGTCGACCATAGGCTCAATTAATTAGGGCAACGGATAGGGATTGCCATGAAGGGACATGGCACTTTTGTTCTATCATGATCTAAACAAGCTGCAACACAACAAACGTTCAATTATTACATTAACAACAACGCTTTCTGAGCTAGTGAGGGAAAATACCTGCATATTATTCAAGAAAGTCGCTGATACTAACAAGCAACGCACCGTTACTGTACAATCGTGAAATTCTGATCATTAATCCTAAAAGTCGTGAAGGTCCACTAAAAACCCTTAAGGGGTAATGCTTTAACGAGTTCAGCCTAAGTCACAAGCTGATGGTATTAAATACGTGAAAGTCTGACTCAAAACCCACAATTGTGTACTCACAACATTCAGATCCGTAGTGACAGCGACATTGAGCCGGGTATTGGTGGGCATGGCGCTCGCCGGCCGCTCGTCAGCACCCGCGCTAGCCTCGTAATGCTGGAGCTCCATTGTCAGCGCCTGCTTGCGGTTGAACAGCTCCACTATCGCCGCGCGGTCTTCTTCGGACGGTTGGCTCTTTGAACCCGCGGGCTCTTGGTATGGCGGGTAGCCTAGGACTGTCGGAAGTCATAGCAAGCAAGTCAGATGTCTACAATGGTGAGTTTAGTTTTTGTTGGAGTTAGGAGTTTAAATAAGACGGAGAAAATTAGTAGCATTGTCCTATTCCTATTAGGACATTGCGATAAGAAATTAGCCACGTCACATACCATTGTGTATCCTGTTTTACGATGGTATATTGAACCCTTTATTATGGGTCTTTCCAATTTTTACGGAGTGGAAGGTACATTTATGTTTTCTAGTGTATTTCAGGACACATTAGGAATGATTAGCAAGTGGAACAGTGTGACCGATTCCATACACGTGCTCCTTTTGTTCCGTTACTATCCCGACTGCCCTGAACTGAACTGATCTTACCTTCTCCCCTATCTGATACACAGACCAGGTCCGGTGCGCCCACAGACCGGTAGTCCGCATACAGCATAGCAGCAGCAGCAGACCGCAGCTGCACGCGTCGGAGCACTCTACCAGACACAGCGTCGCGCCAGTCGATACGGCCGTTGCTCCAACAGCAGGCCAACGCTTCTCCCGAAAGTTGTATTGATAGCGCGTTGGTTTTTGACTAAATAACAAAATGGTTATTCATTATTATGTTAATGAAACATGTGACGGACGCTGCGGGTATTTGCGTTCTGCCTCTCGCTCGCACCAGTTAAATCTCGGTTTGGTGCGAGCGAGAGGCAAAACGCAAATACCCGCAGTGTCCTACCTTGAGGTGATCATGCAATTGTTAAAGCCAAATTAAAAATTATATGGTCCTGCGATCCGGATGATCTTTAAACTGAAAGTTTTTATTTACTAATAAGTATCACCTTAACTCTCCAGAGCCTAATTCCTTCTTCATAAATACCAATCGTGCCGTTAGCGAGGCCGTATGCGAAACTGACATCAGTGATTGCTGCGAGACAAATAACCGGTCCTGTTTCAGCTATCTCCGTTTTAAATTGATTGTTCTTCATCACTCTTATGTAGGAGTCTTCACATCCTAGGAGTAACTGCAATATTACAACGTATAAAATTAATCGGATTTTATAGCGATTTAAGGAAATTAGGAAATTAAGCGAATGTACATAATATAATGCATGTTAGCAGGCCACTGGTCAGATAAACGACACAGTAGGATATACAAGTATACAAGTTTGAATGAGAAACGTTTCTTGTATGGCACTAACCGGTTATCCAAGTACTAAGTAAATTAAGCATAGTAAATAAGCAGCCTAAATTCTGCACCTGGAACGAAGTTAGGTTTCAATTGGTTTGATTATTGTTTTTGTTAGTGAAAATGCAAATGTTAGCAACTATTGCCAAAACGTATGTAGTATAGCATCTTTGGCATAGTTTTATTTTTTCATTCAAAAGCATTTGCGCCGAGATAAGGCCTACTAATGGACAGTTTATTGCTGATAGTACTCATGAGTTTGATCTTACCTTTCTCTAGTTACTTTCACTCACCTCATTCTCCCCATCCTTGTCAAAGTCAAATGTGATCATAGCGCACACCTTCCCGCTGACCACGGTCCAGAACACCTCGTTCCCCTGCCAGTCGATGCCTTGTACGGAGCTGTTCCCGCCCACGACAGCCAGCGTCTCCTGGTACTTGCCGAAAGAGGCCGCTATGATCACATTCACCCCATCTTGCGCTTCTTTAAAGAATAGATCAGAATTCTCGTGGACGTCGTATGCTAGAATAATTAAAATCTCACTTAAACATTTCTCGTGGTGATATAATATATTATTATTTAGTAACCAAAAACGGCAAAAACACAATTCTTACACAGCTTGTTTTGCGAGGTGAGGTGGTTGATTCATACAATATTGTAACTTTTTTTAGTATCAAGTTTTATATCACCTAATTTATTTCTATACACGTAAATTAGGCATTAAATGAAGTTTATTTTTGCATCTTAATTTTCATGAAATGTATTTTATTCATACCCAAATAAATCTGCTAAACTTTGTCAAATTTTCTATGCTTTAGTTAAATATACGTTTTTTCGAAAAAAGTGGAAAAAAGTACTCCATTTTATTCCTTACTCATTTTCCAACACATATGTATTACTTACAAACCGGTTTGATATCACTTTGATTATCAAAAAGCCTCAAGTATTTACCTCTTCGAGCAAAAATCGCGGAACAACCCTCGGATGTAGGTAGGTACATTATTAAAAATCGAAAAGCAAAAACAGAAAAGTAGTTCATACATTCCATTAATGATTTTCGTAATAGGCTCTGAGTCTCTTCAAAGACCTATCGAAGAACTCAGAGACGCCACAGGAGACCCAAGAGCTGGCAGCTTCCTCGCTCAACGGATCAGTCTAGCAATCCAGCGAGGAAATGTTGCCAGCGTCCTCGGTACCATGCCGCAGGGGCCTGTTTTAGATTTATTTTAGTTATATTTTAGTTTAGTTATACTTCTAGATTTCAATTTGTGTTTTAATATGTTTTAGTTTAGTTTATTTTCCAATAAATATTTTTTTTTAAAAAGTAACAGGATTTATGTTAGTTGCTCCAATATCGTATCAAAAAGTTGCGCAAAACCGTAAAAAGTACTTATACCGGCCTCTTAAGCACTTCGGGAAACCTTTCCCGTATCGCCGTGCCAAAGATTTCAAATGATTAATTCGACGACATCATTGATATCCGCCTACACTTTTACCTAGAATCTGAGAAGGTGATCCAATTAGAAGCATGTCTCGAGTGGAATCAGGCCGCAGAGGACCAGAGGCTAGCGCGACCACGGCCTGGCTCAAGTTCAACTCCGACACCTCTCCGTGCGCTCTGGATCGCTGTGCGCGTCCACTCACTGCCCCGCCGTGGGGGTGGTGAATTATTATCTGGGATATTAAAAATTATATAGTTGCAATTACATTAGCGATGTGGATAAGACAGAAGTGGAAGGAACGGATCTTTATTGATACCTTATCAAAACCAGCGCAAGCGGTAAGACAAGGATGGGTACCATCATATTTGGCAATAGTTACAATATTTGGTGTAACTTTATGATTTAATTCTAATTTAAATACTGGTTGAACAGAAGATATTTGTTGCATTTTGTTGTTTTAAATTGCGATATGTTTTGTTTTTGTTCAAATGTAGATGTGTTATCGCCATGGTTACTGTCCGTATTGAATCGACCTCAAATATTCATTACTCAAACTTGAAGTAACTTAGAATTTAGTTTGTTTATGTTAAATAAATGCACTGAATAAACATTTCGGAGTCTTGCTTTGGATGATTATTGGAATAAAGAAGCACTTATCTAAATTGAGCGTTTTAAATAGTAGCTCGATCCAACTCACTGACAAACGTCAAAACTGACAGCTTGTCACATTAAAAAGCGCAAAATTTTTCACTTTCAGTTCAGTCATTTATTTTGCGCATCGCACTGAAGTCCTTATAGTCGGCAGTATTTTAAAAATTAAGCATTTATAGTGATATGTTTACTGGCTCAAGAGCCACCACCAAATGGGTAGTGAACTGAATGTAACCACGAGCGAAACCAGGTGAGTTTTCGGATTTTCATTTATTGTTTATCATTTTTCGTCGGTAACGATTAGCTATTAATTTAATTGCACAATCTATACAGTAACAGGAATCATATGTTGTTGGTTCATGAATTCACGTTTGTTCATCTTGTTGATTGTTTCATGTTCATTACAATTTGGCTTCGTGTTGGGTGCATGTTCACGATCATATCCTCCGCCAGTAATGCTCGGGGCCCAGTTCTGTAAAAGCTGGAGCCTTTATGTCATCCACTTCATTTTTAACATCATTATTATCTTCATGAGGTAATTTTAAGATTAATATACTTCATTTTTTTTTTCCATAATCCATTGGTGACCATGACCAATTATTTATAGAACAGATAAAACTGCCAATAAAAGTAATTTAGATTATATTTACAGGTAATAAACAATTTGGGCCAACTCTAGTTTAGGATCTGTAAAATAGATGTAATAATGTATTTGTATTCTATTGTATTACATCACCCAATTTTTCAACCATTTCTCTTTCATAATATACATATTGATTAGTGTTGTCCAAATTTCAGATTATTTTAAGTCTTCAATGAGGATTGACAAGCAAGTTATCTTTGAGTGTTTTGTTTGTGATATTGTGGTGTTTGCTTGATTTTATTATATTTAGTTTTCCATTTCATAATTATTTCCATGATGGAGAGATAAGTGATATTTTATGTTATTAGTCAGACTTGTATCTTTTGAAAAGTCATGTTAAATAATCTATGTGTATTTATTAAGCAAAGTCCAGTTTAATAATGTATGTGCTAGAGAAAAGAAGTAGGTCAAAGTACAGGTCTTTGATTGCTTGGGAATTTTACTTTTTGCCATTTATTATTAAGAGTCCTATAACAAAATCCGCTCGCTCGCATTTCAATATTGTTACCGCCAGTTGCGCGCCGGCCGACACGCATCTGTGTGCGGACACACACTACAATCAGGAATACAAACTTATTATCGCCATCCTATTCGAACAGCATAGCAGGTGCGGTTAGTGCGAACGGGAGCGAGCATTCATTCATAGATTTCATAGTATGTAGCACCGTCGCAACTCGCAAGGCCTTTAGCTTGACGCGCGGACCAAACATTATTGATACTTGCGTCCGAACATCAACTATTACTTCGCGTACGTGGTGTAGTGTTAAAAAATTTAATTAGTATCATCATAACTTCATAAGATTAAAAATATTTTTATTCGAACGTCAAATGTCTCTAAATAGTATCCGATGTTATTTTGGAATAGGAATTTGTTAGTGGTACATTTCTAAGCATACCTATTTACTAATAGGTATTGGTGATTGATTTTGGTGGGTGATGGTGATTTGGATATATTTTAGACAGGGATGTTACGGATACTGGATTTGTGACATCCGCGGATGCGGATATCAAAAGGCACACATTCACGGATAGGGATGCGGATGCGGATGTTAGAGTAAGTACATAAAAAAACCCGAAATATACAAATATTGTACTGTTTATTCGAATAAAAGGAAACAAACTTGGCATTGCTTGTTGCTATCTGTCAAGGGCGTAAGAACTCGATCGACGAATCTTGAAAACTAACCCAGGAAAGATACGGTTTTCACAGACATTAAATTATAATAGCCTAATATTTTCAAATTACGTTCGAATGTGATATTTATAGATAATATATGCAAAAGTCCTAAAAACTTTTCTTCCGGAAGTAGGTAGAAAGTAAAAAATAAAACTTAACTAAGTCGATTTTTGAAATTTACGGTAGTAAATACTTTTCTTGTTTGTGAACATGACGACATATTTGTCTTCTATGTGTTAAAAGCAAAACCGAAGAAAACTTATAGACGTAAAACGGTAATACTTACAAAATGTACGGCGTGGGTGATAGATGTGTTATTTCGCTAGAAACAAATGGTAATAAGTAAAAAATGCTTCTGACTCACTTTAATCAACTTTATTTTTAAAAGCACTATATTTTTTTGAGTTCCAGATTTTTTTTTGTCAAATATCTACTTCTGGCACATCATCTGATAGGTCCTTAGAAATAACTTAAAGGCTTCTTGAACAAAAATTTGGTTAATCGAGTATCGGGAGGTCTAAAAAACCGGCCAAGTGCGAGTCGGACTTGCGTGTGTGCGGCAGTTATACGGTTTTCGGATTTTTTCCTGTATTTTTGCTAGAAGTTCTTGCTTGTTGTCAAATTTCGTGATTCTATGTTAACGGGAAGTACCCTATACATTTTGATTCCCACTGCAAATGTATGGGAATGACCGTATCTTTTGATTGCGTTGATGTAAAGGTTTAGTTTTTTTGCAGCTTCAAGAGACTGCAGACCTGTGTATGTGGTATTAATTTTAACTTGCAACCTTTACTCGTTCCCGAGATAAACGGTCTGGACTGGACAGACAGACGGGCGGACGGACAACAAAGTAATCCTATAAGGGTTCCGTTTTTTCTCTTTGATGTACCGAACCCTAAAAATGTGAAAACTTCAGGAAGTTAGGAAAATTATTTTATTTTGAACAAATTTGGTTAAGCCTTTTTTGCCAAAAACTAAAATTACAAAAATACAGTTAAGTGCCTTGATATGTGAAGGCACTTATGCCTTTATTCTTGCACAATATTTTCATCGTATAACGGTACACAACCTTCAATTATGCGTGGTCCGACACGCACTTGGCGGGTTTATTTCCGGATTTTGCTCATATAGCAATATGGTTATCCCTGACTAGGGTGGTGGCACCAGTAATGGTCAAGAAACCAGTAACGAACAATCACTTTTATTATGAGGAAATAAGGTTCATACATTTATTTTGTGTCAACCAATTGACAAGCATATGATGATATTTGAATTAAGAATGAAGTGTCCATAACTCGTGTCTGTCAGCTTAAAGTGTTCATAATGGGTACCGTCACCCTAATAACATTTCTCCATACTGTCCCTCTTAACTCTTGCTACTCACTCGTCAGTTGAAAAATTGAAACACTTTGTTCCCACGCCCCATAATTCGCGGGCTCTAATGTAGGAAGGGCTGGAAGGAGGTACTTATTGGGGATCAAAGATCATCAAAGTATATGACAGCCCGGTAATTCGTGGGCGTGGGTTACGAAGGATGGTTAAAGTATCAAGAAGGGTTGGTTGCGGTACAATGACATTCGATAAAATTATTAGATTTTTTTATTTCATACAGGTCTATAATATAATCAAAACTGTAAAATACTTTCGTCAGTGGTTGGTCGCGGTCTATTTACTTTCCCAAACGCTTCCAGCACTTCCTAGCGCAACAAAACAAACATATTGTACAGTCCACAGAGAACAGCACAGGTCCTACCTCTACGAGCGCACGCGCGGTACTGAGGACTCAGCCCGCGCGCATCGGAATTTATACACCATTTGAATATTTAAAAAAATAATACGGAAATTCAAAAAAATATGTATTTTTCGACTTCAACATGAGCTTAAAAGAATAAACTTTAATGTTGTATACAAATCATCCCAATATTTTGTCAAAATTACTGCGAGAATCCCTGTGTTTGCAGTGTATTTTTATCGAAAAATGTGCATATTCAAAATCGAAGTAGTTGGGTATCTGTGTAAATAATTGGAAATATGGGACCGAAAGTTTAAATAAAACCATGTTACAATATTATATCAACCCGAAAAAACATGTGTTTTCATGTATCGTGTTAAAAGAGATTGAAGTCAAACTTTTGTCTCCGCGCGCTTTTCTGAAAACAACTGCCAGTAATTGTATAGTAAAAGTTAAAACACTGAGTTTTACTTACATTAGAAGCTGAAATTTTTAATACTAGGAAATGAGCTATCAAACATAGTTAGCAACTTTCACATACAGTTCACCGTTTCTTCGTAGTACAACGTCAAAAATCAGCTTTTGTTGCTTTTCCGTACAAATCGTATTGATGGCCTCTTAAAGAAGACACATTATATACAGTTTTAATTCCACATTCAACTAAGCAATCACAAACATAATCTTATGGTAATTAATGGCAATACATACATAATAATTATGTCTATTTCTTGATTACTGATGCACATACTCAACTGATTTCCAATTTTTTGATACATTACTGTGTAATAATTTACTGCCAGATAATGTTATCTAAAGTACATATAGTATAGGTACTTTATATCAATATAGTTCTATCAAGATTATGCAGACTCAGGGGAAACACAATTGCTAGATTTGCCAGTCATTGTTGTGTTTAACAAAGTCACCTATGGTACTTGTTTAGCCATTGATTAGCCAAAAAGAAGTAACCTTCACAATGATGCATGGATTGATTTTTTTATTAACAATATACCTATTCTAATAATATAAATGTCAAAAAATTAAATATACATTTTTATATTAAAAAATCAATTTTCTAAAAAAATATGCTAATCAAATTTGTTACTTTGTTTTTGTTCTCTTATTGTAGGCCATTCCCATACAATACATGTAAACCTTCCTCTTTTATAACTCTATCTATTAAAAAAAACCGCATCCAAATCCGTTATGTAGTTTTATAGATTTAAGCATACATACATACATACATACTTACATACATAAATACATACATACAGTATAGACAGTGGGGAGCAACTTTGTTTCATAATATGTAGTGATATAGGAAATATTATAAATATTGAAAGAAAGAAATAAATAAATAAATTTATTTGTGACGATCACAATAAACAGACATAAAAACAAAACAATATAAAAAAGTAAGTTGTATGTGCATCACAAAATGGACCCAACTCAGCATATTGCAATTATAAAATACAATAAGTTCGGAATTTGCAGTTACAGGGTGAAAAGCCTTATAAATCTTACTGACATTTACAGACAGTTTATTTTCGCCTGGCCATGACTTGTAACTACATACAGGTTAGAATTATTATTTGGGCCCTTTTGGGAATCCTGAAATCATTTCGATCTCTTGTTTTTACTAGTAAATAAAACAGTAACAACAGATTTTTGGAGAAATATTTCTTTTTTTTTCAAAAATAATTGTAAGAAAAATCGTTTTATTTGTGCATTTTTAAAGTGGTTTAAGTATATAGTTTATTAGTTTATTCCTCTTTGGTAACATAAAGTTATGTTTCCTTTTTGTAAAGAGATTTACCCTACTACTTGTTCTCTTGGAGGTTGGAGGTCTTATAAGTTCCGGCACTCTGTGATATATATCCTATGCTTGATTTAGCCCCCATATTCATTAATGGTTATTTTTGTATTTCAGTGTAGTAAGCAGGACATGGATTGGAAATATTTTGTCAATTATTTGGAAGTAAGATTCATAGCATATTCCAGTTAGTGTCTAATAATTATTTTGCTTATTTTTTATTTAAATTACTGCTTATTTAACATGCAAGCAATTTATGTAATAATATATAGGATTGATTTTATAAATGGGTCAGTAAGGACAACATTTTCGACTATTTCACGAACAATGTTCTACATTTAAAAATCATGGATAAAAATCGGCAATTATTTAGTGACTGAACCTAGGTTGGTCCCTAAGCAGCTTTTAATCCTGGATGTAAATAAATTGAGATGTCGTCGACTCGTCGAGCATCAAACTCATATTTATTTTAATAAAAATTTAAAGACGGTTTTCAGATTTTTTTCCAATAACCGGTAGGTATATGCTGATCCTCGTTAATTGAAAGCCACAGGATCTGTTAAGATTGTTATTCCATATAGCAGGAGATCTGCTGCCCTACTGACCCAATTTAAAAATCCATCCTGTATATCGTAGTTAGTCGTAGCAGGCACAACTTTTCAGAAATATTGACTCAGGGCTTACATAATAAAGCCTATATTTAGGTATCAAGGTAATTTTCTGTTTTGTAGGCTCATTGCCATAGCCCCTCCGGTACCATCGGTCCTCCCGATCTGTCTACTTTACCAAACGGTCTACTTTCCCAATCTGACTAATTGCTTTTCTCAATCCCTCTAATTACTTATCGGTCCACTTTCTCGGTCCGTCTAATTACCGATCGGTCCACTTTCTCCATTGGTCTACTTGACCAAATGGTCCACTTTGCCGATTTGTCTACTTCTATGTCAATCTAACTATTTGCCGTTTATCTTGGTCCAGGTGAAAAAAGTATTAGTCAATATACCCCTAAATAAAAAAGGGCATAATGCTAGTACACTCAGTAAGTATACGTAGACTTTTTCACAAAATTTTTTTTCGTTATAGTTAGTCACAAAACGGTAATTTGCTAAAACACAATCAGTTATATTTGATTATACACTATCAAAACAATGACAGTGGCAAAGTATTTTTTTTAAATGTATATCAATCTAATTTGTTAGGCCCTTGGTAGCTGACACACGTTGACTTGGCATTATGCAGGCACTAAACGTTTTTCGTATTCTGAGAAACTGGTATTTTGCGTGTAAAAAACTACATTTCGCGAATCGTCGAATGAAAGTTCGCGAAGTTGGTACAATGCTACGAAACGCCCAGCAGATCAGCTCCATTTGTGAAAATGGACCCTTTGGCAAAATAGACTCATTGCGAAAGTTTGGTAAAGTGGACACATCGCGAAAGTGGACCGTTTGGTAAAGTGGACACATCGCGAAAGTAAACCGTTCGGTAAAGTAGACAGATCGGGAAAGTGGACACTGGACCGACGGTACCAGAGGGGCCATAGCAACTACGCTAAATATTTCATAAAACTCGTATATATACATAACTAGTTTTATACAAATAACAAAAAAATCGAAATATGAGTACAATTATTTGTTTAAATTCCCAGTAAGTAATTTCAAATAAGTCAAAATAAGAGCATTGCGCGATATACTACTACTCGTTCAATCGAATGGCGTCTTTGATACGATTAAAAATAACTCAATTCAAGGTTGAAATTGAAAATAATCAATCGTCTACTCTATAAGTTTGATTGAAAGATTTTCGTTGTACACTTCAGGGCAATGCAAACAGTTAAAATTTTCTTACAATGTAAAAACCCGTTTAATTGTATTCGAGTGTGAATCTAACGAAAAAGAATTACGTCATATAAACAGCTCTGACCTTGGACAGTCGTGTTATTTATTGTAAGTATCTAAGTCTTTTATGCGAAACGATGACAAGGAGTGATCCAAGGTCAACTTTAATCATGCCTTGATTAGTACAGAACTAACCAGAAAAAGGTATTTGTGATTTCACATTGAGATGCACATATTGAAGCTTTGCGCGCCGTTCCGGTGTGTGAACGGAATATCACTGTACATGGTGACCTCAGCCATTGGACAAACCCTGAAATCCCACATCTGAGTTAGGCTCATATTACACTCTACTGATCAATGATCATATCTAATAATCATATATTATATGCCGCCCTTATTCTTCACGTTGGAGAAAAAGGGAGGAACCTAGACCTATGATCATAGGTATATGATAATGTAATATGGGGCTAATGCTCCAACGTAAATATTTATAAAAACACAAAATTAAATAAAAGTTACTAACAAAAAATACTTCCAATATGGTATAGTGTATATGGTGACACATCACGTCAGGAATGTCAAACGCCAATTTTCTTAAATTATGACATTTGTCAATATTCAAAATGTTATAAATGACATAAATAGACATAGACGCGGGCCAGTCGCTAGGAAATGTACTAGGCGTGCTAATATATGTAGCGTTTTTAGGGTTCCGTACCCAAAGGGTAAAACGGGACCCTATTACTAAGACTCCGCTATCCGTCTACCAGGCTGTATCTCATGAACCGTGATAGTTAGACTGTTGAAATTTTCACAGATGATGTATTTCAGTTGCCTGCGCCAAATCTTGGGATTAGTTGCCAATGCGGGCCCCAAGTTCCCTGCATGAGTCGTGGCATAAAAGGCTAGGAAGAATAGATGTATTTCTGTTGCCAATATAACAACAAATACCTGTAAAATAGTTAAATTAAAATAATACTAATATTTAAGGAAGCCCCGTAATACAACAAACGTAATTTTTTTCGATCGAATATTTTCAGGAATAATCGCTCTGAAAGTATGAAAAACTACCCGCCCCCCCTCTAACTTTGGAACGGGAAGTCCAAAAAATGTAGAAAAATTCAGGAATACTTTATATATTTTAATATTTTAAGAAGATATTTTATATATTTTAAGAAGAACTTACCACGAAAATTATTTCGAACAAATTTGGTCAAGCCGTTTTTGAGTTTTTCCAATAAACTATTTATTACAAAAGGACGTAAGTGCCTTAATGTTTCAGACAGTTACGACGGTACGGAACCCTCAATTATGCGTGGTCCGACACGCACTTGGCATTTTTTTTATAGATTACATGGGTCACTCGAAAAGTTTTGAGATACAAAAAAACTATTGAAGATATAAACACTATTTATTTTACATTTTCTCAAAATACTCTCCATCGTTCTTTATACAAAGTTCCATTCGTCTAAACCAACTTTGGAAACACTTTTGCCAGTCTTGATCGGATAGGTCAGAAATCGCTCCTTCATAGGCAGCTACGGCTTCTTCGGCACTCGAAAAAAACTTGCCTTTTATTTTTTCCTTCACTGTTGGGAACAAAAAGAAATCGCAGGGAGCCAAGTCAGGGCTGTAGGGTGGATGAGGCAAGGTTTCAACCCCAGTTTCTGCAATAAACGCCTTTGTTCTGAGGGACGTATGTGAAGAGGCGTTGTCGTGATGCAGCATGATTCCCCGAAGTCCAGCCTTTGGTCTCCTCTCCCGCACTGCTTGGAAAACTTGCGGCAATGCTTCTGTAGTGTACCATTCCGAGTTAACAGACCTATGATTTTCCAGCACTGAAGTCGACAGATGTCCCCCCCCCCGAGAAAAAAAACTAGCCACCATTTTTTTGCCTACGTTTCGAGGTCTTTGTAATTTTGTTGGTAACTTGCCCTCTGAGAACACCCATACTGACGACTGCCGCTTACTTTCCGGATCATATTGATAAATCCATGTTTCGTCACCAGTAATGATTTCAGAAACACGTCTTGATGTTCCGTTTTCGAATTTTAAACGCATTTCATGACACCAATCCACACGAGCCTGTTTCTCAGTTCCGGAGAGCAAACGCGGGATCCAACGGCAACAAAGCTTCCTTACTCCAAGATGTTGATGTAGGATGATATTAACACTCCCCGAACTAATGCCTAGGATCTACTCGATGTCCGTGTATGTAATTCGTGGGTCTTCTCGCACTAACATTTCAGTAGTCCATACGTTTTCTGCAGTTACTGCTGTTTGAGGGCGACCACTTCTGTGTTCATCTTCGAGGTTGGTTTTGCCCCTTTTAAATTCACTAAACCATCTAAAAACAGTTGCCCGGGATGGAGCAGAGTCTCCTAATGCCGATTGTAATCGCTGCAAAGTCAGTTGTTCGGTCAAACCAAATTTAAAATCGTAATATATCATAGCACGAAAATGTTCGCGGTTCAGCTCCATCGTTTCAAAGAAAACCCACGGAAATCGTTGTAGCAAAACAACTGGAACTAATCTATTTTTGAAATTAGAGTGTACTGGATACTAGTGTTCTATTTTTAAATAAATTTGCTTTTTAAAAACATATAACATGGGTGCGTTCCATTTTCAAATTTCGAGCATCTCAAAATTTATCGAGTGAGCTACGTACTAGCGTAGCGACCCGCCCCGACCCGAACCGCATCAAAATCCGTTGCGGAGTTTTAAAGATTTAAGCATAATATACATGTCATGTCATACATACAGATAGCGGGAACCGACTTTGTTTTATACTAGGCAGTGATAGTGATGGTACGGAACCCTAAGTGCGCGAGTCTGACTCGCGCGTTGTCCACAATAGTTCACACAATGATCATTTGTATGAATGAATGCATCAATGGACGTACTTGAACGTAACGGACTTCAGTCTTGCACCAATGTGCTATGAACATGATTCATGCAGTGAACTGTAATCAGGAGGGACAATGAGTACTTGTGCAATAAAATGATATCATATATTTTTGTTAATTCTTTCTTTCCTTTAAGCTTCCGGCACATGATGTACTTAAAGTCGCCATCAGTTATATCAGAGCGGCCAAGGTCCTCTAAAATATCTGAACATGACTGTAACGACTTGGCCATTAAGCCGTGTTCAGCTATTTGTGAACAGCTTGGCCGCTCCGTGATATCTGATGGCGACTGTACAGTCGCTAATCGACGCCAAACATATTTTTTGCAGTTTTGCATCTTAGATAGTGAGGTGAACGTGTAACTGTAAACATATGTCCGTGTTTTAGTGAAAGGTACTACTTTATCGCTTGTTGATACGGTTCATTTCTAGATAAATCTTTATGGCATTATCGCCGAGCGCCAAAGTGGTAGTGGTCAACTAAAAAGAGTCACATATTATTTACTTGCGTATTCATTGTTGACGACTTTATGATTAAATGCGAAACTTTCTTCTTCGAGACCCAGCCCTGCTAATTCGCGGGCGCTAATTTCGTTTCTGTTAACTCCCACCCTCGACGCGGTAATTCATACATTCAGCCCGCGAATTTGCGGGCTTAGGAGGGAACGGGAGCATTTTCCGATGCCAAAATAAAATTTTCAAGTATACTACACACGTGATACAGGGATGTTAAGATTATAGTCACCACTTTCAATAACTACCTTATTAGGTAGTTATTGAAAGTGGTGACTATAACTATAGGTTATTACCTACGACGTAGAGGAAGTACAGACAGAGAAAAAATATATTAAGTATTAGAAAGAATATTTAAATTAAAGTAATAAGCACTATACTTTTTACTTACTGACTTATGCTAACGCTGTCTTGATATGGGTACTGAATACATATTTCAAAAATATTCTATAAGTTAGCCTCAAGGGCATTTTTACAAGTCAATAAGCATTTACATGTACAAAAATTTACGTGTTAATTTAATTAAGTGTAAAGATGTAAAAGGTCACCTACGTGAAAAATAAAATACTAATAGGATTTGAAGATGTAAAGGCTCTCCAAGTCCAAGCGTCAAAATACTGGAGATGTAAAAGGTCCCCATCGTCAAAATAAAATTAATACTAATAGGATTTGGACGTGTAAATATGGAAGGCGTAACATTTAATTACTATATGATATAAATACCACGAGTAATCAGACTCTTAAGTTAACAGCCTATATAAGTTGTCCGAAAAAGCATGCGAAATACGATGCAATGAAATATGTCAGCGATCAGAAAGGATTCCCTGCATTTGTGTCTATTGTTAATAGGGTATCAACAGGTAAAGTTTAAAAATAGTCCCCACGGCTAAATCTGATCGTTTATCTAGATTGCTTGATGACTGGCCCGACCCCACGTGCAATGCATAGTCACCGTAGCATCGCTGAAGTATAGCTAATGTAATTCTTATGTCTTTAATATGTTTATTTTAGGCTTGCAAGTGTGCAACTCACTATGCAGTGTATTTTTGATAGAGTAAAGAGTGAAGCCATTAGATCCCGTTGCGAAATAATGCTAGGAGGACTTTAATTAGAATTGATATTATTTTTTATTTCTGAGTTTACAATCGATCTATCGTCGGGTGACAAGCAAAAGTCACTAAGTACTACCACAAGTTCATAGCCATAGTAATCCGTATGGATAACTAATGGATGGAATAGATGTATATCTATTATAACAAGGTCGCTTATTGTTTAATTATTTTATTTGTTTTTGTGAGTTCTGCTTGTCACCTTAGGTACAATTTTGGAGTTCTAAAAAATTAAGATAAGTCAAAGAAATTGTAGTCAACGATAGAAATATGAAAGCTACATACATAAGGTACGGGAGGGTAATAAGGCCTTTTCTTAATCAAGCTACGTGGCCACCGTGCTCAATAGATAACGTAATACTGTGGGTAAAGAGCCACCAAGGGTGGAAGTGCCAACTTGTATTTTCTTTATCGTTCACTAGGTTGACACCTAGCGAGGCCGTAGAGGCGAGCGCACATTTAAAATACGACTTTGGCTACATAGGCCTTAAACCCGACAGGCCTTATTACCCTCAGGTACCTTATGTGTTTGAAGGATGCAAGACTTGGTTTGGTTGTTTCCCCCTGACTCTGACGCCTGACTATCACGTAACATGTCAAACTAAACCCCTATAATGTCTGTTTATGTTTGTGCTTTTGCTTATGGGTGTGTTTTGTTCGCCGCTCAGGCACGCATGCCTTCTTTTCTTCTCTCTTAGATTAGTTATTAATGCATAAGAAATAAGAGTCGTGATTGAATCAAAGGATACAATAAATTTCTCGAAAAAAAAAACAGTAAAGTTTTGGACTGCTGTGCATCTGTGTTTCTGTGTGTTTATAATGATATAATTTATTTCTGACAAAGCCTATACAATTGTTAGTTGGTAACTAATGTACAAATATCGTAACTTACAATTATTAAACTCACACAGTACATGGCAAACAGATATTTAATATGAAAACATGCCACAACAAGCACAACTGACAAAACCTTACATGAACATGAACAATTAAAAAAAAATGTTTTACGTGTGATTGCCTATTTCATGTGTTTTCTGCCGGCCCTAAACAAATCCCATTACTTACCTGTTTTTATTATTTAGTTTACTTTTTCAAAATAATGCGGTAAATAATGTAAACATGTATTCCTTCCAGTTGGACGGGCGGATGGTTCAGCTGGACCCGCCAGTCAGACACGATGCTGCGGAATGTTGAGAAGAAAATATTGTCATGTAAGATAACAAATAAATAATAATAAATAAATATTTGTGGGACAATCTTAAACAAATCGACCTAGTCCCACGGTAAGCTCAATAAGGCTTGTGTTATGGGTACTAGACGACGATATATATAATAGATAGATACATATAAATACTTAAATATATAGAAAGCATCCATAACTCAGGAACAAATATTCGTGATAAACACAAATAAATGCCCTGACCAGGATTCGAACCCGGGACCTCCTGCTTCGTAAGATTTTGTGGCGATTATACTAAAATAATGAAGACTGTTATGTTCATAGCTGTAATTTTACCTAGGCTATATACTCGTAGTATCGAAGTAAGTAGTAAAATAAAGAGGTTACATTGACATTTGCTACGTGTACTCCGATCCCAAATGGACTTTTCGTTTCGGACTAGGTAAGACTTACTCTTTACACAGATACTTTTTCGTTTCATCCTATCTTACGGAAGCGTAATTCAAGCGGAAGCGTTATGGAAGCGAAGAGTTCGAACTATGTATAGTTAGTCAGAAAACATTTGAATCGCCAGACGACGAAGGAATGTGGCGTGCCCTGGACGCCAAGCGATCGCGATTATTTAACCTTTTCGCCGCCTCTGACTTGTTATATTTCGTGCCCCAGATACCACGACTTTATATCAAATATGAGTTTACGTATATTTATTTATTACTTGGCGATGGTGGTGTGTAAGTCCCTATCGCATTGGCGAAGCTGTCGGCTCTAGCAGTCGTTGGGGTCCCAGGAAAGACTCCGATGATGGCCACAGCCGACTGTGACGGCCAAATGGTTAAAGAAGGTACTTAAATAATTATGGAAATGGAATACGCATAAATTACATCAATTTATCAAAACGGAGA
Source organism: Lathronympha strigana (assembly GCA_949128165.1). NCBI lineage: Eukaryota > Metazoa > Arthropoda > Insecta > Lepidoptera > Tortricidae > Lathronympha > Lathronympha strigana. The sequence continues at coordinate 14,941,265 of OX421918.1, read as the reverse complement.
AACATTATGTGCCTTTGACTGCACTTTAGGATGTGAATATCAGTGCATCCGGTTGTAACACCGGTCTTAGGCCCATATTACATTATCATATATCTATGATCATATGGCTATATGCCTCCCTTTTGCTTCAACGTGAAGAAAAAGGGCGACATATAATCTATGTTCGTATAATGGTATACTTAGTGTAATATGGGCCTTACGATGCGACATCCAAGAGTCCTATTTAGATACAATATACAATTGTCGTCATTATGATAATCGTTATAGGAACTACGATAATCTTATCTTCGTCCTCTGCGGTTAGCATTGTCCGATAATACACCCGGTTATTGCAAGATATAAAACCGGCAAGTCGAATTTTAAACCGCAATAGTTTTAAGCGCGAAAGAAAACGATGGTATTCAAATTCGAATTCAAAATTACGTCACTCAATATATAATATAGTTCCTAGATTTTCATACTTTCTAAATTCAAAACATGATGTCTAATTAGTTACCTAATTGTCGCCTTGTGTTTTCGCTCTTGTTTTCTTGTTGATTCCTGCTTTTAAGTAGTCACACTACTATATATACATTATAAAGTGAATGCAGGAGATCGCTGGTTCGATCTTAGCCCTGGGCTCTTGGTCAGTTTTTTTGTAGTATATGTCATCTCTATCAAATTATAACATATTAAAGTTTGACAGTTCATTTTGATTGGAAGATGAGAGATGAGATTCTAGTCTTCTTTTATTTCGCACGTCAAATAATAAACCTTATCTACCAGGTCTGAGGACAGCGTACAAGCGGTTCTACGTTGACATCGGGTCCGTGGTGGGCCAGAGCGACAGGATATGGACCATCGCGCTGAACGACGAGGCGCCAGCCACTCCGCTGGTGATGTTGCACGGCATGGGCGCCGGCGTGGCGCTGTGGTGCCCCAACCTGGACGCACTGGCTGCTAACAGACCAGTGTATGCCATCGACTTGTTGGGTGAGGCAGGTTCCTGTGTGGTGGTGGATTTGCAAGTATTAGCACACATCATAGCAGTATAACTCGTCAGATGATGGTGTCAGAAACATAGTGGAATTCTTCCGTAGTGACTTCCAGTGAGGCGAAAAGATAAGTCGGTCGGTATACATCGTATTTTTTTTATTTCCGTTAAATTGTAGACGCGTTGCCTTTGTACGTTAATAGGAGCTACGGGATATATCCCTTTTTTCGAATTCGATAAAAAATAATTATGAAATTAAGTGTCAAGTATGATAAGCTGAAACTTTAGTAATGACATGTCAAAACAGCTTAATAGTACATGATTTAGTAACCTTTTACACTGGTTCATTTAATAAGTGTAGTTATTGAATATGTCTAAAACTGTAATAGTTAAGACACTAGTTTCTTAGAGAAATTAACTGAGTTAACCTGAAGAATGTCCCATTTTAAAGTTAATGGAAATAAAAAGACAGGATGTATAATGGGCTAGACCACAAAAAAATCTAATTAGTCCGCCTGTTAGTTAATTGAAAAATATTCGACACGTATTTTTCCTTTACGTAGTCAAATGAAAGATGACGGAAATACAGTGCATTAAAGTTTCACGTTACACTCAATTCTTACCTAATAGTGACTTCACCAGCCCCCACCCCGGAACTTTGATGCTTTTCATCTTCGTCATTTTGAGTTATCATAAAAACGAAAAAAAAAAATACATGCTTAATGATTTTTGATAATATAACTGACGGACTAAATTGATAAGTCTTTCAACCTAGTCGTCATCCCTATTGTGTTTAAAATAAAAAACAAAACATCTTCGCTCCGTCTATTCGTTTGTTACTTTTGTTAGGCCCACTTGCACCACCCAGGTTTACCCGCTGACCTGCTGTTGAGCTGTCAAATTCTATACAAAAAAAAACGCATAACTTGGGGTTATGTGGCTAACCTCGGGTGGTGCAAGTGGCTCTTAGTGGTCTTTTTTGACACTTGACGTGTAACTTTTCAGGTTTCGGGCGCAGCTCCCGCCCCAAGTTCTCAACAGACGCAGACAAGGTGGAAGCGCAGTGGGTGGAGTCCGTGGAGGAGTGGCGCCGCGAGGTCAACATCCGGCAGTTTATCCTGCTGGGCCACAGCCTGGGGGGCTACATCGCCACGGCTTACGCGCTCAAGTACCCGGACAGGTGAGGAACATTCGTCGTAATAATATCCCATCCTCGTCGCCAGTTGGTATATTCCAGCCCGGAATATAGGGAATGATGTCCGAAGGAGTAAAATATAGAAGGCCGTGTGCTCGGTACAAATGTTTATTGCCGGAATGATGGGTTGTACAACTGCGCAACCGCTAGAGGGCGCGCGGGAAACTAAAAACTACCCTCCACCAATATTCATACATGACAATATCGATCCCTGTGCTCTGTGCTACTTTTTACGTTGGCATGTATTGCAGGCAAAACCACTTAAAACCAAATGACCTGAAAAAATAAATCAATTTTCAGCAGTATAAAAATGATATTTCTACTCCAGCACTTGTATCTGTCAATTAGATGACTGACAGCGATATTTAAAAAAGTTTACATTATAACGTTGTCTATGGTATTCCATAAGAACACTGCTCCTATGGAGTTTCATACAATATATTAGCACTGTTGTTTTTTTTTCTATAGTGGGCCTACGACTTGTTCCACATTCTGCCACCTTTCGAAATTTTGCTCTCTTCGCTATTTTAGCTGTCGCGTTGTAGAAAAACTAGCGTATGCAAATTTACATAATTGGTTCTTAAAACTTTCGAGTCGCCGACGAAGTCGAGTAGACCTTTATTATATCACTTGCATAAACTACAATTGTTTCGCAGAGTACAACACCTCATCCTAGCCGACCCCTGGGGCTTCCCCGAGAAGCCCGCGAACGTGCACGAGAAGTACCAGATCCCGCTGTGGGTGCGCGCCGTCGCCACCGCCGTGTCGCCGCTGAACCCGCTGTGGGCGGTGCGCGCGGCCGGCCCGGCCGGCAAGTGGCTCATCAGCAAGACCCGCCCCGACCTCTGCAGGAAGTACGTCAACATCGTGCCCGACGCGGAGACTGTCATACCAGATTATATACACCAGTGCAACGCGCAGACGCCGAGGTGAGGGAGCCGTATTCTGATATTGCTGATCTGGATTCTGTAAGCATGGTGATATTTTTTGATACTTTTTTGGCCTGATTTTGATCATTCGTGATGTTTTCCCGACATGATTTTTGAATGAGCCCGGTGTATACCGGGTGTGTCCTGTAACAGGAGCAATAAATTAAATCGCAGGTAGTACGCCTCAAACCTAACAACTTTTGTTCAACAATTTTTAAAAATGAAGTACACTGTATGTTTTCACTTTTTTATACAAAGTAAATAGTAATTTGTACAGTACAATGTACGTTAACATCAGCCTAACTGACGTCTCTTGTCATAGTACAAAAATTACAAAATTCGCAGTACATTGCGTCTTTTAACAAAGTGTATTAGTTATCAAAATACACGTTATTTTTAAAAATCGCTGAACAAACGTTCAGTTTGGCGAGGACTACCTACGATTAAATTTATTGCTCCTGTTACAGGAACACCCGGTATGGTAGCTACTAGCGATGTAACGAATATCGTTTTTGAAATATTCGCGAACGCGAATGCAAATATTTGCTAATTTATTTAATCGTATGGCATATTATACACTAACAGATACAGAGAAATCCCAAATCAAACTCCAAAGAATTAATCCACTTGCTAATAATATTCGCGAATGCGAATATTGGTTTCCCCACATTTCGCCATTACGAGTATATTGTACACAAAATTTCGTTTAGAATGCAATGGAACACAAAGACCATGTCCTTTAGCGCATATTGGTAAAACAAGTATTTTGCAGTGACAGCTAGTGACATTTTGGCTACCTACTCTACCTAGGTATTTAGGGAAACAGACATTCTGCCTGAAATGTATGAAATAAATGAGTTAAAATAATATAAATTGAAAATAGACGTTATATATCAAAGAAAAAGACCTAGTCCATCGGAGGCCAAGCCGGGGATCGAACCCGGGTCTTCAGCTTACGCGGCATTAGCACAAACAATTTATCTTTATTTTCCAGCGGCGAAAGCGCGTTCCACACACTAATGCACGGCTTCGGCTGGGCCAAGAACCCGATGGTGAAGCGAGTGTCCAAACTGGACTCGAACCTGCCCGTCACAGTCCTCTATGGCAGCCGCTCGTGGGTTGACAACAGCACGGCGCAGGTGCTGGCCGACCAGCGGCAGAGCCCGCACAACACGTTCGTGCAGGTAACTCTCGCCCCCTATGTTTGTAGCAATAAGGTCGCAACCAAGACACAGCCTTCGTTTCTCAATACAGGCTATACATCTAGTTTAGCGCCATCTTTCGTTTCTCTAAAGCAACAGTTATCAGCGACGTCCATAGCAATATCACTCAACCGCTGTTCGATAGATGGCGCGAATTTTAATGGAAATCAGCGCTGCTTAGCTTAAGTCCGACTATGCTAAGTTTCCTAGATTTTTATAGCACGGACTGTGAAACGTCAATGTGTGTTAAACATCATAATTTTATAGAAGTTTGACGTTTAAAATAACACTTCAAAGGTTGACATTTGTTTATTAGCGTGGAAGAGATAACGCGGTTTGACTTTCAATGCTTTTATTGATGAAAGCAATTAAGTGTTGGGAACGCGGTTGTGTAGGTATTTTTATCGCTTTAGGTTATTAATGCCTATCATTACAGGTAATCAACGGCGCCGGGCACCACGTGTACCTAGACAAACCTGAACTCTTCAACAAATTCGTGCTTGAAGCTTGTGCACGAACCGACGCTAACACACAGCGAGCCATCGAGCCAGCGAGCCCGACTGAGCCAGCGAACGAGCGAGCCAGCGACGAGCGACCAAGCGATGAGCGAGCGCCTGACAACACTACTTCTTGATCTTAACTATAGCTGTAGGTATTGCAAGTGTGTGAAGCGAGTGATATTTGAAGGTATTTGCTTAATTGTGACCTGATGACCGGTTTTTACATTGTAAAATAATGGCTGCGTTTTGACTAGTTATAGACGTAATAATAACCAGGCAGTGTCCTCTTTCTGTCGAACGGTGTCCAAGTGATGTTTGTTCTATCATATTATTATAGAAGTACTCACTTGCTCTTTGTTAATAGATAAACATAGAATACTTTCATTCAGTAATATTGAAATCGAATTTTGGGTCAGTCATAGATAAATGCTCCCTGAAAATGACGATAGTTCTAAATTGTTGAGCGAAACTCGACCAAAACGTCATGTTTGTTACGAATATCACGACCAAAAAGACTTGTTTTAATAATAATTAAAACGACATATACATTTACAATGTAACCCGGTTTTCAGGATATCGGGTGCTCAAAATACTGAAATTTTCGTATTACGTCCATGTAGGCCTGTGAAGTGCAGAGCTGTGCTGTTAAGATTACTGTATTACCGCGTGGAGACAATTTGAGACCATTGAAAAATGTTGTCATTAAAATTTGAAACTTCATGCTCAAACTTTAAGGTTGAATCTTGAACGAATAAACAATGGAGCAGCATTGATAAGACTGCCCATTGCCTAGAAGTGTTCACTTGTGAGTAACTAATTGGATTATTAAAATATATTCAAGAGCCATGAAAACTGGGCATTTTGTATGGCAAAATTTATGCAAAGATTATGAGGCTCGTTTTCACAGGTTTTGGGTGTTCGAATGTTATTTTCAAGGAAAAATACACTACAAGTAGAGTGGTTAGTGATTACGGGGCCACAATTGTTTGTCCTGAGACGAACACTTTAGAATGCTCTTCGCAAAACTTGGCACGCTAGGAAATACTTAATAATTTGATACACACGCAAAACAGGTATCGATCTCTGTTAAAACAGTACGCGCATTGAGGAAGATATTTGCGATCATTCAATTAGCGCCAATATAACGTTTTGAATTTTGAAACCGTCAGTGCACGCCTCCGCGAACATACCTGACGCGCTGCAAAAACGAGGCAGTCCCAACAGCATCCTGAACCCATTATTATACTGGATGCGTAAGGCATTGTAGGCTTTTTTAGTATAATTTGTCCACAGGCTACACGTGTAAAAGGTCTGACAAAACGCTTTAAACAGCGTTATTTTGACATTCCCATTACAACGTGCAAACCTGCGAGTTATGGTTTGGTATTCGACGTAAAACTTTTCGGTGGTGTCCCAAACGAGCTTTAATATAAAGGTTTACACCAGTCCAGAGCCGATAAAACTGATAATAAAAAATGGATTCAACCGCAGCTCTATTTGTGGTAGATATTGGTTAATTTACGAGAGTTCGAAGAAAGTTCTTAAAACGTTCAGCATCATAAAAATAATAAGCCGAAGTAGTAACCGATGGTAAGGGTTTGAAGTTCACAGGTGCAGAGCCTTGTTAGGAACTGATGGTAAGATAAGCCTTGACTCTTATATAATAGTGTTGTAACTTCACTAATGATATTTCTTCAAAACTCTTAGATCCATTTTACACATTCTAAAAATGATGCATCTTGCTGTTCTCGACCAAATAATAGAATAATTAAAATAACGAACGCGTAAAACCTCGTATTTCAAAATCTGCAAAACCGTTAACTATAACGTCTGTCTATCCTGTCTACAATAGAACTTTCATATAATATTAAGAGTTTAGAAATAAGCTGTCTACTGGAGTGTTTATAGCCGATTTTAGAATAATAATATATACGAAAAAGTCCAACACTGCCGGTCTAAATGCATAATAACACATGAAATTAGTTGTATAATTGATAATGAGCAGATGTGAGTCACTTATTCAGTGGTGAGAATTAAATTTACACTGAAATAAAATAGTAATAAATTCATACATAGCTAATAGCTATATTACCATATAAAATGTAAAGGCGGGTTCAGATTATGTGCAGCAAAGGGTACAGCATTTTGGACCAAGGGAAATTATGCTGCCTCGCGAGGCAAACGTCAATTTTGCCCACGGTTGCGGAGAATATATGTGCTGCGCGTAATCAGAACCCAGCATAATTAAGTCGCGTTCACATTGCTGATGTATTCCATTATACGCACCCACCTCTACTGCAAGTAAAAATAATATTAGAATAATTAACTCTGAGTGTAAATGACTAAGTTCTAAATTTGTTACTTTTGAGTTGTTGTTTGATGTTAGACAAGAGGTTATTAAATTTAGGCTAAAAATAAAGATGTTTCCGCGCGTTAATTGTTTGTAAAGATATTGAATCATGAAGAGCTTACAAAACAACAGTCATGTTAGGCATGAAAATATGTATAATTTTACCTGTAATTTTCAGTTCATTCACAATTTCTTTCAATAGCCTCCCTTATTATTCTAAACGTATTCACCTCTCGATATCGTAAGTCGTTTGATAGAGTAACGTCGTCTACGGGTTTAGGGTAGTATAATTTGTTGCCATATCTTTGCTAGATAATCCGTATTTCTAAACCTTTTCCTCTGATGTATAAACTATTCTTATCTTTTTGTCTACCCGTCCTTTTCAATCTTATAATAATCGGTATCTACAGTGCGACAGAAAAAAGTAGACATTGTATATTGTGCATCTCATTTTGTTGCATAAGTGCGAACAGTAAGTTTACTGTTTGATGTTTGTTTACAAAAATAAGGACATATTTGACAAGAGAACTGGTGTTGCCACTGTGAGTTTGAGTTTAGTTCCACTTTATTTAATTTCTACCTTTTTGTCGCACTGTCGCCTTTGGAAATAATCCCCTATTCCACAAATATAAATAAAACGTAAAGCTTTAATCATATTGTGCAATTTTTTTGACGTTTACGAAATCTGGTCAGGGACAAATATGGAAGGAATCTTTCTATCTATTACGTAGTGTTACTCAAACTGTGATTCCCGAAGACAATATAATTGAGTCGCTTATCTTCAAACTCAGGTGAATCCATCTGTCAGATTATGCGATTTTGGTATCAACAAAGGTAATTGAATATTTTCTGAAACAGTCGAATGGATTTACCCGTTTGAAGCTAAGCGACACAATTGTGACATATTTATATCGGGTGATTAACTTGCGCTTTAAAAAAGTAAGGTTTATAAGTTTGAGAAATGTTGAATGGCATTACTTTTACGACCCTCATGTTTTAGCTGTTATAGTTCGCGCACGAAGTGTAAGAAATATTGTGATGGGAAAGCGGGTGTGCTGGAGGCCATTTTACTTCTACGAGTCCTCAGACTTGGTGCCTGAACTAAATACATTTACTAAAGAAACATGTCACTTTTTCAACTAACCGCATTATATTTTGGATGTTTTTGTTTGACATTGACTTTATTTAGCGGATGCACAAGTTTTGACAATGTTTTTAAATATAGAGTAAATTATATGTTGTTGTAATGTTTGTTATTTATCCGCAAGCTTTTTGATACGCGGTTAGATTTTATGTAAATAAATATTATTTATTAAAAAAAGTATTCATCTTTTCGCTGGTACGCTGTATCCTGCCTTTTCTCCAAATTTCATTTGGGAAATTATCAATCACTTACCAAAATATACTGAATTGCACAGCAAAACAATCTGAATAGATTTTTTTTGCAAGTGTGCAAGTCAGTATTTCAGTAAGGTTATGATTATTTTTTTGTTGCGCACTTAAATACTACCCATTTTATTTTGCCGAATATCAGTTGGTAACCAGAGCGTTGGTGGCCCAGCGGTGTAGGCGTACGACTTTCACTCCGAAGATCGCGGGTTCAATCCTGCCGGCTCGTACCGTACCAATGAGTTTTTTCGGACCTTATGTACGAAATATCATTTGATATATACCAATCGCGTTTCGGTGAAGGAAAACATGGTGAGGAAACCTGACTAATCCCAGAGGCCTAGTTTACCACATGGGTTAGAAGGTCAGATGTGACATCCATGTGACACGTATTTTCGTAAAACTTATTAGTTGCCAAAGCGGATCCCAGGTTCCCTGAGCAAAGCGCTAGCAAGAAGGAATAAGGTCACTTTGCAACTAAATTATCGCCGACGATTCAGACACGTCTACAAAATTATTTTATGTAACGTTCTTTTAGCCGATTTTGCATTAGGTTAGTACTATGACATTGGAAAAAATTGTCCAACTCGTTATTCAAAAGGTCTATGGTGCTTTGTGGTCTGTGACGGATTGATCCGTGTTTAGCGTTGGACCTATGGTGCGGATAAAGAAGCTTCCAGTAAATAAAATATACGAATGTAAGAGAATAACACGTTTTTAATAATATAAACGTACACAAACAGTTATCTTACTTTAATAAGGTACAAACAATTTGAAACCCATGTTGTAAATTACATGAGTTCTGTAGGCACTTACGCTATCGACATGGAAAACTTAACAAACGCGTTTTGTAATCATTAATCATCGATTTCAGTTTTAATAATAACTGGACTTTGTACTCGCAATATGAAATGAATGATTATTTTCTGGCACTGGTGTGCTGGTGGCACGGTTGGGTGTTTGCGTATTCACTGTGTTTGGCCGAATATCTGTGTGGAGGGTTTATTCGCCTATATTCGGGCATAGTAACATTATACATGTTTTCTTTTTACCCACATATCATCACCCATCAATAATGCGTTCAAAAACCGCATATAAAGGGCCCCATAATAATAAACTTTTTGTTAAATTTCTTATCAGTGACAATGTAAATGTTGTTATTATAGATAAATAATATTATCAAATTTCGAACACATCTGACACAAGGAAATTTGATTTGACCTTCATTCAATCAGCTTTAAACTATACGACTTTGAACCACAAGTTTGGGTTCAGTATGGCTGTCACTGAAGCAGAGTTGGGAAGATTCATGCTGACATTTCACGTCTAAAACGGATGGGTATATTTTCTTTCTATCACTGCCAAATTTGAATAGACAGATTTGACTGGGGCTTGTATTATTATATACTGGTACTTAAACTCGAAATACAGTGAGCTAAGTGGGTTTATAAGGGTTTAGTGGACGTTTTTAGCAGAAGCGCAGATGCGTGTGCGATACGACGACGGCCTTTCCTTCGTCCTGCAGGTCTCGTAGCGCCTCGTCAAGCTGTTCGCGCGTCACCGTCTGCAATAAGAACGCACGTAAGATTGGCGGCTACAGCAACAATGAAAAATTATGGTGGTAGGTTGGATGGTTGCCTAAACTTTTCCTGGTCGGTAAGTGCATAGATGTTTGGTCAATTGCGGAGCAGGTGAAGAAGAGTAAGTTATCTCTCTGTAGTTAACCTTTTAATGTCCAGTCGGCTGTGGTAGTCGATCTCTATTTGCCACGGACGCCAACAATGGCTACAGCCGACAGCTTCGCCAATGCAATAGCGACTTACGCGGAACTCCGTAAAGTTCAATTTAGTTTAAATAATCGTGATAGCGTGAAGTCTGGAGCACGGCATATTCCTTCGCCGTTTGGCGTTCAAGAGGTTAACCGTATTTACAATTTGTGTTGGGTCGCGCGTCGGTGCCTGGACAGTGCGTTCGTTTGCTCGTCAGAGTATATGTACTCACGATCTGCGACGTGGCGTTGATCTCCTGCAGCAGCCTGCTGTGGGTCATGGTGTGGGGCTTGGGCAGCGGGCGGGCCAGCGCCCGCAGCGCGGCCGCCAGGTCGGCGCGGCGGCGGAGTATATGTACTCACGATCTGCGACGTGGCGTTGATCTCCTGCAGCAGCCTGCTGTGGGTCATGGTGTGGGGCTTGGGCAGCGGGCGGGCCAGCGCCCGCAGCGCGGCCGCCAGGTCGGCGCGGCGGCGGAGTATATGTACTCACGATCTGCGACGTGGCGTTGATCTCCTGCAGCAGCCTGCTGTGGGTCATGGTGTGGGGCTTGGGCAGCGGGCGGGCCAGCGCCCGCAGCGCGGCCGCCAGGTCGGCGCGGCGGCGGAGTATATGTACTCACGATCTGCGACGTGGCGTTGATCTCCTGCAGCAGCCTGCTGTGGGTCATGGTGTGGGGCTTGGGCAGCGGGCGGGCCAGCGCCCGCAGCGCGGCGGCCAGGTCGGCGCGGCGGCGGAGTATATGTACTCACGATCTGCGACGTGGCGTTGATCTCCTGCAGCAGCCTGCTGTGGGTCATGGTGTGGGGCTTGGGCAGCGGGCGGGCCAGCGCCCGCAGCGCGGCGGCCAGGTCGGCGCGGCGGCGGCGCGCGGCGGCCCCGAGCCCGGTGGTGAGGATGCCGACGTCGATGCGGCCCGACGCCGGGTCCGTGGCCGACTGCTTCAGCGCCTCGCGATGCAGTCTGTCACACGGGTCCATATTGGGTGGCATACATTTTTAAGTCATATCGTTGCTGCGCATAACCACTTGTTTCATAATCATCATTGCGCATACAATTAGAAAGTCATATTATTTTGTGTCATTCATTTTTAGTCATAAAAATTTTGATCATACTCAGTAGTGGTCATATATTTTTTACGCATATAAATTTAAATTATAATAAATTAAATGTCATAACCACTAAGAGCATAATTGTCAATAACTATAACTCGCATAACGATTTGCAGTTTGTATCTGTGGGGGTCGCAGTTCTAACCTAACCTAATCCACTTTTCTGGTAACAGTTCATGTCTGTGAGGGTCGCGGTTCCAACCTAACCTGACTCACTTTTCTGGTAACAGTTTGTGTCTGTAGGGGTCGCAGTTCTAACCTAACCTAACCCACTTGTCTGGTTACAGCTTTGTATTTTTTATGAATAAAATATGTTATGAGCCTTAAATATATGCCCACTTTTCTGGTAACAGGTTGGGACTATAGGGCGCTAACCTAACCCACTTTTCTGGTAACATTTTGTATCTGTGGGGGTCACAGTTCTAACCTAACCTAACCTACTTTTCTGGTAACAGTTCATGTCTGTGAGGGTTGCAGTTCTAACCTAACTTAATCCACTTTTCTGGTAACAGTTCATGTCTGTGGGGATCGCAGTTCTAACCTAACCTAACCCACTTTTCTGGTTAGTTTGTATCTGTGGGGGTCACAGTTCTGAGAGCGTTGCAGTTCTAACTTAACCTAATCCACTTTTCTGGTAACAGTTCATGTCTGTGGGGATCGCAGTTCTAACCTAACCTAACCCACTTTTCTGGTTACAGTTCGCATCTGTGGGGGTCGCAGTTCTAACCTAACCCACTTTTCTGGTAACAGTTTGTATCTGTGGGGGTCACAGTTCTTACCTAACCTAACCCACTTTTCTGGTAACAGTTCATGTCTGTGAGGGTCGCGGTTCCAACCTAACCTGACTCACTTTCCTGGTAACAGTTTGTGTCTGTGGGGGTCGCAGTTCTAACCTAACCTAACCCACTTGTCTGGTTACAGCTTTGTATTTTTATGAATAAAATATGTCATGAGCCTTAAATATATGACTTTAAATTTTTATGAAATATTAATAAGATGCGTTGCAATACTTATAACTAAAGACAATTATGGTCATCAAACATATGATTAAAAATATTATGCCAAATAAAAGTATAATTATAAAAAATATGCTTTAGATCATTTATGACAAAAAACGAGGTATGCTCAAAAATAATTATGACAAAAAATAATTATGACAAACGAATATGGGAGCGTTCAAGTATTACGTAACGAATTTAGGGGGAGGGGGGGGTCTTCTAAAACGTTACGATGCGTTACAGGGCCGGGAGGGGGGGTCTGAACTACGCGTTACGTAACATTGTTTTTTAACCCTTCAGAACGGTCGCGTATTTACTCTCATCACAACAGTAATGATTTTGGTACGAAAAACGATTTGTCTGAAGGGTTAATTAAAAAAAATAGGGAATTAAAATCACCCAAGTTTCTCAAGGAGATTCCCGATTGAATAGTACGTTATGAAATGCGCGGATGAATGAATACTGCTGTTCCCGCTTGAGGAGTGCATTAAAATCTGTCTTTCCGAAAAGTTTCCTGCCGCCACCCTGCCCAATCCTTCAAACCGCAAACAAGTGGTACCTAGTTTGATATACAAAAGATCATGCAAGTTTTCGCCACTTCTTGTGAGGTTGTCTGTTGATATGTCGCCTCCTCTAGAAGGGTTTAAGCAGATGCCTTACGATTTTTTTGGCCATTAGTACAATTTATTTATTTATTTAATCTTTATTGCACAATAAAAGAAGTACAAATGGTGGACTTAATGCCTTAAGGCATTCTCTACCAGTCAACCAATGGGCTTACCAGAAAGATTAAGTTGGTGCAGGGTCTTTGAGTTAAACGGACATGATTTACAAAAGTAATAGAAACATTTTTAGCATACATATATACATGTGGAAAATAAACATACATTCATATAATTCATATAAATATATATATATATATATATCTGTACCTTGTGTGTACTATCCAGAGGATGATTAATTAAGCTTATCAAGAAAGTGCTTAAATGTTAATTTAGTCTGAGATCAATCCGACCTAAAGAACCGAATATGTGCAACCTGTGGGATTTATTTCACATCCCACAAGAGTGTACAAGTCCACAATCGTTGCATGCATGGCAAGACTGTCCAAGACCGCCGTGAACGTCGAGTACGGCCACAGCGACTTGCTGCAAGAAGGGCAAATGAGCTTCTCTGCATAGTGCGCCGCTGTGAAACATCGTCTGAGGATGCTGATTGGCTCGACGAATACGAAGTTGATGCAAGCGGGGTTAACAATTCCGGAACCCTCTTCGTCTGCTCTCCGGTTGCCAGTAATGAAAGAATCTGAATGGCTGGCAAACCCGTGGACAGAGGAGCAGTAAATCCACTTGTTTTTTTACCATCTACTTATTTTAATTATGGCTGATTTTATTTTAAATGTTCTCGTTTTCGGTCGATTCTTTAATAAGATTATATTTTGACAAATATATTCTATTTCAGTTAAGTTTATGTTTGTAAGTAATTGCATTGCTAAAGGTAAAAATAAATTATTAAAAATTAATTTTGTTATTTTATTTTAGTAAAACGCTAAAATTGGAGAATGGATGAGAAGAACAATGGCGGATAAATCAAAAATCTGTGCGAGGACAGGGCCAAGTCAAGGAAAACGACGTTTAATTACGTCGTAACAATGTATGATTAGCAGTAAAAATTTTATAGAACAAAAAAAGAAAAAAAAACATTAGAAATCTCTTGCTTTTAAAGACAAGACCTTTCAAATGTTATTAATAATATTAACGCAATTAAAACAATAACAAAGGTATTTTAGCGACTTTCCGGTACTTTACGCCACATAATTGTGGCCTTTAGGTAAAAAAATGGTCACTTGGTGGTTACGTAACGTTTTACTAGGGGGAGGGGGGGGTAGAGAAAAACGTTACGGTGCGTTACATGGGGGGGAGGGGGGGTCAAAAATGTCCAAAAATTGCGTTACGTAATACTTGAACGCTCCCTATGTGCGAAAAGTGTTATGACAATCAAAAATATGACAATAGTTTGTATGCGCTCAGAGGGAGCCCCCTGTCACACACATACTATCTTAGGCCGGCTAAACTCTACTCACTTCTACCACAGCGTAAGGATGTATTCTATACAGTGGGTTAACTCCGCCGATTTCTGGGTCATCGATGGGGAGCGCGCGGGGAAAGAGGCGGGGAGGAAATGCCGCCGAATTTCTATGAAAACTCGGCGGTCTATTTTAAGGGGTGTAAAATGGAAATTAGTTTGCCAATCAGACTGTAATATCTTTCGCATAGTTTTTGACACCCCTGAGCCTCAGCACGACCACCGAGCCGAGCCGCTGGCCGCGTATGAAGTTACGTCACTGTATGGAATACATCCCTACGTTGTGCTTTTACTTACGCAAGCAAGAACGCAGCTATATACAACAATAAGGCACGAAGATCACTGTCTTATTCTTGCGTATAACTACATCCCTACTTACTGCATTCTCTACCTTGCCCATTTTAATAATTTAACCTCTCTCTACAAATTCTGATGAACTCTGAGGAACGACCAAATGGAGATATATTTTCTATTAAAATACAGTACAATCAGTTTGTAATGACTCCTCTTATATTGACCAACCGCTCAGTATTACAGTAGGAAGTTTGATTTTCATATAAAATCCTTTATTATTAGCAAAATACTATGACTTCGCTTATATTCACTTGTAAAGTTTA
Source organism: Lathronympha strigana (assembly GCA_949128165.1). Classification (NCBI taxonomy): domain Eukaryota; kingdom Metazoa; phylum Arthropoda; class Insecta; order Lepidoptera; family Tortricidae; genus Lathronympha; species Lathronympha strigana. The sequence continues at coordinate 14,926,146 of OX421918.1, read as the reverse complement.
TTTTTCATTGGCAGTGATATGTCATTTACCATTAAAAAGCAAAATGTAATTTACTATGTAATGTGTAATATAAATTTGATTATTTATTAGTATACTCTGCATGACGTCCGGGTATAATATAACATACTTATCATTTCCCTTCGATGTCACTATAAGCAGATTCTACTGTAATTGTAATCTCTTTTTGAAAGTCACAAGTGGACTATAGTATAGTAAACAACTTAGGTACCTCGAAGCTTCGTCGACGTCTAAAATCTCGACGGTGGGGGATAGACGGACGCGCGCGTGCGCTTCAGCCAGACGAATGAGACTCTCGAGCTGGCGCGGGTAAGCTGAGATCTGACCGCGCCCGCTGCCTACTCGTCTGTAATCAATAACAACCTCATTATGTAACTGATACTCAATGAGGACTACCGCGAGTCGATTTTCCGCTAGGGGCGCTAGTAGAACGTGGGTCCTGCGGGAACATTTCAAACGTCACTTTGACAATTCTCTTATACTCATACAGGACCCACGCATGAGTGGCGCCGCCTGGTGAGCGATAATACGGTAGCTTCCATTACGTGTTATTAAATAAGCGCGCCCTGGCAGCGGCGTATGCCTCGCTCGGATTTCGCAGCGCGAAGCATTCAGTCGCCTCGCGCGCGGCAGTCGTACGGCGCTGTCGGGTTGCGCCTAATTAATGTGAATATATTTGTACAATAACCACAGTGTATGAACGCACCGCATGTCGACGTAGGCGTCAATAAGTCTTTGCTGGGCGGCTTCGCTGAGGGTGGGCTGAACGCTCTCCTTCGCGAATGCGATGTAGTCCCTCATTATGCTCATATCCTGAAACCAGTTAATTATTATATAACATAAACGTTACATCATCTGTCCAACCGACGGTAGCTATCGACTATTTTATTGAGCATGAATTTTCATCATCAATGCCAACCCTTTGACCGCCTGTGACTGTCATCGGAAAGTTTTGCCCCGGATGCCAATGACAGCTACAGCTAACATCTTCGCCAATGCACTATTAAGGACTTACGCGTTTATTTTACTTTGTATGGAGATAGGTGCGTTATCGATCAGCTGCTGTATACAAAATGAAAATATTTTTTTCGAATTTCGATTTTTGTTTCACTTGCACTCAGGATCATTGACGTTCGGGACTTTTGTTAAATCAAATTCAAAATGACCAATATTTTCGTCATAATTTCAGTTAAAATATTTTTAAGGGTGTAAGGCCTTTTAAATCTATATTAGAAACACTTTTCCAGAGGTTAAGTTAGGCATACTTACGAAGACTTCGTCATCCTCCTCAGGGTCGGATTGATCCTTGTAATACAGCGACACGAGATGCGAGGCCAGCCGGCGGTCGAACACTTCGTCTTGCGGGTCCAGCACTAAGAATATAAGGTCGAATCTGGAAACATAATACTGGAAATTAACATCTCACAGGTTATTTAGATAACAACTTTGTCTTCTGGCAACTAAGCCCAAGATTTGGCGTAGGCGCTAGTTTTACTATAGCGACTGCCATCTGACCTTCCAACCCAGAGGGTAAACAAGGCCTTATTATTTAAAATTAGTCCGGTTGCTCACGATGTTTTCCTTCACCGATAAGCGATTGATAAATATCTAATGCTATTTTCGTACATAAGTTAGGAAAAAACTCATTGAAGAGGGTGTTTTTTTTGCTACCAGACGTAATGCTTATTTCATAGAGCGTTCATCGTGACCCCCTAGGAAAGTTTTAATTGGCGATTTTCTTTAAAATACAATTAGCGTATAAATAAAGTAAACAATTACGAAAACAACAGTCGTAACGCCCTGTTTTCCAACCGACGAAAGCTGTTGACTGATACGTTGAGGACTTTATCGTAGCATAACTAACATTTGTTTTGAACACTACGCAAAAAACAATTGACACTCGGCATTTGAGTTTGCGGGGAACGACGGCTACATCAACAATGCAATAGGTACTTACGCCGGAGGACGGGATATTCCTTCTCCGTCTGTTGACAAGGCTAATTGCATACCTGGACATAAGTGTGTGGGGTAGCTGCACGTTCTCAACTATAGTTTTGTTCTTGTTCCACTGCGACTCGGCGGGGTTGGCGGCGGCCAAGATGGACGTGCGCGCGTTCAGCTGGCAGATGATGCCGGCCTTGGCTATGGACAGCGTTTGTTGCTCCATTACCTAAAAAACAGCACAAATACCTAATAAAAGCAATTTCATGTTTAGTCATACTGTGTGGTAACAGCGTAAAAATATACCTAGAACACAAGTCGACTTCCAGTTAGTTTTAAGTGTAGAAATAAAATGTAATTGTAAATATTGTATATACTAGCATTACGTATTTAAACAATTTGCACGCTTGCATGCAAGCTGAATACATTGACCGTAGAAAAATAATTATATGACCAACTAATGTACCCATAATTGTATTCTAGCAAATAAATAATTTTGAATTTGAATTTGAACGAAAAGGAAAAAAAACTTCCATCGCCCAATTATATTTGTATTTCATCCTTATTTTGCAATGCGTACTGTTCACAGATAAGCTTTAAATGTTTCTGTTACCCAAAGGTTGTCTGGAAGAGATCGCTTTGGATGCGATAGAACGATCTGTTGTTTGGCTCTATCTCTAATCTTTTTTTTCCTTGTAAATGTTTTCATTGTACTGAGGTGTGCAATAAACAGTATTCTATCTATCTTTATATACTAGAGACTAATAATATAAAAGTCGATAATTCATCAAAACTTATTGTTACAAAATAAGTGTCTCTAATACGCAATTGTTAAAAAAAGAATGAGTTCTTACTTCGTGGAGTACACTCCTGGTGGAATCGTTCATTTTGTCAAACTCGTCGATGCAGCAGATTCCGTTGTCGGCCAACACTAGCGCGCCTCTGTAGGATTAAGATAAAATATAAGTTTGTATGGAATTATGTATGTAGTACTGATACTCATCAGCCCATATACGCACATAGAGCTAGGTTTTGTTCGTTTTATATGGCTTAGGGTCCTTGCACATTGGGTTTTTTACGGCACGACGTTTTCCCATATATCAAATAATCGATTACATTCCTTACTTTGGATTAGCAGCTGCTCAGGTGTATGCGTTAGAAATCGTGCGCTATAGTGCAACTCTGTTAGCTCTTGCTCTCATTCCAAATGAATCACGGCTCGCGACTGTCACCGACATCGAGCCGTGTGTGTTGGATTAGCGCCACTTGCACCAACCAGAGTTACCCAACTAACCCGGAGTTAAGCGTTTTTTTGTATGGAATATGACAGATAACTCTGGGTTAGTTTGCTAACCCTAGGTGGTGCAAGTGGCCCTTAGTGAGCTACAGATGTAGTGCATAATGTCTTGCCCTCGTATTTTCTTGTAAACACTTTTTTTTCGTCTAAAATGGCTTTCATATCTTATGGTTTTACACTTTCGTCACAATCGGATAATGTACGAAAATGAAAATTGCGCTCGTATTTGTCATGCTACTTCAATCGACCACACGGGAGTTCACGTTGTTGACCTTTTGACTGCCATAGTCGGCTGTCGTCGACTTCGAAGTCTTGCCAGGACGCCAACGACGGCTAAATCCGATAGCTTTGCTAATGCAATAGGGACTTACGCGGGACTCCGTAGTTTCATTTCGCTTAAATATAAATCAAATCATATTTATTCATGGTAAAAATCAGAAATACAAGAAAACATTTAAGTACCAAAGAAAAAACAGAATAATTACCACGAAATGGACTCGCCTCAGCATAATGCTATCCCGAAGGAAAGCGCTGATTTTCTGGCAAGCCCATTTTGTTGGCCACGATCGCAACGTGTAAACATGGCTTAACAAAACTGAACGCAACGCGAGCGGTATCTATGGAATTTGCAGCATGACAAGTGACAACACAACTCAAGTCACAAATTTCCAATGAATTGCGAGTATAATTGCGATCGCTTGGCGTTCGGGGCTTCAAAAGGTTGATGTATAAAGACTTGTCTGTATTGATTACTCACGTTTGCAGCACGAGCTGGCGCGTGTCAGGGTCTTTGGTGACGTAGGCGGTGAGACCCACAGCACTGGAACCGCGGCCCGACGTGTACTGGGCCCGCGGTACTAGTCCGTGCACGTAGCGGAGCAGCTGGGATTTAGATGTGCCCGGGTCGCCGCATAGTAGGATATTGATCTCCGATCTATGGTAAAGGATTCATTTTAGTAAATATATTCTTATAAGGGGGTCTACACAGAGCGAGCGATCTCATGAGGAAATAGCCGCGTGCCATTAGATACTCGTATATCGGAACTACCGAGGTGCTTACAAAACATCTGAACATGCACTCTAACGCTTTGAGAATAGAGGCGTGTTCAGATATATCTAAGCACCTTATCAGCTCCGATGTATCTGATGGCGACCGCATTGCCTGAGCCGCGGCAAGTGGACCCAAATTAGGACCAAAACTAGGCATTACAACAATTTAACGTCACACGTTGACAGTGCTTTCAGTGTTACCTGAAATGCGTCCGGCCAGCGGCGTTGAAGTTCTTCTTAGTGCCACCAAGCAGTTGTAGTAGGACTCCCTTCTTAATGTCGAGGTTCTCGTAGATGGAGGGTGCGATGGCGCGCGCGAGACGCTCGTAGCAGTCCGATTGCTTTGAGAGAGACTTGAACAGCTCGACGCGTTCGGGTGGGAAGCGGTGTTCCTTGCTGTGGAGGATACCAATTGTGTTTATATTCGAAGTCAGATTGAAAATTGTAAAGCAAATACGTTGTAAACTCCCTATAACGAAACTCGATAAAGCGAAAACTCAGCACGCAGTATGTTCGTGGTTTGATATTAACTCACACTTATGCAGAACGTGTAAGTTGGCTTTTCGCCAGTCAATAGGGCCACATAGGCCGAGCAGCTGAATGAGGACTACCGTATTTTTGCTCACCAGGCGGCGCCACTCATGCGTGGGTCCTTGTCAAGCGCCATTAGTATGAGCCTGTATGGCGCGAAATCAATTATTTGTCTTTAATTTGCACGTTAAAAGAGGTACATTCATTTCTATCTATTTTTAAGTGATGTGTAGATTCTGTGCTTTCCAAAATTAAAGGAGTAATACGTTTTATTTGCGATAATATTTTATAAAACAGTCAAATAGGCAGTCACTCTATTTTCACAAAGAAAATATACTTCTTTATTAGTTTAATCTGGACAATGTCAACATCGTGGTAATTACTATGTTAACTTAATGGTACTAAAATCCCTACGAAATTCGGATGGTAATGGAAAATCATCAGAATTATACATTTTTCTAATCTAAAACTGTTTTTCTTGGCACTTGTATTATTTATTAGTTCTTTTTTAATAGTTTGTAGTCCAATAACAATAATATTTTTGAGAAATAGAAACGATTAAACTCGACATAAATTAAAAACCAATAAAAATGTACTGAAAATGACATTTAACCTCTTTTCGTAGAACCCACGGTCCACTAGCGCCCCTAGCGGCAAATTCACTCCCGGTAATTCTCATTGTGCGTGCTCGTGCTAATTTTGCAGCGAACGCGTTTGCCTCGCAAGCAGCCCCGAGTCAATTTGCTCGGTAAGATGGCGTTAGTCAGCCAGCTGTTGAATATGACGCCGCATGTTCTCACTGCCGTGGCATTCGAGACTCGTGTGTTGCTTTATAAACAATTCTGCTCTTTGTTCATTTTTTCCATTAAGACATACGCGGTGCAACGTACGGATTTAAATTGCTTAAGTCTAAACTTGCGCGCGGCAAACTACTGAGGCGCGTTTGAGCATGCCGAAATACCACCCAACCTCGGAAGAGGCCCGTTTACACTGTCCGAGTAGATTCGCACGGCAATTTTCTCTGCTCTGTGTGAACGCGTGCTAAATGAGCATTTAGGCCACCTAAAAAATATAAGTTGAATACTTCCGCAAGATACATACATATGGGGTTATTCATAAACGCACTTCTCCTTATCTGTCAGTTTGACTTTTGCTTTTGTTAGAAAGCCACCTGTAGTTACGAACGCTATCACTGCTATTCATTTTGTAAACAATGGATGACTGTTATTGGCCTTGTATTATGTAACAAAATTAATGTAAACTGTTTATTTACGGCTGTTGTTGTCCTAAATATCAATAAAAAAGGGGGAAAACTAAATTTAACTAACTATAACGTCTGTTAACTTTATGAATAAGGCTGCGTTTTACCAAATTTTTATTCCGAGAATAACGCTTATTCTCAAATAGTAAAGTCAAATTACTATGGGATTTTGACATTAGTATCCAAGAGTAAGCGTTACTCTTGGTTTAAAGGTTTGGTCAAATCCAGCCTAAGGGGGATAAGGTTTAATATCAATGGGAGCTACCGTATCGTCGCTCACCAGGCGGCGCCACTCATGCGTGGGTCCTGCGTCAGTATGAGAGATTTGTCAAAGTGACGTTTGAAATGTTCCCGCAGGACCCACGTTCCACTAGCGCCCCTAGCGGAAAATCGACTCGCGGTAATCCTCATTAACTCACCCTTCCTCGGTCTCGAACAGCCTGTCGCTATGCACCTTCCTGTAATGCAGCGCGTCAATGTGAGTCTTATGCAGAGCGCGTAAGGTCGCTTTCCTCGGGTGCACGGTGTTGGGCGCGGCGCGGAACACGCCGGTGACGCTGACGCGCTCGCCCGCGCCCGCCGCCTCCACCAGCGCGCCGTGCGCCATCACCGTCACCGTGGCCGGCGTGCGCCCCGCCGGCATGTCGTCTGAGGGAACATATACCATTTAACCCTTCAATAGGGATGACGACTACGTTGAAAAACTATTATTCTAATTAGTCCGTCAGTTAGATTATCTAAAATTATTAGACACGTATTTTTTTCCTTTTTCAATTTAACTAAAATTGACGAAGATAAAGAGCATCAAAGTTCCGAGGTGGGCTTGTGACGTCACTCCTAGGTAAGAATTGTACCTAGGAGTGACATTACGCGAAACTTGAACGCACTGTGGTTTTTGTCATTTTTGATTTGACGAACAAAAGAAAAAATACGTGTACAATATTTTTTTATAATCTAAAAGACGGACTTAATAGATTTTTTCAGTCGTCTAGCCTATTAATGATGATGCATGTATCATACAAAATAATAGTTTATGCAACAGTGATATAAGAGCCAATTATGAGCTGTTGCATACCCTAGTTTTACTACGACAGCTGAAATAGCGTAAAAAGCAAAATCTACGTAACAGAATAGGGAAGATGTGCCCACTATAGAATTTAAAAATAAAATAACAACAGTGTTCATATTTAATGTATGAAAATCCATAGGAGGAGCAGTGTTCTTATGGAATACCATAGACAACGTTATAATGTATACTTTTTAAATATCGCTGTCAGTCATCTAATTGACAGATAGAAGTGCTGCAGTAGAAAAACGAGACAAGTAACTTTGTCATATCGCCGTGAGTTCTTAATTTAAAATGAATTTGGTTGTCATTTGGTTGGACGCATTTTAAACCATCTCAACCATTAGGCAGAGCGTACAAGATAACTCGCGGTCACCGCACATATGCAGTCTACTAAATTAGTACAATATAATATATCTCAGTTGCAAACATTCAAGGAAATACCCAGAGCTTCAAATGACACTGATGTTACTCCCTATCAGTATCTCGACACATTCAACGATTCCCCAACGCTTCCTCAACACTTGCTACTGAGGCTGTTGCGAACGCAATCTTTTTAGTATAGTATGCAGTACCTAAACACTCCTTCGAACTTGGCTAGTATTCGCAGGCTTCTTGTAACCTCCAATAGCAGCGCATCAGATACGGTTTAACGCAACCCATTCGGTTTAACTTAGCAAACGTTTGTACTTCTTTTACTCAAATGCATAATTAGTTTTTAAACCAGCACTTATGAATTATACTTAGTGTGTGAAACATCGGTTCGAAGCACCTACGGCGCCTACAGAGGTTGCACAGTTAATATTCCACACATCAAATATAATCTGGAAGACTAAAACCACAGCGTAGGGATGTATTCCATACAGTGAGGTAACTTCATACACGGCCAGCGGCTCGATCGGCTCGGTGGTCGTGCTGAGGCTCAGGGTTGTCAAAAACTATGCGAAAGATATTACAGTCTGATTGGCAAACTAATTTCCATTTTACACCCCTTAAAATAGACCGCCGAATTTTCATAGAAATTCGGCGGCATTTCCTCCCCGCCTCCTTCCCCGCGCGCCCCCCATCGATGACCCAGAAATCGGCGGAGTTAACCCACTATATGGAGTACATCCTTACGCTGTGCTAAACCGTGAGATAGTTTTACATCACGCACCTGGCGACTCCTGCAGCTTGACCAGCTGTTTGTCGCTGAAGTGGCTCCGGTTGTGTATGAGTTGGAAGCAGTGCGCCGTGTTGCAGTGCGCGCAGTGCGCGGGCTCCGGCACGCGCCCGCGCTCCAGCTCGGCGGCCGCGCCGGCGCCGCACACGGCGCACTTGAAGAAGGCTTCCCGCATCTCCGGCACGATAGTGGACGTGCGGATCACCATGCCGGAGATCGTCACCAGCTGGTCGATGTCTGTAAGAAAATCACGAGTTAGTCCAGTCAAGTCACGGCCGAGGAATGTTCACAAATACCGAGCTGCTGTGTGGCAACTTTGTTGTATGGCATCCTATCAAAGTATCATACTGAAAAGGTAGCAATTGTTTCAACATGTGCACCCGGTAAATCCAGTTGTTCCCTTATACAGATTAGGTACAGTACCCTGCTAGTTACTCTGAAATTTCGTGTTTCGTTACACAACTGCCCAAAAAAAGAAGTGTTACTTATAAATAAATATTGTGGGACAATCATACACAAATCGACCTAGTCCCACGGTAAGCTCGATAAGGCTTGTGCTAACAATGAATAATAATAAAAAATATATCTTTACTCTTACAGTTTTAAACTTATAATCTAACTTTGTGAGCAACTATGATATGTCATGCATCTTTTTTTCAATTCAGTTGTCAATAGCCCACCAAATTCCTCGTAAATTCTACAGCGCATGAAGAACAACAGATTTTCAAAAAAAGACTATGATCAGTGGCAGTATTCATACGCTTCTTCTGAAAATTAAACTTTATATTCTGTTAGTGTAAAGGAAGAAAATAGCATTTTAGGCTTACCTTCCGGGTTAAGATCTCGCATGTGCCTGGCGGGTGCGTTAAACGGCCGCACTTGAATCTGGTGCTCTAGTTCTGCCGCCGGATATTTCTCGAAGAACAACTCGTTTACCGCCGCGTCGAACGCTGGCACAACCTACGAATGGGACCTTAAGTGTTAGCCATAAAATTCAATTTCTGTTGTTTTCTAGAAGGTCTTGGATTACGTAATTTTTTTACGAGAAACCGTCTAAATGAAATTGTGAGAACACTTCACATTGCCAACTTTTTGTTACAAATGAAACAAGTATCCAATCTGGCTAAGGTTAAGTTAACCTGTTAATAATGTGCTTTCCCTAAAACTAGCATTAGATGCCCTAATGAAATCAACTAAGCTATTCTTGCTATATAGAGGATTATGAATAAATATATGAATGAAAACATGGGTACAAACTACAAATTGCGGTTGTATGGACGACTCAATGCGCGATTCAGACTCACACTTAACTTGGCTGTTTTATGTTTATGGGAAAATAAATAATTATCAAGATGAAACAATATTTACCTCTTGTGGGTAGCACACCAACTGGCGATGCAGCTTGGGATCAAAGATGCGAACGTGATCCACATCCACATCCAAGAATGGCTCCTCCAATGTGAAAATCTGGAAAAAAGAACGTAATTTCATTAGGCCCAAAAGTCAAACTATCTAGGTGTTCTTGAACCAGAAGCAGGATCAAGATCACGTCACAAGTCATTACACAACATGGAATAAGAGGAAGCAACAAAACATATTCTCCTATGGCGTTATTTATAAACGCTCATCAAACACAGTTTAGCTAAATTATTGTTTGTCCTTATCTGTCAATTTGACATTTGCCTTTGTTAAAAAGGGAGAAAGCATAATTTAACTAAAACGTCTGTCAACTTTTTTATGAATGCATGGGGCTCGACTGTAAACAATCGAGGTATACAGGAGTAGGCTCCTAAATGGCACTTCAAATACACTACAGGAGGCAGTTAGCAACCTAAACACAATGCTAGTTTTCATGGAGGAGCTAAGGTGGTTAGAGTAGGGCTATCTCGTTATCACGCAAAACAGGAAACAATGGATGTCGCTTGCGGAAAAAACCCAGCAAAACTAACCACACAACTGCATTGCAAGGTAGCTCGAATATTCCACATTATAATCTGAACCTGGCTTTTTTTTTTTTTTTTTTTATACTACGACGGTGACAAACAAGCATACGGCCCGCCTGATGGTAAGCGGTCACCGTAGCCTATGGACGCCTGCAACTCCAGGGGTGTTACATGCGCGTTGCCGACCCTTTAAAAAAAACCTTTTGGCTGTACAAGGTCCAGTATATTATTAAATACTTTTTAACTATAAAACTCTCGTGAGACTCAAACATATTCAATAAAAACTAAAACAGGTCGCTCACGTAATTAAGTTGTGCACGACTTGTCTATGTCGTGGGTAGTCACTCCTGATTGAAACATGCTGATAGATAAGACTTAATTATGTGAGTGACCCATTGAAATATTATTTAATAAATACTTTGAGTAAGTTCCAGTAGGATAGGATATACTAACCTCTTCCAGCTTCTGTTCATACAGTGAGTCATTGGTGTCAGCAGTAGGCTCAACAAACCGCTGCACAAACTTGATAAACTTCTCTCGGCACTCTGCAATAGCAACATCTGTGCCCCACACAACTAGCTGTGGCTCGCTTGATGGTGCCTCTTCTGCTGCTTCTTCCACCTGTTAATTTGTTGAGTTTAATCAAGATTCAAGGACATATAACGACAACTATCACGAAGAAAAAGATTTAATTGATACTTTGTCAAAAGATTGACACATGGTGCAGGGTTGCCAGAGACAGGAACAAATAGAGAAGACTGGAGGAGGCCTATGCCAACTAGCAAGCGGGTACCTAGAATATTTAAACATATAAATTACTCTAGAAATAAAACAAGCAAGCACTACTGGGTGTTAAGACAAAAGACTTATAATATACTTGCAATATTTTTTATTTATTTTTTCATTTCAAATTAGTACCAAATAGGATGATATAAGCCTTTAATTTTAATAAACTCTCTAGCCTAGTTGGTATTGACCCTGCCTACAAAGCTAGAGGTCCTAGGTTCGAATCCTGGTAAAGGCATTTATTTGTGTTTTTATCACAAATATTTGTTCCGGAGTTATAGACATTTTCTATTTATACATGTATGTATTTATCTATACATATGTATAAGTATGTATATTGGCAACTAGTACCCATAGTACAAGCTTTGCTTTGTTTGGGACTAGTTTGATGTGTGAGATTGTCCCCAAATATTAAAAAAAGAACCAGTGATTGGAAAATGATGCAATGTTTGATTTGAACAAGAGACACAAGAACCACACTAGAATGGTCGACAAATGATCCTAGATGGAATGGTTGAAAGAAGAAAGTTTAACTACAGGATGTTGTTAAGAATAGTTAGGAGACAAACATAAGAAAAGTCCTCGGACCTGAGTCCGAGGAGGGGAAGGGAAAAAAGAAGGTCCAATTTTTTTGGTTTTTCCATTACATCTCGAAAATGGTATGCAACAAACAACAACAAAGATTTTATCAAAATTGACCATTTTTCAGAGCTCATATCTAGACACCAAAATAGGAAAAGATAAAAACCTTCCTTATCCCCTGAGGAGGGGGCCCTCGGGCTAAGGTCCGAGGGGCAAGGACTTTTAGTATGTTTGTCTAGTTAATGAAGTATGTTTAAAAAAATGGTAAATAATTTAAAAAATATATTATTACCCCTCTAGTAGGTGTTGGTGCTGGAACATTCCGGCCCATCTGGTGTCCCCGAAGATCAGCCCTCTGCCTGGCGGGGGTCATGCCCCCTCGCATCAGGGAGCGAGGAGTGCTGAGGGAACTGGGTGTGCCATAGTTAAGGGGTGAGCTCATGTCAATGTCTGTCCCTGCAAGTTCCAATGACATAGTTGAATATACATACTATGTCTATTTATAATATACAAGACTAAAATTCCGGAAGGAGGTAGTTGAGGCCACACTTATGCAAATACTATTTTTAAGTAGAAATGTCTGCGAACAATACCGAATTTCACACAGACAACACAGTCTGATTACACTTGTGTTAGCAACACTTACCAATAGGACTGGACTGCAAAGCCCTAGCTGGAGACGTGCCTCTTGGCGTGCGGGGTGTGCCGCGCGGAGTCCGTGGAGTCCCCCGGGGGGTACGAGTAGGAGTCGCTGGAGTCCCATCTGTATAAAAGTTTTATACTGTTTTATTTATAATATTTTGTTTTTTAAGGACAGCTACTGATTTAGGTTTTTCGAAAAATACACTTTAGGAGGGCTAACAACTTAGTGTCAAGGTGACTACGACACGTAAGTACCAGAAATACCCTGTAACATGTTGATTAAACAACATTTATAGGTTAGGAATATCCATTATTCAAACAACAATAATATACATATATTTTACATTACAACTTAGTACACACCTTGTGACGATGTTCCTGAAGCACGTTGAGGGGTCTCCGGGATGATAACCTGTTCCTGTTGAGAGGACCGCGTCCTTCGAGTTGGAGTTGGGGCATCCGACGACGCTTGTGATGACGGTCGTTTCGATGGAGTAGACATGTTGAATCAAGCCACACAATCGTTATTTATGTTTTATTTTACCTTTTTATAACTATAATATCTAATCTTAGAATTAAAACGTAACAAAACAAGAACAACAATATTTTTCAACAAAGAGGTACGCTTACGCGACCGGTAGTCCGGTACGCGAATCGGGCGCGAAAAGTATGTGTCAAAACAGTAGTCAATGGACAATGGCAGTCAATGGCTGTTTTTCTTTTCATTTTTTTTTCTTGTCAGTCACAGCGATGTTAAAAGTACCTTAAATGGTTTTGTTGTAATGAATCTTTTTCTAACTATTTAAAATACAGTAAAATTATTGAAATTATTCCATTTTATTTGATACTTAATTTCTACATGTTTTAGGACATTCAAATGCATTAAATGTTCGTTTATTTTTTTTAAGTATAATCGATCGATACAAGAACAGCCCTAGTACTGTCAAGTTGTTGTCAATTAACCATAGACAATAGAATTAATCATTGATTGATCGTTCATTCACCCCACTGCTGACTGATGTTTTCGTGGTGTTTTACGATAATAAATAAATATAAACAATTATTGCGAAATAATAAATTCTATAAGCAATCGCGATGGTCAGCGGTATGTGAAGTCGGTGCAATAAACTTTACGGAGTCAATGACAAGTAATTGAAGTTGGCTATCATCGTAAGAGCTATCTTTGTGCAATCTACCTGCTTTGTCGGGCATATTATTGTGAATAAATTATCCTGATTAAGCTTAAAGGATATTGAATTTAAACCGACAGATGGATTGTAAATACTGAGTGACTGTTATTTTGTGATTCCGGTGTAAATTCGTGCTGCATTTTAAGGTAAATATCAGCGGTGAGTATGTGGAGATACATATACCTATTCATAGAATGATTCACTTTATCTTGTGCCCATCCGTCGGCTAATGTGTGGATTTAAAAACAATGCAATGGCATGAAGTTTTGAATCCCATTTATTTTGGTAAGGAAAGATTAATTAATGAAAGCTTGCATTGTCCTGTCCATAATTTGAAGGAAATGTTACGTAGTTTGAACCAATGCCTATGGCGAGTCTAAATTGCGCATAAACAAGGCTACCCAAACAAGCGATGACGAAGCAACCTCTCATGTTAACAGCATGATGCAGTGTGGGTAGCAAAACAACTGAAATTAACTATTTGTACACATTATGAAAATTTCAAGGAGTAGTTACTTAAGTACTTTATGTAGTGTGCTGTACTCAATTTCTGTACTTATTTTTTTAGGGGTTTTCTGCCTTTAGAGTCTTAAGACAAGATTTATAAAATTTTCAGGCATTGTTTACTCTTGCTGTACCCCTTTGTCACTTTTTAGTCATTTTAAAGTTTAGTTTTTCTACTCTTCTTCCTCTAGTTTCACATGGAAAAACATGAAGATTATATTTAGGTTTTCTGCTAATTAGTTGGTGTGACATCAATTGCAAACTATGACCCAAATTAACTTTCGTAAATATAGGTTCTATTTATATATCTTGTCACATACAATGAAATTAGACAAGAATTTGGAAAGGGTTATATATTAATTATTGGCAAAGTTAATTGTGCACCATTAAGCATGCATTGGCTGGACATAATATTCCTTATTCAATAAAATTTATTAACTTTCTCTTAAGATACCTCTATCAATAATTCAATATATTGTATAAGTGTGGTATAAAAATAGATATTATTTAACAGGCTATCTTTTACTCCTATATGTTAGCTCCCTCCAGCGTGAATCATTATAAAAGTAATATGTTTGATTACAATATAAAATATGCCCATTGCGCTATACAGGGTGTCCTTAGCCATTGGAAAAAGTTGAAACATATGTATGCGTTATGCTGTTTAGATCCAGTCCATAACAATCAGTGCAGTCATAACAAAGAAGAGCATGTATGCAACTAAAAATCATGATGTAATAAATCCTCATAGAAAAGTATGAAGCCTTCTCCTTTCATTTTTGATTATCGTTTTTATTATGTCAGTTATATACATATAGAAGCCTTTATGCAGACAGTAGCTATTTCACATTTCAAGTGAATTTCAAGGTTTTTCTTTTATTTTTAATATATTGTTTTTATGTCTTTTCCTTATTCTCTTTCTGGTTTGTCCATTTGCCCGGCAAAGGCCTCTTTCAAACTTTTCCACCTTTCTCTATCCCTTGCTGACCTAGTCCACGTTCCTCATGCCACCCTTTTTAACTCATCAGTCCATCTCCTGTATTGGCCTCCTTTGTTTCTATATCTATCCTTGGATAAAAATGAGTTACAAGCTTGCTCCACTTGTCACTTAAAACACTTGATTGTTGACAAATCTCATAATTGAAGAAATTTGTCAGTGTCACTAATATGCTAAGTTTGTTTGGATTTTTTCTAGTTCTATGCAAAAAAAAATTTGCAGTAGAGCATTACTAAGATGTAGCTCCATGTGGCATTTCAGGGTTTGTCCAATGGCGGAGGTCACCTTGTATACTTTTAAAGTCTTCGCAAACTGCGCCAACCTCTTAAAGAGGCTTGTCTTTAAAATATTATTTAGATTAAAAATAAATCATAGTGAATAAAATAAACCTGAGGATAAATGCACAAAGGTTATAAATATATTAAAGGCAAATACTAAATTTAAAGAACCATAAAGCAATACACTTTCAAAACAAGGGACACCTTTGTAACCTATATATTCTGAGTGTTCTAAAACTGTTTTTCTTCATTGCTTTCTGATTTCAGGAGGCAACAAAGGTTTTTCATTAACTGACCTTCATGTACTTATCATCTGGAGGGCTAGTATGGTTGCCATTTTATCAACTGTCATGACATGGGTCACTTTAGCACTTACGTATTTGTTAGAACGTGACAGCCTAGGCTAGCTGGTCAATTTACGCATATCTGGTTTAACCAGCACTGATATGCAACAATTAGATCAGATTCTGAACAAGTGAGTAGGTACCATCAATCAGTCATTACATTACTCATTAACCATGTCATTAGTAAACCACAAAATGTTAACTTATAAATGAGGCATTAGATAAAAGGAAAGTTTACATTATGATATTTATGAACAGTGATGTTCAAGGAAGTTTAAAAATTCTAGTACACCAGTGGGGTGCTTTGCTAACCATAGCAGTGTGTAGTCATCTTAATGCTAGTAGGTACCTATGTCGGCTATTGCGACAAGAATGGAGAATTTAATTAAAATGGTCAACGTAGGTAAGACCAAGCGCGCACTACGTTTTTATTGTTGCGATGATGTCGCAAAACTGCGACTTGTAAATATGTCAGTGAGCACACAAAAAATGTAGTGCGTGGTTAGCCTAACAGTACCTAAATCCATTTTTGAAAAAAAATGGCTTGTAGGTAGTTTATATTTGGAGTGTCTTGAAGTACGCTTGAGTAGGAGTAAAACGGTTTTTCTTTGACATACCCTACAGCTTAACGGATTTTTATGCGCGAGATATCGGTTTGGTATCTCAGCTCCCACTTATTATTTTTGCCCAACTGCCGAGAAGTCCAAAATGAAATTGATGTGTATATAAGTATATCCGTTCCTATGTCCCTATTGTTCTGTAACTACTCAACGGCTCAAACAATATATTTATAGGTTTGAAAAACCTTTGGAGTGACAAATCATAGAAATCGCTTGTTTATTTACCTATTATTATCACAATCGTTTCTTAATCTTTTTAAATTGACTTGTAGTTCTTTATTTATAAAATACAACAATAAAAATTCCAAAATAAAATACTCTAAAATTGAAAAAAGCTAGCTTAGGATGCTAAATAAAAGCTGATCGGTAAAATATTTGTTCAGCAACTACAATAAAAACCCATGTGCAAAGGATAAAGTTGAGCAGGTAGGTACTTTGATGTATTATTTATCAAAGATCAACCCAAAAACAGGTAGGGTAGAGGATTACCAGAATCCCCCGGCAAGGTTGAGTCGCGCATGCGTACTCGCTCCCCCATGTACACGTTTTATTTTCTCGCTTCCGCGTCCCTTTTCTTATTAACAAGAAAGGGAGGGAAGAATACCGGGCAAATACAAGTTGTGCACTCACAGGGAGGTCCGAACTGCTTTGAATGTTTAGTGAAATCTTCGGTAGTGGTGGAGTTTCTGAAAATGAAGGGGTCAAATTATATTAGATGCGAGCAAGAGTTGGAAATGTTTTGGTAATAGATAATTAAGTTGCTAAGCCTGTGCTTTATAATATCCCGGGATTTTTAGGGAGAAACCTCTTTAAATCGTAGATTACCTACTTTCATCCGATTTGTGCACGGCTTTTGGCAACTAATCCCAAGATTTTACGTAGGCGCTAGTTTTACGAAAGCTACTGCCATCTAACCTTCCAACCCAAAGGGTAAACTAAGCCTTATTTGGATTAGTCTGGTTTCCTCACGATGTTTTCCTTCACCGAAAAGCGATTGGTGAATACCAAATGCTATTTCGTATATAAGTTCCGAAAAACTCTTGGTACGAGCCGGCAGGATTTGAACCTGAGACCTTCGGATTGAAAGTCTCACGTCTTACCGCTGGGCGACCAACGCTCACCAACGCTTACCAGGCACGCATGCACTCTATCGCTTTGACAATAGAGGCGTGTTAAGATATTTGTGAGCACCTTGGCAGCTCCGATATATCTGATGGCGACTGTACAACAGCAACACCCATAACCATAACTGGCCATAGCTAGACCTTATGCCGTAGCCATACAGACTACAATTGGCCAGATACCGGGCTCGGCGATGGAACAGCGACCCCAGTAGACCGTGAGACCGCGCGTGCGCCCTCGCGCCCCAGGCACCCCGCCATTATTTATACCAATAAAGCCTGTAACATTGCCCTTGACAATTTTACTACCAAACGACGTAACCGACGTCACCTCCCAAATGACACATGACCTTTTGAAAGCAGGGAGGGCCGTGCCCTATTATTTTGTTAGGGTATATGAGTGTAAAAATACGCTCAGAATTATGAAGCGCTAGCCACAGAGATGTATGAGGATTAAGCCATACCTATTGCTCATCCTATATTAGATTATTTAAAAAAAATGGACTTATCATGAGAAAGAACCTTTGCTTGATGTAGGCTAAAGGCGTATAAAAGAATGAGAATTAGTATGAGTATTGTAGATACATAGTTAACTACATATACACGCTTGACAAACTTGATAGCCTTCGTTGACTGGGGACGCTAAAAAGCGTCTTTTGAATCATTGCGTTTTTTTCTGTTACCTATCTGATCAGCAAAGCTACTGCCCAATTACCGAGAAAACAAAATTCACACACACATTGTGTTTTGTGTGCAAGACTGCAAGTATATACCTAAGTATGTTTTTAATCTGTCTTAATCATAGTTCGGTGAGCGTCATCGTTAGCAAAGTTTGAGCCTAAAACGTCTCCGAAATGTGAACACGAGTAAATGCCACGTTTAGTGTGTGAAAGGTTTAAAACAATAGTGGTACAGAACCTTTCTTTCGCGAATCTGACTCGTACTTGGCCGTTTTTTATTAGGATCAAAAAAATAACGCCTTATATTGCCTATATTTCTTCACATTTCTTCACACAAGGTACATAAGGTATATATATGTAGGTATATGTATGTTTATGTGTATATGTATTTGTGTAAGTTTATGAATATAGTTTTTTTTTGTAGTAGTAAGTAAATCAAGTCCGTTCAACACGAAAATCCCTGCACCCACTTAATCTTTCTGGTTTAGCCCATTGGTTGACTGGTAGAGAATGCCTTAAGGCATTAAGTCCGCCATTTGTGCCATTTGTATTGTGCAATAAAGTTTTAAATAAATAAATAAATATATTTCTTCAACAATTTCAGTCATCTTTAAAAAATATTAAAATTAGAGTAGGTACTTATTTTCATTATTTGTAATGATGAAGAATATTATGAAGCAGATATGGCAACTTTAACAACGTTTGCCTAAAAAATGCACGGCGACAATCGCACAATTTTAGTAATCCAGAATAAACAAAGTTTAAGAGATACTATCTACGGTACACTACATACATTCCATAAACATAACCCTGATCTCATCGTCGAGTACCCGCTTTTCTCTCTTCAACTTACCTATTGGCAGTGATAAAATATAAACTTTATGACCTTATATGTCGCATTTTGTCTACATATAGTAGATAATATATTATAAATTAAATTTTGGCATCGTTCTACCAAGGGAGAGAACCGCGGATAGAGATAACTACCAAACTAAATAATGCTTTCATATCCCAGCATTCCCAGTCTAATTAGTTTCTAAAATAAGGAATGAGAATTTGATTATCTAAAATTCTAAGGGTAACTAACCAATAACCGATCTGTCCGGTTTTCTAATAAATTACCAGTGATTGGGGAAATTGCTGCAAAACTTTAACGCACTCTACAATGTTCACTTAGGCTGGATTTGACACAACTTTTTAACCAAGAGTAACGCTTACTCTTGGATACTAATGTCAAAATCCCATAGTAATTTGACGTTACTATCATAGAGTAAGCGTTATTCTGGGAATAAAAATTTGGTAAAACGCAGCCTTAGCAGGTTTTGTTAAAGTTTTGCAACAATTACAACCGTTTCTCCGACCACTGGTAATTTATTAGAAAACCAGACAGATCGGTTATTGGTTTACTAACCAATAAAAACAATAATTTACTAACCTTTACATAATCGCATTTTTACTTTGGTCTCTTAGTTAGGTTGTGAACTTATGAGTTTTACTAACATAGGCGACACGTCAAACATACCTATAAGGCAAGCCGGAGCAAATTTGGCCTGTTTTAAATTTTACTCTATACCAGAGGCATAAAGGGAAGTTTACTGCCGCAAATAAGGTTAGCCGGTCGGCTGTTTCACTACGGCTTATAATACGAAAATCGAACGATTGCAGATTTGTATTTCCATCTCTGTCACACTTACATATTGGAGTGACAAAGAGGTTTTCCCGTCAATTGATGCCAATTTTCGGTGTTGGTGGTAGGCGTGCTGGAATGGAGATAAATTTATTAGCAAATTCAAAACGCTGTTTTGATTGTTTTTATCAGTCCGCTATAAATTCTACTGTAAGGGGAATTCCTGCGATAAAATGTAGTCACTGAAAAAAAATCACTTCACTAAATATGATATGCCTTAAACATTTTAAATAAGTAATTCGTGGAACTGTTACGTTGAAAAAACTTGTTTGTGATGGGTTTTCCATGTGCAAATTATCTTCTTCTATATATAAATAAACATCAATTTTAAGGATGTTTCTGGGTATAGTGCAATATCTAGGATCTGCCACTAAATGAATGGGAATTTTGTCTGGCGGATGCCCGGCGGATATACCTACTATGGAGATCAGACGGATCGTCCGAACGCATATGGCCGGCATATGTCTTGCCCTGGCTGTCTATGCTGTGACTTCTTGTTTAAATTTTGTACAGTCGATTTCATAAATATCTGTGCAGCTGAATGCATAATAGGTAAACACTTACACCTTATTGTCAAAGTCCTAAGGGTGTACAGATATTTTTGAAGCCTTGAAAATGCTCATATATTTATGAACTCGACTGTATCAGTTTTATTGTCTCAAAACTTCATCTGTTATCTATTGTTTTTCTACACTAGACCTTGACAATTTCGTCGTATTCAGCCATGTTTATTTAACACTAACGGTATAACAAAATAAACCTCTAATTTTATGTCGGGCCATTATTTTTCTCAGCTCAAAATTTACGGCCTAATATAAAACAAAACAAACAAGGCGCAGGTACGCGTAGCTAATTTTCACGTTTTCTTTAAATGTCCGTTTCCGATTTAGGCTTTCTTTGTGTGGAATTACGAGGTTATTACGATTTACAAAAGGCTGGAACAATGCTCGGGACGGTACGCTAGGAGAAGGTTGCGCAGGTAGCAGGCCATACACTTACATTAGTTCTGTGCGGGGTTCTCAAACTTTTAGTGCGTGGCAATTTACACGTTTCGTGTGAATTGTTTTGTCATTAATACCTTTCTTAATCCTTTCTTTGTAGTGCTTCACAAGAATCGCGACTTTGGATTACAGCGTAAATTCCTAAATGGTTAAAATTGGTATAACCCAAATATCCCACAGGATTTGCAATCAGTGGGCTTATGGCGAGATGGCTTGAGAAAGTACGATTTGATTTACAGATATCAGGTATTAACGTAGTAAACTTGTTATTATTCGGATAACTGATCACTATGGGAAGTATGGGATTACCTGAGGGCACGTTTCAAAGACATTAATTATAGACACGGTTAGTGATATAGCCGGCCATATACGCTCGGGCAATCCGTCAGATCTCCATAGTGGGTATATCCGCTGGACATCCGCCAGACTCATTTCCTATAAATTCATTTACAGGCAGATATGCCCGGCAGATATGCCCCAACGTATGTATATGGCCAGCTATAATAATAAATAACTTTTAGTGTAACCTAATTAGTTAACTACATATCATTATTAATTACAAGCTAATATTTATTGAACTAGCCGTGTTACTTAGTATCAGTAGTCAATATGATCTAATCGGCGCTTCATTAAGTCTCGGTTGTGGGTCGATGAGTACTATGTAGATTAGATGACTCTAGAATAAAAGTACAGTTGTAAATAAAAGCTTAGAATCAAAAATTAAATGACAGTCCCACAACTTTAGCTACCTAACCCTCTTCCTGTTTATTTTATCGTAAGATATCACCGTTACTATTTTGAAGTCTCATTTGTATATTCGTATTGGAGTCCGAACATCACGAATACAACATCCGCACCTGGGTGCCAACAGGCGAGTTTGGCATGTGGGTGTTCGGGATGTTCGAGCAAATATTCACTAATATAGGCGAATAAGCCCTCCACACATTCGGCCAAACACAGCAAATAGTTACGCGAACCCGTATACTGCAGTGAAGTTCTGCCTATACATAACACACACCAATTAATTTGCCAAGAAGCAGTTACAGTTACTACCTTTTACTCGACATCATATCATTAATATCCTTAGGGAACCTAATATTTAGTTGAGGAAGATATTATTATTGCATAACGGCCTATTATATTATTATTTAACGGGCTCCTAGCCTAGTCGGTAGTGACTAATGACTATAGTGACCTAGTGACCCTGCCTTACGAAGCAGGAGGTCCCGGGTTCGAATCTTGGTCAGGGCATTTATTTGTGTGCTTATCATGAATATTTGTTCCTGAGTTATGGATGTTTTCTATGTATTTAAGTATTTATATGTATCGTCATCTATTATATATATCGTCGCCTAGTACCCACAATACAAGCCATTTTGAGCTTACCGTGGGACTAGGTCGATTTGTGTAAGATTGTCCCATAATATTTATTTATTTATTATTTTATTTCAAAATTGTCTTTATTTCTAAGAAGTTAATAAGTTAAAGATTGGGAATCTTGTGCGTTGCATCGCAGAGGCTACGTGCACTGCCAACGCGTTGTGCACAAAAACCACGCCCGTTTTGCCATGGATCATAGACAAAGCACTGCGAAAGATGCGAGTGAGTAACCTCTAGAGAGATTGACTTTTTAAAGGCTCTGCTACGTTCGTCTCAGTCAAGGGGATGCATTCAAGTTATAATTGTAAGTAATATGAGTTATGCTCACCTGTTTGTTACCACCAACTTGCTATTACAGGTAACAGCTGGCATCTTTACCTCATCTTTTGTTGGAACAGCTAGGAATTTTAACCCCGTCTTTTACCTCTAGTAACTGCTGGGAATGAAAATTCCCAGACGTTATCACACTAACTTAAGCTTACCAAAGTTATTAAACTTAAATATAATCGATGACTGAATAAAAATTCCGAACCGTTACCACAAAGTGAGAATGATTAATGGGTATGGTATAGACAATAAGTATCAATTAATCGTACAGTACTATGTGTTAGAGACAAAATAGGGCATAACTTTGTAATTAAACTATGTAATTAGCCATATGCGATATTCTCACGACCCATGTAGCAACACTGGCGATCGATGATTCAGAACTAGGTCCCGGTCAAACACTGGACAAATATGTATTTGGATGTTGTAGTTACGGATTAAACTGATAAATTCTAAATCTCTGAACTAAACCTTTTATAACGACATCAAATAAACCACTTAGTTTGGCAATTAATCCGGTGTATCGTTATAACAGGTCTTGTTGTGTAAGTATATTTGTTATAAAACATTTATATTGAGATTTTTTTGTTTTATTGAACGTATCTTGCTTTATTTTTGCTATTGATTTCATCATAAACAAAACATATAATACACATTTAAATCGAATAGTATAACTAAACTTAAAATTTATAAAACTAGATAAAAACTAAAATAAAATTTGCTAAAACTGAAATATTTTTTTAGTTAGACGTTACATCCGACGTGTGGATATAAATGATGACGTTGTAAAGGGTAATATGTAAAGGGTTATATAGGATAATAATATATATTATATATTATGTATTGTATACCTATCAAGTAAGTTGAAAGCAGGGATTGAATACTTACCGGTATTTTCTACATACAAAAATACCGTAATGGTTTTCGTTCTTTGGTTTATTATTTCATTTAGAATGGAATTTATAATTTAAAAATCAATAGTACGAAATTGTTTTCTAAATAAGAGGTTGAGTCCTGCATAGCACAAAATAAATCAAAATATTGAGCTATCGAGGTTTTTCAAAAATACCGGTTCTGATACTTCTGATCCCTGGTTGAAAGTGATACAACGCCGCCCCAGTTTCTGCGTCAGGGAGTTTTACTTTCCAAAAGCGTATTTTGTACGATTACTAAAATAAATAGAGGAGTTAAATATCTATATTGGATCAAAAGTCGCGGGCGTCGTGCCCTCCGAGATGGAATGGTATTTTCAGCCTATTCCTACTTTGCTAGCTTGGGCAATCCCTAGCAGTTCATTCCAGGGAACGCGACTTAGTATGTGTCACCATGTTGTCAGACATTACCAGTCAGGCATTAATGAAATTTGGACTCGTAAGATAACAGGGCCTAATGAGATAAGCAGTATAACAACACGCAGAGCTAAAATACCAGACGTGTTGATTTCGAATGATAACGAAATGGCTCTATTATGATGCCGTACATAATGGGCATAATACTGCCCTGCTAAGCCGAAAGGCGCTATGTCTGAGATACGCCCTTTTCGATTTTTTTACACCATTCGGTAGACAAAACAATTTCGCATCTAATGGTATAAATAAAATAGCGCTATTTAACTTAAATCCTTAAATAAAACCAGTAAGAAGTTTTTTTATATCTCAATTTTTACTCAAATTACTAAGAGGTTTAGGGTCATCTCGATTATATGAAGCGCAATAGCCGTATGTTGATATAGGCTAGAAACGCTTCGAAATAGTATAACAATTTTACTCAATTTCTAAGGCAATTGGCGCTAAGTCCATCATTTTAACTATCCTCGGAGTGAGCATTTACGCTTAGTAACATGTGAATAAATATTATTCGTGCGGTAACTTTTGGATCCGGCAATATCGAAGTATGTCATTAAAATGAACTTTAAGGCCTTTGATATTATGATTTACATTATTCGTACATTTTAGGTTCAATAGAAATGACGGTAGGTATGCATTTATAACGATCATTTCTTTAATTTTTTTGTTTGCGGATGGAAGCAAATCTGTTATGTAGTGATAAACAATCAAACATATAGAACGAGCTAATATATCAAAAGAACAATATCAGTCTGATTCCAACTTAATCGACGCTGACACCATCGTTTACTTTGCAGACCTTTAAAAAGTTATAATCCTACCAAGGATCGATATGTTTCTGATTTATATCATAAATTCGGATCAGATCAATATCCACAAGATCATTTTTCAAAACTTTGAAGCTAGACACACGTTTATGTCTGCAGGCAGACTCTTATCACCATCGAGTAGCGATGAGGAGAATGAAAAATAAAATATATGATTTTAATGACTTTTTTGAAGCTATAAACACTGCTGGAAAAAATGTAAACGCCAAAAAAATGACGTTGGAAGTTACAAGAGGCAGTTTTGACATTAGCTACAAAACTGATTTCGATAGTAAACCCATATAACGGCTCGCTTATAGGTGCAAAGTTCTTGAAATCGGACAAACCTCCCCAGCCGGCTAAAAAACCGTAGCAACAGGAATTCCTCAAACAAAAAAGAAAAATATTTTGAAATCTTTGTCCAGTTTGATTCCTGCTTATAGAATGTATTTTTGGTGTGGACTGCCAACTTCTGATTATTTTTTTATTATAGAAAGAAAATATTTTCTCAATTTTTCTTTATCCTATTGATTGGTACAAGTAATAAACTCAATAAAAAAAATAAAAAATACAGTTTTATTACAAACTATCGTGGTATTTAAAATAAAATAAAATAAATAAAATAGTTCTTTATTTAGGTATTGACCCATCCTCTACATTCAAACTACACACAAAAATTAAAACTAACATTAAAACTAATTATAAACAATTCAATATCCATTCATTTACCAATATCACTAGTAGGCAATCAGGGACACCTTACTCCTTGCATAACAATTCGTGAAAATTTCTTTGACGATGCTGTTTGTCGATTCGCTCACTCTTCTGACAAAGGACCAGTGCCTTTTACGCATTAAAGCGCAGAAGTCGTCCACTCTGTTCACAGCGAACATACCAGACGCGCTACACCGCCACGGTAGTCGTAA
Source organism: Lathronympha strigana (assembly GCA_949128165.1). Taxonomy (NCBI): domain Eukaryota; kingdom Metazoa; phylum Arthropoda; class Insecta; order Lepidoptera; family Tortricidae; genus Lathronympha; species Lathronympha strigana. The sequence goes on along the minus strand of OX421918.1, from coordinate 14,900,660 downwards.
CATCGCACGAAACGCGTTGTTGGTCTGTTGTTGTTGTTGTGTCGCTGTTGTGCGTTGTTTATTTTATTTATTTATTTTTATTTATATCTATGGTAAAAAATACATACACATAAAAAGTAAAGTATTTTAAAAATTTAGTTTTTGGAGGTGCGAAAATATAGTTCATAAATCGTCAATTATCTCGAAAGTTACTCCCATTGAGATAGCGCTTTTCGGCTTAGCAGGGCAGTAATGCCAGTAATACCGGTCAATAAATGTATGACCATGGTGGTGTTTTTAACCGACCTCAAAAAAATAGCAGGTACTCAATTCGTCGGAATGTTTTTTTAATGCTTTTTTTATGTATGTTCACCGATTACTCCGAGCTCCGTCGTCCGATTTAAGTTATTATTATTTTGTTCGAAAGGAGTTTTTTTCAACTTGGTCCCATAGTAATTGGTCCTGATCTGATGATGAGATCCATAAGGAATCAAGGGAACTCCTTAATTTTTAAAGGCACTTGTATGATTATTTTGGTGTTTTCTGAAATGACTTAAGCATTTTCTTCTGGAAACTATCAATTTGGTGAAGTAGACCTGATGATGAAGACCAGGAATGATATGAAGAACTTCACATCCACAAGCTGATAATTCCGTGCTTTGTCGTCCGATTTGGGAAATTCTTTTTTGATCAAAAGGAAGGAGTCATCTCTAACTTGGTCCCGTAACGTTCCCAAAACGGAACATTTATTTTGCCACAAGTCTTTCATTTTGGTCACCCCAGAGATATTATCGTAGATAGACTGGTCTCAATTCTCAGCTTCCGAATATTTGTTTTTGTTCGAAAAAGGAATAATCAATAGCTTGATAAGATAGCAGATAACAATATTCTAAGTATCTGTCTACTGTCAGGGTGACGCATTGCCGGATTCGGAATATGGTAAATAGGTCTCGACTCCATTCGTTTGTTTTCACACACCTATTGATATAAAAATACTTTGATTGTATTGTAATTAGTAGGTATTCAAATTTCCAAGAATCTGAGGGCACGGCAGTGCCCCCAACATGTCGAGCAAAACAAAGGCACCGCGGTAGCATCCTTTTTTTAAAATGTGCAGGCCATTTTCAGCCCCCTGTGATTTCGCGCTGGTTCAAGCTAGAACCCTGAATTTTCAGTCACATGTTGGCTTTAACATGACGTCGATATATTCTCAATAACATTTAATTTGAACTCTTAGTTTAAGAAGTATCTAATGTCAAAGTTTCTTAGTTTGGTCACTCACTCACCGATCATCAAAACTCTAAGGTACTTACTTCTATAAAGTTCTCAAGTAGTTAGTAAGTTTCTTCTATAAGTAGTTTATAGCCTACCAAGTCATAGAAAATTAAAAAAAAATGAAATAGTCATACCAACTGTAAACTAAGTTTGTAATATATACATATATGTACATATTATTTATTACAATTATTACAAAGTTACTTATGTAGTTCGTGCAAATATTATACCTACAAGTAGGTACAATACACTACAAAGTCAGTATAAATATCGGATGCATGTATAAAGATGATGGTCAGCCTACAAAAAGAGATGCGATCCCATCAAATACATTATATGTAAAAAGACACAAGTCTCGCTCCGCACTATTTTCAAATTGTAGAGGAACACAGAGTTCAAATAAAATAGGCAACTTGGTAGAAGTCGCGTTCTATGGACACCCCCCGGTGCCGACTAAAATAACCGACTTGTTTTAACATTACATTTCAAAACCTTTTTGCCGCATAAGAACTGCGGAGCGAGACTTGTGTCGATCTACATGTAATGTTTTTGATGAGATTGTAATTTGCAGAGTGCCCTTGCAGTTCATATAATTGATATATCACCCTATCTACTTATATGTATAATTAGTAAGTACTTACCTGCATATGAGACATATGAGAGTCATAAATCACTGATTCATGATCTCAAACTTACTGTAACGTAAACAAGTTTAATGAGTCTTTTTACCTGAGGAACTTTTAATTCTGGACCTACCTAATGCAATAGTTATTTTGAACGAACTTTATTTTAGTAGGTATATATATATGGGTATTTTGTCAACATTTAAACATAATGGTACAAACAACTTTTATCATCACCACTACATCGCGTCGACCGAAATGTAGATTGTACCTATCATTACCTATGTTAGGTATGGACCGAAATGTCGGTAGTTAGGATCAACATTTTCTTCGGTTTCGGATTCAGCCCCATTGTAATACTTCTTCAGTATGCCTACCAAATCATCAATGGGTTTTTGAAACACTACTACGACTACTACATTAAATAGGTACTATACTATGCCACTACAGCTAATCAAAAGCCCAATAGGAATGAATTCAAACGTGCTTCCTTCGCCGCGTGTGTGTGTTTCCGCCCATGTGTTGTGATCTAAACCGGATCTCTAATCATCCCGTCTCCGTATGTTAATATTGTTTGCCGAGTGGCCCCGTGCCCGGCTTCTCTGACGACCTGTGCGCTTACCATGAGTTGCTGTAGAATACGAATGTTTCGTTTACGTCACCTTATCTACAGTTGCATCTGGCGTCGACCGGCAAGTGCGAGCAAAATGACAGTGCGTTGACGCCTTGACGGAAACGCAAGCGACTATAGATTTCTACAGTAGATTTCAAACTCGTGGTAAGGACACTGATCGAAAGCCATCTTGATCTATCTGCTAGAGGGAGATAGCAACACCTACCTAGATTAGATTCCTAATTGCAGATAGCTCCAGGTTTTGCAGGGCTGCAAAGCCTGACCGTGAGACTGGTTTAAGCGATTGGAATATAATATACCCGACTATCCATAGTTTGGTAAAGGTAGCTTATCGTGGGACAGAAATGATCATGCTGTATTTTTATTACGTTGCCTGCCACCCTAAGAATAAATATTTTATATTTTTTTCTACCATTGATACCTACTGACATTAGTTTGCCTTATTATATTTCCAAATAAAGACAGCCTTTTTATAACTTTAACTCAAACTCCTATAACTTACGCTTAATCGGGATCGTAGATCAAATCATCACACTTATGATGGCTGGTAAAAATAATTCTAAGTACAGCATGAGAGAATAATACTGACTTTGTGTAAATTTAATATATTTATGTTCTATATTCCATTATTATTTTACTTTCACTATCTCCAAAGCCTTGTTTTTAGGGTACAAGAAAAATTAAGAGAAGCGACAAAAACTGATTCGTTTCGGATTTTCTTCCAAAAATGTGTACAATAGTTATGCAGTTTTACTTCTTAGGATAAATAAAAAAAAATCCTTTCAACAAAGTTCCTCTGGAGGGACCGCCCCAATTGTTATTCTAATTTGTGTTGGTTTATGTGCACGTGTTTACCAGTGTCTACAAAATACCACGCATTGGCGGGTTTTAGGCAGTTAGCTAATTATGTATAATAGAGTTAGTGTAATTATACTAATTATTAAATTCGTGTTATTTAGTTGTATTATTTGTATTAGTATTTATAGACGATTTTCACTAAACTTAGTAGACGATCATTATTAGACCTAGCTCGATAAAAGGGTACCTAGTGCCTACACATGTCTAACTGCAATGATTGAAGTGCACTACCCGGCTTTTAATTTAAAAACCTCAAAAATTTAAATATTTGCTTGCTTGAATATTAGCCTCTATAAAGAGCTCACCTATAATTTTTACTTGTGATTGTGAAAACTTTTACTCATTAAAAGAAAATTGTGCTCTTTTCAGTAGGTATTCGACTATTAACAGAAATATGATATGGGTAAAAAAAAAAAGTAAGTATATAATGTAGTTGTCAAATAAATCTGTTAAAGGGAACTAGACTTTTTTCTCTGTGATATGAGTAAAGTTCTCATTTATCTTCTTAACTTTTATTTCAAATTAAAAGCTTCTAACAGTTGCAACACATCAAAGAAAAAAACGTATGCGCAAATAAATAAATATATGTATATTTTTTGTATGAACCTCCCAAAATGTTTGTATGAACAACGCCCGGGAATGTGTTGATAAAATCCTTCCCGTAGCTATTTCATTACAAACGCACGGATCAATAGTAGAAATGTTATTATGGTTATATATAGTATGGCATTAGATGGTAGCGCCCTTCGGTTCTAGCATCGATTTTTGGCACCCTTCGTGCCTCCGTGGTCCGCGGGGGCGCGCAAGATGGCGTCGGGCTCCGGACCTGCCTCAAGTCCCAAACCATCCCAAGGTCACGAACATGCTACCCGTACAAAATCTTAATCTATCCCTTTCTTACAAGTGGTTGGTCTATGTTGTATCTTCTTCTCGCGGTGAAATGTTGGGATTGTGCCGTCAATAGCGCCAGGGTTGACAGATTGATTGTTGTAAACATGACCATAGTCAATATGCATTTCTCTCTGTTTGTTTAATTTTTTGTATGCAACAAACATAATTTTACTGTCTTAATCGTATGCACTTGCAATTATTCAGCGTAGTGCTGTTAATTTCCATGAAAAGTCTATACAATAAGTCTATGCACTTTGCTATTGTAGTTAGATGTTAGGGGCAGAGCTTCTTTTCTACAAGCCAACCTTATCACGTTGCGATAAGGTTTACACGTTTCCAGTTAACTGTGTAATGTAGAGTCGGCCGACTTTGGTAAATATTCGACTGGACAAATACAATGCTGAATAGCACCACGAAACATTTTACATATTAATAACCCGTATGATAATTTAGTTAAAGCATTAATCGTCTACCTAAAACGGGGTATCTGCAAAGTGAATGAAGTAACAAATTAATGCTTGGCCCAACACAATAACCAAATACAACTAGTCGCCGTCGGCAACCCTAATCATAGTAAACGCTCTTTATCTATATTATGGAAAATTTTGGAATGCGACATTTACTAGCACCGTCTCGCTCTACCGCGTGTGTTTATGGCACCATCTCCCTCTAGGGTCGCTACCTACGAGGGGTAGTGGTAGGGAGCGCACAAAAGATTTGGGATAGATTTTTTTCGCAAACTGCACTTTATGGAGTGGCACAGTGCACCCATTACAGCCGACTGGCTGGCACGCACCCGCACGCATTTTTTTAAAATTCAATTATAAACAGTTTTGTTTGTGGCCAGTTATTTTGTGTAATGTCGGCGCAGTGATAAGTTGACAGTTGTCGCTTGAACCAGTTATTTTTGTTGATCTTGTAAGTATAAAGTGATACCATGTTCTCATTTCTTAATGTTAAGTTTTTGTAAAAGGCTCGTTTTATTATTTTGTGTTGATTATGATTTAAACTGTCCGGCACTTAGGTAAACAAGTTATTTTGGATGTTACATGTCATCCGTGTATATTTTTGTATTAAATTTTACTCCCAGATATTTTTGTAAAAACTTACAGTGAATCATAGAAATGGTAAATGATATCTACTTCGCAAATTTTGCGTTAATATCCTCTTGATTTGTAATATGTAAAGAAAAGAGTATACATAGTTAGTTCTAACTTCTATGACAGCGCATTGACCTATTATTTACCTGGTTCTAGGCCATTTTGTTATGGCCGATGTTTGTTAACACGGAGTTTGACTGCTTAACTCCGAGTTAGCGTTTAACCCTGGGCGGTGCAAGTGGGGCTAAAGTGACTAGTGCTCAAGTTTTGTTTTGTATCTTTTACAGGTCTAATGTCGTGACGTGCTTCCGCCATGACGTCATTCGCGAACATGACGCAGGCGCTGGGCGCGAGCATGCCTGCGGCGTCGGGTGCCGGCGCGAGCGCCTCGCACGCCGAACCCGAGGACCCGCTGGCTATGACGCACATCATCTGCAACCTGATCGAAAACATGAACAAGCCGCACCCCTCCACCTCCGCCTCCACCATGCCCTACGACATCTGGGCGTTGCCCTCCTGCAGCAGCACTCTGCAGAACCCGATCGGCCACAGCCGTGAGTACAACACATCCTCCAATAATAACAACCAACATCACTCCAAAGAAGACAACTCGAGCGGCTCGCCTGGCACATCCTCCAGCGTATCCATCACCTGCTTCCGCTGCGAGGAGCGAACGCCGACCACACGCTGCCTCGAATGCAATGACTTATTCTGCCACGAGTGCTGTCACAGCGTGACCTCAGACTGCCAGCTCAGAGAGCACACTCTGCTCCCTATCCACCAGATCTCGCCCATCGGGGTCCGGCCCAACTCTGTCAACAACGAGAAGGAAGTTTACTGTGAACTGCATGGCGATCCCGTCAGATTTTACTGCGAGGCTTGCGTAGTATTCATCTGCCAGGAGTGCACGCTGTGGGTTCACAAGGACCACTGCTATACACCTATCAAAGGAGCCCTCGACATGTGTCGCGTGGGTGTTTTAAGGGCTATAGAGGACACCAAAACGGGAACTAAAGCTATCAAGACTGCTATAGATCGTGCTGTAGCCATGTCAAAGGCGTACGAGAAGGAAACCGCTGAGGCTAATATGAAAATAAGAAAGGCAATGCGCTGCTACGCGCAAGCTATCGAAGACCGCGAAAAATATTTGCTGGACAAGGTGGAAAAACTGCGTCAGGCGAAGCTGAACGAACTGACTGACCACATGAACACTTTGCGCGGAATCCTGGCTGGTCTTGCCCACACAAACGAGACACTGGTCCGCAGCATGGACTCGGAGGGCCTCGACTTATTCATGGCCAAAGAAAAAGGCAGAGCTCAAGTAGACTATTTTTCATGTATGTTTAAGAACATGTATATGACAGAGGAGCGTATAATGTTTGTACCTCCCAACTACGACTTAGTTGACCAGTTAAAAAGACAGTGCGATGTGCAGTCCGCCCCTGCCAGCGTTATGCACACCCTCAGCTCCGTCCCTTCTCTGCAATCCCGTCAGTCTCTATTGTCTTTACAATCAATACAGTCTGGTCAGACTTTCTCACCTTTGACACCGTACAATATGTCGTCTACCAACTCCCATAGATCGCTGCCTGATTACACCAGGTCCACAAATTATTATGATCACAGCATTTCGTCCAGTATGGCAATGGACTCCAACTTGCTCCGTGGTATTGGTCAAGCTATTCCAGGCTACTGGATGTCAGTGTCAGTTAGACCTACGCGAAGCCCAGTTCCTGGGGTTCCAATGTTTTCATTCGGCAATGAAGGCCAGGACGAGGGGCAAGTATCCCGACCTTGGGGTTTATGCATCGACAGAGAGGGAAATATTATAGTTGCCGACCGAAGAAATAACCGCATTCAGATCTTTAACAGCCGAGGAGAATTCAAAACAATGTTTGGTTCCAAAGGAACCGGCTCGGGTGAGTTTGACCTGCCAGCAGGCATCACCACTGACACCTACGGTCGTATTATCGTAATCGATAAAGACAATCACCGGGTTCAAATCTTCACTTCTTCAGGAAATTTCATCCTCAAGTTTGGTTCTTTCGGCAAGGAATGTGGTCAGTTCCAATATCCTTGGGACGTAGCAGTCAATACACTGGGCAACATCGTTGTGACAGACACGCGCAACCACCGTATCCAGCTTTTCACCTGTGACGGAACTTACATCACAAAGTTCGTGTTCGAGGGAGCCAATCCCGCTAAGATGCTGAAGGGGCCTACGACTCCTAGAGGCGTATGTTTCACCACATCGGGCAACATCATCGTGTCAGACTTCGAGAACCATCGTCTGCTGATGGTAGATCAGACGCTTTCTAAAGTCCTGCACTGCGTGGGTCGCGAAGGGTCGGGTATAGGCGAGCTGAACCGTCCATCGGGCATCGTGACCGACGACGACGGGCGCATCATCGTGGCGGACTCGAAGAACCACCGCGTGCTGGTGTTCACGGCCGAGCTGCGCATCCTGTGGGCCGTGGACCTGAAGAGCCCGGGGCTGGACGACAAGGACCGGCCCAGCGACGTGGCGCTCACGCCCGAAGGCTACCTGGTAGTCCTCTTCGAGACGCTGCCCGACACCGCGCGCGATCTCTCCTCGCACGGCAAGCAATACATCAAGGTATATTAATCTACATATATATACATAGGTATTATGTTTACACTAGCTGTGACCTAAGGTCGTATATATTCTATTTTGTTTTGTTTAAGTTGTGATTTCTTTGATAACGTGCCAATTTTATTATTCATTGGAAAGGTCCGACGCGAGCATAGCTTGTCCGGAAACTTAGCATTTGCTCATGAGAAGTATTTGCAAATCAAATTCTCCTTAAAATATTTTGTTAGATGTTTGGTTACCATAATAGTCATTTGTTTTTTGATATCAGCATTAGACTAGTCTTTAAGGACCAAACGTACACGATATAGTAGCAACTTATTATCGGTAGCCGTCAGTATCCATAGTCTACTCTTACCTAGATGTACACCAAATCCATAGTCGGAGCACTTGCATTATGTCGATTACGCTCTGTCCGATTAGTCTTACGATTTATAATATTAATTAAGAAAATAAACCTATAAATCGTAAGGGATGTAAAATCACAATGTGATGTAAAAGATGTTTTTATGTGAGATAATTTAGAAACTTGAAAAGTATTTTCCAAAATGTTAGGTTTGCGTTTTTAACTTGGTTAAACTACTAAATTCAGACGTTAGTGTGTTTTCTTACGCTAAGTTATTCGCATTTTAGTTTGATAGGTATATGTCTATATATTTTTATTGAACGCTGTTATTGTAGCGCTGAGAGCTGTACCTAATACGAATTGGCGTGAAAGCTGCTTATTTCTCGACTACTTCGAAATTATTATTTAAACGATTTAAAACGCAGGGAAGCGTAGTATTATTGTGCAAGAAAATCAATGCAATAAAACTTTAAGACTGACTTTAGAAGACTGTCTTGAAGAGTCGGGGTCCTAGACGGGGCTCCGAGCGCCGCGAGCGCCACCGCGCGGGCGAACCGCCATCAGAGGCGCGTATTATTAATTTGAATAAGTATCGTGATATTTTTATTTCATGTTTAAATTGAGCAAATTTTTGTTTAAAACTAAATGTAGTAAAATTTGAGACTGCGGCTAAATTAATGTAAAACTTACTTTGAACGCGAACGGTGAACTGAAACTGAACTGAATTACGGAAGCGTTCGACTCAATATTGCATGGCGTCAGCTGTTACAACGTGTAACACTTTGTTAATTTATTTCGTTTGTTATTTTAGTTTGTGGAGGGAGTTAGATTGATCCGCTAGTTTCTGTACAAACTAAATAGTACGCTAGAGGTATGAGGTCCCATATCAGATTTTTTACTACTGCTGACTAAAACTTGTTTGTATTTAGTAGATTTCACAATTACTAGTCATCTAGTAAAATAAACAAGATTAATGCGATCAGGAATTGTTTAAATTGTATTAACGTCGATATCATAAATATTTTACTAAAAAAATACGTACCTAGTAAAATGGATTGGTATTTATTATGCCATTTTAAGTTTATAATTATGATTTTAATAGTTTTAGACTTCGCTAATAAGTATTGATATCCAAAATATCAAGAAAGCGGCATGCGTTTTAAATATTTTAACAACAAAACTCCCATGCTCATATTTTGAAGACAGGAGAGCGTTATTTTGAATTTTTGTAACCAGAAATGTCTATTCGTAACTTCTTTCGCACTCACGTAATAAAATATTGATCAAATCCACTTTAACTGTCATTAGAGGCGACATGTTACTCTCACCTATCACCTCAAAACTGTCGCGTCTCGCGTGGATTGAGTTCGTATAGGAACTAGCGGCAAACGAATGCATTCTTCGAATAAAACGGTTTACGGCACTTGAATATATAGGTAATTTATAGCTATTCTTCTACAAATTAATTATTTTTTAATTAGTTAATTCGGTGGTCTTATACAATCAAAATTGTTGTATTAGGTTAAATATTGTAGCTAAATTTTTGCCCTAAAATTCTATGAATTTATGCATAATAAGTGTAATTACTAGAGATACCCACTTGATATTCAATTTTAACGCTGTGTTCATTCGATAATTATGTGTTCACGTAATGTATTGAATATAAGTTTACTTATGTAGTGCGGTGTCCGGGGGGGACACGGTGGAGTTGATTCATGTAAGAGCTTCGTACGTACGAGTAGTTAATCCAAATATACCTACTAGAGTAGAGCGTCGCCTGGCGCGTAGCTTGTAAGTAGAGCGTAGTCCGCTTTGCCGTTGTTTGAATATTTTACTATTAACCGCATATAAAAGGTTGCTAGTATCAGTGTAATTGTCAAGTAGGGTGCCATATCGAGGCAAACCGCCGGTCGGCGGGACGTTACCTTATATCATAATAATGCTTCATAGGCGAGGATTGTACTGTCCACTCCCCAATTACGAATTGGTTGTATCAAGACCTTTCTAGTTTCTAGACCCTTATAGAAGATTAGAACAATGCCTGGGTAATCGGAAGAGTTCGCGATGGGAGCGAGCTTTTCAAATGTAGATGTAGAATTTGCTCTAAAACTACGAGTAGGTAAACTAGGTTGTAAAAGTTGAACTAACACTTTCTCCCTCTGTACTTAGGGTTAAATTAGGATAATTAATTAATTAATTGAGATGTTTAATGACTAATCTGGTATACTAGCCGGCGATAGCCAATTGTGTAACAAATTCAAGCAACAATTTTCATGTGATGCGAAAATTTAGATTTTAATACGGAACTGATTATAATAAGATGGCGACTAAAAAGGGAGTCTGAAACTTAAATAATTGCTTAAGGGTCGAAAATTGTTGTTTGAAGAGTCAGGAGAACGCGGGGCGGCCGCGTCTGGCACTGCCGCGAAATCAGAATTTCTAAATCCAATTTCCTTCATCTCTTGCTTTCTATATTTGCATGAAAGGGATGGATGGATACGATTGTCGAAATTCGGATGTCGTGAAAGTGCTCCTGGTATCTTTAGTGTAGTAGTGTGCGTGCAGTGTTTGCGTCTTGACGAATTAACAAATTCCGCTAATGATATAATTATTAATATTTTGTTTTCATATCAGTGATAGGTATTTTTTTGTTCAGTGCCATTATTAAAGTATTACGTTATTTTAAAAATAATGTGTGGCATGAAATGCATTTTTTAATTAATGTATTTTCGGAGAATAATTCCTTTATGTAGAATTCAAAATGATTTTCTTTGTAACTTAATATTTAACAACGAATCTCATATTTTCATGAAATCACAGTTGTTTTTAAAGATCGATTGGATTTGCAAAGCAAACGCGGACAGCCATAATGGTGATGTACTGATTACGCGAGCATTCTAAGAATGTTGCCGGTCTGTCATAATGACAAAACGTAATTTAAAGTAGTCGGTCAGTCGGCTGCCTGTTCTCATTACCATCTTTGTGATCGCAGGCGGGTGAAGCAGTCGCATTCAACATTTATACCTACCAAAATTAGATTCTACCGCGCCAAACAGATAATAGATGAAGATAGTGGTCAAAAGTTTGGAGTGTCATGAAATTATGTTACTTAATAAAAAAACGAAATGCCACTGAATCTTGTGCCGAATCTCGTTTGTTTCAGTTGCTCAACCATAATTGATGAACAAAATTTCCTATAGAAAAAAAATGTTAACGGCTGTATGCAACTGAATCTTAATTAGTGCGTGTTTTTATAAAAGGTAGGTAGGTATTACTTTGTCGCTTGTTGGTAAGGTTCATTTCTAAATGAATCTTTATGACATTAGCGCCTTATTGGCACCCGACAATAGTAGTTTATGCAACAGTGATATAATAAGGGTTCTTAAAACTTGAGGGCCGTCGTTACAAAACGAGGCGAAGCCGAGTTTTGTAATAATAGACCCGAGAGTTTAAGAACCAATTATGAGCTGTTGCATACCCTAGTTTTTCTACGACAGCTAAAATAGCGTAAAAAGCTAAATCTAGAAACGTGGCAGAATAGGGAAGATGTTGTGCCCACTATAGAAATTAAAAAAAAAACAACAACAGTGCTAATATATTGTATGAAAATCCATAGGAGCAGTGTTCTTATGGAATACCATAGACAACGTTATAATGTAGACTTTTTGAATATCGCTGTCAGTCATCTAATTGACAGATAGAAGTGCTGGAGTAGAAAAAGTGGTATATTTTAAAAAACAATCACATTTAACGAACATACATAAGTAATGTTTAATCTGACTGGTTGCCGCGCGGGCGGCGAGGCGCCGACACCCGAGACTAGCTTAGCTTGGAGCTAACGAGGCATGACTTTATTTAAAGCACCTTTTTATTTGGCTTGGTTATGTTTTATAAGATTTTTTTTGTTACTTTCCTGGAAACATGCGCTAACATCGAAAGTACACGTAGCTTTAGAATTAACTACTTACATAATGATTACGAATATTTGAGACTTCGGTCGCGCTTGACAGTTTCAGCCGTTGCTATATTTTTTGTACACTTCGTGTGATGCCCGTTGTTTTTTTAAGAATGATTCGTGTGTGTTCGATGTTGTCGCAAGCCAGGAGAGATTTCTTGTCGCAAATGGCGACTTGTACCTCCTTTGTGAGACCTGCTAGCAGCTAGCAGTAAAATTGTGGTTTTGTGATAAATACAATAAAATTGACAACTTAATAATTAAATAATTGAAACGTAATCATAATTTTTGTACAAGTTTTTAATGTTTAAAAACAACAGCAATGTATTCAGTACATGTGTGACTGAGGGGAGACGCAACTGCATATTTGATACGTTTACGAGATTTTAGCTAATTGTATTGAGCCATTTTCGTGCTATTTTTGTAATGTTAACTAGGCGCTTGTGTTGTGTTAGTCTTAGTGTAAATTATATTCATTCGTCTCCTGTTTATGTTTCGGTGAGATCCTGATCCAGGGCGCCCATCTATAACCGGGCAGCCTTGATTTAAAAATTGAAAACTCTCTGGGTTGTCCTACATTTTTAAAAAGCGAATAAGGATTAGATTTCACAAGCCACGCAGCAGGATTTGAAAACGATACCGCAGACAAAAATCTCAGTGAATCGCAGTGTGGTTCCCGAAGCTTGCTTTGCGTTGGCGGTCGGAAATTCATCTTAGTCCATCGTTGTTTTACCATCACAATCACAAATAGGAGAGGAATGCAATGGTCTATAATATCATGTGTTACTGAGATAAGTAGTATTTTTGTACACTGCCGGCGGGGGGCGGTGGCGCGCGGGCCGGCGAAGCCCGGCGGCTCGGCCCCCGCGAGGCGCTAGGTGTTCAAGTTAATAATATAACCGCATCTACCTCACTTGTAAAGCATTGAAGACTGATTGGAATTAATGTAACGGTGGTCAGATCACCGCTTAGAAGTCTGTTGTCTACTGATACTTTACGCCCAAAAAATCTACTGTGTGCTTTACAATTTAAGATATCAGTTTCGTTTCTAGGTACATAGTATTATTGTAATTATTGTGCAACTCGTGCATGACGTGGTGGACAGCAGCCTTTTCTTTTTTTATATCTATATCTTACGTTAACTTCGGTAATACTGTTGAAAGAAGACTGAAATTTTATAAATGTTCCTATATTTTAATTTAGTGCTACCATATTTCGTTTACATTATTTTACCCTTTCGGTAATTATCATTACATTCTTATCTTATCAATTGTATGTGACGCTATATAATGTCATGAAATTTTTGAAAATTTTAATGGAATTTTGTATGGAAATTTAATAAAGTGATTGATAGAATAATGGCGTTATCATTTCATAGTCCTTGTATAGACCTTCCGCTAAATACTTGGGTCGAGTAGCTAATTATTAACTTACGTACAATGACTTATGCTTTATCACCGCCTTGTTACTATTAAATAGTAACAACACAGATTAACTTATATTAGGTTTAAGATTCTGTGCACTCTGTTCTCCATTTTAAATGACCCTGCTGCGCCCGAGTACTTGCGATCCAAATTTAAGTTTGTTACTGCCAAGCCAGGCTGTGAGCTTCGTTCCTCACGCAAACTCTTCCTTTCTCTCCCGCATCACCGGTCCGGCTCAATGTCCAATTCTTTCACTGTGGAAGCTATACGTCTTTGGAATGCTATTCCTCTTAGCATTCGTCAAGCTGCTAGTAAACTTACGTTCAAACGCAAGCTGCGCAAGCATCTTTTTGATAACGCTCTTGATTGAGGCTCATTGTGGTACTTTATTTGCAGGTATTGAATTATATATATATATATATCTATTTGTTATAATATATATATTATGTACCTTATTTGTTATTCATCATTTTTTGTTATAATATATTGTATTGTATTACTTATTTAACATATTAATTATTAAGTCATATCTTTGTAAGTTTCTTTTTGTAATACTTAGTGTTTCTTTCATAACCCGCACCAATAGTAATTCTCTGTTTGGCCTGTAGGTTGACTGGTAGAGAATGCCTTATGGCATTAAGTCCGCCTTTTGTAACTGTATTTGTACTGTGCAATAAAGTTTAAATAAATAAATAAAAAACTTATTTTTTATACATACATAGGTATACGTGTATGGTTGTCATTGCGATAAAATTTTAAGCTAAAAACGATTCTTGGCGGAAATACGGCTCTACATACGGCAGGCTGCGTTTCCAACAGTGTTCTTGCCATGAGTTGCATTCGATTGCGACTGCGGCATTCTATAGTGCTCCTGCCAGAGTAGTGGTAGGAGCGAGACGGACATACTTTCGAATGCCGCAGTCGCAATCGAAAACAACTCATGGTACGCTCATAGAAATGTGCGAAGATGCGCGGCGAGGGGTGTGTTTGTTTACAACCAATACCAATAGAATCACTTGAACTGACCGAGAATAGATAAAAGAAGCTCCCTATTTTATTGGTTCTTAAAAAAACAGTCCTAGCACAATTCGCACATTTCTTATAGCCTAACTCGGCTAGCTAACGAATATGATCGCTGATCGATTTTTAAACAGAACATACGAGTACTTTACTTGGGCACTAAACTTAGTTTTGGTAATTAATTTCTTTTTCCCCTCACTAGCTCGGAAAGCGTTGTTTTTTCCTTTAAAACTAGCGTGGAAAAACGCATTTAATCCACATGTGGGGCAAAGTAATCTAATTCCTATCACTTACCACCAGTCCAGTATAAGTGAGTCCTATATGCCCATAGTAAATATGCGCAATCGGAGGTCACACCTTAAATTGGTCATGTGATCATGTCTTATCCCGCACTTGGTAAGCTGTTGGCAATATCTAAGTAGCAGGAGCATACCTACTTGACAAATTTTGAAATTGATTTTTGATGGTTTCTTCAAGATAACTCACATGTGGATAAGATTTATAATCGTATTTAGTCTGTATTTTCCTCGCAATAGTGAGGGGGAAAATGTTGTATTACACTCGGCGGCAAAGTTTGTTCAGCTCTCGTGCCTTGAGACCCTCGTAAAGCTCAAGATTCCAGTTATTGAACCACTCGCTACGCTCCTGGCTCAATTTTGGAATCTTTCCCTTGCTCGGGTCTCAATATAAGCCCGAGAGTTAAACAAAAACTTTGCCCCCTTGTATAATAAATAACTAATAACTCGAAATATTGCACATACTATCAGTTGTATTGCCAAACCAAACCACGCCGTAGTTATCCATAGCAACTTCAAGCCAATCTAGCTACCCGTCGGAGTTAAAAGGTTCACCTACAACACGAGCTCGACCAAAGAGACCCAAAAGCCATAAAATTAAAAAAAAAGGAGACCCAAAATATTCCGGCCGCATGGCCGTGTCATAAAAGTCATGTTGACAAAGTCAATACAGCTGTGATCAAAATAAACGATGGGCATCAATTTTAGCTCTTTCTTTTCCGGTTTGGGGAGGTTTTTCGAGTATCCCGTGAAAAGGAAACCGATATGTTTCTACAGGCAGGAGGATTTCACAGCCACAGGTACTGCTTAGACAGGCTAATCAAGCTATAGTAAGTATACCTATTCACTTGCAGCAGTTCGATGGCAAGTAACTTTTGTAATTTCTTGATTGCAAAGATTTATCGATACTGCAACGTATCAGTGTGCGTAGCCAAGATGGAAATCGCTAACGCTAATAACGAAGAGTGAAAGAGAGATAACTACGAGACGATACGTAGCATGAGCGGTCGGTATCTTGGCTACGCACCCAGGTATGTTTGCCGACGCACATACTGACGATTATTTTTTGCGCTAATGCGCAATAAAGTAGCTTCTTTGTTACGGCGAGTGAGGGGGGAAGCCTCAACAGTCTCCTGCAGGTTGTGACGGGACGCCAGTACAGCGGTCTGCTCGGCAGGTTCAACGAGCTGAACGTCCCGAAACAGCGGTCTCGGTGAGCTATAGTCGGACTAGCCAAGGCTGCAGTCGATTTTATTTCAAAATTATGTGCGTCTCATTTTTTCCGTATGAAAAAAATAGGGAGGCATATAAATTAAAAAAAAATCTACTGGAGCCTTGGCTTGTCAGACTATAGTCGCCACCAAAGAATACTATACTAGTCGCCACGGTTGCTTTAGTTGTATATTGTATGTTACAATCAATTGTCAACTTATTGCTTTTTACTAACATCCTAGTTTAATTTAATTAAGTTTTAGTTTTAATCGTACTAACAAAGCTATGGACCATTAAGTTGTTTGAAACTAAAAATATTTTTTTGTAAACATATCAAAACCACAACGCTTCTAAATGTTCATCATACAAACAAACGTACGAACACTAATGACTTAAGGGGCTGACAACAATAATTCATGTTTTTTACAAAGCACTATATATTTTAATACTTATTGCATTTTTGTATATATTAAACGGTTCTATGTTTCTATTTTTTTAACTTAGGCGTCTCCAATTAAAATCACAATTTAATTACATATTATATACTCGTACTCGTATCTTAGTCTATCTTAAACCTTAGACGAGTCACATTTCACAAACAGTTCACGGTTTTGTTCAAATTATAAGTTATCGTGTTGTTTTTCTTTTTAAACCAGCCGACCGGGGACAGTGCGATCTCGTTTACTCCGATGTCTCCGATACAAAGCTAGAGACAGTGTGAGATGACTTAGCTGTTGTGAGCCTCTTAAATGAGGTAACTGTAATTTTGCCTTTACCGTGGCCGCGTCAGCCTACCTGGCTATTACTGATTCTAAGCATTTAGTCCTAAATTATTTTCTACGAAATAGTAGTAAGTAGGTACTAAAACAACTTTTCTTTATCGATTTTGCCAACCCCTACTCACCTTGCGGTCGTTCCACTCGTATAACCCTCGATTTGGTCCTGGGTCGACTTCATAAAACTTCTAACCGCATCTCGACAAGTGAAAGTTTCCCCCGGCTTACGTACATTTACTACGAATTTTAGGACCAAATTATACAAGAGAAATGAGCTTACAAACGACGGCTAAAAGTTTGGTCTGCCTTTGGCTGCATTGCGTAGAGATAAGAACAAAAACCGATTTTTGTCTTAAATAAAACGAGTTGGATCTCGCACTAGTATCCTTAAAGTTAACTATGACTACCAAAATTATTGTTGATGATATGTGTAAGGCTGGGCAATTGCTTCTGATTTCTTAGACTACTTAGTTTTAAGAACGACTATTTTAGAGCTGTTAATACTCTAGAGAAGAGAGTTAAAATAAGTAGACTGTATATTGAAAAAACAACTAAAACAAAAGAGGTGAGAGGAAGGTAAAAAGTAGTAACTAGTAGGCTAGGTATACATATAGTAGCCAATATTTGGAACTATATTTTAGGTTAGGTTAGACTTTCTAGTATGTCATTAAAAATGTTATTAGTTTACATAAATCGATCTGAAACAGGTGAACCAGTGCGGCGACTTTCGGACCAGCCGAAGTCTGCTATGACGGACTATGACAAACTTGTTGATTTGTTCTACAAGCGACTAGCGGAGCAGCGCCAATACAACCAAGTAGGATATAAGTACTCCAGCCATTTTTACGTAGTTACATAAACGGACCGGCTCAACGTGAACAATGGATTATTGGGTCACCGGTTTAGCAAGGCCCCACCACTATGCATAGGTTAGGTACTTAGTCAATATAGGGGTGACCCGACCACCAGAAGCCCGCTGTATCTGACTGATAAAGTCGTCGATTTCGTGTAATGTACCTAAGCACAAGTAACTCGCTTCGCAGAAGAGCACCGGTGTACATTATTTGTCTTTATTGAGGTCCATTAAATGTCTGGACCTAAAATCGACGTAATCCCGAGAAGACGGAACAATTTCAATGATATGCCAATTCCCTACTTATTCCGGCGCGACACACCCACACACATTCAAAACTCGTGGATAAGCGGTGATTGGTTCACAGCTGATAAGTCATTAGGTATTCTAGTAGATAGAATACCTAATGATAGGTCATTGGTTACAGGAAATGAAAGAGCTAGACCGTCGCTGGAGTACGCAGAAAGTAGTGCAGCGGTTCCCAGGGTGGAATGACGTCACTATCGCCAATCTGCACAGCCTGTTCTTGCTGTTCGATAACCAGGCGAATGGCATGCTCGGATGCGACGATTTGTTAGTACTCTCTCACACAATTGTCGAAGTTAACATTTTATATTTCTCTTAATATTCGTCAGCGTCTACTCAACTCTTATATAATATGTCACGGTTGCGCTAACGTAGCGCTGGACGGCATCTACAAGGTGTCACAATGAAACACTGAAACGATACTTCAACAGTTGATAAGGTATATGCAATGCAAGTCGATGCAAAAAACAAAATTCAATAATACTCACCAATTTTTTCATGTTGTATGGAACAGCTGATCGAAAATGCACCAATCTCTATACAAAGTGATTTTTTTTACGAATTTGGAAAATTTTCTACTCGTTTCACACTCAGGGCCAGGGACCTTATCAGCTGTTGAAGAATCGTTCGGGTGTTTGGTAACACTATTAGACTTGGCTAGAAGCCGATGCGTGCTAGTGTGACATCTAGCACTCGAAGAGCCTCCTCACATCCAGCGCTTCCCGAGCGTCGGCGGCTACTCAACTCTATGGCGAAATGCGTGGTTTCGTCGTTGCGGCAACATGGAGACGGGAAGCAATTTCAAGCAATATCCCGTGTCCATGGCGCTTTGGTTTTCTATAAGTAGGTATATTATTAGGAAATTGCATGTGTGCTTTCAGTGGAGCTGTGCTTGAAAGCCTAGGCGACGAGAATTCTATGGAGCTACGAAAAGAGAAATTCACGGCCGCTGACACCGACAATGATGGTTGGATCACCTACGACGAATTCCTTTCGGTTAGATTATTTAGAATACTTACTTTTTTATAGCCACATTTTGAGCGATTATACAACCAATCATTCATATAGTTATTTCCAATGCAATGGCACCTATCAGGCAGTGATATCCTATTTTTTAAGTAGAGCGTTTTGAAGTGAGGGATACCAGCGCAGCGGTGCCGTTATTAAAAACTCAGCAGACCCGCGGGACCACGGGCCAATGTCGCCCTCGAAACGTCGAATGTTAGTTTTCCGAAGTTTTACGCGATCAAAATCAGTGTTAAATTCATCGGTGCAGCATACAGTCTCCACCCAGCACCACCCAGGGTTAGCCGCTAACCCGGAGTTAAGCAGTCAAATAGAATACAAAATAAACGCTTAAGTCCGGATTATGAGGCTAACTCCGGGTGGTGCAAGTTCAAAATGGTCTCTACTAATGTTGAAATTTTAATTATATTTAGATCTCAACCTAGGTGTAGGATTCAAACATCAATCTACGCTTAAAACATTTTTGAGATTTTTTTAAATAAATAAAATAAAAATAATGTTGTGCTATTTCAGCTGGTGTACAATTTCAACGAACAGAAAGAAGGGAACCTGACGGGCCTGGCGCTGCTCTGCAACGAGATCGCCGAGAACATACAGTTCGTTAGCAACCTCACTGTCGGCGAACAACTAGAATACGGGCTTTTCTAAATAAACACGACACTAATAAGTCTTATTATTTTACTTAAATAAATAGTAAAAACTTATAGTTTAAGCTAATAGTTCAAAAAGAGAAATATAATAGAATGAAATAATGTAACTTAACTAGACATAAACATAAGAATACCGGATGAGTCTACTCGTAGTTCCAAGGATGTACCTACATACTATAGATACCATCCTTCAAGCTTTTTTTCAGTGTTAATCTTGAGCATTACCTACATTTCCACAAAAAAAACACAAGTTGCTCTTTACGACGCACGAATTATAATATTATGTAAAGGGTAACCCTCACTCAGTACCTACTCAGGCTCGTCATCGGGGTCGCAAGCTATTAGCAAGGTAGCGTCCTCCAGCCAGCATTCATAGCAGACATTGCTGTAGAGGGCACTTCTTCATGTCATGCACACCACTTAATATATCCGCGAGGTACCCAAAAAACCGTCATATTTTTTGCCGCCGTGCATGGATAACTGCCCGATGCCATTATGCCAGGAAAGTAAGTTTCTTGGGTTCCTGATCGACTCCAACTTGAATTGGAAGCGCCATGTTGACAGCCTCTGCGATCGGTTGGGTAGTGCTGTCTTTGCGTTGCGTAAATTGAAGCCACTTATCTCTGCAGAAGCCTTAAGACAGGTGTACTTTGCGCATTTCCATTCTATAATGGCATATGGCTCATTGTTTTGGGGCAATTCAACGGATGCAAGCAGAGTTTTAGTGATGCAGAAAAGTGCAATCCGCACGCTTGTCGGAGTAAGACATAGACACCCTTGCAGAGACCTATTCATTTCGCAACGTATAATGACGCACTACTCGCAATACTTGTTTGACGTACTATGTATATTATTGTATATAAGAATTAACATATCGGAATTCAATCGTGTGTACCATCCGGACATACAACTTCGAGCAGCTGGTCGTCTTAGAACAGTTCCACGTCGCATGGCGCTTTCAAGGAAAAACCCACGCGTTATAGGACCTACCTATTATGAGCACTTGCCCGCTAACTTAAAAAACGAGCCATGTGACGCAGTCTTTAGGCGTCACTTAAGAAACCTTTTGTTGGATAACCCTCTGTACTCTGTAAACCAGTACATGGAATTGAAATTGTAATTGACTATTTTATTTTTTGTGATTATTTATTATTAGCTTGACTTCAAATAATGTTTTATACAATTTTTTATTATTTAGTTATGCCATCTTGTTTTGTACCTATTTATATTTTCTGTTCTGTTTGACGATCATGATGAGAATTTGTATACTTTGACATTAACACTAAATTGTATATATAATTTTCTTCGTGAAATAAATGAACTAAACTAAACTATTACGATTTATGTACATACATGTGGTACGCTTATCACAAGATGGTGCAATCCTCATTCAATAAACGGGTAACTCGTCATCGCTAAGCGAGTCCTGATCGCTGAGCTCGGCGAGGTTGGGGTCACATGCGAGACAGCGTCCGCGCACCTCGAGCCAGCACTCATTGCAGTAAAGGAACGGGCACTTCGGCATGGCACACGACTTCCACCCGCTGCCTGTAACACCGACGTACTTATGTATTTTGATTCATGTGTACAATATCAGCGGCAGGATGAAGGTACATTAAGTATTGTTTTATGATGTCGTGTCTAACTACGACGAACGACGTGCATATTAGTAGACGTCTGGCGAAAATGGGACATCTAAGTACAATATCTGCTACTACAAGCGCATCTATATAAGACACATGCTCTGTGTGTCGCGACGAACGCGAATGTAAAGCAACCTTAATGCCGCAACGCTATTTGCGTGCGGCAACACTGAGAAGCACTCTGGTGGAGTCGTGGTAAGTTACGACACATTGTAAACCATAGTGCACAAAAAGTAAGATGGCGATTATCCGAATAGTAGGCGCGAACGCGCGAGTTATAGAAAGTGTGTTAAATACGTATCGAGGCGAGCTCCGGGGACTTCTAGGAGATTCCGGAGTCGTCTAAAGCTAAGTATCTAAGTATATAAGTATTAGTTACTTGGTGAGGACTCAAAATATGGTGATATGACATTCTTGCAATCTATAATGTATTATCTATTTAACATCTATTATACAAGTAATGACAAGACAGTAAATTACGATAGGTTCAGGGTGCCACGGTCTCTGCCGTGGACGCTGAACTTATAAGAGCTATTTTATTAGAGACCATCTTAGGTAAGGCAGAAAAGGTCACTTGGCGACGTCTGGCGTGGCGTGGGGTGTCGGAGTTGCGGCAGTTTGTCCCGGCGCAGGCGTCGTGTCTCTTGTATTGTCTCTTGTGTCGACTGACCTGCTTGCAGCGGGACGTATCGGTGTGTGACGGTAGGTGCCCGCGGCTCGCAGGGGTCAGGCCGGCGGCGACGGCTGCACGGTAATTGGAGTGCAGCGTAGTATGGCGCTGGGTACTCCGACAGGGCTCGGATTCGGACCTGTCGGCGGCGACGGCCGCTAGCCGGGCTACATATGGTAGTCCGGCCCGTGGCGACGGCCATGTTGATGGGGGTGCGACCATGTACACCAGGTAACCCATCAGGCTCGGCGTATTCGCCGGAGCCATGATCATGTGCTTGATCCTTCATCTGGCCGGGTAAGATGGGTCTCATGTGTAATGTGTGTAATCGTGTACCGTATTAGGGTAACCGAGATTGTAGAGAGTGTCATTTTCATAGAGTCAATCTTCCCACAGATCGCACGTATAAGAAAACCACCATCAGATAAGCGAAGCAGATTATGTGTAACACCTCGGGTCCTCAACTGGAGGGAGCCGAGAGTGTGAGGTGAACTACACCTCGTTAGGAGTGAAAGATGGTATGTATGCCTTGCATCTCTTGCCTGACTTATATATTAACAAACACCCCCATCGCGAGTATCGCGACAATGGCGGAGGTGCTGGGATCAGATCTTCCATGGTGCTATCATGATTTGAGGCTTAAAAGAGTGCAAGTGAAGATGTACACTTCACTAAGAGGTTATATTTCCTAAATGAAAACATACATGGCCTTGAGAGTGTCACAAACTCTATAATATTTTGTGATTTAATTTTATACTGTATCATTAAACATTCTTATTTTAGTAGACCTATTTAAATATTCAAAAAGATAAAATTAAATTGAATACAAGCAGTATTTAATTTCATTAGGTGAGAAGTAAAATTATAAGTAGTAATTTGAGCTAAATTCGCTTCGATAGCAAAACTTAGTTACGGCATGTTCAATGAACATACTTTAATTCTAATAAGAATTATATAGCAGAATCGTATATAAGAATACTTCTGAAAAATTAAGATTAAGAGATTTCATACTTTTCTGTATTTAACAACAACGAAGTATTTAATTTATGGATTATAAATACTACATTTGGATAAGCCGCAGAGACAAAGTGACGCCATGACAGGCGGGAGAAAATGATGAGTGTTGCCACACATGGAGAGATATCCATAAAAATGGGAGAATGGGGAAATACATGGAACAAACGAGATAACTACGAATATGAAGGGAATGATCACGAGAAGTCCAATTGGAAAGATCAGACGTGGAGACGTGGACGAAATTTCGGTAACTTTCGTATTTAAAGCGGATACTACTTATATTAAATACCTACTTATTTAATTTGAGGTTTGAGGTAGAACGACATTTATTTCTTCAATCAAGTGATTGTTTATTTCATTGCCTAATATGTTTAAAGGCTGTGAATCTTAAAGTAAATAGTAAATAAAGATGAAAAACTGTAGTCCTATGTCCTAATAGCTAATAAGTATCTTATAAGAAATGTACAACTAGTAAGTAAGAATTCGTACAGATATACGAAAGTTGTTCAAGTTATATTTCCTGAAAGAATTTACCGTATATTAATGGATAAATAACGGAAATAAAACAAATAAGATAACTTAGTTAGAAAATTCGTTTCGCACTTGTCAGAAATTTTGGGGAAATTTAGTTAACACTGACAACACCTTCCTATGAACTCCTTATAGTCCTTATGGTATCAAGTACGAACTTGTTAGGCGCCGTTGTTTCGAAAGATAAGTTCAAGCTCTCGGAAATCTTAAACATCTAAGGTAAATATTGTTATAATTGCAGAAAAACAAAGTTGTATACAAAGAGTGGTGTATACAGGATTAGTAGATGTATAGATCTTTAATAATAAGTGTTTATTTCTATAGGAAAAGAACTTAAACCGCCAACCATCTCGGCTAAGACGATTTACACGGATTGACAAAACTTCCCTGATTTGACGATAAAACGCTGGACTAGACCATTTCGCGGTAAGTTTCTAAGTGTTACTTTGCAAAAATAGTACACAAGTTATAAGTTTTGAACCATGTACTTAGTCGAAATAAAAGAAAATAGATGCAGCCGCATAACAACGCCATGTTGATTCATTATTGCTTGTAGCGTAATTCACAACGAAGTAATTGTTAAAATACAACTATAATACTATAAATCGTTGAACTATTTATCGACATACTATAAAAAATATGTCTAAATACAAATTCATAGTCATGTAACTCATGTAAAATGATTCAGAACTTTTCGATCAAAATGGCTGCCTTAGTATGCAATATAAATGTCTTATATATTACTTATTATAACTTTCAAAGTCCATAAATAGATATGATAGCTACTGCAACTTGTCAAGTAAGCGATTCAAGTTAAAGTTGATCATTCAGATGACATTACAGTATGTTATTGCGGTATTCACCTGACTGGTAAAGTCAATTGTTTTATGTACATATACATACATGTGACATGTGATCTAATACTTTTTTACAGCTGTGTTGTTGTGTTAGATTAATAAGTGAATAAAAGTGGTGTACAAAAATTTAGTGATGCATGCAAACAAACAAACAAAGCTCAGTAATAAAATACATTGAAGTTAGTGTCTTGATAGCTTACATGTACAATGTTACCTACTTGTATATTGGTAGCAGTGTGTAAAAGTCAGTGACATAAAACAATATACATACAAGTCTCCAGTAATTCCTAATGAGAATATTATAATACATAAATATTTCAGTAAGATTATTATGTTGAGTTTCAACTTTCCATTTCTTTACTATAAAAGACCCTTACATGAGAATTATTGTTAACATTTAAATAATGGAGTGATTAGTTTATTCAAATGAAATTTTGATACAAGATTGGAGTTAAAACTATTTAACCTTATTTAAAAATTGGAAGTTGTTCCAACTTATGACATGAATTAATAAATAGTTCTGAAATAAATATGGAAAGTACATAGGTATAAAAATAAAAGTAAATAAGAATAAAAATAAAATAAAAATAAATCAGCAATAAGAATAGAGAGTAGTCTTAAACGTTTTTATATAAATCAAGTTGTATATATCTGAGGTTAGTGCATCTGCCTGGTCGAACCAAATACTTTGAATAAGTAGGTACATTTTGGTTAAAGGAAATTATCTCTGCAATTACAGGATTGTGCAAGATAACAAGATGGATGATATACTTTTGGCTAGACTTAGACTCATAAATGATAAAATATCAACAGACTTAGACGAAGTACCAGACATAGTTACTTTAGAAACTTTAGGGCAGGCTCAGATCTTTTACAATAAATTAGAAGCTCTAGTGAAAAGGCTCAACGGTGACTTATTAGAATATTTTCGATTAGTATCTACTCCTGCGGCAGATGAAATTGATTTGATTAGTGAACTCCAGCTTAGAGCTGAGGAGGCTCTGGCCGAACTCAAAGCCAAGATTGATCAAGCGTCTTTGTCAAGCAAGACAACAGAGAAAACTTTGGATGCGAATTCATCATGCCGGCTCCCAAAGCTTCAACTACCTGTTTATAATGGGAACATAACGGGCTGGTGTGATTTTTGGGATTCATTCAGAAGCAACATCGACTCGAGACAAATAAGTGATGTCGACAAACTTTCATATCTTAAGGCTTCAGTAACCGAGGATGCCAAGAAGGCTATTGATGGATTGCCAACCACTAATGTAAACTATGGGATTGCAGTTTTAATTTTGAAAGAGCGTTTTGGCAAGATATCTCATTTGATTGATGCCCACTATGCAACTTTATATAAAGTGAGGACAGCAAAAGGTACCGCTGAGGATTGCAGAAGGACATACAATGAGATAGAGAGAAATCTTAAAATTTTAGAGTCGCTGGGCGAGGATGTTAATCACAACCATCTACGTTTCATGCTATTAGAAAAATTCCCTTCAGACCTAGTATACGAGCTAAAGCTGAAGCTCAACGATGAGTCTATACAGGAACTCAGAAGTCAGCTGGATAAGATAATTACTGCCAAGGAAGACGCTGACAGGATATCTGGAAGGAAGCGTCTGTATGAAACAGAAGACAGTACCGTAGGTACTCTGCACATTAATGCTAAACGTGCAAAAGGCCCAAGTCGATTTCAACAACCTAGACTGCCAGCTAAACAAAATCCTTCGAGGGAGAAGAAAAGTGAGACATGGGTATGCATATTTTGTAAAGGGGCTCATTATGACGAACGTTGCTCTGAAGTTACTACGCTGGCTGAAAGGAAAAAGCGGCTGACAGGCCGATGCTACTTATGTTTCAAGAAAGATCATGTAGTACGGAATTGCGGAGCTAAAAACTTGTGTTTTCATTGTAAGGCAAGGCACAACAGAGCATTGTGTCCTTCGAATTTTCAGAATGATGCAGTAGTGATGAAATAGTCATGACAAATTTTGGAAACGGCTTCACTACGCTTCAGACCGCAATAGTTTATGCTAATCCATTAGGTGATAAGGAGCATCAATTTAAATATCGTCTGCTGCTTGATTCAGGTTCTCAACGTTCCTATGTTACATTCCAGACGGCGAAAGAACAGGCAGGCAGAAGGCGAAGGACATATACGTGGATAACTTCGTTTCTGGTGCTGACTCTACGGAAGAAGCAATGGGGCTCTACAGAAATCTAAAGGGATCATTTCAAGATATTTCAATGTCATTAAGGGATTGGAGTTCCAATTCTGAAGAATTCATGAAGAAAATTCCTGATATATGTCAAGAAGGGCGTATGCAGCATCCGTATTTTTAGTCTGTGGATCGGAGAAAAGTTTCATCATTGGTAAATCCCGTATTGTACCAATTAAAGAACAGGAGAGTCTGAAGATACCCCGTCTTGAACTTCTAGGGGTACTAATAGGAAGTAGATTGGTAAAATTTGTTCTTAAATTTCTTCAACATAACATCATCAGACAAGTCTTGTGGACAGATAGTCAGATTGTCATTGAGTGGTGTAAGTCTAACAAATTGTTACCACCCTTCGTGACTAGACGCATAGAAGAGATCAAAGCAAACAAAGAACTAGAGATCAGATATCTTCCATCGGAATTAAATCCAGCAGACGTCGGTACGAGACCTACCTGTTTAAGAGAGGACAGGGACAAGTGGCTGAAGGGTCCACAATTCATAACGCGTGACTCCAGGAACTGGCCAACAACGCCCAGTGGCGGGCCAACCAATTCTCTCTTGACTGGGGAGGGTCTTGGGATCCAAGAAGATGAAGATCTGATGGAGATAGATGATCCATTTATATCCAATATCAGTCCAATGGAGACGGAAGAAGATATTACGTTAGAAGAGACTCATGAGAATAGTCACATGTTAGATAATAAACTTCTGAAATTAAGAGAAATTCAGGCTACATACTTTCCTCTAGAGACAGAAGGAAAAGAGACCAGTTTAAGCCGGAACTTAGGTTTATTTAAAGACATAGATGACCTATTAAGATGTAAAGGACGTATGAAGTACGCGGATTGGTCGTTCGATAAACGATACCCTATACTCATACCAAAAAACTCAGATTTTACTAACGAGGTTATAATGAAGGCTCATAAAGAAAACTATCACATCGGTGTAAGTCACACACTAGATAAGATAAGAGAAACCTACTGGATACCTCAAGGCAGAAGTCAAGTTCAAAGGATTTTGAAGAAATGTCCTGAATGTATGAAACATGACGGAGGACCTTATAAACTTCCTGAGACGCCCGCTCTACCAAAAGAGAGAGTAAATTATAGCTCTCCCTTCACATACGTTGGTACAGACTATCTGGGACCGCTTCTAGTTAACAACGGCGATGGAAAGTGTAAAAGATGGATTAGCCTCTACACATGTTTAGCTGTAAGAGCCATTCATCTAGAGATAGTCAAAGATCTAACAGCGGAAGAAGGTTTATTAGCTCTGAGAAGAATGATTTCAATAAGAGGCGTGCCTACTTTGATAACATCGGATAATGCAGCTCATTATAAGTTACTCTCAGAGATTCTTCAAGATTCGTATTGCATAGATAAAGAGATAAAGTGGAAATTCATACCACAACTTGCCCCATGGCATGGAGGTTTCTATGAGAGACTGGTCGGCTTAGTTAAGAATTGTTTAAAGAAAACTTTACAGAAGCATTTATTGAACGATAGTCAGTTGACAACAGTGATTAAAGAGATAGAAGCTGTTCTTAACACGAGACCTTTAACATACGTGGACACAGAGCCTGTGCACGTATTGAAACCTTCCGATTTTACGACTATGGGAAAATGCATTGTCATGGAAACTTCAGGAAAGGATCCTAGCACGTCAGTTGGGACGGTGACTAAGGATAACCTAATTAAAGGATGGAAAAAGGCACAGATAATTCGGCAAGAATTTAAAGAGATGTTTGAGAACCGGTATCTCCTAAATTTGAGGGAAAGGTATAGCCACCACCCACATGAACCAAGGGTGACTTCCAAGTTGACGCCAAGCATAGGGCAAGTCGTACAGATTAAAGGCGACACTAAAAATAGAATCAATTGGAAAGTTGGTAAAATAGTATCTTTGAGAGAAGGCGCCGAAGGTTTGTGTAGGGTCGCCACGGTCCAAGTAGGTGATACAATGTATACGAGATCTATCGCGCATCTCTACCCGCTAGAGATCGAAGATAGAGAAGAACAGTGCAAGCAAACATCGCAACAGGAAGAGAACTTAGAAGATCCTCTACAGATTCCTGATCTTCCGCGTCCAATAGATAGTGATGACGTAACTTTCGAAGCACCTTCTGGACAGAGAGTCTCTCATCAGCTGGTCGGCAGAGAGGAAGTAGAAGAAGAAGTACTGCCACAGACATCGGTTGTGGAGGAAGTACGTTCCTCACATATAGAGCCTATGTATGTTGATAACGAGTCTAAGTCTAAGTCTATATCAGAGTCAGAACCACTCGCGGTCGTCAACCACGAGTGTCCTGAACCTGAGCCACGTCACTTAGGGCCAGGCGTACCCTCAGAACAACAAGACTCAAGACCCAAGAGAGAAGCAGCTCTTCGGGCGCTAGAGAAGATTAAGGAATGGACCAGCAATCTAGTCGCCGTGTTGCTTCCTCTGGTGGGGAGTGTCGCGACGAACGCGAATGTAAAGCAACCTTAATGCCGCAACGCTATTTGCGTGCGGCAACACTGAGAAGCACTCTGGTGGAGTCGTGGTAAGTTACGACACATTGTAAACCATAGTGCACAAAAAGTAAGATGGCGATTATCCGAATAGTAGGCGCGAACGCGCGAGTTATAGAAAGTGTGTTAAATACGTATCGAGGCGAGCTCCGGGGACTTCTAGGAGATTCCGGAGTCGTCTAAAGCTAAGTATCTAAGTATATAAGTATTAGTTACTTGGTGAGGACTCAAAATATGGTGATATGACATTCTTGCAATCTATAATGTATTATCTATTTAACATCTATTATACAAGTAATGACAAGACAGTAAATTACGATAGGTTCAGGGTGCCACGGTCTCTGCCGTGGACGCTGAACTTATAAGAGCTATTTTATTAGAGACCATCTTAGGTAAGGCAGAAAAGGTCACTTGGCGACGTCTGGCGTGGCGTGGGGTGTCGGAGTTGCGGCAGTTTGTCCCGGCGCAGGCGTCGTGTCTCTTGTATTGTCTCTTGTGTCGACTGACCTGCTTGCAGCGGGACGTATCGGTGTGTGACGGTAGGTGCCCGCGGCTCGCAGGGGTCAGGCCGGCGGCGACGGCTGCACGGTAATTGGAGTGCAGCGTAGTATGGCGCTGGGTACTCCGACAGGGCTCGGATTCGGACCTGTCGGCGGCGACGGCCGCTAGCCGGGCTACATATGGTAGTCCGGCCCGTGGCGACGGCCATGTTGATGGGGGTGCGACCATGTACACCAGGTAACCCATCAGGCTCGGCGTATTCGCCGGAGCCATGATCATGTGCTTGATCCTTCATCTGGCCGGGTAAGATGGGTCTCATGTGTAATGTGTGTAATCGTGTACCGTATTAGGGTAACCGAGATTGTAGAGAGTGTCATTTTCATAGAGTCAATCTTCCCACAGATCGCACGTATAAGAAAACCACCATCAGATAAGCGAAGCAGATTATGTGTAACACCTCGGGTCCTCAACTGGAGGGAGCCGAGAGTGTGAGGTGAACTACACCTCGTTAGGAGTGAAAGATGGTATGTATGCCTTGCATCTCTTGCCTGACTTATATATTAACAAACACCCCCATCGCGAGTATCGCGACACTGTGTGCGCAATGGTCACCTATTCGCGTTAATTTTATTCACTTATATTCACAATTCATTCACAATAAATATAAAATATGAATTTACTGGCATGTCTGGGTTCTATTTCGCCGCAGATCAGACAAGTCATCCTGGCCGCCGGCAACATCCGCAGCCAGCCCAGAACGTTTGGGAAGCGGAGCAGGAGACTCTCGCCTGAGAGGTAGTGGGCCCGGACCGACTGCACAGCGAAAAAGTAATATGTTGGTGCCGATCAGTGCCGGATTAATGACTAAGTACCTAATCACGCAGTTGTATAGCGCACTAGGGTGTATAGTTGCCTAGGGCACTTATTTCAAACGAGATTGATGAATAGTGGCCAGTGGGTGCCACAGTCTAACCCCTGGGGCTTGATCTGCACTCGTCGGTTTATTTTAGCCAGCGCCAGAACTTCAAACTTAGTCGCAAATATGTAGGTACAATTTTAGTCGTTCAGATGTTATAAGAATTCAATTTTTGTTCAAGTAAGACGCCATCACATCACATCATGGTACAAATTTTCGATAATTCAGAAAGGGATAGAGTAGGTACATATGTATATAATTTAAATTAGACAGCGTAGCCCCTATAATGAAACTGAGAAAGAACTTGCCTGAACAGCCTTTCGCCGTAGCGTGGCGTCCAACTTGATGCGCTTCTTTAGGATGTCATTGTAGAGGTGCAACACTCGCTGTTTCTCGCGTCGTGGATAGCAGAAGCTGCATATCAACCTGTAAGAGGGTTATGATATGATCTTTAATATCATTATCTAGGGTCGATTTGTGTAAAAATAAAAAGTAGGCACTGAGAGTAAAACTACCACTAAAAATAAAAAGTAGGCACTAGAGGAGATATATTATCAACCGAGTAACGGAGAGGAGAATAATTAAATCTGTAACAGCACAAATAAAGAAAAGTCATCTGTCCATCAGATCACCAACAACGAGAAAGCGAATAGCTCTTAAGGTAGGTATATGATTTTTTCATGTGTAAGCGCTTATTTTGACAATTTATCGTAAAGCGTCGGGGCAAGGACTTTTTTCAAGAACTATAAAAAATCCCGCCCACCGCGATTATTCCTCGGTAAGGTGTCATCTGCTATTCTAAAATGAAATTAGTCGTTATTTATCAAGGTTACCTTCTCAATCGTGATGTGTAAGGATTCATGCACAGCAGTAGGAGTACCCAGAGATATCCCCCGTAGATCCGCAAATAGAAAATTGCGGGCATGATACGAGGGTGCGGCAAGCATGTGTTAGTAGCCGTGCCCTGTACGTGGCTCGCACGGAGGTGCGCAAGCATCGCGCGGAGAGTGTTGGCTACGATCCCTGTCCCTTCCACCTGCAAATATAGCGAGTACAAGATGGTCGGTATGATGCAGGTGTGAGGCAAGCATATGTTGGTTGCCGTGCCCTGTACTGTACGTAGTTTGCGCGCAAGTGTGCATGCATCGCGCGGAAAGTGTTGGCTACAAGCCCTGACCTTTACACCAACAAATTTAGCGAGTAGAAGATGGTCAGCATGATGCGGAGGTGATGCAAGAAAGCATGCTGGTCGTGCCCCGTGCATGCCTTGCGTGGAAGTGTGCATGTGCAAGCATCGCGCGAAAAGTGTTTGCTACGATTCCTGCCCCTGCAAAGATAGGTGCCCTTACACGTGGCTCGCGTGGAGTGTTTGCTGCTTTATGTCAAAAGATTTCCTGCATTATAAAGAAAGTAAGATCCAGCTTTTATTTCTAGTTCGGAAGACAATCTATTGTATTGTCCTACCTCAATCTCCAAATCTCGAGTCCCCGACTCCCCTTCCACCATAGCATGCTGGCTGACCACATCCAGCGCCTCATAGAACAGCCGGTCCAGCATGACGAACGTGGTGGCCGTCACCACCTGGGTCATAAATTCACTGAAGTTGCGAGAACACCGGAGCCTAATTCTGATAGTAAACTAACTGTATGAATTGAAATTGACGCCGAAATTCTGATGGCTTTGCACCAAAAAAAATGGTATTGCCACTGGGCGAAAATTGTATAGGTTGTACTAAGTTATTAGTTTCGATTTACGACACACTGTGGCACATTCCAACGCTCTAAGAAGTGAGGATCATCCTGCTGAATAGTGTGAAGTATACATGTCAAACTCCTACTGATTGGTGTGAAGTGTCATTGTCAAGTTGTTACCTATTTCGGTCAAGGCCACTAGTCGACGTCAAAGGCATGTTTACAGTTTTCCACCTTATAACAAGAGAGTCAAAGGTGGAAACACTTTCGTTGACGTTCCAACGCGCATGGATCCTGAGACCCTGACTTACCTCCAGCAGCACTTTAAGCATCTGCGCCAGCAGTCGGTGGCGGTCAGCCGTGGAGTACGCCAGGGAGTATACATCCACGTAGCGACTGCGCTCCATCTACGTTGTCATTTAAGATTAAGGTGTTCGCATACAAAAAAAACCGCTGTCAGAACCAATTCCTCAAAATTGCGTAAAGAAGGAGAACGTTATATGCAAGTGAATTTAGTTATTTCCAAATAGTAAATAAACTACCTACTAGTATGCGATTAATTAGTTTAATTACCTTCTTCAAAGGTAACAGCGTATACTGACTCCTCATAAGCCTCCTCTTCTCGATTTTCCTAAACAAATCTGTGATGTAGACATTATCAAAGTCGATGTTCGTGAGGAACAAGTCGTGGTAGGCCTGCGCGGCTACCACTATTCTTAGGAACAGTATGGCTTGACACACGTTGACTGCGGTGATGGCGCTCTGGATTACTGAGAACTTGTCTTCGAAGGCTTGTTTTACGCGGTCGCCCGTCTGTTTTGCAGCCTGAAATTTTATTTTTTATCGGGGACCGGTTACAAAAGATAGACGCCCAAGTCGCCCACCTCTCGAGCCAAACTGCAAAGCGACGAAGGCCGTGGTTACGATAGACAGTAGAAAACGAAGACAGCTGGGTTGTGTCCGACCGAGAAGACCGATTCCTAGACATCAATACAGAATAAAAAGCTCAGAATATTGCCATTATTGCCTTCTGTTTCCGCGATTGTTATTTATTGAAATTAAACACTAGAACGGATTAATCGCGTTTATTAACACCATGACCGTAGGTACGTTTCGAGCCCTTTACAGCACTCGTTTTCACAGGGTTACGATGATGATGAAAACGAGTGCTGTAAAGGGCTCGAAACGTAGGGTCATGGTAAATTTACTAAAACGGGACTTAATCGTGTACAGATTTTGAAAACAATCCTCCTCCGACGTTTCAAGGGCGACATTGTCCCCGTGGTCCCGGAGAAAGACTGGCTGAGGTTGACATCAACATCTTCTAGCTGCGCGGGTTTTACGAACTACCCGCACTTGGTCTTGATTATCAACTTGAACATTTTGCGCACTAGGGATGTGACTCTGTCGACAAACTACACTCACGATGTCCGATTTTTGAGCCGGTGATATTCGATTACGCTTACATTTATCAATGACCGGATTCCATGTAGACGAGATTCTAAAACCGTCTTCCCGATTAAAATTGGGGCATTTCTTGATTTCAATGGCTTCCCGTACTTTCCTACTATGTACACGATTAAGTCCCGTTTTAGTAAATTTATAATGTGTGAAAATCGTGAAAGTTTAAATGTAGGGTCATGGTTTTAATAAACGCGGTTAATCCGTTCTAAAGTGTTAAATTTCAATGAATAAACCTCAGGTTAGGGGTTCCTGGATGAATGCAGGTCGCAGTAAGGGGTTTCGCTCAAGAACAAGATGGTTAAGCCATCTCAGCTAAAGACTCAAAAAAGTACCTTTTTTTAGGGTTCCGTAGTCAACTAGGATCCCTTATAGTTTCGCTTTGTCTGTCTGTCTGTTTTTTTTTTCATTTCAACCCTAGTGTGTGACATATTATTAGATAGGTATTTGAAAAATAATTAGGGCTTCTGTTACCGCGATTGTTATTCATTGAAATTAAACACTTTAGAACGGATTAATCGCGTTTATTAACACCATGATCCTACGTTTCGAGCCCTTTACAGCACTCGTTTTCACAGGGTTAAGATGATGACAAATAATAAACAAAATAAACGCGATTAATCCGTTCTAAAGTGTTTAATTTCAATAAATAATTAGGGTTTTCTAAAATCAGTTTTTGATAAAGTTAATATTTCCGGAAATAATCGCTCCAGAAGTTTAAAAAAATGTGTGCCCCCCCTCTAACTTTTAAACTATGCGTTAAAAAAATATAAAAAAATTAACTAAAGTAGAACTTAATAAGAACTTTATTGGATATGCAATTTTTTTTTTTATCTTGAGTAAGAACTTAATTTATCATCCCGCACGTATCTTCCTTCTAATAAAAAAAGAATGATTCAAATCGATTCACGCGATCAAAAGTTACCGCCGAAAACCCAACATACATAACCCGTCTAGTTTGTATAAATTAGTAACCCAATTGCCCGAGAGATGGCGCTGTACCGTGATCTACTTTGCGTTGTTAAGATTTTTCCGCAGTTGATGGGGTCGAGACGGGTGTGATAAGCATATTGATCATGGTATCTATTAAAACACATTTTAAGGTTGCCTGTTGTGACGGACGGTAAACTACGGAACCCTATACTGAGCATGGCCCGACATACTCTTGGCCGGTTTTTTTTATACATGTACTTACCTGGACATCGGCAAAGGCATCATTTTCGTTAGGTTCTTCGTAGGATATAGCTATTTCGTCGGGGCCTTTAATTAGTTCGGCCTTGGCTTTCTTGAGAGCTGCGTATCCAACACCCAACCCTGACGATATCTGTAAAAATTAAATAAAGTTCAATCTGGCTCTGGGTAATTTCCGGCTGAGGAGCGCTGGGTAAAAGGGCGAGGGAGACTCCTCTTCCAACAATATTTCTTGTGCAGAGCGTAGCTGGTAGGTACCTATGTTATTTTTAAATATTTGTAAGTTCCTACATACAAAATACGTGCTTCGAATTTGACAGCTAAATAAGATAGCAATGTACGGCCAAACCAAAAGACCAAAAAGTGTACCTACCTATTATAGGTACATTTTTTTGTGATGGGTTGGAAAAGTTGGAAAACGTTAATGTTTGACAATTCAGTTATAAGCGCCAATAGCGCCATCTAGTTAAGCTGTCATACTCGAGACATCATTTCATCCAGATCAGCTTAATTTTCGTCTGCGGTGAGCGGTTGATGGAGCTTAGACAACTTATTTAAAGCCACGTTAGCGGATTGATTCCTTTTGATAAATATAGAATTCGGAAGTGTATGCGACCAAACTTCATAAAGTCGACGTAAAAAATTCACCTGTTTCCTATTCTCGCGCTTGTTGGGACTTGGGACCTCGGGCCCGTGACGCCCCATATGCAACACATTGCACGCGGAATGTGAGCCGCAAAAAAGTACCTAGGTTAGGCACTTTACGAGGATGAGTTTTAATATTTTGCCATTGCATTTTGAATTTTATTAGTAATTATCGTAGATAACTTTTATATAAAGTTTACGTTGGATGAAATCGTTGAAAGTTATCTTCTTATAGCGGGACTTCTTAAAGTCTACACGCAAGTTTCTTTTCAAAAAATAAATTTAGCTTGCAAGATTTGACCCTAAGTAACACACATACGTTGCAAGTTAAATAAAAGCTTGTAAAAATCGGTGGGTAGTAGGTAAATATTCGCAGGACACACCCGAATGACCCGAAAAGATGTGTTTATACTTATTCAACATAACTAATAATGACGTTTATTTCTTAGAAAGAAAAGAAAAATAGAAAAAAAAAACATTACCTCGGGCGGGACTCGAACCCGCGACTCTGGGATACTCGCCCATCGCTCTGCCAACTGAGCTACCGACAATACACCCACAGACGTATTTGCTTAAAAATAAAAGATAGATAGTTCCCCGCGACCTTGACCATATCGTCCAAGTTGCATGTTTCGGTACGCGGACGCCACAGGTGAAGCCAACTGCCTCAGCGGTCGCGATTTTATAAATAATATGCCCAAGAAAAAAATTACATTTTTGACCGAGCGTAAGTGAAATCATAAGAACCTGTTTTCTGCTATCACAAATATGTCGCCCAACTGCGTTAGGCACGTCACACGCAGCGCGCGACATGAGCGGCGCGCAGAACACAGCCGCTGCTTTCCGCGGCAGAGTATCGCCGCACGCCTGCCACGCCTGATTGGGTTTGAATGTGTAGTGTAGAACATCAGTAACATCACATTAAGATATTCTCCATTGCTTTTATTATACCGCACAGTAGGGCGCTGCATTAATAAGAACTATCTAAATAATTAATTACGTTGGTATACGGACAAGTTTGTAGATTTTCAACTGGTTCCCAACAGTTATGAAAAACTACTGTAGACAGAGGTCCCTTATTAACACCTGTCTAGGTTATGCATGTACCTATCTAAAGGTTATCCTCGTTACGGCGCTTCAAGCTAAAAAGTTCAAACTGGAGTTGACACCACTTAAAGTATCCCAAAATTGGTTAACCGATCTATTTCTCCAGTCGATCTTCTAAATGCTATTTCGTGAGGGATTCTGGAGATCATACTCGGCCGATCGTAAACCTATAGCCTAATGATGGTTATACATAAGTACTTAGCGTTATAAGCCTAATGGGTATTATATTAGATCTCGAGTTAAGTAAGTAATCATATTTCCTATCTTCGAGTTTTCACTCCATGAGAAGGAGCCTATGAAAGTTTCTTGCCTGCTGCATTTGCTCCTTGCTACGCAACACTGCCGCCGACAGGACGTTGTTGCAGCGGTATTCAGTCTTTTTGAGGTATTCCTTCTGATATATTTCGCTTGGTTGGTTTTGGGGTAAAATCCTAGAAGGCAAAATGGGATAGTTGGGATGGGTTATAAACTATAATAGAGATGTCATTTACCTACCAAATAAAAATAACTAAGTTCACCCAGTGACTGTAATACTTGTGATAAGATCCGAGGAAATATTTAGTACCTATCTACTTCTACTTATCTACTTCTATTTCAGTTTATAACTTATGTGTTAATTAACCGAATGGGACAAATTTTAAGTAAGGCTAGGGCGATGCAGGCGATCTTATAATTAGGGATGTACCTATTGTTAAGAATCAGTAAAACAGTTTGTCAGTTACTCAGTCATCGACTCTGCCATCCATCCATCATCAGAGCCATCGAATCTGTCATTATTGCTGACAGCCCGGCAACCCTAAACTAGTACTTACTGGTATTTGCGTTCGATATGACGGGAGCGGTTTCCTTGCAGCAAATCATCAGCTGTGCGCGTCAGTTCAGAGCTCTGCTGCAGTTCACCGGTTAGCTCTATCTCGCTCTCTATTGGCGCAGTCACGTCTTGGAAATATCTGGCGAATTAAATGTTAATATTATTTTCTCTTGGAATAGTAGGAGTGAAACCCGCTGAATTCGTCATCCGGTCTACGGGGGTTGTATACCTTTTAATTTGACATTATGAAATAAGGTAGAGGTACCAGTGCTCGACGCTGCACTAGTATTCGACATGGGCACTTTACGTCAAACTCATATAGGTTAAATTTGAACAACGAAGATTTTTAGATATTTTTCATAATATAGGAAAAAGCAAACCTCAGTGCCTCTGCAATCTGTACGATCTATTGTTGCATCCCCTCCACGGTTTACCGCAGCGGCCGCGCTATCAGAAGATGTTCATGATGGGACCTGAAGGTTATCGAAAGTATGAAATAGAAAACAAACCTTAGCACCTTAGGAGTCTGGACGATCTCATGTTGGTCTCATGTCCTCTCCACGGTTTGCCGCAGCGGCCGCGTTATCACAGCGTCGCGCGCGCCGGACAGTCTGTGGGCCAGCTCGTTGCTGCACGCGAACACGCGCACCACCTCGGACGTTTAAGAGGTTCATAATGGGACCTGGGTTATCGTTACAGTGAGAAATAGTAAACAAACCTCAGCGCTTCCGCAGCCTGTACGATCTCTTGTTGCATCCCCTCCACAGTTTGCCGTAGCGGCCGCGCTATCAGGCCGTCACGGGCGCCCGACAGGTTGTGGGCCAGCTCGTTGCTGCAGGCGAACACGCGCACCACCTCACGGGCGTTTAGGCTCATGTTCATGATAGGACCTGAGTGATATGGAGGTAACGTGCCATTAAATGGAACGCAGCAAAATATGTATAAATAAATTTGATTGTAGTTGCACGCATCGACACGAGAACTAAAATTAAACTGGGGTATCCACATGCATATTGTTTTTATCTACCACGATGGCGAGACATATATGTGGACTATCAGCTTGACTTTAAGGTGCTATTAATGCTTTCAACTTAAGTGGTATCACCACCAGCGCGTTAACTAAGTAATATTTGAAGATCACTGTTTGTATTGGCATCAGCTTGGGTGCTCTGGGGCTATCAACGAGACGAAACATAATCTGTGATTGTATCTTGAAGGTGATATAACAATGCATGGTAGTTACCTTTGACTTACCTAATCCTCTGAACGCTTGAGGGCGAAGGAATATGCCGTGCCTCGGACTCCGCGATTATTTAAGCGAAATTGAACTCAAATATTGCATTGGCGAAGCTGTCGGCTGTTTTCGTCATTGGCGTCCGGAAACTTTTTCCGATGACGGCCACAGCCGACTATGGCGGTCAAAGGATTAACCTAGACACTTACCAGCTACAACGTAGGTCAATATCAGCCCCTTGAGTACTCGGCGTCCATCCTTGCCGAGGTACATGGGAATGGTCAGGAGGGAAATGCTTCGTATTTGAATTGCCACCACATTTATTAAACCTGAAACACCGTGACCAGACGTCAACTTTTTGCAATGACACTAATTATTTTGACCCGACATCACTGTTAACACATTCACCGCTAAGGAATTTTCGTAGCGCTACGCCGTAGCCGATAACATGCATTTCCCGCTTTGTACCGAAAATGGCGCGTAGATGGGTGACGACAACGTGTCTTCATTAGCAGTGAATGGGTTAATATGTAATGAATGTTACTATACAGGTAGACAGTCCAATAGGTCTAAGGTTTGGACTAAGCTGGTTAATGACGCATCAACGGAAAAACGTGGAAGCCTACTACTATTATACCACTAGTGAGTAGCATTGCACCCGCTCCGGCCACTTCGTACGGGTGCAATGTATTATACATAACAGGGTGTAACAAAAATGTAGGTGATCCGTTTAAGGGCGTATATATATACGTGGGTAGTATCCACAAAAAATATCAAAAAAATAAAATTCGCCATAGATAAAAAGTTATGAAGGTTTCTTTTTTTCCTTTAAAACTTACTAATTCACGAAAAGGTTTACGATCTCAGTACTACTACTACTGGTAATTAGCTCATTCACTGGCCCTACTCACCAATAGGCTGGCCGCACTAGGGTTTTTGCACTCTTTGCGTTGTCTTCGAAATTCCTTTTCAATCTTTTGCAAGTATTTAAAAGTCTTTCTAAGAAATACTAAAAATGGTAACTCGACAGAAATATCCCTAAACATTTTGCAAGACGCTCCTCATCACGAACTTTCATGTGGTTTTTAACACCATCAATCATTTTGCACTGGTAATAAGTAATGTCCTTTTTTATTCACGCTTCAGCTTGTTTCACCTGCACTTGCACATTTAGTTTTTAGTTTCCAAATTACCAACTGCTGCGAGACCACGGGCCGTACATTTTAACAGTTACATTGCATTTAATGTCGTCATCTGCACACTTCAACTACTTATTTGTCACATTGATACGAAGAACGCGTTAAGAACTAACTGGCCGAATTAACACTTAGGTATTTTGAACACCAAACAAGCAAAAATAATATCATTTGTAGTCGCCCTTAACCCGCCCGTGCCCCAGCGGCGGCACGCGCACAAAGGCCGGTACGCGCACAAAGACCGCCGCGCGCTTTCTCAGAACACAACACTACACTACTACAAAGTAAAGCGTCTTTCACATGGGGTTGATTGCTTGAAATTATGACCTAAATTTTGTTACATTAAGCGATTATTATCAAGTTTCTTAGTAAGTGTTAGGGTCAGAGTAGTTCTCAAATACTTTATTCAAACGGAATTTGCGGGTTTTAATTATTGCACCCATTAATACCTAATACGAAATTTAACAGAAGTAATGTTTATCTTTAACTTATTTGATGATTACGTGACAAATGTTCTTTAAGTAAATCACCTGAACTCTAAAACAACCATTATTTCTAGTTATTTGCGTCAGAGAAGTCGAATTCGCATTCGTTAGAAAACTAGTGCCTACACTAATTCATGGTGTTAGCTACTTTCTGTCTTTTAAAACTTTTAGTACTGGACTGGTTTTAGTATTGGACTGAAAAACACTTGAAATTTCGTGCTTATTAATAATACTTTTCAACCACCATAAAAGTTAAAACTCTTAAAATGATTTTTAAGGAAATTTGTAATTCAGTTCAGTTTTGAAATTTGTTTTTTTTATCGCAAAAACAATCCTTAGTAAAGGTTATTTGTTTGTAGTGGCCGTAATTTAACGTATCTTGAATTTGATTATTTTTTAATTTTATGATGGTCTAGCGTGAACGTAGCTTTACAGAACGCAGTGTTCGTAGAATTCGTAGTATTAGCAACATGCCAAACCAAAAGGTCGTATGTTCATTCGAGATTCAAAATGACATACGCTCTTTTGGATTCTGGCAGCGTTTCTGTCGGCAATTTGCAATAGCAAAATTGTTTAAAATTTTGTTTAGTCACTTTAGTCGCACGTAAACGTCGGACGGAACAGTTTGCATGTTAGCTAGTTCTTTTGGTTGCTACTAGTGTAGTGTTAGGTACGTTGTGATGTGTTGAGTTGTGTTGTGTTGTGGTACTTGTTGAATGCGGAGTTCGGCGCTCGCTGGATCGGACGTGGAGGCCCCAGGGCCCTGGGCTTGGCCCCCGCGATCGGTCGACTTGTGCCTCTGGATTTTTATCTCTGGGGTGCGATTAAGGAGCAGATGTTTTGTACACAGTGCAACACAGAGGAAGAAATGCAAGCTAGCTAGAGTCACGCGACATTCGACCTTGTGTGCGCGGTAGGCGGCGCGCGGCGCCAAACTTCAAAGGACGGGGCGGCTAACTTCGCTCTTGCGCTGACGTTAGGTACTTAGCAACTCAGGGGTAAGCAACATTTTTTTAAACGACTTAATTATTTCTTTATTTTTTACTTTATGTTTTTTTATGGACTTGAAAATAAAAAAGGAAGTGTTTTTCATAATCACGATTTGATACCGGATATGCCCTTAAACGGATCACCTACATTTTCGTTACACCCTGTATAAACCTTCCTCTTGAATCACTCTATTTAAAAAAAACCGCATCAATATCCGTTGCGTACTTTTAAAGATTTAAGCATACATACACACAGCGGTAAGCGACTTTGTTTTATACTATGTAGTGATAGTGATACACTCAAAACCCCTAAGTACCTACTTACTAAAGATATCAAGATACTCACCAACGGTTACACTTAAAACTATAGATACCACACATCCCATATTGTAACTCATTAAGTCCTTCAGCATAAAGTTGTAGTACAACTGCCCCAAAGTAAAACCCCCCACAAAAGCAACACATGCTCTCAAACACTTCACGACACCTTTGTGTATCATACCTACTGAAATTGTTCGTCCGTGAAAGGCATAGAGTTCAATTTACGCGTGGGTTAGGAAAAAAAAGATGTGAGTACTAGAGATGAATACTCTGTAATCTTACCACCAAATAACCACTGATTAAATTGACCAAATAAGAATCAAAACAAACCGATTTTCCATATCAACGTCATCCTGTCACCGCATATTCATCGTCATCCTGTCACCGCATATTCATCGTCACTTTCGGAAGAGGTAAAGGTGAGTCAACTGTCAGGATTGTTACGTATTTGGCCATGGTAAAGATATACTGCCGATTTTGCGGGCGCCCCATTAGGTACAGTCAACCAATTGGAACCCTAAGGCCACTGTAGGACTATGTCGTAGCGACGCTATAAATCAGATTGTAACATAGATATAGGATAAAAGAACTGGATACCCAATCGGCGGAAAAAAATTACGCTATAAAAGTGCAACAGTTGCGAGTTGCGACTCTTTTTTTTCATATAGTCTTGTTTGGAACGTGACGTTCCGTAAGTGCCAACAGCATATATACTTTTAAGAGTGTTGGTAGTTCTGTGTATGAATTTGACACTTAATGCTTACGTCAGTAAGCTCTTTTTCGTAGGAAACATTTATGGTTTTGTATCATCATCAATGCAAGTTCGCTGATGTCATTCTGACCCACATTTTTTGACGTTCTTGTTCTGCTTTGTATGTCTATTTCTTTTAATAAAATAAGTCAATGGATTGTAAGAAATCTCTTACTGCTTGTCATTTTGACATGGTTCTATAGTGGCCAAGGATTCCAATGGGAGCTACCGTATTGTCGCTCACCAGGCGGCGCTACTCACGCGTGGGTCGTCTATCTATATGGAAGAATTGTCAACGTGACGTTTGAAATGTTCCCGCAGGACCCACGTTCCACTAGCGCCCCTAGCGGAAAATCGACTCGCGGTAGTCCTCATTGGTTGACTGTACCACTGTACAATATGAGATTTTTGAACTCTACAACTTCGGCTTCTTGTTTCATATGGAAACAACACACTTAAAAGTATAGAGGTATTGCGGAGACAAATAAAACAATTGTGACCAAAGGTCTGAATGGATGATTGGATGAAAGGACCCTTTTATACTCGACATTTCCACACAGGATTTCCAAAATACGACACTTTTTGTATGGGAAATGATCAACATAAGTATAAAAGCGTCTGCATACAACTCTACTCACCGCGCATGTGCGTTGGCATGACAACGTGAATGTTGATTAGTTGCCCCTAGTTTCCAGTTCCCCGTTAACCACTTTTAAGGTTTGCTCTTCGTTTGGATACTTACATACTTTATAAATTTGGAATAAAAATAACAAAATATTCCTCGATCATTATTTATTTTATAAGTCTTATAAAATTCCATAGTTAACTACATTGTATAAAGAAATAAGACGACAAATTATTGAGAAATTTAAATAAAACAAAATGCCATAAGCGGTTAACAGCTCATTTTAAATGCCAATTACAATAAATTAACGATCACTATTGCCGTTGGCCTGGGGTACGACGAATTTTACAAAGTATAGTCTAGCCAACCGCCTCGGTCCAATAGCCGAAAACATTTTCGCAAACTTCAGACTCATAAAGTTGTGTCGTGGCTTGCTGGCCTGACTATAGTTAAAAGTTCAGGGCTACACATTTGGTTGTATAATTTTAGCTACACTTTTACACCTTATTACTGGGAATTAAGGTGTAATTTCGCATGGACAATCGTTTCTAGCTTATACTATAGTTTGACACCTAGCAGACTTAAATTCTTACTTCACAGAAATTACATGAAGAGTAAAATCGTTAAAAAATTGTGCTACAGTATATGTCACAGTTACAATCAATGTGTAAGTAAATTATGAGTAAAATTCATGTTCAAAGTCAGACTTATATAAAACAAACCAACATTGAAGACAGATATCACTCATCTATGTTAAAAAATACGCAGCAAAAGTATTCAGTTCTTGCTTCCCATTTTTTACGAATTTTAAACAGTACTTAGATTTTATCGCTTCAGTAATTGCAAAATAGGAACGCAACAGTTTGTTTGTTGTATTATTAGTTTGTCTGGGATGGAAATGTGTTCTCCCCCAGTTATAAAGTATCAGAAGATGTGCAGGCAATAAAAATGTTTACTCTGTTTCTGAAAAGGACATTAGAACAAATATTTTGAAGTAAAATTGGCATGGGGATTTAAAAATAAAGGATATGCCGTAGCATATGTCAGGTTGGACTATGTGAGATATATTGAACGCAATAGAGCCAGTTACATCATCACATGCCATATTAGAGGTCTGTAGATGTTGAGAATTTCTCGAGAAATTTATGAGAAAAAAGCTCCCATGTCTTTATCCAGAACAGAGGCCTACTAGTAGAACCTAACTTGGCAAACGAGCCAGTAATTGAAGTCCTAGTGGAGTGGGTTACGCCTGCGCGGTGGGGCCGGGCGGCACGGACTCCTCCGTCACCGAGGTGACCATGGGCTCGTCCGTGGGCTCGGGGATCTCGCAGATCTTGGGCCCGTACAGGAGCAGGTATGCGCAGTGCCAGTCACCTGAGATGAAAACAAGTTATTGGTTGGACGTTATGGATGGTGACATTGATGAAACATGATATGTATGTATTTATTCAATAAATAAATAATAAATAAAATGTTGAAGTTTGTGATAAGAGAGATGGCCTGGGCGGCAGGCTGCAAGGCACTTTTACTGTCGCATAATGGGAGCTATCGTATTTTCGCTCACCAGGCGGCGCTACTGATAGAATTGTCAAAGTGCCGTTTGAAATGTTCCCGCAGGACCCATTTTTCACTAG
The DNA here is from genome assembly GCA_949128165.1 of Lathronympha strigana. Classification (NCBI taxonomy): domain Eukaryota; kingdom Metazoa; phylum Arthropoda; class Insecta; order Lepidoptera; family Tortricidae; genus Lathronympha; species Lathronympha strigana. Next base: position 14,855,820 of record OX421918.1, on the reverse strand, counting down.
CGCCCCTAGCGGAAAATCTTCATTAAATGGCTCGGGGTGCCAAATCTTTAGATACGCCTCTGGCCAAGCCACCTGGAGGAACTTGCCGTGCTAAGCACCTCGGTTTGTGTAGACGCGTTTCGGCCAAGACATCGGCGCAACAGGAGTTGCGTGTGCGTTTGTTTAACAAACGTGTAGTATATAGCTAGGCTTAGGGCCCGCTGTACGATGAACAGAAGGTAGGAAGGAAACCCGCTGTAACCTATGGAACTCTCCGCGCGAATTCGAATCGATCGTCTTTTGTCTTGGGTCGGTACCGACTCACTGCGCCCGTCGGGGCACGCCGCTGCTAGTATTATATAATAAAATATTTCTAATCGAAGGCAACCCTATCGTTGTGCGGGGGCGAGAGATAAATATCTGTTCCAAGAAGTAGTATAGTCTGACAAGCCAACGATCGCAGTAACAGTAGGACAAACAAAACTATATCCATCCCGTTTTTCAGGGTGATAATACTACCGTAAGAAAAAGACAGTATGATGGTCTCTAACCTAGTGTTACTGCGTTGGATTGCTTGTCCGAGTATATACAGCCTGTGGTGTGACGTGGACCCACCTCCGCCGCTGAGCTTGAGCACCTCCTCCTCGGGCACGGGCGTGACGGCGTCGTCGTCGCAGCGCAGCCACGTGGCGCCGCGCAGCACCCACGCCACGTAGTGCCCGCTGGTGGCCGAGCGGCCCTTGTGCGTCAGCACCGCCTGCAGGCGGTAGTAGCCGCTGTTGTTGCTGCCTACGTCTGCAACCGTTCAATACCACATTACTATCGAGCCATGGAAAAAGGGCGATTTGCAGGCTGAATATTATGTTTAAACTGACGACTTTTTAATTAATATGAAGCCTGCAAATGCCTTCCAAGTGCTTTTCTCGCAAATGGTGCAAAAAACCAAAATCGAATAAAATCGAAACCTTCACTTTCATACTTGTGGCAGTTGCGCCGAGCGTTTTAATATGCCGCCCGTTCATTTATAAAAAAAAAATTGAACTGCTAATCAAGATAACTGAAATGTAGCGGTACCCACTTTATGATAATAACCACCGATCTTCAGTTTTGGCTGTTCAGGTCAAAATGCCTTCATTTTATATGACAGTTTCAACTTTACGTTTGGAGCTCGACAAATAATGGAATTTGTATGCAACTTTTCTGGCGCTTAATCGAGACTGAAATTTCTGTAACTTTTTAATTGACCTTTATGGTCAGCTAAAAAGTCCAAAGCAAATTAGGTCGTAAAGACGACCTAATTTGTGACGGGAAAAGTCGACTTTGTATAGTATCTTTCAGAAAAAAAAATCATAGATGTTGATTGTATTGTTATTGGGTACACATGTTGTAAGATTTGTTAACCTGTTACTACTGTTGGGAACCTATAATTGGCTCTCTGTTACTTAAATTATATAATTAGTTTATATTATTATCTTGAATTGTTAGTTATTCTCCGAATAAAAAATAGATAAAATAAGGATGAACGCACTCAGCTCAACTTGGCTCAACGTAGATGCGATGGATTCTACCGTTATTGAATTCTGGTTCCGAATTAATTTATATAAAATGATTGTTATTAAAAATACGTCCTACTTCTATTGATCGGAGATGAAGGTTCATTGTCACTGGTTCGGTCAAAATTTATTGAACTTATTCACGTTCCTGAAGATTTCTTCCCTAAACCATCAAAAGATAGGTAACATTAAGTTATTTAGTTTCTAAACTTACCATTTTCAAACCAATATGGCAGGGCTCTCTTGGGCTTGGAGTCTTTTTTGCTGTCTCCATGGTTTTTATTTTTCGCCGTTAACGATGACTCGACGGAAGCTTCTTCTAATTCCTAAAAAAATTACAAATTAGGTCAATTTATCAAAATAATTATGTAAACCATAAAGATAAATCTTTTAAAATCCTACCTCGAAAACCAACCTAAAACAAACTTTTAACCAACGTAATATAACATTTATTCCTTACAGGCGTGAGCCTCTTCTGCAGCTCTGGTTCGTACACACCAAGCTCGACATAGAACTTTACGTCCTAAAGATATCTAAAATAAACCTTATGTAGACACAATAAAGTTAATTTTACCTTGAACTTGTTCCTCATAGGCGTGAGCCTCTCCTGCAGCTCTGGTCCGTACACACCAAGCTCGACACAGAACTTTACATCCTAAAGACATCTAAAATAAACCTTATGTAGACACAATAAAGTTAATTTTACCTTGAACTTGTTCCTCATAGGCGTGAGCCTCTCCTGCAGCTCTGGTTCGTACACACCAAGCTCGACATAGAACTTTACATCCTAAAGACATCTAAAATAAACCTTATGTAGACACAATAAAGTTAATTTTACCTTGAACTTGTTCCTCATAGGCGTGAGCCTCTCCTGCAGCTCCGGCGTGCACAGCTCGTACACATCCAGCTCGACGGGGAACTTGACGTCCTTCAGGATCTTGGCGTAGATCGACTCTTTCTCTTTGAAGTAGAAGCGGATGAACTGGACTGTTAGGTACGCAGGAATACGGCTCATTTTTGACTGAAAAAATTAAACATGTTTTTTTGGTAGAGAAGTAGTGTAAACGGCTAAAAGCGTACTGAATTGTAATTTCTGATATCATGTACTATTGCGTACGAAATTGCATGGGCAATTTATGAATGTATTCATTGGTGATATGTATTCATTGACCTTAATAATAATGTCTATGTGCAATCAGTCAACGCAGGGCAGCTTGTGGCGAGTTGTTGGGGAGTAGCGACCCCACGTACCTGAGCGCTCCTGGGGGACTCCGTCGTCCGACCAAGTCCTCCGCCTCTGGCTTGCCTTAACCGGCCGTCCAGAGTGGGGTCGCGAGAGCTGTGTTCTCGAGGGTAGATGTGGAAACCTAAGTGGCGAGTTGGCTATATGTTTAAAGTCCAGTGACACCTCTCTACCCCCAGCCCTCATACCGGTGTTGCCCTCGAGCCATCTTAGATGTCGCTTTTTGTGGGGGCCCATCTTACGTGGGTGAGTCACCGTTTGGCGGAAATAAAATTGATTAACATTTTGTTAGGCAGACGTCCGATTTTATTCTCTGTAACCCAGTATTTAGTCCACCACCTTCACCTAATAGTCCAGTATATATTAGATTCCATTAAATCTCAATAGTCTATATACCCTAGCGGGTGCTGCCTCTGCGTGCGTCCCATGACTCGGGCAGGTGCAACATCCGCTCGGTGTACCCCTTACATTTCATTAAATTGACAACCATTCATATTTTTAAGTGCTACTTTTTATTGTATGGTTCGAAAGAATGGACCAATTAATGGTACACGTATTTTTTTTTATTTGCGTAACTCTCATATTTTTGTCTAAAAATCTATTTATATTGTTACTCGGGCAGGAAAGGCGTAAGTAACAAACGTCATGAGTCAGCCTTGTGACGTCATGATTGTGTTTCATACACTAAAAAGATCATTGAAATAATTTTAATTTGATGCGGATATCGACGTTTAATTTTAAACCTTAAATAGTCTGAGCGAAACTGACATTGACGACAGACGTCACAAACGTCAAAACATGTAAACAAACACTGAAATTTTTGTTGTTGGTTTATTAAAATGTCGTGAGTTAAATATTGCTTTATGAAAACGTGCACAAATAAAACGGGTTTACCGCCTACCAAAATGTTACTTACTGTTCCAACGGAAAATAAAGCTGAGTGATGTTCAGCAGCCGGTTTGGATCGTTTACCTACAAGCGCACTATTTATTTGCGACGATCACCTAAATAAATGTATTAAGCGTCGTTTAAGTCCATGGGAAGGTGGAGTTGCAGTGAAGATCAAAATCACACACGAAAAGTACAAGAAAATCACCAGTAAATGTCCGAATAATTTGAACTGTGCGGTTAGTGCCAAAGTGCCAAGTGACACTGTCAGACTCAAGTGACAACCCAGCCGGAAGATTTTTTTGGTTATAGTGGCAGCTCTGAATCAGCTGTGTGACGTCACTTACCCTTTAAACTATTTTTAAGGATTTTAACTAAAAATACTGCGAAAAAAAAAATTAAAAATATATTTATGTGATCTACAGGCGTATATCTCGAAATGGTTTTCGATTTAGGAACATTGAAAATTTTGAAATGTTGTCAATTGTCGAAAGGGTCTCTGCGTGTTGGCTTCGGCTCCGCGTACGCCTCCCAAAGGTCCGGAACACCATTGTTCCGTGATGGAAAAGACATACATGTCTATGTATCTAAATTATATACTTATGTTAAACTTTTTATGTAACCTCAGTGTCTCAGATGTGTGTATATTAATGAAAAATTATGTACTCTAAACAAATCATATTTTTACTGGTTGTAAGCCAAAAAGTTAAGAGAATAGTTACCGTTTTTGTGTAGATCGCGTCTCGCCCCAACGTTTCTGATAATTTTGTGATTTGCTCTGACATTTTCTGTAAACAAACAAAAACTTTAAAGGAAACACGTGAATAATGTTAAGTCCTAACGTTTGATAATCAAGGTCGAAATATGACAATACCACAAAATATATGATGCAGTATTCCTACCGCCCATTATACAACAAAAATTGCCAGTGAAATTTAAATGTAATATAAAGGAAATAGGATTCAGATTCATTTGTTTTAAAATGGAATGAAACAATAGTAGATTACATACCAAGGCCGTTTAAGTGGGAATGCGTCGGGTAACATGTAATTGTCGGCCGAGGCGAAGCCGAGGTCGACTAACATGTGATCCGAGGCTTTCCCATTTACCGGCCGAGGTTTGTATACTATTTTTCTGTCCGACGGAGCCGGCAGGCGGCAATTTAGTTTTGCGTAAAGTGGCGCTTACCGGCCGGAGGACTGAAATAGTACATTACTGCAGACGCCGGGAACGAAGAGCTTAACGGGTGTGTATGTATAGACGAGTCGAACGTAGCGAGGCCGGATAGAATACGAAGCCGTTAAAGCCCTTTCACGGCAAGGCATGTATAGTCCTTTTCTCAAACATGCAATAAAATGAATAAATAAATCACCGAAAATATGGTAGTTTACAGACACAGTTCTCACTTATACAAGAAATCAATTTAGTCTAAACAGATGTCGTTTAATTAAGTAAACACGCAATTGCCATGCATTTTGGGTAGCCATCCAGTTATTAGGAGCCAATTCGATTCTGCTTTCGCACTTCACACTCAATTCTGGTGGGGCGCAATGAATATTCATTTCTTGGTCATAACTCGACAGCAAAAACAACATAATTATTATAAATAACAACGAACAATAAAACCAATGAAATAGAATAAAATAATCAAAATTATTCAACCTTGCCTCCAAACATAAAAAATTACCTAAGCGTAATTTTAAAGGTTACTTTTGTAAGTAAATTTAAAAAATATTGAAACTTCTTAATACCATGTTTTTCTGCCCTCCGCCCGGCAAATAGCCAATTGCAGGCCGCTACGCTAACAAAACAAATGCGCCGCTTGCCGACTGCGTCGAGAGAAAAACCCTTGGCCAGTAAATAAGAAAGCCTCAGATCACATGATTACACGGGATCTGAGACATTTCTTACTTTACAGGCCTCCGTACGTAATCTACTATTATTCCTTATGTTCATGTCGATGTCCAATTTATATAAATAAAACTTCAAAATATCATTCCTTGTTTTTATTTTTAATAGGCGCAGCGGCAGATTATCATAATGAAACAAAATGTCGTAACGTAATAGCTAAAAGCCATGTTGCTGTGTCACTGTCAAATCTATGTGGAATGAAATTTAAAAAATATTACTTCCCAGCCTAGGCCTTCAATTTTGTATGAAATTCCATTACAGTTCTCTCGAGTTGCGTCTAGCACCAAAATTGATTTTGCAGTAACGTGAATGAAAATTAGCTATATAAATAATGTATTCACCTGTATTCAATTTTGAACCTTCTTCCCTAAGTAGTGATTAGCTCCGAAATCTGTACGCGTCTTTAAGTTCCATTTAGATTACCCATATAAAAATGCCTTGGAATCTATTATTAGATTGCCAAGCAGACGTCTGGCGCAGGTACATTCCACGAGAATGTCGCTTACGAAATGCTTTTGCCTTGTATGGCAGCTACTTCAATCAAATCCGTAATGTTCGAGAACATACTGCCAGTTTGTTGGCCAACGCAGTCGTGGCAGAAAACTGGGAAAAATGCTAGGAAGATGATGAGTGATGGATGACTCACAGAGCGCAAACCCGACTGCAGGTACTTGACGTCCTGCGAGATGAAGCAGGACAGCTGCAGGAAGGTCTCTTTCGCCTTGGTGGGCGGTTCGTCCGCCTCCGAGCACACTAGTTCCACGTCCAGAGTGCCGCCGAAGTATTGCTCTACCACTGATGACCTGGCATAATAAAATAAACGAACATTTACCTATTAAACGGCTTGGTTAAATGTTGTATCTTCCTAACAAACACACGCAACTAAGAATGATAGAGACGGAGAAAAACGAAAATATATGCCTTGAAAATATAGGGTAAAATATTGACTATTATTTAACACTCTCATTGAAAAAATATTCCTATATGGGGTCACTTGCACCACCGAAAATGGAGGGTTAACCTGAGATTAACCCACCATTTTATATTGAATTTGACAGTTAACAGCCCAATAACCTAAAGTTAAGCGGGTGCTGCAAGTGGGCCTTAGACAAGTGTTTCATTTCTACTACTTTTTTTAACTCTGGTTGTTTGAGCACATTTTACCATATAAAACGAGGTGGATTAAAGTAAGCTAACATAAATAGATGCATTGAACTCCTACTATGGAAGAATATGGTTGATGGCAAACGACCCAGAGGCCGTAGTCCAACAAGGTGGTCAGATCAAGTCCGATCCGCCCTGGACGTGCAGCTACACGTCGCGCTTCACGAAGCCAAAGACAGACGAAGATGGCGGGACATCGTCAGAGGAAAGTTGTTTTCGCGGGGACTTCACGACCCTCAGCAATGAGGAATGCGACGCGTGGAGGAGGATGGAAGAATATAAAAATACAAGTTCACGCGGAAATACCGATATACTGACCTGTCGGCGTCAACCGGAGGCGGCGCGGACACGGGCAGCCGCTGTTGCAGGGCGCGCACGATCTCCGTCCAGCACTCTGACGCATCCTGGTAAATATATTTATTTTAGTCGTGCAATGTTTTTATATTCAATTGTGTCAGTGGGACACAGGCCAATAGACGAAGCATGCCTTTGCAAGAGCAACTTCACTGCCGACCGTTTAATGTTGCTCTCGTTAGGGAGATAGTATTTACTAAAAAACCAATTCATTTCTGTATAATATAATCCACTATTAATAAGTTATAGGGCGGGCCTTGCTGCGCCAGATACCAGCTGCGTCAGTACATGGTACCTGCTGCGCCAGGTGTCCGCCGGGCGCGCGCTCGGCGAAGCGCGGCGCGGTGTTGTGCAGCGCGCGCAGCATGCGGGCGGCCGCGCTGGCGCAGGCGCCGGCGCCGCCGCCCTCCAGCGCCGCCACGGTGTCGGACAGTTGGTGGAGGCGGTACATGGTACCTGCTGCGCCAGGTGTCCGCCGGGCGCGCGCTCGGCGAAGCGCGGCGCGGTGTTGTGCAGCGCGCGCAGCATGCGGGCGGCCGCGCTGGCGCAGGCGCCGGCGCCGCCGCCCTCCAGCGCCGCCACGGTGTCGGACAGTTGGTGGAGGCGGTACATGGTACCTGCTGCGCCAGGTGTCCGCCGGGCGCGCGCTCGGCGAAGCGCGGCGCGGTGTTGTGCAGCGCGCGCAGCATGCGGGCGGCCGCGCTGGCGCAGGCGCCGGCGCCGCCGCCCTCCAGCGCCGCCACGGTGTCGGACAGTTGGTGGAGGCGGTACATGGTACCTGCTGCGCCAGGTGTCCGCCGGGCGCGCGCTCGGCGAAGCGCGGCGCGGTGTTGTGCAGCGCGCGCAGCATGCGGGCGGCCGCGCTGGCGCAGGCGCCGGCGCCGCCGCCCTCCAGCGCCGCCACGGTGTCGGACAGTTGGTGGAGGCGGTACATGGTACCTGCTGCGCCAGGTGTCCGCCGGGCGCGCGCTCGGCGAAGCGCGGCGCGGTGTTGTGCAGCGCGCGCAGCATGCGGGCGGCCGCGCTGGCGCAGGCGCCGGCGCCGCCGCCCTCCAGCGCCGCCACGGTGTCGGACAGTCGGTGGAGGCGGTACATGGTACCTGCTGCGCCAGGTGTCCGCCGGGCGCGCGCTCGGCGAAGCGCGGCGCGGTGTTGTGCAGCGCGCGCAGCATGCGGGCGGCCGCGCTGGCGCAGGCGCCGGCGCCGCCGCCCTCCAGCGCCGCCACGGTGTCGGACAGTTGGTGGAGGCGGTACATGGTACCTGCTGCGCCAGGTGTCCGCCGGGCGCGCGCTCGGCGAAGCGCGGCGCGGTGTTGTGCAGCGCGCGCAGCATGCGGGCGGCCGCGCTGGCGCAGGCGCCGGCGCCGCCGCCCTCCAGCGCCGCCACGGTGTCGGACAGTTGGTGGAGGCGGTACATGGTACCTGCTGCGCCAGGTGTCCGCCGGGCGCGCGCTCGGCGAAGCGCGGCGCGGTGTTGTGCAGCGCGCGCAGCATGCGGGCGGCCGCGCTGGCGCAGGCGCCGGCGCCGCCGCCCTCCAGCGCCGCCACGGTGTCGGACAGTTGGTGGAGGCGGTACATGGTACCTGCTGCGCCAGGTGTCCGCCGGGCGCGCGCTCGGCGAAGCGCGGCGCGGTGTTGTGCAGCGCGCGCAGCATGCGGGCGGCCGCGCTGGCGCAGGCGCCGGCGCCGCCGCCCTCCAGCGCCGCCACGGTGTCGGACAGTTGGTGGAGGCGGTACATGGTACCTGCTGCGCCAGGTGTCCGCCGGGCGCGCGCTCGGCGAAGCGCGGCGCGGTGTTGTGCAGCGCGCGCAGCATGCGGGCGGCCGCGCTGGCGCAGGCGCCGGCGCCGCCGCCCTCCAGCGCCGCCACGGTGTCGGACAGTTGGTGGAGGCGGTACATGGTACCTGCTGCGCCAGGTGTCCGCCGGGCGCGCGCTCGGCGAAGCGCGGCGCGGTGTTGTGCAGCGCGCGCAGCATGCGGGCGGCCGCGCTGGCGCAGGCGCCGGCGCCGCCGCCCTCCAGCGCCGCCACGGTGTCGGACAGTTGGTGGAGGCGGTACATGGTACCTGCTGCGCCAGGTGTCCGCCGGGCGCGCGCTCGGCGAAGCGCGGCGCGGTGTTGTGCAGCGCGCGCAGCATGCGGGCGGCCGCGCTGGCGCAGGCGCCGGCGCCGCCGCCCTCCAGCGCCGCCACGGTGTCGGACAGTTGGTGGAGGCGGTACATGGTACCTGCTGCGCCAGGTGTCCGCCGGGCGCGCGCTCGGCGAAGCGCGGCGCGGTGTTGTGCAGCGCGCGCAGCATGCGGGCGGCCGCGCTGGCGCAGGCGCCGGCGCCGCCGCCCTCCAGCGCCGCCACGGTGTCGGACAGTTGGTGGAGGCGGTACATGGTACCTGCTGCGCCAGGTGTCCGCCGGGCGCGCGCTCGGCGAAGCGCGGCGCGGTGTTGTGCAGCGCGCGCAGCATGCGGGCGGCCGCGCTGGCGCAGGCGCCGGCGCCGCCGCCCTCCAGCGCCGCCACGGTGTCGGACAGTTGGTGGAGGCGGTACATGGTACCTGCTGCGCCAGGTGTCCGCCGGGCGCGCGCTCGGCGAAGCGCGGCGCGGTGTTGTGCAGCGCGCGCAGCATGCGGGCGGCCGCGCTGGCGCAGGCGCCGGCGCCGCCGCCCTCCAGCGCCGCCACGGTGTCGGACAGTCGGTGGAGGCGGTACATGGTACCTGCTGCGCCAGGTGTCCGCCGGGCGCGCGCTCGGCGAAGCGCGGCGCGGTGTTGTGCAGCGCGCGCAGCATGCGGGCGGCCGCGCTGGCGCAGGCGCCGGCGCCGCCGCCCTCCAGCGCCGCCACGGTGTCGGACAGTCGGTGGAGGCGGTACATGGTACCTGCTGCGCCAGGTGTCCGCCGGGCGCGCGCTCGGCGAAGCGCGGCGCGGTGTTGTGCAGCGCGCGCAGCATGCGGGCGGCCGCGCTGGCGCAGGCGCCGGCGCCGCCGCCCTCCAGCGCCGCCACGGTGTCGGACAGTTGGTGGAGGCGGTACATGGTACCTGCTGCGCCAGGTGTCCGCCGGGCGCGCGCTCGGCGAAGCGCGGCGCGGTGTTGTGCAGCGCGCGCAGCATGCGGGCGGCCGCGCTGGCGCAGGCGCCGGCGCCGCCGCCCTCCAGCGCCGCCACGGTGTCGGACAGTTGGTGGAGGCGGTACATGGTACCTGCTGCGCCAGGTGTCCGCCGGGCGCGCGCTCGGCGAAGCGCGGCGCGGTGTTGTGCAGCGCGCGCAGCATGCGGGCGGCCGCGCTGGCGCAGGCGCCGGCGCCGCCGCCCTCCAGCGCCGCCACGGTGTCGGACAGTTGGTGGAGGCGGTACATGGTACCTGCTGCGCCAGGTGTCCGCCGGGCGCGCGCTCGGCGAAGCGCGGCGCGGTGTTGTGCAGCGCGCGCAGCATGCGGGCGGCCGCGCTGGCGCAGGCGCCGGCGCCGCCGCCCTCCAGCGCCGCCACGGTGTCGGACAGCGCCGCCGTCAGCTCGCCCGCCGTGCCGCCGCCGCTGTCTAAAAACGACAACGACCGCCTGATTTTTTTACCACGCTTAAACGGTGTTTGATAAATAATTTTTTTGTTAAAATGCCATGCACTTATCACTGTTAAAACTAAAAATTAGATGTTTACCAACGCACATTTACGAATATAGAAAACACGAATGCGTCTAGTAAATCTTTAATTATAATCACACTGGCACTCAATAAAGCAAAGTTTTGCTCTGTAATACACAAAGCGTTATGTTTACATTGACATTTTTGTAACTATAAACAAGTATATGATGCCATGACGTGTGCAGTGTGTGACTTGCCAAACATAAACAAGGTCATCATGCCAATAAACTCACTTTTGTTATAACTAAGGAGCGCGTTCCTCAGTTCAGGAACTGTCTTGAGGCACTGCACGGTAGCATTCATGTAGCAGGTGTTGCCTAAGTTGATCAGGCCTTCAGGGAGATCCAGCTAAGGAATTATACAGTTTTTATCATCAAAGTAGTACTAAATTAATGGGAAATTCGGATAAGATGATCAACAAGAACCTTATTATAATGAGGTTGAGGTGTTAAAGTATTCAACCTTTGAAGGACCTTAATGGGATCATGAATAAAGCTCCTAGCTACAGCTGTTAATTTTTTTAACCTTTTCGCCGCCATTGACATGATATCAAATCAGTACGCTTCATGCCAGACATGCCACGACATGCCATGTACCTATTTTTGGTGATGGTGGCATTTTATTACTTTTTTGACCTGGCCTGGAGGCGAAAAGGATAAGAAGGTGCAATTTAGCATGAATGAACAGGTGAAGTAATGAACTCTACTAGTCTGAAATATATGTACCATACACTAGCCTTGTGTAGAACTCCATTAGCCCCAGTATGCCTAATTTACAGCCAGTACTTGTAGAATGATGACATATGAACAGAATCAAAGCCACACTGACTTCCCTATGACTATTAATGAATGATCTTTCATTTGTACCTTTTGCTAAAACACTGACAAAATTCGACACATATGGCTTACAACAGGCAAATGCTGAGGATATCTTACAAGTAAATGCTCTAATGGATCATCTTGAGTTGTGACATACTTTAATTTTACTACTACTTTCAAAATAAAGATTACTTACAGCAGTGGCCAGCTCGGACTCATTCATATCTTCAACAAACTTGGTCTGTTCCACCGGAGCAGAGGGCACATCTTCCTCCTTGCTACCCATCACCAGAACTATGGCATTCTGCAAAGAATACTCAAGGTTAAATTACATTGACTGTTCTAAAATCCCATAATTAGTAACACCATAAGTGTTGTACTCTTAGGCTGCTTACAGACGAGCGACAGTACGCGACACACTGTCGGCGCCGGTCGCTGACGATCGCCTGCGACGGCTGTCGGCGACGGTGGGCGACGGTCGGTGACTGTCGGCGACGGTCGCTGACGATCGCCTGCGACGGCTGTCGGCGATGGTGGGCGACGGTCGGTGACTGTCGGCGACGGTCGCTGACGATCGCCTGCGACGGCTGTCGGCGACGGTGGGCGACGGTCGGTGACTGTCGGCGACGGTCGGTGACTGTCGGCGACGGTCGCTGACGATCGCCTGCGACGGCTGTCGGCGACGGTGGGCGACGGTCGGTGACTGTCGGCGACGGTCGGTGACTGTCGGCGACGGTCGGTGACTGTCGGCGACGGTCGCTGACGATCGCCTGCGACGGCTGTCGGCGATGGTGGGCGACGGTCGGTGACTGTCGGCGACGGTCGGTGACTGTCGGCGACGGTCGCTGACGATCGCCTGCGACGGCTGTCGCCGACGGTGGGCGACGGTCGGTGACTGTCGGCGACGGTCGGTGACTGTCGGCGACGGTCGGTGATAGCTGTCGCGGCGTCGCTCCCATTCATGCACCCATAATTTCCGATTTTTTCCTTTTCTTTGTTGACGGCGTAAAAGTAATAGTAAAAGTAATTCTTCTTCTTTTACGCCGCCGTTAAATTGGCACTGGGAGCATTGAATTAGATTGATTGAATCTTAAAACATTACAGTTTGCTCGCACCAAAGCATTACAATGATTCCTTACATACTAATATATCTATGTATATGCTTACACTACTTGGTACATATATGGATAATACATTAAAACTCACTGACTTATAAGTACTATAAGTAGGTTAAAATTTACTTTAAATTTATTCTGCACAATTGGGGTAGTGCCAATGAACTACAACCTATGTCAAAACAACTCACATTAACTAGCTTAAAGTTGCCCCACTCCTCGTCCCTGAGCGTAACCCCCTTGCACACAACCTTTTGTCGCTCAGGTTGCACTCCAGTCAGGGCAAAGATCTGTGCCTTGAATAGCACAGGGTCGTCGTCTGTGTTCACCTCCACTCCCGGGAACATCTCCTTGCCCCATTTTACTTTAACTGTAATTGCAATTTAAAAAATTTCATAACTTGCAACCAAGATTATAAGTTTTATTATAATGTTAAAAAATGGCATTATCTTCTAAAAAAACATTTAATGTTAAGTGTTAAAGTGCCACTTGTTGACAAAACAGAAATCAAATAAAACTGTGAAGTTCATTGTCAGGCTATTTTACAAGGAAGCTTACAAATTGCATAAAATGACATAAGTAATAAAAAGCTCACATCCACCACCAAAATTGCAAGTTTGCAACAAAGTATTAATAAAAAATACATTAGTGGACAAGTACCTATGAACTGAAATGCTAGTAGAGTTCTTTTAGGCATCCAATTACAATACTAATCTGTTATACATTTAGAATTTAACCATCTTGGGAGTTGGGCAGCATTTAAAGTTACTTGACTATCAAAAGTGTGTAAAACGGATTTTAAACACATTTCAATTCAACTAAATAGTTGTTGATTAATATTGAACATTGTAATGCCGGTCGTAAGGTCAGTAAAGTTCTTGTTGCCCATTTTCGGACACCATGACACAGCACTTACGATTATTGCAAGCGGCGTTTAGGGCTACATGTTCATAAATTAAAGATGCAGCTAAACAACTTAACGGACCCAGGACACTGGACCATAATTACAATAAAAATACAATTTTATGTATTTTTAAGATTCTAACCTCACTGCTTTTTAAATTGTACAGAAATTTCACATCTATGATCCACTTACCCGAATATTTAGGCATTGTAATGTGTGTTTAATAAGTTAATCTACTAGAATCGCCCGATAAGTGTTATTAATACACAAAACTTTTACAATAAATAAGAATTGAAAGTCACGACAACTACTACACCCGCTTTCGACCACAGATATGTACAGTTTATGAATGGCAGAACCGCATCCGCAGAACAGAAATAACTGTCAAATAAAGGGGTCTCCAAATGTTTGCGATTTATCAGCTGAATGAGATTGAGGCACGAGAAAACAAATCACAGCCGACAAATTGTGACCAAACGTGACGTAATTTAGATGTTTCGTTTTAGGCGGCTTACAACCGATTACAATATCTCAGAAATAAAACTTAATTTATTCCATATCATATATTGTTTTAGAAATTAAAAGATTATGTTAAACTATAGCTTGCAAATACATTACATACAATTTCATATATGTGCCTCATATAAGAATAGTATTAAAATCAGTTGAAACAAAACATCATACAATGGAACGTCCCCTCATTCACGTCACGGCAGTCCGCCGGCACCTCCGGCACGTAATAAAGTACCGTGAATAAAAATTGCAACGACATTGGTTTCAAAGAGAATATAATCACTACGTTCTATTGGTTTACCAGTTTTGTGGTGGTTAACTGCAGGCTACTGCAAACTGTATATATATTAACATATTTTCTCAAACATGCAATGAAATATTGATGTTATGTTCCTTATAATAGGCCGTGAAGGATGGCGTTTCAGGTGCGGCTAGGGCAAGAGATTCTTAATGAAATTTCAATGATACATCGATTAAAGATCACGACGTTAAAAGATTTACAGTTAATTAAAGCTCCTCATTCACGGCAGCCCGCCGGCACCTCCGGCACGTAATAAAGTACCGTCATACCGTGAATGTCGTTGCCGGATGCGTGCCGTACGGCAACACCGGGCAGGATGTGCCTTGAATCCTGCTACCAGGGTTGCCAACTCAAATTTTTATTTACCACTAAAGCACAAATTGAAACCCCCTAAAACCGTAGTGATTTTTCGGAAAACCCCCTAAATAAACTTGCCAACTTAGGGGTTTTCCCCCTAGATTTAGGAGGTAAACAAGAAGCGTGAGGTTATTTTAGGGGTGAAATATTTCTAGGGGTAAATTTAGGGATGTTTCATTTTCCCACTGCAGTCCATTCCACTCTCAGTTGCTCGAACTCACAAGTGTGCGATTGAGAAAGAAATATACGACCGGAACTCAAACGCTCCGATTTACGCTACAGTGATGTGTAAGAGAAGAGGCATCCTAAAGGGGACGAAATTTTCTCCCCATCTATCAAATAGCATTTAGTAGTCCCATCTGGACAGGCCATCATTCAACCTTTCTGACCGAAAATACTATTTCTGTGGCGTAAACGGTCGTGCGTAAATGACTTTATGTTAAAGATACTTAATAATGTCGATAATTAATATTGAATAAAGAAATTTTATATAATATTCATAAAATTCTTTATTTAGGGTGTTTTCCGAAAAATCACTACAGTTTGAGGGGATTTCAATTTGTGCTTTAGTGGTAAATAAGAATTTGAGTTGGCAACCCTGGTGAGTAGATCATGTTGTTTTTCTGCTTAATTTATAAGCATATTCTGCGTTCGAGTCGTGGTAAACAAATGAATGTAAAGATGAGACACAGATTCGTCCATTGTACGGGTGAAGCCTTCCAATGCAAGAACGGTTATAGTACATTACTGCAGAGGCCGTGAAGTAAGAGATTCTCTCTTCCGGCCGAGGCTTGTATAGTGCTTTTCTCAAACATTGTAAGGAAATATTAAATTTAAAACAACTACTAGGTAAATAGGTTAATAAGGAAAAAAAGTTTAATTTGCCACCTTTTTTTATTTTTTAAATATGCAATTTGAATTAGCTATTCTAGCACCATGTTTAACCGCACATAAATATACATAGAAACATAGAATTTGTTTTTTTTAATGTCGCAAGTATCTAGTGGTCGTTCGCTGTATCTAATTTTTCCTTTGTCAGTTTAGTGTTAGTACGCAAATTTAAAAAGTTAGGAAAGCCTAGTATAAAATTTGTACGACATTAACTCCTCGACCGCGTTAGCGTATCGAGGGGTCAAAATATGAAAGTTGCCGGATGATTTAAATAAACGGCAAACATAATTTGAACTCCCGATACGCTAACGCGGTCGAGGAGTTAATGTCGTACAATTTTTATACTAGGCCTTCGGCAGACAATAATGTTTCGTTCATACTTACGCCATACATTACTTCACGGCCGCCGGCCAAGAAGTAAATGGGGGGAGCCGTAAACAAGGAACTTCATGGTCTTCATGTCTTCCTTTCGTGACATAAATACATACATTTACGATCATGTTTGAGAAAAAAGTGTCAAAATCGTCTACTAAGTACTTTATTATAGTAGGTATTAGAAACATATTTTTTTAATGTAACCTTATATTATGTTATGTATCAATATGTATGAACCTAATACCTATATATGAAATAATATGTAGGGTGGTAGGTATTATTAATAGCGTTGTATGATTAGTTCGGCGAGTGAGTTAAGGGTAATTTTTTAGATGGGGGTTATTTTAAAAGGGGGGGGGGGGGTGTTTAGTTACAAAAGCTACAGGTAGGTACGAGTACCTTAAAAAGTTTCTAGTAGGTTCTTAAAAAGTAGGTAATACCTACCAATTATCTATTATTTGTCAGTTATTGAACTTCTGCACTGTTGACACAATATGTTTGTAGTTTGACACTACCGCGCGCCATTGACTGCTTAAATTCTGTGTTTTCAAATTACTTTAATATCTGGACTTCTGGAGAAAGGTGAAAGCTACTAATGAGTAACTCCATATAAAACGGACAGGACATTTTTCTATTAAAATAATCAGACTTTTATGGTTCCATCTCCACGGGCCTAAGACCTCATCACCTCGTGCTTCCAAAGGGTTCTCGCTTTTCACGTGTGACGGCGCGGCGGAGGTCTCGCTGCTCTCGTTCGATGAACTTTCCACCCGCGGCTGCGCCCGCGCGCCGCGCGCTCCATCGCATCGCCAGTCTCGGACAGTCTCCACCCAACCGCTTGCGTTAGTGCACGTCAGTCGCCAGCATTTCCGGTTTTCGCGCTTTTCTATTCAAACCTAGTGAGTGCCTGAAGCTATTCAGTGAAGTGAAATTTGCTTGTACCGTGTTGTTGATTGAAATATGTCGAAGCTTCTTATTGGATAACGTATGTGCTGATTCGACGGGAGCTTAATGTAAGTTCTCAAGCTTTGTTCAATTTAAATGAAGTATGTGAGCTTTTGCGACGTATAGTTAACGGAATGATTGTTAATGAACTGTTAATTAAAATGTACTTACTAGAGATTTCTGTAGGTTCCGTAGCTATTGTTTCACTCGTTTCAATAAAATCCAACAAAACTAATAAGATTATACCTATTAGATAGCTAAAAATGTCAATTATTAGATAGTGCTAATTTAAATGGTTTAAAAATAGGTATTTTTATTTTCATTTATAGCCGGCCATTTGTGTCGTTTGCACGCAAAAGGATATTAGCATTATGAGATGATGAATCAATGAGATGAATTCAGGATCACCGACTATGTAATTCCTTTTGCCTCAGGAAACCCCTCTGGACTTTACCTAATATTTAAATTCCATCCCTACTAAAAAAGCTTTACTACGGGTTAACTAACCATCCGAGGTTAGGCAACAGGCTAACCTCGGATGGGACAAATGGCGCTTAGCAAGTTGAGTTAGGCACCTATGTACTTTGGTGTCAGTACCTAATTTAGTTAAATACCAGCATCACAAGTCAGGTCATTAAACAATACAATACTTTCACTGGGTGAGGTGCCTAGGTACCTCCTATTTTAATAGCGAAGTGCTCACACGAACGAACGTAGGTATTAGTATTTTAATAACGTTATCAATTTTTCAGACCGAAAGTGCTCTTTTGTGTGAGTGTTATTGGAGCGAACATAAGTATTAGAATTAATATAACTTTCATTAAAGTGGTAAGTAGTTAAGGTTGCCTGGTAGAGAATGCTCTTTGGTAGATATTAAGTCCACCTTTTGTTACGGTAACTTTTTTATGAAAACACTTGTTTATACTTTCACGATTTTCGCACATCTTAAATTTACTCAAACGGGACCAAATCGCTTAAAACAGATGAACTGACAGGGGCAATGTCCTTTTAGTAAAATAAACAGTTTTTATTTTCTGCAATCAAAAATTAATACGAACGATGCGACATTAATAAGAATTATACACACGCTGATAATTAATACCTAGTATAAAACAAATTATTTTATACTAGGTCATATTAAAGGATGACTCACACTAGCACGGGACGGGACGGGACGGGACGGGGCGGGACGGGACGGGGCTTCCGATCTTTCTAAGCTGTCACCGATTACCCACCGACACGGGACGGGCCTATCCGAGGTGTCCGGGCTATCCGGGCTAGACGATTTTTTCAAATGTCACTTTTGTCAAGCCTCGCGCTCTTGCGCGCGCATCGATGTTATGCAGGTTTGCTAGCTGTCATCGACTTTAAATGTCAATGTTTTTTGCTTCACCGTTTTAATAATATTTAATCTTAGCGATTGCTATTAAACTATTAATACATAATAATACATTATATTTTTATGTTCCTGCATCGTGTGTAATAGTAATATGCGTCGGAATATACTTGTGGAGTTTGTCTTATGTACATTATCGCTCGGCGCTTCATTCCAAGAAAAATAGTCAGTCTGTTTGCTGCTTCAGGTAAAATATAGATATTAGGTATCATCATAAGCAATATTTAAATACAAAACACTATATAATTATTAATTATGTGGGTTTGTTGTGTAGTGTATTCTACTGCAACATCATAGATACATACAAAACTATACTGAGCCGATTAGCTTTTGTGACGAGGGTGAAATGATGACGAGGATACATTTGATGAGTATTTGTGATGAGGGTACATTATTGGCGAGACGAGAAAGTAAGGGATTGACTGACGAGGTGGTTGCTGGGGCGAGGCAACCCTTGTTTCCGCCACGGCACCTTATCTAGTGCTTTTTTCGAACATTTACGTCCAGGCGCGGCCTGCGGGGCGGGGCCTCCGGGGCCAGGAGGTTTTTTTTTCCACTAGGAGTGGAATTAACCCTACAAAATCCATTATTATCCGCTGCGTCCGCGCCCTGCTAGAGGTGGTTAAATGATTACTTAGATACTTTACGTCTTTTATTTGGGAATGAAATGAGACTGACTTTCTGAGCATGTTTGTGAAATATTTATTTAGGTACCTACTTACAACTGACTTTAAAAGTGGAGGAAGGATTAATGCTTCGTCTACCATGCCCGGTAATTCGCGGGCTATCATGTACTTTGATACATAATAAATAAGTACCTCCTTCCCTCACCCTGCCTACATTAGAACCCGCGAATTAAGGGGCTTGGTAACGAAGTGTTACAATTTTTCTGACGAGGGAGTAGCAAGAGCGTACCTAAGCAATATTTCCCGAAAGTATAATTTTAAAGATAATTAATTATTAAAAAAAAGTATTATTCGCAGGTTTTTGACTACTGAAGATTCGTTCAAAACCAGCTCCCTCTATTTTAGGATGGAGAGCTCGGGCATTTTGGTATCGTCAAAAAAGATATTTGGTCATTGTAATCAATACAAGTAAACGAAGATAGTTAATGTCACAGTTCGACTAGGATACGTGGAAGTTTAAGAGGCTATGGCTCTTTCCATATTGTATTGAAGATTTGGACGGCAAACACTTTTTTGCAAGTGCTTCTTAAAAAAGGTTTGGTATGGTTATATCTCTTCTATGGACATCGCAATTTTTACGCGGCACCCTTACAGGCGGGTAACACCTTAATGTTCAGGCAATAAAGTCCTGTATACATATTTCTGGCACTATGGCTGTATTCATATCTTAGTAGTTGACTGTACAATTAATAGAACAATATATTATTTTTGGTTTGTGTCTAAGAATTCATTGTCAATGTTTATGATCGTGTACCAAAGACATGTTTCTGTTTGACTGGTAGAGAGTGCCTCTAGATATTAAGTCCGTCATTTGCACTTTTTGAAATTAAGTACACATAATTATGGGTTGATAAATCCGATTAATCCGAACAATTCCTCGGAACCCCCTTACCGAGATTCGAACCCAGGACCAAAAAAATCTATCTATCCGACCCCTAGACCCGTTATAGTTAGGGCTGCCCTAGTACTTACTAGTAAGGCACTACCTATTGGTGGTACCGTAGAACGCTTAGTGACACCCCGCTGCCTCTACATCATCGCAATCAGAGGATACGGACATCGATACATTCCCATACATTTGTTTAGAGAATCAAAATGTACCTATAGGATACCTCCCGTTGACCTATAATCATGAATTTAGTCGGGTCATTCTGTCACAAAGGTTTTTCAGTTGAAATATGAATAGGCAGCGATTTAACCTTTTTTTTATTATTGTTTTTTAATTTCATATACCATGGACAATAAGGGACTCCAAGCTACAGTTCTGCATCAAGAACTTGGCATGCGGCAACCTGAAGGATTGTATCTGAAGATTTTGTACCTATACTCTTGTTAAATACGTATTCAACCTTTTTACTAAGAATTTTTAGCACCTAAGTCTTAGAAGTATTTATTCCTACCAATAAATTGAAATTAGCTGTTGTTTGATTTCCAAATGCAAGTGATGTATAGGTACCGGAAAACTCAGGTTACTTGAAATGGTGCGTTCATCGATTTTTAATCCAACAACTAGTAATTTCTCGTGCAATAGCATGAGCATTAGAAATATAATAGTATGATGAATCCATGAAGCTATTCATTAATTAATCATGTTTTTCTGTTAAAATTATAAAACTCTAAAACCTGTGCTCAAAAATCCGGTTCTTTTATACATTATATACCTAAGTGAATTGTTGACCACAAAAGTCAAAGTAGTCCTAGTTTACGGTACCTATAAAAATACGACTATTTCACCTATCCCTACATTTCGTGCCTCACACGCCATGACTTCATATCAAATATACGTTTAGCTATGATTATTTTGTTACTTGGTGATGGTGGCACTTTATAATGTCATGATCCCCGGCTGGACCACCTCGTCTTTAATGAAAATAGACGCATCAGAATGTATCTATAGTATATATATATATATATATATATATATTTCTACGACCATTTGTAAGAAATTTATTATCTTTCTTACCACATATACTTCTTACACTTCACATATACATCAGTTCTACATTATACATGTTAAATTGATGTAAAGTTATTTGATTGCATTTATGTGTAAATAGTATGTGTGGTATGAAATAAATTATAGTAGTTTTCTTCAAGACTCAAGACTTCTTTACAACAAGGTTTACAAGGACCCCAAGGCATGTAGATTTGTTACAGATGGTCAAAGAATTATGTAGATACTTGTATACTTTATATACATTCTGATGCTTCTATTTTCATTAATAGCGAGGTGGTTCTGCCGGGAGCTTGACGTACTTTATTATCTATTTACCGTGGCAGCGAAAAGGTTAACCCTTTAAACGCCAAAAACCTAAAAATGGCGTGTGCTGTCGTGCCTACAGAACTAATATGTAATAGCGTTACCGCGCAATCATACCTCTATGGTCTTGCCTACCACGCCAGCAACATCTTTAGGTGTTATGGCGTTTTCTGTCAAAATTAGTTCGCACGCTGTAAATATTATGTTACTTCAATAGAAGCTTTACGTACTTCCATACCTTGAAGAACATTTTATGAATTCGTCATATTTTGCGATCAAAGTGATGTGATCAAACTATACCGCAAAATGTCAAAAAGTTCCTTACCTACATTAAGGCAAAATAACTGCTATCAGGCAAGCATGTACGAGTAGGTATTCTTTTGTGCATAAATGTAATTTTCTATTAGAAATAAATAAATCTGATGAAACACCACACTTTTTGTATTATTACAAGGGCGCATGTCGAATCGCACCATACTTCGAAATACCTAATTGCGACTATAGTGAACGCTTATATGTATATGTTGCTATTTTTTGCTCGCGACTACGTTTCCGTAGAAGTTGAACAAAAACTGCCCTATGTCCTTTTCTAGGAGTAAAACAATCCCCATACCTACTAATTCCATCTTGATCCGTTCAGCGATATTAGCGTGTAGAGGTAACAGACAGACAGAGAGTTACTTTAGCATTTATTATATTAGTATGGAGTACAGTCAGTACTTGTACTATTATTTATTCTGTGGTACAGTGGCAGTACACAAATGGCACGATAGCTTTTATACTTACATATACATATACAGTTAAAGCGGTTTTTGGCATGTATGAAATTACAAAAAACTTATTTCTTCCTACCTAAGCGATTTAAAAAAACGTAATTATTAATAGTATGTACCATGTGCAAATACCAGCACTTGATTTTAAAAACCTGTGCTCATTATATCTATTATTAGTTATTTTTTTATAACAGCAATACCACGTGCTTGATTAACCCGACTAAATAAAATATTATCTTTACGCCCGTATTTCACACAACAATTTATGACATTTAGCAATATACCTCTTTTTGATGTATATTCTGAGACACTCGAGCCGTATGTAGTGACAAAAGTTCCAATCAGTAGCAGAATAGTAAATAATGAAGACTGTTAACCGTAATATTTAAGACGTTCTGCGGGAAACCGTTAATACCAGTATACGTATAAATTATTTTGTATGTTTTGTTTGTATTTGTTAATACATAATCCAATATTGTATAATACTCTGATAAACCAACCGGCCGTACAGATCTTGAGTTTATTTTCTACTTTAATATCACCTTGATATTTTGTATGGTGACTTAGCCTCACACTGTGTAGCATAGGCGTATAATTATATACAATAAATATTTTTAACACTTCCTGACTTTCTCTAAACGGGTGCTGGCTGTGCTGCGAAGGTGACATCACCCTATCCGATGTTTACTGCCTGAAGCAGTCGAAACATGTCACGCCAATTGTGATTAAAATACGAGAGATTCAACCGTTTTTTTTCCATATTCATGTCAGTATGGGTCACGGAAGATTAAATTGTACTATGTAAATGCGTGAAAATTTGTCAGTGAATCAAATATAAGAATCATTTGGTATTACAAGTTGTAAATATATTATTGCATTCAATTAGATCACGTTGCCTTGGATATCGTAGGTAAAAGTTATTTATAATATTTTACATACGATCAAAATCAACTCTTTCTTAAGAATAATTTATCTATAGCATTTCCATGCTGTAAATATATTTTAGTTAAATTGATTTATAACGCTTTAAATAATTTCATTCCGGCAATGGCGGCAATCATCACGAGAAAGGCGACTTTATTTAGAAATTGACAGTCTTTGTAAGTAACTCCTCCTTGTCCCAAGTAATATAAACCGACTAAGCAGAAAGCAGCTGCGCCCTCATATTTCACATACAAGTTTATGACATTTGGTAACTTACTTATTTTAGCTTATTGTTTCCGTGCTCTCCGATCCGATCAAATTTCATACCAAAAAAGCGTGGCCGGCGCTGGACGGGGCCTTCCGATGCTTCCGATCTGTCAGAGTTTTGGGCTCTGTGAACACGTGACGCCTTCCATACTAAAAAAAGCCCCGTCCCGTCCCGTCCCGTCCCGTCCCGTCCTAGTGTGAGTCATCCTTAAATAATCTAGTCTAAGTAGGTATTTAGACTAGATTTTAAAATACCTAGTATAAAATAATAGGCTAGACGACTAAAAAAATCTATTTAGTCCGTCTTTTAGATTATTAAAAAATATTGTACACGTATTTTTTCTTTTGTTCGTCAAATCAAAAATGTCGAAAATACAGTGCATTAAAATTTGGCGTAACGTCACTATTACCACAGCGTAGGGATGTATTCCATACAGTGAGGTAACTTCATACACGGCCAGCGGCTCGGCTCGGTGGTCGTGCTGAGGCTCAGGGTTGTCAAAAACTATGCGAAAGATATTACAGTCTGATTGGCAAACTAATTTCCATTTTACACCCCTTAAAATAGACCGCCGAATTTTCATAGAAATTCGGCGGCATTTCCTCCCCGCCTCCTTCCCCGCGCGCCCCCCATCGATGACCCAGAAATCGGCGGAGTTAACCCACTGATAGAATACATCCTTACGCTGTATTACGTAGAACTATTACCTAGTAGTAACGTCACAAGCCCCCACCCCGGAACTTTGACGCAGCAGACTGATATAAAAAAAAACTTAGTTTAGTGGACACGTAGGTAAATGCACTAGTAATGTTTCCTGGTAAATATTACTGTATTTAGTTAAATCGTTAAATCTATAGATACTTTAGAATAATAACAAAATCTAACATCGGTCATAAAATATATGTTAAATGTGAATGCTATACGCGGTTTATTACCTATAAGGAAATTAAGTCTTGCAGACCCTACTATACTATTATATAACTATTTACCAGCAAAGGTAAACATTAGGACCTAGAGTCGGGCTTTATAAAGCTCTAATTTTTTTCATAAAACGGGACGGCGATATTGAACTGTTAGTTTTTATATGTAGAATTAAATCAACAAACTACGAGACGACTATCTGTTAGCTTAAATTTCCTTTAATAGAGTATAACCATTAACCACAGAAGAAGTAATAGTACTAAAGTACAGAAGCTTCTCTTTCCTACAATTGACGTTTAGCTTGTCAAGCATGCGAATATCAAGATGACATTTAACATTAGGGTTGTCACCATGCTGTCAGGTGCGTATGGTCGTACAACAATTTGTATAAACCAGGTATAAATAGGAACAAAATATGTAGCGGGACATTATTTGTATTATGAGAACACGTTTGACGTTTAAAATAACACTTTTAAAGTTTGAAAGTTAATTTTCTAGGAAGACAACGTGGTTTGACTTTATTGGTTATTTATTAGTATATTAATTTGTCTAAGTATATATATAGTATGCGTGATGTATTTGTATAGTATGCGTTGTTTAAAATTTAAATATATCTGATCGCACCCGTGAGATGAACGTCCTGTCGTACCCGTCTGATGGACGTTGCGCGAACCCTGACAATTTATGCCACCTTAAGGTGGTAGATTTTGTGTCAACGTAAAACGCGGAGTGACAGCCCTGGTATAACTCGGAAGCTGTAAACAATTAATTATCTTAAATGATACGGTAAAAATACTATGAGTGTCGTAGGTACCTCTTAAATTCCATAACACATTTCAGTTTTATCACAACAAAAATAAAATAGTTGCACCATATATACCTAATTACACTAATGACGTAATGCCTTCTAAATCTTCTAATGATGATCCAATAAAATGTAAAACCCCTCTTCTGCTTGAATCTTCTAGAATTGTATCAGTATCAAATAGGTATAGAATTCTTCACTTCAAATCAGTGCGAGACATACCTAATTCGTAGTTTTGTACAATTTCAACAGCAACTATGGGCAGTTTGGCTTCTACGTTTTACCAAACAGGTGCCAGGTGCCAAATTCCGGATGGAATATCGATCGAACGACGATTCATCGACCGGTTCTGCTCTGCTGATGAAAATAGTGCCAACAAGACTGAATAGGCACTAAAACAACTGGTTGTTAACCAGTTTGTCATTTTGTACACTCATTTTGTTATTTAAGTTTTCGTTTAATTTTTTTTTGGGTTAAAACTGTTGCACTGCGTCACATCAACATCATTGCAACATTTTATTTATAAATTTGTATGAGAACGATCGTTATACAGCCTGTATTTTTAATATTACGTCAGACCGTAACCAAACGTATGTTTTAGTACTATGAGCCGATATTACAAGGTAATGATTAATGCGTAATGATAGATATAGATATACCATAGATAGGTAGAGTCAAACCACTTTAGCTTTTCCAAGCAAATAAACTGTCAAACTTTAAAGTTTTATTTTACACCACTTCTATGAAATTAGGATGTTTACTTTTCAGTATGTGCTATCGAAATTTAGGAAACTCAGCATAGTCGGACTGTAGATTTATTTACTTCGAAGTTACACGTATGATATGATACATTAGAATAAATCGATATAAGTATACATAAATTACGGCCTCCTAGCCTAGTTGGTAGTGAGTCACTACCAACTACTACTAGTGACCCTGCCTACGAAGCAGGAGGTCCCGGGTTCGAATCCTGGTCAGGGCATTTATTTGTGTGTTTATCACGAATATTTGTTCCTGAGTTATGGATGTTTTCTATGTATTTAAGTATTTATATGTATCTATCTATTATATATAT
The DNA here is from genome assembly GCA_949128165.1 of Lathronympha strigana. Taxonomy (NCBI): domain Eukaryota; kingdom Metazoa; phylum Arthropoda; class Insecta; order Lepidoptera; family Tortricidae; genus Lathronympha; species Lathronympha strigana. The sequence goes on along the minus strand of OX421918.1, from coordinate 14,829,769 downwards.
CGTCGCCTAGTACCCACAACACAAGCCTTAGAGCTTACCGTGGGATTAGGTCGATTTGTGTAAGATTGTCCCATAATATTTATTTATTTATTTACTGTGTGGGATTGTGTTCAATTCACAATCGGAAAGCGATTAAAATGAGCGCTTGGCCAATTTATAAGTAGCTAGTTCTTTAATCTATCGCAGAACAGGCTAACATACCTTAGTAGGTTCTTACCTACATGGGCATTTTCACAAATAAGTGCACCCTTTTAATGAAAATGGGTCCTCAATTTTCCATACAACATTTTTTTGTCAGTTTTGTAACGGCCCATACGAAATGTATGAAAAAATGCGTTACAAAGCTGACAAAAAAAAACGGGACACTCTTTTTCTTTTTTTAAATCAATAGTACTCGTGATTCTGGTTATAAAAAACCCAAAACTTCCTATATTTTCAAAAAAAACGAAAATGGTACCCTATTTCTGAAAATGCCCACATACACCATAACATAACTTTCAAAATTCCTATAAATTTGGCGCTTCACTTATGTTTTCGGGGTCATTGTCGAATTTTATTTAGCTAAGCATAATAGCGATATCTACAATTAAAATTTAACACAAACATGCATTTCCATAAACAATTCCATACCTTAGGCCGGCATTACAATGGTAAGTTTTACAATTCCATTTTCAAAATTCTTTGCTTTGAGATATCGCTATCATGAGCAGGGCAGCGTTTTATCTCCTTGTTCTCACTATAAGTACTTTTAGCTTAGGTAGTAGCAAAGGACGGATACTCTTATCCCGCGATAAACATGGCATCGCAGTGCCTCCTGTGTTTACCCGATTAGAATGCAAAAAGCGTCATTACGCGGACTCTGTTGACGCCGGGAGCATAGCAAAGAGATAAAAGTAAGCTAGTTCAAAGAAGTAGACTCGGCTCGGGACTCGGCACGCTCAGGATCGCAACAATCACAATCATAATATATTCATGTAGATTTGTAGATGGGTGAATCAACTAATTCTTGTTGATATTCTGTCCCGTCATCAGGGACCGGAAAACCCCTCTTTAGGCTTAAGCCTATCGAGTTGGTTACCTAATCATATCTGTTACCCAATGATACTGTAACAGCAACATTCAGTAACCAAATACAAACGGTAAGCGAAATGTTGCTGTAACAGTAACCATAACCCGGTTAACTGCAAAACCCAATCCCGATAGGGTTTTTGTTTGGGGTTTTCTTTAGGTTACTGTTAACCTTATTATAACAAACGATTATACTCTTTACGTGTAAGTAAATTAGATTCAATATCTAATAACAGTAGAGGCTGGCATCGGCAAAGACAATTCCGTGTCAACAGTGAACGATAGAAATGTCGTAAAGGACATATAAAAACCTCGTACTTAGGACATTTGTATCTTGCACTGTTTTTTGGGTCCAACAGGTAGAATAACCCAGGTTTGTTTCATAGTTGTCACTTCAATCAATTTTGAACTATAAGCCGTTACACTAGAGTTGTATTAATAATAACAAGCGGTTTCTACGTCTTACACTTTCAAATTAAAGCGAAGACGGCAACGCGACGGCACGTGTTAATAATTTCTTATTTTTCTTCAAATACACAACAACCCGTTAGATTGAACTAGCTTATTTCATCAAATAAAATGTCATACCTTACAACTTCAATTCACGTTATAATAAATAAAAATACTTCTATTAATTACGTGAATTTCTTAAGCTTTCGAAAATTAAAAGTGTGGTACTAAACAAAATTGCAATTAATGAAACTGCAACATCATTACGTTTGCTTGCATGTTGTGATTTAAAGTTATTCGTAGTGTTTATTTTGACGGATTTAACTTGTTCAACGAATTTAGTGAATATCTCTTACGAGTCTTACGACTAACGTCGGTAGGTGATATTTTGTTAAGTTATTTAATCAAAACATTCAAAACCATTGTAGTAGGAACGAATAGGAATAAATCGTCTAATACCGCACGTGCAATGATAATTAAACAACTTAGGTAGCCAAGTTTACAAGTCGGGCTCGCGTGTAATTTAGATCCGAGTATCCGTGGTACTCGTAGAAACAGATCTTAAATACACGCGGACCTAACCCATCCTTATCCGTTACCATAACGTTTTAGGGCATTTTCAAAAATAGGGTACCATTTTCATTTCTTTTTGAATATAGGAAGTTTTGGGTTTTTTGTAACCAGAATCACGAGTACTATTGGAAACAAGAAAAATAGTGTCCCGTTTTTTTTGTCAGCTTTGTAACGCATTTTTTTCATACATTTCGTATCGGCCGTTACAAACCTGACAAAAAATTTTTTTTATGGATAATTGAGGACCCATTTTCATTAAAAGGATGCACTTTTTTCTGAAAATGCCCTTTAACGCAATTCAGTTAAGGTTCAGGTTCAGGTAAGGAACCTGTATTGAGTTGTATGGCAGCGACTCAGTTTAGGCCCTAAACTGAATCACGTTAAGACGTCATGGTAAGGCCCCTTGGCGTGTAAAGTAACAGTGCATGATAATTAAAATAAAAAGTAGGGATACAAACAAAAAATTAGACATACTCGTAGTACATATTATGATCAATGTGAACAACAATCAAAATACAAAATATTCAGCAAAAACAATTCTACAACGATAGTAAAAAATAATATCACACTTTTGTCTTAAATCTTCATAATAGGTAGGTCTTCCCATCACGGAACAATTGTGTTCCGGACCTTTGGGAGGCGTACGCGGAGCCGAAGCCAACACGCTGAGCCCTTTCGACAATTTAATGAAATGTAAGGGGTACACCGAGCGAATGATGCACCTGCCCGAGTTATGGGATGCAGAGGCAGCACCGCCAGGGTGTATAGACTATTGAGATTTAATGGAAACTAAAATATACTAGTCTATTAGGTGAAGGTGGTTGACTAAATACTGTATTATAGAGAATAAAATCAGACGTCTGCCTAACAAAATGGTAATAAATTTAATTTACGGCAAACGGTGACTCGCCCACATAAGATGGGCCCCCACAAAAAGCGACATCTAAGAGAGCTCGAGAGCAACACCAGTATGAGGGCTGGGGGTAGAGAGGTGTCACTAAACTTTGAACATATAGCCAACTCGCCACTTAAGTTTCCACTAGGGCTCGCGGTCGTGTCCGTGATTCGTGAACCCGTAGCCGTACGCCCGTGTTCGTGATTCACTGCTACGGTTTTCTGGTCCGTTCCGCACGTGACGTTCGGCTACGTGAAATTAGGGTACGTGAATCCGTGTAGATGCGTGTAGGCGTGATCACGGCTTCACGTTCTTTAAGAACACGCCCGTTCGGTCCGCCCGCGACCTTGAGTGAAGATACGATGCGGTCTCTAAGAGCTACGAATAAAAATGTATCGTGTGTTTTTTATTCATAGCTCTAATTCCGTTTCATTACTTTTGAATTAAAATTTATTTCTAATAGTAAGGCCTTTTAAATATTAAGTAAGTAATAAATGAAAAGAACCAAATAATAAATACATTGAATAGCTACTTTAATAAACGGGTTGCTAAAATAACCCAACTTCTCTTCATTGTTAAATAGTAACACTAATCATACATTAACAATAACAAACAAAAAATAACGAGACATCAACAAAAATAACTTTAAATTCACAGCTGAATTATAAATTGAAGATTTGTGATGTCAGGAGTAACTAATGACAATGAATGCGAAAGCAAAATTCTAAACTCCAGATTAAATAAAAAAATACCACGAATTTGTGAAACAAAACATCGCGGTCACTTCTTTCAACTTCACGAACAAAGGGTAAAGCCCAAAGCTACTTATGCATATTGTTTGTTTCATTGTAATAAGTCGCTTGCAAATCTTATTATCTTTGTCTGCACGTGCAACTGCACTTTTTATCTACAAAAAAACCCCGGTAGGTTGGCTTAGCTTGTTAGTCATACAATAAAACACTCTAATAATAGTACCTATGCCATTATTACCTTCAATCTAGAAATAAATAGTACTCTTTAATGTGCCGAAATAGTCCAGAAGGCCTAGTATAAAAGTTGTACGACATTAACTCCTCGACCGCGTTAGCGTATCGAGGGGTCAAAATATGAAAGTTGCCGGATGATTTAAATAAACGACAAACATAATTTGAACTCTCGATACGCTAACGCGATCGAGAAGTAAGTGTCGTACAACTTTTATACTAGGCCTTCTGCAGCGCTGGCTATATGAGCCCTGGCTATAGGAGCCCTAAGCTTAACGAATATTCATGTTAATTCTTTTTCGCCTATGAATACTTGGTTAACATGTAAATCTGACATTTTGTTTTGTGTCACAGATATAATTTGCTTTTTGAGTAATTAGATAATTTGTGGTAAATATTTTCATTTTGGATTGTTTTGAAGAAAAGAATATTCGAGACTAAACGCATAACTGTGTTGTATTTAGAATAGTATTTTTGGTGTGGAAACGTTGTTTGTGTCACTTCCGTCCTCTGTAATCCTATGCAATGTCATAGTATTCCAAATCACTCAAATAGTACATTGTGATACACGTGTGCTATGATATGATAAAAGCGAGTGCGCAATAAGGAAGCCGATGTGTACACCATGCACACACGTTTCATACGACATTTTTCAACACACTTGTAAGTAAAAATCAAAATTTTATTCGTGTTTATTAACTTTTGTTAAATACGTTAACTGAATTGTCAGAATTACGTCAGAATTATAAATGGCATATGAGTTTGACTGACCTTTATAGACTACATGAAGCTTCTTGCGATGCCTTTTCGACGTCGGTTGATGACAATACTTTATATTTTCAACCAATTGATCCAGTTAAGGCCCAAACATCGCAAATAAGTAGGTATATTTATCACTACATCAACTAGATTTTCATGGTAACACTCGCGTTTTGCGGTTCCAGAGATTTCATCCACATATTGTTATAGTTTTACTTCTAATTCTCTTTTTGTTGCATTTTATCATAATAATTAAGCGAGAAGACGGTCACAAATGTTTTATGTAAACAATTTACCGCGGCGCGCCATTGGAGCGCATTTTTTTCGAATCGCGTTACGCGCGCATATTTGAAGGAAAGGCCCGCCAAACAGCCAAAATAAAAAATGTTGTAATTTATGTTTATGCACTAATTATTGTAAATAATGAATAATTTAATAAAATTGTACATATATCAAATAATTCTGAAAGTTTTAATCCATGTATTCAACTAAATACGGAGATATTGCTTTTTAGCGCATAAGCTATTATGCGACTAAAAATAGTGTAAGTACTTGTTTGAAAAAAAACCTTTTTAATCCGACATAATTTGAATGTATTGTTTGCGTACGTAACTTAGTCTTGTAGGGTACAAACTGAATTTGATGGGTTTATCTCATTACCACACTAGTTCAATAATTATAATGAGAAAGTACGCGTGTTTAATATCTTGGATTATGAGCCTAAAAGTGGTACGATAAGAACCTCGTTACGAGCAAGTGTGTTGAAAAGATTATTCGAGTTAAAAAGAATACCTAAATTACCACTAAATACCTAACATGACACAAATTATTGTTATTAGGACTGAGAAATGGTTTAGAAACTATATGTTAAATAAGCAACATGAATATTCTTAAAAACTTGAAAAGTTATCGCTGTGACTAAAAGTCCGAAACTGATAAGAACTGCAGCTGTGTACTTTTTTTTCTGTGGCCCCGTACATGTTTTTGTTGAATTTGTTTACCTGTATTACCTTTATCATACCTACCGATGATTTGCAGAATTTTACCCTTTTGTTTCTTAGGATTAGGGTTGCCTTCTTTATATTTAGGCTTCGTTATATTATTTGATAGTACAAAGGTTTTACTAGTACGTTTCATTCATTACATTAATACTTAACAGAAAAAAAGTCTCTTGATTTAATAATAACAACCAGTAGCACAGTGTTGCTTAAGTTCATAATTATAATGATACGTACTAGGGAGTTTTACACCTTATATTTATATAAGTGCAATTCAACGGGCAGGTCGCTAGTTTTGACGAAAATCAATAGCTGGTTATACATAAAACAGAATATCCCCATAAATTACTTAGATATAACTATTATATTCATGCAAAAAATAAAATCTAAGTTTAATTCACAAGTAAATGTTTGTCCGTTCGTCCCGTATTCAATATACTACGTGGTAACTCAATTCAATAATACCTTAGTCCTTATTTATATTTCTCCCGGGCGTGTCGAACCTACGAGACGTGCGATAAGTAAGTTCCCAATGGAACCGAGCCCGAAGCTCTGCGCACGAACGCAGGTACGGGCTACGTATCATGGCGTGTCACGGCGTGTCACGTGAATCCGTACGCGAACGCAGGTACGAGGTACGTACCTTGGCGTGTTCGTGAAATTCGTGATCTTAGTACCGCCGGGCTTAAGAACACGTAGCTACGGATCGGTGTACATCACGGATATCAGGAGCCCTAGTTTCCACATCTAGTAGGTAGGTAATTATTAGGATTAGCTTTTGGAGCCGACGTGCTCATATTAACAAAGGCTCGTTTATAAAACAAAAAAATGGCCTTGCACGTGCAGACTACGGATAGGTATGAGTTGTTGGTAAGGGTATCGTTATAAAAATTATGGCAATTTAAAATGATAATATTGAAAGCAGCTCTAGAAATTCCTGCTTCAAAAACTTTACTTGCATTGTTTTTACTAATTACTCTCATGAGACAATGACATTTAAGTGCACAAAGATGAATACCGACCGAGTGCAGGCTTATTGTTATTGCCCTTATCGGTTCCACATAAACAATGAATCTCGGCAATGTCTAAGCCGCGATGCGTTATATTATCTTGGTCTGGTATTTTACATTAATATTCTTACAATTTACGTAATCCAGTCAAATTATTATTACACATATTTTGAGTTGATACTTTGTATCCCGATACCTATACCTACTAATTGGTGTCACGGTAAACACTTCCGCTTTTCTATGTTTTCTGTGTGTATGTACACGAATGCATAGAATGAGCAGAAATCTAGATCCTGGATGGCTTTATGGATCTAGGGTGCCATGAAACATTGCTATTAAAGTAATATAAATAGTTAAATACAGTATAAGAGGGCAAGCGTACTGTTGGCTAAAAAGCTATCTCAATGGGCAGCGACAATGTGTAGAAGTTACAAAAATAGTTAAAAACCTTAACAAAACGTATAATTCGCCGTTCATCATTAACACATGCGGCGTGCCATCGGGTAGTATACTAGGGCCGTATTTGTTTTTACTTTACATCACCGATTTACCTGGCGCCACACAAAATGACACTATACTATTTGCAGATGACACAACCATAGTAATTAAAGAAAATACAGATGGTTCTCTAAGAAATATTATTACATGTACCTACATTAACAAATGTAACAAATTGGTTAGAAAATAATAATCTCAAAGTTAACTTAACCAAAACACAACTGGTTTAATTTCAAACTTATAATAGCAAAACCAATTAGATTATCTGCCGATTTTAATGGCGTAAGTACAACTTAATGAAACGGAAAGTGCAGTTTTTCTAGGAATTAAGAATGATAAGTTTTGTAATTGGAAAGCCCATATTAATACCCTTTGTAATAAGCTACATCGATTTAATTATATTTTGTATCGTCTGCGAGCAACCGTCTCTGAGGCGGCAGCAACGGCAGCCTATAACGGTTATGTATCGTCGCAAATCTGTTACGGAATAATAATATGGGGCAACTCATCAGATGCTGATAAGGTTTTCTTAGCCCAAAGAAAGTGTTTACGAGTAAGATCTTTGTGTGGAGCATATTACCTAGATAGTTGCAAGCCATTATTTAAAAAAGTATACTACCCTTGCCATCCTTATATGTATTTGTTATGTGTATATTCGTAAAACATAATATAGAATTGTTTAAAATGAAAGGAAGGGAAAAACGATATAAATACGATCTAAATACCGACACATCAGACATTAAAACTATTTCAAAAAATACGTGTGGCACTCGGGGACTGCCGCGGTAAAGCTATTGCATATCATTTTGTATCAACTTATGCAATTATAATTATTTATTTATTTTATTCATGCAGTATTTCTTTTTCTTTGATATTAATTCAAGTTACACTTTTTGAGCGTGGTGACCGATAAGAAAACAAATTTTTCTATTATTTAATAAATAAAAAGTTAATATTGTTTAAAATGTTTTTATTATTTTACAATACATGTGGGTTTTATTATCTTACAGTAGCTGTTGGTTATTCAGGAATATTTATCATTAAAACTATAGGTTTATGATAACTGAAATAAGAAACATAAGTTTGCGACTTAATATCCTCTAAATACCTAGAAAATACCGCGTCAATGGTGGTCCCATATTTTGTTGTAGACTCTTGTGGATCATTATTCATTTTCAAATTCAATGTTTTTGATAGAAAAGTTGTCAACATTATTTTACAATACATGTGGGTTTTATTATCTTACAGTAGCTGTTGGTTATTCAGGAATATTTATCATTGAAACTATAGGTTTATGATAACTGAAATAAGAAACATAAGTTTGCGACTAACATATTTGATTTTGGCGGGACTAAAATAATAGTGTTTATTTTGACGTTTGACATCGCCGTATCTCTGGTAATAAAAGCTACTGTCCTCAATATTTTGTATAGAATATGACACTTAGCGACATTCGTTTGGAGATATATCCTTTCCCCGATAAAGAACTTTGTAACAAAGTGAATAAAGTCGGTTTCGGTCCGTCGGAGGTCGGAGTGGGGAGCGTCAGGTTTTTTTTCGTTACGGAATTTCTGGATTCAGTCCCCGCGCTCAAGGCCCGCGATAGAAGCTATGCAATAGCTTAAAAAAAAATTCTAACTCTATGGCCATCAAATTATATTATAATTATTCTTCCTGTTACATATGAGAGTTCTTAAAGGAAATAAAATCAGTAGAAAACTCTTTTTCATTGTTAGATTTTGTATATAATTAGATATTGTTATTATAATTTTAGTATTATAAATTTACGAAAACGGGGCTTAATCGTGTATAAACTTTGAAAACAAACCTCCGACGTTTCAAGGGCGACATTGCCCCCGTGGTCCCGGAGAAAGACTGTAATTTTAGTAGTATTTCCGTGAATATACCTACTTAAAAAAGTTATACCCAGAGTATCTCGAGATGCGATATTGTAATGTAATAAAATAAATTATAGATGTTTAATTACTCATTTATTGTCGGTACATTTTCAAATTAATTTAAACACATTACAGAAGCGTCTTGCCACACACGATACCGGTTTTCTGCTCTGTTTGGAACATGCCATTAGGCCACGTGTAATTAAGACACGACTCGTGTACACGGAGCCACGTGTCAGCGTGTACTCTTGTAATCGGGAGCCCTAATCTCAAACTCGTACGATTATACAAATTTTGCTCATTACTACGATAATACGAGATACGAAAAAATAATATAATAATAAGTATCCAATATCAAAGTATGTCATAATCATTTGGAGCACCGCTTGCTGCACTTGCTTACAATTAACTCAAATACATACTTTTGTTTTGCCAATGGTAGCAAATAGCGGTCTCAAGTGAAAACACGTCAGACGTCAGCGTGCGTAGCCAAGATGCCAATCGCTCACGCTTAATAATGTATCGTAGCTACCTCTCTCTATCTCTCTTTCTTATTAGCGTGACAATGACAGTTGCATTTCATTAGCGAGTGAGCGTGAGCGGTTGGCATCTTGGCTACGCACCCAGGTAATAAAAGAAAGTAATTGCCGGCAAAATCGTATTAAGATTGGTAATAAACAAGACTTTTATTGTCGCATTATCACTCTTGACGCATATATGAGAAATTAAGGAAAGACAAAAACTATTCACCGTTTTATAATGTAAACAGTTTGAAATCACGATTTCCACTTGAAACTTATCTGCTATGAATAGCATTGTAGTGTCTTTTGTTAAACCCAATCGCTAATTACCTGCAGAAAATGAAATGCAGTAATACAAAAACCTGTAATATAAATTACAAATTTATTGTCTTAAGAATAAGGGTCAAATTGGAATAGGACGCATTTCACATAAAACCTTTTAGAAATGAAATATGATCTGACCACCTGGGGACAATTGTATAATTTATTTTGTAACTTAAAATATTAGCGGAACTCTCTTTCTAATAAAAGGGATTGAAAAGAGACTTCCGCTAATATTACAAGCTACAACTGATTATGCAATAGGCCTCCGGTAGCGTGTTTTGCAAGTCTTAGTTAGAGGGTGGTATTTATTATATTATTTTTGCTGTAGTTGAGTAGTGTATGAACTAAGCATGGATTAAAAATTCAAGAATCCAAATGCATTAAAAATCCAAAAAGTAGGCCAGTTGTCGATTGTAAGAAATATCGGGAATAGAATACAGTGTAGCTAACGTTGCCGGTACTTGGTAGCGTAGCGACTGAAGCTTGCACAATATCCTCAAATCGATAAGAAATCTGTTCCCACTTTTTTTAATATCTACCTACGTAAGTTGCAAAATTTAACACAAGCTACAATAATCAAATCAACTTTTAATTATGAAAAATAAACAGACACCTGGTTGACCACGCCTCGGTTCTTAATTTCAAAAGGTTATACGTTGAGTGCATGCTATAACAATTTGAACTTTATTGCCAAAGGAATACTGTTGTTATTAATAAAATATCTCTTGTTCTTTATGGTACTATTTCGTGCAGGTAATTAGCTGTTGGTTTTACAAAGGATAACAATGTCGAGATTTTAAAAAGTTTTAACTTTACCGACAGCCGTCACAAGATGTACTCACAAAATAGCACTATTTGCTGAATTTTATCGCTTCGTAATCTGAGACTAATAGTTATGTTTTGTTTTTAAATAATATCAGAATAATTGCGCTAAGTTACCCATGTATGATGATTATTTATGACTCTACCTATATTTGACTGATTAACTACAAGAAAAATAAATAAACTTGAGCATAGTAGAAACAAACGCTCACGCCGCTTTCATTTCTATGTATGATAATAAAAATGTTAGGCCTAAAATGTTAGGTTATAGTAAGGAAATAAAGAAACGATGCCACACTAAGAGCAAAACAAACCTGGTTCCACAGCGAGCGACAACGTCCTAACTCCTAGCCATGGTCATTCAATATTAAGTCTAATTCCTGGGCGTATAAAGATTACTTTCGTTTGAACTGTTCAAAACAGAATAAAACACTAACAGAATTCATTGGGGTTAGTTACTGGTTAGAGGTTAATTGGGGTTAACTGGACCGATAAGGTTTCCGAATGATTAAGGTTTCCGTATCATGAGTTAACCGAATTGGAGGTGTTTTGAAAACAACCTTTAAAATAACCTTATGAAAAACCCGGGTTATGGTAACCGGTTCCGGTCCCTGCCCGTCATCCAGGGGACAAATGACAGCACAGTTTGTTAGATTAGAAGAGACATTGTAGTATGTTGTACTAATATGAGTAGATGGCCCATCGTGGAACGGGAATATAACTAGCAAATTGAATAATGTTCTTTGAATTATAGTGCCACAAAACCGTGTTTTTAAAAGTGACCCTGGAGACCGTAACCATGGCAACTTGAGACAAGAAATAGTTGATTAACCCAGATACCAACTAAGCATTCCAACGAGTCCGTATAAAAGGCAGCCAAATAATCGGCAGCCCAATAATTCGTGTCCATTTTTTTGGTTGCGGATTATTGGGTTGCTGATTATTGTACTGCCAAAACTGTGGCTTCGGATTATTGGCCCGCTACCGAGCTTGTCCGACCCGATAAAAGGCAGCCCAATAATCGGCGACCCAATAATTGGCGACCACGATGTACATGGATTATTGGGCTGCCGATTATTGGCCTGCTTCGAGATTGCTCGACCCAAGAAAAGGCAACCCAATAATCGGCGACCCAATAATCCATGTACATCGTGGTCGCCAATTATTGGGGCGCCGATTATTGGGCTGCCTTTTCGCGGGATGCGAAAAAAGTCGGTTCTGGCTGTTAGGTCGCAGTTCTACCTAACACTCCTCCTCGCTTCGCTCGTCGTCGTACCTAAACCGACCTGCCTTAACATTCGATCTAAGGAGTCTGTATAAAAAGCAGCCAAATAATCGGCAGCCCAATAATTCGTGTCCATTTTTTTGGTTGCGGATTATTGGGTTGCTGATTATTGTACTGCTAAAACTGTGGCTTCGGATTATTGGCCCGCTACCGAGCTTGTCCGACCCGATAAAAGGCAGCCCAATAATCGGCGACCCAATAATTGGCGACCACGATGTACATGGATTATTGGGCTGCCGATTATTGGCCCGCTTCGAGATTGCTCGACCCAAGAAAAGGCAGCCCAATAATCGGCGACCCAATAATCCATGTACATCGTGGTCGCCAATTATTGGGTCGCCGATTATTGGGCTGCCTTTTCGCGGGATGCGGATTAGTGGCACCCCATTCCAACTACTCATAGATTTAACTTGATGTTAGCGTATTAGGTACCTATTTGTATGTGTAAAATATTGTAACTCGAGTCGAGGCGTCACAATGGTGGTTTTGATCGAATATACTACGAAGATTACGCTCTCACCGATCCGCCGAATATTGGCTAAATATATCTCAACATTTTGAAGAATTTAAATAACTATGTACTTATAACCAGTGCTTATATACGTCTTATAACATACTTAAATCGGTTTTGTAAAAATAGCAGCCTCCGCTAATATTAAAAATTCGATTTTCAAAAGCAGTATCAGTGTGTATTAAGAAGAGCTACGACAGCCTCACCTGAGCTGCTTTTCCTTTGGGTTTTAAGTTTTCGGCGGAATACAACGAAATTAAATACTTACCTACTGCATAAAGTCTTTTGAGTGTTCCAATTAATCATGTGTATCGTAAAGAATTTGTCAAATGTAATTTAGAATTGTACAAAAAAATTGCTGACGTACGGAGGCTTCCTGTGAGACCTCAGTATGAAAATGCACTATGTAATAAAGCATGTAAAACAGCTTTGGCACGAAAAAGTATTTTGGGAATGGCACCACAAATTTTTAACAAGATTCCAGACAGTTTGAAACAATTAAGTATTGGGAATTTTAAGAAAGCACTGAAATTTCTATTAATTAAAAAATGTTATTATAGCGTACAACAATTTTTAAATGACATTGACTTATAACTTCTCAATAATACTTGACATATGTTTTTATTACCGCTATAATTTATTATTATTATTATTTTTTACCTTTTGACCTTCCAAATGTATTATTGCTTGATTAGATTTAGTATTTCATAATAGTAGGACTATGTTTTTACCTTTAATTCGAAATTTCTTTATTATTTTGCATGGATAATTATGTTTTATGTCAGTTAAGAAATTCTACATAACTGTTAGTTAAGGCATGCTGCACCATATTTCGTACGCCTACTGGCAAAACATAGTGTTTCGCATTGTACCCTACATTAAGACCAAATTATTGTACCTATGTTTGACGAATAAATGATTATGATTATGATTATGAAGAAATACTATATACCTATCGCGAAACTTAACTCCATTTCCTATCTTATTTCACTCTGTTAAAAGCTTCAGCGGTCGGAATGCATCAATGTGCAAGGGTCTACCTGCGCGGCGCGGCTGTTAGGTAACGCCCTGTACCACACCGCCAACACTTTTAACTGACCGTTTGTCTACTCTATGTCAACGGCATAAGGTTTACCGAAGGTCAGTTAAGGCCGTTGCAGTTTGTACATTCTCAAAGCATTCTTAAAATGTTTCCTTCGAGCTCGTCTCGAGTTTACCTTATCTCGAGATTAGTAACTAGTGCTCCTGGTCGTGACCGTGTTTCGTGAACCCGTAGCCGAATCTCCGTTGCTGTGTTACTCGGCAACGTAGATCCGCTCCGTTTGCTCCGTGTGATTCGGCTACGTGTAATTAAGATACGTAGCTACGTGTACACGGAGATACGTATCTTATTTATACGTAGATCGGATCCAGTCGTGACCGTGACGTTAAGTGTAGATTTTATGCGTGTTATTAAACCCCCGAATGTAATGCAAGGGGCGAGTTTTTAATTTCAGTTTCCATACTTTTGCATTTTAAATAAAAATTTAAGAGATCAAAAATAATTAGATGCAAATATTATGTTGGAGGCAAAAATAATAGACCAGTACAAATTGTAAAAGATGTGTATTAAAAGAAGCCGAGCGGAGCCGAAGCCGAGATTCGCGGGAACGTAGCCGAATCCAGAAACGGATACGTATCTTTGACGTGACCGTGTAGTACGGGATCTTAGCACCGCCGGTGCTAAGGCTACGTAGCTACGGTTCCGCGTGTAACACGTATATCACAAGCCCTATTAGTAACAGCTATACCGTATACGTAACTGGAGAGCTTACCATTGCTGGTTGTAAGCAATGGTTTACGTAAGCTTTGTGAATTACATTTTTGGTCCCGTTCTGAAGAACATTATTAATGTTATTATATCAAGTCAGCGCTTGTACGGATTTAGTAACAAATCATAGGTTGATCTGTCCGAGTCACCGCATGACTTAGTCAAGCGATTAAATATTATACTTTATATTTACATGAAGTCGTCTAAATATCCTGTATATAAAAATTAAGTGCCCCATTCTCAACACACGCTACACGATGTGCAAGACGAAAAAATACATATTTAGGTACAGTCAGCTACAGAGATAATGGACTCCCCCTGCATACAAACTTTCTATGCAGGAGGAGTCCATTATCTTTGCATCTGATTGTACATACACGTACCCGCATTTTATAAATTTATTTATTTATTATAAGGAGTACCAACAGCTTACAGAAAACATGGTAGTAATAGGAATAAATGACATAAAGCCAATTACAGGTCCTCACAAATAGTAGCATATTAACACCTATATATATGATATTTAACAACTTAGTTAATTTCTTGTTGTTGAATAATGATTGATATTATGCTAAAATAATCTCAACGCCTTCTAGTACTCCGTTAGACCACTTTTTACACACAAAGTTCAACAGCTAACGTATTAGCGGCAGATGCGCAAAAACTCGCTGTGGCCTACAACCTATTTTCTGTTCATAATTAACAAGTTCCAGCATAAAATTGCAATCATTGTCGTATCAAGCGCACACCCAATACTTTCTCACTTCACAACACACTTTGCCATCACTTACCTGGAAAATGCAAATGTCATATCTTCTTACTTGAAGAATAAGAGCTATTTTTCATCACACGCGTTTTGCCGAATGGAAAAGATAGTGCGCATGCGCATACGTTTTTATGTGACTGCAGCTCATTGAACGATGGCACAGTTGGCAAAACGATGTGAAATAAATACTGCCATTTTGTTAAAGAAACTGTGACTTTTGTGGCTGAGCGACTGATTGAAGATCTTCTCACTTACTAAGAAATTCCTCACAATTACCTATTAGTGCGGGTTGGGTGAAACTTATTCACTTTTGTATGAAATTAACAAATGTGTTAATTTTTTATCGTTGCTTATCTACAAATCATCTTTGGTTTCACTGTCAAAATTACGACATCGACATGAGACCTTTGAAACTATAATAAACGGATAGCATATGTATGCTATGCTAATTTGTGCACCACACAAGTTCTTTATAATGTTCTGCATCTATGTAACCGAGTAATTTGCATAACCTAATTATATTTATTAATTAATTTGATCTTTTGATTGAAGTTTTATCGAACAAAGCGGACTTAATTTCATGAGGCATTTCCGCATCGGCATTCATTTTAGGTTCTTAACTGTGCTCCGGGGCCTTACCATGACGTCTTAACGCGATTTAGTTGACGACCTAAACTCTTGTAAGCTAAATTAGACCCATTTCCCGTTTTCAGGGATCCGTAGTCAACTAGGAACCATCAATCATCATAGTTTCACCATATCTGTCTGTCCGACTGTCCGTCCGTCTGTCCGTCTGCGGCTTAGCTCAGTGACCGTTAGTAAAGCTGTAATTTGGTATGAATATACATATCAATCATGCTGACAAAGTAATAAAATATAAAACCGAAAAAAATTTTTTTTGGGTAAAGTACCTTCCAATTCCCATACACGTGAAGTAGGGGGTGATTTTCGTTTTCGTTTCAACCCTATAGTGTGAGGTTTCGTTGGATAGGTATTTTTTGAGGGTTCCGTTCAGTTCAGTGTCAGTTGGATGACATCACAATATTATGGTACTAAAGAGCCGATTTGATGATGGAGACCGGAGGCAGTCATGAGAATTATGTGATAACATGATAAGACAACGCGACTCAACATCATTGTATTTGGACCGTTGAAAAAAAATACAGTCGGCGATAAAAGCATGTACTTATCAAAAAAAGTTTTGTTTTACTTGTATTATCACCAAATACAATGTGATTGTAATATAAAATGCCTTCAAATTTAACTCATACACTAACATACTGAGAGGAAAAGTATGAAACATTCCGGAAATAATCGCTTTACAAATTACTTTCGCGTTTCCAATCTGTATCACGAAACGGGGTTAATATGTCTGCCGTTTGGTAAAACTTTGATATCTCAATACAACGATTTAAAAATTGATACCGTTTTAATTCTAATATGACAAGTAATAGCTAATTTAAAATTCAATTATTTGGGATCGGATATTTATTGATTCGGAATGATTATATCATAATGGTCATGCGAGAGCTTGTTAACAAACTTGCATTCGAAAGAAAATTTCATCAAATGGAATAATCTCCAAATTTAGGAAGGATTTACCCACGATGAAAATTCCACGATAAACTGCATCATTTTAATTTGCATCTGTATAATAAAGAAATAAATATATCGTGGGACAATCTTACATAAATTGACCTAGTTCTACGGTAAGCTCAATAAGGCCCGTATTGACAGGTAACATAATATGCGAGTTTTCATTTCAACCACCGGCCCCCATACTTCTTGACACTTGCACAGCGGCGACTAAGTTATTTTTCGTGAAGCCAGAAATTATTCTCTTTATGAGTATTAGTTAAGCCGGTTGAAAATTATAAAAGGTGTCTAAGAATTAGTTTTATAGACGCTGTGCTACTGGAACCTTAATCATATCAAATTATAATCAAATCAGAACATAGTCCTAGACCAAATTTGGGCGAAGTCGGGTCGTTGTCCAAGCCGTCACGGTTCACGCACCGGCGCCGGCGCATCTCCTTACACCTCACACCACTGCTTACTCTTCCATGTACACATGAAACCTTTATGTTACCATGAAACATCAGCCTTATTTTCGAGAAGCTAAAGCTCATTTTAAAATGATAACAGTTAAACAGATAAGAGGTTTTTAAAGGAACTGAAATCACTGCTTACATTTCGGTACACGTATATTTACGCTAGATTGGACTACTGTTATTGCTGATAATAATATGACTGGAAATTTTCGGTGTTCCAATTCCAAAAATTAAGTACCAGATAAGTTGCGTTCAAAAGACATAAACGCGCGCTTGGATAAAAACTTTACGACTTTGAATTGAATGTTTCGATCGATTCAGATTAAATTCAAGTTATAGTACATTACATACCAAGGCCGTTTAAGTGGGAAATGCCTCGGATCCCATGTAATTGTCGGCCGAGGCGAAGCCGAGGTCGACTAACATGTGATCCGAGGTTTTCCCATTTACCGGCCGAGGTTTGTATACTATTTTTCTGTCCGACGGAGCCGGCAGGCGGCAATTTAGTTTTGCGTAAAGTGGCGCTTACCGGCCGGAGGACTGGAAAAACTATTACGAACCTAAGGTCAAATAAACAATTAATATTTCCATACGCACTTATCTATTAAATTAAACATTGAAAAAGTACATGTAATTCAAGTAGCTCCATCGGTTTAAACAACTTTTTAAGTTTTTCAACATCGAGAAAGTTAGAGATACTACCTAAACGTTTTGTATAAAATGTACAAACACTAAAACGATTTAAATTTTTGCTTTCTAGATCATTAATTACATCGGAGGCTCTACAATTAGACCTCCGTTGCAATAATTTATCACCTCCTCTATGAATGGATAACACTCTGGCGCAAACTCATACCTATTTCTGTTTGGCTTACTTAAAATCGAGACTTAAACTTGGGACGCAAGGTTGCTTTTGCTAAGACGGTCTTCAATTTAACTAGAATCGCAGTATGCTATGTATTAGTGCTGCATTAATAAGTAATTAATATTATCGTACCTTTTATAAATCTCGAAAACGAAATCTTATTTTAGGCAAAAAGTTTTTTGTGGTTGGTTTATTAAAACTTTATAAGTACCCAACGTCAATGTGGAAGTTAGTCAGTCAGAAACTAGACATTAATTCTCCAAACTAAACGCAGCGACATTAAAAAATAGGTAGACATTATCACGTGACGTTTTCTATAGAAACGTCAGCCTACAAAAAGAGATGAGATCCCATCAAAAACATTACATGTAAAAAGACACAAGTCTCGCTCCGCAGTTCTTATGCTGCAAAAAAGTTTTGAAATGTTATGTAAAAACAATTCGGTTATTTCAATCGGTACCGGTGCGGGTACCGATAGAACTAGACTTCCACTTATTTTGAAATCGTGGAGGAACACTGAGTTTAAATAGAATAGGCAAGTCGGTGGAAGTCGCGTTCTATGGACACCCCCCGGTACCGGCAAAAACTTTACTTGCAATGTTTTTGATGAGTTGTCATTTGTCACGCAACGACAGCAACAGAAATTGTAACTGATCATTGCAAACATTTTACACTTTTTTTTACACAAATTGTAACCATGCTTGAACTTGTTGCAAGTGAAAACGAGGCAATTCGATCTAAAGTAAAAACAATCTTACTTTCACATTTGTGACATTCGTTAACTTAAACATGCAATATCAGTCCTCAAATCTCTGCGCGTTATTTGTTACTTTAAAATTTGACACTTTGACGTATAAATAAATCATAAAAATATTTATTGAACAAAATAAATTCATTGAATTAATTATACGGTTGACAAATTCAAATCCGCAACATAGGCTTCGTCAGGTAAGTACCAGGTCGAGTAGGTTTAAATACCTAAACCATTTAAACTAAAATTAATATTAATTTAATACTGCTTGCACCATTGTCAACATTCTTTAGACAGACTGTTATGTCACTTCACTGGGCAAAAACACGCTACAAACCTAAATTTTTAGCATACAAATGTGCCTACTATCTAATTTATTCATCTACTTAATCGCGTTGTACCCTTTCAAA
This sequence comes from Lathronympha strigana, assembly GCA_949128165.1. NCBI lineage: Eukaryota > Metazoa > Arthropoda > Insecta > Lepidoptera > Tortricidae > Lathronympha > Lathronympha strigana. The sequence goes on along the minus strand of OX421918.1, from coordinate 14,810,521 downwards.
GCTATCAAAAGTGTCAGAACCCAGCCAGAAAAATAAATAGGGATGATGAGTGATCCTGATTAAACAGTCGAAGCACACCACTATTTGTTACATAGTTTATTTCCATAAAATCGCCGTCAATGGAACTTATTAACAATGTAAACAAACCGCCATATTGATTGTAATAACCTAACTAATATGTTTTTAATGAAATCACTGAGATTAAGTTATTTATCTTGCGTTTTGTATGTTACAATGATACGACCATATCAGTAGTGAAAGTTTTCAGTGGTGTCTGATGAAGTAGTGTGAAAATATAAGGAGAAACAGTTACAAAACATGTGATACCTTTTGTTTACATTGTTTGTAAGTTCTATTGACGGCGATTTTAGTTTAGAAGTATGAGTGGTGCATCACTGCATAATGAATACGGGGCTTGAGAATATCAAATAATTATACCTAGTTTGACCAGGATCTGTTCGCGTCCATAATCGCATGCATCAGTCATACTGTCTTTTACTTACCTTGTATTACTACATATATAGAGATATAGAGTTTTTTAATCTACTGCGCAATTTGTTTTTCAGACAAAGTTTCTTTTTGGAAATCTCAAAACGATAGTCACTATAGAATTTTATTGGAAACATTGTGACGTTTAACTTCGGCCATAGAACCTTAGGGCCTACCACGGACATGTTAAATGTTGTTACCTCTTTCTAGCACGTATAGAGCGACAGAGAGACAAATAGATGAATGAATGTTTCAAGTGGATGGCAGTTATAGCCCTGGCTCCCATCATTTTCCGTAACTACCGTGCAAATTGAGAAACTAAATAAACTTCAATTAAACTAAGCCAATTTCGTTCCAGCACAGCAGCGTCAATTATTTTATACGATTGTTGCTGTCAGTTTTGTCTTGTCTTAACTAAGTTTTCGATCTTCGTGAAATATTATTAATTCTATGTCTTGGAGAATTCAAGTTTGGATCTTTTCTGTAAACAATACCAACATTACGGGCGTCGAAGGACCTAATTGATTTTTGAATTCATCATTCACATAAGACGGCGCGCTCTTTAAAAATATCAAAATGTGTCCCATACGAGCACTTCACTAATTCTGTTTTCTTGTCATAACACTACCACAATATAAACCTCTCGAAGCAACCAAATCAAATGGCATTACGATCTAGTCAACGCGTTTTACACAAAACTTTAGCAACAGACCCCAACTGCTATCGGTGCAAGTGTACCCGCTTTGTAAGAATGCGTCGCGAAGATTCCGCATAACTGCACCGAGAGAAAGGCACGTGCCTGGACTTTGACAGTGGACAAACGGAAAAGTCCCCTCTGGCGATTTACCGATTTCGTTTCGCTGTACAGTCGCGTTCAAAAGTGCATGGTAAATTTATGAATTTATTCATTCATAAATTGACCGCGATAGTACATCGCTAATTCGCTGCATTCTCAACTTTGGACACATGAAAAGAGAAGAAGACTTGTCCCTTGTGATACAGTTTTACACAAAGGTTTCTTGAATCATCATAAGGCTCCTTATAGGTATTTTAGTTAGGTAATAATACATTTTAATATTAAAAATTCTAAGTGCAAATTATAAGCAATCTACCCGACCGAACACATTAGTATTAAATTTCTTGCAGATACAAAACAGCGGCGCAAAATGATTCAATTCAAATGACTAACGGATGGAATTTAATGATTGCTATCAATGCTATCATATTGCAAGTTATACAAGCTAATTTAATAACGCCGACATTTGTAATGTAATATTTAACCACGTTATCTAATATTATTCTCAGGCAGTTGACAGACATTAATTAACACAAAGCGTCATTCATGTTCCATTTTACGGAGCATTATAAATTTGAGCAATCCAAAAACTCCCACAATCAAGCAACAAATTTATTAACGTCAAACGTAACGACGCGTCCAAGATGGCCGATTACGTAAAGATGGCGGAAATAATCCAGTGACACGGAAAGTGTACGGAAGTGAGGCTATACGTCGATTATTGGGCAGGTTAGGAAAAGTGGAGCAAGCGTGTGAAGTTAGCAATAATTGGTACGCACTGCACGCATTGCAGCAAGGTTATCTGGGCAAATCTAGAACAATCGGACAACAATGTTAAGCTGCGTTCGACATTGTTGATAGCGCATGTTTTATGTTAAGTATGTAAGTAGTTGTGTTATTTACAAAACACTCATTTGGAATCAAAATGGGGCTTAATCGCGTATAAATGTTTAACATTTACTTGAACTTTCGAGGGCTATATTGCTCCGTGGTCCCAAAGAAGACGAGAGCGTTTACAGTATGCCCTTTTTCATTGATAGTGATATAATTAGCTCTACCTACTGTATATTATTTACGTTTAAGAGTTTGGAGTAGAAAAACGGTTACGCTTCAAAATGGAACATTCTTTTAAATAATTATTTAAATACCTATTACTCAATATTTTGATAGATGTCGGTCAAAAATTATGTAATAATTATATGTCATTATTGCAGTCATAAAATGAGATATTTATTGGTTCGTATGTAAATATGAAAACCATAATCTGTATTTATTAGGTTTATTTTAATGATATCGTTAAACTTAATTCGACCGGCTTCGATTAAAATAACGATAACGTTACGAAAACTAATAAGGAAAAGCTCGGTTAAAAAAGTAAGATTTATGTCTTACTTAGTTTACTTTAAATTACCTCATTGAGTCAATTCGATAGCTTTGGCCCATATTAAGTACTTACGCTATACCGTATATGACCATATCTCTGACCATAGATTACATGCCGTCCTTTTTCTCCAACGTGGAGGAGGTGTGTGTGAACTTAGCATATCAAATGCTAGCATCTCACAATTTTGTGAGAGTTCTCGTAGCATCCCTAATAGTTCTAGAGTTCTAGGTGGTTTTTTTTCATAGTTCTGCACATTTACGCGAAAAAAATCAAATAGTAAAATGGGATGCTAACTTCGCATATGACACTCCAGCATCCCAGCCGTTATCCAGTCCTCGACTTCAAAATAGCATTTAAATGAAAGGTACTAACATTTCTAGATGATATACAAAGAGTTCTAGTCAAAATTGTAAAAAAAATTTTTTTTCATATACGAGTGCCTATATGACATAGGAACGTAAAAATCAATGTTACGTATTTCGTCAAGTATATTAGCTAGTACGTGTATTAGCTAGTCAACATCTTAGAACAGCTAAAAATGGATAGTTATTGTTACTGAAGTACATTTTAAGAGAGTTTTCAAGGACCGAAGATGATAGCCGTATATGGGCCAATACTCTATAACAGGCCCAGTTTTGAACCACGGCATCCCAGCTGTTACAGGTGAAAGACCCTGCATATCAGGCGTTTCGTGTAGAAGGGCGCTAATGCTAATAATATCGAAGAGTTCTAACTTCTTAAAAGAAATTTGATTTTTTTATGGAATTTTGAATCCATAACAGGAAAATAGTGCAAAATTATGAATTCGTTCTATATTTGACATCTATCATCCCAGGAATTCTAGATCTGAGATCTAACGTATTATGCTCTGTTGGTAGCAGGCACCCTAATGCACATGAAAACAGAGAGTTCTTACTACTATTACAAGTTTTTTTTAGAGTTGTTAGGGTCCAATGGTGATATTCGGAAAAAAGACCTGCCTATATAACGGCCTATGTTTATCAAATGGCATCCCAGCTTTAACAAGATTAAGACACAGCGTCTCACATCTATTAGCTAGTCAACATCTTAGCACAGCTGCACATGGAGAGTTATTTTTACTGAAATACATTTTAAGAGAGTTTTCAAGGTCTGAAGATGATAGTCGTATATGGGCCAAAACTCTAAAACAGCCCAAGTTTGAACCACGGCATCCCAGCTCTTACAGGTGAATGACCCTGCATATGAGGCGTTTCGTGTAAAAGGCACGCTATTGCTAATTATGTTGAAGAGTTCTCACTTCTTAAAAGAAATTTGATTTTTTTATGGATTTTTAAAACATAGCAAGAAAACAGTGTAAAACTATGAATTCATTATATTTTTGACGTGTATCATCCCAGGAATTTTATATCTGATATCTAACTTATGGAGCGCTGTTATTAGCAGGCACCCTAATGCACATAAAAGCAAAGAGTTCCAACTTCTGGAATAAACTTTAATAGAGTTATTAGGGTCCAAAGATGATATTCGGAAATGGGACATGCCGAAATAACGGGCAATGTTTATCAAGTGGCATCCCAGCTCTCACATGTTTGAGGCCCTGGATATCAGGCGTTTCGTGTAAAGGGCACTCTTATGCTACAAAAATCGAAAAGTTCTCACTTCTTGAATGTACTACGATTTTTTTATTCATATATAATACATGACAAACAAATGGTGCAATAAGATGAAATCGTTATATCTTTGACATCTAACATCCCCGATTTATTAAATCTGAGATCTAACGTATCGCACGCAGATGCTAGCAGGCACCCTGTTGCACAGGAAAGCAAAGAGTTCCAACTTCTGGAATAAACTTTTATAGAGTTATTAGGGTCCAAAGATGATATTCGGAAATGGGACCTGCCTAAATAACGGCCTATGTTTACCAAGCGGCATCCCAGCTGTTACAGCCCTAAGACACAGCGTCTCATGTGTATTCGCTAGTCGACATCTTAGTACAGCTGCACATGGAGAGTTATTTTTACTTAAATACATTTTAAGAGAGTTTTCAAGGTCTGAAGATGATAGTCGTATATGGGCCAAAACTCTAAAACAGCCCAAGTTTGAACCTCGGCATCCCAGCTGTTACAGGTGAAAGACCCTGCATATGAGGCGTTTCGTGTAAAAGGCACGCTATTGCTAATAATGTCGAAGAGTTCTCACTTCTTGAAAGAAATTTGATTTTTTTATGGATTTTTAAAACATAGCAAGAAAACAGTGTAAAACTATGAATTCATTATATCTTTGACGTCTATCATCCCAGGAATTTTAGATCTGATATGTAACGTATGGAGCGCTGTTATTACCAGGCACCCTAATGCACATGAAAGCAAAGAGTTCCAACTTCTGGAAAAAACTTTAATAGAGTTATTAGGGTCCAAAGATGATATTCGGAAATGGGACATGCCGAAATAACGGGCAATGTTTATCAAGTGGCATCCCAGCTCTCACAGTTTTGAGGCCCTGGATATCAGGCGTTTCGTGCAAAGGGCACCCTTATGCTACAAAAATCAAGAAGTTCTCACTTCTTGAATGTACTACGATTTTTTTGTTCATATATAATACATGACAAACAAATGGTGCAAGAAGATGAAATCGTTATATCTTTGACATCTAACATCCCCGATTTATTAAATCTGAGATCTAACGTATCGCACGCAGATGCTAGCAGGCACCCTATTACACAGGAAAGCAAAGATTTCCAACTTCTGGAATAAACTTTTATAGAGCTATTAGGGTCCAAAGATGATATTCGGAAATGGGACCTGCCTAAATAACGGCCTATGTTTACCAAGTGGCATCCCAGCTGTTACAGCCCTAAGACACAGCGTCTCATGTGTATTAGCTAGTCGACATCTTATTACAGCTGCACATGGAGAGTTATTTTTACTGAAATACATTTTAAGAGAGTTTTCAAGGTCTGAAGATGATAGTCGTATATGGGCCAAAACTCTAAAACAGCCCAAGTTTGAAACACGGCATCCCAGCTGTTACAGGTGAAAGACCCTGCATATGAGGCGTTTCGTGTAAAAGGCACGCTATTGCTAATAATGTCGAAGAGTTCTCACTTCTTGAAAGAAATTTGATTTTTTTATGGATTTTTAATACATAGCAAGAAAAAAGTGCAAAATTATGAATTCGTTCTATCTTTGACATCTATCATCCCAGGAATTCTAGATCTGAGATCTAACGTATTAGGCTCTGTTGCTAGCAGGCACCTTAATGCACATGAAAGCAGAAAGTTCTTATTACTTTTATAAGTTTTTTTAGAGTTGTTAGGGTCCAATGATGATATTCAGAAATTGGACCTGCCTATATAACGGCCTATGTATATCAAGTGGCATCCCAGCTTTAACAAGATTGAGACACAGCGTCTCACGTGTATTAGCTAGTCAACATCTTAGCACAGCTAAACATGTAGAGTTGTTGTTACTGAAGTACATTTTAAGAAAGTTATCAAGTTCTGAAGATGATAGTCGTATATGGGCCAAAACTCTAAAACAGCCCAAGTTTGAACCACGGCATCCCAGCTCTTACAGGTGAAAGACCCTGCATATGAGGCGTTTCGTGTAAAAGGCACGCTATTGCTAATAATGTCGAAGAGTTCTCACTTCTTGAAAGAAATTTGATTTTTTTATGGATTTTTAATACATAGCAAGAAAAAAGTGCAAAATTATGAATTCGTTCTATCTTTGACATCTATCATCCCAGGAATTCTAGATCTGAGATCTAACGTATTAGGCTCTGTTGCTAGCAGGCACCTTAATGCACATGAAAGCAGAAAGTTCATATTACTTTTATAAGTTTTTTTAGAGTTGTTAGGGTCCAATGATGATATTCAGAAATTGGAGCTGCCTATATAACGGCCTATGTATATCAAGTGGCATCCCAGCTTTAACAAGATTGAGACACAGCGTCTCACGTGTATTAGCTAGTCAACATCTTAGCACAGCTAAACATGTAGAGTTATTGTTACTGAAGTACATTTTAAGAGATTTGTCAAGTTCTGAAGATGATAGTCGTATATGGGCCAAAACTCTAAAACAGCCCAAGTTTGAACCACGGCATCCCAGCTCTTACAGGTGAAAGACCCTGCATATGAGGCGTTTCGTGTAAAAGGCACGCTACTGCTAATAATGTCGAAGAGTTCTCACTTCTTGAAAGAAATTTGATTTTTTTATGGATTTTTAAAACATAGCAAGAAAACAGTGTAAAACTATGAATTCATCATATTTTTGACGTCTATCATCCCAGGAATTTTATATCTGATATCTAACGTATGGAGCGCTGTTATTAGCTGGCACTCTAATGCACATAAAAGCAAAGAGTTCCAACTTCTGGAATAAACTTTAATAGAGTTATTATAGGGTCCAAAGATGATATTCGGAAATGGGACATGCCGAAATAACGGGCAATGTTTATCAAGTGGCATCCCAGCTCTCACAGGTTTGAGGCCCTGGATATCAGGCGTTTCGTGTAAAGGGCACCCTTGTGCTACAAAAATCGAGAAGTTCTCACTTCTTGAATGTACTACGATTTTTTTATTCATATATAATACATGACAAACAAATGGTGCAAGAAGATGAAATCGTTATATCTTTGACATCTAACATCCCCGATGTATTAAATCTGAGATCTAACGTATCGCACGCAGATGCTAGCAGGCACCCTATTGCACAGGAAAGCAAAAAGTTCCAACTTCTGGAATAAACTTTTATAGAGTTATTAGAGTCCAAAGATGATATTCGGAAATGGGACCTGCCTAAATAACGGCCTATGTTTACCAAGTGGCATCCCAGCTGTTACAGCTCTAAGACACATCGTCTCATTTATTTATTTATTTATTGAACAAATATTCACTAACATTACAGTTATCTTATCACCATTTCGCTAATAAATTAAATATAAATTAACATAAGCATATAGACCTAAACCTAATATTAAATGTGACATTCACAAAAATTTTGAAAAAAGGCGTGTAGTTCACGCAACTTTAAAAAGAACAAGTCACAGTATGTGTATTAGCTAGTTGACATCTTAGTTCAGCTGCACATGGAGAGGTATTTTTACTGAAATACATTTTAAGAGAGTTGTCAAGTTCTGAAGATGATAGTCGTATATGGGCCAAAACTCTAAAACAGCCCAAGTTTGAACCACGGCATCCCAGCTCTTACAGGTGAAAGACCCTGCATATGAGGCGTTTCGTGTAAAAGGCACGCTATTGCTAATAATGTCGAAGAGTTCTCACTTCTTGAAAGAAATTTGATTTTTTTATGGATTTTTAATACATAGCAAGAAAAAAGTGCAAAATTATGAATTCGTTCTATCTTTGACATCTATCATCCCAGGAATTCTAGATCTGAGATCTAACGTATTAGGCTCTGTTGCTAGCAGGCACCTTAATGCACATGAAAGCAGAAAGTTCTTATTACTTTTATAAGTTTTTTTAGAGTTGTTAGGGTCCAATGATGATATTCAGAAATTGGACCTGCCTATATAACGGCCTATGTTTATCAAGTGGCATCCCAGCTTTAACAAGATTAAGACACAGCGTCTCACGTGTATTAGCTAGTCAACATCTTAGTACAGCTAAACATGTAGAGTTATTGTTACTGAAGTACATTTTAAGAGAGTTATCAAGTTCTGAAGATGATAGTCGTATATGGGCCAAAACTCTAAAACAGCCCAAGTTTGAACCACGGCATCCCAGCTCTTACAGGTGAAAGACCCTGCATATGAGGCGTTTCGTGTAAAAGGCACGCTATTGCTAATAATGTCGAAGAGTTCTCACTTCTTGAAAGAAATTTGATTTTTTTATGGATTTTTAATACATAGCAAGAAAAAAGTGCAAAATTATGAATTCGTTCTATCTTTGACATCTATCATCCCAGGAATTCTAGATCTGAGATCTAACGTATTAGGCTCTGTTGCTAGCAGGCACCCTAATGCACATGAAAGCAGAAAGTTCTTATTACTTTTATAAGCTTTTTTAGAGTTGTTAGGGTCCAATGATGATATTCAGAAATTGGACCTGCCTAAATAACGGCCTATGTTTATCAAGTGGCATCCCAGCTGTTACAAGATTGAGACACAGCGTCTCACGTGTATTAGCTAGTCAACATCTTAGCACAGCTAAAAATGGATAGTTATTGTTACTAAAGTACATTTTAAGAGAGTTTTCAAGGTCCGAAAATGATAGCCGTATATGGGCCAATACTCTATAACAGACCCAGTTTTGAACCACGGCATCCCAGCTATTACAGGTGAAAGACCCTGCATATCAGGCGTTTCGTGTAGGAGGTACGCTAATGCTAATAATTTCGAAGAGTTCTCACTTCTTGAAAGAAATTTGATTTTTTTATGGATTTTTAATACATAGCAAGAAAAAAGTGCAAAATTATGAATTCGTTCTATCTTTGACATCTATCATCGTAAGAATTCTAAAAAAATCGTAGTACATTCAAGAATTGAGAACCTTTCGATTTTTGTAGCATAAGGGTGCCCTTTACACATAACGCCTGATATCCAGGGCCTCAAACCTGTAAGAGCAGGGATGCCACTTGATAAACATTGCCCGTTATTTCGGCATGTCCCATTTCCGAATATCATCTTTGGACCCTAATAACTCTATAACAGTTTATTCCAGAAGTTGGAACTCTTTGCTTTTCTGTGCAATAGGGTGCCTGCTAGCATCTGCGTGCGATACGTTAGATCTCAGATTTAATAAATCGGGGATGTTAGATGTCAAAGATATAACGATTTCATCTTCTTGCACCAATTGTTTGTCATGTATTATATATGAATAAAAAAATCGTAGTACATTTAAGAAGTTAGAACTTCTCGATTTTTGTAGCATAAGGGTGCCCTTTACACGAAACGCCTGATATCCAGGGCCTCAAACCTGTGAGAGCTGGGATGCCACTTGATAAACATTACCCGTTATTTCGGCATGTCCCATTTCCGAATATCATCTTTGGACCCTAATAACTCTATTAAAGTTTTTTCCAGAAGTTGGAACTCTTTGCTTTCATGTGCATTAGGGTGCCTGGTAATAACAGCGCTCCATACGTTACATATCAGATCTAAAATTCCTGGGATGATAGACGTCAAAGATATAATGAATTCATAGTTTTACACTGTTTTCTTGCTATGTTTTAAAAATCCATAAAAAAATCAAATTTTCTTTCAAGAAGTGAGAACTCTTCGACATTATTAGCAATAGCGTGCCTGTTACACGAAACGCCTCATATGCAGGGTCTTTCACCTGTAACAGCTGGGATGCCGAGGTTCAAACTTGGGCTGTTTTAGAGTTTTGGCCCATATACGACTATCATCTTCAGACCTTGAAAACTCTCTTAAAATGTATTTCAGTAAAAATACCTCTCCATGTGCAGCTGAACTAAGATGTCAACTAGCTAATACACATGAGACGCTGTGTCTTAGAGCTGTAACAGCTGGGATGCCACTTGGTAAACATAGGCCGTTATTTAGGCAGGTCCCATTTCCGAATATCATCTTTGGACTCTAATAACTCTATAAAAGTTTATTCCAGAAGTTGGAACTCTTTGCTTTCCTGTGCAATAGGGTGCCTGCTAGCATCTGCGTGCGATACGTTAGATCTCAGATTTAATAAATCGGGGATGTTAAATGTCAAAGATATAACGATTTCATCTTCTTGCACCATTTGTTTGTCATGTATTATATATGAATAAAAAAATCGTAGTACATTCAAGAAGTGAGAACTTCTCGATTTTTGTAGCACAAGGGTGCCCTTTACACGAAACGCCTGATATCCAGGGCCTCAAACCTATGAGAGCTGGGATGCCACTTGATAAACATTGCCCATTATTTCGGCATGTCCCGTTTCCGAATATCATCTTTGGACCCTATAATAATTCTATTGAAGTTTATTCCAGAAGTTGGAACTCTTTGCTTTTATGTGCATTAGGGTGCCTGCTAGCAACAGAGCCTAATACGTTAGATCTCAGATCTAGAATTCCTGGGATGATAGATGTCAAATATAGAACGAATTTATAATTTTGCACTATTTTCTTGTTATGGATTCAAAATTCCATAAAAAAATCAAATTTCTTTCAAGAAGTGAGAACTCTTCGACATTATTAGCATTAGCGTGCCTTCTACACGAAACGCCTGATATGCAGGGTCTTTCACCTGTAATAGCTGGGATGCCGTGGTTCAAAACTGGGCCTGTTATAGATTATTGGCCCATATACGGCTATCATCTTCGGACCTTGAAAACTCTCTTAAAATGTACTTCAGTAACAATAACTATCCATTTTTAGCTGTGCTAAGATGTTGACTAGCTAATACAAGTGCGACGCTGTGACTCAATCTTGTAACAGCTGGGATGCCACTTTATAAACATAGGCCGTTATTTAGGCAGGTCTTTTTTTCCGAATATCATCATTGGACCCTAACAACTCTAAAAAACTTATAAAAGTATTAAGAACTTTCTGCTTTCATGTGCATTAGGGTGCCTGCTAGCAACAGAGCCTAATACGTTAGATCTCAGATTTAGAATTCCTGGGATGATAGATGTCAAAGATAGAACGAATTCATAATTTTGCACTATTTTCCTGTTATGGATTCAAAATTCCATAAAAAAATAAAATTTCTTTTAAGAAGTTAGAACTCTTCGATATTATTAGCATTAGTGTGCCTTCTACACGAAACGCCTGATATGCAGGGTCTTTCACCTGTAACAGCTGGGATGCCGTGGTTCAAAACTGGGCCTGTTATAGAGTATTGGCCCATATACGGCTATCATCTTCGGACCTTGAGAACTCTCTTAAAATGTACTTCAGTAACAATAACTATCCATTTTTAGCTGTTCTAAGATGTTGACTAGCTAATACACGTACTAGCTAATATACTTGACGAAATACGTAACATTGGTTTTTACGTTCCTATGTCATATAGGCACTCGTATATGAAAAAAAAATTTTTTTAGAATTTTGACTAGAACTCTTTGTATATCATCTAGAAATGTTAGTACCTTTCATTTAAATGCTATTTTGAAGTCGAGGACTGGATAACGGCTGGGATGCTGGAGTGTCATATGCGAAGTTAGCATCCCATTTTACTATTTGATTTTTTTCGCGTAAATGTGCAGAACTATGAAAAAAAAACACCTAGAACTCTAGAACTATTAGGGATGCTACTAGAACTCTCACAAAATTGTGAGATGCTAGCATTTGATATGCTAAGTTCACACACACGTGGAGGAGGCATATAGATCTATGATCAAAGATATTTGATAATGTAATATAGGCTTCTAGGTAAGTTACACTTACTGTATATATTTAAATATGGGCCTATCTACGCCAGTTCTAGTTTATCAATAGCTATCCGTTTTAATGAAACTACGACCGTTCACATCTACGTTTTACTCATAAGTAGGTAGTATTAACTGCTTGAATTGGTGCCTGCCTTAGTTCTTCATTCAACATTTTAGTAATAGGTTCCTGTCAAACAGACATTACACTTTAGGTTACAAGCACATTATTTTTGCTTGTACTTAAAATGAGTAGGTACTCGTTCAATCGAGCGCGTGAAAACAATACCATAGTAATCTAATTTGGTGTAGAGACAAGCCACGTTATCTCTTCGAAGCAAATGATCATGTCAAAAATTTAAAGTATTATTTTTAACATCACAGTTTAGTCGGACTCTAGTCCAATTTTTTCCCGCCGAAATAGGCACGCAACTGTCCCGTGTTTTAATCTTGTCATAGAGGGTAGTCAAATGGGATTTCACCAGTTATCCCAATATTTAGCTAATGGTGGATTAATGTATCGTAGAGCTGCGGTATTGACAAAGGACAGAGGAAGCTTACAACCTACAAGTGTATATAATAAAATAGGAAACAAAACCCACCGCGCCACCGGCAGCTGCTCCCGCACCTGTCGTCGCTACCTCGAAGTGTTTTAAGGAACTCGTATATTGGCTAGTTTTCATTAAAATTGACCAGCCAGGGCCTTTAGCTTTTACTAAAAGTTGTGATGATTTCGTTACGCGCCTTGCACCATGTCCAGTCAACCAATTGGAACCCTAGGTCACTGTAGGACTGTCATAGTGACGCTATAAATGAGATTGTAAGAAATCTCTTACTGCTTGTCATTTTATCATGGTTTCTGGAGTGTCCTAGGGTTCCAATTGGTTGACTGTACCTACAGTTATTTATAACTATTAAGACCTCATTACATTGTAAGATTGTAACTAAGGTCTAAGTAAATTTAATACATTTATTAAAGGTCTTTATTATAAATAGGAATAAACCAATATATTAAATTACAAAAAAAAATTAATAACTAAAACAATCTAAACCTACCTTAAAAACTATTGGGACCTAAACTATATGTACAAACGTCCCCTATACCGCTGCCACCAGGCAGGGTGCCCATAAGGCTGGCTGCGTTACCTCGCTGAATGGCTATGCCGATTCGTTGGGCTAGGAACGATCCAGCCCTATGGTAACCGGAGGACCGGATAAGCAAGTAACTTAATTTTTTAAAAAGCTTCAATGCTTCCGGTCCCCAGGGGCCTAAGTTGAGTAGATATTTCTGTTGCTGACTGTAGAAGACGTTTCAACATTCAACCACAGAATAAATAATAGTTCAACTAGAAAGTGCAACAGATAAATATTTTTCAGACACTTTTGATTCGGTTTATAGCAAGGAATAATTATCCGTGATTAGAAAAATGGGAAGTGCCTTCCTGAGGTTGCTTATTTTATTTGGTCAGAGAATTTGGTGGTTCCTTCTCTCTGAACAAATAAAATAAGCCACCTCAAAAAAAAACAGTTCTGAAATAACCGTTAAAATATATATTAAGAGGCCACCCACAGTGGTCAAATTGTTATCATTCAGACGTCTATAGATATCTCAATATTGATAATAACGAGGTACCTGATATTCATATATGTACGTAAAACTTTAACATAATTTTCTTCAATCTGTTAAATGTGAAAACATGATTTTTAACAAAAGCCTCGATACTTTTATTTTCCAAACATAGGTCCTTTTTTACATGTTTTTGGTCAGAACGTCAAAACCCTTGAATATATAAACAGGATTCTTAGTTAAATAGTTAGTTATAGTAGTAGTAATAACTAGTTCTTATCTGGTAATAGCTTTTGTCCACAAAAATTGTAGTTTAGTTGTAAACAGCAATTAACTGATTACGTGCATTTTTAATTTTTCTTGCAATTTGGTCTATCCTGCTCTCTTTTGCCCAACCATGTGGACTCAATTTTACCCCGTAACACACATTTCCTTAAATTCCGTATGGAGAAATGAAGTAAAGCTCATTTCATTGACGATAGTTGAAAATTATTTGTCCAGTAACGGTGCCGGTAACTGTATGGTATGGTAAGTGCCGGCAAACAGCGATTGTGGAGACGCCTGAGGCATTCGGCCAGGCTAATCAGGCTATAAACGCATCCCTTGTCCATCTTACTGTAATTTTGTCCTAATATGATTCTTCGTCGATCTACGTTACAAGCGCGGAAATTAATCTATGAAAACGGTTAAATGTTGTTTATAATATTTTGTTTAAAATTATAAGTTGTACCCACTGCGATACAAAATGTAGTCAGGATGGTAAAATGCTCTTTTTCAGTCCTCCGGCCGGTAAGCGCCACTTTACGCAAAACTAAATTGCCGCCTGCCGGCTCCGTCGGGCTGAAAAATAGTATACAAACCTCGGCCGGTAAATGGGAAAGCCTCGGATCACATGTTAGTCGACCTCGGCTTCGCCTCGGCCGACAATTACATGGAATCCGAGGCATTTCCCACTTAAACGGCCTTGGTATGTAATGTACTATTCTTTTGAACATAGGTAGATAATGAATTATACATACTATGTATACCCAATGATAATTTGGTTCCTATGTAACTATTTAAGCTTATTGTGATTATGGAGAAATCAAAATAAGTCTAAATTGAAAGAACAACATGAAAGTTCAAATGCAGTCTAGATATGTTTTCCGCAAAATAGTTGGAAAATAACGCACGCACGGTTAGGCAATATATGTATCAAAAATCCTCATTAATACCTAAATATTTTATTGAAAAGCTTATTAACTTAACTTTGAGCAAAAAAAACAAACATCCTCTAAACTTACCTAGCACAGCACCACATCTTTAGTTATTTTAGGTCACAGCCAGTAATTCTTCATTCAGCATTTAATGACTGCGGTTGGCCATCGCGCATCGAATTGCGGTGCATGACCTGCGTTGCAAAACCTGCATACGTTTGAGGTGACATACTAACTTTTATGATCATTCTCCACAGCTTTATACGTTGCTCAATACTAGCTTTACAATTTTAACTGTGAAAATTTAATAATACAAGTCACCGATTGCAAAAATTAAAAAGTTAACCCGTTTGGGCATGCATTGCTTAAGGGCAATTTAATATTAGACATACATCTGTTATGTGTTAGATAAATTTGAATAACACGAATATCGGAATTCACAGGTATTTAAAATAATTGCGATGGTTAAGTGGACTTAAGTGGAGTGATTTAAAGGCAGGCTGTAACGCCTTTAAATAATAATAGGCATATATAAATAATCTCACGTATTTAAATAATAATAGGCATATATATAAATAATCTCACGTACGAGAAGCGATTGACGGTCTGTCGCTGAATATAAATTGTATAAAGCGGTGTGGAATACAAATATTTATATTTATGTTGTGCTCTTACATATGTAAGAAAAGTTTCAGAAAGACGACTTAAGTCACGACATTGAAACAACAAAACGAGAGATAGAGACAATGTTGCAATACACTTTGGTACGTTATATAAGTGTACCTGCTAATGATTAAGACGATAGATAAGATATACATTATCTACCCTTAAATATCACGTAATAAGGTAAGAGGCGCATGTGACACTCCTAGAGTTGCAGACGTGCATAGGCTACGGTGACCACTTTCCATCAGGCGGGCCGTATGCTTCTTTGCCACCGAGCTTTAGTATAAAAAAGATCTAACTACTAAACATAACTTAGCTAAATCGGGCTTCGAACTAAAAAAAATGCTTTGTTACGTTTTAAGAAGGCAGGTTATTTTTTTACGTTTTACCTACTGGTTAATAAGAGGACGACCGCGACAGGAGCATTTGGCAAATTCCTAAACAGGATTCCTTTCAAATTACACAGGTGCGTATGCGCTGCTCAGAGTGCTCAAGTTGTTTACTAGCGCCGACGCGTTATGTTATTCACAACACATAATCTACGAATAGTTTACAGTCCCAACCGGGATACCACGGACCTCTGATTGGATAACAATTGTTGCTAGGCTTGCGAATCCCTTCATCATGGTTATTATGTAAGTAGTATCAATTTACAATTAAACAAAACAAATACAATATGAGGGTTACCGCGAGTCAATTTTCCGGGCGCTAGTGGAACGTGGGTCCTGCGGGAACATTTCAAACGTCACTTCGACAATTCTCTCATACTGACACAGGACCCACAGTGGCGCCGCCGTACAATACGGTAGCTCCCATTAAGTGTCCGGTGTACGTACCTAGTGTACCTACTAATAAATGTGGCATACCATCTCTTCAGGGACATGTAGGAATATATCTCGGAAGGGGAGATGACAATATATTCATCTTCATTCAATATAACCGTAGTTGATAGCGACTGCGCGATTCGATAGTGTTTGCAACTCGAGTTAAGAGCGAGCATGATTCAAATACCTACTCTTGAATCGAGCAGTCGCTGTCGACTCCGCTTATGTTAACCTCATGTTAAGTACACTGGTTATACTAGGAACTGCCCCGTCGGCGAGTAAAGCTTTGTAAATAATCCAGGACTCGCCGCGACAAGGACGCGCCATTCATAAAACGGGTTCCACCTCCACCGCGACCCTAACCGACTGATATTTACGACGGAGCGGCAACCATGAAGCTTATTCAGAAACGTACATTATGATAACAATTTGATGTCGATATTGCGCACACAAACGTAATGCAGTGCTACCTATCGTTATTTATCTACTATCATTAGCGGTATTGATATAGCTTTCTGAAGGTTTGTGAGAGAAAGTTATTGATTGCCTTAGATATGTATATTTAATAATCAAACGAACTTACCTGTGAAGTTTGATTGGAATTATACGAGTATCCAAATCGAAGATTACATATATTTACTTGCAGCAGTACACGGTTATGTGCTGTCCTTGTCACACATTTAGAGTTATAATATTATTAAAAAAAAACTGTTCTCGCTCTCGCCCGCCGGGTAATTAGGAACGGCAGCGCTCCCAGCGGCGTGGTTGATCATTATTTTAGAGCACATAGATATTTTTGTGTTAGGACCAGAGACGATTTTATTTTAATTTTTAGGGTCTGGGAGGGTGGGAGTATGTAATCTTCGATTTGGATACTCGTATAATTCCAATCAAACTTCACAGGTAAGTTCGTTTGATTATTAATTATACTTCGTATCCAAATCGAAGATTACATATATTTACTAGCAGATGTTTAGAGAATTGTAATACTACATATAAGTAGGAAAAATAAAATAAAATATCGAAGTCAAATCCGTACGCTCCTATGGGTTCCTGATAATTAGCTTCATACATGAGTGCCTAATAAAATAAAACGGTACTATTATGTAAATATTATATGAATATTTTTATTAGATTGGACTTATGCATGACATGCTGTGCGTGTCCAAGTGAGGAACGACATTAATAAAGAATGAAATTACTTTCAATAACCTTTTAGGTGAAACAAAACACTGGAGTGTGTATTATCGTCGATATAATTTTAACATTACTTGAATATACCTGCTTTAAATTATACTTCGTTCATTTAATTGAACTCTACTGACGAATCCCTGCATAGTGATTGTATACTATAGATATGCCTGTATTTCATATCGAAGTAAAAAAGGAAGACAAAAACAAGTTGTATAATTAGTAAAACAAGCTATCAGTAGTTTCTTCATTGCAAGATTAATACTAAAGAAATCTTGTTATAAAATATACATACAGATTTATACTGAGACCAAACAATAATTCAAGTGGTTGGTAATGGTTAATACGGTAAGTTTTTCCTTTTTGAGTAGAACGTTGTAATAAAAAAGTGGCAGGTGTCTTCGATTCTACTGTAGGATAACGAAATATTGACCAGTACGCTACAGCAGCAAGAGAATTACTATTTTTGTAAATAATAGTTATAATAAAGAACAGACACGTGGAGTGTTTTATATCTTGATAATCGGAATGCTACTATTGAAGAGAAGTCTCATCATGGTAAAAACAACCTGATGGAGTAAAATTTTATTACATTCTACACAATTCCTGTAGAATATGTAATATGAGACGCCGTTAATGCGGAGCAAAGTTGTACGATCCTCAACACGATTTTATTAATGTGAAAAAACTCAACGCTGTTAATGCGAAGCAATGTTGTACAATCATCAACAAAATTAACGTAGAGTAACTCAACGCTGTTGAAGCGGAGCAAAGATCTACATTCCTCGACACAATTAATGTGGAGAAACTCAACGCTGTTAAAACGGAACAAAGTTCTACAATCCTCGACACAATGAATGTGGAGAGACTCAACGCTGTTAAAGCGGAGCAAGTTCTACAATCCTCGACACAATTAATGTGGAGTACCTCAACGCTGTTAAAGCGGAGCAAAGTTCTAGAATCCTCGACACAATTAATGTGGAGTACCTCAACGCTGTTAAAGCGGAGCAAACTTCTAGAATCCTCGACACAATTAATGTGGAGTACCTCAACGCTGTTAAAGCGGAGAAAAGTTCTAGAATCCTCGACACAATTAATGTGGAGTACCTCAACGCTGTTAAAGCGGAGCAAAGTTCTAGAATCCTCGACACAATTAATGTGGAGTACCTCAACGCTGTTAAAGCGGAGCAATGTTCTAGAATCCTCGACACAATTAATGTGGAGTACCTCAACGCTGTTAAAGCGGAGCAAAGTTCTAGAATCCTCGACACAATTAATGTGGAGCACCTCAACGCTGTTAAAGCGGAGCAAAGTTCTAGAATCCTCGACACAATTAATGTGGAGTACCTCAACGCTGTTAAAGCGGAGCAAAGTTCTAGAATCCTCTACACAATTAATGTGGAGTACCTCAACGCTGTTAAAGCGGAGCAAAGTTCTAGAATCCTCGACACAATTAATGTGGAGCACCTCAACGCTGTTAAAGCGGAGCAAAGTTCTAGAATCCTCGACACAATTAATGTGGAGTACCTCAACGCTGTTAAAGCGGAGCAAAGTTCTAGAATCCTCGACACAATTAATGTGGAGCACCTCAACGCTGTTAAAGCGGAGCAAAGTTCTAGAATCCTCGACACAATTAATGTGGAGTACCTCAACGCTGTTAAAGCGGAGCAAAGTTCTAGAATCCTCGACACAATTAATGTGGAGTACCTCAACGCTGTTAAAGCGGAGCAAAGTTCTAGAATCCTCGACACAATTAATGTGGAGTACCTCAACGCTGTTAAAGCGGAGCAAAGTTCTGGAATCCTCGACACAATTAATGTGGAGTACCTCAACGCTGCTAAAGCGGACGATCCTTGACATAATTAATGTGTTAAAGCTCAACGCTGTTAAAGCAAGCTTATTTGACACAATTTTTGTGGCATAATTGTTGAAACGGAGCAAAATTATACAAATTTACACGCGATTTATGTCACGTAACTCGGCGCTGTTAAAGCGGAGCAGCGTAGGGTATTTAATAAGATTAAGCCTATTTCATCGATATAGCCTACGAAAAAAAAAAATATTTTCGTTTCGTATATATATATGTGTATATATATATGATATGAAGTTTCTCTAGGAAACTATAAATCAAAATTTAAGTCGTTGTTTGTATTACTTCAGTATATATCGGTTCATGCTTTCAATAAACAGGAATATTAGTTTCGTGATAATTCAATTGGGTTAAAACCATTTACTCTCCAATGAGGTTTTTGTTAGCAAACTCACTCAGCTTCGTAAAATTATTCCGTTTTGGTTACCACCTTCCTAAACGGTGAGGTTTTAATAGTAGGTACGTACGACCATATTAATATCCGACTTAATTTTAATTAAGTCGTGTTGAGTCCTATTATCGTAAAGATATCATCTACAATTTTATATGTAGGTATCATAAAAATGTGATCCACAACATTCACTACCTACATGTACAAATTACAATACTTCTATTATAATATGTATATGTAAAAATCATATGATTTATATAATTTCATGCATTGCATTGCATTGTAATTCGTTTTTACTAACCGCAACAATTCGCAAGACTGCGCCGTCAGATATTGGTTCAAATTCCCGAACCAAACTATCCTTGTTTCGTGATGGGGATACGTAAAGTTGATAAAGAAAATCAGTAAGTATAGGTATTATTGTTATGCAAAAAACCACAAAAAACTTTAACTATTTTGTGTCTTTAACCAGTTTTCTCGTTATTCGCTCCGAGCATGCAGGAAAGCGATTGAACACCTTTTAGGTGTGCAATTTGTTAAAGAACCACCAATCATAATATACCTGTAATTTCCGCATATTATGTAGGTATTGTATTTTGTAAATTTTTACATAAACCAAAATATCATATTTTTGACCTGGTTATATCGTTGTATATTGAACGGTTTACGGTATCTAAAATATGAGGGAAAAAAATAATAACCTCTTTCGAGTCTGAACAAAACAAAAAAGTTATTCTTTACCTTAAATAACTTACCTATACTCAAAGAATACACCTCTGAACATAAATTATCCTTCTTTAATCGTATAGACACTAGGTCGCAAATTAAACCCCTGCAGCGGCTACAGCAAGCATTCGTGCTATTTAGCGGAACAGGGTAATACGGCACTGCCGCTGCGGTTACACTTCCCTTTAGTTTAGAGCCTTAACTGACTCAAAATCGCAATGTCATAGTATTTTGACTTCATTAAAACATGATCAAGATATTCCGACTCATTAAAGTAGTATTTCCTTGATAGAACCTGAAATAGGCTTACTCGTAAATAGGAACGTAGTTTATACGAAACCTATCTTATTTTTATTTTACAATTTTTCTCTGCAACATTATGATGATAATTATTGATTGTAGTCATTGTTACTTATTTCAGCGAGCTCATGATTCTTTATAAGCGAGTATATTTTTATGACAGTTCATATAAATGAAGTAGGTAGACGACGTACAAGAAGCGCTATAAGTATGTGTACTTCTTAGCTGACAAATCGAGGCTGTCTTTCACGAATAATACAAGACAAACATGAAGAATTGAAGAGGTCATACCTCCCTTTTAGGGATAAAATGGGGAACCTCTAAAATACCTATATTACAGTCCCGAAGGCTCGACGATATTCGAAACGGCAACATCCGGATCATAAGCTAGCTTTTATTAACAAAACTATAGATAAATGAGGGAACCTCTATGGCTATTTTACTTTAAATTACTTTTAGATGCCATTTTGTTAACCGAATTTACTACAATTTGTGAAATTCATGTCGACTTTCATAATTTTTTAGCATTGCATACTTCAATACTTATTACTATAATTATCTCAGAACTCTGGAAAGGTAGATGAAATCATTGCGTAGATGAGATTACATTTGTTTTCGTTAAATACCAGGGTTAGAAGTAAGTGGCTAACCCTCGAGTATGGCGTGTGGCGCAATTTTTAGTATACGGTCTGGTACACAAACCTGATACGAATTATAACGCGTAAATACTATAACGCGTAAATACATAACGAACCTTAAAGTTCTCTTAATTAGGTTTAAATTTGTATGTTAATCTACGAACAACAACCCGTGCCTTTAACATGTACTTTACTTATATTACTTAGAAAAAAGAAGGTAGATGTAAAAGCATTATTTCGAACAAAGTAAATATTCCTTGATCTATTCTTTTAGTTATTATATGATTAATACACCACACTAACATTCGGTTTTAAATTGTAATCTACCACACATATATTGAAAGCAAAATCAAACATTTGGACAAAATCACTTTCCGAAAGAAGATTCGTTAAACGGCAACTAGGCCGCGGTTTTATTCTGTAATTTGAATTCATCGTTCTGAAGATGTGTAAAATCACTCACCCTAATCCTTCAATCTGAAATAGATATACACTAAAACACTATTTTTGCGAGAAAATACGTGTGACTCGGACAGACACAAAAACATGTAATGATCAACCACGCCGCTGGGAGCGCTGCCGTTCCTAATTACCCGGCGGGCGAGAGCGAGAACAGTTTTTTTTGAATAATATTATAACTCTAAATGTGTGACAAGGACAGCACATAACCGTGTACTGCTGCAAGTAAATATATGTAATCTTCGATTTGGATACGAAGTATAATACATAGTTGTGTTGAACCAGTTAAGAATGAAATACCTACAATACGCAGACTTACGGACAAATATTAGAAGACTATAATATTTTTTTCGCGTCAAACTCCGTTTAATATGTAGTTATAGAAACAAAGAAAACCTACCCACAGTCATACACCTACCCTAACATTTCACTTTGCGATTAATTAACTTTAGCGGTTATACTTATAATTATGTAAGTACCTACTTATTGTATTGTACATACATATACTTATTGTATAATGTGTATGTACAATACAATAAGAACAGAATTATAGTGTAAAATGTATTATAAGTAGCCACTTATTTAAGTATTAACACGACTATGTAACTTTATGAAGATTATAAACCCGAGTGCTCCATAATTCCTTACCTAAGCGGACCAAAAATAATGACTATAATGAGTTTAATCTCTGCTTGAATAGTGTGCCTACAGCTACTACTTTATATTTTTACGGGCTCCGGGGATAATCATCGGTTTAGTGTTATGAATCATCGCTTGTACGATGAGAGTAATAACTGATAGAATAATTGGATTTAGAACTAGTACCGAGGCTGTTATGGACGACTTCTTGGGAAATTGGTAGGTTGTATCTACGTTGCGGTCCCAGGTAGTGGTGAGGAAACGAAGCGGAGTGTGGATGAAAGAACACAAACACTACCTATTAAAATATAGGTACATCAGGAGTGTTGGTGGCCCAGCAGCGGTATGACGTGAGACTTTCAATCCGAAGGTCTCGGGTTCAAAATCTCCCGGCTCGTGCCAATGAGTTTTTCGGAACTTATGTACGAAATATCATTTGATATTTACTAATCGCTTTTCGGTGAAGGAAAACGCCCAGAGAAAACCGGACTTAATTGGGATGAAGTCCGGTTTTATTGGGAATAAGGCCTAGTTTACCCTCTGGGTTGGAAGGTCAGATGGCAGTCGCTTTCGTAAAACTAGCGCTTACGTCAAATCTGGGATTAGATGCCAAAGCGGACCCTAGGCTCCCTGGGGCGTGGCATAAGCCGCGAAAAACGCTAGGAAGAAGAAGAGATTACTGAATTTTGAATTCAAAAGAATTGTTATATTAAATAGCTAACTAGTGTTATAATGTAACAACTACGATCTTTTATTAAATAGCTAGTGTTCAAATGTTAAAGCAATAGGTAGCTGCTATACTGGTATATTCACTGTCACTCAATATAATAAGGCATTAGACAACTCATTTATGTTTAAGGATGACTCACGCACGAACGGGACGGGACGATGGGTTAATTTCTAATTGTAAGGAAAGCGGCACGTGATCGGTGGGTGATCTCGTGACGCTTCCTATAGAATCGTCTCGTCCCTTCAAGTAACACGGAGGGTTTACCTTCTGTCGAAGTATAAGTCCAAATAGGCATGCGTGGGTCTGTGTTGTGACCAGTCCGTAAACAAAAAAAGATCGAAGTGTGCAAGATTTGTTAGTGTAGGTGTATAATTTTCTGTGTTGGTGTCGTCATTAGGTACAGATGGTTTTTTTGTATGTAATGTGTGAGAAGAGTATCTCTATATAGTAGTCTGTGGTTTCGTTTCCCCCTGCTAAAAGTGATAGAATAATTTGTACGGTGAGATGTCGCTTTGCAGTCTCCCTTCCAACGTGTAGGAGGTCCGTGTTGCTCGAAGTCTCATCCCTTTGTCATATATCTCATCTGAACCCATCCTTACTCAAATCCTTTTTCTACTAGACAGCTTGTTTACAAAGATAGCACATATCTCTGTGCTATGCATGTCCAAAACTAAATTACACTATAGGTACAAAAACGACCAAATTTCCCAAAAAAGTCGACTTTTATCTTCCTACAAATATTTCTATTATACATCTAACATACGAAATTGATCTTAAAGCATAAGTTTCACCTGATAGATTCGCAGTAACGCCCATACCGAATGCAGTAATCTCGTATAGGTACCTCTCTCATTACGAAAATTACATGTAACCGGCTTGTCGATTGTCTGCACATTCCTCCGGTTTAAAGATACTCGCATTCAGCCGGTAACGGGTATTGGGTATCACTGGCATCACAGGCTGTTAACAACCGTCGGTTTAAATAATGAAGAATGTGATCATACAACACTTCCGAGGAAAGGAACTGCGATATTTCTGCTCGTGACACTGGAACTGCAAAATAAACAGTTGTTAGTGCACCATGCCTCAACGAGGGAGGCAGATCAATCTAACTTTCTGTGTGATCCCCCTGAGCTCTGAACTGGACTGAGCCTTCCAAAAACATCGAAAATTGACATTGACGGAGTAACCTCTTTTTCGCTCGAATACGCAAGTGTGACAGAGATATACGATCGAAGATACAAATTTTCGATCATTTGATGTACAGTCGCCATCAAATACCTACATTGGAGCGTCCGAGGTGCTCATAAATATCCGAACACGCCTCTATTGTCAAGACGTTAGAGTACTTGTTCAGATATTTTGAACGCTTCGGACGCTCCTATATATCTGATGGCGACTGTACGTAATTTTAGGGCTGGTCTAACCACTTAGGTATGTCGGATTAACACATCAAAAATGTATTTATTAATACGGCATTGAAAGTTGGTGCTGGATATCACTGTTAAGGAGCCTCGGTTTTAATAGAATATGAACATACTAAAGTTCTGAACAATGAAACTGGCATATTTTCCATATGAGATGATCATAGCACTGAATTAGTGATCGATTCACAGCCAAAATCACTTAAAATGGATGACTCAGCCTATAAGTTCCAACCCAATGGACTGGATTAAACTACAGTGGACCCACAGTAGCCCAAAGCTGCTTGTTGGAAGCTTCACATTACACATACCTGTAAGTACCCGGTTTCCGTGGCCTCACTATGTTTTGCTTTACCAAAAAGCGTCTGGTCATATCATATCATGTACGAAAGTTCCGAAGAACTCATTGGTTCAAACTTGCGACCGCTACATGGAGACATTGGGGACCCGTGCCGTGCAGTATATAAAACGGAACATTCTCGTATTCGTAATACCTACTCATGAAGATTACTCGTAATCGAGTGTCGGGTGGCTGATTGTCTGTAGAACATTCCTGCGGTTGACCAATAACGGGCATGATGTAACTGCTAAGGAGTCTTGTTTCAACGGGTTAATTCCGTTGAATAATGTGAAAATTGTAATTGCCTAATACGTTCGGAGACAATGGGAACCAGTAATACCTGTATACTTGCTCCAGCCTGGCATTTACAGGAATTTCTACGCGATCGGTCACAAAGCTCCTGACAAGGTGTTGGGACTGTGTAGTAGATATTTGGGCACCTAATTGGACTACTGACAAGGACGTATGTTGTCCTCGGACCATCGGAAGCTATTTTGTCGACGTATCGTTATTAGGTAGCTATGTAGTGAAGTGCAGAAGACGAACCCAGCTATTACCTTTGTGAAGCACAATACAAAAACTGAGCCTGAAGGTCAACTAACGCCGATCCTGAAATGCTTAGTTTTCGAGAATACCTATCAAAATTGTGGGTGTGTCATTCACTGTCAGGTGTAGCAGTACATAATTTCCTATTCTTCTGTTCACATTTAGTTTGAGGCATGACACCACTGTTAAAACTGGTCTCCCGCGATACAGGCCTTGCCTAGTGCGGGGACCCCTGCAACTTCTGTACACTCACTGCTATGCATAGCCCTCGGCTAAATTAATTATTGTACCTAAGTTGTTAATGCAATAAAGTTCTTTTTATCTTTATCTTATCTTATCTTTTTATAATCTGAAAACCTTTAGAACTACCAACATTGTACAGATTACCCAAAGCTAAATAAGAATACATATGTAATGCATACCTTTGGAGTACTTTGATACATTTCTATAAAATGTATAAAAAATAGTACGCCCACTCCAGTTTTAACGAGAAAACAGGCTACAATGTAAACCCAAACAAAAGCACAACAAACAAGTGAATTCCCCGTTTAATCAATCGCATATCAAACAAGGCTCTACTAATAGTCTCCCAACACCGGTTATGCAAATACGGACACAATGGAGGTCTCGACGCCTGCGATAGCACCTTACAAATGAGGCCTAGGTCAGACATATGCACGGCTCGCTTCCGTATGCTGCACAGATCGTATGCAGGAACGCCGGGTATTGCGATCGGTGCGGGCGTACGAGTGTACCCAATGTGTATAAGTACCTACATGCGTTAATCCGGACACAAATGCACGCCTCATTGCCTACAATAGCAGCTTACAAATGTGTAGCACAGACATACACGGGTTGCCAGTTAAAGCTTCCGTATTCAGGAATGAAGAGTATTCTGATCAGCGTGCCTACTACGAACATCGAAAATTGGCATTGACGGAAAAATCTCTTTGTCATTCTTATTTACAAGTGTGACAGAGATAGAGATACAAATCCGTAATCGTTCGATTTTCGTGGTGCCAGCCCAGTGCGGGCGCTTTGAGTTTTTGTGCGAACCGGTGTATTTAGGCCCACTTACACCACCCAAGGTTAGCCGCTATCCCGGAGTTAAGCTGTTTGTGTTGTGCATACCTACCTACCTATCGTAATCCTATACTATATTACTGATGTAGGTACATAGTTATTTTTAGAATCCCTGCGTGCGTAACCAAGATGCCAATTACCGGCCATATACGTTCGAGCATATCTGCCAGATATGTATACTCCATAGTGGATATGTCCACCAAATTTCCCATAGATTGGCAGATCTGGCGGATATGCCCGTACGTATATGGCGGCAAATCGCTAAGTTCAGTGGCGATGTCGCAAAAAAAAATTCAACTGTCACACTAATTAGGAAGAGTGATAGAGAGAGATAACTACGATACGCAACGCAGCGTGAGCAATTGGCGCGTTGACTAAGCACCCCCATCAGTGATTCTCTGGGCCAGTTGCACCAACTGGAGTTAGTCAACTACCCCAGAGTTAAGCGTTTTTAGTAAGCAATATCACAGCTACCTCCGGGTGTTTGGTTTATCCTGGTTGGCGGCTCTTAGACAGGTAGCTAATATAGCTATAACGATTGACTAATATCGCCATCAATCCAACTTGCAAATAACATAAACAAACCGCCATATTGATCGTAATAACCTCACTTTTAAGTTTTTGATGTAATCTACAAGATTAAGTTATTTACATATAATGCGACTGTTTCAGTAGTGAATCGTTTTAGTGGTGTTTGATGAGGTAGTGTGAAAATACAAGGAGAAACAGTGACGAAACATGTGATGCCTTTTGTTGACATCGTTAGTAAGTTCCATTGACGGCGATTTTATAGAATTTCAAACCATTTCAGTCATCTTTTACAAACAGAACCCACATCACATGTAATTTATGTCTGTATCTTACAATTATGGTTGAATATGGTTTTTATTATAGTAGATAAACGTGCCGGTGTCTGTAATATAAATTCTTCGGGATCATAATTCTACATTTTATCTGTGTCCAATTAAGCTCTCTACACTCAGTACGGTAGCGTATCCATTCCGTCAGACATTTTATATCGTTGTTTTAATTGAGCGACTTTTCACCGATATGGCTTTTACAACTTTTATTAGCAATGCTTCTCACATGAGAAATAAGTGCCATTAAATATAATCGGCGCACCTCGCTCGGGTCGCTGCCAGCGTTGACAGGAGCTGTGACAGACTTTTATTTACATTGTGTTGTGCATTTTCTAAGTATTTTTAAGATTTATTTTTAAGCTGTGTATTTGTTTTTAAGGTGTGTATTTATTTAGGTATTAAGTTTCTATGCAGACCGCGACCCAATCAGGAAGTAGCACGTCACAAAATCCTGGTCACCCATGTAACCTGTGTTCAAAATCATTTCTAACTAGTAGAGGTCTTAATATTCATAGAGCTAAAGCCCATCGTAACTGTCTCAGTCAAGATTCCCCTCCATTAAACTTAGACAATGCACAGCCCATTGCTCATGTCCAACCTTTCCATTTACGTCTCAGTAATTACAAAAGTAATATAAAAATAGTTAATCGTGTCCCTCGCGGGGCTCGAATCCCCGTTGCTTCTCACCTAGCCCACATAGTGCAAAAATGCTATGAATCTAATTCCCCGGAGGACTGGCACAACCTCCTCCTTTTTCCATATAACATTTTACACGCTAAAGATGACAATGTAAATATATCATTAACGCAAAAGCTTAAAAATAATTGTTCACTTCATTCCATTCCTCCGACTACATTCAAACGCTCCTCATCATCATCCTACAATACCATCAAAACTATTGAAAATAAAATTATTGATGGAGACCTTAAAGGCGCCGCACGACTTCTTTTTTCTAGTGACGTGCTATCTCCAGATAACCCAGATACTCTTTCGGCCCTACTAACTAAACATCCCCCAGCTCCCGCGATCCCTTATTTTTTCGACCCTCCAACGGTACCCGAGTCATGCCTGCAGATCAAAAACATTGACGTATTTAATGCTATACTGTCTTTCAA
Organism: Lathronympha strigana; assembly: GCA_949128165.1. Taxonomy (NCBI): domain Eukaryota; kingdom Metazoa; phylum Arthropoda; class Insecta; order Lepidoptera; family Tortricidae; genus Lathronympha; species Lathronympha strigana. The sequence goes on along the minus strand of OX421918.1, from coordinate 14,781,971 downwards.
AACCGGCTCTGCAGCAGGACTGGATGGCCTCAGCCCTCAACATTTAAAGGACCTGACGTGCCCGTCAGCAGGTGATGCAGGTGAAAAACTCATTACCCATATCACTAAATTGATAAACTTCATGTACGCGGGCAATATTCACCCGGATATTGTACCCGTTTTATACGGAGCCAATCTGATCGCGCTAACTAAAAAGGATGGAGGGGTGAGGCCGATTGCCGTTGGCGCAACACTTCGCCGCTTAGCTTCCAAAATTGCAGTTCGGCATATTCTTCCAAAATTACAAAAATCTTTTGAACCAATCCAATTAGGCTTTGGAATTAAAGGTGGCTGTGAAGCCGCCGTGCATGCACTCCGTACTTTCCTTAGCGACGGCCAGTGCGAAGTGTTGCTAAAAATTGACGTTAAAAATGCTTTTAACTCTTTGGACAGAGACGCCTTGTTGGCAGAAGTTAAATCTTCAGTTCCTGAAATATATAACTATCTCCTCCACTGCTATGCAGACCCCACGAAGTTGATGTACCGATCAAACGAGTTGTCATCCGAGGTCGGCTGCCAACAAGGTGATCCCCTGGGGCCAGCAATTTTCAGTTTGGCTATTAACCCAATTATTCAAAATTTGTCGTCAAAATTCAACGTCTGGTACTTGGATGATGGGACTCTAGGAGGTGACGTAGACTCCGTACTTTCTGATCTTTCTATAATTACAACCAAATTTAAATCTATTGGTTTAGAACTAAATTTCAACAAATGCGAACTTTTTATTCCAAATTCTTGTAGCAATATCGACGAATTAACACAAAAATTCAACCAACTAGCACCAAACATTAAAATCCTTGACAAAAGTAACCTGTTCCTCTTAGGGTCTCCCATCTTCGAGGAAAGTTTTTCAGATTTAGTTCAAAATTCTGTTTCCAAATTCCAAAATCATTCACATCGATTGTTAGAAATTAAGTCACATTATGCCCTAAGTATTATAAAATATTGCCTTTTTGTTCCTAAATTAACGTATGTGCTACGCTGCTGCTCCCTTTGGAAAAATCAAAATCTTTTGTCACAATTAGATGCTCTAATTAAAAGTAATTTAGAATCGGTTCTGAATATTCAGCTAAGCGAGCAGTCCTGGACCCAAGCATCCCTTCCCATCCGGTACGGTGGGTTAGGGATCCGCAAAATTTCGAGTGTCGCTTTGCCAGCCTTTTTGTCGTCAGCCCACAGCTCATTCAGTCTCATAGGAAAAATCCTACGCTCAAACTGTGAGACTACGGGCTTGGCTGACGCCAAAAATGCTTGGTCAATTGCTTGTCCTGGTCAAAATTTTCCTGAACATCCAAAATCTCAAAGGAGCTGGGACGACATTGCTTGTAAATTGACCCTCTCCTCTCTTATCAGCCAATCCAGCACGGAGGGGCAAGCCAGACTCCTAGCTGTAAGTACCAAGGAAGCTGGGTACTGGCTCCGAGCACACCCCTCCCCAAACACTGGTACTTTTTTAGATCCAAAAACTCTACAAATTTCAGTTAGCCTCCACCTCGGGGTCCCGGTCTGCGCCCCACATCGTTGCCCCTGCGGAACCGATGTCGACCGTCTTGGGCACCACGGTCTTTCCTGCCAACGAAGCGCGGGCCGCTTTTCGAGACATGCTGCCCTAAATGACATAATCCGTCGGTCTCTTGCGTCAATTGGTGTGCCGGCTCTATTAGAGCCGACCGGCATATCCAGAACTGACGGTAAGAGGCCGGATGGTATGTCTCTGGTTCCGTGGAGTTTGGGACGAGTGCTGGTGTGGGATGCAACCTGTGTAGACACACTAGCCCCGTCGCATCTCCACCGAACTTCTGCGAGGGCAGCGGCAGCGGCAGAGGCGGCGGAAAAAGCAAAGGTGGGAAAGTACAGTGGTCTCGGCGCTGAATATAATTTTGTTCCTTTCGGCGTCGAGACCTTTGGTCCGTGGGGCCCTAGCGCTCTGAGTCTCTTCAAAGACCTATCGAAGAGACTCAGAGACGCCACAGGAGACCCAAGAGCTGGCAGCTTCCTCGCTCAACGGATTAGTCTAGCAATCCAGCGAGGAAATGTTGCCAGCGTCCTCGGTACCATGCCGCAGGGGCCTGTTTTAGATTTATTTTAGTTTTTATTTAGTTTTATTTTAGTTTTATTTTAGTTTTTAGTTTAGTTATACTTCTAGATTTAAATTTGTGTTGTAATATGTTTTAGTTTAGTTTATTTTCCAATAATTGGTAATTAAGGTATATTTCTTAAAAAAGCGTCGTACGCGCATGGTAAAGTCTTCTCACATGGTGATTTACCAATTGTACTTTAGATTTCATTTCAACGTATTTTCCTAATAACCCTTTAAAGTTAAAGTACAAAACAATACGAGTCACACCCGAGACACACCCGTTGGCTGCGAATTTCCCCACTATATAAATAAATAAATTAATAAATATTTGTGGGACAATCTTAGGGGGGCGCCTAGCGCCTAGCGACATTTACACATAGAAGATTGTACTTCATGGCTAACAAAGTCACAAGACTCACAAGTTATATTGTGAATTCACTGCTAATGATGCGCTACCCCAAACTAAGTTTTTGCTTTTTGAGCAGAAACAACATCTGCTTACGATACCATAAATCTTAGAAATATGGGAAACGTCGTCCGAGGCCGTGAATTTTCCCACTTTTCTTCATAAGATTTATGATGTCGTTCGCAGAAGTTTGTGCATAAAAATCAAAATGAATCGAGTAGACACATTGATTTAAACGCTCACGATTTTTACACATTATAATATTTCTAGAACGGGTCTTCATCGCATATACTCGTAACTTTGACGACCGGTTGGCGTAGTTGGTACCCTGCCTGCTAAGCCGATGGTCCTGGGTTCGAATCCCGGTAAGGGCATTTATTTGTGTGATGAACACAGATACTTGTTCCTGAGTCATGGATGTTTTCTATGTTTTTATGTATATGTATATTATATATATCGTTGTCTGAGTACCCGTAACACAAGCCTTCTTGAACTTACTGCGGGACTTACTTAGTTAATTTGTGTAAGAATGTCCTGTAATATTTATTATTTATTAACTTAGAAACTAATCTCCGACGCTTTGAGGGTGACATTGCTCCCGCGTTCTCGAAGAAAGACTGATGGCTGAGGTTGACATCAACGTCTCATTGGAATTCGTTTTCAAAGTTATACGCGATTACGAGTAATATAATGAGTAGACACATTGTAAATTACCACAATTTTCGTTTTACTGTAACAGATTGCCAATGGAGTTTCAATTAGAATTATAATTGCGAGATGTTTATCACATAATCTAATCGCAGCGATTGGCGGAGGCTGAGTTATGGCATCGATCAGGTTGGTCATGTTCCTTCGTGCGCCGGCGCTGGTGAGGCGAGCACTCGTTGCACCCATGAATCACGATCCCTCCATTCGTTACCACTCACACAAATCGCAAAAACCTGTGAGTTGCTAATTCGAGAGAAAGATACAAAATACTCTTTTACTCGATTAAACAAATGCAGTAGAGAGGGAAATACAAATTTTCGCTTTTTTTCACGTATAGGTACTTAGTTTACCACTCGCTGCAAGCCAGGCTGTTAAATAAGTATTACGCAATACATTTCTGCACAATAAATTTTCAAAAATTCATTACGCTTTAGTAGTTAAGGCTACTTTACTTTTCCTTGCAATATCGGTTCATAGTACTAACTAAAACCGTAACCAACCGCAGATTACGTTTGGTTACGGTTTGAGGTAATATTAAAAATAGAGGCTGTATATTAAGCATCCTCATCAGGCAACTTCAAATACCTATGTCGGGTGTGAAAGTACTTGGTCAGCCTAGGAGTTTGCCCCGTATGGAATTGGAAAATGATTTCCGATGCATTCATTTATACGACTTACTTGTACTGGTTGAGCCGATGTGAATAAAACCGGCGGTTAGAATAACCTATCCAGGATACCGTTCCGATTAATAGCACTATCAAACTGGTTTTATCTAGTAGGTATTCTAGGTTTATAAAATATATTGAGTTCTGTTAGTATGTCTACTTTATTAAATCCTGTATTTAATAATGACTGGTGCGGTTTTTCCTTTAACTCTAATTTAAATTTCATATCTGTGACTCCTTAAGGCAACAAAAGGTTTTAATTTTTAAATGTGTTCTGTTAGTCGAGCTCAAATACCAGTGCAGTGTGGTGAAACCTAAGCAATTAGGTATCGTTGTTCTATTTTTTGTCTTCAGTGTATGATTTTAAATAGAAAACTCCCGTGAGTATTAGACATTAATATACTTAGACCGGGTTACTCACGTCTACAATAAGTAGTAAATTTATGTCAAGTAATGACATTTACCACGTATTGAGTGAGACATGTACCCAGCAGTGGGACGTATGCAGTACCTATAGGTTAAAGCAAGGACAGAACAGTTATAATATTGTCTTCTATTACCCCGATTAATATTCATTGAAATGAAAAACTTTGGAATTAATTGCGTATAATTGACCACATTTTCTTACGTTTCTAACCTGAGATTATTTAAACGATTAATCCGTTTTAAAGTGTTTCACACACCGAAAAAATGGTTTACGTTAAGCGGTAAATTTTATCAAATTTTGAGTAAAATTTAGCAACATTTGATAAAATTGACTCTTAACCGGTTAATTCAACTGAACATTTATCTCAGCGCATAATTATGTGTTGCAAAAAAGCAGTTCCCATACTCCCACTTCTCAATCTTCTCATCACCCTTCATATTAAGTCACATGCGCTTATTAGCAAATTATATAAATGTTTACTATAAAAAGGAGAGCAGGAAATTCTAATGGCAGTTTCTGAAGAAATGTGACACATGTAGGGCACACTGCATATAGAGTTATGGAGAGATATAACACACGTATAAGCGTATAAGTATTAATTAAGCTTTTTGCCACATTAGTTTTCGTTTAGGTTTACAGTTAATGTCGTTTCGTCATCCAGGTGTATACCATCTTCTTGTTTGTCACAGTAGATACCACATACCTTTGATTTTTATAACATTGTTTATGAGTATTTTTAATGTGTTACCAAACCTTAAGTACCTACACGTAGTGTAGGTACATACATTAATTTAAAATCTCTGGCAAATAATATTATTGTTATGCCCGTGGTAGACAAGACGTAGACACAGCAAATTAAATATACAAAGACTCATAGCAAGTGCGTGTGCTCACTTAAGAGGGGGCAGAGTGTTTTCAACGTAAACGACAGTTACGGTTAAGACTGTGACGTCCTCAATTATTTGCAAAGACATACAAGATGCATGTAATTATTATCTCAAAGAGTGTGTCTACCATATTCGTGTATTTATAATCTACAATAATGTACAGTTTAGTAAATATGTCTACGCAAAAACGCAGCAAAATTGAGAAAAACGCGTGTCAGCGTTTATGCCAAAGTGAATGAAAAATCATTTGCTTTATTTTTAAAAACTAACTCTATCCAATCTCAAATATACAAGCTACTGAATTCGTATAGTCTTATTACATAATACTGGCTCATTAATTAATTATGATTTTTTTAAAACGTCCTAAAAATCCGCCATACAAAATTACTATGGAATCTGATCGTTGAAATATAACAAGTGAGCAACACCCAGGGGTGCCAACTTAGGGGTTTTCCCCCTAGATTTAGGGGGTAAACAAGACGCGTGAGGTTTTTTTAGGGGTGAAATATTTCTAGGGGTAAATTTAGGGATATTTGATTTTCCCATTCCACGTATGTGTGACAGCGAAAAATGTGTTGAGAAGCGAAATTATTACTGAAAATGAAATGATACTTCAGTCCATTCCACTCTCAGTTACTCGAACTCACAAGTGTGCGATTGAGAAAGAAATATACGACCGGAACTCAAACGCTCCGATTTACGCTACAGTGATGTGTAAGAGAAGAGGCATCCTAACGGGGACGAAATTTTCTCCCAATCTATCAAATTGCATTTAGTAGTCCCGTCTGGACAGGCCATCATTCAACCTTTCTGACCAAAAATACTAAATCTGTGGCGTAAACGGTCGTGCTTTATGTTAGAGATACTGAATAATGTCGATAATTAATGTTGAATAATGAAATTTTATTTAATATTCATTAATTTTTTTATTTAGGGGGTTTTCCGAAAAATCACTACGGTTTTAGGGGGTTTCAATTTGTGCTTTAGTGCTAAATAAAAATTTGAGTTGCAACACCCGAAATAGTCAGTCGGCCCCGAATGTTCGAAGCGACACCACGTCTCTCTGCGGAGCGTCTACATCTTGAAATAAATCGATGTTCATTGTGTACGTATACTGCGTTATAGGTAGCAAAACGGTATAAGAATTTTTTTACCATTTTTTGTGTTTCCAAAGGAAATAGGCAATAGCAACCAGTTCAAAATGAATGACATACAGAGTTAGTTTCGTTTATACCTCATTGTATATAGTGTCACTTGGACCGTAGAAGATGTCCAAGGTCTGATGACGGAGTAGAAAGGTGGCCACCGGAACTCAGGAAGTAGTTGATGTAATACCCCCGTGTTTGGGCTCGTTAGGTTTGTTCTGGTGAGCACTTGGACCGTGAGTGGTGTCCAAGGTCTGATGATGGAGCAGAAATATGACCACCGGAACTCAGGAAGTAGTTGATGTAATACCCCCGTGTTTGGACTCATTTGTATTGTTTTGGCGGGCACTTGGACCGTGACTGGTGTCCAAGGTCTGATGATGGAGCAGTAAAGTGTCAACTGGTACTCAGGAACCAGTTGATAGAATACCTTCGTGTTTAGACTCGTTAGTTTTGATTCGACGAGCACTTGGGCCATGCATGGTTTCCAAGGTCTGATGATGGAGCAGATATTTACAAATATATTAAAAAATTATAAATTATATTTATTACATTAATATTTATAAATTTTGTAAGGTTGACTCCGATTTGGATAAAAATCGATATCTGAGGATCCGGCGGGGTGATTAACATGAATCTTGAGTCAAATTTGTTAAATATAGTTTAAACCGACGCCATCTTGGATTTTGTAAGATAAACTCCGATTTGGATAAAAATCGATATCTGACGATCCGGCGGGGTCCTTACCATGAATCCAGAATCAAAATCGTAAAATACTTTAAAAAGCGACGCCATCTTGGATTTTGTGCGATAAACTCCGATTTGGATAAAAATTGATATCTGAGGATCCAGTGGGGACCATGACATGAATCTAGGATCAATATTGTAAAATATTGTAAAAACCGACGCCATCTTGGATTTTGTAAAATCAACTCCGATTTGGATAAAAATCGATATCTGACTATCCGGCGGGGTCCTTAACATGAATCCAGAATCAAAATCGTCAAATATTGTAAAAAGCGACGCCATCTTGGATTTTGTGAGATTAGCTCCGATTTGGATAAAAATCGATATCTGACTATCCGGCGGGGTCCTTAACATGAATCCAGAATCAAAATCGTTAAATATTGTAAAAAGCGACGCCATCTTGGACTTTGTGAGATTAGCTCCGATTTGGATAAAAATCGATATCTGAGGATCCGGCGTGGTGATTAACATGAATCTTGAGTCAAAATTGTAAAATATTGTTAAAACCGACGCCATCTTGGATTTTGTGAGATTAACTGCGATTTGGATAAAAATCGATATCTGAGTATCCGGCGGGGTGATTAACACGAATCTTGAGTCAAAATTGTAAAATATTGTTAAAACGGACGCCATCTTGGATTTTGTAAGATCAACTCCGATTTGGATAAAAATCGATATCTGAAGATCCAGTGGGGACCATAATATGAATCTAGGATCAATATTGTAAAAACCGACGCCATCTTGGATTTTGTAAAATCAACTCCGATTTGGATAAAAATCGATATCTGACTATCCGGCGGGGTCCTTAACATGAATCCAGAATCAAAATCGTCAAATATTGTAAAAAGCGACGCCATCTTGGATTTTGTGAGATTAGCTCCGATTTGGATGAAAATCGATATCTGAGGATCCGGCGGGGTGATTAACATGAATACAGAGTCAAAATTGTAAAATATTGTTAAAACCGACGCCATCTTGGATTTTGTGAGATTAACTCCGATTTGGATAAAAATCGATATCTGACGATCCGGCGGGGTCCTTACCATGAATCCAGAATCACAATCGTAAAATATTGTAAAAAGCGACGCCATCTTGGATTTTGTAAAATTAACTCCGATTTGGATAACAATCGATATCTGACTATCCGGCGGGGTCCTTAACATGAATCCAGAATCAAAATCGTAAAATATTGCAAAAAGCGACGCCATCTTGGATTTTGTGCGCAAAACTCCGATTTGGATAAAAATCGATATCTGACTATCCGGCGGGGTCCTTAACATGAATCCAGAATCAAAATCGTCAAATATTGTAAAAAGCGACGCCATCTTGGATTTTGTGAGATTAGCTCAGATTTGGATAAAAATCGATATCTGAGGATCCGGCGGGGTGATTGACATGAATCTTGAGTCAAAATTGTAAAATATTGTTAAAACCGACGCCATCTTGGATTTTGTAAGATCAACTCTGATTTGGATAAAAATCGATATATGACGATCCGGCGGGGTCCTTAACATGAATCCAGAATCAAAATCGTAAAATATTGTCAAAAGCGACGCCATCTTGGATTTTTTGAGATTAACTGCGATTTGGATAAAAATCGATATCTGAGGAGCCGGCAGGGTGACTAACATGAATCTTAAGTCAAAATTGGAAAATATGATAAGAATAGACGCCATATTGGATTTTGTAAAATTAACTCTGATTTGGATAAAAATCGATATCTGACGATCTGGCGGGGTCCATAACATGAATCCATGGTCAAAATTGTTAATTAACGTCAACATTGACGCCATATTAGATTTTGTAAGATAAACTCTGATTTGGATAAAAATCGATATCTCATGATCCGGCGGGGTCCTTAACATGAATCCAGAATCAAAACTGTATAATATTGTAATAAGTGACGCCATCTTTGATTTTGTGAGATTAACTCCGATTTGAATAAAAATCGATATCTGACGATTCAGCGGGGTCCATAACATGAGTCCGAAGTCAAAATTGTTAAATAATGTCAACACCGACGCCAAATTGGATTTTGGAAAATTATCTCTGATCGATATCTGACGATTTTTATCAAAATCGGAGTTGATATCACAAAATCCAAGATGGCGTCGATTCTTACCATATTTTCCAATTTTGACTCAAGATTTATATTAATCACCCCGCCGGCTTCTCAGATATCGATTTTTATCCAAATCGCAGTTAATCTCACAAAATCCAAGATGGCGTCGCTTTTTACAATTTTTTACGATTTTGATTCTGGATTCATGTTAAGGATCCCGCCGGATCGCCAGATATCAATTTTTATCCAAATCGGAGTTGATCTTAGAAAATCCAAGATGGCGTCGGTTTTAACAATATTTTACAATTTTGACTCAAGATTCGTGTTAATCACCCCGCCGGATCCTCAGATATCGATTTTTATCCAAATCGCAGTTAATCTCACAAAATCCAAGATGGCGTCGCTTTTTACAATATTTAACGATTTTGATTCTGGATTCATGTTAAGGACCCCGCCGGATCGTCAGATATCGATTTTTATCCAAATCGGAGTTAATCTCACAAAGTCCAAGATGGCGTCGCTTTTTACAATATTTAACGATTTTGATTCTGGATTCATGTTAAGGACCCCGCCGGATCGTCAGATATAATTTTTTATCCAAATCTGAGTTGATCTTACAAAATCCAAGATGGCGTCGGTTTTTACATTATTTTACAATTTTGACTCTGGATTCATGTTAATCACTCCGTCGGATCCTCGGATATCGATTTTTATCCAAATCGGAGTTAAGCTCACAAAATCCAAGATGGCGTCGCTTTTTACAATATTTTACGATTTTGATTCTAGATTCATGTTAAGGACCCCGCCGGATCGTCAGATATCAATTTTTATCCAAATCGGAGTTGATCTTACAAAATCCAAGATGGCGTCGGTTTTAACAATATTTTACAATTTTGACTCAAGATTCGTGTTAATCACCCCGCCGGATACTCAGATATCGATTTTTATCCAAATCGCAGTTAATCTCACAAAATCCAAGATGGCGTCGGTTTTAACAATATTTTACAATTTTGACTCAAGATTCATGTTAATCACCCCGCCGGATCCTCAGATATCGATTTTTATCCAAATCGGAGCTAATCTCACAAAGTCCAAGATGGCGTCGCTTTTTACAATATTTAACGATTTTGATTCTGGATTCATGTTAAGGACCCCGCCGGATCGTCAGATATCAATTTTTATCCAAATCGGAGTTGATCTTACAAAATCCAAGATGGCGTCGGTTTTAACAATATTTTACAATTTTGACTCAAGATTCATGTTAATCACCCCGCCGGATCCTCAGATATCGATTTTTATCCAAATCGGAGCTAATCTCACAAAGTCCAAGATGGCGTCGCTTTTTACAATATTTAACGATTTTGATTCTGGATTCATGTTAAGGACCCCGCCGGATCGTCAGTTATCAATTTTTATCCAAATCGGAGTTGATCTTACAAAATCCAAGATGGCGTCGGTTTTAACAATATTTTACAATTTTGACTCAAGATTCATGTTAATCAACCCGCCGGATTCTCAGATATCGATTTTTATCCAAATCAGAGTTAATCTCACAAAATCCAAGATGGCGTCGCTTTTTACAATATTTAACGATTTTGATTCTGGATTCATGTTAAAGACCCCGCCGGATAGTCAGATATCGATTTTTATCCAAATTGGAGTTGATTTTACAAAATCCAAGATGGCGTCGGTTTTTACAATATTTTACCATTTTGACTCTGGATTCATGTTAATCACTTCGTCGGATCCTCGGATATCGATTTTTATCCAAATCGGAGTCAACCTTACAAAATTTATAAATATTGATATAATCAAGTAAATATAAATATAAATATAGTTATAATATATTTATAATATATTTATAGTTATAATATATTTATAAATATAGTTCTATGGAACTTGAAGTCGTGGTAGACTATAAAAGTAATATTATAAAAGTGACGTTTTCTGGGTAAAGAAAGATACCACATTGTCGCTTATTGATAAGAATGATAAGGCGCTTCTGTCATAAAGAATCACTTGGAAAACCTTATCAACAGGCGACAATGTGGTACTTTTACCAAGAAAACGACACATTTTTTTAACGATTTCATAATATGTGACGTTTTGCGGTGAAAGGTACCTTATGGACGATCGGCGCTTACGCTGTTAACAAAGACGCTGATAATAATGCGCTGCAACGCGACGTAAGCGCCGACCGTCCATAAGGTACCTTTAGCCGTAAATAGCCACATATGAAATCATAAAAAATGTGCTTTTATTTAGAAAAAGGCACTTTGCCATTCTGCCGGTTGTCGATAAGGCGCGAATGTCATAAATATTAGTTTAGAAATGAACCTTATCAACAACCGACAGAATGGTACCTTTCTTTAGTACTAAATACAAACACAAATAATAAAATCATTTGGAAAAACCGAACAAATATTAGGTGAATTAATACAATATCTGTATCAAAGGATTATAAAAATGAGGAATTCTAAGATTTCTAAGTTATAACCTTTTAACGCCCGAATAATGACGCGCCGGCGGTGTAGTAGTGTGCGTGCGCGCACGCACACAGATAGCGAGCAGTGCGGGGCCGCTAAATGCCTATTTCGTGTCCGCGGCAAACACTCTGCCCCCTCTTAAGATTAAACACTTTAGAACGGATTGTGGTCTACATCTTAACCCTGTAAAAACGAGTGCTCTAAAGGGCTCGAAACGTAGGGTCATGGTGTTAATAAACGCGATTAATCCGTTCTGAAGTATTTAATTTTAATCAATCTTCTATACTAAATAAGATTTTAGGGGCACGTCAAATGTATGGTTATTCGTACTGTAGTGTACAAATAGCTATGTCAGATAAACATCATTAATTCCTTACAATGAAAATGATTGTTTGTCATATAGGCATTCAGCTGAGGGGTACCTACGCCTGTCAATTGTTATTCCGGCTGGATTAATACTCAAAGTTCTAACATGATAATTAGAGCAAATGTTCATACCTACATGTGCACTAAGATTGAATTTCTATACACCATATGTATGTATATCAGTTGTTATTGATCTTGACTCCGGTTCACCTACTTATTAAGTTCATTGAATCGAGTGAATGTGTAACTAAACCACCGGGTGTACAATTACGAACTAATATCTAATTACTGCTATAGAATACTATTGATACGACACGGAATACGAACCATAATTCTTACATATCACTTAACACATCATTCATACATACAATTCATACAAGAACTGAATAAAGATGAGAAATTGCATTGTAATTAGTTAAACAAAAGCGGCACACACTGGTGATGAATATTGATAGCTTAATGTAGCTCGCGTTTGTGCAACGTTCTTGTTTCATACAGGGTTTTTTTTTTATTCGGGACCAATTTTGATTAGTTTTCGGAATGGAATGTTTACGGTAAGTACACATATTTGTGTAGGTAGATACATATATGCAGGAAGTATATGCCTGACATGACAAATTTTGTTTACTTAATTTTAATTCTACTTTCGCCATGATTTTACAGTGAAATAGAAGAAAGTCATTTCCATTAGCCAATGTGCCGCGGGACGTAGATAAATCACTCGTAATAAAACTTGGGCTAAATGTGATTATAATACGTGACTATTCTATTATTTTGGTTTGGGTACAATATTGTTATTAATAGTTAAGATCGCATTACCGGCAAAAGATCACTCTGAATCGGGATGAGCGGAAGACAAAGGGGGAGGCCTTTGCCCAGCAGTGGGACACTTAACGGCTTCAAAAAAAAGATACAAAATGACGTCTCTAGGAGTATGAGTATGACCAAGTTGGTTATACCTACTCTTTATTGTAGAAAAGTTTGAAATAAATCAGACATGTGTAAACATGCCAGTAGATACAGCCAGACAGACGTAGCCAACGATTTCTCCTTTCAATTGTTACCCATTCCGTCTAGTCTACGAGTACGTTTATTGGTTTTTGTATGTTCCAACCATTACGAAGTGGGATTGGAACCTCTGAAAGGAAATGACAATAGCCTGGTTTCTAGACAGGCTTCAGAGAAATGGCAAAGAACAATCGTTAACTGCCGCGTTGGAACAATTATTAATGTTTCCGTAAACTACAAACGGAAAGCATTCTAGACTATTATTTTTATTGCCAATACATTACAATCATATTGATGGATGTTGATTTTTATGTATCATAGATAGTTATTGCAGTATTAACTAAGCAAACATAACTACGTATTTTCCACTATCAGAGGTGTATAATTGTATAAGGAATAATTGTACCTTGAAGTAGACATCTTCACTAGATGGCTCTTTACTTTACGTCCCCATATATTAAGTATGCGGTTACTCTTGGTTGTCAAAAATTAATGTTTAACAATTACTGACAATCACCATAAAATATACCTATGACAACATAATTAGAGATCGCTCTTTAGCGATAAGACTGCCTGTTGTTTGCCTCTTTTTCATGTGTAATCTATACCAGTTTGTGTTATTTTTGTTGTTTTGAGGTGCAATAAAGAGTTATTGTATTGTATTGTATTATGATCACCAACTTGCGACTCTGTCAAACTCGGAGCAAAATTATGATTTGACTTTACACCCCTATTAGTTACTCCATTCTCCTTAATATTGGAATATTCATAAAAGACAAAATGTTTCAAACAAAATTATAATTTGACATTGTTCATTCTAAGAGCAATATTTTATTGAGAATAGCAAATTCTATGTCTCTAGGCTATATTTTGTGTTGTATGTCGCGGTTCCTTGCGCGGCCGAGCCGGTCATACCACTTTCTAATCATCTTCTACCGAGTTTACTCCTGATATAAATATTATTTAATGACTTGGCATTACGATGTGCATTATATAGGTACCTATATACATAATATACATACACGTTAGCTTTATTCACGTTCACGTATTACAAAGCACCTTGTAGGTATATATATAAATCTAAATATTAAAAAGTTCAACCACTTTACTCAAGTAGGCAATAAGCACTTTCGAATCACATTACATTTTCCGATGACACGGCAAAATAATTATTTATTTTACATTCTACATGTTCCAGAACACTTGAAACATTTGTTTGCATTTCCCCTTGATGACAATGATGACAGACAAGCAAATTAACCATCAGTCGTTATCGTGGACATGATCATTGATCAGGTGAAACCGCAGTCGTCGTGATGATTATCTTCTTGATGTGGTGAATGTGTCAATTGCCAGACATCATTAGGCAGCAGTATTGTCGTTCTAACAGCTAGAGCCTAGCTCATTACCTACTTATAAGTAGGTAACCTAACTTTTTTTATCAAGCCGTGCTAGAGCGTAGGAAAGAATATGGATCTTTCGTCCTTCACCTGAACTATTTAATAGGACTCGATTAAGTAGATGTAACGTTTTAATTATTTGAAAGCAGCTATTGTGCTAGGTACTGCAAAGAAAAGTCTACATTTCGCTCTTCAAACCTTTTAGGTACACAGGTACTTCTAAACCATATATCACCACTTAAACGCAATCTTCATTTAGAATAGGGGAGAGTCGGCGATATTGTACTGCCGGTTAAATCGTACCACCTCTAGATTTCCAACTTAACAGCCTATTTTACTTGCTTATGGGGTACCCAACGGAGCACCTATGTTATAATCATCAGTTACCGAAATAAAAAATGACAAAAACTCAAGAATTAACATGAGAGAGGAAAAAATTGATTTTCGTCGGACTCGATGTAACTTTTGATGTGATTTCGTAATTGTATTACTTGCGATCTAGATATATTAAAATTACAGTATTAACAGTATTTCACTCCTATAGGTATTTATCAGGTTTACTAAGTGGTATTTAGAAATTGGAAAAGTTTTGTGGTTATATTTTTTATATTATTTATTTCAAAAAGATACCTGGTTGCTTAATTCGTACCATAGCTCACTCAAATCGTACCTATGAGGTACGATTTAACCGACCAAATATTTTTTAATGGTATCAGTGCGATTTCAGTGTATGCTATAAATAATGGATATTTTAATCTAAAATAAACAATAAACATTCGTAATACTGTTTAACTAATACAGCTTGAATGGTGGTGGTACGATTTAACCGACTGGTCGGCTAAATCGTACCGTTGGCAGTCCCTTCGGATTTATTTTTTTACATATCGATGTTTTAATCCCAGATTATTCAATTTGATACATAACCTAGCCAAGAAACTGAACTTTCATATGAATAAACAGTTACATTTCTATCTTCCTTCAGAAAAAAGTTATCTACGTTTTAGTAAAAAGTGGTACGATATAACCGACTCTCCCCTATATCTACTGAGCTTTTAGGGCGTACATATACTCGTATAGTCTGATCACCGAACAAACGCAGTAACAGTAGGACAAAAATACCATCCATCCCTTTTTTCGGTGTGGTAATACTAGCGTAAGAAAGAGATAAGATGCTCTCTAACCTACTGTAACTGCGTTCGTTCGGTGGCCAGACTTAAATTACGAATCTGTAGACATAACTTTCGAGTGTTGCCAGGGACACGAAGGATGAGGAGCATATAGGTCAACTTTGGGTCTACTTTACTTTTGTGATAAGGCGATTACTAGACGACGAAATATTAAATAGGTAAACACATGTAAATACATAGAATACAAAGGTACAAATTTGTGATAATCATAAATGCCTTGACCGGTATTCGAGCCCCGGGACCTCCTGCGCCGTAGGCAGGCTCACTACCGACTCGGCTAGCTATCTCTAATTGTATATTTCTGGCGCATTTGGGATTGCCAACGAAAAGTCCTTTTGGCTTAAGAAAGGCAAATGATTTATTAGTATGAGGCAGCTCATCTGCATGGCATGGGCCTGTTGATGCAACTCCATGCACGCGACGCGTGTGAACCGATAGCAATCGCATCCTTGCTTCACACTTACTATTAGTACACAGAATGAATCCGACATAAACCTATCCTATCAATTTGGCAAATTTAGATTGTAACCACGACCCAAAGGGTAAAATTAGCTAAATATTTAGTTTTATGCCTTTTATCAATATTTATTAATTTCTTTCGTTTTTGCACCGTAAATTCTGCTGTGTCTTGCTAATGTCTTTATATGTTATGCATTATTTTGTGTTTGTTTCTTATGTCATTGGGTACACTGAAAATCAGTGTCGTGTCGTAACTCGTAACTTTCATAAGCGTCGTAATAACACTACGTGCTGCGACACATGCTGAGTGTTATTATCCTTTTCAGAAACCAACTCTAAAACTTAATTTTTTGTTCTGTTATTTTTAAGCGAAGGTATTTTTATTATTGTGTGTTTTGAATAAAAAATTCATTCAATCGTTTATTCATTCAAGTATAAATACCTACTTAAAGCTAAAACCTACCGTATCCCGCAAATTATTATTTTAAACATCCTATGTAACAATCCAACGCCGGAGCATCCTCGAACACATTCCGCCAAGATGGTTTCATTAGATGATGACTCGTAAAAACAGTGTGAAATGCTAAAACACTGCATCCAAACTACATAAACTTACTTTTCTACTCCAGCACTTCTATCTATCAATTAGATGACTGACAGCAATATTTAAAAAGTATACGTTATAACGTCTATGGTATTCCATAAGAACACTGCTAAACGATGCTCCTATGAATTTTCATACAATATATCAGCACTGTTGTTTTTTTTTTTCTTTATCGGGCATACGATATCTTCCACTTTCTGCCACCTTTCGAGATTTTGGTTTTTTCAATATTTGAGCTGTCGTAGATAAACTAAATAGCGTATGCAACAGCTAATAATAGGTTCTTAAAGCTCTCGGGTAAATTTAAGAACCCTTATTATATCACTGTTGCATAAACTACTATTATGCTACTTGAGGGTCGCCGTTCGACTTCGTCTAGTTTCGTAACGACGAACCTCAAGTTTTAAGAACCTTTAAGACTAGGATCCGTAAGTATCAAATTTGCATGCTGTACAGTCAAGTGTAAAAATACGGTGGTGCACATCTTACTCAAAAATATGTCCCATAGCACCTTATGCCGGTGTAATAAGAGCGTAGTAGGTACCATATTTATGAGTCGATTATGTCGAACCATATTTTTACACTTGACTACATAGGTAAAGGTAAACGGCTAATAGGATGTACCTACTTTAAACTTAGAAATTTACCATCATTATGTAAGTCCTTTTATGCGAATAAATGAATTAAATTAAAAAAAAAACAACGGCCATCCGACCACCGCATGAGTTGGTAAATACGGGGTGTTGACATAATCAGAATGCTTCATCAGGCTGCGTGACTGCGCGGAATTCCGAGAGAAACGCCGCGTGCGCAGCCCAGCCCCATTGCTTTCAACGATTTGTTCGCGACTGCCGGCTCAACTAGTATATTTTGATCCCTTGGTATTATTTATTCTGTGCCTTGGTTTGAAAAATAATAAAGCGACTGATAACTTCAATGACCCTGAGTGTACAACGAATATGTCGCCCGATTGGGCGCAAAGATAAAAACACGAGCAAAGATAAAAATACGAGCAACCGTGTAGTAGGGGCTTTCCACTAGCGATGGCGTGCTTGTACTGCTTGTAGTGTCCGAAAACTTTGTGAATAGCCCTGACCATTAGACTCATCGGATACCGGCTGTCGGAACCAATACCAATGTTCGGTGATGTCCAGATTCGAGTATGAAAGTGAAAATTTTAACATTGTTAAGCTAAGCCAACCTCAGATGAGACCCGTGAATTTCTGAATATGTTGATGAATTATTTTAGTTGGTACACATGTTCGGTTTGGCTAATCCGCTATTAGTAATTAACACAGGTCAATAGATAAATCGATATCGGCTTTTTGTAAGCCGTTACTTTTTTTCTTACTTACACAATTTCGGGACGATCTTTTGAAACGGCAATTCGTCGCAAGGCATTCTGGCCCTGGGTATAAAAGGATTGAAAGGGCAGACAGAAAGCAGTCGCTTTTGTGAAATCTTCAACTTTCGTTAACTCTTGGGATTAGCCTGCTGAGTTGACTTGAAGTATTATAGATGAAACAAATATAATGTTCCACAAAAATAAGGAAAATGAGGTTAATGTCTTTATCTTTACGATCCTCCATTAAATATTAATGAGTCTATAAACAACTCTCGAAACTCTTAACAGAAATCAATACATATAATAAGAGAGTAGAAATAAAAAATCTGTACAATAAATATATTTAAAAAAAAATACGTAGGGGCGTATCAGAAACGTTGATAAAATATCTTTCAATGGTTTTTAGAATTTTTGTCTGTCTGTCTGTCTGTGAATTTGTTCGCTAACTCCGCAAAAAGTACTGGACAGAATTTTATGAAATTTGGTATGGTAATAGTTTATGTACCGGAGTAACATTTAGGATACTTTTTATCCGGTTTCGTAACATTTTTTTTTTTACATATGTATAGTTTGCATTGCTCATAATAGATGGCGCTAGCGGTACGGCTTTTATTGTACAAAACTTGAAAGCTGCTGCAATGTTCGAAATACCGTCGTATAGTATAGTGCCATCCTGCTCGCCCAAATATTTGATATAGGAGACCGAGAGGGATGGTACTATACGATTGTCAATTTTATAACATCTGAGTAAATTTCGTTTTTGTAACCGACCATAGGTGGCGCTAGCTGAACACAAATACCATCAAATGAACCATAAGATAGGAATTAAGTGATTTTTATGAACCCTTTCCTGTCCCACCAGAGAGAGATTACACAAATCTCTGTTTTGACATTTTGCTGGGACATCAGTCAGCCGCGACCATGACCAGTGAAACCTGTGTCGAAACGTCGGTAAATAAGGTAAACAAATTAATTCGCGTTAGACCCGTTTAATAATTATGTTTAAATATGTGTTTAAATCGCGAAAGTTTTAAATGTTATATAAAAAAAAAAACACTAATATTATAAGCGAAGAAATTTTATAGGGTTTTTGAAAGTTGCAATAGAGTATTAAATTTAGTAAGTTGGAAGTTGTATTTATGCAACGTGCTTTTGAAATTTCGATATCGTGATGTAGAACATTTGTAACTTATGCAAACTTTATATGCTTCAAATACTTTAAACGTATGCTACTACATGGATTTCCCTTTCAAGAAGCATATTATGGTAAATTTCATAAGATTATTTGCAACAATAATAAAAATGTTCAAAATTCCAAGTAATATTTTAAAACACACACTACACACTGTACACTGGCGCCACCTATTTGCTTAGATATGAAGTGAGTAAATATGCCACGTTAAATCCATGATTTTATTGCTATATGTATTTTGCTAATCGGCGGACCTTATTTTGAATAAAATTGTGCACACATTTAATAAGTTTATCGAAAGAAATGGGCAGAGACATAAAAAGTACATTTTCCAGTTAATATTGTGTTTATTACACTGCCATCTATATATTACATGTAGAACTACTTAAGGCTCTTTAGAGCTGCATCTAACATTTTCATTCTTGGGAAAGTGGGAAAATTACTATGTCGTAAAGTCTTCTAGATTTGGTAGATGGCGCTGTTAACAGTTTAGTTGGTTTTCAACCGACTTCAATATTTCTAAAGGAGGAGGTTCTCAATTCGTCTGAATTTTTATTTTGTCAAATAATATCTAAGATTATTAAATGCGTAACCGAATGATACAAATTGAGTTTAATGAAAAAATTAACCCAGTGGCTCCAGAACGGAATGAACACCCGCTGACTGAAGAGACCTCAGGACAATATCATTGAGGTCTTAGTGCCGCGGAAGCCGGAATCCTACCACTACAAAGACGGCAAGTCAATGTGTAGTATAATATGGCTGTCAACACCCACCATGGATTGTACACGCGGATGACATACCTACATCATGACAAATTTCCATGCGATGGTTATATTGTAAATTTGATGAAATCTTATCTGTTGCCACTTCACACTAAATTAAAAACGCTGAACGGATTAAGGTGAAATTTGGCATGGGGATATTTTGACTCGTAGGAAAGGACAGAATAGTTTTTGTTACGAAAATCATCCTCTATAGAGGTGCAAAGGGGGACAGAAGCAAGTGAATAGTCAATTCAATCCTGTGCATTGCACTTTTTTACAGCAGTTTTGTTTTCACCTTATGTTGAGTAGGTACATGCGAATAAAGGCCTATGCCGATCCTATATCCTATCATAGGATCGTCCTTGGATAAGACATATATACTTACCTAATACCTAATGAAAGTTTATATGCGCGACGTAATTATTTTGGTATCTTCGCAATGTTTTTCTTCACTCTGGGAAGTAAGTTGTAATCATGTATCGAATGACATTCCGTGGGTTAAATTCAGTGAGCTTAAGACAGTGTTTTAAACCGTGATCAAAAACACTCGGCCTTGATTACTTATTTAATAAAAAGATAATTTATGTAAACTTGGACGTACTTTCTACTACATCTACAGCGTATCTAACCACTGAAAGATTAATATGTGGTAGATACAAATATACATACAGCTGTAACAAAAATGCTGGTAATTCGATTAAATGCGTAATCAGTATCGTATTGTGATTAGGAGAAAAAATAAACAGAAAATGTTTGTCGAAAAAACATTCAGTCCAATTTTTTCCAAACCAGATTACAATATTGATCACCAGCATTTTTGGTATTTCCAGAATTATTAATGAGAAAAAAGAAAAACAGGTTACTGTAGTTGCAAGTTAGTTGTTTGTTTATACGGCCCCGGAATTTAATTAGCAATTTACAGTTCAAGTCAATTTGGTCTTTAATACTTATGCTAATAAAAATACACTACCAAACATTATAATACTACGCAGACGAAGTCGCGGGTAACAGCTAGTTCAACATAAATAAATGCCAATCAGTCACAAAAATATTGCATATATCAACTCAGCGAAAAAACAAACCGTAGCTATTGATTAGTTTAGAACAAGGAAAGGAAGAATTATAATTCGGTTTAAACTTATGTTTCAAAATCGAACATATTTGAAAATTTAATTGTCAGAAATATAATTAATGGTATAGGTAAGTCTATTTAAGAATGAAATAAATAATAATAATAACCGCTATGTGAGATGTTGACTCGACGATCATTGTCCCGATAGTCGTTTCAGCGAACGGTCTCATAGCGAAGAGTCTCGACCAACATCTTGAGAGATTCTCGCGCGGTGGATGGATCAAGGGTCAGATGCACAGAAGGCGGCTTGGGGGGATGATCAACAGGTTTAGTAAGATGTCACTTAGAAATAAGCTGACGCTTTACAAGACGTGTGTTCGTCCCATAATGAGTTACTCAAGTGTGGTATTTTCCCACATGAGTAAGGCACGTCTCAAGCCGCTTCAGGTCGTACAGAATCGTTTCCTCCGTAGGGCGACTGGTGCCCCGTGGTACCAGACGAACCTCAGTCTGCACCGCGACATGAAGCTTAACTCCATGTACGGTTTCTTTAAGCAAACTGCTCGGCGTTACTTTGATAACGCCTCCCATCATAGGAATCCACTAGTCAGGAATGCTGCCAATTATTTGCCAACTCCTCCACCACCTCCGGAACTTCTTGCTCACGATTCACTGATTAGGGGTCGCTCAGTCCGGCGACCTAGGCACACACTCACGGACCCGGACGACGAAATCGCAGCCGACTTCGAAAGAAGGCGCGCTGCAATATCGTCGCCCGACGCGCCGCGTACACACCAGCGTCCCCGCCGGCGGGGTCGCCCACCCCGCGACATAGACACATTCAGTCCGTTATCGACCCGGTACCGCCGCGTACCGGATAGCATCAATCCGACCGCGATCGGACCTAGCTGAGTTTCTTGCTGGAATCTTCTCGGCTAGGTTAGGGGTAGCGAACCAGCAATAAAACTCCCAGTAGCTAGTTTTCTTACACACACCTCAGATTTGGTTGGACCCGGTCCAACCGATCTCTCTGGAGCGCAAACTCAGAAGGAGTATTCCAGAGTAGTAAATATCGTGTGAAGTCGTGGAAGGGTCCTGGATTTTCCCCAGGCTACCATCCCACTTCACAGTCCGTACGCTCCAAAGCTCAGTGCATGGAGCCCCTGCCAGGTTCAAAAAAAAAAAAAAAAAAAAAAAAAAAAAAAAAAAAAAACAGAAGGCGGTAATCCTGGACACGGCGCGTATAGTCCGGCGGTTTCCTTTCTCTGCGGCCCTAACCACCGGCAGCCTGGGCCCTGCTCCGTTGCCGGCGGCACTCTAGGCTAGGTTTTCTATGATGTGTTTATGTTTTATATGTTGTTTTTTGTATGTTGTTTTATATTTTACTTTTATAGACATATTGTAAAAACCTAGCTTAAGAAATAAAATGAATAAAGAGGAAATAATAATAAATATTAGCGATACTTAAATTGTGAGAATTTAGCATGGGACAAAAATCTTGTTTTTGCAAAACCGCTATGTAGGTAGAGGTATTGATAGAGCCTCATTTGTCCGCCCACACACGGGTCTCTGTTGACCAAGCACAAGTACGACGCGGGGGACAAACCCAACCTTAAACAAACTGCTTTTATAGGAATAACTCGACTCGGCTAATTGATTCCATAGACCATAAAGAAAAATCAAGTATGGTCCTTATTTATTTAGGTAGGTACAATTAGGTACAGTCACCTGCAATAGCATATCTATGAAAGCCGCAAAAATATCTGACACAATCTTATTACAGCCATAAGAGCGTGTCGTGTTATGTTGACGGCCTTCATAGCGGAAGATACTAATGCAGCTGGGAAAGTGGGAAACCTTTCCCATTCAAAATGTTTTTCAGAGTGAGGACGAAATTTAAAGGATGGAAGAACGTCGGAAATGGATCGTGTTTTCAGGCTATCTCTACTTTGGTTGCGCGGCGCCATTTATTGAGGAGTAGTGGAGTATTTTACGGAGACACGAAATAATCCAACCTCCTGTCAAGTAATAGATGACTAAGATGACGTTGCCTAAGTAAAGTAACGATAACGAGCCTGAGAAATCGGCCCATGTCGGAAAAATGCGACGACGTATTATCAGTGTAGATTTTTTCGCAGCAAGTACTTAACATTACGAATAACAAAAGTTGCATTTGTTACAACTTTTAATACATTTTAATATGTCCGAACGATTTTGTTTACAAATTTACTTACTATAAAAAGTAATTAAGTAAGTAAGTAAATCTTAGACGAGATTTTCTAAAAAATCTCGACTTCATTCTATAGTTAGGTACTTAAGTAAGACATTATCAGACAGAAGTTTTGGTGGCACGAATAAAATTTAGCTAAGGACTTCCACACGATATTATTTTATCGATACGTTGTACATTCTTATGACAGTAGTTATGTTATGATATGACCGTGAGATAACGCAAATGACGAATATGTAATTTATTGCACAGCATGGAGTCCGTATAAGTCGATTAAGGAAAAATAAAATGTTTACTTGTTAAAGTTTATTTTTATTTGTATTTTAAATTTTCTAAAAAGAATATAGATAACATTGATGGGTGGAGAGAGCATATTTTAGTTAATTTACATTTTATCCGGTGAACCGGTGATGAAATGTCATTTCGAAATAAGTATTCAGTTAGCGATAAATTTAAAATCGGAAGGAAGTCCCTGCCACCAAAACTTCTTTGTCTCTTCAAACATTATGTTTTGCACTTACCTACCAGGACGCCTACCACGAACATCGAAAATTGGCGTTGCCGGGAAAACCTCTTTGTCACTCCAATATTCAAGTGTAATAGAAATGGAGATACAAACCCGCAATCGTTCGATTTTCGTGGTATAGTAGGCCCAGCCTACCAAACCACCTGTAAATTGTATCGAGCCGAAACAGTCTGGTTAACGCAGTTTTACCGACCACTTACCATTAGCTTAAAAATATCAAGCCGACCTGAAAATATCAATCGATACCCTAATGATCACCGACTTCGTACCACGTTATTTCGTTCAATCGGTGTAATTAAATTGGCCATGATTATTCCTATAAAATACCCGACGAGAAAACTTAGCTTGGGGCCATTCATGTTTTACGACTGTCTTACGAAACTCATGAAGGTACTTTACACTCTCTCACCTCGCCAAGACTTAATTCAGGTTACAAAACGAAATTAGCATTATTTTCACATTTGTATCGCGTGATTTGTGCCATTTAGTTTAGACACTTCAGAAGAATTATAGTCACAGTAGTTAGAAATACAGGATGAATTCAAAATAACTTGCAATAATGTGTGCGCGGTAGACCCGCGACGCGATAGATTAGATTAGATCCGTGATACTCGTACAAATATACCCAAATGTCATATTTGTATGACTACATAAGTACATGACTTTCATTTATCTGATTATAGATTTTCCTAAAAATAAATAAGTATGTAAGTAGTAGAAAATTTCCTTGCAGCGAATTGAGCGTTTGTTGCACTCTGTATGTTTATTTATAATTTTGATATACGAGTTGGTTATATACCTACGAGATAACGTAGCCATTAAAATTGCAATGGTTAACACTCACGTATTTTTATCAAAATATGACTTACGAAAGTTTAAATTATAAGATAACGTAGCCAATTATAGGATTACAAGTTTTGTGGACTAAACCAACAGAAAGCTCCGTAGAGAAAGCATTGGTCTTATACTTGTCTCCTAAAGTGTATTGATATAAACTTACTTTCCCTGAACAGAACGCTTCATTCGGCGAGAATAAGCAAACATTCCATACATATTATTTTTAAACCTTTCAACGCTTTTCCTCTCGCGTTAAAATGTGGCCTTCACGCCAATATCTCGACTAGTGAATCGCGAATATAAACCCTTATCTGTCAGAAGGCCTAGTATAAAAGTTGTACGACACGTACTTCTCGATCGCGTTAACGTATCGAGAGTTCAAATTATGTTTGCCGTTTATTTAAATCATCCGGCAACTTTCATATTTTGACCCCTCGATACGCTAACGCGGTCGAGGAGTTAATGTACGACATTAACTCCTCGACCGCGTTAGCTTATTAACTTTTATACTAGGCCTTCTGCAGGACAGTTGCTTTGGCAGCGTCCGTCATGACACCTTGAGGTATCGTTGGCGTGGTAGGCACGGCAGTGCATGGCACTTTAGTTGTTCTTGGCGTTGATAAGGTTAAAGTCTGGTCATGGTTTACTCTCGTTACGTACTTATAAAAGCACGTTTAATAAACTAGGAAAAGCACGTTTAATAACTTCAGAAAATTCGAGATCATTTTTGCAATGTCAAACCCAATTTCAACAATTTTCTTCGTTCATTGTTCGTTCATCTGACAGGTAGTCTAGTGCATTGCTTCCATTGGTTAGTTATACATAAATCGACCTAGTCCCACGGTAAGCTCCATAAGGCTTGTTGTGGGTACTAGACGACAGTATACAATAGATAGATACATATGTGGAAGTGTGTGTAGCGTCTGTCTGAAGTATTGCGAGATGATGGATGGCAGTGCTGTTTTATAAAACTGTATTTGTAAAGTGTTGTCTTTTGTACCTACTCTAGTATCTAAGTCTGAATTGTACAGTTATTTGGTCTATTCTGTTATACTGTATAAATTATGTTTGAATAAATAAAATAAAAAAATAAAAAAATAAAATAAATATCCTGAACCCGGGATCGCCTGATTCGTAGGCAGTATCACTATCGACTAGGCTAGGAGGCCGAAGATGCATATAATTATAGGAATAATAGGCTAGTAATCGGGCTATTCCTTTATTCCATACTCGATTGTTTCAGGCGATCACCGCACACTGATGTTGTGTGACACCCACATGTTGCGAACATGCGTGAGGAGGAGCTGGAGGTGGCGCTGAAGGTGGTGATCGTGGGCGACGGCGGCGTCGGCAAGTCGAGCATGATCCAGCGCTACTGCCGCGGCACCTTCACCAGGGACTACAAGAAGACCATCGGTGTCGACTTCCTGGAGCGCCAGATTGAGTGAGTGGTGCTCATCATTTTCTTTACCATGAGTTGCTATAGATGCACTGACAGGGCGTTGACGTAGACGCTACCGACTAAAGATATCCATAGTATATTTCAATCTTGTGGAAAACAGAAGATGCAAATACTTTCGTCGCTAGCGATTGTCATGCTACAGCGACTCATGGTACCGGTACAGGTGGTCGTAAGGTAAAGAAAACACTGTACATTGCTTATAACGACTGTTTAGTTCTGCTATAAAAAACAA
Organism: Lathronympha strigana; assembly: GCA_949128165.1. NCBI lineage: Eukaryota > Metazoa > Arthropoda > Insecta > Lepidoptera > Tortricidae > Lathronympha > Lathronympha strigana. The sequence goes on along the minus strand of OX421918.1, from coordinate 14,755,632 downwards.
AATATCTGTCAAATATTGATAATCATATTGTGTTTTGTTTTTCCATACATACAGTCGCTATCAAATACATCGGAGCTGCCGAGGTGCTCACAAATATCTGAAAACAGCTCTATTCTATTGTTAAATCATTAGTGTATGGTCAGATATATGTCAGCTCAGCACCTCGGCAGTTGCGATATATCAGAGGACTATTGCATAATGACTTGTAGCTTACATTGCAATAATAGCGGAAGTCTCTTTTCAATCCCTCTTATTAAAAAGAGAGTTCCGCTAATATTACAAGCTACAAATGATTATGCAATTGACCCCTGATGGTACAGTCGCCATCAAATATTACAATAGCTATTTATTATACAAAGAAGTAAAGTTGTTCTTTATACTTATCTAAAGATTCCGAAGTTTAATTTGTTTATATTATTTATCGTTTAAAATCAAACCTCACGCGAAAAGTTAAAAATGTTTATGTAGTAAATAATTTTTCCCCTCACTAGCTTGGAAAGCGCTGTTTTGTCCTTTAAAACTAGTTTAAAGTATTTGACCTTGCTCTTATTCCTACCACTTACCACCTGTCCAGTATAAGTCAGTCCTATGACCATAGTAAATATGCGCAATCGGAGGTCACACCTTAAATTGGTCAAGTCTTATCGCGCACTTGGTAAGCTGTTGGCAATATCTAAGTACCAGGAGCGTACTCTATGACAAATTATGAAATTGAATTTTGAATATTGTTTTTAAGATAACTTACATATGGATAAGATTTTTAATCGTATGTAAGACTACATACGATTAAACTCACTACAACGTAATACTCTATGACACATTTTTAAATGGAATTTTGAATGGTTTCCTCAAGATAAATTACATGTGGATAAGATTTGTAATCGTATGTAGTCTTTATTTTCCTCGGGATAGTGAGGGGAAAAATGTTGTATTACACTCGGCGGCAAAGTTTGTTCAACTCTCATGCCTTGAAACCCTCGTAAAGCTCAAGATTCCAGTTATTGAATCTTGAGCTTTACGAAAAAAATTCGGAATCTTTCCCTTGCTTGGATCTCAATATAAGCCCGAGAGTTAAACAACAACTTTGCCCCCTTGTATAATATATAACTATTAGATTGCTTAGTATGCCATGTAGATTGTAAAATCTTACATGCTGTTATCAAAGAATAAGAAGGCAATGTGCCTTCCCGAGTGAGTGTGGTGATAATCTTTCAAAAGTTATTAAAAATCTAAATCAAACATTTATGCAGTACCTAAATATGCCACAGGGGCGCTTTCATACGTCATAACCGAAAATACTATCTATATACTATCTATTAACGGCCTCCTAGCCTAGTTGGTAGTGACCCTGCCTACGAAGCAGGAGGTCCCGGGTTCGAATCCTGGTTAGGGCATTTATTTGTGTGTTTCACGAATATTTGTTCCTGAGTTATGGATGTTTTCTATGTATTTAAGTATTTATATGTATATATCTGTTATATATATCGTCGTCTAGTACCCACATCACATGCCTTATTGAGCTTACCGTGGGACTAGGTCGATTTGTGTAAGATTGTCCCACAAATATTTATTTATTTATTTATTTTTATTTATATGTATTACTCATGAGAGTCATGAGTTACAATACAATATAAGTAACTTTTTTCATTAATGAATTCGTAAATACCACAGTTGGATAGATCAATAAAATAGTTAAACAAATGCTAGAACAGTTAATGGCTGGATTAGCATGGCTATCGGTGGTTGTGTCAGAATATGTACCTTAATTACCGATTAATATCAACCTTAATTAATTGTATTACGATATTCACCGTTTCCGTAGAATAATTTACGACTTCCAAGCCCAATCGCTTTGCCTTGTCTAATAAAGATTCTTAACCAAATTAGTGGAAATAACATGGTTTAAATAATAATGTAAGCGTTGTACCTATAATCGATGGAGGTATGAAGAATATTCAGTATTCACGAAATATAAATATATATGTAGCTAATGTAGGTATATCTATACATAGATACATATAACAGAGCATGCTTTTGACTTATTATTTATTTTGTTCATCCCCATTGCTCATAAATATGTACAGCTACTTAGAGGTATACCAACGACGAAAATTTTTCGTACATTGTTGTATAAAAAGATCTCTAACTTTTACTCAATAAAATTTAACAAGTATTAATGGTACTTGACAGCGTATCTGATAAGATACTTACGATACTTCAATACCCTGTCTTTGTATTTTTTTTGCTCTATTTTGGAGGTATTTTTATTTGCTCTATCTGGCACAACCGATGCTTGAAACAACTTTTTTATAATTTTCTTTTTGAACTCACGCTTATTTTTTATTGGTCGAATTAAGGGTTAACAAAAAAGTGAAGTAGAAATTATACTTGATTGGATGCAATTGTCGGAAAAGGCTGCGTGTCGGCTTCAGCTCCAAGTAGGTAGGTACGCGATTGTTCAGTGATGGGAAATACATAAATAATTAACATGTCATTATGAATTATGATAAAATTCATTCGCATTCACAAAAACCTAGATTTCCTCGGCACACAAGCGTATAATTGTATACCTACCTACTGACTACTCGTGTTATAAACAGGCAATAGTTCAGAGTGATTAAATTTTCTATCACAAGATAAACTATTTTTTGAACGAGCGAGCGATGCGAGCAAAGTTCTCCGAGTCTACCGGAACATTCCGGCGTTTGTAAATTTGTATGTATAGCCGGCCATATACATTCGGGCAATCCGTCGGATCTGCATAGCCGGTATGTATATCCGCCGGGCATCCGCCGGACGAATTTACCATACATTGATTAGCAGATCTGGCGGATATGCCCGATCGTATTACGAGTATATGGCCGGCTTTTGTGCGACTTATAGGTACGTAAAAGTTCGAATATGAGCGAAATCGGTCAAAGAGTTGCCGAAATATAGGGATCGTGAATTGAATTGAATACTTGAGTGATCAATTGATCATCTTCTTCATACTTACCGTAATGGTTTCTACCTTCTACCGCATACCGGGACCGCATGGGAAGACTTCCAACAAGTTGGGCCGATAATCTGGCCAAGGTCGCGGGGAACCGTTGAATGCGGGCAGCGGATCGAATATCGAAGATAATCCTAGATGCTAGGCTAGGCACCTAGGATTATCGGCCTAGATTATGATTATTGTTACGTTTGAGGGGTGGGTACTTTATAAAAAATGCACTAATTAACCACTAATTAAAACTGAGGCTTTATTGCTACTCACAAGACACTAAACACAGTACTTGAACACAATTATCACACACTAATTTAATGTACTCGTCACTTTTACTTCACTCCGATTCGCTCTTGATCCGCACTGTATCGCATTCAGAATTGAACTACTCTGTGGCTGCAGGCTGCCGCTATATATACCCGTCGGCGGTACTCCTGATGGTTCCAGAATGTTCCAGCCAAATCTCGCCTCGACAGGTCGGCTTCGATTCTAGTAAGTTCGCGAGTAGGTACCTAAGTACTTCTCGCGATGCTTCTAGACGCGGCTGGGTACTAGGCAGGTGTGTCCGCGAGTATTCGAGAACATTCTCGACTCTTGCCGTCTCTTTCTATATTTCTCTTTCACACCCTTCTCGAAGGTTCCGTATAGCTATCTCTTTCTAAGGGTGGTCTCTTTCACACACTTCTCGAATGTTCCGTATAGCTACTAGGTAGGTGTGTTCGCGAGTACTCCAGAACATTCTCGATTCTTGCCGTCTCTTTCTATCCTTCTCTTTCACACACTTCTGGAATGTTCCGTATAGCTAGCTCTTTCTAAGAGTGCTATCTCTTTCACTCCTTCGAGAAATTTCGCCATATACTGAATTGTACTTCAGGGGCCCATAAGGGGTCCTGAAAACGCCTGAAAACGGGTTTTCAGGTTATTGTGCCATCTGGTAGAGGGTGGCCTGAAACGAACTGAAAACATGTTTCAGGTGCCTGAAAACAACGGTAACTGGGGTAAATTTTGAATCTTCTAGTATGTGAAAGAGGCATCTCTAAAACGGCCTGAAATCACATTTCAGCCTGCTGAAAACGCTTCTAAGGCATGAAAAATCACATTTGAAGTTTTGTTCACATGACCGGCGTAACACTACCCCCTCCTAAGACATGCTCGTCCCGAGCATCATCATTATTACCGTGGTATCTCGCCAGCCGATCAACGTGAACAATCTTACATGGGCTTCGTGAATTTCGCTGTATCCGATACGTGACGTCGTTGATTTTTGTGACCACTTTATATGGCCCTTCCCAATTTGGAGACAGTTTCGGGGACTTCCCTTTCCTTCGCATCGAGTTATGTAGCCACACCAACGAACCTTCCTCGTACCCCATCTGGTTAGACTTCCTGTCATATCGAGTCTTCATTTTTGTGCTAGCTTGAAGCCCCTGTTCACGAACTAGGCTGTGAACGTCATCAATCCGATCCCTTAAATTGCATGCATATTCTGAGATGCACCTTGGAGTATCCGGGGGTCGACCAGTTAGGAGATCAGCAGGTAACCGAAGCTCTCTTCCAAAATTCGCATACGCTGGAGTAACCGCCGTACTTTCATGGGTTGCTGACCTGTATGACATCAAAAAGAGAGGAATATGCCGGTCCCAATCTTTTTGGTGAGTCTCGACAACTTTGGCCAGGTGTCTCTCCAACGTCTGATTGAATCTTTCGACCATTCCATCCGATTGTGGGTGATATGCAGTAGTCCTAGTCTTATGCAATCCCATGATTCGACAAGTCTCCTGAAACACCGCAGATTCAAAATTTCTGCCTTGGTCACTGTGTATTTCCAGGGGTACTCCAAAGCGGCAACAAACTTCATTCACTAACTTTTCCGCAACTGTGACTGCTTCCTGATTAGGAATGGCAAATGCCTCAGGCCATTTGGTGAAGTAGTCCATTACGACAAGTATGTACTTGTTGCCAGAGTCTGTTGTTGGGAATGGCCCTGCCACATCTAACGCAACCCTTTCCCAGGGCGCACCGACGTTGTACACCTTGAGTGCTCCTCTGCTTCGGGTCTGCGGTCCTTTAACCGAAGCACAGTTTACACACTTTTTGCACCAATTCTCGACATCTTCACGGCAGTGGATCCAATAAAATCGCTGTCGAATTTTCATTAAGGTCCTTTTCACTCCAAGGTGTCCACCAGAAATACCGTTGTGGAAACTTTCTAAAACATCTTTCACTTTTTTTCTCGGGACGACAACTTGTAAGTGCGCATCTTTCCCATTAGCCGATTCCCATTTCCTTCATAGTACACCGTTATGCATGAGCAAGCTGTCCCATTGTGCCCAGTAGCTTTTTGTTGTCGTACTCATTGGAGCTACTTCACACCATTTTGGTTTGACTACACCCGCACTAATCCACTCAAAAATGGGTTTAACGTCGGGGTCCTCTTTTTGTGCTTGTTGCATGACTTCATCGCTCCATTCCTCACTAACTGTGTCTGTTCTCAACATCCTCAAACATTCCTTGCCCTCTTGTTTAAGACAATGCTTACAGTCATCTGGGCAAGGTCTTCGAGATAGAGCATCCGCGTTTCCGTGCAATTTCCCACTGCGATGTTCGATGACAAAGTCATATTCCTGAAGCTGTTCAATCCACCGGGCCACCTGTCCCTCGGGATTCTTAAATTCCAACAACCATTTCAGGGCAGCATGATCAGTCCTAATTCTAAATCTTCGCCCTAGCAGGTATTTACTGAAATGCTGTAAAGTCTTAACAACTGCCAGTAGTTCCCTCCGTGTGACGCAGTAATTTCTCTCAGGTTTTGACAACGACTTACTAAAGTAGGCGATTACGACTTCGTTATCTCCCTTCTTTTGTGACAGAACTCCTCCAATACCTGTATTACTCGCATCCGTATCAACAATAAAATCAACTTCTGGATCTGGATAACCCAGTATTGGAGTTTGGCAGAGTCTTTGCTTCAGGTTGTTGAAACTTTCCGTACACCGCTCGGTCCAATCAAATTGTCGCTTTTCTTCAGTCAGTTCATGCAACGGTTTTGCGATATCTGAAAAGTTCTTCACAAACCGCCTGTAGTATGAACATAGTCCTAAGAAGGCACGTACAGCAGTTTTGTCCTTTGGTATCGGCCAATCCTTCACGGCGCTAACCTTTTCAGGGTCTGTCTGAATGCCATCCTTCGAAATCACATGTCCCAAATAATTGACTTTTCGTTTGAAGAGTGAACATTTCTTTGGACTCAGTTTAAGGTTTGCCTCTCGTAACTTAGATAATACTTGCTCCAATTTGTTGAGGTGATCATCGAAGTCTCTTCCAACGATGATTATGTCATCCAAATAGACCAAGCAAGTGTCACCTAATAGACCAGCTAGTATCTGTTCCATCAACCTCTCAAATGTTGCTGGTGCGTTACATAATCCAAACGGCATGACATTAAACTGCCAGAGTCCCGGTCGAAAAAGCAGACTTCTCTTTATCTTTATCCTTGATTTCGACTTGCCAATAGCCACTTTTTAAATCCAACGTTGAAAACCATTTCATTCCATTCAAAGTGTCTAAAGTGTCATCGATTCGGGGCAATGGATAGCTGTCTTTCTTAGTAATGTCGTTCAGGCGGCGGTAGTCGACGCAGAACCTCATAGTCCCGTCCTTTTTCTTCACTAAAACTACGGGTGAACACCACGGGCTTGTTGAAGGTTCGATAACGCCGCTCTTCCTCATTTCTTCAATCATGTCCTCTACTTCCTTCTCTCGAGCTACTGGAACTCGCCGAGGTCGTTGTCTGATAGGTGTGACATCACCAGTGTCGATCTCGTGTTGTACTACTCCAGTCCTTCCGATATCACTGTCGTGCGCAGAAAAAACATTGCTGTATCGCAACAATAATTTCTGTGCCTTAGTCCGCTCTTCCTTGGTGAGGTCGTTACTTGACCCGTCCAATAACTCTTCTATGTCGATTGAAGATAGAGTATCTCGAGAATCCCTAGCCTCTATAGGGTTCTGACAGCTTCGTATCCATGAAATTTCCTCGCATGATCCAACCAGAGCTCCTTTATTAAGGACGCACTCAGTGTCACTAAGGTTGAGAACTCTCACAAATGCTTTGGATGATGTAGTTACCACCGTGCGAGCCGCCATCCATGGTTTATCATTGCTGACTTTTTCCACAATTACGCAACGACGACATCCTTGTCTTGTGTCACATGGCAATCGTACAGGAACTAGTACCTGTGCCTTCGGCTGGAGGATAGTCCTTTTACTGCAGTAAACATTTCCACTTACCCCTCCCTCCATGGGCACCTCATCAGATCCGCATTTCAAGACTCCAACTTTTAAGTCAATTTTACAACCATGGCCTCTCATAAAATCCAGTCCAATAATGCAGTCATCAATTATGTTAGCAACGATCACTTTATGCCAGTAGCTTTTCTCACCAATTTTTAAAGCTACTCCTCTCTCCCCCTGGATGGGAATGTACTGGCCGGTAGCGGTTTGCAGCTGGAGATGCTTAGATCGGACTAGATGACCTCTGGTCAGGTGTTTCAGTAGCCGTGAACTGATTACCGTCCGAGAAGCTCCGGTGTCAATGGTGAGGTGACATGGTATTCCACCAATTTCTCCCATGACGATCAGACTATTCCCGTCGTTAACCTGTGAGATCACTATTGGGACATTTCGACCACCAGCCAGCACTCGTCCCTTAGTCCTGGCTTTTATTCGTTTCCCTGCTGCGGCTCTGAGACAATAGAGCCAGTTGTCCTTGGCACCAGGGTTTGCCCTCGTTCGTTCCCACTGCGATTTTTCGGGCAGCTGGTTTGGATGTGGCCGCGCTCTCCACAACGGTAACATCGTGGCCCAAACTCACGACGAGGTGCAGTCGGCTCCCTTGCTGACACTTCACGCACCCTGAAAGGTCTTGATGGATCCTGGCGGACAGCTTCCACTTCTAGAGCGTGGGCCATCGCGTCCTTCAGAGTCCCATGGTGCCCTAATCGAACTGCCGCTCGCACTTCCAGGTCCCGTATTCCGTCAACGAAGGCCTGCACAAGCGTGGTGTCTACGAAAGAGGCAGATGTACGTTGGTACGCCTTTCTGACCAACTTCTCAATTTCCAGGGCCCACTGTTGTAAGGTCTCATTACGGCCCTGTGTTCTATCCTTCAGCTGAGCTCTGTAGACGTGTTCAAGGTGGCTATCACCATAACGGGCCTCCAAAGCTTCTAAAAGCCGGTCGTATGATTTCTCTTCTCCTAAGGCTTCGAGTATTGTAAGAGCCTCGTCACGAAGCGCTAGGGTTAGAGCTGTCCTGGCTTGCTCCTTACTCCAGCCGTTAGCCTGAGACACGGACTCGAATTGTAGCTTATATGCTGTCCACGAAGATGTGCCGTCAAAAGGAGGTACCTTAAACCTTCCACTTCCTGACATGGGTGCATCTGATACGCCGGTACTCGTACCACTGGCCACTTTTATTTCCAGTTTCTCGAGGCGGTTCTTGTATGTTTCAACTTTGTCCTTGACGTCCGTCAATTGGGTTGTGTGCTGAGAAACTTGAATGTCTAAGTCCATTAGTTTCCCCTGGACTTCACTCATCTCCTGCTTCCATTCAGCCGTGGTCTCATGTACCTCCCGAAGCATACTTGCCTGTTCTTCTTGTTTACGAAGAAGAAGTTGAGACTGTTCATCCTGTTTCGTGAGTTGACCACGTAGCTCCTCCTTCAGCTCTCACGCTTGTTGCTCTTGTCTTATCGCTTGTTGCTTCAAGAGCAGAAATATTGCGTTGATGTCTACATCTTGCTTGGCGGGGGCGGTTGAGTCCGATGAACCGGCTTCTGGTGCAGGATTCTGACTTGCTGCAGCTTGGCTCCGGGTCTGAACTCCAATCGGCACGTCCTCACTCGCTGCATCATGACTCCGGGTCTTGTCTCCCGTAGGCACGTCCTCACGTGGCGTAAATGGCATTTTCGATCCCACTTCTGACACCAAATGTTACGTTTGAGGGGTGGGTACTTTATAAAAAATGCACTAATTAACCACTAATTAAAACTGAGGCTTTATTGCTACTCACAAGACACTAAACACAGTACTTGAACACAATTATCACACACTAATTTAATGCACTCGTCACTTTTACTTCACTCCGATTCGCTCTTGATCCGCACTGTATCGCATTCAGAATTGAACTACTCTGTGGCTGCAGGCTGCCGCTATATATACCCGTCGGCGGTACTCCTGATGGTTCCAGAATGTTCCAGCCAAATCTCGCCTCGACAGGTCGGCTTCGATTCTAGTAAGTTCGCGAGTAGGTACCTAAGTACTTCTCGCCATGCTTCTAGACGCGGCTAGGCGGTACTAGGCAGGTGTGTCCGCGAGTATTCGAGAACATTCTCGACTCTTGCCGTCTCTTTCTATATTTCTCTTTCACACCCTTCTCGAATGTTCCGTATAGCTATCTCTTTCTAAGGGTGGTCTCTTTCACACACTTCTCGAATGTTCCGTATAGCTACTAGGTAGGTGTGTTCGCGAGTACTCCAGAACATTCTCGATTCTTGCCGTCTCTTTCTATCCTTCTCTTTCACACACTTCTGGAATGTTCCGTATAGCTAGCTCTTTCTAAGAGTGCTATCTCTTTCACTCCTTCGAGAAATTTCGCCATATACTGAATTGTACTTCAGGGGCCCATAAGGGGTCCTGAAAACGCCTGAAAACGGGTTTTCAGGTTATTGTGCCATCTGGTAGAGGGTGGCCTGAAACGAACTGAAAACATGTTTCAGGCGCCTGAAAACAACGGTAACTGGGGTAAATTTTGAATCTTCTAGTATGTGAAAGAGGCATCTCTAAAACGGCCTGAAATCACATTTCAGCCTGCTGAAAACGCTTCTAAGGCATGAAAAATCACATTTGAAGTTTTGTTCACATGACCGGCGTAACATTATGATTATAGGCCTAGATGCCGAGTATTACTAGTGGATTCTAAACTTAAACGTTTAACTGTCCAGGATCGATGGCGAGGAGGTACGGCTCATGCTGTGGGACACGGCGGGGCAGGAGGAGTTCGACGCCATCACCAAGGCGTACTACCGCGGCGCGCACGCGTGCGTGCTGGCCTTCTCCACCACCGACCGGGACTCGTTCCTAGCGCTGCACTCGTGGAAACTGAAGGTATGTGGCTCATGGGGTGAGACGCGGGCATAAGCTCCAACCATCACCAATGCGTAGAAGATATCCTTGTAGGTACAGTCAACGAATTGGAACCCTAGGCCACTCTAGAACCATGTCAAAATGACAAGCAGTAAGAGATTTCTTACAACGTGACTGATAGCGTCACTATGACATAGTCCTACAGTGGCCTAGGGTTCCAATTGGTTGACTGTACTTCCTCAGGTGAACTACCATACCGCAAAGCATCAGCCAACGCGCTTGATTTTTTTATTACCTATAGATCGGTATTTCTGGACTCTATTCCTGACGGGTCCGTTGCCCTTATCATTCATAGAAAAATACATATAGGTATAGCTTACCTTGCGATTGTAACCAATTAATTATACCTACTCTACACGACGGCAAATTTTCAAACGACATTTTTTTCAAATTTTCAAAAGACAGGACCACAGGGCCACAGGACACTTATATTAGGTAGCCTGTCCAATCCAAGTTTAGGAACGGAAGGATTTTCCTTTCAACCCACGTATTATATGTTAGTGTAAGTGAGACCGTAACTTGTCTACAAAGCAACAGGCCGTATGCCTAAAGGCTGTAGGTATAAAGCGATTACCCCAGCAGGAGCCGGTCACGCGCCGAGTCGACATTGTACAGTCAAGGGCATAAATATCTATACATTTAATAACCTTGTACCAATGGTATAAGGTACAAAAATGTGTACCTGTTTATGCTCTCGACCGTCCACACCGGCACACCGTGGCAACCGGTTTGGATCGAATCGCATTGTCGCCTGCAATTACCGCACTTGTCAATATCCGCTGACGTGTTCGAGCTTTAGTCAACGATATGAGATTATGTTCCATTTGGTGTTTAAAGCTACTGATTTGGCTGAGTTCGCCACCACAACGCTGTCGCAATTTTCAAACCCAATAATAATGCAGTCCCGTCACAAATAATACGTACTGCAGCATGAATATCGGAATCAGAACGTCAAAATCCTAAGAACTAATTAAAAAGAAATAGTTTATTCAATTGCTAAGGTTTGGATTACAATTGCTGTGCCTGGTGCCTCCTAGATACTTGTTTTAACAGAACATCGCTCTTCTACGTGTTGGATCTTAATCGACTGTTTATACAGTATGTATCACAACGAAGAGCAAACCTTAAAACTGGTTGACGGGGAACTCAAGTACAATGTAATGACGTGCATTTCACGTGCCTAAATACATGTTTTATGGCATAAAATTACTAAATGAATTACTCGAAGACCATATTTTTGCAGTCGGTTAATGGTTTTTGTAACAACCTATAGGGTTTGTTTACGTTTTTGATTTTTGACAGTGCATGCGTATTGCGTACTGTTGATATGTAGCTAGGGGCAACTAATCAACATTAACGTTGTTATGTCAATGCACATGCGCTTTGAGTTCTGTTTATAAGTAACCTAGGTAATTATTTTAATAATGGCTGTAGTCATAGGCAACGCGCAAGCGATGTTTATTTGTAACTAGGTAAAAATCCAAACTTCAACAAGGTTTGACGCCTGTCTGTCAGTTGGTAATTTAAGAAATGTCATTTATAAGATTGTAAACAAATAATACAGGGGAGGTGCAAAACAATAATAATAAATGTATATTTTTATATCTCACGTAAAACCTGTCGTATTTTTGATGAATTAGGTACCATGCTCATATTTATGATCTAAACATTAACGGGTTTCTTTTTTTGCCTTTCGTTCTGATACATACTGTATGTACCTACAGTACAGTTTATTAAAACACTTTGTATGTTTGAGTGTTACACAAAATAACAAACAATATGTATGAAAGTATTGAAATCTCGTCAGTTATACAACTTTTCAACAGTTTACACCTTTCTTAACTCGGCATCCTGATCTCAAAGATAACAAAGGTCGTTGTAAACATCTGCATTATAATATGACTAACGCTAGTCATTGATAAGTTACTAAAATACACTCAATAAACACCGTCGCTATCAGTCATTATTTGGACGCCGATCGTTTCTCTCATTTTGTTAATAAACAATGCGTAACAAACTTCGGATTCTGATTTTAGCCGTTTTACTTGTAAATTGTGAAAGTTCTAGAGAATCTCAATGCATCGATTATTACACAACGGGGAATAACTTCGATTTGAACACTATTCAAGGAAGTTGGAACGCTGTATACTTCTGGCCACCGAATACCCGGCAAAGAAGCAGCTGTGAAGTGATTAATTTCAAGAACGCATCAAAGGATGAAGTGTTTTCAATCAGCGCTTGTCAAATCTCTAATATATCTAAGAATGCTGTACAATCATCGTATGTGAACAGCGTTGGCAAGTTAACTACGGTCATTTATTACGGAAATGAGGAAGCGAAGTACCTCTACCGCTCATGTGATCGAATTTACAAGTATTTGTTCGTTCCGGTGAAGCATAATTATGTGATGGGGATAAACTGTTCGTCTGGTGGTCGGGGCGTGCTTCTGGCGAGGACCTTGGAGTCGGCTACGGAAGTCCAAAGAGTTGTTGAGAGCATAGATGTCATGTTTGGGAGAGAAGGGAGTCCGGATTGTCCCTTGAGACCGTGACGTGTGTAACAATGTGTTGAGCCACAACTTTCCTGAAGCATTATCTATTATTTATCTTTATCTTATATTTTTACTTTGCCTGTGCTTCATTAAAGTACTGTAACTTTTTGGGTTCTGTGCCTCATTTCATTTCTTATCAAATATGACAATCAAAAATCGAACAACCTTAATGTTGTAATATTGTCCAACAATATTCATTCATTCATAATGACTTACCTTACTTAAATTATAGACTCTTCAAAAAGTTTTAATTACAGCGTTTGTTGATGTGTTTTTAATAGCTGGTTGTTGTACATATAATAGGTATAATACCTACAAAACCTTGCTTGTAGGTAATACTAGGTGTATACCTTAGGTAGGTACTTATTGTAAAAAACAGAAAGTGCACTTTCATGTGGGAAATGGAAAAAAATTAGTCGAAAAGTACGTACCTATACCCCTATACCTAACCTACGTACTAAGTACGTATGTACATACGCCGTTGACGTCTGAGCGAATTGACAATAATCGTGATGATCAGATAGGCCTTCACGATTATTTAAAGAATTAGCATAGCATATTATTCTAGTACCTAATTGATAATTCTGAACTTCTGAAAAAAAAGAACTGCAGAAAAAAAAGAAAATTACCTAGATATGTATAGTTTACTACTTATGTATAGTTTCAATATTGATAAAACATAAAAATGGTGGTGAATCAAAAACCGACTTCAAAAAAGAGGAGGTTCTCAATTCGTGTTTTTTTTTTGTTTGTGACCTCAGAACTCCGACAATACTAAACCGATTTTAAAAATTCTTGATTATATCTGAAAATAGTCGGTTCCAGATTGGTCCCATTTAAAAAAAGTTCTAGCTTTAACCAGTGCAAAATTACAGGAGAGTGAAAATGCCTGAACTGCTTCCAGAAAAAGATGGTACGGCCGTGCCTTTGCTTTGCTCGACTTGTTGGAGGCACTGCCGTGCCCCCACATATAATATTGTTGATTTGGATAAAGCTGATTATATATTTAAATCCAAATAAATTTCATGAATTTACAAACAGCACTCATGAAATCCAACATAAGTAAAACCGGTCACGGTATTGGGCGGACTGTCGAACTGCACCAACAATATCACGTACGTCACCAGGCCCGCTATCATCTACGGACAATATATGTAATTCAAATCCTCAATAAAGACAAAATTAATATATGTTCAATTTTCTTAAAAAGAGTAAAGTGGAAAATCTTTTAACCTTTATTTTTTCGAAAATATAAAGGCCATGAGCGAGTGGTTCAATAACTGGAATCTTGAGCTTTTCGAGGGTCTCAAGGCACGAGAGTTGAACAAACTTTGCCGCCGAGTGTAATACGTGGGTCACTCGAAAAGTTTTGAGATACAAAAAAACTATTGAAGATATAAACACTATTTATTTTACATTTTCTCAAAATACTCTCCATCGTTCTTTATACAAAGTTCCATTCGTCTAAACCAACTTTGGAAACACTTTTGCCAGTCTTGATCGGATACGTCAGAAATCGCTCCTTCATAGGCAGCCACGGCTTCTTCGGCACTCGAAAAAAACTTGCCTTTTATTTTTTCCTTCACTGTTGGGAACAAAAAGAAATCGCAGGGAGCCAAGTCAGGGCTGTAGGGTGGATGAGGCAAGGTTTCAACCCCAGTTTCTGCAATAAACGCCTTTGTTCTGAGGGACGTATGTGAAGAGGCGTTGTCGTGATGCAGCATGATTCCCCGAAGTCCAGCCTTTGGTCTCCTCTCCCGCACTGCTTGGAAAACTTGCGGCAATGCTACTGTAGTGTACCATTCCGAGTTAACAGACCTATGATTTTCCAGCACTGAAGTCGACAAATGTAAACTAGCCACCCAGGAAAAAAACTAGCCACCATTTTTTTGCCTAACGTTTCGAGGTCTTTGTAATTTTGTTGGTAACTTGCCCTCTGAGAACACCCATACTGACGACTGCCGCTTACTTTCCGGATCATATTGATAAATCCATGTTTCGTCACCAGTAATGATTTCAGAAACACGTCTTGATGTTCCGTTTTCGAATTTAAAACGCATTTCATGACACCAATCCACACGAGCCTGTTTCTCAGTTCCGGAGAGCAAACGCGGGATCCAACGGCAACAAAGCTTCCGTACTCCAAGATGTTGATGTAGGATGATATTGACACTCCCCGAACTAATGCCTAGGATCTTCTCGATGTCCGTGTATGTAATTCGTGGGTCTTCTCGCACTAACATTTCAGTAGTCCATACGTTTTCTGCAGTTACTGCTGTTTGAGGGCGACCACTTCTGTGTTCATCTTCGAGGTTGGTTTTGCCCCTTTTAAATTAACTAAACCATCTAAAAACAGTTGCCCGGGATGGAGCAGAGTCTCCTAATGCCGATTGTAATCGCTGCAAAGTCAGTTGTTCGGTTAAACCAAATTTAAAATCGTAATATATCATAGCACGAAAATGTACGCGGTTCAGCTCCATCGTTTCAAAGAAAACCCACGGAAAACGTTTTAGCAAAACAACTGGAACTAATCTATTTTTGAAATTAGAGTGTACTGGATACTAGTGTTCTATTTTTAAATAAATTTGCTTTTTAAAAACATATAACATGGGTGCGTTCCATTTTCAAAATTCGAGCATCTCAAAATTTATCGAGTGAGCTACGTACTTACAACATTTTTCCCCTCACTATCGCGAGGAAAATAAAGACGACATACGATTACAAATCTTATCCACATGTAATTTATCTTGAGGAAACCATTCAAAATTCCATTTAAAAATGTGTCATAGAGTAATTACGCTCCTGGTACTTAGATATTGCCAACAGCTTACCAAGTGCGGGATAAAAGACATGACCAATTTAAGGTGTGACCTCCGATTGCGCATATTTACTATGGCCATATATGACTCACTTATACTGGACGGGTGGTAAGTGATGGGAATTAGAGCAAGTTACTTTCCCCACATGTGGATAAAATGCGTTTTTTCACGCTAGTTTTAAAGGACAAAACAGCGCATTCCGAGTGAGGGGAAATAGTTATTTATTATACAAGGGGGCAAAGTTGTTGTTTAACTCTCGGGCTTATATTGAGACCCGAGCAAGGGAAAGATTCCAAAATTGAGCCAGGAGCGTAGCGAGTGGTTCAATAACTGGAATCTTGAGCTTTACGAGGGTCTCAAGGAACGAGAGTTGAACAAGCTTTGCCGCCGAGTGTAATACAACATTTTTCCCCTCACTATTGCGAGGAAAATACAGACTAAATACGATTATAAATCTTATCCACATGTAAGTTATCTTGAAGAAACCATCAAAAATCAAATTCAAAATTTGTCATAGAGTTAGAGTACGCTCCTGGTACTTAGATATTGCCAACAGCTTACCAAGTGCGGGATAAAACATGATCACATGACCAATTTAAGGTGTGACCTCCGATTGCGCATATTTTCTATGGGCATATAGGACTCACTTATACTGGACTGGTGGTAAGTAATAGGAATTAGATTACTTTGCCCCACATGTGGATAAAATGCGTTTTTCCACGCTAGTTTTAAAGGACAAAACAGCGCTTTCCAAGCTAGTGAGGGGAAAAATATATTGTTATCAGTCTGTCCAAAAGCAGATGGGCATAATGTATAATGCCCGGGCATTATATTTAATGCCCAATTTATCACTTGGCCCATAATTAACATGTACACTTATTCTCCGTAATCCCTTGTAATAAGGTGTAACAATGTACACAAGTACACATATTACTGAACACAGCTGTACACGCTCTTTTACTTACACTGAAAAATAGCGTAGTGTCCAGAGCAAAATAATCGTAAATCATTACTTCCGGTTTGTGAAACTTCATGAGGCTGACAAAATTTTGAACCTGCGAATAAAATCAAATTGTTATGAACAGAGGCCGGAATTTTCGTGGCAATTTGGAGCTTTCATAGGGACTTCTCATTTATCTACTTCGGATATTCACATATATCGATATCTAACTATGCACACTCACCACGAAATCAATGAGCCAACGAAATACTTCGTTCGTCTATTTGCCTCTTCATCGCTCGAATACGCGAGAGCAATAGGGAGGGAAAGAGACGAACGAAAGAACTAAATGGTTCATGGTATGGATTTGGTATGCCCTCAAAATACAAGCGGTTGAAAATGTGCGTTTTTAGTGAAAGTGCTACTTTGTCGGTTGTAAGTATGCCATATTAATTTATAAATGAATATGGCATAAGCTCCTTATCGGCTAGCGGCAAAGTGGTTCATGCCTGAATGACTTCGAGAAAACGATGGTACGGCTTTGTTTTGCTCGATTTTTTGGGGGCACTACCGATACCGACAAGACTATTTGGAAAACATTATTCACTACATAATTATGTATATAAAGTAGAATCCGGTTATAACGACGTCAAAGGGACCGACGACGATATTACGTCGTACTAACCAGAATTCGTACTAAACAAACTGTCCATTTTAAGGTTGTTTATCTATTTCAGTCACACATGCATTATAATTCATAACTTCATGTAACTCAATCGAAATTAAGAATATTTTCTCTTTAGCAAAATAAATTGTTAAATCATAGATCTATTTACTCGTACTTGTGAATCATATTGCAGCCTAAACCGTTGTAAGTTGCCGATTTTTTACACAAGATGAAACCCTTAGTTTTTAGAACATTCATGTTCGGTTACAATGCACGTCATCGTTGTAACAGAACAATTTCGTGTGAAATCCCGTCGTTAAAAGCGGTCCATCGATATCAGCAGTCGTACTATCCGGATGCACTTTCATAGTGGCTTGTATTAAAAACAACCATCAGCCTATATTTACGTCACTAAAACCGGTTGGTTGTTTTATGCGGAGTCGTACTAATCGGATTCTACTATACATACTCTCGTTTTATTTACCTCCAGACTTAGTCTTTTCTGGGACCCGGTCGGGATATTATGCAGAGTTTCACCGACTTTGCTAACCTACAAAAAGCCAATAATCGTCATCATACCTATCCACGATGACCACGATCGACAAACAACTGAGGGCCTACCACGAACCATTTAGTTCGTTGGTTTGTCTATTTCTCTCTCTTATGCACTCGCATATTCGAGCGATAAAGAGGCAAACAGACGAACGAAGGAACGAAGTCGTTCGTAGTTCGCCCTCTGATAACTAGTTGTTACAATAAAACAACGTTCTAAATTAAATGTAGGTAAAAGTGTTTTCTCGGGTTAAAAATGGATATAGAAAACCTTAGTGAAAACTCGTTTTTACTAGTTTTTACTAAACGCTTTAGAACGGATTAATCGCTTTTATTAACACCATGACCCTATGTTTACGTTAGTAACTTTTTTGATTGACGGGGAGAATTCGCATTCTCTCAGTCATCATCTTAACCCTGTGAAAACGAGTGCTGTAAAGGGCGAACCGTAGGGTCATGGTGTTAATAAACGCGATTAATCCGTTCTAAAGTGCTTAATTTCAATGAATAACAATCGCGGTAACAGAAGACAATATTAGTTTTTACTAATTATCCGTAATGTTTTAGTGATAACTAGTTATAACTAGGATTTTTCAGTGAAAAGTAAGTACTTAAGTATACCTATATAGTTTTTGAAAGTGCCTTGTAGAAAACTATTGTTTACTAGGGATAACTCGGTTTCACAAAAATCTTGTCTCTTCGCGTGGTTTTACGGTAACATGTATACGTAATGTATTTAACCTAACGGTATTTTGCTATATTATTGTTTCACATATTCACACATACCTCATTTTGCAACTGACGTCCTGAATAAGCCAATACATAGATTTTCGCCAAGGAATAGACTATCCAAAAATTTCTTTCTAATAACATGAGATAGTTGATGGTCCTGGAAATGACTAGGCCGTGGTACATAGTATGAGTACTTCGCAACATTGTGTGAAAGCATAAAATAATTATTCCGGCAAGGGGAGTCTCAAATGCGTTGCCAGTTACCCGTTTTATCTCTAATGCTTTGACATATAATACGCGGTAGCGACGAATTTGAGTATTAACATAGGCAGAATTTGGTACTGCCGCTGCCCCACCAAGTCCATGTTTCGTTATCACTAACATCCTACAATGCTTCTCAATAAGCTTCAACAAGCCTACTACAAACAGTATCAGGGAACTGTAAAAAATCACTATCAAACTAGTTACCATTTCAGGTATAGCTAGAAATATATCAATAGATAGACTTCCGTGCTGCGCAGAATGCACTATCGTACGAACGATTAAAAATAACAGCACCCAGACCACTGTTCCTATCATTAGTCGTTTCCTCAAATATCGAAAAATGGGATCAACGTTAACTAATTCCAATTCACGCCAACACGAAGCGACATCTTCCAGTATTTTTACGTAAAGTTTGGCATTTATCACTGTGTGATAATATATCGCTATATCAACAATTAATCTAGAAAATACACCGATGAAAAAGTTAATGTTTGTTATTGAATTCTTCATCGCCATAGGAATCTTATGTACAATTAATTTATATTTGAAGTAGCAATTATAGCAAAGGAACGCAAAAAAGACGAGACCGCAAAGGGAATGAAAAATAAAGTTCCTTCGCGTTATTTTGAAAGCGTTCTTTCCTTTTGGGAACTGGATAGAATAGGGAAACAGCCCTAGGAGTGACAGTAAAATGTAGATTGGTTTAAAAACAATTACAATATTTTGATCACAAGCAAAATATTTTTTTATAAATGAAAACATTGTGACTCAATTGCCACCAAATTTGAACTGACGATAGATATCGTAAAAGTTGTGTAATTTCTTTCAACCGTTTATTATTAAAATATTCTATATAAATATAGTGTGTAATGTTGAACATAGCGATACTATCTATGGAAAACATACTCTGGCGAGGATGTTACGGTATTTTTCTAATGTTCCGTACAAAACCTTGTTCACGGAGCACTTATTTAAAACTGTTTACAATTGTAGTTACTTTGTCATAGGAATTCCTAATGGGTTTTGATTTACAAGATAAAATACGAGTTGAAACCGTTGCCAGCACATACACATATTTATACATATAAAAAGGATTTATAATGTATATATAGTAGTGTTTCTACTTTAATAACAAATCAAAATTGTTCATTAAATAATTTGATTTGTTTCAATCAAAAGGATAATGTTTTATTTTATTATTTTTTATGTCGACCAATGCAGTGGCGGAGCGTCAAAATATTCTTTGGGCAAGCCAGAGCTGGGCCCGCCGGCACTTGGCCTGCTTTTTCTTTGAGTCGTTAAGGAAAAATGTGCTAGATTGACGAAGCCGGCAGGAGTCGAGTTCTATGAACGCTCCGCCACTGATGTCGACCGTCATTTGTTCTTTGAATCGTTTTCAATATTATTTATATTACTTACAGTCAAGTGTAAAAATATGGTGGTGCACATCTTACTCAAAAATATGTCCCATAGCACCTTATGCCGGTGTAATAAGAGCGTAATACCATATTTATGAGTCGATTATGTCGAACCATATTTTCGCACTTGAGTGTTCACTTAAACTGAAAAAGCAAAAGCTCAAGTTCAACCTCACTTTAATTTATTTTCAGGTGGAGAATGAATGCGGGGAGATCCCAACCATCATAGTTCAAAATAAAATAGATTTAATGGACCAGTGCGTCGTCGGACCGTGAGTAACATACTTAATTAAGTAACATAACATCATGCATCCGCCTCAAACATGCAATTTAATGAAACCTCAATCGCCGTAAGAAAATTAAATTTCATTTTCTAGCAGTTTTTTATGTCAAGTGGTATTTAATTCGACGTACTTACCTATTCGATTATTTTAACGTCTAAGTACTTATCATGCAATATCATTATAATCGTATCATAAACGTATGGGGTTTAAACATTTAAAACATCATATAGGCAAGGATGTGTACCTATTTATTAAACTAAAAATACCTTTAGCCAGAATGGTGTCAACTCGTCAAACTAAGTTTTATTGGGTCAGTGAGGGCGTACTATGACAGTGGGCTTATAGCCCAGACCCCTCTTGTACACTGAGATGTGGCCGCTGTCTGTAATGCTTTAATTATAGGCTGCGGGTATAGACCAGGGACCAAACATACTTCATTACAGGGACGAGGCAGAGCTGGTAGCGCGGGCGCTGGGCTGCCGGCTGATGCGCGCGTCGGTGAAGGAGGACGTGAACGTCGGTGCCGTGTTCCGCGCGCTAGCGGCGCGCTGCCTGGCCGACCAGCGGCGCGAAGACGAGGACGTGCCTCCGTGCGCCGTCACCACGCCCGTCATAGGTCAGTGTCAATACTGTCCACAGATGTCACCACTGTTCGTGTGCCGCGCTGCCTGGCGACCAGCGTCGCGAAGACGAGGACGTGCCGCCGTGCGCCGTCACCACGCCCGTCATAGGTCAGTGTCAATACTGTCCACAGATGTCACCACTGTTCGTGTGCCGCGCTGCCTGGCCGACCAGCGGCGCGAAGACGAGGACGTGCCGCCGTGCGCCGTCACCACGCCCGTCATAGGTCAGTGTCAATACTGTCCACAGATGTCACCACTGTTCGTGTGCCGCGCTGCCTGGCCGACCAGCGGCGCGAAGACGAGGACGTGCCGCCGTGCGCCGTCACCACGCCCGTCATAGGTCAGTGTCGACAGAAGTCTCCACGGTCCGTTGTGCCGCGCCGCGCTGCCTGGCAACCAGCGGCACGATACGTAATAAATAAATAATTCTTAGACAATCTTGCACAAATCGACCTAGTCCCACGGTACGGTAAGCTCAATAAGGCTTTATGTTGTGGGTACTAGACGTCGATATATATGATAGATACATATAAATACTTAAATACGAGTACACAGAAAACATCCATAACTCAGGAAAAAATATTCGTGTTAAACACACAAGTAAATGCCCTGACCAGGATTCGAACCTGTGACCTACTGCTTCGTAGGCAGGGTCACTACCAAGTAGGCTAGAAGGCCTAGGGGAAGGTAATACTTGCATAAACCTAAAAAAATAGAAACGTTACATTTATTTTTCCAACAGAGTAGGTATAACCTACTTAACAAAGGAAATAATTAAACGATAGTACGGTACGTAAAGGAAATAAAATTTTACAACTCCCAAGAGCGATATTATTTGTCGACGGTTAGAATACTCTTAGAACAAAGCGTAAAAAAAAAAGATAACAGATTTTGATATTGCTTTAGGAATTAAAAAAAAATTCGTTACCAACCTTTTAAATCTAAGGAAAAAATATACAAGAGGAAAATTTTTTCTTCAGATAATCGTATTTAACTATTTGAACGTCGCCTATCATTTAATAACATATTTGACCAGAGCTTATTTCAATATAATATGAAAACTTAAAAAAAAATATTACTCTTCGAAAACATTACGCAAGTGCTTTATGGTAACTGAAATGCATTTAATATTATTAAAGATAACTATAAGAGCCCATTTCTAACACATTCATCAATAGCTTAAATTTATGTAGACACTAGAATTTAAAAAAAAATCTCCTAGCCATAAAATAAATCTCTTAATTTTCAAGTCAAGGTCATTAGTTCAAAATCATTTAAATAGTATGTATACGGAAAATCTAAGGATTTCATCGAAAGATTCAACTTTTATTATCTTATCAATTCTAGGCGTAATTCAAATGCTCGAAGCTACGCGCGGGAATTAATATCGCGTGTGTTTCGCGCGGAACGGGGGCGGTTTGACCAATCACATCACAGCCGGCGCGCCAGGCGCCTTTGCCTCTCGGTGAATCGGTACGTACATCGGTAGGTCGTTGTATTTGCACCTTGTCTCACTTGTCTGTCAATAACAACAAATAACATAACAATGATGTCGATAATAAGACTACAACTGAGTGTTTACGCAAGATAGTTATATCAAAATGTCAATGTCGTGTGATAAAGTCTGGGTCGATGTCAGTGAAAAAGACTTAGATGTTTTTTTGCCGAAAGTGCAAAAAACATGGATTTGTAAAAGACTTAAAATTTTGTGACGAAAAGTGCGATATTCATACATAGGTAAATTTAACAAAAACTTAGTTTTTTTACCAGAATTAGTGCGCTGGACTTAGTCAAATTTTCGATGGTTGTTGTGCTATGATGACACCTACTTTTTATGTTAGTATCGTATAGAACACGCTAAAATAAGCATGTTTTGTATGGACAGTTTTTTTCTAAAATAAAAAATGGCCGACTTATTTGACCCCAAAGATGAACAATTTTAGATCTTAGTAAAATTTTCGATGGTTGTTGTGCTATGATGACACCTACTTTTTATGTTAGTATCGCGTAGAGCACGCTAAAATAAGCATGTTTTGTATGGACAGTTTTTTTTCTAGAATAAAAAATGGCCGACTTATTTGACCCCAAAGATGAACAATTTTAGATCTTAGTTAAATTTTCGATGGTTGGTTTGCTATGATAACACCTACTTTTTATGTTAGTATCGTGTAGAACACGCTAAAATAAGCATGTTTTGTTTGAAGTTTTTTTTTCTAAAATCAAAAATGGCTGATTTAGGGTAGAAAGGGGACAATTGAAACACGTTATAATTGAAACTATTCAAATTTTTCGAAAACTATAATATCTACGCGTCTGACGCATCACTCTGAAAACATGGCCAGCCATGTTTGAATAATTGGCCAGTACCACTCGAGCGCCGGTGCGTTACGGGAGTATCCACGAGCCAAAACAGGTTTACGCGGTGTAAAATAAGTATTTGTGTTTTCGTATATTTTCTTATAACTTCGTTCACTCTTGTATTTTGACGAATTAAATTATGTAGGTGTTGTATTTAAGAATAAACGAATGTTTTTAACAGCCGTTGATCAGCGTTCGAGTCTTTTTATATATAATATTTGACTTTGAACTGAAAAATGTGGTGTGTGGACGACAGAAACAAATTGAAACGTTTCAATCGTCCTCGCGTTTTAATCGTCCCCAAAAGTAACGAACTTCGAAATATAAATAAATAAATAAATAATAAATAAATAAATATTACAGGACATTCTTAAACAAATTGACTAAGTCCCGCAGTAAGCTCAATAAGGCTTGTGTTACGGGTACTCAGACAACGATATATATAATATATAAATACATAGAAAACATCCATGACTCAGGAACAAATATCGAAAAAAATAATAAATAATATAAGAATATAATATAAGATTCTGATGCACAAGTTTGTTCTTTCATTTTTCAAATTCACTTGTACTCGTAACGTAGGATCGTGGTGTTAATAAACGCGATTAATCCGTTCTTCTCTTCTCTTCAGTGTTTAATTTCAATGAATAAAATCGCGGTAAGAGAAGACAATATTATTCACTTGTGTAGTTTTTGACCTAGTTGTTAAATTATAGATATTCGATGTTTTTTATACTGATTTTTTGAAAATATGTGACTTCTTAAAAAGGAGGTTCTCAGTTTGACCCGTATGTTTGTATTTATGTTTGTTTTGTACACGATTATCTCGCGTTCGGCTAAACTGATTTTGATGCGGTGAGCACAACTACTTTGTTTTATGTCACATAAAAAACATAATATGTTATTTTATTTTGGTATATCGCCATATAGCAACACTTGTTACAGAATGTTTTATATGTTGATTTGATATTTTTGACAAATAATAACACATATGTCAAGCATATTAATACATTTTTCATCACACCTGCTCGTAAATGGTGATATTATATGTAAGCATACTTACACTTAAAGAGCTGTATTATTCCCATGGTTTTAAAAGATTCTCATACTACTTTACCGCCCGCCCGGAGCTCGCGGAGGACCTGCCCCCCACGCGCTTGCAGCACGTAGTCACTCCGGAGTACTGTGGACTGTGCAACTACACTACCGCTTATCATTATTGTTTCTTTACCTGTATAGAGTTTATTTTTTTCCTCGCAAATGTGATGAAAAACATTGTGTGTTCCACGGGCAGTAAGGGCATTACTAACACATGGCAGACTAACCATGAAGTTTTTGTGCGGACATCTTTCAACTCATAAAAATATGTCGGTCACAGACGGTTAAAGGCAAATTGTTTTAATCGTCATCACTCTACCCTATTTGACTCGAAAGATAGAAGATATTTTACGACAGTCAAATTTTCTAGCTGGCATCCCCGGTATAGTCGTGGCAGAGGCAGACCGAGAAAGAGATGGCGGAACGACTTGGATGCGTTTCAGCGGTATTGGTGGGATCTTGCCCAGCACAGGGAGGATTGGATAAGGAGAGGGGAGGCCTTTGCCCAGCAGTAGGACACAAAAACAGGCTATTAAAAAAAACAACAACGATGGGTATCGTGCTATGATGACACCTACATTTTATGATAGAATCTTGTAGAACACGCTAAAATAAGCATGTTTTGTAAGGACAGTTTCTTTCTAAAATAAAAAATGACCGACTGATTTGACCCAAAGGATGAGCAATTTTATGTCTTGGTAATATTTTTGATGGTATGATTTTGACAGCGAGCGAGCAAGACCTTCTTGGGCAGAGCTTCGCTCCCGCCTTAGACTTCCAGGTTATTTATTTTTAATAAGGGAAGCGAAGCTCTCGCCTTAGTCTTCTAACCTAACCAAATCCGTGTCGGTTCTGCCCCGGAGGATTTGCTCGCTCGCTTCGCTCGCTCGCTGTCTAAAGTGACTACCAACAGCCAGCTGTGAAGTTATCTTATTTGGACGGATAAAAAAAACCATCGTAGACTAAGGCGGGACCTGCTCCTGCCGGGTGCAAGACCTAAACCACCAAACACCATGTGTCCCCCTATTTAAACAATGGCATATTTTGCCATTACCGTGTTTGTACATAAGGGATATATGCATTTTTATAAACAACCACCAAACTTCATTCAAAACGCGAGGTGCAATTATGAATAACAGACAGACCCGACAAAACATTATGGATTTATTATACAAGCCACGTGCTCATAAAATGATTTATGATAAGAATGCTTTTAATATGTGTATAATTATTTATAATAAATTACTTGTTGACATAAAATTCCTGCAAGGCAATAGATTTAAGAATAAATTGACTTCTTGGCTTTTAGACCATTGCTTCTACAGTGTTAAAGAATATTTAGAGTATAGCTGACATATTTATTTTAATGTCTTTCCCATCACGGAACAATGGTGATCCGGACCTTTGGGAGGCGTGCGCGGAGCCGAAGCCAACACGCAGAGGCCCTTTCGACAAGTTAATGAAATGTAAGGGGTACACCGAGCGGATGTTGCACCTGCCCGAGTCATGGGACGCACGCAGAGGCAGCACCCGCCAGGGTGTATAAACTATTGAGATTTAATGGAATCTAAAATATGCTGGACTATTATATGAAAGTGGTGGACTAAATACTGGGTTATGGAGAATAAAATCGGACGTCTGCCTAACAAAACGGTAATCAATTTTATTTCCGGCAGACGGTGACTCGCCCACATAAGATGGGCCCCCACAAAAAGCGACATCTAAGATGGCTCGAGGGCAACACCGGTATGAGGGCTGGGGGTAGAGAGGTGTCACTGGACTTTAAACATATAGCCAACTCGCCACTTAGGTTTCCACATTCGCCAACAAACTGCCCCGCAGTTTGGCGTAACATTGTTGTATGGTACATGTATGTATAATTTCATGTTATTTCAATTAAAAAAAAAAAAAAAAAAACATCTACTCTCGAGAACACAGCTCTCGCGACTCCACTCTGGACGGCTCTTTTAATTATTATTAATATTGAATTTTTATTGACATTTGCATTCATTACCTACCACAATTGTTTTTTGTTTTTATTTTTGGGTTTTGTTCATAATTTACACATTGTTTCATGCATTTTTATCTATCTTGACATATTTTTTATAATTTTAGATATAATTATTAAGACATAAAAGGTTAATATATTTGTATATAGTACTGTAAATACTGCACGCTATTCGAAATATTTGCACGCCTGCATGCAGGTTGAATGCACTGGACTTAACAATTCTAACTGTAAGACCCACTATACTGTGTTCGATGCAAATAAATACTTTGAATCTTTAAATTAAAATTGTTTATCTTTCAGGTCAAATAAGTCAGCCATTTTTGATTTTAGAAAAAAATGTTCATACAAAACATGCTTATTTAAGCGTGTTCTACACGATACTAACATAAAAAATAGGTGTCATCATAGCACAACAACCATCGCAAAATTTTACTAAGATCTAAAATTGTTCATCTTTGGGGTCAAATAAGTTGGCCATTTTTTATTTTAGAAAAAAACTGTCCATACAAAACATGCTTATTTTAGCGTGTTCTATACGATACTAACATAAAAAGTAGGAGTCATTATAGCACAACAACCATCGAAAATTTTACTAAGATCTAAAATTGTTCATCTTTTGGGTCAAATAAGTCGGCCATTTTTTATTTAAGAAAAAAACTGTCCATACAAAACATGCTTATTTTAGCGTGTTCTACACGATACTAACATAAAAAGTAGGTGTCATCATAGCACAACAACCATCGAAAATTTTACTAAGATCTAAAATTGTTCATCTTTGGGGTCAAATAAGTCGGCCATTTTTTATTTTAGAAAAAAACTGTCCATACAAAACATGCTTATTTTAGCGTGTTCTACACGATACTAACATAAAAAGTAGGGGTCATCATAGCACAACAACCATCGAAAATTTTACTAAGATCTAAAATTGTTCATCTTTGGGGTCAAATAAGTCGGCCCATTTTTTATTTTAGAAAAAAACTGTCCATACAAAACATGCTTATTTTAGCGTGTTCTACACGATACTAACATAAAAAGTAGGGGTCATCATAGCACAACAACCATCGAAAATTTTACTAAGATCTAAAATTGTTCATCTTTGGGGTCAAATAAGTCGGCCCATTTTTTATTTTAGAAAAAAGCTGTTCATACAGAACATGCTTATTTTAGCGTGCTCTACACGATTCTAACATAAAAAGCAGGTGTCATCATAGCACAACAACCATCGAAAATTTTAGTAAGATCTAAAATTGTTCATCTTTGGGGTCAAATAAGTCGGCCATTTTTGATTTTAGATAAAAACTGTCCGTACAAAACATGCTTATTTTAGCGTGTTCTACACGATTCCTCCATATAAAGTAAGTGTCATTATAGCACAACAACCATCGAAAATTTGACCAAGTAGTTACTTCTGGTAGAAAAACTAAGTTTTTTAAATTTACTTATGAATATCTCACTTTTTGTCAAAATAAAATCGAAGTCTTTTACGACTCCTATGTTTAAAAAAAAATCTAAGTCTTTCACTGCGTACCCTTTGAAAGGGCACATCGTCTGTCTAATATCGGTCTAAATGAGGTTTCTTTAGAAATAGTGATTAAACAGTATTTGAATAAATAATTTTATACTACGCGTGCATTTAATATTTTATTTAAAGAAGAAAACAATTTTGCTTTAGGTACCAATATGGATTACAATTTAAAATTAACAAATTAATATTTACATTACAGATCATAATTTAATACGTAGCACAAACGAAATGTAAGAAACGCGTTGCGTAATCGTGATCTGATTGGTCGCACAGCACAGGCCGTAGCGCGATAGACTATCCCGCTCAAATCTCTTCGAGTTTGAATTATGATGCGAACTGATAAGATCATAAAATTTAGAGCTATTGATGTATTTCTTATAATTTCGGTGTATGCATTTCTATAATACTAATGAACAAAATGTACCAACTTGAAAATTTCTAGATTTTTATTGAAGTTAACAGAAGACCTTAAAAGTTGAATTCTTCATATAAATTGAAACTATTGATGAATACGTTAGACATGGAACTTATTCGTTATCTACATAATTTTTTAACACATTTCAGGTACTTGGATGTACTTAAGTATTTTTTTGGAGAAAATATGTAGGTTTTTCTCGCTTCAAGAAAGCTTTCGACAAATTTGTTATAAAATGACAGGTGACATTCAAATAGTTTAATCCAATAATATAAAGATAGAAAATATGACTTGCATAATCTTTCCTTGATTTTACACGCGTCGGTAACAAATACCTATATTTTACCCAAAGCTTTATCTAAAACAGTTAGACAATATTTTTCTCGATTAGTCTAAAGTGTACTCTAATAGGTAATTTAAAAAAAATCGACTTGTGAGTTATGTTGTGTTTAGGGGTCATTATAGTCTTCGCGTATTCGCCTACGAGTAGATTAACGAGTAAACGGCACTAATATCCACCTACCTCACTTGTCTTTACAATTAGCCATAAACGACGCACGTAGGAGTTAAATACTTTGTTCCTAACTTTCTTCCGATCATGCGTATGTCGACTTACGTATACCTACCGATCCACTTGAAAGTGTCGAAAGTATACAATTTGTTCGGGGGTTTTAATTACTTCCATAATGGGCAGAGACGTAACAAAACATATCGTTACATTTGTACCTAACGGTAACTTTTTTATACCACGTAAATTGCCGGTCATATTGTATGGACCCTAAAAAGTCTGAAATAAACGATTTTTAATTTTTTAAATTCAATTTACACGTTCGGGCAATCCGTCGGATCTTCATAGAGATTATGTCTGTCGGCATCGGCCAGACAAATTTCTTCTTAAAGAGTATATATATAATTGAATAGCTATGGGACGACTCATGCTGTGCATCCTATTTGGTGTACACTCAACTACTAAGATATAAATACAGCCAATGTATACATATTTTTGACACTTTGGCAGTATTCATATCTTTGTAGTTGACTGTACCTAGCTATAATAAGACTATTGTTGTAATGCTGTGTAGGTACCTACCTAATAATTATACTTACGCCAAATAAATAGTTTCTAGTCCTATCCTTGGGAGCTCAAAAATGGTCACCTTTTTTAATTGTTGTGTATCTCTTTCGCATGCGTGAAATATTCAGATATATAAAGATGGCTCCTCTTTTGCTAAATTTTTTAGTCTTCAAGCGTTAGCGCGAAAATTACCTGTAAGCCCTCTAAGGTTTTGAGCGTTTTGTGGTAAGTAACTGAATTATCCTCCTTTACTTCCTTAGGTACTAAGTACAGAATGTGCCCAAAAGAGATGTATATATTTGTTATTTCCTAAACTGTAGGTTGTCAGTCAGGTTGCCGGCCTCTCTCTCTCAATTCATCCAAGCAGCCAAATTAAATACATCGGTGTAATTTGGTAGGTAATCGGTATCCAATGCATTAGCATTACAACCTTAGTTGCATATTTTGAGTGGATTTGTTGAAATGTTGTAAGAGGCATGTTAAAAGGTTAGACTTACGACATTTGAAAAATTCAGTGGCAATTTCAAGGCCACACCAAACTTGTGACATTCGACAGTTGTAGTACTACTTCCATGCTTTACTTAGTTACTCGTATGTTTTATGTTTTGCAGCATTTCGGTACGTCCATATTATAACGTCCAAGTCTACGGGTCGTAGAATTTATATACATGGTCAGATGAAAAGTTTCATACCTATTCCATAGAGTACCTATTCATAATTGTAATGTTGTTTTATTAATAATTACAGGCAACTTCACGAACCTGAGCAGCAACGGGACAATACTGCTGCGGCCAGCGAAAGCGCGCCCTGGCGGCAAGAAGAAGAACGTGCTGAGGAACGCCTGTCGGATACTCTAGCCACTTGAATACTGTAGCCAGCGTACCTGAGAGGACAGCCATCTTGGATTTTCACATTGACATTATGCGTTTAGCCAGTGTGCACCAGGGACTTTACGTCCAAGGTGGACGTTTAACCACGAGGCCAATCTGTTGATGTCCGATATATTAACTACCTTGAATCACATCTCTCATTCTGCGTACCTGAAGTATCAGTGAGACTACAAAGATAAAACTATTTTCAATTGAATCTCGACAGAAAGAGGGCATAGTCTCATATGACTATAACGCAAAATGATAAGGTCCGTTTTTACGAACCATTCCTTTGGGACCACGTCGCTACGCGAACGGTCCAGAACGCAAAATTACCACTTTTTATATCACTAGGTAGGTTAGGTTCATTAGTTACCTTCCAATGGTCGAAGCCCAAACCGCGCAGGTTAAGAGCCCTGCGTTATCGGGACTCCATCGACAACGCCTATGTAAAATAAAAATGTGTAGAAATTTTGCGTTCTTGATCGTTCGTGAAGTGGACCAAATCAATACAGGCAAAATATATCATTAGTTACTTGTTTTGTGAGTCCAGCCGTCCATGACGAACCCAGAAAGAGGTTGTAATTCAAAGGTAAAGTCATTCAAGAATTCAAAATCATGATTCCTGACTCAACGAAGGACATGACACATGACATAAATTCAAGTTTGAATGTAAGGTGGTAGGTAATTGGCGGTACTATAGAGATAGCAAAAAAATGTTTGTCGTGAAAATAAGTGATACTGAACGACAAAGAAACGCGCCATATGATTTGTATAGTGCTATGACGGTCGAACTCCAACGTCATCTAATGAAACTAATACTTATTATTAGTACTCTACAATTTCTAGATCTAGCGATCAAATTCAGATAGCTAAATAGTATGCTAAGCCTCTAGGTACTTTATGCTGTCGTTATACAGTCAGATCTTGAGGTGGAATACCTTGATTTATAAACTGGACTATAGACAACTGCACGGATAGGATGGTTGCCACTTTATCGTGTCATGCGTCACTCTCGCGTTTATGCACCTGTTAGAACGTGACAGACGATGAAATCACGACCATCTTAGTCCAGTCGAACCTAGTTTTACAAAGCTACAAGTTTATTTTTGCAGGTATAAACTTGCAACTTTAGACGGCCATATCTGCCAATCAATGTATGGTCAATTTGTCTGGCCGATGCCCGAGGGACATACCCACTATGGAGAGCCGACGGATTGTCCGAAGTATATAGCCGTCTAATGAGCTTCAAGTCAGTGTAACGGCCTGTAAAATTGTAATGTAGCTTTATAAAATGGTGGTTATGTTCGTTAACAAACATATCTTAGATTAGACGTAGTATAATTGTACGCGTGTACATATGGTTGTAGTCGTGTAAAAATGTTTGCTATGTGCAATGAATACCTAATGTTAGTTTAGATACCTACCAACAAAATGTTTATACTTAAGCTATAGATGTATTATTGAATCAGAGAGAAACTATTTTAAATAGAAAATTCCCGTGAGTATTAGACATTGTAAAACTCTTATATCGGGTAACTCACGTCAATAAAGTCGAAAATAGCTCGACATGTTTCGGAACATTCAGTGTTCTTTAATCATGAGATGCGCAAGCGACGATTTGCCAGCGCATTTAAGGGACACGGTTTGTTACGAAACATGTAGAGCTATTTACGACTTTATTGACGTGAGTAACCCGATATACGTACCTATTTTAACGAAGATTAAGATATTTTTAATTTGTCTGCAAAATGACGTTGTTTTAATTAATGCCTTGAGATTTAGGTACTTTTACCTAAAACTTGTCTCGTTTCTGTAATACATTTATAAATATACTAATTTACTCCTGAAACTTAGTCACTATTGTTCATATTGATAGCTCCATGACATTGAATCATGTAAATAAATCATATTATTATTAAAACTGTGGAAATAAATTATTGTTTTATAACTACTAACACGCGTCTTATTCTTTCCTATAATACACAATTTGCTCAAAATTAAAACAGTGAAATTAACGAAATCTAAAATGAAACGATGTTGATATGTTACATATTTTATTAGACATTAGAATATAAATAAAGAGGTACTTTGGAGTTACTTAAAGACAAGTTGCTTGAAGCAAGCAGGCCACTCCGCTCAGTGGTGCGAGAGACGAACACGAACAACTCAAAGAACATGACTTGGAGCATCAAACTTCGTAACTTTGGTACGACAATAATGACACTGAAGAGTCTTAAGACCTCTGCAAGCTCGCGCCGGTGCACAGAGCGGGCGCACGCCTACGTAAAAATAATATGAGCAGCACTAACGTGCGCCCACTACCAAGGATTATATAATAGTTCTTTAGAACAGATATGTATCTCACAGCGAATACACACCGTTTTCAACACTACGCAAAAAAAAACAATTGACGCTCGGCCTAACGCTCCCCCGTATTTGTTAGTGTTTGCGCTAGGGTTGCCTACAACTACAAATATTATATAATACAGGCGGTGGCGTGCGCCGCCGGGTGCTCTGGCGCCAACCCGTTGATAATAGTGGTTTCAGACAAAAAACAAAAGGCAATCGAGACTTCCATATGCCTGTCACTATTGTTAGCCCTGGCTGTGTAATGTTTTTTAGGGGGCACAATTAAAAAAGGGTGCTATTTGGTTTTTAATTACCACATATATTAATAGTTAGTTTACAGCCTCAGGATTACAGTTAATTTTTTCTATAAATGTTAGGAAGTTTAAAAAAAAATGTTTCTTTTTTTGCTTTTTTTTTCATCTTATCGGCTTTGTAACATTCCATATACTATTACCACCCAAAAAAAGAATTCAGTTTGAGCTACAATTTAAAAAAAAGGCCAATAGTTTAATATTAGTAAATATGCTTAGAAATGTACCAATATCTGTATGATAAGTTTGAATTATATCCAAAGGCAGAAAACAAAATCAAATTCCAAAATAACTTCGGATACTACATAAAGACA
Source organism: Lathronympha strigana (assembly GCA_949128165.1). NCBI lineage: Eukaryota > Metazoa > Arthropoda > Insecta > Lepidoptera > Tortricidae > Lathronympha > Lathronympha strigana. The sequence goes on along the minus strand of OX421918.1, from coordinate 14,722,260 downwards.
ATTTATATATAACGACTTTTTATAACTGTGCCCGACGGTAAATTGAAACTTTTTTTTCTTTATACATGAGTGACCTATAACGTTCACCGCGGCAGCTTACTGAGGATCTAAAGCCTGTTCCAGATTACGCATGATAAAGTGCGCAGCAGCTGCGAAATATGGACTTTAGGCAGGTCGAAAATTACGCATAATTAGGACTTTGCTTTATTTGAATACTTATGACAATCATCAAAACGCCTCGCATCATTTATCAACGGATATTTATGTTCTTTTTCGTCTCTGGCACCTAAGCTTAACACTAAGTACTTGTAATTGTTTCTAACACTATTTTTGTAAATTTCGTAATCATAAGGCAATTTTTCATTTCAATAAAAACCAAAACGACTCACATTTTTTAGCCAACCAAATGCGTATACAAATAAGAAACTTACAAATCATATCACATCGAAGCAATGCAATGCGTCTTCGACACACAAATAAGTATAACATTTGTTCAATTTTAACTCTAGCTATACATACATATTTTACATATAAAATTATAAAAATGCTATAATAATAAAGAATGCTATTCTTGTAGCCATCTCAACTAACAAAACTTGTTGACTCTTTCTCAAAACTCCAACGCAAAATTTCAGTGGCGCCTTCTTTTCTGCCCGGCGAGGTACGAAAACCAAAAGAAAATCGCTAACAAACAATATAAACAGCGCCGCCAAGCACGGTACTTACTCCCATTGTTTCAAGTTATGGTTGTTTCAAACCTTAACCTTTTGACTGCCACAGTTGGCTGCGGCCGTCAACGGAAAGTCTTGCCAAGGACGCCAATTGGCGTTCAAAACCTTATGGCCCCTCGCCCCTCTCACACAAAGGCCCATGATGGATGATGATAAGGGACGCAGTTATGCGTTTTAGGCGATACGCAATATCGCCATCTCGTTCTGCTGTCTAGCTGCGTCCCGTATAGCCCACGGTGGTCCAGTGTGGAGGGGCTTCCCCTCAGTATGTCGAGTCGAAAAAAATATTAGAAATGACAACGATCATTGTTCAGTTACCAATATGGAGAAGGGCTTATCTTGCTCGCCAAACAAAACTTTACTTTTACATAAAAATACACATCTTTTTCTAACATTTGTACCTACTTTAACATTTAAAAATCAGCACAAACTGTGAGCGTGACTTAAGAAGTCAAAAGCCTCGTCTCTCACGTTGGCCATATTAATAATATGTAAGCATTTTAGTTATTACATGCAGTAAGCTAGATCACGTAACCAAACGCAAATTTAACCCTAAGCGCCCTTAAAAACAATTAATTTCGCGCCAATCAACAGTGATTTTGAAGTGTTCATTTGAACACAAATATTGGGGGCGATAAAAAAGCGTCAACGTCAGGTTTTAATGCGACACTGATTAAGCTTCCGTGCGACTACACAGACAGGGCTTCTTCGCACGGTAATTTTCTCGCGAGACGGTTACATATGGATCCGTCTATTTCATTTCATTTCATTTATTAATTGCTTTGTGTGTTTACAAAAGATCTTATAAATAGAGCTATTTACCGATTTATTGTTCTCGTGACACGTTATGCTACAGAAGGGGTAGTGGAATAGAATACTTTGGCGGCTTGAGCGGTGCAGAACATTAAATCGCGGCAATTTAAAGCATCCAGCAACAACGCTGGGGGCTACCGAGGACATGTACAATCTCCATCTCTGTCGCTCATGCGTTATGGGGGGACAGAGATGCAGATACACGAATTCGTCATGAACACATCGAATGCTAGAGAGATCGGAAACATCAATGAGCCACGACTTGTGGAAAGGCGTAAGCTCTTACAGTGCGATACAAATCAAAGTTTGTCAACATTATACCGTAACAATAAATAATACTAGACTATAACAGTGACACTGCTGTCTGCTGTGTGCTACATGGTACAGGGTGAGCTATCCATTCCCTTTGCTAATTTAACCTGAACCTTTCTGACTTGATTGAAGTAGTTAATAGGTAATATATGCAACTGACTTGTAATACTTTCAGTGAATAAAAATAGTATTAGATACAAAAATTCATTCCAAATTTCTACTACAAAAATCACTGTATTCCTTCGTCAACTGTTAGAATAAAGCGGTAAAACTATTACAGAACGATTTATCCACATTAGTACTTGCCTTCTTGCTACACCACAAAATTCCAAACAAATTAGGTACCTATTTAATATATACTCTTTCTATGGAATTTGAACCTAAAAAGTACAATTTCTACCATAACGTAAAAAAATAACAGCAAAGGAAATTAAATCCAATTCACAAATAAATTAGATTCAAAATTATATCCCCTCAACAAATAAGTACATCTGAGGGCACATAACAAAGCCTATGACCCAGCAGTGTCAATACATCACAAGCTCACGAGCACGAGGTCACATTCTTCTTGGCGAAGTAGTCCATGAGGCCCTGCAGGCGCTTCTTGACGCGCTTCTGGTCGTCCAGCGTGCAGCCGAGGATGGCGGACTCGAAGTTCTTGTCGGTGGCGGCCGAGTCGGAGGCGCTGGAGCACGCCGCCATGTAGGCCTGGCAGCGCGCGTGCGCCGTGCACGCGTCGTCTTGCACCGACACCACGAGCTGGTCGATGTACATGTTTACCTGGAATAGTACATTACATACCAAGGCCGTTTAAGTGGGAAATGCCTCGGATGCCATGTAATTGTCGGCCGAGGCGAAGCCGAGGTCGACTAACATGTGATCCGAGGCTTTCCCATTTACCGGCCGAGGTTTGTATACTATTTTTCAGCCCGACGGAGCCGGCAGGCGGCAATTTAGTTTTGCGTAAAGTGGCGCTTACCGGCCGGAGGACTGAAAATTATTTTGTTGAATAATATCCTTTTTGTAACTGGGTAAGATACTGACGAACTTTTGAAAAGTGAAAAATAAAACACGGGTGTCACAAATCTCAACAAGTAACAGCCCGTAAAACTTAAAAATGCATCTCCAATCATTCCACTGTGAGGCAAGGTTCACAATTTGGAATGATATCAAGTAGTCATTAATACGTATAAGTTTATGCAAGAGTGATATAATAACGATTCTTAAAATTAAAAATTCTGTTACAAAACGAGACGTAATAAATAGACCCGAATAATTTAAGAACCAATTATCAGCATACACTAGTTTTTCTACCACAGCGAAAATATCGATATCTCAAATGGCGGCAGAATGTGCAATTTGTCGTATGCCAACTATACGGATAAAAAAAAATCTAAAGTATTATCATATTGTATGAAAACCCATAAGAGCATTGCTGAGCGATGTTCTTATGGAATATAATAGACAAATGAAGAGCTGGAGCAGAAAAAGGTTCGTTACCTGATGCAGAGCCTCCTCCTGCTGCGCGTCGCGGTCAGTGCGCACGCACACCTCCACGGTGAGCGCGCGCGCCAGGATGCGCTCCGCGTACCGCGAGATGTCGTCCCTGTCGCCTGTAAGCAATTGTTTCTTAATGCCCAACTGAACAGTGAAGCAGAACGTACCTGTTTACTAATATAATATGTTCTCTGTTTACTAAGATAAAGAAATTAAAGATCAAATTGTATATATATAAAGTGATTTAGATTAATATGAACACACATACTGCATGCAAACCTAGCCACTGAGAATGTCAGACATCCCATAGGTATAAGTCATACTGATCAGTTTCAGATCAGCACTTTTACTTTACTATACCGGGTGGAACGGCTCGACGATCCTTTCCGCAAAAGGGGGATTGTTTAGATTTAGTACTGTATTTCCTCTAAAGAAACTAGGCTCATATTCGTAAGCGTTTTTAAGTTATAGGCAGTTAACTTTTGATGCAAAATACTGCAAGTGACAACCCTCATTAGGTTCAATAACATTTAACAATAACACAAAGGTCAGTGACATTTACCAAAACAACATTTCTACCCCATAATATTTCCCAGTCAATATTACAATTGTGTGAACTACCCACTTACAATAATCTAACTAACCATAGATAAATTAAGACTAAGGGCAGTTATACATGCAGAATCGTAGAATTGAAAATAATATCTTCTGAAGCCTTTATTTTTATAATTCAAATAAACATGTTACTTTTGCATTTATTTCCATAGCATTTTCTAGCTTCCACGCACCCCGCCTAGTATGCTCTTCTGGCGGTGTATTATGGGCTTTATGAACCTATTTATTGTAACTGCCCTTAGTCTCAATTTCTCTATGGTTAAGTTAGATTTTTGTAAGTGGGTAGTTTGCACAATTGTATTATTTTGTTTGGGAAAAATATTAATTTTTACTCAGTCTTACCCGTGATAAAACAGTGACGCAAATAAATTGCAAATTACGTGATAAAACCTATTTTCAAAATGCCCTTGGGAGCCCGCGATTACCTAAATTTGCTTATGTTATACGGGGAGTGTAATTATAATGCCGCCGAGACGTTACGACGCTATCGACAAAGATATCCTCCACCACACCCAACTAGCCGTATGTCAATTTTACGGGCCTTTGATCGCGTGGCAAATAATCAGCCCATAGTACCACAAACGGGCCAAAACGACCAACGGGGAGGAGGTGTAGTTCACATTGCACCAAGGTTTGAAGAGCGAGTGCTGCGGTATGTCGAGCAAATTTTTGTAAACATAAAGTGTCACATTACAGTTACATGTAGGTATAGTACATAGTAATAGCAGGGTTGTCACTAAGAAGAACATTAATTAATTTTAATATTTTTACTGATTGTTCGTAACAAAAATATAAACATTACTAATCGATTCTCCTTCACTTAAACTAACCCCCCTTTGCGAGAAGGATCGTCGTGTCTTTCCACCCTGTATACTTTTACTATGGGACCAACCCTGAAATCGCGAAATAAAAAATGTCTGAAGTTTTCAGTGGCTGGGGTTACACCCTGTATAAAATCAAAATATATGCATGTAAAAAGTTTTAACCAGATTTATTCAATTATTTATTAAAAACAACAACAATCACCACGCAATAATTTACGAATTCATAAAATACCGGATTGTCGGGTATCCGGTATTTTATGAATTCGTTCCCAGGCCGGACAGACCAATCTCTATTTGGATATTTCCAAAGAGATGGGATCTTTGAAAGATCCAGAATCGTTGTTGTACTACAGCTATGCATGCACGACTAAAGGCGTGTGGTCTGGCACAGAAGTCTTGCTTCGATTACGGTGCATATTCATTGTCACCTTAATAGGTTGTATAGTAGTTAATGGCCTCCTAGCCTAGCTGGTAGTGACCCTGCCTATGAAGCAGGGCAAGGGCCCGGGTTAGCATTCTGGTCAGGGCGTTTATTTGTGTGTTAGGAATTGTTCCAGAGTATTCTTGGTAATTTCTGTGTATTTAAAAGTTTATATATATTTAATTAATTGTAAGGGGTACTCCGAGCGGATGTTTCACCTGCCCGAGTTATGGGACGCACGCAGAGGCCGCACCCGCCAGGGTGTAAGGACCATTGAGAGTTAATGGGCTCTAAAATCTACTGGGCTATGTGAAAGTGATGAACTAATTACTAGGTTATGGAGCATAAAACCGGACGCCTACCTAATAAAATGGTATGCAATTTTATTTCTGGCAGACGGTGACTTGCCCACATAAAATGGGCCCCTACAATAAGCGACATCTAAGATGGCTCAAGGGCGATATCGGTATGAGGGCTAGGGGAGAGAGGTGTCACTGGACTTTAAACATACGCCACTTAGGTTTCCACATCTACCCTCGAGAACACAGCTCTCGCGACCCCACTCTGGCCGGCTGGCTAAAGCAACCCAGAGGTGAAGGACTCGGTAATTGACAGAGGAAGACTATGTGAAAAAAACTGCTGTCTAACAAAAACAAAGTTTAAAGTCACCTTGGACAGAAATTCAATATAAGTTAATACCAAAAAAAGTATAAACTGTTAAAAACTGAATTATACCATTTCAATTACATCCACAAACAATACAACAATGAATAAGCAATGAACTTTGTATCCTTAGATTCCTTAGGTGAATATCAATATTAAATTATGTTTAAAAAAACCCAGGTGTGTAAATAAATCATTTAAATAAAGTAGTAAGTATGAATAATTATGAATAATATCAATAGGCAAGATATGTCTCAATGCTACTTCCTGTAAAGATATGTCAACTAATTCATTAAATAAATGTAAATGTAGAAATAATTTCAATATAAAGGAAAGCTGCCGCCACATAACAGTTGAAACTGTTTGTAAACGATTAAGGCTATAGAAATGTAAACAAATTTGCATCTTACAATTTAAAATCCTACAACTCCTACTGACATGAATACTTACTGAAACGTTATAAGTGTTAACGCACGTATTTTTATCACTTGATAAACATGATTATCGTTGGACAATGACGTCATATTCGTGTAGCAGTAAACACTAAAAAAATCAATCAGCATAATAAAGATACTTGAGTTTTAACGGTTATTCCTATAATATTTCCATATCTTACTTTCTGAGACATCTGCAAGCAGATCGGAGTGCTTGACACTATCTAATGTGGAGAGCAGGGTTTCACGCTCCTCCTCAATGCGGACTGTGTCTCGTCGGAGGCGCTCCACACGCATCTCCACCTGGTCCAGCACTGAAATTAGCCTGCAATCAAACAATATGTGATTGGTTTAGAGTCCTTAGTCCAATATGGTATATCAATATTAACTTTTAACAATATTTTATTAACACTTTCGCAACCAGGCTAAATTTCGAACAATACCCCAGAAACCGACAATACTCGCTAGTCGGGCAACGACGTGCAACTCAATGCCGCACGCCGCGAACCCGCTAGGCGGGCAACCCAGGCTGTGCCAAGTAAGTTTCGTGCAGTGTGCAGTGTGCAGTGCTGTTTTACGATGACTGAGTCTTTTTCTGAGAAGTTAGAATGTTGTTAAGTACTTAATATATAAATCATCCTTTGAGTACACATGAAATAGGTAATACCTATAGTTACTAAATATTCGTAAACACAAATTAGGTTGTACGATTTACGAAAATTCTAACTCCTATTGATACATACCCGTGTATGCAATTTAACGTAACCAACTAATAAGAATTTTTATTTTGTAATTGCATTAGGTAAAGTAAATAAAAATACAAAGTGAAGTAATAAAATATAATGATCAACTGTACCAACTTTTCGACCACATAAGTACATAATAATCAGAAGACTTTTTCTGTTAGTGGCAGTGGCAGCCCTGAGGTAGCGAAGATGCAATGCTTGCCCGCCTGTACTTTGGCGTCGCGTGTAGGTTTATAGCTCTTGCCCGACTAGCTGGTACGCCGGCATCTGAGTGAAGTTTACGAGTGCCCGTGCCCTTCTTTTTGATTAATTCTTTGGTTCAGCCAAGTCTCAATAGATTTATCTCAGATCTCCTCTTCTTATGAAATATCAAATTATCAAATATTTTTATCAAATGATATTTCATACATGAGTTCCGAAAAAATAATTGATACAAGCTAGCAGGATTTGAACCCAAGATCTTTGGATTGAAAGTCTCAAGTCTTCAAGTCTCCTTATCCTATCCTTTTTTATTTATCTCAGATTAGACTGAGATATATGTAATAAATTAAATAATTAAAAAACTAAATCTTCCACACAATTTTGCTTATTATTTGAGCAGTGGTTTTCAACCTCTTAAATGATATATATGAAGCCACTTTGCATATCAAAAAAACTTACAACCCTCCCTACAGAAATTGTAACACATTACTTTCATCCCAGCTTAAGAAGAGTGAACTCTGAGTCTGGTACTCCTACAGTGACTATAGCAGAGTCAATACCCCCTAGGTCACAGCCTAGAGATTTAAAGATTAAATGTTGTTTTTATTTTTATTAAAAGGTACCACTTTCTTGATTATTGATAAGATTTGCTCTAAATGAAATTTTAACAATCAAAATAATAAAAAAAGTAACAATACAGAAGAAGTTGAGGAGAGTTTTTATCCTAATTCTTATTGAACTCCAGATAATTATATTCCTTAAATGTTTACCAGTTGCAGTACCTAAGCCTGCAAGTTTTAATTCCAAAGATCATAATTAAATTGACTACCTCTGCCTGGCCTTTGCCAAAAAGTGACCTTAGCATACTCAAAAACACTCACTTTGTGGCAAAGGCCAAAAACATATAAAAAATATAATAAATATTGTGGGACAATTTTACATAAATCAACCTAGACCCACGATAAGCTCAATAAGGCTTGGGATGTGGGTACTAGACGACGATATATATAATAGATATCGATATATGTATCTATAAATACTTAAATACATAGAAAACATCCATAACTCAGGAACAAATATTTGTGATAAACACACAAATAAATGCCCTGACCAGGATTCAAACCCAGGACCTCCTGTTTCGTAGGCAGGGTCACTACCGACTAGGCTAGGAGGCCGTTGTAGGCTGCTATGGCAGCATGGCATATGTGTTCTTTACATAAACAATTAATGATATCAAAGAGTTGCCACTCTCTCCAAAGCATTACCATGGCTGGAAACCTATAAAGGGGAATAATAATAAATAATGGCCAGGGTCATCTGCATTATTGGTGATTTAAATTAAATGCAATTAACACACAATTCATAATTGAATTCGCACACTAACAGACACGATAACGGGTTCAATCACCTCGCGACAGGCCCCTCTGACAGATCCACAATGCACTTTCACACACAATCACTCAGAAACATATCTACGTATTATTCAAACCACGCTTATTTATATCATCTTAATGAGCATGCTGTCGAGAGCACATTTTATTTAATCATTTTGAGGCATAGCAACAGAATTGAGCGGGGCGTAGGCGGCGACTAGGCCTAAACATCGCGTTGACTAATTTCGGTAGTACATACATAACACGATGTTATCTTGATATCAACTGCGCAGAAACGCAGTGTTAATCGATTTTAGGAATAAAGGGCATTGAAGGTGACCTGTCTTTGGGAGCCTGAGTTCCTACAGCCATGGATTCATCAATAAGCGGCAGCCGCGACCCCTCGCCGGTGTAAGTCCAATCACTCGCGTACTGATCCACTTCCATTGTAGGTGTTTACGTTACCAATGTGCCAGGCGGTGAGAATACTTGTACACAGAAAATTATTGGAATTAAATGAATAAATGAAATGTAAATAATCAACAGCTCCAGCTCTCACTTAACAATTTTTTACACACAAACGTCAGTTTCAGTTTCGGTCGCAGCTGGAAACGAGCGAACAATGAAATGTCAAACGAAATATCTTTCTTGTCTATGATGAATTAGGGATGTACAACATAATACCATCAGTACTGTTATATCACCAACATAGTACCTACTATCAAACAAAGAATATTGAGAATACATATTTACAGTCACATAATTTTTTAATATCTTAACATGACGTGTGTAATTCGAATCTCATTTGGATCGATATGAGGAAAAAAAACAAAACCCACCAATGCTAGTATTACACAGCGCGATTCGTCAGGGCCAATTATTTGAATATTAAATTGCAACGGTTAACACTCACGTATTTTTATAACAATAGGCGTGACATGTCTGCGTCGGGCAGACATCGTCGGACAGACAGAGTGGTGTTATCACCTTCGCGGCTCGGGCATCACTGCCCGAGACCGGCGTAGGTAACGGATCGCGCGCGACGAAGCGGGAGCGGGGTGATTCGCGCAATCCGGCGCCGTCGTTGCGGGAGTCTGAATTGTCGGATCGTCTGACGGGATCAACCGTTACAATATACGAGGTACGGGTTTAACCGTTGCAATTTAATATCAGTTTAAATATTCCACTTCTAAGTAAAAATCAATGAAAATACAGTTTTATTTTTATGTACACATACTTTATTAGGTTATTTTACACCTCACTATTACATATAAAAACAAAATCAAGCTTCAGCATTTAGTTATAGTCTAGCCACCCAACACTAGAACATTCTCAAAGTTTTCTAGTCATCTCTTTTTAACTGGCCTGCTACGAACAGAAATGGCTGGTTCTACTATTTGTAAGTAGGTATTTGTACATAATGTGTAATTAAAACGTAAAATTACAGAGGTGCTATCAACAAATAGTATGTGGCGCGAAAATACATAAGCTTGGTCGCAATGCCCTGTTTTAGTTAAATACTAGGTTTTCACGAGCTTTGTGACCACACGGCATCTATTCCAAGCAAATGAACGGTCAAGCTTTAAAGTGTTATTTTAAACGTCAAACATCTATGTAATTATGATGTTTATATACTTAACACTTTCACAGTCTGTGCTATCGAAATCCATGGAACTTGGCATAGATGGAGTCTATACTTGTTACTTTCAAGTGGCATGAACATTGGTTATAGAAAATAATATTAGTAGGAGAACATTGGGTACCCGGGGACTGGTCACGCGTCATATTCATCATATCATATCATAAAATGATTAGTTTTATCCTTCGGTTGTTTAGTAAAAATTGCCCAATATTCATAAAATAACACTAAATGTATATTCCACAAAGCCCATGTAAACCCAGCATTAAAGAATCAATGTTGTTTTAGTTTAATTTTATACCGTATTTCACTTAGAAACAGTAACAGTAAAAATTCTAAATGCGACATGAATTCAAATATTTTTTAACGATTGCAACGCCATCTGCGCGTAACCTGGCAAGTTTATCATCATTACATTTTTTGTTTTTTAATCACTTTATTGGGACGGAACACTACATTATTACACTAGTTGTGGAAAAGATAGGGAGTACTTCCATTTTGCTCGTCTATTTGCGACCTAATTTCGTTTTTTTTCATTTATTTCAATTGTTGAAACGAGGAAATACTAATGTACTAAATAATTTTACATATTGGTAAACTGAATCTGGCAAATTTTAATATACAAAATAAATAACAAAATAATAGAATATAAATATTAATTGAATAAAAATATTATTGGTAAATCATAGTGAGTTCTGAAATTCCTCCTCACTTTAAACTTTTAAACGCGTTAACATATGTATTTAAATTTATTTTTTATGGAAATTATAGAGTATGAATTTTATCAACGAGAATAAGACATTTGTGTGTATTTAATACGAGTATGTAAGTAACAAAGAAGAGTGCATGTACTACCTACCCTGCAGGGCGATGCCCCAGTCATGCCCATAGCGAATTGATAATAATGATAATTCTCTGTTGTGTCTTACATTATCACAGAATATACAACTCTATTTACTACATAACTTGTTGGTAGGCGTAAAATGAATATATGTAGGAAAAGCGAATGGATATACAAGTCCCTAAGGTGGTCTTCACATCACATGCGAATCCGCACAGCATAGCCGTCTCGTTCGCACACCGGAGCGGCGAGGGGATCTGCATCGGTGTGATAACCACATAATATTCTTATAATATCTACTTATTTAATGAATGACACATCTATTCTGTATTACAAATCGTCGTGCATTGCTAACTGTAACTTGTAAATATTTAATCCAAGGAAACTGGGCCGCAATATAATGTTCACTTCTGATTTCTACTCAGAATCGCGAGATGTTTCGATTCCAATAGGATAAAAAAAGTGTCGCAAGATTTTTTTCCCATTACCTTATCTTTTCTTTCCATAGAGTTTGTATGGCGGTAATGGAATGGAAAGTTTGAAAAATTTAAGAAAATATTGGGACAATTTTTTTCATTTACTAGGATCGAGAGAGCTCGCGATTTTATAAAATACCCATGGTATAAAAAGTGGTTAGGAACAACAAAAAAATGGCCCTTCTAGATAAAATGTACATATACACTGGGATTTGTCCTACAATCTAATCTAAACCTTTCTACGCGACAGTTTCTATAAAATCTATTTCACTAACAGGAAACCAGAAATATTTTACTAAACTGTCGTGTAAAACTTACTTGCTAATAATAATCTTTTTATAATCACAATAATTCTTAGATTTTATAAAAATTTTATGTCGGTTTGTAATTGACTTGCTAGCGTTTTTATGAAAGTAAACCTAAAAAAATAACTCACAATGCGAATACAGTCATTGCTCTATATTTTTGATCATTAATATTGCTTTTATTTATTTATTTGCAAAACATAAGTACACTTAAAGTGAGAATCAGTGAAGTGGACGTAATTTAGTGGAAATGGTTACTCAAATTCATAAAAAGTGTCTTTCTGTCAAAAACAAAACTCATCCCATTGTTTCTTTTAACTACGACCTATAAATAATTTAGTGATTGATAGCGAATTAAACCATAGTAACCAAAAAATATTGATGATGATGAGCAACTTGCTTGATCAGACCGCACTCATTTACATGGGATATAACATTTATTACATAGCGAATATATTAATATGTGAACACAAACATATGGCCAAGTGTAGGTAAACAAACGTTAAAATAATTCAAATGATGGTAACAAGCGTGATGTCCACTAATACCTAAGATATTCAATTTGCAACCAGAAATAAATGCATTGAAATGTGCTTAAATCGAAGAATACCGGTATGGTCCTTGAGTTTCAAGAAGAAGCTTCGGATTTTAGAACATTCGCGTGTTGGCGCTAACAGGCCAAGGTAAAGCAGGGCAGCAGTATCACCTTCGCGTGTTAGCGAAGAAACCCGAAGGTTCTTTTTAAAGCTCAAGGCTCAAGGGCTGTATCAACATCTAAAAATTATAAATTAATATATGCATACTATAGGTCCACTATAATCACTCAAAAAGGTGCTGCTCTGGAATCTCTTAAGACATGTGTGTCAATTGATCATGACTGACAGCGATATTACATTAGAACGATGTCTATGGTATTCCATAAGAACACAGATAAGCGATGCTCCTATGGATTTTCATAGAGTATATTATAGCAATGTTGTTTTTTTTACATTTCTATAGTGGGCATACGACATGTTCCACATTCTGCCACCGTTCAAGATTTCGCTTTATTCTCTATTTTTGCTGTCATAGAAAAACTAGTGTATGCTCATAATAGTTGTATTTTAGAGTTGAACCTTGAATGTTGTGGTACAAAATAGTGTGGGGCGGTAGTCTTTTATGCTCATAGAAAAGTAAAACGTACAAGTAAAACTATGCGGGCATTTTCAGAAAAAAGTGCACCATTTTAATGAAAACGGGTCCTTGATTTTCCATACAAAAAATTTACTTTTGTAACGATCCATACAAAATGTATGAAAGTATGCGTAACTGACCAAAAAAAAATGGGACACTTTTTTTTAAATAAATCAATAGTACTCGTGATACTGGTTATAAAAAACCCAAAACTTCCTATATGAGGAAATGGTACCCTATTTTTGAAAATGCCCGCATATGTGTGGTGACCTGATTCTCTTTGGAAATGCTTCATAATGCGTCGTTTGTGTAGTGTGTGAACCACACTAATCCAGTCAAGTAATCTTAGTGGACATCACGATGTTTGTATAATGGTATGGTATGTACCCGTTCCCGTTGACTAGTCATTCGTAATCCTTATCGCAACATCATAAGACCTACCAATGATTAGTTAGATTTATTGTCATTAGGTACGAATGGAAAATAGTCCATTTGAAATATCCATTCTGAAGCTGGTTCAAAAGTAATAGTATCCAAAGTGAATTTACTCATAATGTCATTTCTTATCGTTGTAAATTAATTAAGCTAGAATGGAATTTCGTTCATTATAAATTATGAGCAAAATTTCATACGCACCAAGTAAATGTAGCCTTGAGTCAAACCATGTTATCTGTTCCAAGCAAATTTTAACTGTATTTTAAACGTCAATTTAATATAAAATTATGACGTGTGCTATTAACATCTATGAAACTTAGCATAGACGGATTCTTATATAACATATTTTAGATGGGTCATATTTATAATTGGTATTTTTTCTGAGTGCACGTAAATAAAAATGGACGTATTTTTTCAACCAATATCATATTTGTCATTTTTACTATGTAACATAATTACTTTTCAAGATTATTCTGGATGTACAATTGTACAATTTTCCTGGTTGATGTATTTCGTATAACGTATAATTTCGAGTGGACAGTTTTCCATTTATACCTAATGAGAGTAAATTACAGTTACAATAAATAGTCGATGTATTCATTTGCACAGCAACGGACATCGAATATGCATAAACTTAACATTAAGATACCAATATACAATGGCCTCTTTCGCACAGTGGCGTGGATACCAGTGAACAGCGTGTGTGAACGGGACGGCGTCATTTCCCACTCCACTCGCTGATGCGGCCATTTTCAAACGCTAGATTTTTTCGCGGCAAGGGGACTAGGGTACCACGCTTTACTATGCCCATATCTTCTCCTGGGTAGTACTGAAAATATTAAAAGAAAACACCTTTATTAATGGCAAAAAACAACAAAAATCATGTGCCACGAACGGCCTCTAAGTAGTTATGTGGTGGCCTGTTACATTCAACGATAAAAGCAGATTAATTACACATCAGCTATAAGACTTACTTGACATTGTGACACAAATTTTAAGACGTCCGAGCATAGGAATTCATTATCTTCCTTTATTTTATCCAATCTGAAAATAACGAAACAATAATGCACTGAAAACATACAGAAAAACAAAAATAATTATATCAGACACAATATACCTTATAGCTTTATAGCCTGACAAACCAATTGGCGCAATAGATTTTAAAATGCACTAGGTATGCACCCCCTTTTTTTCGGGCGTAAAATAAAGACAGAATGAGTATGTTTTTTTAATTTATTTAATTTAATTTTAAGTTTAACGTGACTCGCATGTAAGCCTTTTGGTATAAAATGTTATGTTCATTATGTACAATAAATGAATTTAAATTGAACTAACTCTCTCTCTCTCTATGCGCGAATGAGAACAGATTCTGGTCAAACTCTACATGTGGATATCTTATTAACCGAAACAGCAATTTTTGTTTGCGTGTTCGGGTCCCATAGTTATAGTTATTTAATATGTTCCTAACCCACATGCTCGTATAATTTACGATTTAAAAAACGATATTGAATACTTACGATTCTGGTTCTGCTATCCGGTCGGCTAAGCAGTTACAAATCTTCTCACAGAGCACCTCGTCAAACAGTGGAATGCCAAACTGGAGATCAAGTATGGTCCATTTCTGAAAAATAATAATTCGTGAATAATTCGTAAACGAGCAGACGTGTCGCCTGATGGTAAGTAATCATCGACGCCCATGGACAGTTGAACACTTTCAACACCCGCGGGGTTACATGTGCGACTGTGCGTTGCCGGCCTTTGAGATGGGAATACGCTCTTCGCTTGGAGGTCTCACTATAATTTTTATTTGAAATAAAATCAGTATCGGTAAAATTTTGTCCCAGATATCACTAAACACAGCTACACCAGTCGCTATTTCTGCGGCCGTCCGATAAGTTCTCTCACGATGCCGTACTTACAAACATAATTGTATTTTGTAAGAATACACAAAAACCTTCATAGTCCATACTTCTGGCTTACTGGCCTCATCGTCAGTATGCGCCATGTCAACTCCGCTGTCGCCCTCCGCCATCTCCGTCAACTTGTCGCTCAATTGAGTGGATATCAATATCGACTCCTCAGCCGGACTCAACAGACCGTTCAACTGTTTATTCCCAAAACTAAGGTCTATGAACCGATACCTTACATACTAGGGATCGGAACCTGTTTTTTTATGTCTCGAAATAGCGCAATATTTTATGCACGTTATGTAGGACTTAATCTTTTATTTATGTAACAATACGGTATTATTATATTGCCCCATTAGGTAATAATTAATCAATAAGCCAAAGAACGAAAAAAGTTTTGTTCTTTTTGTATGAACAAAATACCGGGAATCCGTGTTAGATACTATACTTTATAGATAACAACAATAAGGCTTACTAAGAACCCACATACCTCAGGCTTACACGCCTCATCGTCAGTATGCGCCGTGTCAACCCCGCTGTCGCCCTCCGCCATCTCCGTCAACTTGTCGCTCAACTGAGTAAACATCGATATAGATTCCTCCGCGGGACTCAACAGATCGTTCAACTTATCCGTCTCGAAATTGAGAATCTCTGCGCTTGATGAGCGGGGTATGTCTATGGACTCTTTGCTTTGGGAATTGGAATGTTTTTTCAAGTCTTCTATGCTGGTAGAGGAGGAATGTATGGGGACGAGATCATCGCTGGACGGGAGGGACTCTTTGCTCCGTGTGTCGCCAATCGCGAGGCTGTCGAGCTCTTCGCGGAGTAGTTGGCCACCTAAATAAAAAATATTATGTTATTTATCAAATACTTACTGTAATAAAAACTGAAAAACATATGATTAACATTTTAGATAACACTCAATAAATAGGAATTGTCGTTATTTATTGAATATAATCGCCATAGCATTGCCTTGTACGCTTATCCCATTCCTCCTATCCAGCGGTGGTATATACTCCAAATTTAAATTTTACCCTTAACGCTTTCTAGCCTTGAACATACATAAGTAAAACACACGGACTGCCCAGTGCCCACACAGCCCGCGCCGGTGCACGCCGGCGCCAGTATTGTGTAACATTTCTAATTGTAGGTGACCCTAGCGTTGTGCGGGGGAGAGGGGGGGCGAGCGTCCATTTTTTTGCTTATTATTCAAAATGGGTATTCGCTTTTTCTATGAGGGAGTTCTTATGAACTATTATATAATGTCTGTACCTTCAACGGTAGTGAAACCGTTGGCCGGCGAGCTGGTCTTGCTGTCCGTGGACGGCGTGACGGCGAAGTGCGACTCGATGGGCGACTGCAGCCGCTTGTCGTCCGACTTGTCGCACGACTCGGACGACGATATCGACACTTCGCTCACGGGCTTCGCTATACCGCACACGTCTTTCATTTTGCGTGGCGCGACTGTAAGTTCAAGTTTAATCAGTTTAACTACTCAATTTGGTCGTTACATCGATATTAGTTTAGTCGCGCATGTTAGCCCCGTAACTAAACAACGTAAAAAGAGAAAGGAAACCCACATGAGAATTATGAGATGATGTACTTCACGCGTTATTTCAGTCGGATCATTTTAAGAATGAGAAGGAAAGAGTTACCTAGCTGTACTGTGGGGGGCGGCCGAGCGCCCAGATCCGGCACACCGATGTCTGCTAGCGTCACGTAGCCGGCAGAGCGGGACAGCCGTAGTCGGGACGCTAGCCGTCTCAATCCCGCGTGCCGGGCCCATAACGCAGTGCTCTCTATCAACCAATGTTGGTTATTAATACACGTTGCCGAGTAGAAACTAAAATTAGGTACCTCTACGACTGTTAAACAACAAATATACATCGAAATTAAACACTTTAGAACGGATTAATCGCGTTTATTAACACCATGACCGTACGTTTCAAGCCCTTTACAGCACTCGTTTTCACAGGGTTAAGATGATTACTGTGAAAACGTAGGCTCGCGGCTCGCGGTAACAGAAGTATACATCGTAAGAAAAGAATAGACTTACAACAATGAAATGGTACTCACCGGGAGATTTATCAGCTTCAGGTGGAAACACGACATGTTTTAATTTCGCTGGTTGTCGGACTCCGACCGCCTACAACAAAGAAGAAATGTCAAACTAGTAGAGATAGGATAACCTGTGTCCTCACGGCTATAAAACTGTGAGAGATGAATATTAGAAGTTTGATATACAAATCACAGGTCTAAGCTGTAGCGTACAGTAGGCAGCACGCCGGGCGATCCGGAACGAGAGCTCCGGCAGGCACGGTTATCTGTATCAAAGCCTGTATGTTCCTCCGAGTAACGCCGAGTTGGCAGCCTACAGCGCGGCGGCGGCGGATAGCGCGCCGAGCGAGCCGCCGGCGTCGTCTGACGCAGACCACATCCCTACGAGCCGTGAGAAGCCCAGCAGTCACGGTATGATGTATCCGTGTGTGTAGGTATACCTGCAGGACTAGAGGGCCCCAGAACAACGACGAGGTACAAAATATGGTCGAGTAATGCCAGTACAACCTCCACTAGCATTTGAGGTACTGCAGTGCAACCTCAATCACTGCGCCAGAGCACAGGACCTTCTGATGCAGCACATGGCGGAGTGGGGTATCAGCAGTGCAATAGTGGCGGAACCATATTTTGTTCCTCCCCAGCCTAACTGGGTCGGGGACACGAGCGGGTTGGCGGCAATGGTGGTGCCTCCAATAGGTAATCACCCCCCTCTCTCGCCTACAGAACGCGGTGCGGGATATGCAGCGGCCAAATGGGGAGACATGACACTGATTTCAGTGTACTTCTCCCCCAATCGGCCGCTGCGAGAGTTCGAGCAATTCCTCGTGGGGCTCGGAGGGGCGGTGAGAAGGGCGGCGCCATCGCCGGTGATGGTGTTGGGGGACTTCAACGCCAAGTGCCGGGCTCCTGCATGAGGCCTACAGAGAGGCGAAAGCTGCCCTTTCCGCGGCAATAGCGAAGGCCAAGGACTCCGCACACGAGGAGTTCCTGGACACACTGGATAGGGACCCTTGGGGGCGTCCGTACAAAGTTGTGCGGAACAAAATGCACCGCGCCCCCGGCACAGACTCTCTGGAGCCGGAGCTCCTCAACAGGGTGGTAGAGGGCCTCTTCCCGCCAGCGCCGGATTTCGTCCCGCCCAGCATGGTGGGCCCCCAGGAGGAGCCCATGGAAACGGTCACCGTGCCACCGGTGACGGACGGGGAAATGGCGAGGGCAGTTCACAGACTTCGCGGGTGCAAGAAGGCCCCGGGCCCTGACGGCGTGCCCGGCTGTGTCCTGTCGCTAGCGCTGGAGTATCTCGGGGACCGCCTCAAGGACCTCTACAACGACTGTCTTGAGGTAGGCCGGTTCCCGAGGTGCTGGAAGGAGGGGCGGCTTTGCCTCCTCCGAAAGGACAGTCGGCCGGCGGACTCTCCTTCGGGATGGAGGCCGATAGTGCTGCTGGATGAATCCGGGAAGATACTCGAGCGTATCATCGCTTCCCGGATTACCCAGCACCTCGAGGGGACGGGCCCCAATGTGTCTGACCGCCAGTTCGGTTTCCGAGCTGGGCGGTCAACAATGGACGCGCTGGGCGCACTTCGCGCATTCTGCGAGAACGCGACGAGAAGGGGGGAAGGGGCTGTGGCGGTGTCCCTTGACATCGCCAACGCGTTTGGCACCCTCCCCTACACAGTGCTGGTTGAGGCACTCCGCTATCACGGAGTGCCTCCCTACTTGAGGCGGATAGTAGAGCACTACCTATCGCAAAGGGTAGTGCTCTACGCACAACAGGACGGACAGCTACGGGAGAGGGCAATGGCCTGCGGGGTGCCGCAGGGTTCAGTGCTCGGACCCCTCTTGTGGAACATAGGTTTCGACTGGGCCATAAGAGGGGTCTTGCTCCCCCGGATGACTGTTATCTGCTATGCAGATGACACAATGGTTGCAGTCCGGGGGGCAGAAATGGCAGAGACTCTGCGGAGGGCGGCAGTCGCGGCGGACCTCATGGTCACCCGCATAAGTCTCTTGGGGCTGCGGGGAGACAGACGCCATCGTCTTTGGGGGCAGGGGATGGCGGCTGCCGGCCGCGGCCGTAATACCCGTGGGCGGCGAAGCGGTCCGGGTAAAGGCCCATATTAAATACCTGGGCATCCACCTGGACCGCAGGTGGGACTTCGGGGAGCATTTCCGCCCACTTGCTCCCCGAATAGTGGCAGCGGCGTCGGCCCTCGGCAGACTGCTGCCTAATGTGGGGGGGCCTGGCGCGGCATGTCGCCGCCTATACGCGGGGGTGGCCCGGAGCATGGCCACATACGGGGCGCCGATCTGGGCCGACCGGCTCAATTCGGCCAACAAAGGCCATCTCCGAAGGCCACAGAGGGTGGTAGCCACTCGTGTGATAAGAGGGTATTGCACGGTGGCGTGGGCGGCGGTATGTGCCTTGGCGGGCACACCTCCCTGGGAGCTCGAGGCCCAGGTGCTCGCTGAGGCGCACAAGGAGAGGGTGAGGCGCAGGGCCCTCAACGAATTCCCTGCACCTGAAGAACTCCGTGAGGAGCGCCGCCAGGCGCAGAGAAGGATGAGGGACCGGTGGCGCAACAACCTGGAGGACTCCCTCTACTGAGTTCGCACCATAGGGGCACTCCTCCCGTCGTTGGATAACTGGTTGGAGAGGGTGCACGGCGCGATCGGGTTTCGGCTGGCGCAGGTAATGATCGGACACGGGTGCTTCGGGCATTACCTACACCGAATTGGAAGGGAAGCCAGCCCGATCTGCCATGACTGCGGCGACCCGGACGATACGGCCCAGCACACCCTAGAGGTGTGTGATCGCTGGGCCGAGGAACGCCGCACTCTAGTGGGCGCTCTCGGGGTGGGTGATCTCTCGCTTCACAGCGTCGTGGCGGCCATGCTGAGGAGCGAGAGATCTTGGGAGGCGGTGGCCTCCTTCTGTGAAACTGTCATCACACAGAAAGAGACCTCGGAACGGGAGCGCGAAGAGAGGGCAGACGCGCTCCCGCTCCGGCGCAGACGTAGAGGGAGGAGGCGGGCGCAGTTTGCTGCCCGCCAAGACCCCTAGTGGAGTGTGGGTTAGGGGCCCACATATAGACTCCACACGTCTGGGGGAGGGATCGTAGCGCTTTCCGATTCCTTCCTCCTTTGGTGCGGGAGCCCTGGCGGCAGGCCGGGGGGTGTTATGGAAGAATGTTATCGACCCCATGACACCCCCCATAACGGCAGTGCGGAGAAACGCCGTTGTGGTTTTAGTGGGTAGGCCCCTCCCTATGAGAGGAGAGTCCCACATAACCCCCCATCATGGCTTCCCTAGCCGGGGGGTATGCGCAAAGCATTTCCACATCGAGGAAAAAAAAAAAGGTATACCTGCAGGAGCACTGGTCCTCGACGCAGTGCCGAGTTGGCGGCTTGCAGCGCGGCGGCGGCGGGCAGCGCGCCGGGCGAGCCGCCGGCGCCGTCCAGCGCCGCCTCGGCGCCCCACCACGCCACCACGAGCCGTGAGAAGCCCAGCAGTAGCCGAGGCACGCTGCGGACGACCGTGCCTACAAACATTTGTTTTCAATACAGTTCGCATACAAGTAGTTCAATAGTGCTATAGCCATGACACACTGCGTCCTTTTACCTACCTTTTTTCAGCAGCAACGTTGGCGGCCCGTAGCCAGCGACGTGGTACAGGTAGAGCCTCATCCAAGGAGTAGACGCCTCGGGAGGCGCCGGCCCGACGTGAGGTAGTGAGCCCGCCGCCAGTCCCGCGCGGGCTTCGCGACACAGTGGCGCTGTCGACACGGCTAGCCTAAACAACCAAACGTTTCGTCATTAGGCGGGTCCACACAAAACGCATTGCGCGCCGAGCGCGTGCAGCGCCTCGCAGCGCAGCAGGTCGAGCGGGCGCAGGCGCGGCCGCAGCAGCCGCAGCGTGCGCCGCAAGCACGCGGCTGCGGCTAGGTAGCGCGCGGCCTCCCCTTCGATCTCAGGTGCAGACCTCACCTGTACTTGTGTTGCAGCAGGCGGCTGCGCTGCGGCGCGCCGAGCGCGTGCAGCGCCTCGCAGCGCAGCAGGTCGAGCGGGCGCAGGCGCGGCCGCAGCAGCCGCAGCGTGCGCCGCAAGCACGCGGCTGCGGCTAGGTAGCGCGCGGCCTCCCCTTCGATCTCAGGTGCAGACCTCACCTGTACTTGTGTTGCAGCAGGCGGCTGCGCTGCGGCGCGCCGAGCGCGTGCAGCGCCTCGCAGCGCAGCAGGTCGAGCGGGCGCAGGCGCGGCCGCAGCAGCCGCAGCGTGCGCCGCAAGCACGCGGCTGCGGCTAGGTAGCGCGCGGCCTCCCCTTCGATCTCAGGGTCTCCTGCCACCTAAATACAACGCCATTAGTTGCGATCCCGAAGTATCAGAAGTTTAAAAGATCCATTACGGCGCGCTTAGCATGACGTTATATTATAGTCTATTTCACTTATTCATAAAAAATACAACAGACATTTTAGTGAAATAATGTTTTCTCCCTTTCTAAAAAATGCGAATGTCAACCTGGCAGATAAAGAAAACCAATAATTTACCTGAACTGTATTTTATGTGCTTTTATGAAAACAAAACCTAAACCGACCAAGTGCGAGTGCGAGTCCGCGCCCACCGAGGGTTCCGCACAAAGGATGCTATCCCATAGCATTTTAAACGCTACCAGATAACAATCAGTTGAATACATAACTACGCACAAGAACAAAATTATTCTCTTACCTTATCTAATTCCATAAGTAAACTATCCAAACTTTCATCGCAAATCTTGCCAACTTCAAATAACGTAACAGCGTGAGTTTTGAGATCCTGTAACAAACAAACATATCACTTACAGTAGAATCCGATTAGTGCGACTCTGCATAAAACAACCAACCGATTTTAGCGACGTAAATAGAAGCAGATGGTTGGTTTTCATACAAAAGTGCATCCGTTTAGTACGACTGCTTGTATCGATGAACCGTTTTTAACGACAGGATTTCACACAAAATTGTTCGGTTACAACGATGACGTGCATTGTACCCCAACAATAAATACAAGATAGATTTTTTGTTCAAAATTTAAGCGCTATAGGGTTTCGTCTCGTGCAAAAAAAACCGCAATCTACAATGGCTTAAGAGGCCATCAATACGATTTGTACGGAAAAGCAACAAAAGCTGATTTTTGACGTTGTACTACGAAGAAACGGTGAACTGTATGTGAAAGTTGCTAACTATGTTTGATAGCTCATTTCCTAGTATTAAAAATTTCAGCTTCTAATGTAAGTAAAACTCAGTGTTTTAACTTTTACTATACAATTACTGGCAGTTGTTTTCAGAAAAGCGCGCGGAGACAAAAGTTTGACTTCAATCTCTTTTAACACGATACATGAAAACACATGTTTTTTCGGGTTGATATAATATTGTAACATGGTTTTATTTAAACTTTCGGTCCCATATTTCCAATTATTTACACAGATACCCAACTACTTCGATTTTGAATATGCACATTTTTCGATAAAAATACACTGCAAACACAGGGATTCTCGCAGTAATTTTGACAAAATATTGGGATGATTTGTATACAACATTAAAGTTTATTCTTTTAAGCTCATGTTGAAGTCGAAAAATACATATTTTTTTGAATTTCCGTATTTTTTTTTTAAATATTCAAATGGTGTATAAATTCCGATGCGCGCGGGCTGAGTCCTCAGTACCGCGCGTGCGCTCGTAGAGGTAGGACCTGTGCTGTTCTCTGTGGACTGTACAATATGTTTGTTTTGTTGCGCTAGGAAGTGCTGGAAGCGTTTGGGAAAGTAAATAGACCGCGACCAACCACTGACGAAAGTATTTTACAGTTTTGATTATATTATAGACCTGTATGAAATAAAAAAAATCTAATAATTTTATCGAATGTTATTGTACCGCAACCAACCCTTCTTGATACTTTAACCATCCTTCGTAACCCACGCCCACGAATTACCGGGCTGTCATATACTTTGATGATCTTTGATCCCCAATAAGTACCTCCTTCCAGCCCTTCCTACATTAGAGCCCGCGAATTATGGGGCGTGGGAACAAAGTGTTTCAATTTTTCAACTGACGAGTGAGTAGCAAGAGTTAAGAGGGACAGTATGGAGAAATGTTATTAGGGTGACGGTACCCATTATGAACACTTTAAGCTGACAGACACGAGTTATGGACACTTCATTCTTAATTCAAATATCATCATATGCTTGTCAATTGGTTGACACAAAATAAATGTATGAACCTTATTTCCTCATAATAAAAGTGATTGTTCGTTACTGGTTTCTTGACCATTACTGGTGCCACCACCCTAGTCAGGGATAACCATATTGCTATATGAGCAAAATCCGGAAATAAACCCGCCAAGTGCGTGTCGGACCACGCATAATTGAAGGTTGTGTACCGTTATACGATGAAAATATTGTGCAAGAATAAAGGCATAAGTGCCTTCACATATCAAGGCACTTAACTGTATTTTTGTAATTATAGTTTTTGGCAAAAAAGGCTTAACCAAATTTGTTCAAAATAAAATAATTTTCCTAACTTCCTGAAGTTTTCACATTTTTAGGGTTCGGTACATCAAAGAGAAAAAACGGAACCCTTATAGGATTACTTTGTTGTCCGTCCGCCCGTCTGTCTGTCCAGTCCAGACCGTTTATCGCGGTCTCTTGAAGCTGCAAAAAAACTAAACCTTTACATCAACGCAATCAAAAGATACGGTCATTCCCATACATTTGCAGTGGGAATCAAAATGTATAGGGTACTTCCCGTTAACATAGAATCACGAAATTTGACAACAAGCAAGAACTTCTAGCAAAAATACAGGAAAAAATCCGAAAACCGTATAACTGCCGCACACTGAGAGTTCCATGCCACTTTTGTGCGGAGCCCTCGGCGGGCAAGTCCGACTCGCACTTGGCCTCCCGATACTCGATTAACCAAATTTTTGTTCAAGAAGCCTTTAAGTTATTTCTAAGGACCTATCAGATGATGTGCCAGAAGTAGATATTTGACAAAAAAAAGTGGAACTCAAAAAAATATAGTGCTTTTAAAAATAAAGTTGATTAAAGTGAGTCAGAAGCATTTTTTACTTATTACCATTTGTTTCTAGCGAAATAACACATCTATCACCCACGCCGTACATTTTGTAAGTATTACCGTTTTATTTTAAATAGAAAACTCCCGTGAGTATTAGACATATTAATATACTTAGACCGGGTTACTCACGTCTATAAAGTCGAAGATAGCTCGACATGTTCATGTTCTTTTTTTTTTGTCTTTCTGTTTCACTATTTTCTTTTGATATGGTTTCTTGTAGAACCACATATTGTAAATAGTTTTACTACTTTTGTAATTTCTTTTGAAAAAATAAGTCCCGCCGAGTTTCTTGCCGGTAATAATCTTCTCGGGCTGTGGTGTAGGGATAGAACCGGTAGTAGCTTTTTTTTTTGACGTTCATAAGTGCATTGTAATGTGCCTAAATTGAAAAATAAAGATATTTATCATTTATCATTTATCATGTTCATGTCATGTGTGCGCAGAGCAATCGCGGCTAGCGCTTCTCACTCATGATTATGGGGCGCGGACCGTCCCGAAACATGTCGAGCTATCTTCGACTTTATAGACGTGAGTAACCCGGTCTAAGTATATTAATATTACCGTTTTACGTCTATAAGTTTTCTTCGGTTTTGCTTTTAACACATAGAAGACAAATATGTCGTCATGTTCACAAACAAGAAAAGTATTTACTACCGTAAATTTCAAAAATCGACTTAGTTAAGTTTTATTTTTTACTTTCTACCTACTTCCGGAAGAAAAGTTTTTAGGACTTTTGCATATATTATCTATAAATATCCCATTCGAACGTAATTTGAAAATATTAGGCTATTATAATTTAATGTCTGTGAAAACCGTATCTTTCCTGGGTTAGTTTTCAAGATTCGTCGATCGAGTTCTTACGCCCTTGACAGATAGCAACAAGCAATGCCAAGTTTGTTTCCTTTTATTCGAATAAACAGTACAATATTTGTATATTTCGGGTTTTTTTATGTTCTTACTCTAACATCCGCATCCGCATCCCTATCCGTGAATGTGTGCCTTTTGATATCCGCATCCGCGGATGTCACAAATCCAGTATCCGTAACATCCCTGTCTAAAATATATCCAAATCACCATCACCCACCAAAATCAATCACCAATACCTATTAGTAAATAGGTATGCTTAGAAATGTACCACTAACAAATTCCTATTCCAAAATAATATCGGATACTATTTAGAGACATTTGACGTTCGAACAAAAATATTTTTAATCTTATGAAGTTATGATGATACAAATTAAATTTTTTAACACTACACCACGTACGCGAAGTAATAGTTGATGTTCGGACGCAAGTATCAATAATGTTTGGTCCGCGCGTCAAGCTAAAGGCCTTGCGAGTTGCGACGGTGCTACATACTATGAAATCTATGAATGAATGCTCGCTCCCGTTCGCACTAACCGCACCTGCTATGCTGTTCGAATAGGATGGCGATAATAAGTTTGTATTCCTGATTGTAGTGTGTGTCCGCACACAGATGCGTGTCGGCCGGCGCGCAACTGGCGGTAATAATATTGAAATGCGAGCGAGCGGATTTTGTTATAGGACTCTTAAGCTGCAATGTGATTTAGAAGAACGAGTAAATAGATCTACGGTACGGCAAAATATTTTTAATTTCGATTGTTCGGTGAATTACACGAACCATTATCAATTATAATGCATGTGTGACTATTGAAATCGATAAAAAACTTTAAAATTAACAGTTTGTTTAGTACGACGTAATTCCCTTATTTCGGTCCCTTCGACGCGTTATATAACCGGAGTCTAGTCTATTTTGACCGCCAGTGTCGGCAGTAGACGACAATGGTTTTGTTTTTGTTGTTCCAATTATCCGACAGATGTCGTTGTTACAGGTGCAAACTAGCTAACGAGATGGTTTTCAAGATTCCATATATGTTGTGAGCATTTAGAGCCGCACGCACCGCACGGTATCGTAGCAACGTGTTTATTAACAAAGTGATCCTTCGAGCCGTGCAGTGTAAAATGAACCATGAAACATTCCAGTAAGGATTATTTTCGCGCTTCTACGTAAATACCAATAAGGCTTAGCTTAGCACGCACTGCGGTTTTTAAAAAGCGGTTCCGCTACCGCAAAAAATGTA
Source organism: Lathronympha strigana (assembly GCA_949128165.1). Classification (NCBI taxonomy): domain Eukaryota; kingdom Metazoa; phylum Arthropoda; class Insecta; order Lepidoptera; family Tortricidae; genus Lathronympha; species Lathronympha strigana. Next base: position 14,695,589 of record OX421918.1, on the reverse strand, counting down.
ACGTACGGCATTCTTTATAAGCGCACGCACTTGCGATTTATTTCAGTGACTGATTTTAAAAACGCAACTTGCTACATTTTGATCCGCGGTTTGCAACCGCGCGTTTTTATGTATCCCATACTTCATGTACGGCAGCGCCCCCACTGCGGTTCGTAAAAAGCGGTTTTTTCGTCAGTTCGTTCGGCTCAGAGAGCGGAGCAGTGAGGTGTGTGTTGTGCGCTGCATTATGAGGCCATCAATACGATTTGTACGGAAAAGCAACAAAAGCTGATTTTTGACGTTGTACTACGAAGAAACGGTGAACTGTATGTGAATGTTGCTAACTATGTTTGATAGCTCATTTCCTAGTATTTAAAATTTCAGCTTCTAATTTAAGTAAAACTCAGTGTTTTATCTTTGACTATACAATTATTTCATTTCATTTCATTTCATTTCATTTATTGCATAGAAATCATGTGGTACAAAATAGGTGTTACATTAGGGTTGTTTCACACATGAACCCCGTTGGGGCACAGCAAGTATTTCTTAAAAATAAACCTATAACTAGGAAGTACAGGCGCATGCATCTAATTAAGTTTATAACATTTTGTTTCTTACATATATTCTAGAGATAAGATTTAAAGCATTTATCTATATATATAAAAGAGGTTGTCCTCATCTACGATCAACGCACAGCCGAAACGGCTAGAACTAGAAACTTGAAATTTTTACCAAAGCTTCCTTTTATTACGTAGGCGAGAGATAAGAACGGATTTTTGGAAATTCTACCCCTAAGGGGGTGAAAAGGGGGTTGAAAGTTTGTATAGAAATGGAAATTTTTTTGAGCTAGAGACTTGAAACTTTGTGTAAAGACTTTTAATTACAATTGAAGAAAACTGTTTTCATGGTTTTTGGTAATTCCACCTCTAAAGGGGTAAAAAGGGGGTTGAAAGTTTGTAAAGCAATAGAATTTTGTTTTGAGCTAGAGACTTGAAATTTTGTTTTACAACTCTGTATTACAATTGAAGAAAAGTGTTTTCAAGGTTTTTGGAAATTCCACTTCTAAAGGGGTAAAAAGGGGGTTGAAAGTTTGTATAAGAATGGAATTTTGTTTTGAGCTAGATACTTGAAACTTTGTGTTAAGACTCCTTATTATAATTAAAGAAAAGTGTTTTCATAGTTTTGAAAAATTCAACGCCTATGGGGTTAAAAAAGGGGTAGAAAGATTGTATGAGAATGGAATTTATTTTTGAGCTAGAAACTTGAAACTTTGTGTGAAGACTTTTAATTACAATTGAAGAAAACTGTTTTCATGGTTTTTAGAAATTCTACCTCTAAAGGGGTAAAATGGGGGTTGAAAGTTTGTAAAGGAATAGATTTTTGTTTTAAGCTAGAGACTTGAAACTTTGTTTTTAAACTCTGTATTACAATTGAAGAAAAGTGTTTTCATGGTTTTTGGAAATTCCACCTATAAAGGGGTAAAAAGGGGGTTGAAAGTTTTTATAGGAATGTAATTTTGTTTTGAGCTAGAGACTTGAAACTTTGTGTTAAGACTCCTTATTATAATTAAAGAAAAGTGTTTTCATGGTTTTTGGAAATTCAACCCCAATGGGGGTAAAAAAGGGGTAGAAAAATTGTATGAGAATGGAATTTATTTTTGAACTAGAGACTTGAAACTTTGTCAAAAGACTCCTTATTAGAATTAAAGAAAAGTATTTTCATAGTTTTGGAAAATTCAACCCCTATGGGGGTAAAAAAGGGGTAGAAAGTTTGTATGAGAATGGGATTTATTTTTGAACTAGAAACTTGAAACTTTGTGTAAAGACTTTTAATTACAATTCAAGAAAACTGTTTTCATGGTTTTTGGAAATTCCACCTCTAAAGGGGTAAAAAAGGGGTTGAAAGTTTGTATAGGAATAGAATTTTGTTTTGAGCTAGAGACTTGAAACTTTGTTTTGAAAAAAAAAAAAAAAAAAAAAAATTATTTGCGTGAAATGTGGTAAAAATACAAAAAGAGGTGGTATCATGCAATATTAGATCGGCACATTTCGCCAATTACATAGGCATGCAAAATATTTAACACTTACATATCTAAAATATTATTATTTACAAGTCATGATTAAATTTAAATATTTATACTATGTACATTTTTTTTCTTAGATACTAAAGAAATGAATCAGTTATCATGCTAATAAACTGCTAAAGTAAGATTAAACTACAGATTTATTATGGCAAGGTTTTACAGGTTGAAACTCTGTATTACAATTGAAGAAAAGTGTTGTCATGTTTTTTGAAAATTTCACCTATAAAGGGGTAAAAAGGGGGTTGAAAGTTTTTATAGGAATGGAATTTTGTTTTGAGCTAGAGACTTGAAACTTTGTTTTAAGACTTTTAATTACAAATGAAGAAAACCGTTTTCATGGTTTTTGGAAATTCTACCTCTAACCACCAAGAGGGTTGAAAGTTTGTATAGGAATAGAATTTTGTTTTGAGCTAGATACTTGAAACTTTGTGTAAAGACTCCTTATTAGAATTAAAGAAAAGAGTTTTCATAGTTTTGCAAAATTCAACCCCTATGGGGGTAAAAAAGGGGTAGAAAGTTTTTATGAGAATAGAATTTATTTTGAGCTAGAGACTTGAAACTTTGTGTAAAGACTCTTTATTACAATTTAAGAAAAATGATTTAATGGTTTTTGGAAATTCTACTCCTAAAGGGGTAAAAACTAAGAAGGGGGTTGAAAGTTTGTTTGAGAATGGTTTTTTTAGCTAAAGTCTTGAAACTTTGTGTAAAGACTCTTTATTACAATTTAAGAAACGTGTTTTCATGATTTTTGGAAATTAAGGGGGTGAAAAGGGGGTAAAATCTTTGTATGGAAATGGAGATTATTTTTGAGCTTGAATGTTTTTGTAAATACTTTTTATTTAAATCAAAGAAAAGTGTATAATTTAAACTTTCGTGAGTCATACTGATATTAAATTGCAACGGTTAACACTCACGTATTTTTATTACTATAGGCGTGACATGATTCGTCTGCATCGGGCAGACATCGTCGGACAGACAGAGTGTTGTTATCACCTTCGCTGCCCGAGCCCGGCGTAGGTAACGGTTCGCGCGGGAGGAAGCGGAAGCGGGGTGATTCGCGCAATCCGGCGCCGTCGTTGCGGGAGTCTGAATTGTCGGATCGTCTGACGGGATCAACGACAAGCACACCGAACTAACCGTGTCCACCAAATCGTCACCACACAAATTCACGTTCCCTCTAGGAAGCACTGGTTTCAAAGCCGGTGGCAGAGTACAACCTCCGTCGCGGTTGAAATTAGGGCGACGTCCGATTTCAATGGCCTCACGGATCTTGCGTGGCACGTAACATTTTTCCCGTGCCAACAACTTCACTTTATCGAACCGAATGAAATGCGTCGCGTCCGTACCGAAAGTATGTTCCGCTGCCGCCGAATGCCTTACGTCCTGACGCCTATTGTGATAAAAATACGTGAGTGTTAACCGTTGCAATTTAAAGAAAAGTGTTTTCATAGTTTTGGAAAATTCAACTTCTAAAGGGTTAGAAAGGGGGTTGAAAGTTTGTTTGAAAATGGTTTTTTTTTTGAGCTAGAGACTTGAAACTTTGTGCAAAGACTGTTCATTATTAAAATATAAAAAAGTTGTTTGCTAAGGGGTTAAACCTGTATGGAAAAGGAGATTCTTTTTGAGCTAGAGGCTTGAAACTTTGTGAAAAGACTTTTTATTAGAACAAAAGAAAAGTGTTTTCATAGTTTTGGAAAATTGTACTCCTAAGGGGGTAAAAACGGGGTTGAATGCGAATTGATGAAGCGGGGAAATAAAGATTTTTTTGAGCTAGAGATTTGAAACTTTATGCATCGATTCCTTATTAAAATAAAAGAAAACTGGTTTTATGGTTTTTTTGGAAATTCCACCCATAAAGAGGTGAAAAGAGTGTTGAAAGTTTCTATGGCGGAAAGTTTTCTTTTGTATCCATAGACTTCAACTCAATTTTGTTATTCAAGTATGTAGGTAATCATTTATGCTATTTAACCGGATGGTTGTCTGTAAGAGACAAATGTTGCCTTTTAGCGATAATACCGCCTGTTGCCAACATCTACCTAATAAAAACTTAAACGTAAACGCAATAGAAAATATTTGTATTATATATGTGTAGGTTATATCAAGTCACATTGTAAAAAGATAAAACAAGGTATGAAAATCTGTAGGAAGAACCCTATTATACGCGGACGAAGTCGCGGGCGGAAAGCTAGTTAATTTATAATTCTATAGATATCCTATTAATTTATACATTCATACTATTATATTTAATTATCTATTATTATTAATAATAATAATAATTATTAGAAAATATATATTGATTGGGAAAGACATAATAATTCATAATTTTATAAGATATATGTTAAGTACATTAAATTATTATTATTATTATTTATTTGTTTTTTAAATACGGTTTCACAGTAGGTAGCATTATTAAACTGGCATTATATTAGATTTTTCATTATATATTATTTTATTTTGGCAGATATTCATCATTCAGGTACTCGTCTATGGAATAATAACACTTTTTGAGGAGTAAACTTTTTAGTTCCCTCTTGAACACATTATCGTTTATTTGAGTTCTAATTTTTTCTGGTAGTTTGTTAGCCACAAGTATGCATCGGTAGTACGGGCCTTTTTTGTACATTTCTAATTTTGTAGCGGGTAGTTGCAGCTGAGTTTCCTCGTTTTTTCTTCGTTGTGAATTTACGGTTTTTTGTGAAAAGGTACGAATTGTTCCTAACAAAGAGTGCCGCTTCCAGTATGTATATAGATGGCAATGTAAGGATATTTAGTTTAGCGAACTGCGGTCGGCAACTGTTTGGTATCTGCGTGTTGGTGAGTATGCGAATACACGTTTTCTGCCATATAAATAGTTGCTTTGCTGGACATCAGTGCTGGCTCCCCAGAGAATAACACCATATTGAAGCCTTGCATGTGCGAACGCGAAATATGCTGACAGGGCGGTTTCCAGGTTTGTGTTGATTTTTAGCACAATTAACGCGTATATAAAGCTCGATAATTTTGATTTTATATGTTCTATATGTGATTTCCAATTTAAGTTTGTATCTATTTTTATTCCTAGCAATTTGAATTCATTTATCATTTATACTGGTAGTTGTTTTCAGAAAAGCGCGCGGAGACAAAAGTTTGACTTCGTGCTCTTTTAACACGCTACATGAAAACACATGTTTTTTCGGGTTGATATAATATTGTAACATGGTTTTATTTAAACTTTCGGTCCCATATTTCCAATTATTTACACAGATACCCAACTACTTCGATTTTGAATATGCACATTTTTCGATAAAAATACACTGCAAACACAGGGATTCTCGCAGTAATTTTGACAAAATATTGGGATGATTTGTATACAACATTAAAGTTTATTCTTTTAAGCTCATGTTGAAGTCGAAAAATACATATTTTTTTGAAATTCCGTATTATTTTTTTAAATAGTCAAATGGTGTATAAATTCCGATGCGCGCGGGCTGAGTCCTCACTCCTCAGTACCGCGCGCGCGCTCGCAGAGGTAGGACCTGTGTAATATTTGTGAACTGCACGAATTGTTTGTTTTGTTGCGCTAGCAAGTGCTGGAAGCGTTTGGGAAAGTAAATACACCACTGACGTAAGTATTTTACATCTTTGATTATGTTATAGACCTGTTTGAAATAAAAAATTCAAATAATTTAATCGAATGTGATTGTACCGCAACCAACCCTTCTTGATACTTTAACCTTCTTTCGTAACTCACGCCTGCGAATTACCGGGCTGTCATATACTTGGATCCCTAATAAGGACTTCCCTACATTAGAGCCCGCGAATTACGGGGCGTTTGAACGGAAGTGTTTCAATTTTTCAACTGACGTGTGAGTAGCAAGAGTAGGGACAGTATGGAGAAATGTTATTAAGGTGATGGTACCCATTATGAACACTTTAAGCTGACAGACACGGGGGATGAACACTTCATTCTTAATTCAAATATCATCATATGGTTGTCAATTGGTTGACACAAAATAAATGTATGAACCTTATTTCCTCATAATAAAAGTGACTGTTCGTTACTGGTTCCTTGGCCATTACTGGTGCCACCACCCTAGTCAGGGATAATCATATTGCTATATGAGCAAAATTCGGAAATAAACCGGCCAAGTGCGTGTCGGACCACGCATAATTGAGGGTTCTGTACCGTTATACGATGAAATTATTGTGCAAGAATAAAGGCATAAGTGCCTTCACATATCAAGGCACTTAACTGTATTTTTGTAATTATAGTTTTTGGCAAAAAAGGCTTAACCAAATTTGTTCAAAATAAAATAATTTTCCTAACTTCCTGAAGTTTTCACATTTTTAGGGTTCGGTACCTCAAAGAGAAAAAACGGAACCCTTATAGGATTACTTTGTTGTCCGTCCGCCCGTCTGTCTGTCCAGTCCAGGCCGTTTATCTCGGGAACGAGTAAAGGTTGCAAGTTAAAATTAATACCACATACACAGGTCTGCAGTCTCTTAAAGCTGCAAAAAAACCAAACCTTTACATCAACGCAATCAAAAGATACGGCCATTTCCATACATTTGCAGTGGGAATCAAAATGTATAGGGTACTTCCCGTTAACCTAGAAATTTCACAAAAAGCAAGAACTTCTAGCAAAAATACAGGAAAATATACGAAAACCGTATAACTGCCGCACGCCCTCGGCGGGCAAGTCCGACTCGCACTTGGCCGGTTTTTTAGACCTCCCCATACTCGACCCCCAAATTTTTGTTCAAGAAGCCTTTAAGGACTTTCTAAGGACCTATCAGATGATGTGCCAGAAGTAGATATTTGACAAAAAAAACTGGAACTCAAAAAAATAAAGTGCTTTTAAAAATAAAGTTGATTAAAGTGAGTCAGAAGCATTTTTTACTTATTACCATTTGTTTCTAGCGAAATAACACATCTATCACCCACGCCGTACATTTTGTAAGTATTACCGTTTTACGTCTATAAGTTTTCTTCGGTTTTGCTTTTAACACATAGAAGACAAATATGTCGTCATGTTCACAAACAAGAAAAGTATTTACTACCGTAAATTTCAAAAATCGACTTAGTTAAGTTTTATTTTTTACTTTCTACCTACTTCCGGAAGAAAAGTTTTCAGGATTTTTGCATATATTATCTATAAATTTCGAACGTAATTTGAGAAAATCAGGCTATTATAATTTAATGTCTGTCAAAACCGTATCTTTCCTGGGTTAGTTTCCAAGATTCGTCGATCGAGTTTTGACGCCCTTGACAGATAGCGACGAGCAATGACAAGTTTGTTTCCTTTTATTCGAATAAACAATACAATATTTGTATATTTCGGGGTTTTTTAATGTACTTACTCTAACATCCGCATCCGCATCCCTATCCGTGAATGTGTGCCTTTTGATATCCGCATCCGCGGATGTCACAAATCCAGTATCCGCAACATCCCTGTCTAAAATATATCCAAATCACCATCACCCACCAAAATCAATCACCAATACCTATTAGTAAATAGGTATGCTTAGAAATGTACCAATAACAAATTCCTATTCCAAAATAACATCGGATACTATTTAGAGACATTTATACATATATACATTTGACGTTATGAAGTTATGATGATACAAATTAAATTTTCTAACACTACACCACGTACGCGAAGTAATAGTTGATGTTCGGACGCAAGTATCAATAATGTTTGGTCCGCGCGTCAAGCTAATGGCCTTGCGAGTTGCGACGGTGCTACATACTATGAATGAATGCTCGCTCCCGTGCGCACTAACCGCACCTGCTATGCCGTTCGAATAGCATGGCGATAATAAGTTTGTATTCCTGATTGTAGTGTGTGTCCGCACCAGGGATGTTGCGGATGCTGATTTTTTGACATCCGCGGATGCGGATATTAAAAGGCTCACATCCGCGGATGCGGATGCGGATGTTATGTAGGTATATAAAAAAGACCTCTAATATTAAAGTTTTGTATTAATTATTGAAAAAAGGACAGTTTAATATTTAAACATACCTAAATATAGGCGAGTTATACTTAATAAACAATAACTTTGCTGCCTTTTCCGGGTTAAGACGATTTCTCAGCGGGTCATAAATAAGGCCCGCAGCACTGCTAATCACTCTTCCCAATGTTTATTTACTTATTAACTTCTCATTATATGATTTATACGACACCCTTCGTACTACAATAGCATGTCAACACTAAAATCAAAATAAACAAACTCGTCATTTCTTCTTGCTATCCTTCAAGGACGCAAGAGCACTATCGACGAATCAAGAAAAAGTAACAATATTCCTCTTGGGTAATGGTGAAATCGCCTACTTTAACTAGCACGTGCGCCATTACCGAGTCGTTCCTGTATCGACTTGTTCCACATCAAGTCGATGCGGAGCTGATGCGGATGCGGATTTTGAAAATGATGCGGAAGATCCGCGGTTGCGGATGCGGATGCGAATATTCGCAACATCCCTGGTCCGCACACAGATGCGTGTCGGCGCGCAACTGGCGGTAATAATATTGAAATGCGAGCGAGCGGATTTTGTTATAGGACTCTTATGTCGTAGGAGTCCGAAAGTGTGTAGTTGTGGGCCAACCATTCGCAATAATTTATCAAAACTACTAATTGACATCCTGTAGTAGTTAAAAAATTTGTCTTTGTTGTTTCGTACATCACTATACATTTTACAAAAATATCCCTTCAAATATCTTTGATCTGTTAGAGGATGCACCCGGTACTTATGTTGGCGAAGACGTTTTCTATTTTTTTTATTTCTTAAAACTAAGGCCACAACACATACTGCTCTGAGGAAATCCATTGTCATACTGAACGTGAAAACCGCGGAAACGCAACCGCAGTGCGAGTTCCTCCGCGGTTCGGCGTTTTCGGCCAGACCGCAACCGCAAGAAAAAAACCGCAGTGCGTGCTAAGCAGCGAACTTAAAAACATGGAAGACTAATAAGCTCTGAATAGTGACCCCACAAAACCCACGCCACGCGAGGCGGAGCTTGCACAGCCACGCCAGCGTGCCGTTTAGTATACAAATGGCCGTCAGCGATGTGGTCAATTTGACAGATAATAAATAAATATTAATAATATTTAATAAAATGCGCTGTTGCTCTGTAAAATGGGGATGGGATTACTTTTCGTCTGTAAATAGTCATATTACACGTTATTTTAAATTTCTTTGACCGTGACAATTTTATATGGGGATGGTGTTATTCCAACTTTTGGACAACCATTGAAATTATAGGTAATACGCATCCCATAGCATAATTAAGAGCGTTTATACCACAAAAGCGCGAAATCAATGATTTACGCGGTTTTCGGGCTCGATGTACTATGTGATTGTTAGACTTTTAGATCAAAATATTTATATGTACATAATAAACAACTCATAAGCCAAATTTTGTATTGTCTACATTTACAAGTTTTAGATAATTATATGCAATTCTAGCCAATTCTTTCGCGGCCGTTGTTGAAATTTCCCGAAACATGATGTCTTATACGTCACTCTATTCCTACACTGTAATGATCTTATACAAAACAAAACTGGTTTACGAAAGAACATTACACTATCTAACTTTTGTATTGTGCAAAACTAGTAAATTTCAGATTCTGTTTAACTAAACTTACTGATGAAAACTACGCAATTTTTGCAAAATTCACGACATGTTTTAGTATTATACTTTCGCAGTAAATGGTTCAGATTGTCATTTTTATGAGACTATAACTCGTTGGTTACTCCATTTAATAAAAAAAAGTGTCAAAAACAACGAAATAATATTTATTTAGATTTTTTATCAAAACCCCGTTTATAAGATTGCGCGCGGCGCGTGCTCGTCAGTCTGGCCCCATGCCTTCTAGAGAGTGGACGTATCGCTTTGCTCCGCGGGCCTTCTTTTTACGAGTGAAGTTTGCGAGAAAGAGAAAGAGATGATTAAAAAGAGAAAGACATATCTAAAAAGATAAGATAGACCGTGATACCGCGACCAACCGATCAAGATACTTGATAAGTTCGATTTCTATTTGTGTTGATGATTTAATTGTTGTTTATATATTAGCTATAGTAATTTTTTTTTTAAATCATCAGCTGGTGACCAGGACGTGATGTTTTCGTAGTAAGTTGTTGGTAAGACCTGGAAACCGCCGTTAAAAACAGCTAGTAATTGCTGATTAGGACTAGGTGATGTAATCAGAAGACAGTGCTGATTCTGTAACCGTTCACATAAGACTTGTCGCGGCACTTGAAGACCAGGTGTCAAAGACCTGGATACGTAACCAGAAGGCTAGGTCAGGAACTATGTAACGGCTTACACAATACGCACCGTGTTTTAGCTTAAATGCATTGTCTTGCTGAGCACAAGTAGACCAGCTGGTAATTAAGACCTGGAAACGTAACCAGAATATTAGGTCAGGAACTATGTAACGGTTTACCTTAGATGCATCGTGTTTGAGCTCAAATGCATTGTCTTTGTGAGCACTCGTAGACCGGCTGGTGACAAAGATCTGGAGACGTAACCAGAAGTTTGGGCCAGGAACTATGTAACAGCTTACAATATACGTACCGTGTTTGAGCTTAAATGCATTGTCTTGCTGAGCACAAGTAGACCAGCTGGTAATTAAGACCTGGAAACGTAACCAGAATATTGGGTCAGGAACTATGTAACGGCTTACCTTAGATGCATCGTGTGTGAGCTCAAATGCATTGTCTTGGTGAGCACTCGTAGACCGGCTGGTGACAAAGATCTGGAGACGTAATCAGAAGTTTGGCCCAGCAACTATGTAACAGCTTACACTATACGTACCGTGTTTGAGCTTAAATGCATTGTCTTGCTGAGCACAAGTAGACCAGCTGGTAATTAAGACCTGGAAACGTAACCAGAATATTGGGTCAGGAACTATGTAACGGCTTACCTTAGATGCACCGTGTTTGAGCTCAAATGCATTGTCTTGGTGAGCACTCGTAGACCGGGTGGTGACAAAGACCTGGATACGTAACTAGATGGCTAGGCCAGGAACTATGTAACGGCCTACACTATACGTACCATGTTTGAAATCAAATGCATTGTCTGGTTGAACACAAGTAGACTAGCTGGTAATTAAAACCTGGAGACTAAGTACCGGTTTACACTATACTTACCGTGTTTGAGAACTTGGCAAAAGCTTGGGAAGCTTAAAAGTAATGTTACGCATTTATAATGTTGAAGTAAGTATTGCTATGAGTAGTGATGTACCATAGTAGGTTCGGAACCACTATGTTATTATTACGAAATCCCTCTATATGGGTAAAAAAAAATCATGGCACGTTGATTTGCTGTATTTTTTGTAGGTTGAAGCCAGTCTGCTAATCATGGTTTGTCATTGTCTACGTGGGTGGTGACAACTATGGATTAACAACGACCATAAACATATTGTCATGTTATAAATTGAAATAGATGTCATAAAACTAAAGAAAAAAATCAACAACATCGGAAGCTTAAGCCGAGGATCGAACTCTGATCCACAGCTTACGCGGGAACAAGGCCGCCTGGCCCCATCGAATGCTGGCGAGTTTTTTTTTTGATTTCCATAACTCCGAATCTCCAAAATTACGAAGTTACCGAACCACCGTAATTCCGAAAGAATATTATGTTTTCGGAATTTTGAATTCGGATAAATTATTTTCGGAATATAAAAAATTGGATTTTTTTGTATTCGTTCAAGTCGCTATCGGATTTTTAATATTGAGAATGTGAAATACGGAAATTTGATGTATAGGATTTAAAAAAAATCATAATTATAAAAATTGGGATTATGAAAATCGGAAAAAAATATTTCGGAATATTTAAGTGTTTTGTTCTATATGCACTTATAATATAAAAATAAAAAGAAATAGAAATTAACTTGGAAATAACGATCGTTAACAATTTCCTGACTAATGTGATGAGAAATGTTGTGTTTCACTTCGTAGTAAAGTTTGTCTAACTCTCATACCTTAAAACCAAGATTCTCAAGATTTAAATTTTTAAAGCTTTCGCTTGGTCGGGTCGGGTCTCAATTCTCAATATTAACACGAGAGCTTGACAACAACTTTGCGCATTTGTACAGTCAAATCTAATAACATCTATAAAAATGTACTACCAGAAATATATTATTATATACGTACACAATCTTATTTTCTCAATATTAAGGTAGTGTATACATATTTTTGGCGCTTCATTAGAATTGATACCATCGAACGTTAACGTGAAATGAAAACTATTATTAATAGAAACTCAGTACTAAAATAGCAACAAAATAAGTAGGTATTATTAAGGAAAGTTGATTATTATTATCAAAGGAAATAAGTACATAGGAAAATAATTTTAATTACATAGTACTAAATTCAGTTAGTACAAGACTACAAGTATCAAAGTTATAAACTGCAAACTCAATTTTACGCAAAATACTGTAAACAATGATTACTAATCAAAGTAACGTAAGTTTATCTGATTTAAGTATCAAGGTAAAATGCACAGCTTGAGCGCGCTATAGTATACCCGTCGCACGCGCGGCGCTCGTCGATGTCTAGCATTGCGCGCGTCTGGTCACGTGGTCGATGCGGAGAAATACCTAAACTTGGGAAGCGCGCTAGGGCGAGAACGCTCTTAATCAATTTCTTAAAGACGCTGGTATTCTAATTATATAATATTATGCTGTTCACTTGGGCGTAAGTCGCCGTGAGATGAGATAAACACCGTACGCACCTACATATATATAAAAATAACATTTATTTATCTAAGTATCACTAGTAGGTATCTATATTATCTAATAGAACCTTATTTAATCTTATTTTGAAAACCTGTTTACTACATTGTTCAATTGATGGGCTTAGCTGGTTAAACATCCTAGGTACCATGTGTTTACGGGTACTTTTTCCATAATAATTAGGTATTATTTGCGATTTATTATTTTCGTAATGATATTTATTATTTTCGTTGGTTAATGCGTTTGTTGTCATTTCTATATTGCTGTTCGAGTATTTAACGACCGCAACTATTTCCGATATTTCTAAAATACGTATCTGTGGGTTTTTATAATTGCCTATAACTTCTAGGACAAACAAAATCTCTTATTTTTATCATGTATGTGACTATACAAATCCGCTACACCTGAATTGAAGAGTACATTTGACCATATACCAGGTTTTAAAGATACAATAAAGATATGGACGTCACAATATTATTAATATTAATTCCATATATTAATCATCTTACGGCAAACGTACGAGACCAATAAAGTAAGTATTAATCATTTACTTAAAATTTTATTAAAATTTATCACCACAAAAATATTTCATGTAAAAGTTGCTCTTTATATTGTTTTAAACCGTCTACTAAAAATGCGTTGTCAATGTCACATTTGTTGTGTGATTTTCAAGTGTCGGCGCTCAGACCAATCCTACCGCACCATATTGACGTTGACCAATGATATTTTGGGATTTTTGGGTGATTAAGAACCGACTGAAAATTTTGACCAGTTTGATTGGCAGCGTAGCGTGCATGCGCATATCGAGTGTTTACCCCGTTTTATGTTGTCAATTTGTTTGAAGCTCCTCTTCCATGTTTTTTAAGTTCGCTGGTGCTAAGCCTAAGACCAGTAAGATTCCTTGTTTGTGGACGTCACATTAATATTTACCGGTGAGAGGTTTCCCATCATGAGGTACGCGGCCAGAGTGGAGTCGAAGAGAAGCGCCACCCTTTTAACGCCGCTATTGTTGGAGTTATCGTTCATCTCTTGGTAACTCTGTGAATAAATATACGTTTTAGTAAGTAATAAACATTTTTTTTATAGAAAAGCCTTAAGCTTAAACACAGCCTTAAATTTTTTACAATTTTAGTTACTTATATTTATTGTTCGTTCTCGCGCAATTAAATATTATGTTACTACTTGTGAGTTCCTATAATTGGCTCTTTGTTTCCATCATCAATGTATAATGTATAATTATAGCTGTTGGTTCTCCGAAACGAAAACACTCAAATGCGCAAATAGTACCTACTATTTTCGCAAACGAGGTCACAAAAATGAAACAAAAAGAAAAGTACAAAGCCGAACTTATCCCTATGAGGGATCTCATAATTACTCTTTTTTTATAAACTTTGCATGTAAAAAAAGGAAACGAATTCAGTAATAGTAGATTGTGTCACAAGGGATCAAAATAATATATATATATTGAAGGATTCAAGCGTTAGCGCAGAAAATGAAAATAATTTTGATACCATGTGATTGATTGCTTTTTCCAACAACAATAAGGAAAATAAACATAACCTGAAATAACAAAAGCAGCATCATACCAGCACCATGATGCCATCAGGTAATACCCGAAAACGTAAAACTGTATGAACAGAAAAATGCCACTTTGATCCCTGCTAGCAGGGAATAAAAAGCCCTTTTTCGAATAAGTGGTGTGAAAAAATGTCTTTAAATTGTATTTATGTTAATACCTCTAAACTGAACGTTTAAAATCCTTTAATAGAAAACCCATAATCCACCATCCATAAATAGAAAAGCATGGTCAAACATACTTGTACATACATGTAAGTAAATCTACTTTTGTCATTATTTGATTAAATAATGAGATCATCAGATGTGTACCTGTTTAGACGTGGACGGTTCTTTCATAAGTACAGGCTCCATTTGCAACACCTCCTCTTCCATAGTGGGGTTAAATGTTAGTGGCGATATTTGACTGTACCTGAAAAAATATTCTACGTTATATTATACAGCATTGAAAGCAGACTGTACCTGTTACGGACTAGAACACAAAAATAATATCTATCTCTTTTCAACGCCATGTTAAATACTAACTCTTTCACTCAGACGCCACGTCACCGAAGTGTCAAAACTGAAGTTGAACTTTATGAGTGTTCATTAAGGTCTATGTTGCTTTGTCGTCTGTTCGATTAATCGGTCTTTGGCGTTGAACCTTGGAATAGGTTAAGATTATGCGTTCACAAACAATTTATAACTGTTTAATCTTTGAAGTAAGAACCAAGGTTCCGTCATTGAAGCTTGTCAGCATAAAGTATCCATATCCATAGGTCTAGTTTAGACCTAATTCCTATAAATAAGATCTAAAGTCGAGTAACTGTGGGTGTAGAGGCTGTGTGAGCGCCGCGCGCCACGACGGGTGCGGGGTGGGGACCCGCGGCGGCTGCAGGTGCTGTGCGAAGCCCAGCCGGCAGTACAGGGAGACCGCCTGCTTCACTGAACCGCATTCAACCTGAAAACAAGCAAGAATTAAATTGAATGAGGATTACCGCGAGTCGATTTTCCGCTAGGGGCGCTAGTGGGACGTGGCTCCTGCGGGAACATTTCAAACGTCATTTTGACAATTCTCTCATACTGACACAGGACCCACGCATGAGTGGTGACGCCTTGTGAGCGACAATACGGTAGCTCCCATTAGACTACATATTTTTTTGCAAAATATACTAAAGTAGACCGTATTTCATACTCATTTATGCTAAGTGCCTTATTCATAACATAAAAAAGATAACAGACGTTTTAGTTAAATTATGTTTTCTCCCTTTTCTAACAAACCCAAATGTTAAACTGACAGATAAGGACAAACAATAATTTAGCTAAACTGAGTTTGATGTGCGTTTATGAATAACGCCATAGATATTTTTATTCGTGTCAGAAAAAAAAGAGAACAAATAAAATAAGTACCGATAACACAAACAGCGCAAGTGTCACGAAAATGGTCTCATCTCAGCGTATTGCTAGCGTTGGTTAACGCTGATCTTCCGATGAGACCATTCGGTAAGCAATCTCGGCAGGCAACAAAGTAAACAAACGACAGACAAATCAAAAAGAAGGGGCAAAAAAACACAAAAAACATAAAGGTTAAATATAGAGAAATTAATGAAAGGCACAATAAGATACACCTCGACCACATCAGTCCGGACCTAACCTTGGCCGGTCATTAAATTTGACGTTACGCATGTCTCAACACACAACTAGCGCCGGCACGAGTAAAATGGAATGGGAGCTACCGTATTGTCGCTCACCAGGCGGCGCCACTCATGCGTGGGTCCTGTGTCAGTATGAGAGAATTGTCAATGTGACGTTTAAAATGTTCCCGCAGGAACCGCGTTCCACTAGCGCCCCTAGCGGAAAATCGACTAGCGGTCATCCTCATTAAGTCAGAAAACATACTTAATAGCTTAATAATAAAAAAACTCGAGGCTATAAGGTTGATATTACCTGCAGCACTGTGGCCAACTCTGCTACAGTGGTATGCTCGTCGATGGACACGAACACCTTGTACAGCAACGTCTCGAAGTAGTCGCCGGCCACGCGGTTCATGACGAACCCTTTCAACGGCGGGACAGACACGCGGTCTTCGGCGGTGATTGGCACGTCGAGGTAAATTAGACCGCGTCTACAAAAACATAATCATTATACAGTTTGTAGAAACATCTATTAAAAGTGAACAGTTTATTTGAACTAGCCTCCGCCACTTTGCTAGTCTTTTTATCACTTAAATGTAACCTACTTCTTAAAATAGTCTAAGAGGAAATAGGTATGCAATTTATAGAACCCCGAAAACCCTCTAGTTAGTGTGCCATACTATCGTGTTTAATTAATGCGGGCGCCTAGCAGCTGTTTAGCGGTGGGTGTGATAGTTGCTCTTTGCCGTCGCCTGGCGGGGAGATCGACTGAATATTTGCGGCTGTATTTTTGCACACACGATTTTAAAGGTCTACTCTAATGTAAAAATATAGGCCTAGACCTATAAATGAAACGACTTCGGCAGTTTTTACCGCACCTTGGACCTACTTTTCCCCCAATTGCAACGCCTAGCAATGTTATATTCGAATTAAATAGGTACATAATTAGCTTTTATATCACACGGAACTCACAGCTCTACAAATTACACACCTTTAATTGATTTCACAAAACCTTTGTTGCCCATCCACCGCTGATAGCTGCCAGGTGCCGGGTTACATGGCCGCCTAAAATCTTTAGAGTACCTGTATAGGGTCTTCACGATGTTGTAGTCGAGCGTGCCTGCGGTCTGCGAGCCGCGGTCGATCAGTATGTCGATAAGTTCCCGTTCCTGATCGTTGAGTGGCTAGCAACAAACGGATTAGTTGTCACACCAGTCGAGTTAGGTTTGTAACAAAAAAGCGATAACCACCGTACAGATCTATTCCTATATCCTCAAGCCCGCCGTTAAACCTCATTATCAAAGTCAACATCAAAGTCATACACCCATCCTTCACTTCCTTAGCAAGTAAAGAAAGTTAAATAAATACAACTTTGAAATTTGGTAGTCAGTATTAATGCATTACAACTTAATTGAGTCGCGTATTTTTGCGATCTTCATAGCGGAAGATACTGCAGGTAACTGTACATTGGAAACAGAATCAGACTGTAGGCAGGTAGATACAATTAGCGACTTTTTGTAGCCATTCAATTGCGTGTGCGGCACCATCCAGCCAATATGCAATATAGTTACTCGTATTAGTCACGTGTATGGCCTCTTAGGCTTACTTCGTTCGCCTATGAGGTCGCCAAAACAAAGTACAAGGTTTTCAGGCAACCAACATGAACAGTGTAATTGCACTATGAATGGATGCAAAAAGTCAGTGTACTGAATAAACACCGTAAAACTTTACAAAAAAAGTATAAAACATCTCATAGTTATCTCATGAGGTTTATTGTGTTAACTTATAGATAAGATTTGCATGATACTAAACTAAGTTAGTTATCAGATTTTATATTCTCTTGAAAACCCGAAAACACTCTATTCAAAATTTTACCTACCCAAATACCGACCAACATAGGGTCCACCTTAACATCAGCTTCCAACACATAGCCCAGCTTGATCCGCCACCATGTCTGCCTGGGGGATGTTGAGCTGGTCCCACAGCAGGAGCGCCCGGATGGCTTTGCCACTGGTCACGGTATTTCAAACCTAACTACCAACACAGGAGGATCTATCTTGCGAACATAACTTGACCACTCGAGGTATACAACCATAACTGAACCTTATTAGTCAACATATAGGGTCTACCTTAACATCAGCTTCCAACACATAGCCCAGCTCGATCCGCCACCACGACTGCATGGGGATGTTGAGCGGGACCCGCGGCAGGAGCGCCCGGATGGCTTTGGAGCGCCCGCGACGCCCGAGCGAGCGCGACTTGGCCACTAGCTCGAGATATTCGTTGCGGCCTATGCCTAATAAGCGCAGACCTGAAAGAACATTGCAACTCCATTGAGTAAGTTTTCCCTTAATAGTCTACTGGGTGTCATATTAACGCCAATTTTATATGTCTTCTACTTATACCAGCGTTTTCTCGGCTTATACCTCGGCTCAGGAGGCCTGGGGTCCGCTTTAGCAACGAATCCCAAGATTAGGCGTAGGCGCTAGTTTTACGAAAGTAAATGCCATCAGACCTTCCAACCTAGGCCTTATTGGGATTAGCCTAGTTGCCTCGAAATTTACCGAAAACACAATTATACATATATATAATCTAATCTAAGAATTACCTAAAATGATTATGTTAGTACTGGAAAAGTTCTTACAATCAGCAGCCGTGAAGTTGGGCATGGTGTCATAGCTCTTCTCCAGCTCTATCAGCAGCGCCACCACCTCCACATAGTAGATGAATGGGGTTATCCGCAGACCTGAAATATTACAAAACAAATGTAGGTTGTTGAAAAACATACCATATTTTGCAATTATTCAGTCAATAAATTGCAGTCAAATATAGCAATTAGGTGTGTTAAAAAATGCATTTCATGCATCAGACAAAAAACGAAGAAAAATCTAACTGAAATAACTATCTTATATTAGGCTTAAGTGCAAAGAGCACCAGTGCCTGATTAGGCCACTATCAAGCCAATCGGCTACGACGGTCAGGAGATTGTGGCGGCTGCCGTGCACCCTTCGGAGCGTCGCAGCGCAGCGCTTGCTTAACGTCACGTAGAAACCGTCCATGTGCGCGTTAAATTATTAACGTATAACTTCCAATTGCATGATTATAGTAGATTATTTTATGAAATGCTTGCATTCAATGTTCACTACATCTATTAGAGCCAATAAGTATACTCAAAAAATTAGTTGTTACAACCACTGAAGCTGGTCACTCGTAGATCTTACAATTATCCTTCTTTACTTCTTACGCAAAAGAGTTGTCAAAGCTTGGAACAAACTCCCAAATAAAGTTGTGATGGCTCAAAGTGTCAATGAATTCAAAAATAAGCTAGACAAGCACATCTGAAATTCTGGTCTGTAGTGATAGCTTTACCAAAAGGGTAAAGTACCAGATTCAGGCATTATCAGTTATAATAACTGCTTGCCTGCTTAATCAATATAAGAATAATAATAAAATAGTCTTTACATTATATTACATAGGGACCAAAAAACCAATTTATACAGTTTGTGACATAATGATTAATTAGTAAATGAGGAACAGTTACCTTTCACTATCATATCAGCCAGGTGGTAAGGGTACAGCATGAGCCTCTGTATGCTGCTGTGCACCAGGGTCTCATAATACTTCCTCTCATCTTTCTGGACTGTCCTTACTACAACATTACAATGTTACTACATTTAATACATAATGTGAAAGTTATTACATTCTTTTTCTATATTTTGTCTTTACAGGGATCACACAATGAGATTGGGTACAACATTATTTGTTAATCATTCTTACTTCTTTGTAGAAAAAACATAAAATTGGAACTTATTGGCAGCTTTAGGTTCAATTGGGGTAACAAGGGACATGGAAATCCCTGTCCCTTATTCTAATTGAATCTAGTCAAAAATATAATTGAACTGAGACTGGGGGTTAAAAAGTCTTATCCTCTAGATTCCAAGATTCCAACAGTCCTAATACTAGTACAAATTGGACATTGTTTTGTGTAAAGGAAGGTGTTTGTTAAAATATGCGTTAGAAATTATCAAGTTTTTTGATATTAGAAACTTAAAACAATTTTAGTGGATTAGATCCTTTTTTCTAAGCTACATCCAACTAGTTACTAACTTCAACAATTTTTATTTTTTGAGTTGTAAGATTTGCTTTTGTTTTGCTTCAGTCAATAAAAATAAAAAATAAAAAACAATTTCTCTAGCTTTATGGTTTCAAATTTCACTACCAATGTTTGCCTTAATATTAAAAAAAAAAAATATGCAAGATAATATTGGAACTTACCAAGACTTCCCCTGTACCGGAGTTGATTTTTAATACTGAATTCAAATATGTATCTCTCATATTCCTTGTTAGAATCCCCTAATAGCTGAAACAAATATTTAATAATATGCAAATTCTAATAAGAATCTTGCTAAAATAATAAACAACACAATTGGCAAACATGTCAAGTTTCATGTGGCATCAATGTTTTGTTTACTTTACAGCAAGTCTGGCAATGACCACATGACATGTACTCAAGGTACTGTCATGTAATTAATTGTTTAATTACTGTAATAAGCTTGAACTATAAAATGTTATCAATCCATATCAATCTACCTTTTTAACGTTTGCTGGCAGCTTAGGCCATTGAATTTTCTTTCGGACACATTCTTCTATCTCGTCCTCCATGTTAGTGGAGCTGCCTCGCCTTTATCGCCACTACATGTAAACGTATAGTAATTAACGAACGTCCTTGAGTAAATTCCACCAGATATTATGATTTGATAAAGGAAAACTAAATTTGCTATGTATTCCGATTGCGCGATGGCGAAGAAACAGTAGAAATACCGTTCAAAATGTATGACTTCCGAGAGAAAATAGTAAAGTTAGTAAATATCAGAGGTTTTGTAGTAAATATTGTTAAACTATGGTCATTATATATGATTTGCTGATCTATACGAAATATACTTCACTGATTTTGTTAAATATTTGTAAGTTAACGATAACAAATATTTTTGGTTTTACATTTTTAGTGTTTATGAACGTCGCTTGTTTATGTCAAAACTGACGTTTCGTTAGATGTTGCTACGGTTATAAATGAAGCACAATCGATTATCGTCATTACAACGAACGAGTCTAACCGATTTTTTAAATATGTGCAAAGGATTAATTGTTTCCCATATTACTTCGTTTTTTGCATCTGATCTTTTAAACACCCTAAGGAATAATAGGGAGTATTCTAACAAGTGTATATAAGTGTAAAAAAAAACCGGCCAAGAGCATGTCGGGCCATGCTCAGTGTAGGGTTCCGCAGTTTACCGTCCGTCACAATAGGCAACCTTAAAAAGTGTTTTAATAGATACCATGCTCAATATGCTTATAATAATTAACAATTCGATGATACTTTCAATCACACCCGTCCCGACCCCATCAACTCCGGAAAAATCTTAACAGCGCGAAGTAGACCACAGTGCCATCTCTCGGGAAATTGGGTTACTAATTTATACAAACTAGACGTTTAATTTATACAAACTAGATGTATGTTGGGTTTTCGGGGGTAACTTTTGATAGCGTGAATCGATTTGAATCATTCTTTTCTTATTAGAAGAGAGATACGTGTGGGATGATAAATTAAGTGCTCAAGATAAAAGAAGTGTTTGTATATTACAGTTAAATTACAAACTTAATTCAGAAATTATTTTGTACAATTTTTAAAAACCGTTCAACCAATCAAGTTCAAAATAATTTTCCAAGAAAGTTCTTATTAAGTTCTACTTCTGTATTTTTTTTCATATTTTTTCAACTTGTAGTTCAAAAGTTAGAGGGGGGGGACACATTTATTTAAACTTCTGGAGCGATTATTTCCGAAAATATAAACTTTATCAAAAACTGTTCTTAGTAAACCCTTATTATTTTACAAATACCTATTCAATGATATGCCTTACTTTAGGGTTGAAACGAAAAAATTAATCACCCCCCACTTTACGTGTATGGGAGGTACTCTAAAAAATAAATTATAACCACTTTTTATTTTACCACTTTGTTGGCGTGACTGATATACATATTCGTACAAAATTACAGCTTTCTAGTACTTATAGTCACTGAGATTATCCGCGGATGGACGGACGGACGGACAGACAGACAGACAGAGCGAAACTATAAGGGTTGATTACGGAACCCTAAAAAAGGAACCCTTATGGTGCGACTCAGTCTGCCTGTCTGTCACATTTTTAAATATCTCGAGAACTACTTAAGCGACTGATTTGAAATTTGGAATAGTTTTAAACAAAGTTAACGCAGACACATTGAGAGAAGATAATATAAATTACTACTAAACTAACACCAAAAGAACTTATAAAACATTAAATAATATTTATTGTTGACTCTTTACAAGAAAGACATTTAATAGAGTGACACATAATTTTCAACCTACTATAACTAACTATTAACCTAATATAAATTACTACTAAACTAACACCAAAAGAACTTATAAAACATTAAATAATATTTATTGTTGACTCTTTACAAGAAAGACATTTAATAGAGTGACACATAATTTTCAAACATATATCAAATATAGAATGTCATATGAACATGATTCATAAAACTTATTACAAAAGGTTTGGTACTTGCTACCACATGTACAGAGGTTTTAAGAGTTTTAACAGAAGATGTAAGTATCACATGTTTCTATTTATATTTAATAGTAAAAAATCGTGATGTCTCAAAACACCAATACGCTTACGTTATTGATAGTAACCGGAATCTTACCTACGATCATAGGATGTTTTCAAATGGGTCCGGCCACTTAAACAATAATGGCATGAAGATTATATTCCAAGATATTAGTTCAATGTTGGCACTCTTAATCCAAGAAGATGTTCCTGAGCCAACTGTGCCTACCCCGCAATCGCAAGATCTAATTACCGCCGAAGCTATTCCAACCCAAACGGAACATGTATCTGGAAATGGCCCAGACAGCGGACTAGAAGAAAACTCTCTTTTTCATCCAACCAAGTAATACGGTTCCACAAATTAGAATAATGCATCAGAATATTGCTAGTATCCTTGCAAAAAAACATAATTTTATTATTTTATAATTTAAACTTTCGTGAGACATATTGATATTAAATTGCAACGGTTAACACTCACGTATTTTTATCACAATAGGCGTGACATGTTTCGTCTGCGTCGGGCAGACCTCGTCGGACAGACAGAGTGGTGTTAATTTAGAATTTGCTATTAACGAACTGTTCAATGAAAATAGAGACCCAGATGTTATATGTCTTTCGGAAACTTTTGTAAAGGCCGGAAACGAAGCAAATATTAGGGTTCATAATAAACTCGCTTCAGCTTTTTCGAGAGATAACAAAAGAGGAGGCGTGTGTATATTGGTTTTTTTTTTTAATAGCCTGTTTTTGTGTCCCACTGCTGGGCAAAGGCCTCTCCTTATCTCCTTATCTCCTTATCCAATCCTCCCTGTGCTGTGCTTGGTTAAGAACTGATGTTGCTCAAACAAATGGCGTTAGCCAACACATTTGAATGTTGTGGTATAGAAATTCCTATGTATAATATTGTTATAGTCTGCCTCTACAGAACCCCGACCTCAGCACCTAGTGTGTTTTTAGACAAATTAGATCTTATTCTGCATGCATTGTGTAAAAAGTATAAAAATATAATAATATGCGGAGACTTTAATATAAATACTTTATCAATTACTAGTAATAGTAAGAGGCTAGTAGACATAACAGAAAACTACAATCTGAACATACATATACTAAAACCAACGAGAGGCAAGACATGCATCGACCATATCCTAAGTAACATAAAGGATGCTTCAGCCTATATTTTACCGCTAGGACTTTCAGATCACGACACCGCACAAATGTTAAGTTTTAAAAATGAGCGATAATGGAGACCACAAAAATTAAAAGTTTACTTACTACGGTATCATTTGAAAGGGCTAGACTTGCACATGCTAAAACAATTTTTAAAATTTTCCTACAATCAATTATTTTTATAAACAAATATGTAAAGAAAAATACCACCCTCCAATCTCCAAAGTTTATGAAGCAAATTTTTTTTTTACATAACATTAATATTATAATATATTAAGGAAAAATATAACATTAACCCAAACTATATTATTTTTATTTTTGGTTATATTTACGTTTAGTTTTAGTATTTATTATATTCGGCTGTTAAGCTGTTATCCTTTTTTGTGGCTATTTGCTGGTTGTTTTTTTTTTTAATTATTTTGTTCGTCATTTTGGTGGCTCGTGTGTTTCATTGACCAATAAGTATTCATAATATATGTACCTATACTTTTAACGCCTCTAGTGGCTAATATTAGGGTGCTAGTATTAAGGTTCATTGATTTTAAATAATAACAGAGGGCAATTAAAAAAATACATTGTAATTGAAATATGATTTACAAGTATTTAATATAAACGAACTTAAGCATAACTATGCATTCAAATAAATAAAGAATCAAATGACGGGTGAATCTGGTTAATCATATCTGAGGCGGTCATACTTCGACCATGAATTGAAAAAGCTTTCTGATTACATATTCTTGTAAACCTTGCTGACAGAAAAGCGGCCACGCTTTGTGCAAGTTGTACAGATTTTTCGTTATCACAAAGGTCGTATTTTAAAGTCCACGTGTAAAAAGTACCTAAGGCTCCAGATAGTATGTCTCCTTGCCCTCCTGCTCTTCGACCAGATCCTCCTTTCGATAAAGTCCAATCAAAAGATGCAATACTAGAGTAGTAGTGGTCTTCACCTCCCTTATGCAAAACACTCACGTTATCTCCCCAGAAAGTGTACCAAGTGCTAGTGCTAGAAATAGCTGTAATAAATCTCTTAGCTTCTTTATTATTAGGGGTTAGGATGGCACCTGGTAAAGGATATCCTTTAATAATTGTCAAATTATTAGATACTGCGTATAGACCATCAGCATCAATAATCAAAGGCTTCTTGATCATCTTGCAGGCTTCGATGATGTCATAGGTCAATTTTATTGTTTCATCTTCTCTTCCCAATCCTGGTCCAATAATAATTATATCCATTTTGTTTAACAGCGTGACGATTGATGGCAGGTTCTTGGTGTTTAAATAAGGGTAAACAATAAGATCTGGGCTATACGATTTTATTATAGGTGCAGCATTTTCAGTGGTGATAACATAAACTAAGTCAGCACCGACCTGAAACAATCAATAATAATACATTTATACGGTAAACAAACGGTGTAGTTTAGAGTCAAACCACGTTACTCTTCCAGGCAAATGAGCTTTTATACTTTAAAGTGTTATAAATATGCCTAATACTCACGGGAGTTTTCTATGGAAAACGCCATATTTATATTTTATTATGAATTATGAAAATAATTATTTGTCATATCAAGTTAACATATTTTAAGTATTTAAATTTATTATTAACACCACAAAAATATTATGAGAACAATATAAAATTTAATTCAACAAGCGTGTCTATTTTTTTTTAATTACGGAGGTTTGGAACAAATTTACGCCAGAAGAAAATGTGGGCATTACAGGGCTGTTTTGACTTGTCTAAGGAAAAGGCGCAAAATTGTAATTGAACGTCGCGCCTTTTTTACCGATGGTGATAGTTCGCTACGTACATATTAATATTTTAGTAAATCAAAAAGTCACCTTCAAAGACGAGATTGCTGAAAAATATGGAGCGCCAGTGTACTCAGTAGATCCACCTATGACACATATTTTGCCAGCGTCTCCTTTACTTTTACCTTCGAATTCGGGTACAATAATCTTGCCGAGACTTAAAAATCTTTCCTCGTTTAAATTATCGATAGTAGAACATTCTTCTACTATTGATGAAGTTACTATATCACTCCACAAAACAAAATAAATCCCAATTAGTGCGTAACCTGAATTCATTTTTATTCGGGACTTTTAATAAAATTAATCACTTAGGCCGGAAGAGAACTTTTCTAGACGACCATCAACAAAGTAATTGCTTACACAAATAAATATGACCTTGCGGCCTTTGAGCTCTTGGAAATACCATTCTAAAAAAACTGAGTTACGAGCAAAAAGTATGAAGAAATAGAGCGGTACTGTCAAGTCCAATTCTGTAGCTATCAATTTTAGTTCGTTTAAGTTCTCCAGATGGCCCTAGTAGTTCTTTTTTATGGAGTTACGTCCTTTTACTTTGTGTCAAAATGGACTTACGCCCGTTCGCCATGTATAAAATACAAAAGCGTTTACTACGTTTCGGTAGCTTTTCACCCAACCAATTATTGTTCAGGGTTTATTTTAGATGGCGCTAAATGTATGAAATTAACAGATTTCACAGATTAAAACAACTTTTCGCCAATTTGACGTACGTAACTAAGACGTTACGCGTCATTTGTAATAATTTACATAAAATAATGGATATTTCGGATTTCAGGGACTATATATAATCCAGCATATTGTTAGCGACTAATTTCATAGTCGCAAATATTGGCTAAGGTTATGGATTGTCATCTCAGGTACACACTTAAATAAGTAATTTAGTTGCTAATGAATTGTAATTAAGTTAGGTACAGATAGCTCGCGAAATCAGATTCGCGGTTACCCCTTGCCCGAACCTATGACGTTCTTCACATAGGATCGCATTGTGAGACCCACGTATTTCCCTGCTGCAGCGCTTGCCGACTCCCCATAGCGCAAATCTACGGTTTTCCTTAAATGTGGTGAAAATAATATTTTGACGACACCGCTTAGTCAAAGGTTCGAAAAAAATTATAAAAGATGCCCAACTGGTCAACTATATATGCCGGTCATGTCCGTTTGGGCAATCCGTTAGACCCTATTATCTCGGAAAAAACTTAGGGAGCATCCTTTGTGCGGAACCCTAGGTTGGCGACTCCAACTCGTACTTGACCGGTTTTGTTTTATGTTCACAGCTTCCCCAAGTATCCCGCATTGAAGGATGTGTGGAAAGAATTTTGAAATCATAAGCGAACGTGGAATCCTAAAATGACTGACAGAAGCGGAAGAGTCTTTCCAGCAAAACGGGTTATCTATGATGAAACTTCTGCGTGTCATTGTAACTTGTAGAAATTGTATATTGTATTGATTCGATTTATATTACAGTTCTAAAGAAGTGTAACATATGTCATATTTTATTTTCATTTTCACGGTCGTTCTGTAAAGTTTTTCCCTAAAAAGTATTAGCTTCCACCTGAATCAGTGTACAGTCACCAGCATAAATATATGACGGTGAACAGCCGTGCAAAAATATCTGGCGCTCTATTGGGCGCATACGTATCTGACGACACTACCTCGTAAAAAATATGTGATGCTTTGTGGCCGGCAAAAACATCGTTACTCCGTATCCGCAAAAATATCGGATCGAGGCGCTTATAAATATGTGATTACTTAAACAAATCAAAATTATGCGTTCACTCATCGGCAGAAATATCTATCCCCTGTAAAAGCAAAAACATCGGCTGACTGATGGTTCGCCTATATATCTGACACGATATTTAAAAATATTTTATGAATCTGCAAAAGAAAACCATATCTGGCTGGCATAAAGCCGTAAATTGTTTGTAGTGATTTGACAATTCACGAAAAGAGTGCAGACTTGTCATTGCATATGTCTGTCTCACGTTTTATTCTGTCACCAAATCGACGTTTAAAATTGCTAAAATATAAGAATAATAAAGTGGCTCTGAGAGATGTGAGAGGCTACCGCAAACATCGAAAATTAGATTTTCGATCTGCATCTCTTTCGTTCGATTAGGTATAAGTAGGTATAAGTTAAGTGCGATAGAAAGGGAGATAACTACGTATTTTTATTTGTTCGGCTTTCTTGGTAGTAGACCAGGCGTGCGTGTCCAACCAAGCTCCCCGTCAAAACTAAGAACATCAAATGGGAAAATGTGAGACAGACATATGCAATGACAAGTAAATGACAAGTCTGCACTCTTTTCGTCAATTGTCAAATTATAATATAAAATTGTCAATAATATAGGTTTAGTCTATAGTATCCCTCTTTTGAAGATGCGGGATATTAACAAATGATAATGACGCTATGATTTTTTCGGACTTTGAATGAATTAGAAGAGATCATGATCAAACTACCTATATTTATCGCGTCATTCTAATCATAACTAATGCTGTAGTCTGACACGGATCTGTTCTCATTTGTGCATAGAAAGAGAGAGTTATACTGTCTCTTTCTAAAGCTTGTATTGCCACTCCGAAAAAAGAGGGGCATATATGTAGAGTTTTTTAAATCTTCTGTCAGACTATTATATTTCAACAAATAACAGTCGCTACCTCTTGAACCACGTACACTACTTTATTTATTTAATCGTATGGCACATGAATGGAATCAGAAACTGAATATGTATAATATTGCTTAATAGTAATTAAATGTCGACACTTAGACCAGTCAGCCACTTAGTGGCTTTGTCGCTCAGGGTGATCAGGTCTTCAAGAGGACCGGCGGCGTAGCGCGTTATGGGAGAGTCTTCAATTATGTGCCGAATGGTTTGAGCTTCAGCACCACAAGCGCACGCCGGAGACTCCGCCCAACCGCAGCGAAATTTGTAATATCTAAGCGCAACGTCCGTGGCCAGTACGGAGTCTATACAGCCTACTACTAACAATAAACATTTTGCTTTGTAAACTCGGTTCAGAAAACGGCAGTTTTCGTGATTGTCCACACTAAGTATTCTTTTTTTTATTGATCTTTATGGATTTATTTTCTGCAAGCGTGGTTATAAACCAAAAATATAAAGTAAATACGTGGCGCTGGAGTCTGCCTAGATGTTTTTGCAAAAAAAGAAACCTTTTTCGAGTTTATATAGTTTAAAAACAAAATAATTAGGTAAAATAAGGTTTTACTATTATATAACGAACTTATGATGGCACTTGATTTAATTGCCATCTATCGACGGTTTAAATAAAAATATGACAAACTATCATTACTGTCATCTACTGACAAAGCAAAAAAACTAATAGCGCGTCATATGAATTGTTTGAATACAAGAATTTTGGACTAGATGGCGACAACGTATATTGTTCAAAAAAACGTTTAACGGTGGTGCCATCTCGTCGAGAACGACTAGAAGCCTGTGCTGCCATCTAAACCAGAAGGGTTTTTTATAGTTTTGTTCGGAGCACGTTTTTTTATTTGACTTTCCACATCTAGATGAAATAAATAAATCTTTGGTTACGAGTTACGAGTAGCCACGTATTTCGAATCGATTTATCGCGATCGATTCATTCGAACACATATCGTTTCTACATGGCAATACTACTGAACCTAATAGCCAATGGTAGCCAAGTATATCACCAAGAATGATTGACTAGCCAATCACCAGCACCATGTGATAAAGTGAAAACGAGAGAAATGTACGAACTGTACGTTCGGATATCATATTCCAGAAGACTAAAACAACTAAAGTCAATTACATTAGTCAAATACTAGGTGTCCAATAACAAGAATGAAAAAATGTATGAAAATAAATAGTTGCACTTAAGTAATTATCGATGATTACAGGATTAAAATCCTCCCTTTACCATCTTCTTATTTTTATTCTTATGATAATATTTAACTTATCTTAACACGGTCTTCCGAAATAAATGAATTTTATTTTATTTTATTATTTATTTGATGTGGACGTATTTGAATCGTATCACATGCAGTATAAGAACGTAATGTAATTGTCAAGTGTCAAGTGATAATAACAAAAGTATATTTTAGCACCCTTTATTAATAAGTAACTCAAAAATTACTAAAAAATGGATGATAAATACGAAACGGTGAAGCTATGTTACACAATACCCAGATACTCAAGCCATTCGGCCAATTATATACCAGAGTAAGTTTCTTAATGCTGGATGTATGCCCTTTATTTCGATACTTATTTCAGCTGTTCTCTCGTAAGGATCCGGTTTCTACAAAAATTGTCAAATTTCATGGATTATTTCAGAAATATAATGGTAAACAACCCGTCGGATCAGCTGTCGAGGTGGTTTACGGACAGCAACACGCCCTCACAGTATATAATGCTAAAAATAAAAGCACCTGCTATAGTGGAAACTATCAAATTCGGGAAATATATCAAAGCTCACGTCAGTGACCTGAAGAAATTCCAAATACTAGGAGGCACAGATGAACACAACTTATCTGTGTTGTTATCAGCGTGAGTAAACAATATTGATAAGTATGAATAAATGTTATCCACTTGTTTAGATTCATTTTGTTTTAAAAACAGCTGTTTTAGTTGTTATGAGTGATGATTAATATTGCAATTCAGTATTGACCTTACTATCTAGCCAATAATTTGTGATTTGTTTTCAAGTTATTTTGCTTTATCTCTCTTCTTTATTCTCAAATAACTAGCTACTGTAACATTCATTTATAATAGTTAATATCTACCCATTTTTAACTGCAATTGTTTCCAAAGTCAGATCTTCTAGATAGAGGGTAGATAGAAAAAGGTACTAGTTGGTCATCGGAGTAAAAGCGAGTAGATGTGAAAAATGGTTTAATGGAGTAACTGAACTGTAATTGCAAGTTTTTTGATTGCCAATATACAAGTGAAGTGTTTATCATCATTTTATTCGTTCACCCTGTCGCCGTGTTTCACTAGTAAAGTTAAATCAGTATATTTATTTTTGACAACTCCACCAGACACTGATGGGGGCAATATCTATTTTTATTACTACACAAATGATATATAGTCTGACAACCCAGCGAGCGCAGTAACAGTAGGATAGAGAGCATCATACTGTCTATTTCTTACGCTAGTATTATCACCCTGAAAAAAGGGATGGATATAGTTATTTTCATAGCTGGGCATTAACTCGTTAATCCGTTAATCGTTAATTAACGAAGTTAACATTTTCATTAACGGATTAACTTTTAAGTTAACTTCAGAAAATGTTAACGGAATCATTAACTTCCGTTAAGTTTTCCTAAGTCCGTTAATTGTTAATCCAGTTCCAAAATACTTACCAAAAAGATATCGCACATACCACGCCACGCGGCAATAAACCTGTTTCCACCCGACTACAAATTTTCAAAAAAGAAGAATTTCTCAATTCATGTGATTTTTTTTATTATATAATTTAAACTTTCGTGAGACATAGTGATATTAAATTGCAATGGTTAACACTCACGTATTTTTATCACAATAGGCGTCACATGTTTCGTCTGCGTCGGGCAGACATCGTCGGCTAGGACATCACATGTGATGTCCTAGCCGACGATTCATTTCTGATGATGGTGTTGTATACGTAAAG
Source organism: Lathronympha strigana (assembly GCA_949128165.1). NCBI lineage: Eukaryota > Metazoa > Arthropoda > Insecta > Lepidoptera > Tortricidae > Lathronympha > Lathronympha strigana. The sequence continues at coordinate 14,664,357 of OX421918.1, read as the reverse complement.
AATATTAAAGATTAATATTATGTTTAATCGTGTTTTTATTTTATAGGTAACAATCAAATCAACAGAAAAAGTATACGTCACATTGTGTCATAAAGCACGAGCCGTAGGTAATGTCCGTAGAGGTCTAACAGATGGGATCCATAAGAAATTGAGGGAACTCTTCAAATTTAATAGGCTTACGCATTATAATTAAAGAACTCCTCAAATTTTAATGGCCATACATTATGATTTGAGGGTTTCCTTATAAACTTTAAATTTTTTTTGGGGGTTACCAACATTTTGATGGAGTATACCTGATGATGAAGACCAGGGATGTCAAAGTGGAATTGGTCGGTAAACACAGACATTCATCTTTTTGATTTGATTTATATTCTGATGATGGAGTTCTTGAGAAATTCAGACAACCTTCATTGGAGGGTTTTTCATAATAAGTTGGGGTATTTTCTTAATCAAGCCAACAATTTGCTGCAGTGGACCTGATTTTGAACACTAGGGATGGCATATTGAAACTGCTCGATAATTTATAGCCCTGTCCTCTAACTTGAGACATTGTTATTTTGTCTGTGACCTCGGAGGTCTACAAGATAGTTGCATTTGATTTTACTTCAGATCAAATGATGGAAGCGAAAACTCCTGAATTTTCAAAGGTACTCGGATGGTAAATTGGATATTTTTGAAGGAAACTGATTAAATATAAGTTTTTTTTTTTTTTTTTTTTATGCTATAGGGGGCAAACGAGCAAACGAATCACCTGATGGTAAGCGATTAACGTCGTCCATGGACACCCGCAACACCAGAGGTGTCGCAAGTGCGTTGCCGGCCTTTAAGGTGGGAGTACGCGAGTACGAGTTGTAAATCACTAACTCAAAGATGCCCTTTAAACCACGCGTTAACGGATTAACGATTAACGTTAACTTCCGTTAAGTCTTCCGAAAAGTAGCGCTTTAACGATTAACGAAGTTAACTTTTTTTGCAACGGATTAGCGATTAACGAAGTTAACTATTTGATTAACGGTGCCCAGCTCTGGTTATTTTGTCCTACTGTTACTGCGCTCGCTCGCTTGTCAGACTATAGTAATTTATCATTTGCTTTTGAATGTATACTAATAAGTGAAGATATTCTTTTCTTTCATAATAAATTGAGAACCTAAAACAATTAATGTTTTTTATATTGTGGGATTTTAGGCCAGCCAGGCAGATTTGAGGCCTTTATTTTCTATCTTTTAAAAATCATCACCTAAAATGTTAGCTGAGGAAATTTAACTCAAGTGTAAATTGCATTACATTGAGTCTTATGGTTTTATAATTCAAAATTTTTATGCGGCATGTAATGTTCAAACCCGCAAGATCTCTGAACACTATTGACGCCTGATCAACCTGGGTGCATATCTACTCTATTTCTTACACATAGCAACATTTACTGAGAGTATTAATCACTTCCACAGTATTGGTGTTCTAAGACATTTTAGAAATCATTGATAACTACCGCTACCCCATCCAAAATGAATTTTGTATTAAGCAGAGATGTCTGGAAACGAAATTTACAATTTTATAATTGACAGAAAATAATTCATTTCAATTATAAACTTGTAAATTTTGTATACTATACAAGCTACACTACACTATAAATATATTGAAATGGGGCTTAACCGCATAAAACTTTGATAACTAACATTGTTCGGGCAAATGGGTGAATGAGCACATCAGGTGCTTGACAGCCCGTTCGATTAGGTTAGTATTTCTTCGGACGTTTTATTACTATCTGTTAATAAGTCATTATAGCCATTAAGAATATTTTTTTTTTTTGTTAAAAGTGCACCTCATCTTTTGGAACATTATAATTCTAGCATCCTTATTCCATTTTTAAACTGTAACCATTTTTAGAGGGCTCAAAAAAGACAGTGCACCAGAGGTGTTTAAGCTCCGCCACAGAACCACAGAGGGCCTGTACCTGCCGGTGCAGTACCTGAAGATCGTGCCGCTGCAGTCGTGGGGCCCCGCGTACAATTACACCATCTGGTATGTGGAGCTGCAGGGGAAGACGCACGAGGATCTAATGGCCAGTGTACTGGATACTATTAATTTGGTAAGCATTCTCACTCTTCACATGTGTTATGTGTAAAGCGGCAATCTATTTATTATTATTAATCATTTATTCACTCAGACAACAGAGATCCATTTGTGTTAGTAAATTATGGTTTTTACAAAAGTTTTAGAAACTAGTTCATGTGGTTACTTGATATTGTATGAATCCAGTATAATTAATAAGTTTTGAATTCTATAACAAAGCTTTCGACTTCTAGTTTTTCAGTACAAATGTTGCCGTTTTTTTTTCCTTTATATTAAAAACTTTTTATGCCAAAATTCGATATTTTAAACAAGCAAAAATAGGTGAGATATAGTTATGGTTGCTACAAGTCGAAAGTCTTAGGTCGCGTACTCAAAGCTAGCGGTCACACGCCGCTCTGCTGCCCGCTCACGTAGAGTTCGCAACTTTATGAGGTTTCCATGCTACATTTATAATGTACTAGCGACACGCCCCGGTTTCGCACGAATGCAATATATTTAACGTACTTAATTGGATAAGGATTAATGCTGTATTGCTTAAAATCGCTTCTTAAATAGGTCAATAAAAATGGTTATTGCGGGCTATCCCTAATAGATAGACATATGCCATCGCGAGCTGTAGACTACTGTAGTACATTATTATGATCCATCTCATAGGGTTTGCAATGTAAGCGCAAAAAATGTGTTTATTTACGACTTCACTTAGAAACCTCTAAAATGATCAGTGTTTTACTATTATATTATTATTGCATGTATCTTAATCTTCCTCTTGAATCACTCTATCTATTAAAAAAATCCAACACAATACATAGACACACGCACTTCTCACACATTGCATACATAAAACAATATATAATGAACACACTAACACGTAGAAAATGATACAACTACACTAACCTGTATATCCTACCCTACCTACCCTACCTGTGTATCCTGTATAACCTGTAAAGTAAAGTAAAAGTAAAATATTCTTTATTGCACCACATATGAGACAAAAGACAGAACAAATTCACAAATTATATAAAGGTAGCAACAGGCGGTCTTATCGCTATAAGCGACCTGTGTATGTGGTGTATATCTATGTATGTATGTATATGGTTGTATATATTTATTGTATTTTCTTATATTATGGTGTGTAGTATATGTCTTGTAAGTAGGGATAATTTAGCAATAGGAAGTTTTTGGTTTTCTTTTTTTTTTTATGCCGCGTTGTACAGTACGTGTGTCTGCCATCTCAAATTCTCCCTCAATTACTCAAAGGTTAACTGGAAGAGATCCCTTAAAGGGATAAGTTCGCCTTTGTACAAACTTTGTATTTCTTTTTTATCCAGTTTTTGTTTATCTTGCATTTGTACAATAAAGTGTTCTACTACTACTACTACTACTAACAAAACTTGCACACTTAAATCTATTTTTGTGTACGGACTAATCTCCACACAGACCCGTGTTTGCCTATTTGGACTTGTAATTCGGTAGAGGGGAAACGATACGTATGTCGACTCCTCTCCCTGTGTTTCTTGAAGATTTTGTCGCATTTGTCGCCAATACCGAGACCTTTTTGTAGCGTAAAGAGGAAGAGGCAGTCCGCATGCTCCTAAAACATTTACGCCGTCGCCGATACAAGGACGCGTTCGAAGCCTTATCGCGCGAGAGCGGCGTGCGGCTCGAGGGCGAGCTGCAGGCGCGGCTGTGGCACGCGCTCGTAGAGAACGGGGACTACAAGCTGTCGGAGGATATCCTGGACGAGGCAGTTACTGGTGAGTGAAACATACAAGCGACTAAACACTTGCTCCGTCGTTAAAAGGACGCCGTCGAATCGCTCTAGAGCGCGACGGCGCAGATCAAAACTAGGGATGTCACGGAGGTGGTTTTATCTGCTGGGCTTCGGCTCCAGTATAACCTCCGGTTAAAATCAATCGGTACCGAAGGCGGGACCGGAGGATGAAATCAACCGAAAGTTTCAGTTTATCGGAAGAACCGAAATGCGTAATCCCTAACCTACTACTACGTACGTAGCAACCGGAAGATTCGTAGATAAGATAAGATAATTTTTACCTTCGACCCTAGAGTGCGACCACGCTAACTTTGCACTGATTTGACATTTGGCAGTGACATTGTATGAAAATGCCATACTTAACATGGTCCAACTATGTTTTTACTTGGCTTGTGTTGTGTCTTCACATAATTTCACTAATGTTTGTATGCAGAAGGTGAATTCGACTGGTACATGTCGTGGCAGCCGTACACGCCGGTGTGGCGCGAGATGTCGGGCTGCTCAGTGCAGGTAGAACCTAACCACATTATTATATTCCTCCCAACAATACCGCTGTGTACAAACTAGACAAAATATTCGTCCCTTATCCACTTACTCCGAGCAGGGACCCACTTTCTATGGTTAATTAAATATGCGTTATGCAGATATGGTCTCACGACTGATATACTTACTTAGCTTCGAAATATAATATTAGTAATGTTCAGGTGGAGGATCGCCTGTGCTGCGACACGCCGCCGCCGCAGCGCTCCGACGAGCTCTCGTGCGCCGACCGCGAGCCGCGCCCGCTCGACGCGGTGAGACGTCTTGTTATTTTTTTTAGTTTTAAGAACCAATTATGAGCTTTTACATACGCTAGTTTTGTACGACAGCTAAAATAGCGAAAAAAGCAAAATCTCGAAAGGTGGCAGAATGTGGAAGATGTCGCATGCCCACTATAGAATTAAAAAAAAATCAATAGTGATCATATATTGTATGAAAATCTATAGGAGCAGTGTTCTTATGGAATTGACAGATAGACTTCTATCTGTCAATTAGATAACTGACAGCGATATTTAAAAAGTATACATTATAACGTTGTCTATGGTATTCCATAAGAACACTGCTCCTATAGATTTTCATACAATATATGAGCACTATTGATTTTTTTTAATTTCTATAGTGGGCATGCGACGTCTTCCTCATTCTGCCACCTTTCGAGATTTTGCTTTTTTCGCTATTTTAAGCTGTTGTAGAAAACCTAGCGTATGCAACAACTCATAATTGGTTCTTAAAACTTGAGGGTCGCTGTTACAAAACGAGATGAGGTCGAGTTTTGTAATAATAGACCTATTATATCACTGTTGCATAATAGTACATTGTGCATCTAGGGCGGTAAGAAGGGCATTACTTACGAGGGTCTATTGAAGCCCGACGCCGTAGGCGGAGGGCTTTAAATGACCCGAGTTAGTAATCCCCTTACTGCCCGTGGTACACACAATGTTTTTCATCACATTTGCGAGGAAATAAATAAACTCTATACAGGTAAAGAAACAATAATGATAAGCGGTAGTGTAGTTGCACAGTCCACAGTACTCCGGAGTGACTGCGTGCTGCGAGCGCGTGCGGGGCGGGTCCTCCGCGAGCTCCGGGCGGGCGGTAAAGTAGTATGAGAATCCTTTAAAACCATGGGAATAATACAGCCCTTTAAGTGTAAGTATGCTTGCATATAATATCACCATTTACGAGCAGGTGTGATGAAAACTACTATTTTGTTACAACTAATTTCTTATCTCTTCGTAGGAGGTGCCCGTCAACGGCGAATCATCCGAATGTGATACCGCGTGTTGTACCAAGCCGGGGCCGCGCGGCGGACACCAACTGGTGGTGGATTCTACGACTGGGACATTGTACCTGTTCGGCGGTTGGAACGGAACAGAAGATCTGGATGACTTGTGGTATGTACTGTCCCTCTCTGTTTAACCCAGCCAGTCTGCGCAGTGGATGAGTTAGCGATTATTCCTTAACAGGTGTTATTGTCGAATTTAAACTATCACGAGACATATCAATATTATAATAAGATTACGGATAGCACTCACGTATTTTTAGTCACAATGCGCGACATGTTTCGGACATCCTGTGATGCCATACATGTGCGCGTGGGCGTGCGTACGCCCGATTGTGCCGTCACGCACGGTACTCGACTACTAGCGTTGAAAATGCCGGAAAAAATCGAATGTTTTTTTCATGATTTAATCAATTTTTCCGTTTTTTTCCGAAGTTTTCGGGTTTTTTAAGAAATAAATAATGTCACTATCACTGTCACTCCTTTCATCTGTTTCAATTGTTTCTTCCTCAATGTCATGGATGTAGCCCTGTTGTAGGCGTAAATTAGACCTAATATACATTGATTTAGAGTTGAAATATAGAGCGGAAGCTTTCATTGATTTTTTCCTAAAGAATCCGAAAAAAACGAGTCGTCTGGGAAAAAATCGGATTTTTTCCAGACATTTTCAACGCTATACTCGACGCTTGATAATGGCATGACTGGATGTCCGAAACAGTTTTAAGTTGCTTTGCTATAGTTGAATGTTTTTCAGGATATTTTTTCCATTAAACCTCATTCCGTACGTGAAACAGGTCATACGATACAGAGACGGAGCGCTGGGCGCTTCTCTCCCGGCACAGCGGGCAGGAGAACGGGCCCTCGCCCCGCTCGTGCCACAAAATGGTGTTCGACCCCGTGCACAGGCGGCTGTACACGCTGGGCAGGTATCTGGACAACGCGCAGCGCGTGCCTAGTAATATGAATGTAAGTGTACTGAATTAAAGACCTTATAGCATTGTCAATAACGTACAATTCTCGAATCTGAGGGATCTCGCCCCGCTCGTGCCACAAAATGGTGTTCGACCCCGGTGGGCGTTTTTATTTTTTGTTGTACAAAAACCATTTTTGGAAATTTTAATTTTTTTAAATTGTTTTCTATTCAGAATCGCGAGCTCTTTCAATCCTAGTAGGCGAAAAAAAGTGTCCTAAATTTTCCATACAAATTTCAAACTTTACATTGACGCTACCGCCATACGAAATCAATGAAATTATGGTGGCGAAATGGAAAACAAGTCATGGGACACTTTTTTTCTCTCCTACTAGGATTGAAAGAGCTCGCGATTCTGAATAGAAAACAATTAAAATTTCTTAAATTTTCCAATAATGGTTTTTGTACAACAAAACATAAAAACGCCCCCGTGCACAGGCGGCTGTACACGCTGGGGAGGTATCTGGACAACGCGCAGCGCGTGCCTAGTAATATGAATGTGAGTGTACTGAATTAACGACCGTATATCATTATAAATAAGGTCTCACTTTCTGCCTTGAGAATGGAATCTGGAGAATAGGTCCTCGCCTCGCTCGTGCCTGGACTTGTAAAATGAATGTGAGTGTAGGTAATGAATTGATTTGAATTTTTTTCCTTTCGTTGGTATTGTATGAATGGCGCCGCCTTCTGTTATCTGCCGTCCGGAGCCGTGGCCCCCCTAGTCCCCCCCCCACGCAACGCCTCCGCCTCGCAGTAAATTTTTAAAAGGTTAGCGCTGCGAGATAGCTTTCAACGAATTTGTAGTTGTAGTAAAAAATTGTGACTTTTTCAGAGCGATCTATACATGTACGACGTGCCAACGAGCCAGTGGTCGCTCGTGATGGCCGACACGGCGGCGGCGGGCGGCCCCCGCCTCGTGTTCGACCACCAGATGTGCATCGACAGCGACACGCGCACCGTCTACGTGTTCGGCGGCCGCGTGCTGCCGCAGAACACGTGAGTCAAACACCTACTACTACATCAGCACAGCGTAAGGATGTATTCTATACAGTGGGTTAACTCCGCCGATTCCTGGGTCATCGATGGGGGGCGCGCGGGGAAGGAGGCGGGGAGGAAATGCCGCCGAATTTCTATGAAAATTCGGCGGTCTATTTTAAGGGGTGTAAAATGGAAATTGGTTTGCCAATCAGACTGTAATATCTTTCGCATAGTTTTTGACAACCCTGAGCCTCAGCACGACCACCGAGCCGAGCCGCTGGCCGTGTACGAAGTTACCTCACTGTATGGAATACATTCCTACGCTGTGACATCAGTGACCAGAAAAAAATAGCTGGCTGCTGGGCCGAGAAAGCAGGAATATATTCCCTGCGTTTCCTCAGTTTTTGTGTGGTGACTTAATCAGAGTTTTGTTTCAGAGAGGAAGCCGCAACACCGCAGTATTCCGGCCTGTACGCGTACTACCTGAACACGAACACTTGGCAGCTGTTGCTAGCTGATCGTCACTCCCTGCCCGCGCCGCAGCCGCGCGTGTCCCACTCCATGCTGTTTCACCCGGTAAGTGTAGCCTAATGGAGGCCTATACCCGTACGCATACAGGGTGGAAATAGATTTTGAGTCAGTGAGGGCAGCTACCAGATCATTTTTTTTCATTTCATTTATTTCTTGCAACCATGGTATTTACATGCTGTTAATTTGTGTAAACCAGTACAGGCATGGACCCTACTAGGGCGTAGCAATATTAAATCTAAGACTTAAATTATACATAATTAAATTAAAGCATAACATACAAATATCACATCATTATTTTTACTATTCTAAATTATGATAATTAAAGTAAAATAAAAGGTAATTGTACTTAATTTTCACAGATAATAAAAGACAAGTAGGGACACAATAAATTAAATTTCAATTTCCAAGAAGTCTTGCATAGTGTATGGACACAAATGTATTAGGTACAGCTTAAGTTGTTTTACAAAACTTGTATACTTTTCCAGTTCTGATATATATCTGGGAATTCTGTTAAAAAATTTTATTGCCATTGCATGGGGACCTTTATTTGACATTTGAAGTTTATAAGGGGCAGCTTTTAGCATAATATTTCGTGGGCGTTGGTTATGCATTTGGGGATTGAGGATTTCATATTTTGAAAAAAGATCGTTATGTTTTCGAACAAACTTACAGGATTCCAAAATGTACAATGCGGTAAGGGTTAAAATATTATACCTTAAAAAGTACGGTCTGCAACTTACATCATCATTTACGCTTGCTAGTTGTCTTATACAGTTCGTCTGAAGTATAAATAATTCCTTGACGTTTACGCTATTGCCCCATAATATTATACCGTACTGTAACCAAGCTTGGGCAAAAGCATGATAAGCACAGATGGCTGTCTTTAAATTTGTGCACATTTTTATTTGTCTGAGAGCGAAGGCGAAACTTGATAGTTTAGTAGCTATTTTACTGACGTGGGTTTTCCAATTTACATGTTCATCAATCTCTATACCAAGCAATGGGCAACTGGGAGTAAGTTCTAATTTGTAGCCTCGGTTGTAGTATTCGATTTCAAGGGGTGATTTCTGATGCGGCCTGAACTGTATTAAATTGATCTTCTGGATATTTATAATTAAGTTGTGATCTTCAAGCCAAGCCAAGATTATATCTAAGATGTTGTCTAGCGTTTTTAAAACTTGGTTACTAGAAACGCCGGGGAAGACTATTGATACGTCGTCAGCATACAGAAAAGACTTAATATTATAGGTATCTAATAATTTAGGCACATCATTAATATATGATATAAACAAGATACATCCCAATACGCTTCCTTGCGGGATTGCACATGCTGTCGTTACCCTAGAAGAATGGACTCTAGTTATCCTTTTTGTCTGATCATTAAAGTGTTCTATTTCTACGATTTGTTGGCGGTTTTCGAGATAGGACCTAAACCATTTATGCGCGATGCCACGAACACCTATTCCATAGAGCTTATTTAAAAGAATGTTGTGTTGTACTCGGTCGTAAGCTTTGCTCATATCCAAAAAAAGCCCGAACGCGTATTGTTTATTTTCTATTATTCCTAGAGCCTCACGAATAAATGTGTATACTGTAGGGGTCGTAGATTTTCCTTTTCGAAAGCCAAATTGGCAGTTATGAAGAATTTCAAATTTGTGACAGAAGGAAGTCAGGCGTTTAGCCATCAACATTTCAAAAATCTTTGAGAACGTGTTAAGTAAAGCGATGGGGCGGTAATTTTCTGGATCTGTCAGGATTCCTTTTTTTGGGATAGGCTTTATAAGAGAGATTTTCAGATTTTCTGGAAATGTTCCCGAAGAAAAGGATTGATTAATGAGGGCCGTAAGTGGGATAATAAACTCATTTTCGCAAGCCTTTACAAGCGTAGGGGGTATCTCGTCGATTCCGTGGCTAGATTTGTTTTTTAACTGTATTATACATTTGTGCATCTCGCAGTGATCAACGGGTGTTAAGAAGAATGTGTTTACGGTAGGGTTCATGACAGGACGGATGGATGGAGGAGGATGTATTTAGTCCTACTGATGCGAAAAAAGTGTTAAACGCATTAGACACCAATAGCGGATCGTCGGTTATACTGTTGTCATTAAGTTGTAAGCTCATATTTACTTTATTTTTTTCTTTGGATTTTTTGATATGTTCGTTTACAATTTGCCACATTGTCCTTATTTTGTTACTTGATCTATGTATTTTTTACGCATTTAATATTTTTTTTTGAAACATAGATTGTTTTTTTTAGTATTTTACCGTACATTTTGAAGTGATTTTTTAAAATTGGGTCACTGGATTGGTTTACTAGATTCTTTAGGTCGCGTTTATGTTTGCATGAGACTTTTATTCCTCGGCTTAACCATTGCTTTCCGGGTTTGGGTTTTGCTTTAGTCAGTTTTTTGGGTATACACCGATCATAAAGAGTTTTTACTTCATTATGAAAACTATCAAAATTTTTTGTAGTTCATATTTAAATGTTTCAATGTTACTTTTTGAGTAGAAACGTCTAAGACAAGAGTAATGGCGTCGTTTTGTTTTTGTCTTACCGGTTTGTGTTGTTATGAGGACACCTTTATGGTCAGAGAAGCCGAATTCGACAACTTCAATGCCAGAATTTACCTCAAAGTTAGTAAATAATACATCCAAACATGAGCTTGAAGTTATTGATATTCTAGTAGGTTCCCTTATGTGCTGGGAAAAGTTACTGTTCCTGAAAAGATTTAGTATATTCTGCGATTGGGTTGTCGTTCTAAGCATATCAACATTCAAATCTCCTCCTATGACTATTTTTTTCTTGCTATATTTAATATTGACAAGTTTAAGGAGCTTATCTAATTGCTCAAAAAATGTATCAGGTCTTCGACTTTTATTTGGCCAGTATATGACAATCAATATTAGGCTCTCTTTACAGATTTCAATTGCACAAGTTTCAAATATAGTTTCTATGGATAAGCTCGTAATATCTGTTAACTCTACGTAGTCTACAGTATCTTTTACAAACATACATACTCCGCCACCTTCGTGGCTCGATCTACAGTATCAACTTGCCAAGTGAAAACCGTCCAATTTTAATTGATTGAATCTAGCCTTTGTGATCCAAGTTTCCGAGATACATAGTGCTTCTATAAATTGTTTTTCATCTAAAAGGGATTCTAAGAGGTGGAATTTATTTCTAATGCTACATATATTTTGAAACAGTATTCCAAAAGGTTTTGTTTTAGGTATTGTTTGGTAACTATCTAGGCTATTTTGTGATTCTATAAACTGTGAGTTTATATCATTTTGTACATTTTCTGAATTAATAATACTTTTACGTTGGACGAAAAAAGGTTGTCGATTGTTGTTCCACTGCAGCTGGCAGGTCTCGCTTGGGTGTAGTTGGTTGAGTCAGCTTGTACTCATTGCCGTTCACAAATACTTTGTCGTGTCGTACTATTGGGTGCAATCCATGGTTTCTTGCGTCTTTTAGGGTTTCTCAGAGCAATCGCCTCTTTTCCAGAGCTCCAGCATTCATAAATTCTGACACAGCAAGGCCAGTATTCCTAAACATCTGTTTGCTGTTCATGATATAATTTCGCATTCTCTTGCTCAGAAAGTCAATTTTTATAGGTCTTCTGGATCCATGTTTACCTATTCTTCTTATATCCTCGATGAATCCATTTACGTCTGTTCCTAGCATTTCGTAGAAAAAGGTAGAAACACGCTCTATAAGTATGTACTCGTTTTCGTTAGGGTATTCGTTTAAACCGTACAGGACGATAGTCTTATTTATATGTTGGATCTCTACTGGTGGTTCTTGGATTTTGCTCTCGAACTGCTCAGTTAATGTGGCTATTTGAGCCCGTAGTTTTTTGTTCTCAGACTCCAATGTTTTTATATTTTCGTTAACCGCATTTATATCCTGTTGCAGGCATTCTTGTTTATGGGTAAATTCAGACGTAGTGCGGGACATATCTTTCTTAAGATTGTTTATTTTGAAGTTAAATTCTTCCAACAATGCCTTTCTAATGTTGTTAGTGATAGACTCAGTCAGGCTAACTTTCATAGTTTCAAATTCTTTTCTTATCAAATTACTAAATCTGTCATAAGAAATACTATCGTTAGTGTTATGCATTTTGGTTACATATGGGTTTGGTGCTTGATGTTGAACAGGTGTACACATAATGGCTGAGTTGGCAGGCAGGATCGAAGTGTCCATGTCGCTGTTCATGCTCACATCAGTCACATCTTCAGTCCTTTGCTCTGGATTAGAGTTATAGTTATGCATCCCCGCAGGTGACGCTGGAGTTTCGTCGTTCCGGCATCGTCGTGTGATTAACTCACATTGGTGACATGTCCACGATGCTTTTAATCTTATTTTCTGTTCCCTAAAGAACGCTGACGTCATATTTAAGCATTTATAATGAAAGTGCCCCTCACATTTTGTGCAAGAGAGAAGTTCCAGTGTGTCTATTAAAAGGTCACACGCCAAGCAACTCATGTTCAATAGATCGGTAAGCAATTAAAAAAATAAAAATAAAAAGTCAATTGTAGTTGTTCAAGACACTAAGGTTCATTTTGGAGTGAAGGTGTTTTATGAATTAAAAACAGGTCCATACGGTAATGACAATTTATTGCAACTAAAACCACGGCGGCGGGCCGCTAGATAAGTACAGAATGCATGTATAGGTAGGTACGTACGGATAATCAAATTTCTACTAAACATACCGCCCGCCAAAAACAACAGTTTTTTAATCTAAGTTCTTAAGAGAAACAATCGTGTAGGTATTTAAGATATCTTAAAAATATTAGCCAAGACTATGAAGTATGAGTCATCTGAATCAGCGAATAATAACTTTATTCAATGCAATGACTAAAAGTTTAAACAACTCATGCTGTGCAAACTATCTATACCTACTTACTAAGATGTAGACACATTTAATTAATTAGAAACACAATATCTATCTATGGTTTGGCCTTAGATAAAATTGTTATCTTACAAACGGTTTGGCTTGGTGCTAATTACGAGTTGCATAACTAGTCAAACTGCGAAGGTGCCCACAACGTGTACTTATACCCTAAATAATAAGACATGTAAAGGAAAAAAACAAATCCCATCACCTAGTTGCCCGTTTACTTATATATAACAGTTGTTTACGTATGTTATCAACTTATAATTTATCAACTACAATCGAACTGTATTGAACCTTATACGCGAAACATTACAGCTAATTTTCAACATTATCAATTTCTTAATGAATGCGTTTCGGTTGTGTGATATTTCTATCTGTGCATTAAACAAATATTTTAACTCAAGTTGACTCGTAAACCGGCAACCAATAATAAAAAAATGACTAACCTATTTTGTAATCTGACATATTATAGCGCATGCATAGCATGGCATATAGCATACATTTTTTTCGCGCTTACCTACCTACTTAAAACTATTCATTTATCTTACACCACCATCCTGTTTTGCTCGCATGATTATTAAATTCAATCTTAGTGGACTGTAAACATTGTTTTATTAACGTAACGACAAATGATGCCAGCTAAACAAGTAAACACTTTAGAGTAAATAACTTTATGGTTAAACGCGAACATAGGAACTCGGTACTTACATTTATTTTTATAAACTATGCAATTGAGTCACTCAAATACCACTCTTATGCTAACACAATAAGGTTTCATTTTGCAAGTTGTTCGAGGTTGGCGAAATAATGCGAAGTGGTTTATAAATCAGTTAAGTATATAACTACCTAAATCGTCTCAATTGTTTACAAGTTACGTTTGGGACATTGCATATGTATTCTTATCAATTAAGGGAAAGCGTTATTCAAGGAATGTTTAATATTTCATCAAAAATGCATCGGCTGACCGGCTACCTACTGGTACGCGGGTGTAGGTATATCATGATAGTACGCCGGCGGGCGTACAATCTGTGCAACGGTAAGCGGAAACCGCAGCCTACGGACTCCTATAGCGAAGACGATGTCACCAGTGTGGTTTCTTTGGACCGTTCCTGGTTATTGTTATCGGGGTGCGTTGGCAAGAGTACTAATTTTGATAACGGCCTTTTTAGCAGGTTGTTTCCTTTGCATTGCACCGTAACGACTCGCACCAGCTGATCGGGCCCTGGATGTAATGCCGTTATTTTTCCTAATAGCCATTTTGCAGGTGGCATATCGTCCTCTTTAATAGCAACTATATCTCCGACTTTCGGTGGATTAATTGTGTCCTGCCACTTATATCTTTGCTGCAAAGTGTTAAGGTATTCTCCCTTCCATCTTTTCCAAAATTGTTGTGTCTGCTTTTGTATCAGCTGCCATCTGAATGAATGAATGAATGATGATTTATTTGAAACACACAACACAACGATGTTACAACTTGCTTAAAACTAGTTAGGAATGTATATAAAATTTAACAAACGTTGAGGGTGGTCTCAAAAAGGAGTCCACTCAGCATGTGCCGAAGCCTGAGAGGCCACGACGCTGGTTTTCAGTGATCTGGTCAGCATGTCGATGACTTGTATGATTTCTGAGACTCTATTGCCCACAAAAACTTGCCATCTACTTGGTTGAGATTGCAACCAGGCTAAGACTACCATAGAATCTGTCCAGGCATAAGTTTTCTCCATCGGTATCTTCAATACGTTAGAGAGTTCAGACAATAGCTTCGCAAGCAGGACTGCAGCGCACAGTTCCAATTTGGGGATCGTCAACTGCTTCAGTGGGGCCACCTTAGTTTTCGCTGCTATCATTGTTATATGGACTTCCTCGTTCTGATCTACCACTCTGACGTAGGCTACTGCGCCATACGCCAAGGAAGATGCGTCAGCGAACCCATGCAGTTGTATATCCTTGCAGTCTGCTGTGATTTTCATCCAGCGTGGGATTTTTATCATTGTTAGCTCAGTGAGCTCGTCTCGGTAAGTGATCCATTCATTTACTAATTCCTCGGCTAGCTCCTCATCCCACTCGTGGTTACATAGCCACAATTTCTGTATCATGACCTTTGCTGTTATGACAATTGGAGCTAGCCATCCTAAGGGATCGAAAAGACTCGCCACATCTGATAATATTATTCTTTTAGTTACAGGATTCCTGAGTTCCGGTAATTTCACAGTGATGTTGAAGTTATCTTCGTTCCTGTCCCAGGTAAGTCCAAGTATTTTTATTACTTTATCTAGTTTTATTTCAAGGCTATTCACTGTTTCTTTACTATCACTTTCTTCTTGTAAATACTTTAACAACTCCTCAGAGTTGCTAGACCATTTTTGCATGTGAAAGCCACCTGCCCTTAATAATTGATTAACTTCATTGCAAATTGTCTTTATTTCAGATAAATCTTCATGGCCAGTCATCAAGTCGTCGATATAGAAGGAATCCTTGACTATTGCTGCACCTCGTGGATATTTTTCAGCTTCATCGTCAGCGAGTTGAAACAGTGTGTGAACTGCCAACCACGGTGCAGCAGCTGTCCCAAAAGTGACTGTCAACAACTGATAACTTTCTAAGTTGCTAGAAGTTTCATCTCGCCACACTATTCGCTGTAAATCGGTGTGATCGTTTGTCATTCTTACTTGACGATACATCTTAACTATATCGCCTATCACACAGATTTTGTGACATCTCCAGCGAATCATGAGGCTGCGTAGGTCAGGTTGTAGTGTAGGTCCAACAAACATGTTATCGTTTAAGGACCGAGCCTCGGAACCCTTCGACGAAGCGTCGAAGACAACACGAACCTTCGTGGTGTCCTTGTCTTCCCGAATTACTGCGTGGTGTGCAAGGTAAAGAGCTTCCTTTTCCTCTTCCCTTTCTACCTTTTTCATATGGCCTAGGTTTAAATATTCTTTCATGACCTTCGTGTATTCTTCTTTCAGCTTGTAATTTTTCTCAAACTTCCTTTCTAGTTGTTGAAACCTAGTGATTGCTTGCTGCTTTGTTTCACCACACAGCTTTATTGTTTGTTCTTTATTTTGTTTCAGAGGCAGATGTACTTCATATCTACCTGCTGCATCTCTTTTCGTTGTATATTTGTAAATTTCTTCACAAGTTTCTTCTTCCTTAGACCAAGCTTTCTTGGTTGTGTAAAGTTCTGTTTCCAATTCCCAAAACTTTCTTAAAAGATTGTTATCCTCTTCGATCTGTCTGGTGATGTGAAAGCTCCTGAAATTATGTAATGTGTTTGTGCTTACCTCAATATCACCCAACAAGATCCACCCCAGCCGGGTGTGCTGCGCGACTACGTCATCGCCTGGCCCTCTTATCAAACCCGTGTCCAATATCTTTGCATAGATTTTCGCACTCAGTAAAATGTCTATCCTACCTGGTACGTTGTAGGTGGGGTCAGCCAATTGTATATCCTTAAGCTGAGGCCACGTATAGCCTTTGATTTCTCGTTCCGGTAACTTACGCGTTATAGAACTAAATACATATGCATTGTTTACATGAAATGAGAAATTTGTATCATATCTAGACGTAATCTCTAAATCTACTAAATGTTTAAAGGATGTGCTCTTTTCCTCGCCAACACCAAACACGACGCCGCTTATACGGGTTTTCTTTAACCCTAATAAATCAACGACCCTCGAAGTTACTAAAGACACCTCTGAACCTGGATCAATGAGAGCACGGAAAACGTGTGACTGACCTGAACTCGAAGTGACGTTTACCAGTGCTGTTGCTAACCATACATTCTCCTCAGGCTGTTGTCTGCTTGCCACATGTGCTGTGACCTTGGAGAGGAGCTTCTCTTCGTTTGCGTGTGCCGGCGGGTCCTCTTTAGTTGCCGTTGAAAGCTGCTTTTCTTCACTTACTAGCTTTTTCTCTCTATGTAATAAGGAGTGGTGTTTTCTCTTGCAGATTTGACATGTCGTACGTTGTTTACATTTAAACACGTTATGATTAGGTATAAGACAATTAAAGCACAAATTGTTGCTTTGAACGTAATTGTACCTTTCTTCAATGGGTAGCTTTGTAAACTGCTTTTGTGATGTATGTAGTGATCTTCCTTGCAGTATGTACACTGGTGCAGTAGGTAGCCGTGGTGTGAAATGCCTTCGGTTTGACACTCGGTGGTTGTTTATAACTTCTACTCGTACTTGCAGGTTCTACCATCTCTAGTGTGCGAAACCGCGTTTCCAAAAACTGCTTCAATCGTTCAAATCCAGGTAGATCATCAGAACTATCTTCGCTAATCGTTTCTTCCCATTGCTTATGGCTGCTGACATCTAGCTTCGATATGACGACAAACGTGACGATTGCATCCCACTGATCGGTAGGCAAACCCATATTCTTTAGCGCGTTCATACATTCAACTGTAGTATCTAAAAGCTGTTTAATCGCAGAGGCTGATTCTTGAGATAACGCTCGTTGTCCAAAAAACTTCTTAAAAACTGTATTCGCGATATATCTCTTGTTGTTGTATCTTCTTTTGAGAATTGCCCATGCCTCGGTGTAATTTTCGCCGGTGATTGAAAACTGCCGTAATAATACTTCAGCATCGCCCGTCAAACTACTTTTCAAATAATGTAATTTCTGTACATTTTCTAGTGACGAGTTGTTATGAATTAAAGCCACAAAAAGATCGTGAAATGATTGCCACTCAGTGTAATTTCCATTAAAAGTCGGTATGGAAATTCTAGGCAAACGAACTTCACTATTGGGTGTACTTGTGTTACTCACAGCTATTTGTCTGGACGTGTCCACCTTTTCGATTTCCGAATTAAACTTCAATAACGCCGTTTTTAACTCTCCTTTGTATGTATAAAATAACTCCTCGAACTGGTCGAACATGTCATCGGCGAAATACGGAAGTAACTGTCTTTCTTCCATTGAAATCGATAAAAGTATCTTCTCGTGAATTATCTTAAATTCCTTCCAATAGGTATCCAACGTGTCCATTCTCCCTTGTACGTACCCAATAGTTATCCTCTCCTTAGGCGACTTTTTGTAATTGCTATAAGCCTTTGCTATCTTTTCATAAGTATCTCTCTGAAGTAATATTCGCTTTTCAGCCTGATCCATTGTGCAATTTTACCGTTACACTATCACCAAATCATAAACCGAATCACCAAATTCCAGACTGTTCCAACGCGGCATTAACCGTTTTCTATGTGGGTAAGCGCGTAATTACGTAGGTGATTTCGCGCTGCTTAAAGATACGTAATGTCCTCTGCTATTTATGTATTAAATCACTATTCCACTGTCCCTTGAAACATGCCAAATCACTCTGTTCAGTTTAGTTCGTACAATAACGGTTATAGAAACATTTTGTTTTAAAATAGTAGATCATTAGTCTTTATCGTTCTTTTCACTTTTGTTCACTTTTACACATTATCTTCCGTTATATTGTACACTTTTTTACACTGATTTGTCCATTTTAACTCCAAATTACATAAAATTACATTAAATTAATTATTATTATTATTATTAAATAGGTACGTACGGATAATCAAATTTCTACTAAACAGTAGTTGAGATTTGAACCCAGTACCACTACAGCGTCGTGAGTTTCACTTGTGATGCACGCAGAAAGCGCCACGGACGTTTGTGACGTAGGGCGCGAAAATAGGCATCTATCGATAAGAGTCTTGCAGTAAAGCTAGCCGCTCACTGATTGGTTGTTGACCTTATGCATTATACACTCGCGATGCCAGTGTGTGCGTAAGATTTGTATTCACTCAACGGATTTCACAAACGTTATTCACTTATAACTTAAAGGAGATGTCCACTTTTAGTTGATATTTTTACGTGTTTGTGTAGCCTAGATGTTTGGCTGTATAGTTCTTATCACAGTGCATGATTATTGTCACTAATTCCTTGCTTATAATAATATATTAACGGAGTCGAGAAATACACGTCTACTCTCAAGCAACGCGCACGCACACCCCGATCTGCGATCTGCGATCCCGTGTTGCTAGGCGAAAATGGTCTGAGGAGATCTTTAAACTGTTTTTTTGACCGTGGAAAAGAAAGTACAGTCAGCGATAAAAGCTTGAATCAAATTGTATGCTTGTGTGCTTCCATTCTACTTAAATTTTTTCTAAGGTTATCCTTGATTTCAGGTGCAACGGAAGCTCTACATCTTCGCGGGCCAGCGCAACAAGGAACACCTGCTGGACCTGTGGTGGTGGGACGTGGGGGGCGCGTGCGGAGCGCTGTGCAGCGGCGCCGCGGCCTGCCCGCCGCCCGCCGCCGGCTTCACGCAGCGCGCCACGCTCGACCCCGACACGGACGAGCTGTTCGTGCTGTCGGTCAGTATACTGTGGTGGTGGGACGTGGGGGGCGCGTGCGGAGCGCTGTGCAGCGGCGCCGCGGCCTGCCCGCCGCCCGCCGCCGGCTTCACGCAGCGCGCCACGCTCGACCCCGACACGGACGAGCTGTTCGTGCTGTCGGTCAGTATACTGTGGTGGTGGGACGTGGGGGGCGCGTGCGGAGCGCTGTGCAGCGGCGCCGCGGCCTGCCCGCCGCCCGCCGCCGGCTTCACGCAGCGCGCCACGCTCGACCCCGACACGGACGAGCTGTTCGTGCTGTCGGTCAGTATACTGTGGTGGTGGGACGTGGGGGGCGCGTGCGGAGCGCTGTGCAGCGGCGCCGCGGCCTGCCCGCCGCCCGCCGCCGGCTTCACGCAGCGCGCCACGCTCGACCCCGACACGGACGAGCTGTTCGTGCTGTCGGTCAGTATACTGTGGTGGTGGGACGTGGGGGGCGCGTGCGGAGCGCTGTGCAGCGGCGCCGCGGCCTGCCCGCCGCCCGCCGCCGGCTTCACGCAGCGCGCCACGCTCGACCCCGACACGGACGAGCTGTTCGTGCTGTCGGTCAGTATACTGTGGTGGTGGGACGTGGGGGGCGCGTGCGGAGCGCTGTGCAGCGGCGCCGCGGCCTGCCCGCCGCCCGCCGCCGGCTTCACGCAGCGCGCCACGCTCGACCCCGACACGGACGAGCTGTTCGTGCTGTCGGTCAGTATACTGTGGTGGTGGGACGTGGGGGGCGCGTGCGGAGCGCTGTGCAGCGGCGCCGCGGCCTGCCCGCCGCCCGCCGCCGGCTTCACGCAGCGCGCCACGCTCGACCCCGACACGGACGAGCTGTTCGTGCTGTCGGTCAGTATACTGTGGTGGTGGGACGTGGGGGGCGCGTGCGGAGCGCTGTGCAGCGGCGCCGCGGCCTGCCCGCCGCCCGCCGCCGGCTTCACGCAGCGCGCCACGCTCGACCCCGACACGGACGAGCTGTTCGTGCTGTCGGTCAGTATACTGTGGTGGTGGGACGTGGGGGGCGCGTGCGGAGCGCTGTGCAGCGGCGCCGCGGCCTGCCCGCCGCCCGCCGCCGGCTTCACGCAGCGCGCCACGCTCGACCCCGACACGGACGAGCTGTTCGTGCTGTCGGTCAGTATACTGTGGTGGTGGGACGTGGGGGGCGCGTGCGGAGCGCTGTGCAGCGGCGCCGCGGCCTGCCCGCCGCCCGCCGCCGGCTTCACGCAGCGCGCCACGCTCGACCCCGACACGGACGAGCTGTTCGTGCTGTCGGTCAGTATACTGTGGTGGTGGGACGTGGGGGGCGCGTGCGGAGCGCTGTGCAGCGGCGCCGCGGCCTGCCCGCCGCCCGCCGCCGGCTTCACGCAGCGCGCCACGCTCGACCCCGACACGGACGAGCTGTTCGTGCTGTCGGTCAGTATACTGTGGTGGTGGGACGTGGGGGGCGCGTGCGGAGCGCTGTGCAGCGGCGCCGCGGCCTGCCCGCCGCCCGCCGCCGGCTTCACGCAGCGCGCCACGCTCGACCCCGACACGGACGAGCTGTTCGTGCTGTCGGTCAGTATACTGTGGTGGTGGGACGTGGGGGGCGCGTGCGGAGCGCTGTGCAGCGGCGCCGCGGCCTGCCCGCCGCCCGCCGCCGGCTTCACGCAGCGCGCCACGCTCGACCCCGACACGGACGAGCTGTTCGTGCTGTCGGTCAGTATACTGTGGTGGTGGGACGTGGGGGGCGCGTGCGGAGCGCTGTGCAGCGGCGCCGCGGCCTGCCCGCCGCCCGCCGCCGGCTTCACGCAGCGCGCCACGCTCGACCCCGACACGGACGAGACATAAAATACGGACATAAAATTACGTACAATTTAGATATTGCTCACACGTATCCTGATTTTTTCAAATATAATAAATTTCTCAGATCAATAAAATTGATGTGAATTAAGATTATGATTTATGAACGTGTTTGACCGGCCCAACATAACCTAAAAATTGTTTATTATTTAATTAGTCTTGTATTGTTCAGCCGATTGTGTTTACATTTACAGTGGAAAACGGCATACAAGTCATAAAACCACTTTAAAGATGGGATATGTATTGGATTGTGCTAAAATGCAGAAATATGAGTAACAGAACGAGAAACACTAGATATCTTATGAAGGAAATTCCATACGAGAACATGTATACAATTTGACACAGACGATTCACGATTCGCACGCTTTATTTTTAATGATCTGGATACTAGTGCTTCTGTGCCGGCTGTACACCAAACATTTGAGAAACCGAGACGCGAGATTACAGCGGCTCTCTGTTCATTCGCGTTCTTGGCTTCTCGCAATGTTTGGTGTACAGACGCCCCTATCCGATGACGTCACACTCGACGTCACAGCGTTTTAACCGTTTGTACACACATTTTTTTGCACTTTTCAATAATTATTTTCACACAGCTAAAATAAAATAAAGTAGTAAGTAGTAGTAGTAGTAGTAAGTAAATCAAGTCCGTTCAACACGAAAATCCCTGCACCCACTTAATCTTTCTGGTTTAGCCCATTGGTTGACTGGTAGAGAATGCCTTAAGGCATTAAGTCCGCCATTTGTGCCATTTGTATTGTGCAATAAAGTTTTAAATAAATAAATAAATAAAATAAAATTAAGAAATTTTGATAGGGGCTGTTGTATAATGCTGAACCAACATAGTTTCTGAGAAAAAAAATACAAGCCTTATCCATTTCAAGTGCATATAGCCTATTCTCGTTCGAAATTCAAAATTCTCGAGAAAGTTCTCTGATTTGTGTGGAGAATGTTCTCGAGAAAATCCTATCGGCGGTGGTCCGCCATCCCTGGCGGCGGTCCGTTTCTTAGCGAACATGCTTAATCTGTGAGTGTCGCATCGTCACTTGTTTTTTCCCGAAATCCACTAAATTTTCTTAATTCTTTTTTTTTTTACTTTGACTCGGTGTACACTGATACAGCGGTGTCGGATGGCACGAACACCTGTGGCGCCCTATGTAGCGGCACCAAATTGAATTTATTTGTACAATATCTGAATATGGGCTAATAATACTGTTTTCAGTCCTCCGGCCGGTAAGCGCCACTTTACGCAAAACTAAATTGCCGCCTGCCGGCTCCGTCGGGCTGAAAAATAGTATACAAACCTCGGCCGTTAAATGGGAAAGCCTCGGATCACATGTTAGTCGACCTCGGCTTCGCCTCGGCCGACAATTACATGGGATCCGAGCCATTTCCCACTAAAACGGCCTTGGTATGTAATCTACTATTGTTTCAGGGCATGAGCAAAGAGAAAGACAAGCGCGTGTACAACACGCTGTGGGTGTTCTCGCTGCGGCGGCTGTCGTGGACGTGCGTGTACCGCAACGACACCGTGGCGCCGCACGAGCCGCGCCCGAGGTTCGCGCACCAGCTGGTCTACGACCCCCTGCGGAAGGTCAGTCTGAGTGGTGGACTAAAACAAACGAACAATGGGAAAAGAGACAGAGAGAGAGAACGCAATTAACTACTCCGAAACCGGTTTAGGGTTCAAAACAACTCGAGCTCAATCTGAGCTCTCCTACTCAAACCCGAACCATGTCTATGTCAATGCCCTTATACTCAGTTCTCTGACGAATAACTACGTTGCCGATTCGATCCTTAAGAGTAGCTCCGAGCATAGCTGACTAATCTTGAATTATTTACACGTTGCACAGTTATTAAAAAAACCTAGTTTTCCAGATACACTATTTATTCGGAGGCAACCCCGGCAACCAGAACAGCCTACGTCTCCGCCTCGACGACCTCTGGGCGCTCCAGTTACAACGAGCCTCCGTCGAGACAGTCTTGAGAGAAGCCAAACTTGCACTCAGAGAAGCGTGTTTTAGGGAGCTGGCAGCTACGCCGGGACGGGACACGATGGCGCTAAAGTATCTGAGGAAGGAGTTGCATGATGTACTGGATCATGATAATCTGGAGGAGGTGAGTCTTATGACTAAGGAGTTAAGGTCGCTTTTGGCATTAAAATAGGCTTCCAGTTTTTTCAAGAAGCCAACCTAACTATGAGAGAGGTCAGCTTTAGAGAGCTGGAAGCTACGCCGGCACAAGACATTATGGCGCTGAAGTATCCGAGGATAGAGCTGCATGGTGTACTGCATCATAATAATCCTGAGGTGAGTCTTATGACTAAGGTCTTAAGGTTGCTTTTGGCAACAACAATTTAAACGCGCTTCCATAGAGAATGTATTTCTAGGGAAAAGATGCAAAACTGTCTCTCAGAGAAGTTTGCTTTAGGGAGTTGAAAGCTACGGCGGGACGAAGACACTATGGCGCTGAAGTATCTGAGGGTAGAGCTGCATGATGTATTACATCATAATAATCCCGAGGATATGAGTTTTGTGCTTAAAGTATAACGTGACAGGCTTATAAACGATGTCTTTATATTAATCCGCTTTTGGGAGTTGGTAGCTAGGCTGCGCTGGGACTGGGACCCATGATTTTAAAGAACCTTAAGGCGGCGTTCTAAAGTTTATTTTGTCTAGCAACGGGCTTCCATATAGAAAGTCTATCAGAAACGAAACTAGACTCCAGGAAACATGTATTAAAATGGGCATTTACTCCGGAACTGGGCACAGGTATGGTACAGAAGATCTTAGAACTGAGCTTCATGATACTATTTGATACTAATCATAATATTCCCGAGAAATAAAGTTTTACGGCCTAGCCGGTTGAGGAATTCTGGAAGGAAAATTCGTTAAAATGGAAGTTTCTTATAGAATAAGCTGTGACATCGCTACAGGAGCATTTTATTTACAAGAGAGAGATAAGTAATATTTCATCACACCTGCTCGTAAATGGTGATATAATATGCAAGCATACTTAGACTTAAAGAGCTGTATTAGTCCTATGGTTTTAAAGGATTCTCATACTACTTTACCTTTAGCCCGGAGCTCGCGGAGCACCTGCCCCGCACGCGCTCGCAGCACGTAGTCATTCCGGAGTACTGTGGACTGTACAACTACACTACCGCTAATCATTATTGTTTCTTTACCTGTCTAGAAAGTTTATTTATTTCCTCGCAAATGTGATGAAAAACATTGTGTGTACCACGGGCAGTAAGGGGATTACTAACTCGGGTCATTTAAAGCCCTTCGCCTTCGGCGTCGGGCTTCAATAGACCCTCGTAGGTAATGCCCTTCTTACCGCCCTAGATGCACAATGTACTATTTCTACCTTCCGGCCGGCAAGTAGCCACTTGCAGGCCGCTACGCTAGACAAATGCGCCGATTGCCGACTCCGTCGAGCAGAAAAATAGTGTACTGACCTTGGCCAGTAAATAAGAAAGCCTCAGATCACATGTTTGTCGCCCTCAGCTTCGCTTCGGCCGACAATTACACGCGATCTGGGACATTTTTACTTCACAGGCCTCGGCACGTAATCTACTAATTAACACGCGTCTGTCTGTGTTGCAGGTGGATCAGTTCCACGCGCTGGCGACGGTGCTGTTCGCCGGCGACTCCGGCACGCGCGGGCCGGTGGCGCTGACGCCGCGCCGCGTGCGCACGCTGGCGCGGCGCCGCGCGAGCCTCTCCGCGCCGCCGGACCTCGCGCACGCGCTGCACGCGGTACGGTATTATGTAAACATCTACCGTCTGATTTAAGGAAGCCGGCTGGTTATTCATTTTTCAGCCCACTGGCCGGTAAGCGCCACTTTACGCAAAACTAAATTGCCGCCTGCCGGCTCCGTCGGGCAGAAAAATAGTATACAAACCTCGGCCGGTAAATGGGAAAGCCTCGGATCCCATGTGATTGTCGGCCGAGGCGAAGCCGAAGCATTTCCCACTTAAACGGCCTTGGTATGTAATCTACTATAACAATACTCTTATACTTCTATTTTTTACACTAATCCTTATTGTATAACATTGAAAAAATTGTCCAGAACAGAGCTTAAAGACATGCAGACAAGCACCTACCACAGCACAGACCTAGGGCTGTTACTGCACAGTAACAGCCCTAGGTCTGTGCTAGGGCTAGTCACATTAGATTCACGTGACAAATACTTTTGAGAGCGATCGAAATATATAGGTAGTATTGTTGTACTTTTGAATGTGTAAAGTCGGTGAAATAAGTTTGAAGTTTTTATTTTACTTATATGCACTATTAATTAGTGAAATGTCATACTAACCAACTTTTATTACGGAGGTGTAGTGCTAAAATCGCGAAAAAATTTTTTGCAATCCCATACATTCCGACTGGTGTGATGTCGCCAATATGTATGGGACACCCAAATATTTTTTCGCGACTTTGGTATCGGCCTCTTAATAAAATTTGTTCAGTATGACCTATACATTCACTACTACTACACACACTATTAGCAGTTTAGACAGTGACAAAAAAATTAGCCTGTATTCTACTAATATTATAAACGCGAAAGTTTGTAAGTATGGATGTTTCTTACTCTTTCACGTAAAACTACTGAATGGATTTTAATGAAAATTTACATTAATATAACTTATACATCACAATAAAATATAGGCTACAATTTATAAAGATATTGCCCAGACGAAGTCGCGGGCACCAGCTTAGTAGGTTAATAATATAACTGAAAAGATTGGGATGGTGATGTTCGAATTATTAACCCCTAACATTGGCATCTGCTAAATATCTGTGAGCTGTGAAATATCTAATTCGACTTCTAGATTTAAGCCACAAAGTGGCAAACCTGCAACCAGCGCGCAAGGCTAATAATATTCTTCAGCATTCGTTATTTGTATAAAATTGTTAATTTGTATGTTTTGCGTGATGCAATTAAATCTGCACGAGACAATGCATTTAGCGAGAGATAGGAACCTATGGAGGAATCTGGTCTTCAAGAGAATGACATGATGTCACGATCCTCAGCATTGAGGGAACGACTGATGATGATGTATGTTTTGCGTAACGAGCGCGCATGTAACCCAGACTCTCACTGTATAGGTGCTAGGTGCCGACGACGACATCCTCGAGCTCCCGACGCCCTACGAAGACGTGTGGCTCGAGGCGCCGGACACGTGGGACGTGGGCGAGGACGCGCCGGACAGCGGCGCCGGCGACGCGGAGTGGGCGGCGCGGCTCGCGCGCGCGCAACTCTACGACCGCCTGTGCCGCTACTGGCGGCCCAGCCGCGTGCCGCCGCTGCGGGACGTCGCGGACCTGGTCGCGCTGTGAGGTGAGCGACTCACTGATACCAAAAATAAAGCTGATCCCAATCCCAGTTACAAGCCGGAGCCAAACCGTGTCGACAGTAGTACGCACTAGTAAACGGATTTTCATATTACTGTACTGTACACGCTGCGTCCGACCACAGCTCACCCCGGTGTACTGTGGAATGTGCTACTACACTACCGCTAATAATGATTGTTTATTTACTCACACAATGCATAGTAAAACATTGTATTAAACACGTGCGTTATGTAATTGTGTAATGTGCATTAAGAGAAATAAATAAACCTACTAGGCAGATAAATAAACAATAATGATTAGCGGTATTGTAGTAGCAAAGTCCATTGTACACCGGGGTGAGCGGCTTCTACGTGCGGCGTGCGCGTTGGACGCAAGGCCCTCCGGAAGACCCAGGTGGGCGGTAAAGTACTATGAAAATATATTAAGACCATGGGCTCATTAAGTCTAAGTCATTAAGTATGCTTGCATATAACATCAC
The DNA here is from genome assembly GCA_949128165.1 of Lathronympha strigana. Taxonomy (NCBI): domain Eukaryota; kingdom Metazoa; phylum Arthropoda; class Insecta; order Lepidoptera; family Tortricidae; genus Lathronympha; species Lathronympha strigana. The sequence goes on along the minus strand of OX421918.1, from coordinate 14,637,298 downwards.
CATTTACGAGCAAGTGTGATGAAATAGTACATTACCTAACTAGTGTGGTAAAATAAAGAAAGGCCGAGATCGCAGATGTTTGCGACCCGAGCTGCAAGCGAGGGACGTAAATATGCGATCAAGGGCTTTATTTATTACCTCACGTGTTAGGTACATCATTTTATGCCTACACTTGGGCAGAAATCTGCTTTTTCCGTGCGCGTAGCGTGTGGAAAAAGACACTTTGTGGCCAGGTGTGGCATAAAGATGATTTCCGAATCGTATCGGCTTATTCACTCGGCGGAAATCACCTAGTTTGCGCACTTGTTGCATAAACAGCAATTTTTTTTAAAGGTTCGTAATCACAAAGAAACCAAACCCGACATTTTAATTTACATTGACGCTTAACCTACACTCTGATATAAACAAGCGACTTAATTAGCATTTCAATTTAGTAAAATTCTAGAATGAAAGACGAATACAACTTAGACAATTGCAGATGCAGCTGGCTGGCAACATGCTGTACAATGGGCACCGGGACAAACTTCGAGCGGGCTCACACTTCACACTTATCGATAGGGAATGCCGTCTAATTCGAGATCTCGTGCGAACAACACAGAGTGAGTGAGAGAGGTTGACGATTCGAAATCACGTCAGCCGGTCAAAACTTCTTACCAAATTCTTCCATTGGCTAAGCCTCATAAGAATGAACAATTCATTCACACTGGTTGTATTGAGGAAGATCGAGATTTCATGTAAATCTGAAACCTTCACATATCTCGACGTGAGATAGCATTCCCTATTTATACATGTTTTATATCGCATCGGTGGCAATCAATTGTACGTACTCTATGACTACTGAACTTCAGCGGTCACAGTAGCCCAAAGATGTACTAGTACTTGCAAATGGTGTTAAGCGCAATGCCTTTGTTCGCAACGTTGCCAATTTATTTTTGCCGAGTTGTCTTTTGATTTAAAATAAAATTATTGTCGTCTATCATTTAATAAAAATGCATTCTGGGGATACTGGGGACAAGATCTCCTACTCCAGGGACTAACCTGAAATAAATTTGTTTTTTTTTTTGTTTTTTATACAATTCGGGTGATTTGATATTGAATAGGTAGGTTGTTTTGTTTCACTTCAATTATTTTTCGCGATTTCGGGGTCCATTATCGTAGAACCTCTTCAGTACGTGCAACGAATATCCCTACAGATTGAAAAAACAACCTATGCTTATGAAATCAATGCTGGGGTCTCGTTAATTTATACAGTTTGCATTTGTTTTTAAAGAGTTCTATGACGTTACCATGTATTTTACAGTGCACATGGTGCCACATTACCGCCCTAGGGCGATAATGAGCGCTTTACGTGCCTGCGTCGAATATTTAAAGGGCCATATAATATACTGTAAAACGTCGTACGATACACGTGCGAAGAGATAATTCGCGAATTTCCTCCTTTTCGCCATTGTATTTCGCTCGTACCGGCGTATATTAGTGTAAGCGAGATGCAATACCAGTGAGTATACGCACTAGCAAGCGAATAGGGTTGCGTAGAACTCATGGAAGGGCCGAAATAAACTAGACCACCGAAATCGAAAATAGAGGTAAATTCAGGTGTGGCATGTGCCATATCAAGTTTTTAGGGTTCCGTACCAAAATGATAAAAAAAGGATCCCTTATGGTGTGACTCAGTCTGTCTGTCTGACTGTCACATCGTTAAATATCTCGTGAACTACTTAAGCTACCGATTTGTAATTTGAAAGAGTTCGTGAACTACTTAAGCTACCGATTTGAAATAGTTATAAACAAGTTTATTCCAGACGCAATGAGAGAAGATTTATCATATATTTTAATTTATTTTCAATGAATGCTTGATAAAAGAGGGGACAAAAATTAAAAGTTTAGTTATTGGGTCATTTGTATAACAAATTTTAATAGTTTTCAGCAGTTACTTTTTTTGTTTATAGAGGAAATGTAAGAAAATACCTGCCCTTGATATTATAAATATTTCAGGGAAAATATGATATTTACTCTACCCTCCACATTAATTTAAGTTTAATAAAATAAAATCTTACCTAAATTTTAATTTAGACCGCCTTAGATTTTTTATAAGTGTATATGATATCATGTTGTGACTGTTGTGAGTAGCGTCTTTTAAATAAAGCTAATAAGTCGGTTTACGCAATAAAAAATAACAAGGAATAACCAAATTCGCATAGTTTGTACGGAAGCCTCGGTGCGCAATCCGACTCTCACTTGGCCGATTTTTTAAATTAGTTTTCATTGGAATGCTTCCAAATTTGTTTACTAGTTTATAACTTTATAAGGTAGTTCACTGGTAGTATTTTTATACGTAACTCGTACTTTCTTCATATTAACATTTATAGTCATTCGGTTTTAACTGAGCTCTTTGTTTTTTTAAACAACAAGTCTAATCTTGAAGAGAGTCCCGAAAAGCAACATTTGGTGAAGTGAAAACTATCGATCAATTATTATGTCTTTCATGTCCTTTAACACGTGATTTTACGATAGTAAAAGAAGAGCTTTGTCTAAAAGCGAATGACTTACTAAATATTGTAACTCGAAAAGACTTAGTTATATGTATGTCTATCCGTCTCAATGTAACGAGTACGGTTTGACTTGTAACCGTGTTTTTTTTTAAATTATCCTAAAAATCTATTTATTTGAGGCATTAATTAAAAACGATTTGGATAGTGCTTAGTTATTACATGTATTGCTTTATTTGCATTGTAATTTTGTACCGCCTAAATTTTAGTCAAAACTCTTATTGAACCTTAGATTTAAAGATTGTAAATATTATTTAAAATTTGTTATTTTCTAATAAAAAACGTAATAAACTACGTAACTATTTACATTACATTTATAAGTTTAATATTTTAACATCAGCCACTCGTTTATAAAGCAAAATAGGATATTGATGTAAGAGCCCGTGCAGACAGAGCGGTCGGGAGTAGCGTTGAAAAAGACTGGAAGAAATCCGATTTTTACCCAGACGACTTTTTTTCGGATTCTTTAGGAAAAAATCAATGAAAGTTTCCGCTCTAATTTTCAACTCTAAATCAATGCATATTAGGTCTACTTTACACCTACAACGGGGCTACATCGATTACATTGAAGAAGAAACAATTGAAACATATGAAAGGAGTGACAGTCATAGTGACATTACTTATTTCTTAAAAAACCCGAAAACTTCGGAAAAAAACCGAAAGTTTCATTAAAACATGAAAAAACATTCGATTTTTTCCGGCATTTTCAACGCTAGTCGGGAGTTCCAGCGACAACGCCGCCGCCGCGGTGGGGACACACGCTGTGTGCGTTATTTTTAGAACCTTTACTCTGGCCAGCCGGTTATGTCAGTAGATGACCACGCGAAATTCAAATTTTCAACGGGTGGTCCGTTGAATTTGGCGCGGTTTTCTACAGATAAAATGGCAACCATGAGCCTTTCTGAACACGGAACTCTTCTCTGCACATGCTCTAAAGGGGATGGGCCGATGTTAGAACTTACTTTGGGTAGGTTTTTAAGACTGCGTCGGCGTATAGGCTACCAACAGTCTCCCTTCTGTATCTTTTACCGGGAGTCATAATCATGGTGTAGGAACTTAGGGTGCGGAAGGGTGTTCAGAGTATAAGCACGTGCTACCCTTTAACCGCCAATGTATGCCTGTATGGCATACATTTTGGTGGATTTTAGGTACATGTTGTGGTCCACATTTGGACCGAGGCTTGGTAAGAGTTATAAGTTATAATTTTGTACTCATTAAAGTTGGTCGTATTTTTATTTCGAATAGAAGCTTCAGTAAAGACTGAAGCTCTAATTATAAGAATTTACCTAAGCTTTTGATACTCGAGACTGTTGGTAGCCTGACGTTAATGTGACCAAGTAAAGAGCCTGAAATCGTGAACATCTTGGAAGCATTTGTAAAATTCAAATGTATTTTGTATTTATGTACTTGTACCGTCAGCGGTGATTACAGTGCCTCACTATTCCCAAACACCGGCAATAATACATGTAAGATGTTTTGAACGATTCCAACCTTATATGCGAGATTAGATTCTCGTCGACAGTACACAACACAGGTGCTTATTGTTACAAACTGCCGCGAATTAAATACAGGCATTAGTTGGAAAAATGTACCGGCATCGATAAATGTTATCGTTCGTAATGTCTTCACTATTCTGTTGTTAACTTTACTCCTGGTATTCCTAAAAGCGTACTTTGACTAAACTTTATTTTATCAAATCTATATTATCCTAGAAACAGCGGAGTATCATAACGAGTTGAATGAATGAACTGAATGATACGTGTCGATTTAACAACCAATCTGTGCATCTTATTTTTCGTCAACATTATTATCCGGCTAGGGTAACAAGACAATGTAAAATTTGGTAATAGTCGTCAACAGTAATTGTAAACATGACTATCTAAATAAACTATCCAATCATTAACAGATCTTTTATTCATTATATTTGCCGGCAATCGAATTTACAAACAATGTAAAGAAAATGCATCACATGTTTTGTCACTTTTTCGCCTTATATTTTCAGACTAAAAATAGGCACGTAAAAAGGCGGCATTCGTGAACATCAAAACAGAGGGTCTTCTGTACTTGTACTATTTCTTATTCTGTTCTACCTCATCAAACACCACTGAAACGGTTGTATTAACGTAAGATACAAAACATAATATAAATAACTTAATCTTGGAGATTTCATTAACATAAAAGTTAGGTTATTACATTCAATTATCGGTTTCATTACATTGTTAGAAAGTTGGATTAACGGCTATTTTACGACTACGCGCTACACCACCCAATAAATTAAGTAAGTAATAGAGTGAAATCGCGTTATCTCTTTCAAGCATATGGGTATTTCTATTTTTCGTTGTACCAATTTAGAAATCCAATCATTTTAGACAATCTCACTGACGGACCAAAACTTTTTTTTTCGGACTTTTTTTAGTCGTCATCCCTATTAGTCCGTTTGGTTACGCACTTTCTCCATGCTTGATGTTAAATAAGGAAGATACCCAGTAAAAAGTAGGTGCACCAGTTACATTCGCTTTAAACCATAGGCTTAAACATAGCCTTATAACTGTTAAAATTTTAGTTATATTTATTTGTTCGTTCTCGTGCGGTTTAATTCTATAGTGTATAAGTTAAATACTATGTTGCTACTTGTGAGTTCCTATAATTGGCTCTTTGTTTCCATCATCAATGTATAATTTATGATTATAGCTGTTGGTTCTCCGAATAAAAAAAAAAACCTAAGTGGTTAATAAGGAAGGCCAAAATGAGAAGTGATCCATGAGCACCCTTTACAAAAATAAAAGTCAAATGTTAAATATAATAATTTATTATTCTCATACATGATTGTTATCAGTCATTGCGACAACACGGCCTGCCTTACAGTTTGAAAATATAGTCCTTCTGTCATGATATGTTCCCGAAACTGGTTCGTACAATCTGTTCATCCTGACTCTGAAATACAGCGATATCTAAATAAATCTAAAGCTCATTAGTTACAACTGTTTGAGATTCTATTATGCAAAGACTTGTAATCTGATGTGATTACATGAAGTTAAAGCAATAAGTGACAGTGGCCATCTTGCGTCTCTACTCTAGGAATAAACGACGAACCATCAAACTGTGCAATATTCGACGTTGGTCAGCTACGGACTAGATGAAGGGAACATCATGCGACCCGTTTGCCCAATACTAAATCATGTCGCAATATAATAAACTAGCGCGCGTTAATGATTATAAAACTCAATCACCTTCTATGATAGAAAATAATATCTATGCTTAAGCAAAATAAGTACCTATTCTAAAGAGTTAAAGTGTATAAATAAAGAAATATTTGGTTAATCGCTCTGAACCACCACCGGTGAGTGGCAGCAGACATCGAGCGACTCCGGTTGTGGCCCGAAGCTTGGATTCATCGAAATCAATCTTTGATACACGACACTAACATCCAATATGACCTAAAAGTACCAAGATGTGACTTCTGTGGAGCTAAGATCGGGCCACCGATACACAGTAACACGGGCGGCGACTAGCATACTGCCGCTCGTGTAGTCAAATTCATTTTAACAAAATATAACAATCTGATATAAATAAATGTAAACGATTTGATGTCAAAAACTTGTGTACAATACTATTAAACATAACAATGTCAAGATAAATGTATGTGGACGAAAGAGACTTATATTGATAAAATATAAATAGACATAGTGCTTTGCCACCATGGACACTTTGACGCTGGACCGTGCGCGCCGTTGTCCGCCAGCCAGACATTAATACTACAAAACAATTTCATTCGACGATACGACGGAAGATAAGGGCAATTAAATACTGATTCCATAACAACCGCGAGACAAATAGTAATACTTTAACATAAGATAACAAATACAATCAACAGAGCACCTGGCCAGGCGTAGACAGCGGCGCACGCGGCGGTAACATTGACTAGACATAAATAATACATAAACGATGTCTGCTGCTTAGCTAGAGAAAATAATATAAATAAAGATAAATACTAACTACTGCTGGTAAGTCCATCGTTTAAGTACATACAGAGGCTACTATAAAAGCTAATTCATACGATAGTCTAAAACAATAAATGCAAGGCTATGGTCCTCGGGTGAGCCCGCTTTGAGCTATGCAAACAAATTATACTAGTAATGTTAATATTGCAAACCAATTCACTACGCATCTCGACGGAGATCTCAAAGATAACCTACGAAGTATACTTGGGAGGTTATCGTATTAACTAGAACTATAATATCTAATCCAGTAAAACCTACTACAATGGGCGAGTGCCCCTACATGGAACGGTCGAACTAGCCTAGGTCCGGACACTACGACTACGTCGCGCCGAGGCGAGCTGCCTATCACATCCACGATACACAACGTAACCAATACCGTAACAAGTCAATAATATTTGTAAATTTCCTCTTAATAATAGAAACGCCGATCGACCGCCGTGAGCAAGATTTGAGCAACCTAGAGACCGGTTTGTTTTTATGATAAAAATACGGAGCGAAACAGACACAGGTCGAGCTGGCGGCCGGTCGGCGCTGGACAAGGATGGACGCGGGTGGCCGCGGCCACGGGACGGCTGGTCAAACAAACGCGGACACTACACACTACAACAAGATGGACGAAGTACGGCGGAGGGCCGCAACACAACGAACCTACAATACAATACAACCGACTATAGAACAGATTACATAGTCTTTTTGCGCACAATGGATGGACACCGATCATTATTTTTAGAAATTTCATTTTGGACGTACTTAAACATTCGTATCGAGTAGAGGATTTCGTAATAATTTAATGTATATGCGAACCGTACAATTATATTATAAATATGTCATAAAAAATAACTTCGCACGGCTTTATCGATAATTCCTGTTTCGACACGATAATAATAGTAAAATCTGCTTCGCAAGGGATATATCGTCTCGTACGCGACATAACAACGGCGATAAATTCATTAGCGTAATAAAAATACACCGCAACTGTTACAAAAATACTCGATCAACATTAATTTGACGGCGCAGTAGATACGAATCGGAGGATATTCGATTCGGCGACGCGACGCGAACAACAACAACCGCCCGCTCGGGCGCCGCACGTTAAAATCAGTCAAGTTTAGTTAAACACCAACCACATGGAGGGCCGCGGCGCGCGCACGTGTTGCACAGTGGGCGGTCCGGGGCCGCGTGCGCGCGCCGACCTAATCTTATTGGTACGGTTAATTACATTACTTTATAAAACGTATAAATAATTTACCTTCCTAAGAACGATTTATAAAAAACATCGGGGCGCCCCGCTCACTCTAACTTAGTCACCGCGAGGCGCCCCGGGAATCACTAATCACTGCAAGTGTCCGAAATGGACAAGTTTTTGCGCCACTAGTCGTAGAGCGTCGCGAAGGGAGCGCGACATGTTAAATTCGTTAAGTCTCGCATCGATCAGAAGTTTGTCAGGGCGGTGCGATAACACAATAAACTAGGGCGCAGAGTGCTTTGAACGTCTTATCGGCGCCAGATACCGCACACGACAATTCAGTCGATCCTACCCAACTGTGCCAGTTAGCGCAGTCGGAGTTGAGCGAGCATCGGTCGCAACGAAGCGTTAAATTAGTCGTCCACGTAGTCTTCGTCAGCGCATGTTAGGCGCGGCCACGGACGAGGGCAGCCTGGCGGGCCTGGCCGGCGGGCGCGCGAGCAGCGCGCGCAGGGCGAGCGCGGCCGCCTTGAGCGCGCGCACGAGCCGCTAGAAATCCCGTCCGCGCGTCCGCGTCGGGCCCGCCGCTTTCGGCACGCGCCGGGTGCGCATCTCGCGGTCCACCTGACGACATACAGATAGCTCAGATCAAGCCGGTCACTTATTAGGTTCGGAGAGAATTTTGGATGGATTTATCAAATTAATTGAGCGAACAGACGTTCAATGAGGATTACCGCGAGTCGACTTTCCGCTAGGGGCGCTAGTGGAACGTGGGTCCTGCCCTGCGGGAACATTTCAAACGTCACTTTGACAGTTCTCTCATACAGACACAGGACCCACGCATGAGTGGCGCCGCCTGGTGAGCGACAATACGGTAGCTCCCATTGAATACCGACTGGGCAAAAACTACGACTCTTAACGGAATGTTTGCTGAATGATACATACATGTCTTGCTCGAATCATTTTTTTTATTGGGTATATTCTTTGCGGACAAATTGATTTTATGAACAACACTTGTGTCTTTGACTTTCCTCATAGTCTAAATAAAAGTAAGAGGATTTTTCGAAGGTGAAAGAAAACATCTCGCCGAATTTTTAGAAACAAATTCGAAAAATATCTCAGATTAAATGGGTCACTTTCAGCCTGGGTTTACTAAAAATTAAAACCGGTAAGATTTAGATTAATACTAGTTTACCCTTGGTGACCTCAGCACATACCTCCAGCTCCTCGAGGCGCTGCGTGAGCGCGAGTTTCTGCTGCACGGCGAGCCGCAGCAGCTGGTTGAGGGTCTTCTTCTCGTCCTCCGCGCCGGCAAGGGCCTGCGTCAGCTCATCCACCTGGGTCACGTATTCCTCGCAACGCGCCGCGAACATTGCTCGGAGACCTGAACAAAACACCGGAAAATGTAAAGTAATACACAGTTAGGGGCTTATCCAGGGTTTGAGTTTACTCTCCAAACCGAGCATTTTTAACTATTGGACCAACACTGAAGGAGCTACAATTTATTTTCTAGAGAAATCGAATGGTTTATTAAAAAACACAATCGGCCCAAAGAGGGCGCCACTGGAGGGTCGGCCCATTTTAAGTAAACAAGTTTTGTGTAAAAAATGCCTATAATCAGAAACAAGTTGCAACGTGTGCCCAAAAACGCGCACGCGCGAGAATTAATATGAAAAAATACTTTGGGCCGAATATTCGGCGGACACGAAGGCCAAATATCCGTTATCCGGTATCCGGCCAACCCACTATCCTTTGCGTCTGTAAAGAAACCCTCAACTCACTGGAGAAGGTAGCCGCGTCCTCCTTGAGCAGCCGCAGCTCGTTCCTCAGCTTCAGCATGGTCTCGGTGACGATGGTCTTCTCCGTCTCGTACTTGCTCTTGAGGTTGGCCAGCGCCACCTCGGCCGTGTTCTTGTTGGACTTGAGCACGGTGCGCAGCGTCGCGATCTGTTCGCGTTTGGTCGAGAGGAGGGACTTGAGCTTGATAACTTGTTCTTGCATTTCGGTAAGCTCGGCGGCGCGCTCTTCGGATTCCATGCCTGAGGGGATAAAATAGTACATTGTTGGAGAGGCTAAGAAAGTGAGCTATAGATGAACGAGTTAGTTAAGATACGAGTCCATCTATAGCAATTTCGGCCGAGGCATTACATAGTGCATTTCACGATAACTTTAAGGAAATAGCGTGTTTAAGTAGTTTTCTTCAAACAAGATCACTGTTTAGAGGCGTTTTTACCGTTATTTTCTTAAAACCGAATAACTATTTATAATTTTTTATAATCGAATATGTTATGGTCTGGTCTTTAAGCCAAAATTGACCTGATTGGTTTCTTAGTAAACAATATTATTGTTGGAGAGTTGGTTCAGCTAAAATCTACTTTCCAGTTTTGATGCATACCATCTACTACATTTCCGAACAGTAGCGCGAATAGTTGATTATAGAAAATTGTGTCAGTAAGACTTTTTCCTAGACTTTCTGTGTATTCTTTCTATAGTATTATTTCTATCGTGTGTAATGGTAATGTGGTGGCCGATTTAGAAATTTTAGTTTAAATATGAGATAGAACGGTAGAACTATAAAAAAATTCAATAAACGTATAAATTACGCGATTTTTAAAGCGGTAATTTCAATTAATATACATATAACAACTGTGAACTTTCTTTTATAAAATTGTATTATGAAATTGTAATAGTAAAATGGTAAGTAAATACGTATACTACAGAAATGCTCAATTAATAAATCTGGAAAGCTAACTAGTGGCTAAGTAAATTACGATGTACTAAAATAAATCTCAGTAATCTTACTGCCAAGCTTAGATCACATAATATAGTGCAGCAACAACATCCGCAGGGAATCTCCAACACTACTCAACACGTTCGTGTTCTGCACATGCCGACAGTGCACGCTCTGTTTCAACGAGTTCTTCCACTCCGAATGGAAATTCGCGGGACTTTTGACTAAAGGTTTCTTTATTTTAGGGATCAGGGGCTTATTGTACGAGTTGAGATTGAATTTCGCGTAGCAATCATTCGGTCTCCAGGCGTCCTTTTCTATGGAGTTTTTAGAGATGTGTTCAAAGTAGTCTGTGATTTCCTTCACTCGGCCGACGCCGCAGTGTTCGTAGGTTTTTTTCTGCAGTTTAGGGGTGAGGTGGGTGAGTCTCCGTTTAATGTCGGCGAACTTGAGTTTGCCGTTGTGCTGTTCTTTGGCTTTTTTAATGGAATTCCAGTTTCTTTGTTTCTGGATCGGGACATCCGGCAGGGTGCCTGGGGAGGATATGCAGGTTATAGAGAAGGACGGGATATCGTGCAGGGTGGAGGGAGGAGTGCAGTGTAGGGCGGGGCGGTGTACCGGGCGCGACGTGGTGGTGCCGGCGCGAGTCGAGCGCGGCGTCCAGCGCGGCGCGCAGGTGCGTGAGCTGGTCCAGCAGCGTGTCGGCCGCGCGCGCCACCGCGCCCGCCGCGCGCAGCCCCTCCAGCTCGCCCGCCGCCAGCGCCAGCGCCTCGTCCTCCACGTCCACCTTCCGCCCGTCGGCGCCAACAACTGCCACACAAAATAACAGCTTCTTAAGAGAGGTACGGGCACAGCGGATGCATATCGTTTAGTGTGGTACGGCACAACACGACGAATGTCGTCTCGCTCAAATCTAGAGGAGAGCCCATCTGGGGAAGTACCTCCACCTTACAGAAAACCGTAGTTAAATAACACTAGACCATACTCATAGTGTTGTGTTTCTGTTGGTGAATAAGGTCGCCAGAACTCCAAGAGGATTCGCTGTGTTGACAGCTGAGAACCCAGGCCACGGAGCAAAGCCCTTGGCCCGTTTAGCTGTCAACACAGCGAATCCTCCTTTTTTTTTAAAAGGGTCGGCAACGCGCATGTAAAACCCCTGGTGTTGCAGGCTACGGTGACCGCTTACCATCAGGCGGGCCGTATGCTTGTTTGTCACCGTCGTAGTATATAAAAAAAAACCGCTCAACTAAAATTAACATACATCAGCACGACGTAGACGATCCTGCCAACAGATGAATTTCAAATGAAGGTTCATTAAAGTTAGTCTGTTAGTTCTATCACTCGCGTATTCGAGTAGTAGAAAAACGACAAGACGTGTTACTCGTGGATTAATTACCGTCTGTGATGGCGGCGTGCTCTAGCAGCAGGCGCTCGGGCTGCGTGCCGTTGACGGCGCACACGTGGTGGTACATCTGCGCGAGCGCGTCCGCCGCCAACGAGAGCGCCGGCGCCGCCGAAGACAGCGCACGACCCGCACCTGGGAATCAAGTGTTATTACTACAGGAGGTTCGTTCGTTGTACTAAAATAACACTCAAGTTATTATGACATATAAACTCATTAACACTTAACGCAGATTGAAAACATTTCAAAATTATGAATAAACCAAAAACCATCTCGAGATAAACGCCTACTGTAAATCACAAGAATAAATATTTTTATTCACAGTATTTTAGTCATAATACTTTTAAATAGCGTCACGAAACTGATTCAATACTGAAACGCATAATATAAATAGATTTTTTACTTCTTTTACTCAAGTTCCACTTTAAGTCGAGGCTAGTCGACATAAAATCGTTTTTGAAGCTCTAATGCTGAATTCCTCAAGAACCCCATGATCAGAATAAAAATCAAATAATTTTTGATGAATGTCACAACTCGGATGATACGTAGAGCTAGGTTTACCGGCCAGTTCCACTTTGCCATCCCCGGTCTTCATCATCAGGTCCACTCAATTGATGGTGTCCGTAAAGAAATGCTCGGCACGGAATTCAAAAAGAAAATAGGACCAATCTGGAACCATCTACTACCAGATAAAAAAAGATTTTTTTAAAGTGGTTCAGTATTGACGGTGTTCTGTGGTAACAAACATCGAAAAAAAAACAAGAATTGATAACGTACTCATTTTTGAAATTTTCAAGTCGGTTGAATATAAGAGTAACGCAAGCAAATATACGGATGCCAATAATTAGTGCATTATTTCAAGCGATACAATAAAAAGTAGCACTTGAGTGTTGTCAATGAGGAGTACCGCGAGTCGATTTTCCGCTAGGGGCGTTAGTGGAACGTGGGTCCTGCGGGAACATTTCAAACGTCACTTTGACAATTCTTCCATATAGACAGAGGAGCCACGCATGAGTGGCGCCGCCTGGTGAGCGACAATACGGTAGCTCCCATTAGCAGAGTTGTTACGTGGCACTCACCTCCGGCCAGAGTCCTCAGCAGGTCGCAGTCGGCCTGCAGCGCGGCGGCGCGCACCTCGGCCTCGGCCACGCGGTCCGACAGCTCGGCCAGCGCCGCGCGCGCCAGCCCGGCCGGCGACGCGTCCGCCGGCGCCGACGCCGTCTGCAGCTCGCTCAGCGCCGCGCCCAGCGCCGACAGCTCGCCGCCCGACACGCGCCACCACGTCAGCCACGCGGCTGCGCGCGGAGGCACAGCGCCGCTGCGCTCTGTCTTCTCCTCCTCCTAATAAAACAAACTAACGATTAAGATCAATCTTACATAATGCAATTATTTAGTTCGCTCGCTCAAATATTTAATTACAGCACAACCAGGTACGCCGCCACGCACGCGCTTTCGTTGTCCGCCGTCACTTATGCTGCTTCCACAGGCTAACGTTGGCTGGTATAACCACGCCTATGAATCTCTCCACGCATACTCGTCAACTCCATCTTTTGCCTATTGCGTCGATACCGACGCAATAGACTGCTCAAACATCCCGCGCACGCTGGTGCACGCTGCCGCCAGTATCATATAATATTTCTAATCCTAAGCAACCCTCTACCTCTCACAACACTTTCTGCGGGGTTGAAGAGGACCCAGCGTAAATTGTTTTTCTCCAAAATGATCGGAAATGTATCGCAGGACTCGTTTTATTCGGCCTCGTCTACGACTCGTCCGTCTACTCCGAACTCGTCCAGCAATCCTTTACTTCACGGCCTCTGCCGTAATGTACTAGTTTTGCGTAGTGTTCAAAACTGTTTGTATTCGCTTTTGCTATGAGATAAATCCGTTCTTAACAACAATTATATAATCTGTAACGTACCGGCTGCGACTCCTGGTGTAGCGCGGCCAGCGCCGTCACGCGGGAGGCGGCGCGCTGCAGGCCGCAGCGCAGCACGCACGCGCACGCGCTCTCGCTCTCCGCCGTCGCTTGTGCTGCGCGCACTGACGCCGACAGTTGACTCTGTAAATCATTAACACTCAATACTACGGAAACAATAGACAATTAGGCTAGACGACTGAAAAAATCTATTTAGTCCGTCTTTTAGATTATAAAAAAATATTGTACACGTATTTTTTCTTTTGTTCGTCAAAACAAAAATGACAAAAATACAGTGCCTTCAAGTTTCGCGTAATGTCACTCCTAGGTACAATTCTTACCTAGGAGTGACGTCACAAGCCCCGACCCCGGAACTTTGATGCTCTTTATCTTCGTCAATTTTAGTTAAATTGAAAAAGGAAAAAATACGTGTCTAATAATTTTAGATAATCTAACTGACGGACTAATTAGAATAATAATTTTTCAACGTAGTCGTCATCCCTATTCTACAGCGTAGCGTCCAACTAAATTTAGAAGTTCAGAATGCTCCTAATATTAACTCAGCGACAGACCTAGTGAGCCATCAATAGTACTTAAAGATTGGCTTATCAACCATACAATAGACAGGAAACAACGAAACATATTATACTAGACTGTAGACAAGTAGAAGAATACAGGAGTAGGTATTTAGAGACTATAAACACACTAAAGGAGGCAGCAACCTAAAACAAATGTTTGCTTTCATAGAAGAGCTGGGATGGTTGGAATAGGGCTACCTCGTTACCACGCAAAAAAAGGCACAATGGATGTCGAGTTGCGGAAAAAGCCCAGAAAAACTAACTAACTAACATACAATAGACAAGTCGCCAACACCCTTAAGCCGCTACCATGTACCACTAATGTATCTAGATGTGACTATGCGTGAGCGTTGGTGGCTCTGCTTTTAAAATCGTGCGAATTTCAACCCGAAGGTTGCACCCCGGCTCGTACCAATGCGTTTTTCGGAACTTAAGTACGAAGTATAATTTGATATTAACCAATCGCTTTTCGGTAAAGGAAAACATCGTGAGGAACACGGACCAATTTCAATAAGACCTAGTTTAACCTCTGAGTTGGAAGGTCAGATGGCAGTCGCTTTCGTAAAACTAGTGCTAGCGGATCCCAGGCTGACCAAGAGCCGAGACATAAGCCGGGAAAACGTTAGGAAGAAATAAAAATGGTGAGTATAGTCTGACAAGCGAGCGAGCGCAGTATCCATCCCTTTTTTCAGGGTGGTAATACTAGCGTAAGAAAAAGACAGTATGATGGTCTCTTTCCTACTGTTACTGCGCTCGCTGGGTTGTCAGACTGTATCTCGACTCACGTTCTCGTTGTGCGCCTGCTCCAGCTGTTTCTCGAGGCGCGAGACCTCGTGCAGGTGCACCTCGCTGAACAGGTCGGCGTGGTGCTCGCCCATGGCCGCCGCCAGCTCGGAGTTGGACGCGCCGGGGGAGCCTTCCTCCGACCCGCCTTCCTCGCCCATGCCTGCCGAACGTCAATGAGGATTACCGCGAGTCGACTTTCCGCTAGGGACGCTAGTGGAACGTGGGTTCTGCGGGAACATTTCAAACGTCTCTTTGACAGTTCTCTCAGGACCCACGCATGAGGGGCGCCGCCTGGTGAGCGACAATACGGTAGCTCCCATTGTTAACCAATAAAGACAATGATCAATATCAAGAGTGACACTGCCACAAACCCCTGTTATCCCTGATCTGTCCCTGATATGCAGTCCCTTACTAATTTAGTATGGCAGCGCGTCCGCTTATTTCGGTGCATCTAGGTTTTTGACCTGAACTCATGTAAATTAGAAACATTTAAGAAACATTAAACTTAACGGCCATTCAGCCTAGTTGGTTGTGACCCTGCCTACGAAGCAGGGGTCCTGGGTTCGAATCCTGGTCAGAGCATTTGTGTGTTTATCACGAATATTTGTTCCTGAGTTATGGATGTTTTCTATGTATTTAAGTATTTATATGTATCTATCTATTATATATATCGTCGTCTAGTACCCACAACACAAGCCTTATTGCGCTTACCGTGGGGGGGACTAGGTCGAATGAATTTATAATTAATGTGTTTTAGGGGTGGACCTGGAATGTTATAGTACAGTCAAGTGAAAAAATATGGTGGTGCACATCTTACTCAAAAATATGTCCCATAGCACCTTATGCCGCTGTATAATAAGTGTGTAATAAGAGCGTAGTATATATGAGTCGATTATGTCGAACCATATTTTTGCACTTGACTGTATAAAACGATATAGGGTGGGAATTTTACAAGTAAAATACTGCTTATGTGAAGTGACGTCGTTTTCTTTTAAATGCTGCAGTCTCACGCTTTCGGTGCGCATCGCTGACGCTAGTAGGTAATACAGTTTAAAATTGCTTAACACTTATTATATGCATAGTCAACAAAAAAAGCATAAAGTTGTTCATGAATTCCGATTCTAATCGCACTGACTCGCAGACTGTAGAGGCATTGGTCATCGACTCCTCGAATGTCAGGTCCTCCTGAAAATTACTCTAGATACGTAAGAAGCTCGTTTCGCTCCTGGGTTAGTACCATGAAAATAGAACGTTTGCGGATTTGGATCTCCATCTCTATCACACTTGTGTTGAGTGACAAAGAGGCTTTCCCGTCAATGCCAATTTTCGATGTTCGTAGTAGGCGTGCTGTAAGGCGGTAAGTCTGACCTCGTATGCTGTAGGCAAGGTTGGTGATGTTGTAGGCAGCCTCGCGGCTGAGATGCGCGTCCAGCTCCTTCTTGGCGGCGAACTTGGCCTCGCGCTCGGCCTGCAGCGCCTCGAGCGCCTCGCCGAGCTGCCTCTCCGCGATGCGGCGCAGCGCCGCGGTCTCGTCGGCCGCGGCGCGGAGGTTTTCCGCCTCTTCGCGCAGTTGTCGGACTTCATGCTTTAGGCCTTCGAATTCCACCTATAAATAGTCAGTGTTTAAGTAGATGGTTAAGGGAAGTCACATTTAACTTTCCAAATGGGTTAATCAACAATTTCTTGTCAAAATTACGGTTTTATGGCATTCAAATTCACAAAACATGTTTTTGGGAGTTTTTCTTTTCCATGATGGGCGGTCGACCAAGCATGAAAGTAGAACATACTACAACGTGTTTTCTAACAAACTGTGGTGCGACAAATGCACCCTGGCTGACGGGACAGAATAACATCAAGAAATAGTTGATTCACCCAAATAAGAGATATGGGCTCTTAATAATTCGAAGCAGTTAAAGTTTATTTCTTTCACAGTCTTTGTAAGCGTAGCGTTCATTATGACATAAATAAATAAACAATCCGTTATAGGTAGCAGCTTCATGTGAATCTTATACTGTAGCGATATATCATCAGACATACTTACTCTTACTCGTATCAGCAAAAAATAAATAAATAAATAAAATAAATAAATATTACAGGACATTCTTACACAAATTGACTAAGTCCCGCAGTAAGCTCAAGAAGGCTTGTGTTACGGGGACTCAGACAACGATATATATAATATACAAATACATACATAAATACATACATAAATACATAGAAACCATCCATGACTCAGGAACAAATATCTGTGTCAATCACACAAATAAATGCCCATACCGGGATTCAAACCCAGGACCATCGGCTTAGCAGGCAGGGTCACTACCACCTACGCCAACCGGTCGTCAAATCTAATATGTGTTTGACTAAGGAAGACGACAAGCAACAGCTCCACCATTTTACTCATATTAATCATTATTATTTCATCCAATTATCTCGCAAGTGAACTATCAATCTCGAATGCAGCACATTGTCGTCTTACTTAGTCAAGTTCGATAAAGTAAGACGACGATATACCTATATTCTCGTTCACTGAAGCCCCGATGTCCAGCAACAGGCGCTGTTCGCACTGGCACGTCACATGCTCTATGCGTCTATGCACATACCTGCGACGATCGCAACACAGACACTTGCTTCTGCAGCGATATATTCTCGTCCTCCAAGTCGCCGATGTCCAGCAACAGGCGCTGCTCGCGCTGGCACGTCACATGCTCTACGCGTCTATGCACATACCTGCGACGATCGCAACACAGACACTTGCTTCTGCAGCGATATATTCTCGTCCTCCAAGTCGCCAATGTCCAGCAACAGGCGTTGCTCGCGCTGGCGCGCCTCGCGTAGCTCCGCCCTCAGCGCCGCGCGCTCGGACTCGCGCGAAGCCTTGTCCACACCGAGCTCGGAGCTCTCTGTGAGCAGCCGGTCGCGCTCGCTCACGACACGCTCCAGCTCATGGCGTAGCTGTGAACAATGAAATAGTACTTATAATTTTATTCATAAATCAATTTTCATGTTGTTCTAGCGAAGTATCGTCAATCGTGTACTTACCTATTTATCAAAACATCGGCATAACTGGGTACTTTATGTTATGTAGAATGGCTCAAAGAATTTACGAGTGCCATAGTCGACGAAGAAATTACGTGTTTATACCTCTATGTATACCTACACACCTTCACAACCTCTAGATTATATGTTTCCAACCAATGCCTATGACCAAAGTACTTAGAGGTTCTGTGAAGCTACAGCTTTCTCGACAATTTTGAACAATATTGAAAACTAAATACATAAAAACATACTTATGTAACGAATTCGAAACTTTTAAAACAAATAGGTACAAAACTCAGTTTAGAGATGAACCTGTACCTAAAGGAGAACGGACAGCAGGACAATCGAGCATAAAAATATAAAATTAGGTCAAACATTGCAGACTTCCGCGGTAATGAACTAGTAATTTCGCCAGCAGGTCATCGTCCGCCAAACAGCACGACTTGTCGAGATTTACACGCGGTTTCTTGTAACACGCAAAAACTGAATCAATTAATAGAGATAGATTAGTTTGTCTTACGCCTACAGCTCGTATTTATCAATAGATAAAATCGGTATAAGATTATTCGTAAATTTTAAACTCAGCAAGTATTTGCAAATCCAAAAATGATACACTTAAAGCCAGATTTCTCATAGGTCAAATAGTATAGAAGATAGTTAAAAATTATACAACAGGAAATAGAAAATAGAATGTCTAAGCCAGTTCATCGTGCGATGTCCTGAAATTTCATGGACTGTATCTCTAGCACAAAAGTGCTGTGACAGTATCTAGCGGTAGAGAAACACACTTGTCATTTTATAACTGTTCGGATTAGACAATAACTGTTGTCTTTCTCGACCGCGAGCCCTATGGCTTAGGGCTACTGACGAAATGGTTTTTGCGATCTATCTTAAACGATGACACGGATTCGAAAGTCTCTGTATAGATAGATAGAAAAAAGCTAAATTAGAATTGTCGAAAACCCAATCCATTCGTTTACAAATACGTAATTGTCGTCTAGACTATGAATAATAAGGGTGGCTCCACCCCAGCGCTTTGTTACTAAGTCATGTATTTGGGTGTGCCACGGCCGGTCAATCTGAATTAGTGCGAGGTGTGGTCCGTAAATTAGCTTCACGCAGTTTCTAGCTTGCTTTACTGCAAACATCGAAAATTTGTCTCTCTTTTTCACAATTATTCGAGCGAAACAGCCGCAAACACGAAATTTCGATTTAGCAATGTTCGCTAAGTCGAAATTTCGTGTGTATGCTTCGATAGGCTCTTTTTATATAGACTTTAAATGTGCTTGATTTTAATAAAAGGAACCACTTTCTCAGTTGTTGATAACTTGATAAGGTCCATCTCTAAACTATTTTTTGTGATATTAGTCTCTCACCGGCAACCGGGCAACGTTTTACTAAACAATCATGAATCAACCTTAAGCTTTTATTGAAGCTTATAAACAAGAGCTGTAGAGGCATTTCATATATCTACTGATAATCTCTCTATCCTGTTTCCGACAGCTGTAGACAAGGCGTAAATCGAAAGCGGGCCCAAATTATATCTCAACTCGAAAACATTCTTAACAACAAGAAAATCAACTTTAAAGTACAGATATAATGACTTAAATGACTTACATGTAATTAGTAACGCTTCAAGTTATTAATTAGATAAAGGTTAGTTTGAAAATTTCAACAGCAACTTTGTTAAGTATACATACATCGTGTAAAAACCATAGACATTAGCTAAATATTTTAAACTAACACAGAAGTTAAATGTTATAGCGTTTTCCACTTGGTCGATTCCGCTTTGGAAACATAAAATTAATAAGACCTCGTTGGGTTTATGCGGCAAACGTCTAGGCATAGTTGAGAAGGTTTATAATAAAATTGATGATTTATCGTGACCGAATGTTATTTTACCTTATTTCCCGAGTTCATTATGGTGATTATAGTAATGACTTAATGTGAGAAACATTGAGAAATATAAGCTGCAGTATTTCTGCGACACGCGAGGCGTGCAATATGGCGACTTAGGTATTTAAAATTAGCGTGCTTTTTCTTACATGTCTACCCGCTTTTTTTAGACACGTTCGGATAAAATTTGTAATAATCTGAAACAGATTTCGATGCAGTTTTAAAGTACTTTCATGGTGCTCCCCACGTTTAACTCGTGAAACACGCGCGAAGTCGCGAATGCAAAGTGTGTGGCCTAATATTGTTTTCACTTCTCTTGCTCGAAAAGTGCGCATTTAAGTCGTGGCTAGGCGACACAAAATCGCTTTTCATGCTCTAGAGCATAAAGTAACATCACAGGTTGAGCACGCTCGCCGCGGCTTCGCCCCCTGCGCTCCCGGGCGCCTATAGGGAGAACCCAAGCGCGCGAGCATGGATATATGTTACATTTTCAACGATTTAAAGTGAAATAAAACTTAATATTTTCCTTACAATCGAAGTGAAAAGCAGAGTGTATACTTCAGGCATAAATACCCATTTTATCCTCGACTACTATATTGGTCCTCGTTGCACTCGGGCCAATAAACAGCCTCTTCTGAAATGGGTTACTTTATGCCCTTGATTGATATCTACTATTTCTATTGTGAGCGGCAGAACTTCCTTGAACGCCTTGGGTCGCGTTTCGGTTGCTTATATTGTTTCATACAAAACTGCCGTTGGGTTTACACGGACGCAGTAGTACATTATTTATTTGTTTATTTTAAACTTTATTGCACGTAAAAAAAGTGTACAAAAGGCGGACTTAATGCCTTTGGGCATTCTCTACCAGTCAACCATATACTTACATACATACATACATAAACACATTATTGGCGAGGGACGGAAAGTAAGGGACTGACTGACGAGGTGGTTGCCGGGGAGGCTTGCCGAAGACGAGAGAGGCTACCCGCGCACAGGCAAGCCCCGGTTTCGCCGAGGCAGATATAGTGCTTTTCTCAAACATGCGCGGCCACCGGCGACCGGCGGCGTCTGGGGCGAGGTCCCCGGGGCCCGTAGGCCATTTCTCCCTAGGAGTAAAATGAACCATACAAATTCCATTATTGTCCGGTTAGAGAATTGTATACTATTTGTGAACAAAATGCGACAGTTTCTGAGCATGTTTGAGAATAATGAGTTGTCTGCCGAAGCAGGTTTTTTGTATGAAACCGAATGCAGCAGAAATTACGCGACGGATATTCTGCCGCTCACAACAGGAAGTTTGACGCTGACTTCACCCTTATTATCAGGATGGGTTCACCCAATTTTTAATTTTTACCTTTGTTAATGTTATGATTGTTATGAATTTGGTGTCACCTACACTATGACGTTTCTCTTCGTAATATAAATATCATACGTATTCTGAATTTAATACAGTCTGAACACCGATCGAACGCAATAACGAATCATAACGAGTTTTTACTTTAGGTAAAGTAAAATGTTAATAGCAAATATTATCAAGGTAGCGTGTTACGAATCGCAAGACTCCGCGTATCTGCATCGCACATGTAAAGAATTAGTCATACGCATTACACAGTGATAACAGAAATGACCTAACGCTAGTATGCCTTCTTGCATGGTCTTAAATGCAAGGTCTATCGTAAAATTAAACACAAATGTGGTAGCGCATGGTACAAAATAATTGCATAAAATATTTACGTCCCCCGAGTTGGGAGGTAAATACCGTGACTGTTTTTTTTTTTACTCGACAGTGATTTAACTTGCTACTCACACCTCAGTTGCGAAATTGAAACACTTCGTTCCCACGCCCCGTAATGGCTAAGCGGGCTCTAATATAGGGAGGGTTAGGGAAGGAGGTACTTATTGGGGATCAAAGTACATGATAGCCCGGTAATTTGCGGGCGTGTGGGTTACGAAGGATTCCAAGAAAGCAATACATATGGTCTTGTGATGTCTGGCAATGGCCATGGTCCGGGAATGGCCTAACTCTCATAGAGACACTTAAAATAAAATAGATACAATAATAATATTTTCTTGGTCCTTCAAGTTAAATTTCTCATATTAAAATTATATTAAGGCATTAAATTTTACGACCGAAATTTAGGCAACTATCCACGCGGCAGATAGCGAGCGTAATAAAACAAGTAATGAACTGAGTAATATAATACTTAATGAGTTAATAAAGGATGCTGGTCTTAAATTAATCCGACAGTCATCTCGTTGGTCTCCAAAACCGTTCTCCGTGCTCTAAGCGTCGTTAACTTTCCTCACGTTAATTATCCTCAGTCAAGAAGAGTCGTTGTGTCAAGCGAACCACAGCTTTAAGCGGGCACACTATAAATGACAGGAATAGATTATATCTTAACTTAAACAAGAGAATAAGGGTAGGTAATAAATTCGGAAAATTACCTATGTTCTCCGAAATGTATATCGCGAATTGTGACTAAATATACCTACACAATGTGATAAAATCGTAAACTTAAATAGTGTCACTTAAACACTTTAAAGCAGGGATCGTTACCGGTACAACTAAAAATCGAAATAATGCCCAGAATTCGGAACATTACATCGATTTTTATTAAATGGCAATTAGGTAAACACAATTATTTATCAGATTTGCTGGATAAAATCCAAAAATATTCATTAAAAACCAAGATACCGCAATTAGTACGAGTACGGTAAAATTTGTATGAACCATATCCACATAAAAATACTAGTAGTGCTAGTTTATGGAACAGGCCTTTAGCAATTAGCAGTGTAAATAAAATGCATAGATTTCTTGTTTTAGGTTTCAGATATTAGGACGAATTTTATGTAACCCACAGAAGTGTAACTATCGTTATATCACTGAAAATGAATGCAGTAAGGTAAACGGCCCAGTGGATGACACTTTAAGGAGGGAATTCAGCATTTTTAGAAATAACTTCTGAATTATCAAACATACTGCATTCTTGTGCAAATATGTAATCCACTTCTTTCTCCATGCTATACGGACCATAATATGTATAATATTCTCCTCATTGTCAAGTTATTTTAGTTTTCTTCTACCTCTGAAATTGTACCAGTGAATGACAGGCAAATTCCCTCTATCCACCATTAGGTCTCCAAAATAGTAACACGTAATATCAATAGTTTAATAAGTTATCTAACATTTTTAATAATTAATTACTAAAAACTCGCATAATTGTGGTTATTATCTTGACTTAAAAAAAATTAACAGATTCGCTAAAACCACCTAGTAACGGAAACTGTCTCTCAAATAGTAAATTATTTATTGAATCGACGAAAGTTTTTGAACACAATTCGCAAATGTCACTTGCTGTCTATTTTTGGTTAAATTAATAGCGATATCTTTATTTTTTCAAATAAACTGCAAAAAGTCATCCACTGGGCCGTTTACCTTAATAATACATTATAAGTTACATACTAGTAACCCATTGTAGCGCCCAAAGAGTTCAAGGTACTTTAAAATGTATAACAACGCCCTTCCCCTAGTAACAACTTTTACGACCACCGAAAGTAAAGTTTAGCACAGAGCTTTACATCCAAACCACGTACAAAGGTGTTTACATCTTAACGGGTGCGTACGCTCGTTACAGGGTAATAGTGTGTGGCTTGTACAGTCGCCATCAGAAACATCGGAGCTGCCGAGGTGCTCACAAATATCTGAACACGCTTCTATTGTCAAAGCGTTAGAGCCCATCTCCGCAGCTCCGATATATCTGATGGCAACTGTAACACGATTAACTGACCATTTGTAATACTTATTACAACGGCATAAGGCCTAGTGATAGACAGTTAAGGATGTTGCTGTATGTTACCTATTTACAAACCGTTTTACAGCTCTCTCATCACACCCCTAGTATACTCAGAGCTGTGCGTTCATAATAACTCTTCGTAATTACATGTTAGTGTTATACTGGTGTTATAAGGGAAACGGTAGGTTCTTGAGTCCTGGCGCTCCGCCAGCCGCGGCGTGTCAACAACGCTCCATTATCTCTGTAAACACGCTGTGAAATACGACACAACTTCGACAGGCTTGCTTTTACAACTTTCAGTGTATGTTAGGCGCACAATAGAAACTATAAGCGGAGGTCGTATTAAGTTCGCAATAGGTTTGGTATTTGGATAATTTAGTAGACTTTCTGTCTACGATGTTAGTTTTTTTTTTTCAGAACTCGTACAATAGTAACTACAGTTAAGCAAAATAGACCGGTGTTTGTTTACCGATTAATTAAAATCCATAATCATGAGATTAGAAGAAAATAAAGAAATGTAACTTTCTTTTAAATATCAGGTGTGTTCAATAAGTCTCTATAACCAAGTTCTTATTTATTTTAATTATTGTGTCAGAGTACAACGATTTATTGAAAAATCAAAGTGGTACAGTCCTGGTTGACAGGATAGCGGGTGTGCCCACAGCTATTAGTATAAAAACGTAATACTATACAAACTTAAATAATTATATTTAATTATATGTTATTTGTAAATTAGAATTTAGGTAAAACAATACTTTGGCCACTTGCATTAAACACCATTTTACAATATCAAAACATAAGCTCTGTATTTTACACCTCAGTAAAATAAATTGATAAAAAAAGGACAGAACTTGAGGTAAACGAGTTGTTTTATCGCTCAAACGCGATATCCTCCAGACAACCTTAAGGTAGCGGAAATTGATCAAATTATCAATGTTAACACTTCATTGTTACTAACGATTGTTGATGATGGAACTATGTGCCCAATTTTAATATTAGTTAGACCATGACCTTACTAACTGTATTTAGAGAATCATCTTTCATTGCCTTATCAGCACAAGGCCAGCTGTCCGAAAATTAGGAAACAAAACGTAAAAAAACATGAATCCAACTGCGGTTTTTTTAAATAACGCATTTTTGAAGCCGGGTTATACGTGAATCGAATGAAAATTCATTCGTCAAACCGACGACACAAACCCACATAGGTACCTATTTACATACAAGTATGATTAAAAAAAAAGTTAAAATCGTCGGAAATCGGGTTAGAAACGAAAGTTTACATTTACATATAATATTTAAAAAAAAACTAACATTAGAAAGTGTTATTTTTTTAATTTACTGGCCTTTACTACATTTTTCTCTATGTAGGTATGAACTTTTACTATTTTTTGGCTTAGGTACCAGATATTGTGGAACCTAAATACTTTAACTATTTGATTGCATATTCGATTAAGATACAAGATAAGATACCTACAGCTCATAGATCTAGGAAGCTTATTGTAGCGAGCCATTTCAGAAATTTTACAACACGTGCGTTTACAAGTCCTTTCACTTTCAGTTCGTACGTACAGGTTGCCATGGTTACACACCACATGAAATGTGCTCCAGGATTTTCCAGTTTTACACTCTAGGGATAATGAATATATCTCTACTGTCTTAATATTTTCATACTCGTACCTCACCACCAGTATCAGCGTCACCCATGTCCGCGTAAATTCACAATTACATTCCTTGGATACACTCAGTCTACACGCACTTGGCACTCGCACACCACCATTCTAAAGACTATCGTATTCTAAAAACCTGGACCATTCACTATAGCGAATCAAGGCCGGGTATAAATGTGTATTTCTGGACCAGTGTTATGGATTCCCGACGCTGCGCTTACGTCAGTGGCTTTACATCACGGTTGATTTGTTTAAGCACTGATACTGATGAACCGAGAGATTAATCGTTGCAAAAATAGCGAGAACATTAAAAATGTATGAAAAAATCGGGCAGTTTATTCGGAAGTTGCGACCGAGTCGCGCGCGCATAGCCTTATGATTCACGTCGCATCAATTGCTCCCATTTCATGCGCGTAGGCACGATTCGTCAGACCCGTCTGGGATAACGAGATAATGACCAACTCCGGGTTACAGGCGCATTTTTAAGTGATGAATTTGTGTTTTATTAATTGACGTTTGTGCTGTTTCTTGAAGTGATGTTATTGCGTCCATGGTGGGCTATATGTGTGTGATGTACGAATAATTTAAATAGATTAGCAGGATACGTCTCCAATAATCCATGTAGTTGGCCTCAAAACATAAGATTATTTTTAAGACTCTTTCAATTTATAAGATTATTTTTAGTATTTTTGTCTCTACTCTAACCTCTTTTGTCTCTAAATCAATATGTTAAGCTCTTTACAAAAATACATTGCTTAGGACTTTACTGGCCTGGAGTCGCTAGTAATAGTAGTAATCAACACGGTTGACTCAGAAATTAAGTGTGGGCACTTTTAATAAACTTAGAATTTACGAACTTAAATTAGTCAGACGGGTTCATACTCTGACACAAACTTAATTTTATTTAGAAATCTAGAAATCGGGGGATGAACGGTTAACGATCGTTAAGCGGCATAACCGGAGCAAAAATTTCTCATCTCCGCTTTCGTTATAGGTCATATCTCCATAGGTATTTTAGATACCATTTCATTCGGCACGCGTCTGGTCTTTTAGTATTTAACGCTTAATCAATGACGTGTTTTGCGGTACCCGAATGCCAACTTTCACGGAACGTCATAGCAACTTTGACGACGTACCACATTCGTACGTCAGTGGTTAAGGGTTAAATAGTCTATCACTCACACTATATCCGAGTGTATTAGATTCGATTAACTCTCATAGTCCATATACCTACCTACCCTTGCTGCCTCTGCGTCCTATGACTCGGGCAGGTGCAGCATCTGCTCGGTGTTACCCTTACATATCATTAAATTGTCGAAAAGGGCTATGTCAACCAATTGGAGCCCTAGGCCACTGTAGGACTATGTTATAGTGAGGCTATAAATCAGATCGTAAGAAATTTCTAAATGCTTGTCATTTTGACATGGTTCCAGAGTGGCCTCGGGTTCCAATCGGTTTGCGTGTTTTCTCCGCCTCCGTGTACGCATCCAAAAGGTTCGGAACACCATTGTAATGGGAAAGACATTAATTGTGTCATCGATTGTACAAGCGTAGCGACAATAACCAGCTCTATTTACGGATTTCATTCATCCCGCGTAACCAACAATGGTGTATATTTTGTCACGTATTTTTATCTGAATGATACATAGTTGTCGACATAATGAGAGCAGCACATGTCTGCCCTGCGGCCCTCGGGACCTGCCACGGCATTAATTACTACAGCGCTTGCATGCTAAACAGGAAGGTGGGATCACTTAGCAATTCATAGTTCCCGGTCTACCCGTCGCCTATACATGTTGCACGAGAAGCTAATCCCTAGTATAAAATGGCCTCTTGGTTTGTAAGAACAGTGTGTAATCAGAGGTCAATCGTATACTGGATAAGTTGTTGGATGCGACATACTTTGGTAAGTTTTGTGAATAAAGGTGCTTGTAAAACTGAATGGTTATGAAACGGGTGGTCTTGTTTGCGTCTTAATTGGTTTGCATTGAATATAAATGCAAATTCATACTTTTGTTGTTACTCCCGTGGTGTTGGGTAATTTCATTCGCAGTACAGCATTAAAGGGTTGGTAACCTAAGGGTAAGGCGTCAAAAACGTGCGAGCGTGCGACTTTCAAACAGAGAGTCGGCCCGTACCAATGAGTTTTTTTGAAGTTTTGTACGAAATATCACCTTGATTTTCAGTGTTGGTAGGAAACTGAACTAATCCCCGTAAGGCCTGATATTGTACGGTGAGTTTTAACTCCAAAGATTAAACAGCAGTCGAGAGTTTTAATTTTATAGTAGCGGCAAATAATCTATCATACTTTTTCAGATACATTTTCATACAGTTTATAAAAATTTCTCAAAAAAGGTTTTAACGATTTTGAATTAATTTTACAATACAGATGTGTGTATGAAAACGACAATTATATTAATTATTTTGGTCAAGTTTTCGTAAAACAGCCAGAGCTTTTAGGAGAAAATCCGGAAACCGTATAATTGCCGCACACTAAGAGTTTCGTGCCACGAGTCCTTTTGATAGGTCTACTTAAAATGACTTGTGGCACGGAACTCTCAGTGTGTCCTTAGGTAAGTATGAAACTTTTGTGCGGAACCCTCGACGGGCGAGTCCGACTCGCACTTGGCCGGTTTTTATGATATAAATTAGACTTTACATCATGAATCACGAGTTTTCGAATGAAATGTATACAATAAATAGCAATATGATAGATTCATTACTACTATTGTACTTAGAAGGATTGTCAGGAACCGAATTTGTAACTTTATAAAACACAACTAGTCTCATCGCATACCTACAGTCAAGTTCATAAATATATCAGCATTTCCAAGGCTTCAAAAATATCTGTACATCCCTAGGACATTGACAATAAGGTGTAAGTGTTTACATTACATTCAGCTGAAATTTATGAACTCGACTGTACATTATCCACACGCATCTCTGGCTTAAGAATACATTCGTGCAACATAAAAAACCATCTAACAAAAGAGGACGCCCACGGTAATTCGCACGTCTATAAAATATGTCAATTTAATTATATAGAGCTTAAACTACACATGTTTACTTGTGTAATAAAAATCCCACGCAAAACTCTCGATTGCTAATGTAACAAACTATCTAACTTTGTAAATTTTCCTATGCTGGTCAATTGGTCATACATATGTAGGTATGTCATTATTTGCCTATATCTACGTTGCTAAAGCGGTTGGTCGTTTTGTGCGGAGTCGTACTAATCGGATTCTACTGTAAGAACCTCAACTGAATCGCGTTAGGGCGTCATTGTAAGGGCCCTGGTAAATTTGGCACCTCCTTGAAAGGTGCGCTCAATGTGGTTGCCTGCCGCCTCTGCTTTCCCGTCTTTACTTTGCTTCTGCTAGATTGTAGCACTACGTTATGTGTACGTCTGTACTAGGATACTTGTAGTCCAAGATAAAAGATGCAATAATCATAGCATTCCTGCATATTTTACGTTTACTGCATTGATGTTTTAAAGTAGTAATTACTTGTGTTATCATCCACTTATTACTTCAGACACATGGCTACTTCCCTTGCCTTATTAGGTAATTTATTTCCCTTGAACACACAATGAAATAGGGAAAATTAAACCGAAATTTAATTATAATCCATCCTGATATTATAAATGCAAAAGTAACTTTGTCTGTCTGCCTGTTACCTCTTCATGGTAAAACTGCCTGAACAGATTAAGATTAAATTTGGTATGGGGATAGTTTCTTTGTTACATGTCGAAAGTTCGAACAATGTCGCGGGCAAAAGCTAGTTGCCTATAAACTAAATTAACTATTCAGTAACAACAGATTTTAATTAAAGAGGTTTAGTTGTGAGAAAATATATGAGCATTTTAGATTGACTCTAAGAATCCATAATTGTATGTAGTTTGTGTATGTGGCTGGCTGAAGTCACTTCCTGGTACAAGTGAGGTAAAATTTAGCAGAACTAGAGTCAAACCACGCTATCTCTTCCAAGCAAAAGAACCGTCAAACTTTAAAGTGTTATTTTTAATGTAATTATCCATAAAATTATGACAATGAGTACAATGACTTAAAATTTTATCAGTCTGTGCTATCAATGTAATTTTATTGATTTTGTTTTTGCTAGAATCATCTTGAGAAGTTTAGAAATACATTTTTGTATATTTTTTTATTTTTGGATACTGCCATTTGATTGTACAAGAAAAACTGAATTACCTGTTTAGTTTCTCCCTCCAGCTCTATGATCTGGAGCGTGAGCGAGCTCTCCATGGCTGCCGACTCGTTGAGGAGTGCATTTTCCTGCTCTATGCCACTCTGGGTTGTCACTTTCTGTGTGGAATCTAGTTTCATCAATGCCTGGAACAACAATATAAATTAATACTCTCTGTCATAAAAACTATGTATAATAAAGTACTTAGAAGCGCTACTTAGTGATAAACATACGTCACAACTCACACTCGAATGTCACAACAGCCTAATGGAGGTGAGAGAGGAAGGAAACAAGGTAACCGTACAATGGATAAAAGGACACAGTGGCTCAAGAGGAAACGATGCAGCGGATGAACTGGCAAGGAGAGGGTCAGAGACACCGAACCCTATCACCGGAACCTATCATACCACCTTTATCGCACATACAAAATCAACTAAATCAATATCACAGACACCTTCAAAACAAATACTGGGACAACCTGGTGACATGTAGACAAACCAAAGAAACTTCTTTGGTTTGTCTAACCAGAGTTAAACCAAAAGTTCAGGAGGCATTTAGCAACCTAAAACCGATGCTTGGTTTCGTTGAGGAGCTGGGGTGGTTGGAATAGGGCTACCTCGTTAACACGCAAAAAAGGCGCAATGGATGTCGAGTTGCGGAAAAGGCCCAGAGAAACTAACTAACTAACTAAAGTACTTACATAAACTATTAAATCATTAAACACTTTAGAACGGATTAATCGCATTTATTAACACCATGACCCTACGTTTCGAGCCCTTTACAGCACTCGTTTTCACAAGGTTAAGATGATGACTGAGAGAATGAGAATTCTCCCCGTCAATCAACAACAAAGTTACTTGTGCGATTAATCTGTTCTAAAGTGTTTAATTTCAATGAATAACAATCACGGTAACAGAAGACAATATTATATTAAATCATTACTTAAAACTAGTTCAATTTAAAAATGCTCTGTACAATATGGCTATCACACAGGCAGCATTCCTACGGGAGTTGTAATGGAGCGTAATGGCACAAGAAAGCCACTCATGCAATAACATTTGTAAGATTCTCTCTCAACTTTGTAAGATTAAGACTTCCATGTAAGAATACAAGGTAGGTATTTCACAAGTCAACAAGCAGATTTCTGTCTGTTTACAGCAACTTGCATGTGTTTACTTCAGGTTGATAGCCACTCATTTTCTAACTGGTAATTGGTAAAATTCTTATTAGAAAACTAATGCCGTGATAACGAGAAAAGTTATGCACAGTCAGAATTGTATTTCCACTTGTGATTTTGAAAGTAGTTCAAATTATGAATGCGAAACAAAAAAGAATATGCTTAGGAGTTAATGTTGCTGCACGCTTAATGTGCGGATTAATGCATGAAAAGTGAAAATGATGCGACAGAATGTAGGCCACTAACCTCTTGTGTGATCTCGAGCTCGTGCCGGGTGTTCTCGAACAGCGTCTCCAGCTCATCGCAGCGCTGCTGCAGCGAGCTCTTCTCCTCCAGCAGCACCAGACCTAGCTGCGCGGACTGGATCTTCTCACTGCTCGCCTGGTCCAGCTCTCGGCCGAGCCTCTCAATCTCCGCCTTCAGCTCCGCCACCGACATCTCCCCTTGTGCCGTGGCTGCCATCTTGTGACAGTTAGACGGCCGTCTCTCTTATCCACATAAACAAATAAAATAATCTCGGAAAACAACGATTAAAAATGTTAAAATCAAAAATAATTCCTACATTCTCCCAAAAGTATAACGTCTTGACAGTTCAATGCACTACTGACAGCCATTGCCAACTTGAAGATAGTGAAAAAATTTGACGTTCGGATACACGCTATAAATTCATGACTAACCTAAATGTATGTGATGTGAATTTGATTTTACATAATATTCTATATATATATAATAACCAATTATTCTATATAATAACCAAGTACATGCAAGAGTTATTTTTATCTTTCAATTTACAACTTAATACAAAAAACAATCCTATCAATCAATAAACGTCGTTGCCGGATGCGTGCCGTACGGCAACATCCTGCTAGCTCCGGCCACCTCCTTGCAGTCCGAATTGCAATAAATTACAGTAATAAACAATTGAGAAATGCGGCAATGCATAAATTATTCATTATTAAAAATGACATATGAGATGGCGGCGATTTTTAAAATTCTAGTACAGGACTCCCAGGCTGGGCCACTTGCACACCGTGTGTGCGCTACATCCAGCCATGCCGGAGTGCCGGCGGACTGCCGTGAATAAGGGGCTTTAGCAAGAGGGGATGGAGGCGGGGCCAGTATTTAGTGTCAAATTCATACACAGAACTAATCACACTGTTAAAACTTTATAGGCTGTTGGTATTTAGTATTATATTCTTTGGTTGGTATGTAACGTTCCAAACAAGACTTTACAAACAAGTGCTGCAACTGCAGCACCTTTACGGTATAATTTATTTCGGTTGATTGATTATCAAGTTATTTTATTCTATATACAAACTCGAAGCGTTAAGGTACACATGCTCATATACATAGCTATACTAGCATGTTTCGTGCTTATTAGCAAGAGGGGATGGAGGCGGGGCCTCTCCCACTTCCCCGCAATGAGCATGTGTAACAGTACCTTTATGCTAGAGCAAACTAAGACAAATATACGAAAAGGTACGGCTGTGCGCACAAAGCTTTGACTTATTTAATCAGCCGGACTGGTAACGCTGACATTTCCTATACAAAAAAGTCTACCATTTTTTGCGGGGGAGGGGCAAACTCTCATACTAACTCCGTGCAAACTAGTGACTCAATCTGTCGATACATGTGGCTGATGTCAAATTTCTACTTCTAGGTGAAGTTGCAACATAAAATTTGTACGGAAGAATCGGTGCGCGTGTCCGACTCGCACTTGACCGGTTTTTTAGTTAGTGCCTTATCAAGCTACTTTCTTTTTGTGCAAGACCCTATAAGGCATTCTTGTACTACCTGCACAAAACTTTCTGAGAAAATTCTGGTTAACTAAAGGCGAAATCTTTTATAACTGTTCAGTTAATTGCGAATCCTGTACCGGCTATTTCCGTATGCCATTGAACAGTGCTTGTAGAACATGCAAATATTTTGGCTAAGCTAAGTTTTCATCGATTTTGATAGCACAGACTGTAAAAGTGTTAAGTAAGGTTCGGCAAAGTTTCGGACGATTTTGGGTGGGTTGAGATGACGTTGGGAATTTTCTCAGCTTGTGTGATACGGACATAATTCAAATAAGCAAATTATCATGATAAAATATTCTATGACACTAAAATTTGTTATTTTATAGAACTTCCGGTACGTGCGTATCGTATGGCGTGTTTAAATTTAGGAAACTAAAAAAAAATGTCTAGATTTTTTTCTCTCATGGTGTTAGAACGGAGGAGCCTATAAGAAAATATCCGTTTTCCCTTTCACTTATATCAGAATTGGCCAATCAGTACACAGGAATTCATTTCCGACACGGTTTTAATTTTTTTACAGTTTTTCCTCTTTTTAGTGGTGTCAATGACCCTAGATGGCAAGGTTGAAATTAGTAGAAAAGTGCTCTAAAAAAGAGGATACAAAATAGATACACGCTTTTTAAATCAGTCTCCGTTTTTATTACATGTTATTAGCCGACGCACGCATGCGTAACACACTGCACGCATACGTTTGTGACTCGCGAAAAGTTTGAGCATTCCTGAGGATTTCAAATCGGACGATAAGTGTCCGATCTTAAACCACTTAAGTTTAATCGCATGCAAAAATGGGGCCCAGGTATATACATAGTATACCTAGTACCTATATAAATAAAACTGCTACTTATTAGGATAAATGTAGATTTATTCCTTGTACTTCTAATAAGTGAGAAATATATACAAAAAAATAATGATTACTTACAAAACACCACATATAAAATTCTATTGCATAACTTTGTACCTACATCTACAAGCCAATGGATCACTATTGCTTTTGAATATCAAAAAATCATGGAAATAATTTAAATATCCTCAAACTATTAATTTTAGAAACATCATAATATAAACTTCTGTTATGCACATTTATCTAGTAAAACTGATTAAATTACTATAGACGTTAATGATGTATTTATTTTACAATTTGGCCTCTATTTTCCATGATTCTTGCTCTTACAAATATTTATGCAATAATAAAATGTACACACAACGATAATTTATTCATAAAATATGTTTCATCATAAGAGACGCGCGTCAATAATAAAGAATTGAACTAAATTTTAACTTACAACAAAAATTGACGAATATCGTAGTAGGGGAAGTGGTGATAGTGAAATAGGAGGTTTTACGTAGCTATTAATCGGCCACACATTTGTACATTATAAAATGAATTTTGTGTGAGCAGAAGCGTCTGCTAACTATGCCACAATGCTTAGAAATAAAGGAAAAGTGCCAAAATTACTACCTCGGACAAGACTCGAATAGGAAATATGAACTGAATGTTTTTATACATTTGGCATTTGGCAAGCTTGGCCGTGACATCATGTACACCAAACATTCAAGAAGTCGAGACGCGTGTGTACAGACTCCCTGTTCATTCGCGTTCACGGAATCTGGAATGTTTGGTGTACAGCCGGCCTTAGACTTTGACGTTATACTCGACGATCACTATTGGTCAAATCATTTGACTAATTCATAATTTGATTTGATTATTTGACATTCCGTTTTAACCGTTTTGAATTTCAGAATATTTTTTTGCATTTTTCAATAATTATTTTCACTGCAAACAGAAATATCGATAAAGATATAATGCTGAACCAACATAGTTGTCGAAAAAAATATATAACCCTTATATGTGCATATAGCCTATTCGCGGGTCTGGGAGTGATGGGCGTGTAAGTATTCCAGAATCTTAAGTTTGAGCAGAGAACTTTTACACTTTTGCTTTCTAGTAGGTATGTTATGTTATGTTTAATATTTAGAGAATTGTAATTACTGTTACTGTATGCTGCATAAGGGCGTTTTAATTTTTTGTTGTAGAAAAACTTTTTTGCAAAATTGGAAATGTTTATATGAGAAAAAAAGAATCCCAAAATTTCCATGCATTTTTCAAACTTTCCATACCGCCATACTAAATCTATGAAAAATGGTGGCGAAATGGAAAAAAATCTTGGGACAATTTTTTTTCTCCTGCGAAGATTGAAAGAGCTCGCAATTCTGAGTAGAAAACTTATAACAATTTCCAATTTAGCAAAAACTTATTAGTCTACAAAAAAAAAAACGCCCATGTATCAAAATACTAGATGAACCAGAATCCTGGCTTATAAATCTATGGTAATTTTATAAAACAGGTTCTGGTCGCTGCAATATTTGATTGAGTACAAAGATTCTTAAAGGTTAATAGCACCTTAGATCTACTAACTGATAACTTGCGTATTGGGTAATGAAATCATTAAATTTTGTTTAATGCCCGCAGCACACTCCACTGTGGTATACTAATCACTATCCTTTTCGATAAAAAAAAATGCACTACGAATATTTTGGCAAATAGACTAAAGCCCGGCAAATGTTATGTGTTAATGACACACTGTCAAAGTGTTATTTTATACATCTAACTTGTATGAAGTTATGACGTTTACTTACCATTTTCCAGTCTGTGCTATCAAAATATATGCAAACATAGCTAAATCGGACGCTATGGCGAAGTGTGCTGCGGCATTAGGATAATTGACAATGATTAATGACATTAGGACACTACTAAAACACGGAATGTTATGGAATTTTCTACACCTAAACTAAACACTAATATTATAAATAATTAATTATCATTTCATATTAAATAAAATGTTTAACTTTTGAACAAATAAATGACTACAATTTCGATATTACCTAAGAAAACATTATGATTATATTAATTATATTAAATAATGATCATTATGGTTATATTAATAAAGAAAACGGATGGCAAAACTAGGAAGTAAATACAATATTAAAATACATATTGTCAAACTATAATACCAAAAAAAAAACTCTACACTGTCCCCAAGTGTAACTTTTAGATAGGCGCTTTTACCAGTGTTTCTACTTTTTAATAATGAAAAAGAAAGCTTAATTGGTTAACCTCGCAGTAGCTCAAATAACTGCAGTTTTTTGTCTGGATGACTAAATATTAATATTTCTCATACATGATAAAGTTGACAAAATGACAATAAAAATAACTATTCGTCATAAGCTTTCCATCCTAGTTCATTAAATACAAAAATAAAAAGGTAAATAATAATTTGTACTATAATATGATATAAATCAATAATTAGAATAAAGATATTAAAAATACTGGCACCAAGATGGTGGGTAATAAAAAGTCAAATGTTGATGAGATTTTTTTACATTTCATTGAGCAACATAAAAAATCAATCGAAAATAAACTGTCGATGCAAATTCATGAGCAACTTAACTACATATTGATGAATGTAAGGACGTGCTAAAATATATAACTACTACTGCTAACGTAGACGCACCAGTGCCCGACACCGCACCAGTTATCGACATTGGCACTTTATGTTAAAGTTATAAAGGCTAATTAAATTTGAACAACGAAAACATTTCTATATTTGAATTTAAACCTTGTCGCTTTGATATACAGTGTCCATGTAGATAATGATGCGGCGTCGGGCACTGTTGCGTTTACTATGATGTTATATGAGTAATTTTCAGCGTCAATTTTGCATAACGTTTAAAATCCTAGCCTAAAGCCAGACTTGCACGCAATTGTCGCTACATTGACGACTACTAAAGTAACGAAACAAACAATGCACCAAATACCGCAATGTATTTGAAATCGCATGCAAGTTCTTCCACTGTCTAAAAGGATCTTAAGAAAAAAAAGGTCCATGAATAAGAAGACCTTCATATCGGTAAATTAAGAGGGGATAAAACTCGTATTTTATTTTATCATGTTTTAAGACGTTTACCTTAAAACCTTGTTATTCCTAATTGATTATATTTGACCATTCACGACGGAGACGGAAGACCAATTAAATTCAATATTATATTCCGTTATTATTATCCTAATCATAATTTAAGTACCTACTTAACACTACTAATTTTGATTTCATCATTGAATAAATAAATGACATGAAAATAAAAATAAATGAATATTAATTGTTATTAAGAGACTAGTAACACAAAATTATTTGATAGATTATATTGAGGTGTTAAATAAAGTATGTGACAGTACAGCACCAAATAGTTACCAAAATATTATCTACTACTCATTTTAATATGATTCATACGAAATGAAATGTTGTTAATAATAGGTAGACTCTAAGTATGACATTGCCATCAATATTATACAGATATACCAAATTTCAGTTTAATAAAAAGAGAAGAAGGGATGTGAATAAAATTTAACTCACATGATTTGAAACAAGTATACGAAGTGAATGTAAATGTAAGAGCAAAAAGTATCCGTTAGGATACATAACAGATAGAAAATAATGAGTTGAAATTTGGCAGTTTCGACCATATTTAGACTTGTGATTAAAATGTTGACATTCAAGATTTTTTATACATTTCATAATAATGATATTCGAACTCGATTATGCAACTAAAGTATCAAATTACTTTCTAGACCTCTTTCAAGAGTTAAAACGTAAAATATCGCAATGGTACAAAACCTTCGTAACAATTCAACAGTATTAATACTACCAAGTAACACAGACAATCTCACATCACCGAACTTATCACAAATACATTATAGATGGCGCTAACTTCATGATTTCCTTGCAGAGAATTAGTACGATAAGTGGAACGGCGCGAGATATGTCGCGGTCGAGAAAAACACCTATCGCTTTATAACTGTTCGGATTAGACAATGACAGGTGTATCCCTCGGCGGTGATATAACTTACGTACTGTTTGTAATAAGTTTGATGTACCTTCTAATATTTTTGTCATTCCAAAACACATTAGAAAAATCTATTTAGTGGCCTAATATACCGCACACGGCAACAGGAGGGTTGCAAATGTTGCAATATGTTTGGTCACTTTGACAGACACTATCTACGTAATGATTATAACGCGGACTGTACCAGGAATTAAGTAATGTTAGCGCCACCTGTAATATTTTTCACTTTGGATACAATTCAACAATTCAAATTACAGCGGAACGAACATCTATAAGAATATTCATTCGCTTGCGCCCAACCGTGCCTAACTACTTAACCTGGGCAAAAGAAGGATTATTAATGGGGAAAAGAAGACTACACGAAATATTCAAGTTTGTAGTGACGATTAATCTCCAGGTTCTATTGTGTAAGCTTTGTTAGAAATATAACAGCTAGTTTAAAAACTGAACATAACCAAATGCATGCAAAACGGTTGTATAATAAATCAATTCAAACTACTGTCAATTCAAACCAATTTTAGTTTTGAATAGTTTTTTTTTAATTTAAATTTTACACTTCTTTTACTCAAAATACACCGTTGGTAATATTTACACATATTTACTGACAAGGTCAACTTTATCTTGTCAGTTTTACCCCATTGTGTTATGTGAGTACCTATATCTTACTTTGCGGTAGTTACAACCAGTACAGATGTAGTGTAAATGTATTGCTCTCGTTTTTTCTTGGACACGGGTATTTGTCATGCTACTTCAATCGACCTCGGTACTTTAAATAATGACACTAACTGAAATGACATGACGCGTTCGGGAGTTTCCGTGAAATTACGAAGGCAAAATATTATGCTCTACATCTGTAGTCGTATCGTACTTAAGAATTCATTCACGCTGCTTTTAAATACATTTACAATGCATTAGCCCGGAAAGTGCTATATTCAAGGGTAAAGTTATGCACAGAAAGTGGCTTTTTTTCGCACATGTGCGAGAAAGTAGCTTTTTAATTTTAGTAGTAGTAGGGATAGTAACCGACACTCGTCGGGAAAAAGCCTACTATCTACACTTGTATCATAAATAACTTCCGTGAAAGTTTCAGCATAATAAATGAGCAAGTGAAGCATGACAGATACCAGAATATTGACGTATAGCCTTCTCTTCCTATTGAGTGTTGTATTTACGCTAGCACGCAGCCCGCGGGCGGGGCCTGCGGCGGCGCCGCCTGGGGCACGTGCGCATGCGCGGGCGGCACGCCGGCGCCGCCCGCCGCGGCCGGCGCGGGCGCGGCAGAACTCGGCGACTCCTTCCTGACCGTCTGCTTGATCTCCTGCGCCTTCTGCAAAGGTTTCGGCTCCGGGTTCGGTTTAACCTTCTGCTCCTGCAAGGAGCCGGTGCTGGCGGTGCGCACGCGCGTCTTCACCATGGACATGCGGCGCTCGCGCGTGTTGATGATGGAAGTTAGGAAGGGGATCTGGTTGCTGATTGCTACCATGAATGGTTTGTAGCCCAGACTGGAATTGGAAGACAAAATTTGGTTAGATTATAATTATGATACAAATATTTTAATAAAATTTTCAGGTCTGAATCATGATTGATTGCACATAATTTATCTATGAAACCATGTCCAACGATTTCTAAATCTCATTTATTAAGGTGCACACCACACAAAGAAGCACGAATCGCCCTCCACAACAATTCAAACTCAAAAATGTGTCATTGATTAACAACGCAGAAATAACACATTTTATAAAATGTGTCTGAAATGCTCCTTAGTATGATGCCATGAGAAGGTGCACTACCGTGTGTCAATGCTTAAGTTAATAAGCAATTTTTCTATACGCTTGCACAATTTTGCACGTCCACAGTAGGTACTGCAAATGCATCTCATTACCTGTCATATTCTAGCGGCTATGTTCGAGTTGGGTGTTCGCACCGCGTTGCATGTCCGCAATGTTGCAAGCGCATCTTGTAGCGCCACCGCTACTACTAATGCTTAGTCTATAGTCTGACAAGCCAAGGCTGCAGTAGATTTAGTTTTTAAATTATGTGCGTCCCTTTTTTTCGGTAGGAAAAAATAGAGAGGCATATAAATTAAAAAAAAGTTCTACTGCAGCCTTGGTTTGTCAGACTATAGCTGCAGCAAGCACCTCTCACTACTCACCATTCGTTGTCGCTCCACGCGTATATGTGTTGCAGCGCGGTCTTGAGTCTCTTGACCGCGGCTACGTTCACGTCGGGCGTTCGCGCCGCGTTGCACGTGCGCAGTACTGCGAGCGCGTCTCGTAACGCCACCGCTATTACTAGTGCCCATTCCACGCAGCTCGCTTCGGTCATCAGTTGAAGAAAGTATCTGGAATAGAAGTGATGTTCGTCGGGAGTTGTTGATAAATAGTAACGGGGTTATTAATATGAGGCTTTTTATAAAGGAGCTAGCGCGAAGCAATTTATACGTGAAATGGCCTGTCGACTCTGACAAAAGCGTCAGGGCCCTGTCAGAGTGTCTGCGAAAGGAAAGCGAGTTATTTTTATCCTATCTTTTTCTTTTTACGTCTTGCTTTAAAATGTTTGGGCTACCTTAATTGGACATGTGCAGTGTGGCTTCCTCTCTCGACCTGGCTGTGATGCAGCCGCTCCATGAGCGCGGCGTAGCGCCGCTCCTCGCCGGTCTCGGTCCAGGACACTGCGCCTCCCTCTGCCACGCTGCCTTCGCCCGCGGAACTGCAGTCATTATTATGCTGTTAGTACACTAGGATCCCATAACCAATGTCCTCGTTTTTTGTGAATTTTATTGGCCTGGTTACACCCTTTAAGCCAGCCAATAGGCAGCTTAAACAGCTTAGGAAAGCCTGCAATAAAGTGAACAGATGATCGAAATGTGGAGCGGCGACCCATTAGGAAACATTCACACACTATCATAAAATCATTTTCAGTCCTCCGGCCGGTAAGCGCCACTTTCCGCAAAACTAAATTGCCGCCTACCGGTTCCGTCGGACAGAAAAATAGTATACAAACCTCGGCCGTTAGATGGGAAAGCCTCGGATCACATGTTCGTCGACCTCGGCTTTGCCTCGGCCGACAATTACATGGGATCCTAGAAATTTCCCACTAAAACGGCCTTGGTATGTAATCTACGCTATTTCAGAAAAAAAGGGGATATTAATAGAGCGCAGCACTTTATTTACACTAAGAGAACTCGTAACTTCCAAAGTTTTAGTTGGTTTTGGGCTGTGTTGGAGTCTATCTCCGAGCTGAAGGTGGTTCGACCTCGTCCACGACTTATATCTAAGACACTGACCTGACAGGCCCGGGACTGACAGGAACGCCGCCAGGTGGCAGCGCAGCGCGCATGGGTAGGCTCATGTAGCCGCTGTCCCCACATAGACTATCGGAGTCGGCTGATGGCGTGTACGAACCTGTGTAAGAAACAAATATTTACAAATGGAAAAAAATATATCATTATTTATATATGAGTATACTTTTTAATTACATGTATGTTAAAATTGAACAGAGATTTGGGAATTATGAACCAACATTTGTGTGTAAAAGTAAGATCCCGTTGAAAATTCCAAAATCCTAGTGCCACCTTTCCGCTGCATTTACTCATCAGCGTCACTGCACCGGATAGACCCACGCGAAGTCTTCATGTAACTGACGCAACTCTAGGACAGCACTACCAGCTCTCGCTGCTCTCCCTGCTTTCCCCTGCGAGCTAGGCTACGAGATGCAAGATGAGCGTAGTAACCATACTAAAACAATACTCACTGGTGACAGTACTGCCTTTCCTCTGCAAGTACTCATCAGCATCCTGCAGCACCGGATAGGGCCACGCGAAGTCTTCATGTAACCGACGCAAGCACAGGACGGCGCTATCTACTCTAGCTGCCCTCTCTCTCTCCCCCGCAAGCCAGGCTACGAGATGCAAGTCGAGCGCGGCGGCCATCTTGCCCAAAGCGTGGAGTCGCGCGGTGGCTAGGAGAAGCCGAGCGTGTCGCTGAATCATCATGTCGATGAAGAATTCTTCCGCTGTGCCATTGTAGCTTTCTCTGTTAAAATGAAATAAAACTGAGTAAGCAAAAGAATGGGAGCTACCGTATTGTCGCTCACCAGGCGGCGCCACTCATGCGTGGGTCCCGTGTTAGTATGAGAGAACTGTCAAAGTGACGTTAGAAATGTTCCCGTAGGACCCACGCTCCACTAGCGCCCCTAGCGGAAAATCGACTCGCGGTAGTCCTCATTACTGTCGCCTTTACTTAGACAGAGTTTGTTCCGATTGCTTTACACGTTACAAGTTTTTAAGAAATAAGTCCCTGACATATATCATTCGTTAATTTCTATGAAAATTCGGCGGTTTATTTGAAGGGGTGTAAAATGGAAATTAGTTTGCCAATCAGACTGTAATATGTTTCGCATAGTTTTTGACAGCCCTGAGCCTCAAGCACGAGCATCGAGCCTCGCCGCTGGCCGTGTATGAAGTTACCTCAGTGTATGGAATACATCCGTACGCTGTGGTACTAACTTGTCGCTCCTGGTGGGCACGGACTTCTTCCGCTTGACGGCGGCGGTGGCCCGGGCGGGCGGCGCGGGCGCGGGCGGCGGCGGCGCCGGCGCCTCGGCCTCCGCGCGCGGCGTCGTCGTCGTGCTGAAGCTGCGGCCGCGCCCGCCTGCCAGCTGGGAATAGTAGATTGTATATCAAGGGCATAAAGTGACCCATTTTAGACGAGGCTATTTATTGAAAGGCCAATATAGTAGTCGAGGATAAAATGGGTACTTATGCCCGAGGTATACACTCTGCTTTTCACTTCGATTGTAAGGAAAATATTAGGTATTATATCACTTTAAATCGTTGAAAATGTAACATCCATATTCGCGCGCTTGGGTTTTCCCCACCGCGCGCCGCCGGCCGGCGGCCGAGCGCGTGGGGGGCGAGGCCGCAGCGAGCGCGCTCTACCTGCGATGTTACTTTATGCCCTAGTGCATGAAAAGCGATTTTGTGTCGCCTAGCCACGACACAAAGGCGAACTTTTCAAGCAAGAGACATAAAAAAACATATGCTGCCATTTAGAACCATCTACAAATCTTACGACTTTGAAGAT
The DNA here is from genome assembly GCA_949128165.1 of Lathronympha strigana. Lineage (NCBI taxonomy): Eukaryota > Metazoa > Arthropoda > Insecta > Lepidoptera > Tortricidae > Lathronympha > Lathronympha strigana. The sequence continues at coordinate 14,594,589 of OX421918.1, read as the reverse complement.
TTAACACAACGCTGATGTCGCAATGCGTGCACGTATGTGGCCTAAGTATGCGGCGATCACGGCAGAGTTCATTGCCCTGCGTGACATGTGTGACACTCGAGCGAAACCTTATGACATCATTAAGTAAGTCCAGTGCGACAACCGAAATCGAAGAACTGATCAACATTACACAATACCGTTAAAACGATTGCACAGTTTTATTATGGAAAATTTCATAGTACCTACTCTTCTGAGTAACATTGATCGGTCCACACATCATGAATGGTACAAGCCAGAATACAACCTGTCCATAGTCTTAACAGTTTGGTTAATTTAGGTAGGTCCCAATTACCTGCATGCTTCCCAGTATAACGGAGAGATCCTCAGCGTTGGGGCTGACGGTCTGCGACTGCACGATCTGCCCGTACTTCGCCTGCACGTTCACGGAGTTACGCGGCGAGTCAACGTCGTTCGGATCTACAAACGATTTCAATCATTTACGAATAAATAAATATTGTGGGACAATCTTACACAAATTCACCTAGTCTCACGGTAAGCTAAATAAGCCTTGTGTTGTGGGTACTAGACGACAATATATATAATAGATAAATACATAGAAAACATCCATAACTCACGAACGAATTCGTGACACGCACACAAATAGATGCCCTGACCAGGATTCGAACCCGGGACCTCCTGCTTCGTAAGCAAAAATATAAATACACGCGCATCGAAAAATTACACTACAAAAAATAAGGAAAACTTGCTCTTCAAATTTGGTCCTCTACACAAAGTGCCCATCATGCAAGCAGCATCCCCGCGCCATATTGCTATGGCAAGTCTATATGCAAGACAGCTGCCTGCGCGAGGGTTACCTGTGCGAAGGTCACGTTAGTCTAAAAACCTTCAACGCATCCAAGAACCTCGTGTTATCATGCTAAGCGCGTCTCGAAGTGATCAACATACGTTACATGCACTTCAGCATTGTAAGTAGTCACTGAAGTCAGTAAAGGGAAGAGTTCGTCGTAAGAAATAGTCACCTATAGCCCTGAGGAAGCGCACCAGATCCCTGGCCAGATCCCAGCGCTCGTGCTGCAGTGCCGTGTCCAGCAACTGCGTGGCCAGGTGTCTGCTCACAGCTGAACTCTCCAGATTCTGCAACATAATACTAACTTTACCAAACGACCCGAAGATCTGAAAGGCTAAGGAAAAAGGAAGAGACCAAGGGCCCGTACCTAGAATGCTGGTAACTTGCGAAACAAGCGGAACTCTCTGTCTAACTTATTTTATTGGACAGGGACCGCTTGTATTACAAGCTACAAGCTTTCGAGCAATAAGCTCATGATTTTTTATCGTATTGAACTTACAGTATATTTATCCAGTTTTATGAATAGTTAGTATAGTAGTATATAACTATATACCTGTACCGACACACGCCCTGCCTATACATCCCACGCCCGCCGGTGAACACCGTCGCCAGTATTATACAATATTTCTCATCAAAGGCAACCCTAGCATTGTGCGGGGGAGAGGGAGACCTAGCGCCAATTGTTTTTAGCGTAGTGTTCAAACAGTTTGTATTCGCTTCCTCTATAATAGTTCTTAAGAACAGATATTTATACCTCATAAATATCTGTTCTTAAGAACTATTAAACAACGTGTTTCACTAGGCGCTCAAAATCTCAGACACCCCATATGTATAAGTCATACTGAACAACTTAATCGCGAAAATGGGAAAAAATTACTCTCCTATACAAAATATCACGATCACACAACCAAAATGTATGAAAACATCGACGTTTTTTTTTAATTATTTCGGGGTTGAAAATTACTCTCCTATACAAAATGTCAAGATCACACAACCAAAATGTATGAAAAAATCAACGTTTTTATTTATTTCGGGGTTGATCCCATAGTAAAAGTTACTCAGTATAAGTTATACTAATGGTTTAGTATGGTTTTGGTATGGAGGTTTTTTTGTGGCTGGTGAAACAACCTGTATAACGGTGTTATAGCTTATGAGTTTTTCTAGAGGCGTTTTGTTCTCTATAAAGAAAGATCCTTAGGAACTAGTAGTATCAAAATTGTGGTGTCTTTTCCTCAATAATATAACGTGAAACAAAAGAAACATTACATTAAATCGTGTGTATAAATACCCATCCAATCTGTAACAACAATAACAATTAAACTGTTTATTGTTAGTGTAAATAATAGTTTTAAATTGATATAATTACAGTTAGTCAGCCAATAAATGGATGAATTTCATAAAATAAAAGTAAGGTTGTAGTTAAGTAATTAAACCATAAACAGTACATATTAATCAATATTTAAAATGGCTCACTTACGTAATTTAGTCGATTTTCGCTAGACATGTTTCGATCTTTACGAAGAACGTCATCAGGAGCGACCACCCGAAAATTGAGTAAAGTACGTGTAGAGCCGTTTTAAATATTACGTAGTATATTTGAGTCTCACGAGAGTTTTTTACATAAAAAGTACAATATTCCACACTATTCATTGATTATTATTAAACTTTTACTGCAATATTACACGATTCAATGATGGCCAGTTAGATATGGTGGTATTAATATGACTAACGGTCGTCGTAACACAATGGAAATTAATTACTTAACGACGCGTTTAATAATACTCAATAAAAACTTAACTTTATAAATTCACCCAAATGATGCTATTCATTATTAACCAAAACAACAATTGATTTAATCATATAATTCGCAGTAAAAACGTAAACAGCAATACAACACTAGCTACTTATATTGGCAGCTAAGCATACGACACGAGCATCCGCAAAAAAATGCGTAATGGGAGTTAATTATTACAATTGGTGCGATAATAACCGTACGTGGCGTATGATTATTACATCAGCTAATACTTGTTTATGTAATCGGGTTTATTGAGATATTGAGTTGCAGTTATTTTGAGATACTAAACTGTATCGAGATAAAGCAAAAAGGTTTAACAATTTGTAAGGACACCAAGCATCTAATAGTTTGCATATATTATTTAAGTACTATTTATTTATTATTTGTATGAGCCTAGTGTCCCACTGCTGGGCAAAGGCCTCCCTCCTCTCCTTCCACGCATTCGTCTTGTCCCATCTCCCACCAGTTCCTATTAAAGGCTTCCACGTCGTCTCGCCATCGCCGCCGAGGTTTGCCGCGGCCCCGAGTTCTATATGTGCCCACTTGGTTATTGTTTTAGCCCACAAGTCATCGGGCAGTTTCCAATATGCGAAAAAAAATACCTGTAATATGATGAGGTATGAAGCAGCTGTGTCCAGCATTTTCCGTTGCAGGCATTCTTGGAACAGTTCCTTTGGCTTGCCCGCCGCCGAGAATAGGTACGCCCATAGCGCGATCTCAGTCTTCCTCGCGCACTGGACTACAGTCTGAGAGGAATACAAACATGTTATAAACATTAGAATATACCTTCTTAATTATAACATGCTCTTGTTATTGTCCATTTATATCAGGAGGCTATCTTGAATCTACAACCACCACTGCAACGCAACCTTGCATACGTGCCACTGCTGGTCTCTAAGCCTCCTCTCACGCACGAGAGAGCGGGTTGGACACTTCACATACACCATGGAATTTTATAGCAGATATCAGTGTTCGGATTTACTCACGACGTTTTCCTTTACCGAAAAGCAACAGATAACTATTAAATATATTTTTTCATCACACCTGCTCGTAAATGGTGATATTATGTGCAAGCAAACTTAGACTTAATGAGCTGTATTAAGCCCATGGCCGTAATGGATTTCCATACTACTTAATTCGTCCTATCGTCTTTGGTTTTATTCTGTCTTTTTTTATTTTTGAACCGAGAAAAACACGATGAATAAAGAATGAGACTTAAAAGTTGATTGACTGACAAAATATACGCCAAAATACCTCAACTGAAAAGGGTGCCTTTCTTCCCTTGATTAACAATCTACGATTTTGCTTTTAAGTGTACAATAACAATAAAAACTTACCTGCAAATAGACTGGGAACTCGTGGACAAACTCAATAATACTGGGTAGCTGCGCGTCCGGTATCGGCTCTTTGCTCGTCGCCTCTTCCTCTAATACCTGCACCAAACATATATTTTTAAATAAACGTCAGAAATAAGCAAAGGGTGCAGCGTGGTTTAATGAAGACATTATACTCGCGTAAATTTTGGGCGGATATTGTCATCGCAGATTGTTATAGTGGAATTAAAAACAACTTGCTGGTAGGGCAAAAAAACATTCGAGAATGCACTATGTCTATTTATAGACGTGACTGTATTGATTCTTACTATTATAAAATTTTAAATTTCGTTCGCAGACGTCTCTGCTTAATACAAAATTAATTAATATGGGGTAATTTAGTATAGGGTAGCCCATTGGTTTCGATGATTTCTAAAATGTCTTAAAATATTGATACCGTACAAGTGTATTAAATTAACTTAAATTCAGCTAAGGATGCACCCTTGAAATGAAAGCAAATGAATAAGAAGAAGTCGGTATTATACAATGACAGAGATCCTGACCTCATGCAGCAGCAGCTCCAGTGAATGAGGGAAGTAAGGCAGCTGAGCGCAGGACCGCGCGATCTCCCACGCATGGTATCCCAAGTTTCTTCGCAGCAGTTGCCGGAGTATCTGATGCAGGTACACTTGACTCTGCAACAACCATCATGTTATTGACGCGTCTACTGCTCACTAAATGTGGAGGCTTACCGTCTTTCTCAGTAGGAACTAAATATTCGATATTGATATTAACGATAGCCTTGAAAAAGTCTGGAAAAAGTCCATTGGGTCTAATTTACATCTACAAAACGGTCACATCGATGACATTGAGAAAGAAACAATTGAAACAGGTGAAAAGAGTGACAGTTAAGGCTAAATTAAAAACACTTTGGTCAGAAACATACCAGTAGTATCTAACCTAATAAGTTGTTTCTTATTTTATTTTATTTATATCTATTATATATTCATAGACTAGGCATTTTTATATATTATTAGTTGCCTAGGGTAACTCGAAGAGATCCCTCATAAGGATAAGTTCGCCTTTGTACTTTTCTATTTATTCCATTGTGTAAATGCATATCCTGTTTAATGCAATAAAGTGTTTACTCTCTCTGTTATAACCACATTATATATTTCTTAAAAAACACGAAAGTTTCGAAAAATAACGAAAATTTCATTAAATCATGAAAGAAGCATAAGATTTTTTCCGGAATTTTCAAAGCTAATTAGCAACCTTACTATGGAAACACAGATAAGCTCAATATAAGGCCATCCGGTAATGGATATTAGGCAATTAACAATGGATAATAATAAATGTTGTGTTTCCTAGTAAAACAAATAACTACTTTAATATCCATGATGGATCAAAGTGGCACTTTTCTTCCCTGCTGGGAGGGATCAAAGTGCCACTTTTCTGTTTAGGGACTGCACATTTTTTAACTAGTGGTATCGTGGTGTTGGTATGATGCTGTTTTCAGTTTTGTTTATTTCCTCTTAATTGGTGTGAAAAGTAGTATGTGTCACACGGTATCAAAATTATTTTCATCTTGGGCATTAACGCTTGAATCTCTCATTACGCTCAGGATTCTACTATAGAATTCCTCACTACGTTCGGGACTCTATTGTAGAATCCATCGCTTCATTCGGAATTCAATGTACGCCCATGTATCGTGTTGTAACACAATCTTCTATCTGCTTAAAAACATGAATTAGGTGTTGTCAGCCCCTTAAGAGTGTTAGCGATGATATCATAACCTCGTTGAAGCAACGAATAAACACCTCGAAGAAATATACTGAAACCATTTTTTCCCCTATTGCCAAGACTTAACGGTAAATTGTCTAACATGGCCAACCTGGTATTTATTACTAGTATTTCTAATCGTAAATAGCAGTGTATTAAATTGCAATGTACAAACAGCTACACCGTAAACTAACCATATACCTTATCTAGTTGCAATAGGGCATACGAATGGTGAGCTAACTGTGTTATCGATAGTACACCGAACACTCGAAACGCTTCATTGATCAAATCAATAAACATAATTAACCTTAAATAGGCGTAATTGCCGAATACATACGCCAATTCTGACACTACGAATGTTTCAGTTTATGAATCACGAATGCATTAATATTCGATATGATTCCTTATTTGCCAAAGTTGTATGGAAACCGGCCCGCGGGACGTACTTTGCCCATCACTGAACTAAACCAATAGGCTATATGCAATTATGCACTTCAAACAGGTAAGGGTTATATTTTTTTGTCGGAAACTATGTCGATTCAGCAATATATCGCTATCGATATTTCTTATTTTTGTTTCTTTATGCTGTGAAAATATTTGTGAAACTCAAAACGGTTAAAACGCAATGTCACTGTCTCTGGTTGAGTGTGATATCAAAGTATAAGGCCGGCTGTCCACCAAACATTCGAGAAGCCGAGAACGCGAATGAACAGGGAGCTCTGTACACTCTCGTATAGGCTTCTTGAATGTTTGGTCTACAACCGGTCTCAGACTATGACGTCACGGCCAAGCTCGAATCTATTTGAAGTTTTTGAAATATTTATATATTTTATATACATACTACATTTTAGTTGTTCGCTCCGAAAATTGTGTTACAGTATTATAGTGATAAACAACCAAAAGTATAAAAATAATTAGTGAATATTGCCTATTGGTATTTTTTGATTGGTCTCAAAATTTTGTAAACAAGACTTACTGTTCTGTTGACGACGCAGAAAGGCAGTGAGAACACGGAGTTGGAGTCCGACGTGTAGAGTGTCGTGTCGTTCTCGGCTCCGAGAAGGATCGCGTCGTCAAATAGTATCGCTGCAAAAAGACGCGAAATTTTAGGTAAAATTGTTCTATGCGTCATAATGTAGGTGTTATTTAAAAAAAACCTTCTGTGTTAGCAACGCAGTCCCTGTTTAATAATATAAACTAAGAAATAAGACGTAAGTACTGAGTTTTATGTTAGGGATACAATTTTACGTTTATGTTTTTGCGTCATATCACAGAATAAATAATAGTACAAGTACAGAAGACCCTCTGTTTTGATGTTCACGAATGCCGCCTTTTTACGTGCCTATTAATTATTATTAGCAACGACCGCACGCGAGCCGCGCCGCATTGAGTTCTATTGCCCGGCGCGAAGGTCGATATTACTCCGTACCTTGCCGAAGATAGGGTTGTCATTTTTTTAAACGACGTCGGTGGCAAACAAGCATACGGTCGATCCTGGGCCTGATCGTAAGCGGATACGGTAGCTTTGCACTATTATCTATTCTGTGGCGCAAGCATCGACTATGTCAGAATAAGGTACCCATCTAGCACAACTATGCTTATTGCTTGGCAACTTTAGTTGCAGGACATAACGAGACCCGTCACTTTTTTACAGTAGTGCACAAAAAGAGATAGGTACATTAGGTACCCACCTAATATAATTTCTCGTACATACCTATTAACCCAACCTCGTACATAGGTACGGTAATAGTACCTACCTACGTTAATAAAGGTACCTACTTATTTGGTAACCCAACTAGTATCTAGTACATTCACCTAAGTATTAAACCTATTTACCTAGTATAATGATAAGTAATGGTAATTTGATGTAAAACTATAATAATTATAACAATTTAAAAACAGTTCTTACCTCTCATCGTCCTTAGGGAGCTTAAAGAAAGTTAAATTTGGTTCGCGGCGCAATCCGTGTTAAGACAGCTAAACGCTGCACAATATTTCTTTGCCCTTTTTTTTATTGTTAATTGTTATCAGATTAATATAATAGCGGCGGTCGAATCAGTACGTAGGTATGCGACGAACAACTTTCGCGCGTGCGTCACCGCTCGCCCGTGCGTCCCTACTGCATTTGCCCCTCGCGAGGGGTACTTACACTTCGATACCTACACGCGCGAGTGGGACAGGCCTGGTCATATGTAGGTTCGTTAGTATAAGATTGGCATTAATTGACTAGTAGAGAAGACAAGAGACATTTTGCGGAAGCGTATTTGCGCACCTTGCCACAGCCAGAGCTCACGGGACCGTTGTTTGGACTTTTCTGATAAAATAACACTCACTTAAGGGATATATGTTGAGGTGGAACGGTAGCATGATCCGTTTAGCCATGAACGTGTGTCGCGACGAGTCCGGGTGTCTAGAGGCGTCTCGAGGCAGCAGGGGCAACCACACGCGCGCGCCGAGGGCGCCGCACCACAGCCATAGGGCTCGGGACAGCTGTGTCTGGGCTTTGTTGCCACCGCCGCAGGACCAGACGCTCTCGACGCACGACGCGAGGACTGTCGCTGGCAGGCAGCTATAGGCCTGATAAAAGAAAGAAAAATAAAATAATTGTTAGGCGGCTCACTTTGTAGGGGAACTTATATACAGGGTGGAAAGACACGACGATCCTTCTCGCAAAGGGGGGTTAGTTTAAGTGAAGGAGAATCGATTAGTAATGTTTATATTTTTGTTACGAACAATCAGTAAAAATATTAAAATTAATTAATGTTCTTCTTAGTGACAACCCTGCTATTACTATGTACTATACCTACATGTAACTGTAATGTGACACTTTATGTTTACAAAAATTTGCTCGACATACCGCAGCACTCGCTCTTCAAACCTTGGTGCAATGTGAACTACACCTCCTCCCCGTTGGTCGTTTTGGCCCGTTTGTGGTACTATGGGCTGATTATTTGCCACGCGATCAAAGGCCCGTAAAATTGACATACGGCTAGTTGGGTGTGGTGGAGGATATCTTTGTCGATAGCGTCGTAACGTCTCGGCGGCATTATAATTACACTCCCCGTATAACATAAGCAAATTTAGGTAATCGCGGGCTCCCAAGGGCATTTTGAAAATAGGTTTTATCACGTAATTTGCAATTTATTTGCGTCACTGTTTTATCACGGGTAAGACTGAGTAAAAATTAATATTTTTCCCAAACAAAATAATACAATTGTGCAAACTACCCACTTACAAAAATCTAACTTAACCATAGAGAAATTGAGACTAAGGGCAGTTACAATAAATAGGTTCATAAAGCCCATAATACACCGCCAGAAGAGCATACTAGGCGGGGTGCGTGGAAGCTAGAAAATGCTGTTGGTTAACCGATTTGTATGGAAATAAATGCAAAAGTAACATGTTTATTTGAATTATAAAAATAAAGGCTTCAGAAGATATTATTTTCAATTCTACGATTCTGCATGTATAACTGCCCTTAGTCTTAATTTATCTATGGTTAGTTAGATTATTGTAAGTGGGTAGTTCACACAATTGTAATATTGACTGGGAAATATTATGGGGTAGAAATGTTGTTTTGGTAAATGTCACTGACCTTTGTGTTATTGTTAAATGTTATTGAACCTAATGAGGGTTGTCACTTGCAGTATTTTGCATCAAAAGTTAACTGCCTATAACTTAAAAACGCTTACGAATATGAGCCTAGTTTCTTTAGAGGAAATACAGTACTAAATCTAAACAATCCCCCTTTTGCGGAAAGGATCGTCGAGCCGTTCCACCCGGTATATATATATATAGCAAGGGACCTATTTTCGTACCTCTCAAGTGTAGCAATACTCTTTATGTAATAATATGTTAAACAAAAAAATTCAACCAAATTTTATATTGGTTATATGACTAATACGAACGTGTTGTGAGTATAGTGCCATGAGTATAGGGATTTTAAGAAATGAAAACAAAATTCAAAGTTGAATATGTTGTTTCGCCAGTAACGCAGTAACTTAATTGCTTAGGTAAAAAACGTTATAAGTTATTGGTCAAGTGAATCAACTATTTCTTGTTAATTTGTCCCGTCAGCCAGGGGGCAAATGCAGCACAGTTTGTTAGGAGAATCGTTGTAGTATGTTCTACAACATGCTTGGTAGATGCCCCATCAAGGAAAGGCAATATGTTTGTTGTTGTTGGTCCTTACAGTACAAACTTAACATATTTCATTTAACCGTTTTTGAGTTTCCGTCAAAAAACTATTGACAACAAAAGGACGTAAGTGGCTGGATTTTATCAAAGCACTTATGCCATTTGGCTGGCACAATTTTTTTAACCGTTCAATATGCGTGGTCCGACACGCACTTGGCCGGTTTTTTATACGACAAATGCCAGTCAAAACTTTAAAAAAGATTTAAGTTCGCGACTCGTGTACTTATTACTTACTTAACCTTTATTGCATAATACAAGAAGTACAAATGGCAAACTTAATTTTTAAGGGAGTGTATAAGGATTCTACAAGAAAGGCGTTAAGTTCGTCTTTCCATCGTTTCTGTAGTTTACCCGACTCGGTCATATGGGACCCACAAGGCGAGCCGTGCAGTTATTAACCACTCGTAATAACAATTAATCTGAAAGCGACCACATTAGGTGCCAAAAAGGAAAGGGAAGTGTGTTATACGTAGGTCAACCAAATGAGTGGTCAGCCGCCAGCCTCTACATTTGACACATGGACATATTCAAGTTCATATTTACATATTTAGCTTGGCACCCGGAAATCGACATTATTTAAGCGTAAGTTATTTTTATACAATATATTAAATTACTCACCAAAAGTAAAAGCAAACGTTTGACTTCGTATTATTTTTAAGCTTAGAGAATAGATAACCTCGTTTTTCTTGGAATTTGATTACTTAGTATAAAATAATAAGTAGGTATGGAAATAGCCTAGTGCTTACTTATTTTCATGCAGACTTAATGCAGAGTTATTTTCATACTAAACTAGTGTAAAGTAATTGTAAGATCATTTTAACAGTAGAAAATTGGTGTGCACTAGATATAATATATGTATATACCTACGGCTTATGCTGCTTATACCTATGGCTCATACTGAAAGCCATGAGTGCATATAATGAAGAAGGCATTGAACTGATTTACATAACTATATTATATGTATGACTCATGTTCGAATTGAGATTGCATCATGAATTAATGCATAATAACTTCTCCCAATATCAAGAGCACCAAGTTGGTCAAGTGCAATGGCGGCAAGGGCGCGATGTAAACGTAATGTCCGCAAGAAGACATTGTAGGTATAACGATTACGCGTCCGCACTCTGAATGGATTAGGTTCGATAATGATCTAATAAAAAATATACGCATTTGCATTCGATTATCGCGTGCGGGACTCTTGGCAAGCAACATAGTTATTCGCCAATCGGTAGGACTTATTGCCTTGTATTAAGAATGCTGGGCTAACGTTGCCGACTATGGTAATTGCAGTGTAGAATTAGAGCAACTCGTCGCATAGCTTGCATTGCGTAAAATCGACACGCACGGCAGAACCCCCCGTGTCACATCACTATCATTACCTACAGGAATATTACGTAATACCGAGCCAGCTTGAATAATAACAATTATCAACTGGATTAAGATCAAATACGCGGATGCGCACAAATTTGCAGGTAATAAACAGACACTGGCAAATAGCCGCTGCATCCTCCACGAGCGCTACATGTAGGTACGAGTTTAAAGGTATCATAAGTACGTTTTCACTAGCCGAAGGTCGTATGAAAATGAGGAAGCCTGATGCAACCCTTGAGCGATTGTTGTGTTGAAGCGCAGTTTGAACAACCGGCATCCGCCGCCACCAGGACGCGAAGGTGTAAACCGGTCACGTATAAATGGCTCAGATTGCTCTTTTCGTATCAGTGCGTTTTTGACACGACGTGGTCAAGTGCGTCTCGTGAAAATGAATTTATACGTTGCGGTGCGTGAATTATATTTGCGATGTTGGATTGTTTCTATGGCAGTGAAGTGACGGTTTGAATTTCCACAGATATGTCTTCTGGCGCTCACGGCGTCGACGAAGGCAGACGGGCTCGGGCATGGAGGCCTAGGCGGGCTAGTGTACGCGCCCGGGCATGCCTCAGTTGATTATTATGTAAGTCACGGTTATTTACCAGTGTTAATTGATCAAATTAAGTAAATATACATTAATAAATTCTGTACATTTTAGACCTACCCCCGTTATGCATTCGAATACTCGGTGAAAGACCCACACACCGGCGACAATAAAGCGCAATGGGAGAAACGTGACGGCGACGTTGTCAAAGGTAAACCCCATTCATACATTATTATTAACTAGATAGTTCGATATCTAACGTGAATTAAAAATTTGCAGGAGCATATTCACTTGTGGAACCCGACGGCAGCCTGCGTGTGGTCGAGTACTACGCTGACGACAAGACGGGATTCAATGCCGTCGTGAAGCGCCTGGGCCCCAACCTGCATCCGGCCGGCGTCCACACGGTCCCGATCTACAAGGCCCCGATCCCAGTACTCGGCGGGCACGGTACCGGTCTCTCCCCGATCTCGGTCGGCCCGGTAGCGGGCCTGGGACACCTGGCTAGCGCACCTCTGATTTCAGGCCCGATACACGGAGGCCCGATCCATGGCCCTGCTCTGTCTACTCAGACTTTAATCAAAGAGCCAGTGGTCGTGAAACCTCTGCCAATTCTGCCTGAGCCTATCTATCATGCACCAATATTGAAAGTCCCAATCCTGCCCGAACCTATCATTCACGAGCCAATAGTGAAAGGCCCTATCTTGCCCGAACTCATTTACAAGAACGGCCCAATCTTGTCCGGACACGGGCTTCACGAGCCAATACTCAAAGGTTTGCCCGGACCTATCTACAAGAACGGCCCAATCTTGCCCGGATACGGGCTTCCGGGGCCAATACTCAAAGAATTGCCCGGACCTATCTATAGGAACGGCCCAATCTTGTCCGGACACGGGCTTCACGAGCCAATACTCCACCAACCTATCTACAAAGTTGGCCCGATTTATCCCCAGCCGGGTTATAATGCGCCCCTTCACTTTAACCACGTACCCCTTCCCAAGCAACCGCTGCCCTCTCTGCCTTTATTGAAGGGACCGTTAGAGTTGGGAATAATTGGTAAAGGACATCAAGGACCTATCAGCTCCCTTGATTGGGAAGGTCTAGGTAGAGGACAAGTCGTGGAAGGCTATGATTTGGGCAAGGGCTACGGACAGCTACCTCTAGGTGCGATCGGTTTGGGCAAGGGCATCGGACCACTACCCTTAGAAGGACTTGGTTTGGGCAGTGGCATCGGACACGGATTGCTGAAAGGTAACATTGGACCTATTCTACCCTATTCAGGTTTAGAAAATGCCGGCCATGTGCCTTCCTGGAATGGCCCCCTGGTGTACCCAGGCTACAAGCACTGATCGCAACGTTAAATAACAGTCGCGGACCCACAACTGCACACGCGACGTACGTTTCTGAAAATGGATAAAAAGGCAAGCAATAGTGCGCAGTGTGCCTTCAACATTAGATACTAAACCCTTTTCCACTGCCTTACTTAAGGCTCTTTTGCCATGTCTTGATTAGAGTAACTAACCATGAGCCCTCATTGGTGATATGACAACGTAGTCGATAGTTTAGACCAAAATGTAATTACTGTAGGATATTTAATATTTATGTTACTACGATTAAGATAGTATTACTCTACGAAAACGAATATAGCATGCGCCACCGTGTGGTATATAATTACTGTTTTATTGTCCCATTCTTTAACCTGTTTAGCGCTCATTAATCACAGGTATTTTAAGATACAAACACTCATCAAAATGGGAGCTAGCCTCTAATTCCCAAACCCCAAAACAATACACAATCACATATTTAAACATAATTATTAAACGGGTCTAACGCGAATTAATTTGTTTAATAATTATGTTTAAATATGTGTTTAAATCGCGAAAGTTTTAAATGTTATAATACACAATCATTCATTAAACGGAAACAAAAACTTATGCATGTAACTTTGAAGTAATTATACTATTTTGCTTAAAAGGCGTTGCTGTTAATATGATAGGCTTCAAAAACCATAATAAAACCAAAGGATTCAGATCGAAGGTCATTGGCGCTGGGTATTCCCTTAATATAAGCCTATTAATTAGAATAATAACATGGATAAGAGTCAGCGATTGGGAATTCGGGCAGTCCAGCTAAGCGGAGGCGGTCACCTTGGAACAATCGAAAGCAAGGACCGATAACCAGCTAAGTATACATTTCCAGGGACCTTGGAAGGGGTTTAGAACGTTTACTTGTCTTAGAAAATAATTAAACGGTACACAGGATGGCCCAGAAATTCGATGTAGGTCTATATCTATTATATCTCAGAAAGAGAGGAAATGCGGGACTCGAACCCGAAGGTTTATATTATTATAAACCTAGCCTTACACCAATTATACTGAATATTATTAACATTGAAAGCTACAATATTTTTTGCCACAATAAATTGAATCGTCTCCAAAATATCCTCGATTAACTTTGAATCACAAACGCAAATGTTTGTACTTAGTGTAAAAATAAACAATTTGCATCAGCTGCCCCACTAAGATTATTTTGTGTAATTTACATCGAGTGTATCTGAAATTCCGTGCATAAAATGAGTAGGCCAGGCCGAATATATCTAGCTTATGGATCTAGAAATGTGTTTTAATTGTTGTCGAGTATCCACTATAGGATCCAACCGAAATATCCACAGTGTATATACACTTATACAGTGGGTATTACTTCACGATGTTTTCTTTTAAAGCAATTGGTAATTATTAAAAGGTATTCCGTACATAAGTTCCGGAAAACTCGTACGAGCCGGGGTCCGAACCCGCTCCCCCGAATTCAAAGTCAGACGTTTTTCCGCCACACGCGGATAAGACACGGCAAGCTGCGTCGGTAGACAATGCGACCGGTAAACACTTAGTATGAAAATTACCGGTAATTTCCGGTTAACCGGTAATTTCTATACACTTTTTTACCGGTTTGGAATCCCTATGTGTCGCGCTCGAGAGACACTGGCATTGTCTAATGAAAACACTTATGGCGTAATTCATAATCGCAGATGAAACAGAGTTTAGCTACTTAAATTATTGTTTGTCCTTATCTGTCAGTTTACACTTGCGTTTGTTAGAGAGGGTGAATTTTTATGAATTGTTGAAGGGGGGTCAGAAGGTAACAGGCGTCTCAAGCGCGACACTCGCGCACCGTCGTATGCTAACCGTACGGGTGCTATTACTTAAATACTTGTCTTAAATGCGCATTGATGAGGAATGGAATTCGATCTGAACTCGCTGATAAATATGATCAAGGCAAAAGTTAATGGTTATTCAAGTATTCAGTAGGTAATAACCGTTGTAGTAACAGCTATTCAGTAACCAGTAAAATACATATTCCGTCCTGTCGTCACTTCCCATCAAGCGAGATAGTGATTTTTCAGATTCAGAAATAGATAAGTAGATTATATGGCAAGAATTACATGAAATAATTTTACAGCACTTTACGTGCCAGCGTCGAATATTCAAAGGGCCTATGTACTGTAAAACTTCGTACGATACACGTGCTAAAAGTTAATTCGCAACTCGTATCGATTTAAAACACTCCCTATGGTTCCTCTTTATCGCTCTTGTATCAGTTGTATCGTAATGTACTATAAGATTTAGGGTAAAAACTGTAAGAAAAAAATCCAAATCAGAAGTAAAAGGAGGCGGGGACTGAAAAAAATGGCCCGTATTGAGCTAGCAGTGACAAAAACCGTACCGTACCTATAGCTATTGACACCTGACGTAATTAATACATCTAGGTAACAAATATGCCTATAATTTAGCCACGGTACGAAATACTTCAGAGTTACTCTATGCATGTAATGCGTCAAATATGGTGGTAGTACTACGCAAGCACTAAATGTTGAATAAAGATCTATTCGGTCAAGCAAGTGCGAATCAGACTCGAGTGCCGAGGATTCTAATCCCAATGTTGTTACTTCTTGCAAGTCCAACTCACACGAGACTTTAAGAGAGATTAAACGTCAGCTAGCTTAATGATTGTTTGCCCTTACCTATCTGTCAGTTTGTCATTAGTTAGAAACGGAGGAAACATAAATTAACTTATATGATTGTGAAGTTTTTTAAGGACAAGGGAAAGAGGTTGCATGCGGCGCGTGGCACATTCAAGCGCGCGGTTGTTTTATGCGATAGACGCTACGGTACACGCAATGCGATAGACGCAGATCATTTCGAATCAGGTAATATAATTATAGACCATTGTTTTACACGGTTAACGCAGCAGGTGAAACAAACGGGGCAAACGCATTCCGTTGATCGCATGCGTCTAACGCTGCGATTGCCGCAAAACTGTTTGAGCTTTCTCGTCAGCAAACGTCCACATGTCCACAGCAGCGGCGGCTGCTGCTCTTGTGTGTGTATGTAGGTACATAGATAAATAACACGCGTAATCTGGAACCGTCTCAAGATAGGTATATGCAGCACAAGCTGCAGAGATGACTGCGTCTACATTTGATCGAGCCAGTTACAAAAAGCCTAAAAAATTTGCGATGATATGCGCGAATCACCTGCGTCGGACATATGTTATATAAAGACAAAAATAAACGGGACAATGCACCAGTGCGACTACAGACTACTATACAAATCCTCAGTATCCCAAATCCCTTGTGTTAAATGTGTACATTTGTAATGCTGTCTGGGCCTGTCCTTGATATACCTAAATTATCGACCATTCAAAGGTTTCTTTTAACATTTCAGGAACCCCAGAAACAACTCGATCCGCACTGCCAATAGCAGTCAATCGAGCCCCTGCGAATTCGAACACTTGTCGAAGCAACGGGTCACGCCAGTTTTTCGGTCCTTCGCTCCAGTGGGCGCCCGTATAAAAGCATTGTACACTACTAAAATACACATTGTTACGACAGCTCACAGACAGAAGCGACAATGACGAGAATATTGGTAAATTATTTTTGGCAGTCGATTAATTAGCTCTCTTAGCCTACTAATCCGTTTCATATCCAATAAATTCAAAAAAGAATTGTAGAACTTCTTCTTCGTGCCATATCCTATCCTCATGTTCACCCGCATACCCTGGAGCCTAAATGGTCTCGTACCGTGCGGTTTATGAGGAACTTCCTCCCGCGGACGCTCCGGCTGTGGAATGAGCTCCCTGCCACTGTTTTCCCAAAGGACTACAATATGGGGTTCTTCAAAAAAGGAGTGTTAAAGTTTTTAAAGGGTCGGCAACGCGCATGTAACACCCCTGGAGTTGCAGGCGTCCATAGGCTACGGTGACCGCTTACCATCAGGCGGGCCGTATGCTTGTTTGTCACCGTCGTAGTATAAAAAAAAAAAAAAAAAAAAAGTCATGCTAAAGTTATCTCTGTTTTTCTCCACTCTACTTAGGGAAGGCACTGTCTGCAATACCGGTCCAAATCTTAATAGCGCACCATGATGTTCTGGGTTTTCCTTTACCTCTTTTCTAATTTCCCCGCAATTATGCTTTTCAATATTTAATACTAGCTGGTGCCTGCGACTTCGTATGCGCAATATCTTTATAAATTGTAGCCTATGTGTTATTCTGATGTATAAGCTATATCATTGTCAAGATTCATTAAAATTCATTCAGTAGTTTTTACGTGAAAGAGTTACAAACATCCATACTTACAAACTTTCGCGTTTATAATATTAGTAGGATTTGGTATTCCAGTAGGTATGATAAAAATATATCGTTTTTCTTTATTTAATTGCCAATACGACTTCCTTTATCTTTTTCATTCTGTCTAACACTGATTCATTCGATGTTTTATGTAATGTAATGTAGAATAAAATACATTTAATTACATAAATAGTTGTTACATTATATATTTTTAATAAACTTAACCTTAAATACTGTAGCTAACAGTATTTACTACCGGTATTTCGATGTAAATTCTTGCAATCAGAACCTCATGTAATTGATCGTTTTAGGATACATAAATAACATTGCAATTTGAAATATTAGAATTGGTTTGATGTTATAGCTGTTGTGTGCAGAAATTTTGCAGCGCATGAAAACTAATGAACAAATATATGCATATATTCATATACTCAGTGCAAATAAAGGCGTCTAAAATATCTCGGCGGCGAATACAACTTTGTTCCGTTCGGCGTCGACCGAGCCCCTCAACTATTATGGGCTTCGAGCGCCCGCAGCCCCTTTAAAGATATTTCGAAGAGGCTTGTGGACGCTACTGGCGTCCGTAGAGCTGGCAGCTTCCTCAACCAACGTATTAGTATTGCAATACAGCCAGGAAACGCTGCCAGCGTCTACGGTACCATGCCGCTGGGGGAATATTTATTTTAACAATTATTCTATTTTATTTTTATGTATTTTGTTATTATTGTAATAAATTAATTTACATAATGATTAGCTCAGAACTGTTTTAAGTTTTTTCATATATGTATAAGAAGGTTAAACGGTTATGTTTAAAATTATTTTTGTATTTTCAGACTGCGTTAACTCTAACGCTTATAGCGGCAACAGTTTCGGGCGGCGTTGCTCCCCTAGCGGCTGCCGTGCCCGTCGCAGTGGTAAGTATACTATAAAAATCACGAGTAACTCCAACCTTGAGATCATCAACTTAAACTTCATTTTGCATTGACAGGATCAACACCCGCGGTATGCCTTCGATTACGCAGTCAACGACCATTTAACGAGAGACAATAAAGCGCAATGGGAGGTGCGGGACGGGGATGCTGTCAAAGGCTCATACTCGCTCGTTGAGCCTGATGGGAGCCTCCGAGTCGTCGACTACAAGGCTAATGCACTTACTGGATTCAACGCGGTCGTCAAAAGACTAGGCCCTAACGTGCATCCGAGCAAGGGAGCTCCTATAGCAACTGTTGCGAAAATACCTTTAGCCCAAGGAGTGATAGCTCCACTATCCCCGGTAGTACCTTTAGCTCCACTCGCGAGGATACCCCTAACTCCCATCAACCCACTACCTTTGATCGCGCCTTTGAATTATGGCTTTGGCCCGGCTCCGCTAGCCATCGGTCTACCCAAACCCGCTACGCTTGGACACTGGAGTCTCCCGTGGGATCCACTTACGCACTCCTATGGAGGCTGGGTGCCACTCAACGGTCCCCTCTGGCCACTATCGCTAGGCCCGGGACCATACGCAACAATTCACAGCAAGAAAATGATTAATGGAAAACTTGTTAAGTGGACCACGGGCCCGATCTCCTTAGCGGGAAGAACGCTTGTATTGAAGAACAACAAAAAACATTAGTTCATACAGTAAACTATACAACTGTAGAACCTTCTAGAACGTAAGAAATGGTGGTGTAGTGATATGTTGTAAATATACGCTAACTGTACCTGTGGTCTGTGAGTAGAAACGTTACTAGTCTATTTTACTACTGTTACGGGATGTACTGGAGCTATACGTGTTTTATGCGTGTAAAATAAAGCATTTTAACAATTAATTTGACTAATTACTGGTTCCTTCCCACAACCCCTTTCTGGATTAGGTTATCACAGGGTTAAATGATGACTGAAATAATGGTGACGCGATTCATTCGTATGAAAGTATTGAAAGTGTTTCATTTCAATGAATAATAGTCGCGATGTAGAATTAGCGACTTTAGTAAAATCAGATTCATCAATAAAACTAAAAGATGAAAATCGCAAAATATTTACAGGTTACAGGTGGCGAATTACCGTTCGTCGTTCTTTGCGGGAAGCCGTTGTCCAGCAGTGGACGTCTTCAGCCGAATGAAATGATGATGATGACTCTAATAAAATCGAGGTGAATTAATCGTCCTAATTCCGTAGCTGATTCAATCAGTGCATTGACTGGTTATGTGATAATACATATGTGTAATGACTGGACGAACATGTTGTAGCTTGCGAACTATATTAAGTATCTCTAATTAGTACCAAATAAAATACACTCATTGAAGCATATATTATACAGATATATCACGACATTTTTAGAGTGCCGTTGTCAACTAGGAACGCTTATAGTTTTGCCGTGTCCGCGGATAATATCCAGTGACTGTTAATACTAGAAAGCAAAATATTTTTAGGTTACCTCCCATACATGTAAACGGGTGATTTTTTCCAGTTTTATAATCTAAAGTGTTATTTATCTTTGGATAGGTATCATTTTATGATAAAGTGAATATTTTCGGAAATAATCACTCAGGATGTAAAAAAAATAATGAATAAAATAAGTATAGAGATTTATAAAGAATCTCAAGGAAAATTATTTTGAACATGGTCAGTCTAACCGTTTTGGTTTTTAGGGTTCCGTACCTCAAAAGGAAAAAACGGAGCCCTTATAAGATCACTTTGTTGTCCGTCCGTCCGACCGTCTGTCTGTCAAGACCCTTTATCTCGGACACGCGTAAAGGTAGCAAGTTGAAATTAATAACACATACTCAGGTCTGCGGTCCCTTGAAGACCTTGAAGCTGTGAAAAAACCAAACCTTTACGTCAACGCCATCAAAAGATACGGCCGTTTATGTCGCCTTTCCCACACATTTACGAGTAGGTACAATGGGAATCAAAATGTATAGGGTACCTCGCGTTGACCTAGAATCACGAAATTTGGCAAAAAGCAAGAGCTTGTAGCACACGTACAGGAGAAAATCCAAAAACCGTATAATTGCCGCATACTGAGAGTTCCGCGCCACCTGTTTTTTAAGTACCTAATTGCATAGGTCGAGGAGGGAGAGCATCCTTTGTGTAGTATGTCTTTGAAAAAAACGTAACCCTTAAAGGATTACTTTGTTGTACACCCGTCGGTCTGGCAAGACCCTTTATCTCGGGAACGCGTAGAGGTAGCCATTTGAAATTAATACCACATACCACATACACAGCCTACACAGGTCTGCGGTCCCTTGAAGCTGTGAAATAACCAAACCTCTACGTAGCTACGTCAAGGCACTCCAAAGTTATGGCTGTTTCTGTCGCATTTCCCATAATCCCGTAAATGGGTACTTCCCGTTCACCTAGAGTCACGAAATTTGGCAGAAAGCAAGAGGTTGTAGCACAAGTACGGGAGAAAATCTGAAAACGGTATAATTGCCGCACGCTGAGAGTTCCGTGCCACCAGTATTTTCAAGTACATACCTAAGGTTATAAATGGGGGGAGCATCCCTTGTGCGGAACCCTCGGTGGGCGAGTGCGACTCGAACTTGGTCGTTTTTTTAAACAAGAACTGCTTTTAATTAAGTGGGAAACAGAAGGCAACGCTACCGCCACCTAGTGTGCATTTCAGAATGTTTGTATACAACGATCAGCACTTAGGTAATTTAGGTATGTTGTATGAGCCAGGAACCTGACGTAGCATAGTAGGTTTTCGCAGAGCCAACAGCTGGCGCTGTTTATTGAAATTTGAAACCGTGTCTTAATGTAGATACATATCTCAGAGAACTGAACTACAAAATAAACTTCAAGGGACACGAACCAAAACACCGGACTTGTACTATTATTTATTCTGTGATTAGGGCCTTATTGATAACTAAAATTCCATTTTGCTTAAAATTATGTTAATGTGTACGATAAACTTTCACAATTATTTTTATTTCTACGGACTATCATCTAACGAATAACAAAAATAAATTAAACGTTTTTGCTTGATATCCCCTGAGAGGAAATAAATACTGGTAAATATTGTCGCATATAACTAACTAATCAACACTTTTTCAATTATAGAGACTCGGGATGCCGAATAATAGTCGTTAATAAATAAATAAAAAACTGAAAATTGAATTACATTTAACCAGGCACCGAAATTTTCTGTCATTGTCAAGGGACCTGGACCGGATATTTCGTAGCAATTATTTCGAAATTATTTCGTTGCTGTATTTCGAATCATTGAACCGTTAAAGTAGTTAATGTGGTTATTCATTTGTACGGGTCACCTACTAATATATTGCACAAGGAGGGGTGCAAATATATCGAACACAACCTAGATAGTCGGTCATATATTCTTACACGTTTCTTGGCGAAATTGTCTTGCATCGTGCAGTTGAATTTTCTTGGTATGTTTTTTACCTTCTTAGGGGAAGAGTAGCGTTGAAAAAGTCTGAAAGAAATCCGATTTTTTCCCAGACGAATCGTTTTTCTCGAATTCTTTAGGAAAAAATCAAAGAAAGTTTCCGCTCTAATTTTCAACTCTAAATCAATGCATTCGATTTTGTCTGGCATTTTCAACGCTAGGGAAGAGAGAGCCTTCCACCCACGTTGAGATTATATAAGGTATAAACCTTTTAGGAAGACATGAAAAGATTTATGGTATATCGGGGTTGGTTGACCAGTTCATTACGGGCCTAGTTGAGCAACCTTGTTGCTAGCAAGAACTCGTATTGTTGTCGTGTTGACCTTTATCTATAATAATAATTCCGTGCGGTACGGTAGACACTTTACATGCAAAAAAGCAATCTGTAATGACGACACTAACACATAGAAAATGATACAACTACAGTGTAGTGTAGTTGTATCATTTTCTATTTCATAGTGTAGTTACTACACTAACAAATCTTGCACACTTCGATCTATTTTTGTGGACGGACCAGTGACAACACAGAGCCGCGTATGCCCATTTGCATTTGCACTTATTTTATTTTATCTTAATAGCATAAAAAGAAAATTGTAATTGTACAAAAGGCGGACTTAATGCTATAAAGCATTCTCTACCGGTCAACGTTCGGGAAAAGCAGAAAATATGTAGGCGGTCCAATATCATGTAGTAATTACAAAACACACTTCTAATACTAACACTTTCGGTAAATGTCGCTACGCGTCTACCTAAGGCGTATAACCAAATGAAAGAAATAGTGGAAACATTCGCCGGGGTCGATCGGGCGTCGATAGCTCAATTGGCAAAGCGATCTGACCGGTGTTCAGAGAGGTCGTGGGACGCGGGGAATTTTTCAATTTTCTTTCAGACATAAAATTGAAATTTCGTTCGCAGTCGTCTCTGGTTAATTTAGTATGGGGTAGCGCATTGTTATCGATGATTTATAAAATTTCTTAGAACATGATGCCGTACAAGTGTTTAACAGTTTCGGTAAATGTTCGGCCAAGACGTATAACGAAACGTAATGAAAGATATAGTGGAAACATTCGCCGCGTTCGATCGGGCGTCGATAACTCAATTGGCAGAGCGATCTGAACGGTGTTCAGAGAGGTCTTGGGACTCTTGGGTTCATACCCCAGTCGACGCGAGGAAATTTTTCCATTTTTATTTCTATTAAAAAAATTTAAATATCTCAATACAAAATTAATCTGTTTACTACTTCAAATTTCGTATGATTAGAATCTACCCCCTATCCCCATCAAACGCCTCACGTTTACAATGGACGCGCCCTTACGTGTTACAAACTAAAATTGGCAGGTAAAAAAACTAAATCACTAATAAGGGTATTTAGGACAAACAGTGTGTAAGTCTAATATAGGCGGTGTGTAAGTATAATAAGTGTTTTAAGTTAACC
The DNA here is from genome assembly GCA_949128165.1 of Lathronympha strigana. Lineage (NCBI taxonomy): Eukaryota > Metazoa > Arthropoda > Insecta > Lepidoptera > Tortricidae > Lathronympha > Lathronympha strigana. Next base: position 14,571,293 of record OX421918.1, on the reverse strand, counting down.
CCATAATTATTATTTTTTAATTTCGTTAGCAGCAATGTACTGCAAGCATGAGCTTTTAAAAGTATTTGTCAACGAGCGTTAAACGCGAGTGTGTTTGCTTTACATTGCGGGCCGAATTATTTTGTATGTAATTTTTTTATTGCAATTCTTAATAAAAGTTATCTAATTACATTCTCCATGCCTGGGATAACTCGGTGCATGATGTAGAGATTTGATATCGATAAAAAAGATGTCGATATAATTAAATTAATACATGTGCTAATTGTACATTCTCCATTACTATAAATAGGTTCGATGTCATATCTGATATTGATCGTCTTAAGATAATAAAATTATGCGGACGTCATTTCAATCAAAATGACAATTAACTGTCGGTACCGTTCGTATCTTAAATCCACGTTTTAATTTGTTTATCTTTTATTTTAAAACGAGGAGAAAATAAGTCATACTTATTTATGTCGATTGTCGGGGTAACCTTTAGATGTTGACAGTAACATCGATATTTTTTTTTCGATAAAATATTTTGCTACATCACTTTGCTACATTTTGCTATATTTTGCTACATCTTTTGCTACATTTTGCTATAGATGCCCCAAGTTATCTCAGGTATTCTTATGTCCTATACTAATAACCGTTAAGAGATTCGCCAGTATTAGATTTACACACTGTATAACACAAGTTATTGCAAGAACCCAATTGGAAGATAATAAACAAACATTCAGTAACGAATCTTAATTCATTTGTATAATAAGGTTACGTGTGCAGGGTAAATTTGCAAGTAAAGAGTGTACTGATCCGTGGAAATTTGACAAAGTGGAGCGCCGAATTGAATAATTAGTGTGGTATGTAGTATATAACGCGGCCGGAAAACGACAGAGTCACAGTGCACTTCGCTTGCTCACTGGAGAACCTTGTCAGCAACATGAACTCATATATTGTGGTAAATATTAGATTTGATGTGTAGGTAGCAGGATGATTTAAGACTTTGGGGACCCTTTCTTAAATTGAACGGACTGGTAAATAGTAGACTGGTAGTAGTAGTTACGACACCAGCCAGATGCTGGTGTCGTAATGATATCGGTACCTATATACGACTTATTAATGGCATTAAGCTCATTTGAGTTTTTCCACCTAGTAAACAATAGGTCAATCAGAACACTTTATGAACAATTTTGGTTCACGAATAAAAGATAATAATGACTGAACAATCTTTCTACAGGTATCCTGCATTTTGGCATTAACTGCCATCGCCTCAGCAAACCCTCCGGCGATGCTCTCATACCTCCCCTTAGCAACCATCGAGAAAATCGTAAGTAGATCGTTCAGAGTTAACGAAATGCCTCGACGGCACAATTTGTTTACCCTGCTGTTTAATCCTGCAGCCGAACCCAAGCTACGGGTTCAACTACGCCGTGAACGACCCGACCACGGGCGACAACAAGGCGCAGTGGGAGACGCGCGACGGCGACGTCGTCCGTGGCGCCTATTCGCTGGTGGAGCCCGATGGGAACGTGCGCCTCGTCGAGTACACTGCGGATTCGCTGCATGGCTTCAACGCCGTTGTAAAGAGGACCGGCCCTAATGTGCATTCTATAGGGTTGGCAGCCGCGCCGATCGGTCCTATTTCTGCCCCTATCGCGCACGCTCCCATCGCAGCCATCGACCCCGAGCCCATCATCCATAGCCCGATCATCACCCCGGTGATCGATACTGCGCCCATCATCGCCCCCTACGACGTATACCCGATCCTCTCCGCTCCCGAGCCCTGGGTGCACCTCTCGGGTGCCTCCTACGGCCACAAAGGCAACATAGTCCGCCGATGGACCGCCGGGCCCATCTCTCTAGCCGGCCAAAAGCTGACCATTCGAACCAAGCACTGATCCAGTGCTAATATTTATAAGCTTCTACGTGTATAGGTAACCATAGTTACTCACGGCGCTTGTGTGTTTTTTCATACAGTTATATGTTAAAATACACATAGGTCTTGATAGAAGTTAAGTTACGGTTAATTCCAAAGCAACGAAGTGTACCTGAGCGATTAAGTATTTAAGAATAAATGTAAAAAACAAATTTGCTTTTCCTTTCTGATTCATAGCACACCTGAAAAACTACTATAAAAAGTTGTAGTACTTGGTATGAACAGTAGTTTGATGCTTCAATGACAAATCTAGTGCGTTGAAGTTTTAGCAAAGTTCCTCAAAAATGTTTCTTAATTGTACCAGCGTCGTTTAGCTAGAGTCAAACCACGTTATTCAAGTCTTATTTTAAACGTCAAACTTCTATGAAATTATGACGTATATTTAACACGTTCACAGTCTGTGCTATCAAAATCTAAGAAACTTAGCATAGTGGGACACTAAAGTCACTCCTTTATAACTTCTGGTAATTCTAGGACAAGTTATAAAAGCAAGGTCGATTTTTAGTGTGTCTGATATTATCAAAGCTCTGAAGAAGACACATTGATGGACTGTACTCAAATTAAAGGAAAAAGTCGATGATCTTCAGTAGGAAACCTTTTTTGCAAAGTACAAATGTTAATACAGCTATGATGAACATTCCCCAATTAAACATAACGTATTATAATTATAACAGATTACAATAACGCAAATCTTTTTTAGAACATATGGCTTACAATAACATGAATTCCGTTAGCACTCAACACACTACTTTCGTTATTACCAATATTACGTGCGCCCGATTATTTCCTATCTAGATCAGTGTGATAAACGTCTCATTTCAAATTCAAATGAGAATCGTACTAATTGTGCTCGAGCCAACGCAAGCGTCCTCTTTGCCGATGTTGCGTGACGTTGATTTTTTTAATCATGCCCACGTTAAGTGACCAATTTTAACCCCTATTTCAACGGCATAATGTCTACCGATGGTCATTTATGAGTGTTGCTGTTTGTATAGTCGCCAGCAGAGATATAGAAGCACCCGAGGTGACCAAAAATATGTGAACAAGCGCTCTAACGCCTTGACAATAGATGTTCAGATCGCTTTGTGAGCGCCTCGGCAGCTGCCATGTATCTGATGGCGACTGTACATTATCTAGTGCAGTGTTTTACAAAGTCTAGGTCGTGACTGTGTTTGGACTAAAATATACCTGGGTAGTTTAGGTTAGGTTTAGGTCAAATTAAAGTAAAAACTGTACGGTTCATAAACAGCTGAGAAGCGTTCGTGAAAAGTAAATCGTAATAAAAATGAGATTGCGCCATGAAGAAGATGGAAAAAACGGATGTACAAAATCAGGCAAGGAAATACTATGATTATCGATTTAATTAGGATGTTATAGGAATAATAAGCGGATTTCCCCCCATAGCGAACTAGTAAAAACGCACTAGTATTTTTTACAGTCATATTATAACACAGAAGAAGTAATAGTACCAACTAATGTACAGAAGGTGCTCTCTCCTTCATTTGACGTTTAACTTGTCAAGCATGCAAATGTCAAGAATGTATTAACATAGGGTATTTAACGTGCTGCCACATGGCTATTTTTAATGTTATAACAATTGCAAAAATGCTAATACATTATTAGATTAGAGCACGTTTTTATAAATTATTTATTAGAATTGGTATTCATTTGTTTAACCCTTTTCTTGACAACGTATCTTATAGATACACATTTATATACCCTCTTTATGTAGGTATTTGTTGGCGCAACCGAGGAAGGAAGTCGAACTTCTTTTTTTAGTAGCCAAGTAACGGGTTAAGTATAGATAAGGATCCCTTTAGTGAAATATAAATACATCTGAAAGACCCGTAAGGTTATGTGCGTTGCACCAATCCTGACAGTTCAGCTCGTCTACCACGAACATCGAAAATTGGCATTTACGGGATAACCTCTTTGTCACTCCAATATGCAAGTGTGACAGAGATGGAGATACAAATCCGCAATCGTTCGATTTTCGTGGTATAGGCCCAGGCCTCACTAGTGAGACTGTTTGATACAACGTAAAACGCGGAGTGACACTCCCTGGTTATAGGATAAGAGGTTTCTCAGAGACAAAATGTTATGGGCGTTATGGCAGACGATTCAAACGCATTTCAGAATAATTTTAAATTATACAACTAAACGAATCAACTGTTTCTTGTTGTTATTCTGCCCCGTCAGCCAGGGGACAAATGCAGCAGTTTGTTAGAAGACACGTTGTAGTATGTTCTACTGACATGCTTGGTAGATGAACTACCAAATAAAATCGTGTTTTATAAATTTTAATGTCATAAAACCGTGATTTTAAGTGACCCGGGAGACCGTAACCATGGCAACTGGTGACATGAAATAGTTGATCAACGTAATTACACATCATAAACAGGAAAAGTTAAGTCACTTACCGGGTTATTGTCTTCGTCCACGTCGTATTCTTCCCTCTGGACCATCATCAGGCGACCGCTGGCATTCAGTACCTAGTAGACAATCCGTCATGTAGTAAAGTAAGTTATATTACATATTATGAATACATATGTGTTTCGATATTTAGTAAGGTTTGATCAAGTTTGACGTTAAAAATAATGCAATATTGTTATAACAAGCGGGCTCATCTGTAATTTTTACTAAAGCAGAATGAAGTATATTGATAGCTGTATAATTTTTCAGCCGCTTTGACAAGATTTTAGATCCGTATTCACAACTGTTCTACACTGCATTATAATGAGGATTACCGCGAGTCGATTTTCCGCCAGGGACGCTGGTGGAACGTGGGTCCTGCATTTCAAACGTCACTTTGACAATTCTCTCATACTGACACAGGACCCACGCATGAGTGGCGCCACCTGGTGAGCGACAATACGGTAGCGCCCATTAGGGCCCGGAATTTTGCGTGCGGTTGCCGGCTGGAACGGTAATGTTACCAGTGAGTCGGGCTGCTGCATGGCGGGCTGGCGCTGGCAGTCCTGCAGCCGGCAGAGCGACGCCGACACCACGCACGCCGGGTGCGACAGGGCCGACACGTCCACGGCCTGCACGCAGCGCATCTCGATGTTGCCGGCTGGAACGGTAATGTTACCAGTGAGTCGGGCTGCTGCATGGCGGGCTGGCGCTGGCAGTCCTGCAGCCGGCAGAGCGACGCCGACACCACGCACGCCGGGTGCCACAGGGCCGACACGTCCACGGCCTGCACGCAGCGCATCTCGATGTTGCCGGCTGGAACGGTAATGTTACCAGTGAGTCGGGCTGCTGCATGGCGGGCTGGCGCTGGCAGTCCTGCAGCCGGCAGAGCGACGCCGACACCACGCACGCCGGGTGCGACAGGGCCGACACGTCCACGGCCTGCACGCAGCGCATCTCGATGTTGCCGGCTGGAACGGTAATGTTACCAGTGAGTCGGGCTGCTGCATGGCGGGCTGGCGCTGGCAGTCCTGCAGCCGGCAGAGCGACGCCGACACCACGCACGCCGGGTGCGACAGGGCCGACACGTCCACGGCCTGCACGCAGCGCATCTCGATGTTGCCGGCTGGAACGGTAATGTTACCAGTGAGTCGGGCTGCTGCATGGCGGGCTGGCGCTGGCAGTCCTGCAGCCGGCAGAGCGACGCCGACACCACGCACGCCGGGTGCCACAGGGCCGACACGTCCACGGCCTGCACGCAGCGCATCTCGATGTTGCCGGCTGGAACGGTAATGTTACCAGTGAGTCGGGCTGCTGCATGGCGGGCTGGCGCTGGCAGTCCTGCAGCCGGCAGAGCGACGCCGACACCACGCACGCCGGGTGCCACAGGGCCGACACGTCCACGGCCTGCACGCAGCGCATCTCGATGTTGCCGGCTGGAACGGTAATGTTACCAGTGAGTCGGGCTGCTGCATGGCGGGCTGGCGCTGGCAGTCCTGCAGCCGGCAGAGCGACGCCGACACCACGCACGCCGGGTGCGACAGGGCCGACACGTCCACGGCCTGCACGCAGCGCATCTCGATGTTGCCGGCTGGAACGGTAATGTTACCAGTGAGTCGGGCTGCTGCATGGCGGGCTGGCGCTGGCAGTCCTGCAGCCGGCAGAGCGACGCCGACACCACGCACGCCGGGTGCGACAGGGCCGACACGTCCACGGCCTGCACGCAGCGCATCTCGATGTTGCCGGCTGGAACGGTAATGTTACCAGTGAGTCGGGCTGCTGCATGGCGGGCTGGCGCTGGCAGTCCTGCAGCCGGCAGAGCGACGCCGACACCACGCACGCCGGGTGCGACAGGGCCGACACGTCCACGGCCTGCACGCAGCGCATCTCGATGTTGCCGGCTGGAACGGTAATGTTACCAGTGAGTCGGGCTGCTGCATGGCGGGCTGGCGCTGGCAGTCCTGCAGCCGGCAGAGCGACGCCGACACCACGCACGCCGGGTGCCACAGGGCCGACACGTCCACGGCCTGCACGCAGCGCATCTCGATGTTGCCGGCTGGAACGGTAATGTTACCAGTGAGTCGGGCTGCTGCATGGCGGGCTGGCGCTGGCAGTCCTGCAGCCGGCAGAGCGACGCCGACACCACGCACGCCGGGTGCCACAGGGCCGACACGTCCACGGCCTGCACGCAGCGCATCTCGATGTTGCCGGCTGGAACGGTAATGTTACCAGTGAGTCGGGCTGCTGCATGGCGGGCTGGCGCTGGCAGTCCTGCAGCCGGCAGAGCGACGCCGACACCACGCACGCCGGGTGCGACAGGGCCGACACGTCCACGGCCTGCACGCAGCGCATCTCGATGTTGCCGGCTGGAACGGTAATGTTACCAGTGAGTCGGGCTGCTGCATGGCGGGCTGGCGCTGGCAGTCCTGCAGCCGGCAGAGCGACGCCGACACCACGCACGCCGGGTGCGACAGGGCCGACACGTCCACGGCCTGCACGCAGCGCATCTCGATGTTGCCGGCTGGAAGGTCATCAGGATGTTAGAGAATTTTTCATCACACCTGCTCGTAAATGGTGATATTGTTTCTTTTTCTGCCCGCAAATGTGATGAAAAACATTGTGTATATCACGGGTTCACGGGCAGTAAGGGGATTACTAACTCGGGTCATTTAAAGCCAATAGACCCTCGTAAGTAATTCCCTCATTACCGCCCGCCCTAGATGCACAATGTACTATTGCTCACCTAGATGCACAATGTACCTTCAACGTTCTACCACAGATTATACAATAGCTCTGAAGAACACATATTTATCTCTCATATAAAACGCGAATATAAACAGTTTTGAACACTACGCAAAAACAATTGACGCTCAGCCACTCTCGCCTGCAAAACGCTAGGGTTGCCTACAATAATAAATATAATAATACTGGTGGCGGCGTGTACCGGCGGGCGCAGGATGTGTGGGCAGCCCGAGTCGGTACCGACACAAGACAAAAAACGATAGATTCGAGTTCGCGCGGAGAGTCCCATAGGCCTGGTTCTACCGTTTGGACGTTGTTATTGAAAAAAGCGATCCCCATAAGCTTGTAGTATCGTAAAATTTGTCAAACTTAAATAGAACACAGTATCAGTTGTCACTGTGTATTTGAAATATTTGGAACTCACCATTGTCAGTACAGCTCAGTTCGTAGATAGTGACGAGCGCATCAGCCCCAAACACGACTAGTTGGTCGTCTAGCGCGTCCAACACGAAAACCTGGGGAAAATAATAATTGACTATAAGTCTTTCAAGTATTGTAAAAATACTGACAAGCTATAGAGACCATACGCATTGAAGAATCTACTATCCTCTAGTCTTGTCTATACCGGAAACTTTGAGATTAAGAGTCCTTATATTCCTTTAAAAACGCTCATTAATTTAGTACTATATCGGTGTGTTTTAAGGTAAATCATGAAGTTTTCTTCGTTTCACTATCCTTAGGGCCATTGTGGTATAATGGCATACAGTTTGTAAGTATTTCAGTGATTTTTATTGAGAAATCTCACTTTTTAAAATATCAAATTTTGGCACAATACCGATCTTTTCCGCGTATATATTATAATGTTTAAAAAAAATCTAGTTTTGGCTCGTTTACTATCTAAAATTAAGATCACAGTATAGGTATAGGTAGAAGTAAAGGCGTACGGCCTCTTAAACATGTAACTAACACTTCGCGTCACAAATCCCCTATAGAAATGTTATTAACCTGTGAATGCACTCGGACGATCTTTGCGAATCGGTTGTCCAGCTTCGAGTCCCGCGGATAGAAGCGGATCTCGTCGTGCCCGTCCACGATACTGTAGCAGCCTGAAAGAAAATCCCGTTTTAAATCCTTGAACCTTATGGTTAGGTAATAAATAGTAGACTATACGATTTTAAGCTAACATGGTCATTTGCATTATACGGAGTTTACTCCATGAACATGACGCTTGCAACAGTGTCGAAATATCGGGTGCTCAATAAAACAAATATATATGGTAATTATCCCGTTTCAAATATTAGTTATAAATAGTAGATTGTGTTACAAGGGATCAAAATGCATTGAATAATTTGAATTCCGAAGGAAGCGATGGATTCTACAATAGAATCCTGAGCGTAATGAGGGAAGCGTTAACGCCCAAGACGAAAATAATTTTGATACCGTGTGACATACTGCTTTTCACACCAACTAATAGGAAATAAACAAAACCTGTAATAACTAGTGATCGTTATCAACGTGCTGTTTTGGTGGCAAAGTATGGTGGACAAAAAAAGAAATACACAAATATATATTATAACAAACAAATATTATACGTTTCACAAACTATGACGTTTATATACATATTTATAATATAATCACTTACCCATCTCCAAAGATGGAAAATATGTAATTTGTACCTACCTACTTACCTGGCAAACTTAGCTGTTAATAAAATAAATGTAATGTACCTACCTACTGGTCTAATTAATTAGATCAGTCTAAGAATTATTTTAATTGTAAGATTGTACCTATCAAATGACGTGTAAAATATTTTATATTTTATCAATAAAAATCTGAATCTGAATCCAAATTATACTGAATAAACTCCTAAAGTTTGTTCAACAGATTTCGCTGTCAGTCGTTGAAGTCTATTGGTATAGTTTTAATGTAATGCTTATTGACTTGTAAAAGCGCCCTTGAGGCAACTTCAAGGCCATTCTGCCTACCTGCAGAATATTTTATTGAATTTTGAACAAATGTTTGGACATTGTAAGCCAGAATGCAATATAACTCTTTTTTAAATAGAAAACTCTCGTGAGTATTAGGCATATTGATATACTTATATCGGGTTACTCACGTCTATAAAGTCGAAAATAGCTCGACATGTCAATTGCCGCAAGCGCTTCTCACTCATGATTATGGGACGCGGACCGTTCCGAAACATGTCGCACACTGCGAGCCCCAGCGCGGTCAGCTCTCGACTGAGGCAACGGCGCGGAGGGTGCGGGCGGCGCAGGCGCCGGCAAAGTTAGAAGCGAGACACTACCATCTCTTTCACTCCCATTTCATCCCGATATAAGTATATCAATATAACTCTGTGACATGTTGGAGAAGAATGTACCTATGACGACGTAGTCGCGCCACCACAGCATGCCGCCCGTCACGGTGAACTCCTTCTCCTGCGACTCGTTGCCGAACAGTTTCCAGCGGCGCGCGGCGCAGCTGTAGTGCGCGAGGCCGGCCCGGCCCGCCACACACACGTTCACGCCGGTGTCGTCTATGGCGCTATACTGTAACAAACAATAGTACATTACCTAACTAGTGCGCTAAAACAAAGAAAGGCCGAGATCGCAGATGTTTGCGACCCGAGCTGCAAGCGAGGGACGTAAATATGCGATCAAGGGCTTTATTTATTACCTCACGTGTTAGGTACATCATTTTATGCCTACACTTGGGCAGAAATCGGCTTTTTCCGTACGCGTAGCGTGCGGTAAAAGGCACTTTATGGCCAGGTGTGGCATAAATACATTATTACTGCATTCTAACTAATGAATACGGGTTCTTACAGGTAGTTCCGCTAGAGTTGAGGCACACAACAACGTTGCCTTGTTGACATCGAGATTTTAAAATGAATATTTTCTTTCCTACCGATGGCAAGTTCAACGGTGAATTGTAAGATAGACCAAAAAGTTTTTATATTAAAAATATATCTTGAAATGTATTCATTGACATTAACGTTCACTCATTAATTTCATTCAGTCACTTTTTTGTAATCAGTACTTTATGTAGCTGTGTGTGAAATCATTCACTTCAACTCTCGTGAAACTACCTATACCACGGGTTTTTATTAAAATTGAGCTCCCGATATTACTTTTATTTTCTTTAATTTAATTTTTAAATATCAGTAATAAATGAAGCACCCAATTTACTCGAAAATGATACCAAACTCGACCACACATGTCAAATTTTATTTTTCATAATTTTCTGCGGACACCCCCCATAACTCCAAATTTTGAGTGGTTCCCCCTTCCTAAATCAATCTGTAAATCATAAGGAGCCACTATACAAAAGGAAATTACTTCATCGCTTGCCGTATGCTTAAACGTAGACTCACTACTAGTAGGTTGACACTTCAGGATAACCATAACGATTTTTTTCGTTTATGTTCACCACTACCGAAAGTCACCTCGACAAAACACACCTACAGTATCTTCGCGAACACTCACACAAATGGGCTTAGAGGCGTTTTTAAATTATGCCTAGCACTGGATTTCACGTTTTAGACAGTTGGAACCAGTCTGCCCTATCGAAATTTTCATACTTGGAAGATTCAGTGGTTAACTATTCACTTGATATATTCTACATAGTGCAAACTAAACGGTCTCGCTCATGTCGCGTGAAGGCAGTGTAGAACAACAATGCGGAGAAATCTGTCCTTGTTGAACTCCTGCATTCAGGGGCCAATCACTGGATCGAGTTTAGAAACTTACAAAATCATGAAAGAGACTATTTAATATCGTTCATGTTATTAAGAAACAGTTGAAGAACTTACTCTCAGAGGCCAGTTGGTTGCAATATACGTAGCAGGTAAAGGCAGCACGATCCATTGCTTCCGGCACTCGTTGTCATCCACGTATTCTCTGTATAAATAACAAGTTTTCTTTTACATTATTTACGTTGAAATTAATACCACATACACAAGTCTGCGGTCCCTTGAGGCTGTGAATAAACGAAACCTCTACGTCAACGCAATCTAAAGTTATGGCCGTTTATGTCGCACATCCCATACATTTTGCAATGGGAATCAAAATGTATAGGGTACTTCCAGTTCGCCTAGAATCACGAGTTTTGGCAAAAAGCAAGAGCTTGTAGCTCAAATACGGGAGAAAATCCGAAAACCGTATAATTGCCGCACACTGAGAATTCCGTGCCACCAGTATTTTCAAGTACCTAAGGTCATAAATGGGGGAGCATCCTTTGTGCGCGAACCCACGAAGCGCTGCGCGAGCTCGTATTTAAGTCTGTGATGCAGATCACGGTTCTCATTGTCAGAGTGTACACAGGTTGACATAGTCTTGTAGGTTGCCTTTGGTAAGTCACCTGTATTTGGCGCTGGGGTCGTACTCGGGGCTCGGCTGGTCGAGCCCGACCTCCTGATACGCCTCCGCGGAGGAGTCTATGATGGAGACCTTGGTTCTCTTCGTCAAGTTGTCTTCTAGGTTGACGTAGAGTTTGTCGTCAGCTTGCAGGTAAAGGTGACGTTGGTTGCTCTGAAAGTTTGGTCTGTTAATGGCATAGTCTATGAATTTTATTGTTTTCAGTTTTACACATGTGTACCTAAGAGTAAGAATGTTAAACTTACCATGCAAGGGTTAACACTGAGCGGACTTTTGATAAAGTCCAGTTGCATGAGGTTTGTATTAGAGTCGGCTTCAACCTTCACCATCCATAGCTGGTAACCTTCTGTCGCCCATTCCTAAAATAAAAATTTGTATTACCGCAAGAGTTACTAACATAATTTTATTTATAGCCTGCTTCTTTTATGGCCTCTAGGGTACCACAGTGTTACAAGTTTGCTTCATTGATTTAATCCTCTAATCTAATCCTCCACTCGTACTCCATACTGAGATCTTACCCAACTTTGAATTTTACTCCCCAGATAGTCATATTTACCATGCTGGACACGACGAGCGGGTTGTGCTTGCTCAGGTCCTGATTGAGGCCGTAGTCCCACGCTAGCGAGCACATGAGTAACGCTCCGAACGTACTCCATACTGAGATTCCACCCTTCTCCCAACTCACTGCTACCGCGCGACCGTCGGCCGTCCACCTGTAATGTAATGTGTAAACAACCTTAACGACTCTGAAATAAGGATCATAATTGAATGTGAATGAACTATACGCCAATCTATCCGGCATCTATCTATGATACAAAACTAACCTTAATACTACTGGGATAGGGATCAAAATGTTTCACTCTTAGCTTATCGCTCAGTTTACTGCCTAATAGCGTTTTATTACAAAGCATAAAAAACCTTAAGCAGGTCATATACGTTAGGGTGCCTGCGCAGTTTTGATTGTGCAGTTCAAATGCACAGGTAAAAATAAGCGTGTAAGTGGCATTCGACTGTGCAGTTTTATATACAGCCAAAACTGCACAGGTATACCCATATATAAATGCCCTGACCAGGATTCGAACCCGGGACCTCCTGCTTCGTAGGCAGGGTCACTACCGACTAGGCTAGGAGGCCGTCATATATGGCTTGCTTTAATGCTACATGGAGTAAGTTGTAAATTATGAAGGCGTCCGCTAAACTATAATAGGCTTCCACTAAGTTAGTGGTGCAGATAGCACCAGCATCAACGCATCCCGCTAATGCGCTGGAAGCCAAACCGGTCGCCCGCTCGCGCCCGCACCCGGTCCCGCGCCCCGCAGCGGAACACTTACTCACCGATCGCGACACAAACCGCACGACGCAACACATCCGTTCCGCGATATTTTGTACGCGCCGCGCACAGTTACCAATGTAACGGTCGATTATATTTATAATATATTTATATTCAAGTGATACAGTCCGCTTATTCCTCTCCAGTGGAATACTGCTCTCATCTTTGGGCAGGGGCACCTAAGTACCAGCTTCTTCCTCTAGACCGCATCCAACGGAGAGCAGCTCGAATTGTCAACTGCCAACGTATTTCTGATCGGCTTGATCCCTTGGCGCTGCGTAGAGATGTGGCCTCACTCTGTATTTTTTATCGCATGTATTATGGGGAGTGTTCCGAGGAATTGTTCGGATTAATCCCTGCCGCTTCTTTCCGCCATCGCCCTACGCGACAATATTTCCACTCTCACCATTTAGATGGTTGGCAGTCCTCAACTGTGCGCTTTTCCCGAAACTTCCTGCCTCGCACAGCTAAACTGTGGAACGAACTGTCGCCAGCGGTGTTTCCGGACCGATACGACCTTCAAACCTTCAAGAAAAGAGCGTACTCCCACCTTAAAGGCCGGCAACGCACTTGCGACACCTCTGGTGTTGCGGGTGTCCATGGACGACGTTAATCGCTTACCATCAGGTGATTCGTTTGCTCGTTTGCCCCCTATAGCATAAAAAAAAAAAAAAACAGTAGCTAGACCAACAGTTAGGTTAAGTGCTAACACTTAACTTTTTTACTGCACAGTAATACTGTTGAAATCTAAGATATGTGAAACCTACCTAATACATTTCACGGGTCCAGGGTCGCCGGGGAAGTCTTTGGAACTTAGCACAATTGTGTGAGAAAGCTCTAAACCTCCCGTCGCCTCGTCGATCGTGTACACGTCCACTTGTGAACTGAAAATCATTCATCCCACTAATATTATCAGCGAAGAATTTTTTAGAGGGTTATTGAGAGTTTTATACAGAGTTCCAATCTAAGTGAGTTGGAATATTCAATAATGGAAGAGATAAGTATGGAAAGATTTTTTATAATTTAGTATTTTGATGTTAAGCGTGATAGAATATCGGTAAGTGACAAGCGGCACGCAGAAATAGGTTGCAAAAGAGCTCTCTGCACTTTTTTGGAACGAATATATAAGAATTAAACACATATTCATGGCACTTTCCTGTCTTTCAGCACATGCTCAATTAGTTTAAAATCTTTAAGAAAAAGCACATCCAGATTTTTCAAACCCTGGGCTCTATCTATCTCTATGCGACAAATAATCTCAATCATTGATCTTTACGGTCTAAAATACTTAGACCTAGACCTTCAACAGATGTATGTACAGTCAAGTGTAAAAATATGGTGGTGCACATCTTACTCACAAATATGTCCCATAGCACGTTATGCCGGTGTAATAAGAGCGTAGTATCATATTTATGAGTCGATTATGTCGAACCATATTTTTGCACTTGACTGTACTGGTTGGTACTTACTTCTTTCTACCAATAGCGATAAGTCTAAATTTATGGTTGACGCGCACACACGTCGCGTCATCTATGCCCGGCGCCCATATGCCCTGGACCGCCTGAAATATAATAACATTCATTTGTTATCAAGTTTATAAGACTCTTCATAGGGTAAACTGACCTATTGTCGGCACCCCACTAATTTTTAGAACTATCAACCTTATTATACCCTGTTGCCGCCGAACATACAAGAAAATTTTACAGTGAATTTTTAATCTTATTTTTTTCAATTTCAATTGTATTAAAATCGAAAGAAGTAAAATAAATGCAAATATATTCCAAAGGAACAGTGTTTAAATTTTATTTAAGTGCAAAATACGTTTTTATAGGCCTTTGGGCGGCAGGAGGTTAATATAGTAAAGATAACTCTTGTACAAGAAACAAGGGACAATACGAGGTGGCACTTTTCAATGCCAACCATTAGGAAGTTTACCCTATTTATAAGAAAAAGTCAGAAATAGCGTAATCAGAACAAAGTGTTTACTACTACATCCGAGCCACGCTGCAATTTAAAGTAATTAGAAACATCATTTTAAGAAAAGCTTTTAACTCACACACACTTTTGTTAACAACAATTACACTCAAGACCAATAGAAAAAGGCAGATTTTTAATTTTAAAAACACAGAATTAACCTTTTTTCATTGTTTTGAGTATACATATGTTGGGATAGCGACAATTAGCAATAACATTCGAACAAAACCAGTTGGAATGGCACCATTCCGACAAATTAGCATCTTCTAATCACAAATAAGATGCTGCAATAAGTTAGTGACTACAAGATCCAATGCGCAAATTTCCTGTCGATGTCACAGATATTGAAGAATGCATTCCCTTGTAAAAAGACAATAAATTCATAGGTAAAGACAACCGATCGGAACCTTAGGCCACTGTAGGACTATGTCATAATCACGCTATAAACCCTTCGCGACCGAGCGTCATCATATGATGTCAGGGCTTATATCAATGCCTATAATAATAGAGTCTATAATAACGATGCCTGGGACTCGATAAATCACTCTGCTTGTCACTTTGACATGGTTCTAGAGTGGCCTAGGGTTCCAATTGGTTGACTGTACATGTGGCTCAATTTTCTCATGTAATTAGTTGCTATGATTACGTCTAGGACTCCTGGGTCACACTGACTTTTTTTGACGACTTTACAACTTTTTAGTAAAGCATTATAGTGCCAACGACCTCGGATAAGACCTTAACTCGCGACCTCAGGCCGAGAGAGTGAATATTTCCTTTTTTAAATAAACATCAAAAATAAATGTTGTAAACATTTCTTCTAACCAACTAAGATTGTCACCGTTGTTTTCTGGCCGAATTACAACAGAAAAAAATTGACACCCACACTTTGACGTCGACAGATCAAACAAAAGTAGCACTCCTACAAAACCTCACCCTCAGATCGGTATCCAACAATATCTGAGATAGTAAAAACGTATTATATTAAAAAAAATACCTTAAAAAATTATAGTATTTTCCATTAGTACCTCGAGTTACAAGAGGCGACCAAACTCTGCTGCTTGGTAAACAAACGCGCGTTTTGTATACGTTATTATAAACTTCCAACGGGTTTATCGCGAATTTAGTTAATTTACCTTAATTTACCGACGTTTTGGCAATTTCAGGTGTCATGGTCGCCGCTTGACGCATGAAACTATACATCATGGTAAATTAACTAAATTCGCTGTAAACCCTTTGCAAATTTATAATAAGCCCTAGTTTTCCTCTTCTTCCTAGCGTTTTCTCGGCTTATGCCGCTCCGATTTGGCGTAGGCACTAGTTTTTATTATTTATTATTCTATTAGGAAAGAAACAAACAGTCTCTTATGTTTACATTTAACACAGTAAAAGTTAATAAATTGCAGACTTACAGTTTCCTTCATTAATCATTATGTTAACCAAATAACAAATACAAGTATACAAATTAACTACTACTACGACTAGTTTTACGAAAGCGTCTGCCATCTGACCTCCCAACCCCTATTACTAGTACCCCTATTAGGCCTTATTGGGATTAGTCCGGTTTCCCCGCGATGTTTTCCTTCACCAAACCGCGATTGGTAAATATCAAATTTAATGATATTTCGTACATAAGTTCCGAAAAGCTCATTGGTGCGAGCCGCCAGGATTTGAACCCGCGACCTTCGGATTGAAAGTCCCCTTTGCATCATATGGCAGTCGCTTAGAAAAACAGACACCAAATCCTGGAACTAGGCAAACATATGGATCCCAGGCTCTTAAGCTTGAGCCGTAGAAAAGTCATGATAAACGCTCGAAGGAGGATGATGCCAGTCTCTAGTCAGGGCCAGAGCCATTATAAATTGACAACCAGATCCAAGCTATATTACTTGTTTGTATGAACTCACATTGGGATCAAACTTGAGGTTAGGTGCAGTGAGGTAGGCGGCGCGGCCGTCGTTGAGGGTGATACCAAAACCGCAAACCAGCGGCGAGTACTCGATGTCGTTCACATGGGTATTGTCTTCTAGGATTGGCTCAGCTGAAAATTATAATTACAATACTAAATAAACAGTATACAATACATTAAAAATGTTGAATGCACCAACTGGTAACTCTACTAAACCTATTAGGAACGCGCGTTGACGGCAGTTACAACTTTGTTTATACCTTGTACTTTTGGCAGATGTAAACAAACATATTTACTGTCATCATGTTACAATATTTCACATCGGTCATCATATGCAATTATGTCATTGTCCCAAAAATTGAGTCATGTGGTTGTGTTTGATTACATTCTTTTAATTTGCCTAATGTACAAGGTATAAACAAAGTTATGAGGGCTCTTGCACATTGCGTTTATCTATGGCGCCATCGACGCGCGTTAATAAAACGCGCGTCGTAAAAAAACGAAATGTGCAAGGGTCCTAAACTTTGTGGATTCAAGCTTCAATATAGGCCCAATACTAGTATCTTTTTAGGGTTCTGTATCAAAATGGTAAAAAAGGAACCCTTATGGTGCGACTCAGTCTGTCTATCTATCACATATTTTGGAATAGTTATTATTAAACAAAGTTAACCCAGACACATTGAGAGAGGATTTATCATGCTTTTTTTTTCAATGAAAAATGCCCCATTAAAGAGGGGCAAAAATTAAACGTTTAGTTACTGGGTCGTGTGGGATATCATTTTAAAGGGCTAGATTTGTAAATTGTAAAACAATTTTTGTAATTTTTTACAATAATAATTTTTAACAAAAATGTAAGAAAAAAATACCATTCCCCCCTTTATCTCCAAAGTTTATGAATTATGAATGTAAATATAATATTTTTTTACACAACTTTAATATTATCTTAAATATTACAGGAAAAATATAACATTGAACCTAACTTCATAATCAATTTTAATAAAAAAACTTTTCAGAACTAAATTTGTAATTTAACCAACTTAGATTGTTTTTTTTTTCTTTAAATTTATTTGATGTCATGCCGTAAGACTGTACCTACTCTTATAAATAAAGTAAAACAAATGGTTTACGTGATAAAAAAATATCAAGGAAATCAAACTCGCATACAAACGAGTAACCCAATCTGTCGATGCATGTGGTTGACGTCAAAATTCTACTTTTTTATTATTATTGAGGAATAGGCAAGCATTTGACTACAATCTCACCTGATGGTAAGTGCCGATGCAGTCTAGGATGGAGAATGCTTGCCTAAAAGATGTCTATTCACTCGCGATTCACTTCACTTCTATCTAGGTAAAGTTGCAATATAAAGTTTGTACGGAACGCTCGGTGCGCGAGTCCGCCTCGCACTTTGCCGGTTTTTGTATTACTGTAGATTCTCTGACTATTTTTTTTAGCGAAATATTTTGAAGACAACTTTAACGATTTTGAAGACACCTCACGACTAACAAGCCTTTCGATTTAAAATATGGTACTTAAATTTGCAAACCCGTTAAGGAGCGACAAGGTTTTTCAAGGAAGATCGGAAAACTAATAAGTAACAGGTAGATTTTTCACGTCCAAAAACTCCCATACTTATACAAATTTTCATCGAAGCCGTTTTTGAAATGACCATCATTCTAGACTAAATTTGTAGTTTATGGCAGTGATACAATAAAGATTATTCAATTATGAGTTATATGCAACAGCATACACTAGTTTTTCTACGACAGCAAAAACAGCAAGAAAAGCGAAATTTCGAATGGTGGCAGAATGTGGACAATGTTGTAATCCGACAAAAAAAACAACAGTATTATTAATTGTATGAAAGTCTCATACCAATACCATAGAGAACGTTGTACTGTATACTTTTTTTATTATCGCTATCAGCCATCTAATTGACAGATAGATGTGCTGGAGTAAAAAAAATATCTAAACATATGCCTACAAGAAAAGTTACCTTTAGAGACCTGTTGGTTGATTGAAAAAGGTATTCTGCCCAGGTCAAGGCAGTAGTCGCGATTCTGCGAGCCATCCCATCGGTACCGAAGCAGGTGTGCCCTGGTGGTGCATACTAGAATCTCTGTGCCTGATATGCAGCACATACGTGTGATCTGACCGTCCCACACTAGCACCTCCTTCAACTGTAAACGACATTAAAGAAAAGGTGATCTTTAGGAAATATGGGTAATAATATGGCCCAGGGATAAGAGCGACTTTCAATCCGAAGGTCGTGGGTTCAAACCCCAGCTAACCCCAGCTCGTACTAATGAGTTTTTCGGAACTTATGTATGTACGAAATATCATTTAATATTTACTAGAGGCAATGCAATGGCAATTCAAGAACCGACTAATCGGCAATTCAAGAACCGACTAGTCGGCAAAGGCCGTAGTCGTCCCATCTCTACCAATCTAATATTTACCAACCGCATTTCGGTGAAGGAAAACATCGTGAAGAAACTAATCCTAATAAGGCCTCAGGGTTGAAAGTTCAGATGGGATGAAGGTCGATTTCGTAAAACTAGCGCCTACGCCAAATCGTCAGATTTATCACAGATTTGAGAGATTTGATTAAATTACAGAGCCGTGGCATAAGCCGGGAAAACGCTAGGAAGAAGAAAAAAAATTGCTTTGTCACTTGACAGGCATCACGTCAATTGAAGGAAATTGCGCCTTGTGAGACGGCTCTGACTGAAACAGCCTAATTAATAACAAACCGGTATATTTACATGCATTTTTTTAGCCAAAAACATAATATTTCCAATACTGTATGTGTTTGTATGGGATATTAATACTAAATCAACTTGTAAGAAAAATAATGATATAGACTTTTTTGCTGGCTGTAAATTACTCAAAAAGTTGGTGAATACCATTTTTCATCTAATCTAGAAAAAGTAAGAGAATGGTTTCTTCATAAACAAAAAATCAAGAAGGCTGACAGTATGCATACAAAGTTGCGTTCTACCAAATTAACTGTTAAGTTGGTCACATTTGTCTAAAACTTTGTATTGAATGGACATTAAAAGTCAAGCTATCCCAATGGTTTAAGTTAAGGTAGTTTATTGCCCAGTAATTTTTTCCACCCTGCATGACCAAAATGTTGCAAATCACAGTGAAAAACATACAAAAGAAGAAGGAATAATATACTGGAGTGGCTATAAAATGAAATATAGAGTCAACATATAACTATTTTGCATTGCCATTATATTATTTTGCAAGTTTTGATTATTCCAAAAAATAGGTATTTGAAATTTTGTTTAAACCATCAAGATCTGAGCAAGCCAAAAGAGATATCTATGCTAATAGATATAAATATATACCTTCATAATTAGGCAACTTTAAAAAGAGCTTATAATTTTATTTAAGATATTATGTCTACTATACATTGTATAATATCAGTCATAGCCTTGCAATTTACATATGTAAAAACTGAATAAACAAACCAATGTTATCTTCAAAGATGGGATGACTTCTTTCACAAACAGCTCTGCCGAGTCTCTCCGCAAGCTGGCAGTTGGAGGGTCAGATTGCTGATATGCCGTCTGATCACTCACTATTTCCACATTGTATAGTATTAAATGACCTTCTGATGTCTGTAAAGAACAACCACTATAAGTTAAGTCTTTGTAGATTTTATTGTATGCATAAAATAATTAAATTGAATTCAAAAGTTAGTATTGAAATTAAACACTTTAGAATGGATAAAAATGGTATTAATAATACCATGGTAATGGTATCAGTCATGTCCTGTCATCCGTTGAGATAGGACGCGTAAACTACTGGTTACGTCATTGTCGCTCATGACTGTATAACTCTCCCGACAAGTTTTGAAAAATGGGAAGTGATATCGAAAAGACATTGGTGCTCAATGAGGTGTTATGTTATATAGTGAACCGTATTAATGTGATTGACGAACCGACTTTAATAAGAATATGTGCAACTAATTTTACGGACAGCGAAATTGAAGCGGCTAAGTTGAAGTTACGGGACCTTCTAAATATACGGACGGCGTCAAGAAAAGGAGAGGGTAAAGCGTCAAAAAATACTCAAGACATTATAAAGATACTAAAAGAAAATGACGCTGATAATATGCCGATATTTGTCGCAAAAGACCTTCACAAGATTCCGCCGATTACGTTTGACGACCTGGATGTGACGAGGATATTGAAAGAATTGGCGAGTTTACGGTCGGAACTAAATACTTTAAGGAGCTCAGGAGAAATAAACAAAGAAGAAATAAAAGGAATGAAACAAGAAATTACAAAATTTAAACTTGTAACGGACAATCTGTCGTCGCAACCTGTGTGTGATGGTGTACGAGAATTGTTTCACATCGAAAGCAACAAAAATGAATGCGAGGGTATTATTTCTCCACGTATCAACGGCGCGATGGGCCAACGTAAAGTGGTTGTACGACCTCGAGAAGTTTTGGATTATGAACCGTGCGTCGTAGAAAATACGGTTGATTCTCCAAGTCATGTTAGCCAGTGGGGCCCGCCAGCTTTGGGCTCCTTTGTAGAAAACAAAGAAAATACACCAAATAAAATGGCAATTTCGTTTCGGGATAAAGTAGCAACTAAGCGTAAGGTTCAAGTTGATTCTGAAGGTTTTGAACTAGTTATGAAAGAGAACAGAAAACAAAAACAAACTGCCAATATGATTAAAAACAGGTGGGGTAGCGGCGAGTCAAGCGAAATGCTTCAAGCAGCACCAAGTACGACTACGCTGTACATTTCGCGTACGGAAAAACATATATCGTCTGAAAAAATTAGTGAATACATTAATAGTAAAGGAGAATCAGCTTTGAAGATCGAATATATCAAGCCATATCGTGAGACGACCTTTAACACATTCCTAGTAACAATTCATACGGATCGTTTAGAAAGCTTTTTAAGTAACGGTTTCTGGCCGAAGGGAATAGTGTACAGAAAGTACATTTATAAAAGACCAAAACGATTCTATAACGCTGCACTACCTCAAAATAATAAATAATGTCTATTGCAAAAACAAGGCTGTTGACGTTTAACTGTAAGGGTATTAAACGGTCACTTCCCAATGTGAGGGAGTTAAGTCAAGAAAATGACATAATTGCGCTTCAAGAACTATGGCTACTACCAGATGACATTGATTTTTTAAGCCAGATTAGCAAAGATTTTGGGTATCATGGAAAATCAGCTATAGATACAAGTATTGGACCGCTGAAAGGTAGGCCGTTCGGTGGAGTAGCAATATTGTGGAGAAAAAGTCTGTTTCCCAGAGTTTCGGTAATCGAAACTGGCTCGAAACGCATAGCAGCTGTTTGTGCGGAGCTACCAGGAAACCGAAACATAATTATTATGTCTGTGTATATGCCCACTGACTGTGCGGATAACTTGCCATTATTTACGGAGTGTTTAGGAATTATAACGGCAATCATAGAAGACTACAGTTGTGAGTGTGTGCTAGCTTTGGGTGATTTTAACGCTGACGCGCGTGCGACATTTGGCAAGGAACTAATTACCTACTGCAGCGACCAGAAATGGATTTGTGCGGACATTGAACTAATCGGTGAGTCAAGTGACACGTTTACGTTTAAAAGTGAGGGGCAGGGGTCTAGGAGTTGGCTTGATCACTGTGTAGCTACGGAATCTGCGTATAGGCTTTGTGCTAATGCTCGAGTAATACATGATGTTTATTGGTCTGACCATTACCCGCTATGCATTGAATGTGATTTAAACCTCATAGAAACTAAGGTGAAATGTGGGGATATGGTAGTGAATAACATTATATGGGGATGTCGTAATAAGGAACAAATTGATAGGTATAACAGATTATGTACTAACTTCTTAAGAAATCTTAATTTACCTATTCAAAATTGTAATCAAACATGCAACAACGAAAGGCACTCATTATTAATTAGTTCATTTTATAATGATATAATACGATCTATCCAAACAGCTGCTAAATTGACGAGCGTCAGTAAGAAATGTAAACAAAACAACATTACCGGCTGGAACTATCATGTACTACCACTGTACAAAAACGCACGCGATGCCCATAAATTATGGTTGTTGCATGGTTCACCCACTTCTGGCCCTATATATGATGATATGTCAAATAAGCGTAAATTATTTAAGAACAAGTTAAGTTGGTGCCAGCGGAATCAGGAAACTATTAAAATGGACATTATAACCGCTCATAGATCTGCAGGTAACTTCACTCAGTTCTGGAAGAATACAAATAAACTTAGTTATAAACAAAGTAGACCAATGTCAGTAAATGGGATACAAGGTGAAAAATGTATTGCGAATATGTTTACTGAGCAATTTAAAGTCAGTAATGTACTTGACAACTCGCCTCGATCTCACTTGTGCGGTCATTCGCAAGACCGTAGTGACCCGTCGACTGGACCCGAGTTTTTTATTACGCAAGAGATGATATGGCAGTGTGTTAGAAAAATGAAACGAGGGAAGTCGCCCGGTCATGACGGTTTAAGTATTGAACACATATTGTACGGAGGTCCATTACTGCATCAAAAAATGGCGCAATTGTTTAATTTGTGTTTATCGCATGGCTACCTACCAGATGAATTTATGAAGACTAGTGTGGTGCCCATTGTCAAGAACAGAACTGGGGATCTCAGTGACCCGTCTAATTATAGACCAATTTCCTTAGCTACCGTTTTTTCAAAGGTATTAGAAAGGCTAATTAACCCGATACTCTCTAAGTACATATGTTTACATGATGCACAGTTCGGGTTCCGTACGGGTCTCTCAACGGATATGGCTATATTTTGTCTTAAAAACACCGTAAACAAATATCTTAAGAAAAAAAACGGCGGTGTACGCCTGTTTCTTGGACCTCAGCCGTGCTTTTGATACTATTGACTATAATTTATTATGGGAAAAAGTGGCAAGGGCGAGGGTGCCGGGTGAAATAGCCAGTCTGTTGAGATACTGGTACGGAAACCAAATAAACAGTGTAAGATGGGGAAACGCGAACTCGGACCCATACAAATTGATGTGTGGGGTTAGACAGGGTGGGCTGACGTCACCACTACTGTATAACTTATACATGAACGACCTTTTGGAGGAGCTCAGCGGCGCCGCCGTCGGATGTCATGTCGCAGGCGTATGTGCTAACAACATAAGCTACGCCGACGACATGGTGCTGCTGAGTCCATCTATCACGGGCCTGAGAATTTTAGTGTCTATATGTGAGCGTTATGCTGAGACTCATGGACTTAAATATAATGTTAGCAAAACGGAGCTTATGGTATTTAAATATGATAAGGGCCCAGATGCAGTGGCGCATTTAGAAATTTGCCGCCTGTAGGCTGTTTAGATTTTGCCGCCCCTATCCGTTAACTGTGCTTACTCGAGTATCTCGAGTAGCAAGGAAAATTACGAGGAATTCGAAACGTCATTATTTAACCTCATCTACTTATTTTATCAACCGACTTCAATATTTCAAAAGGAGGAGGTTCTCAATTCGTCTGAATTTTTTTTTTTATTTTTTTTTTTTAATGGATGTTCACTCATAACTCCGTCATTACTGAACCGATTTGAATTTTTTTTTTGTTTTCTGAAAGTAGACAGTTCCTGGTTGGTCCCGTTTTTTTCAAAATCCATTTCTGATGATGGGATCCATGAGGAACTGAGGGAACTCCTCAAATTTGAAAGGCACATGCATGCTGATTTGGGTGATTTCTTAAGAAACTCGAGCATTTCTTTACGAAAATCATCAATTTGGTGGAGTGGACCTGATGATGAAGACCAGGGATGGCAAAGTGGAACTGCTTCGTAATTCTCAGGACTATGATCCGATTTTAAAAAATATTTTTTTGTCTGTATATAGATGGTTTCAGGATTGTCCCGTTTTTTTCAAAATCAATTTCTGATGATGGGATCCATGAGGAACTGAGGGAACTCCTCAAATTTGAAAGGCACATGCATGATGATTTGGGTAGTTTCTTAAGACACTCGAGCATTTCTTTACGAACATCATCAATTTGGTGGAGTGGACCTGATGATGAAGACCAGGGATGTCAAAGTGGAACTGCTTGGTAATTCCCAGGACTATCGTCCGATTTAAAAAAAAAATTTTTTTTCTGAAAATAGATGGTTCCAGATTTGTTCCGTTTTTTTCAAAATCAATTTCTGATGATGGGATCCATGAGGAACTGAGGGAACTCCTCAAATTTGAAAGGCACATGCATGATGATTTGGGTAGTTTCTTAAGACACTCGAGCATTTCTTTACGAACATCATCAATTTGGTGGAGTGGACCTGATGATGAAGACCAGGGATGGCAAAGTGGAACTGCTTGTTAATTCCCAGCTCTATCATCCGATTTGAGACATTCATCTTTTCTTTGTAAATAAATACCTTCAAGATAGTCCTATTTGATTATAGTTCTATTTTGATGATGGGCTTCATGAGGGATTGAGAGAACTCCTCAAATTTTAACGGCACATGCATTCTGATTTGAGGGTTTCCTTAAGTAACTAAAACAGTGTTTTGGCGGAGCCAAAATTTTGATGAACTGGATCTGATGATGAAGACCAGGGATCGCAAAGTGGAACTGGTTAATAAACCTAGCTCTACTTATTATCCTAGTTGTGACATTCATCTTTTTGATTTGATTTATATTCTGATGATGGAGTTCTAGAAGAATTCAGAGAACTCCTCAAATTTGAACGGCAGGTTAATTGTGATTAGAGGGTGTTCATAATTAGCTTAGGCATTTTCTTACTGTGGCCATCATTTTGCTGGAGTGGACCTGATGTTGATAATCAGGGATGGCATAATGAATATGCTCGTTAATTTACAGTCTGTCATCCAATTTAACACATTGTTATTTTGTTTGTTTAAAGGTCTACAAGGGAGTTCCGTTTGATTATACTTCAAATGTAATGATGGAAGCCCTAGGACATTGAGAAAGCTCCTCAATTTTCAATCGTACACGTGCGGTGTATTGGATATTTGT
Organism: Lathronympha strigana; assembly: GCA_949128165.1. Lineage (NCBI taxonomy): Eukaryota > Metazoa > Arthropoda > Insecta > Lepidoptera > Tortricidae > Lathronympha > Lathronympha strigana. Next base: position 14,545,632 of record OX421918.1, on the reverse strand, counting down.
GAAGTAAACTGGCTAACTCAAACAAATTCTTAATTTCACTTTTACCGGGAACCAAATGAAGTCGGTTTTTTTTTCTTAAAAATTATTCCACTACGGCTGCAAACGCGCTACGGCCTGGCTGACATTAAGCTAGTACCTCGTCTGGTACTTAAGAACATATACTCGTACACTCCTATTTTGAAAAGCTTCATACAGTAGTCTTTTTAAGTAGGAAGACTTCGGCACTCTGGCAGTTCATTTCATAGCCAGAGCGTTCGTGGAAGGAAATCCTTCTTATCCCGCACAGTATGCGACACAAAACAGACAGACAGCTAACTCCGGATTAGATGGCTAAAAACGGATAGTGCTTTAAAATTAAAAACAAATCTGGCCCGAATTTCACCTTAGCGACAGGTGTGAGAATTGTCAGCATCATTATTACGGGTATTACAGGCGTCTATAGGCTACAGGCGCCCCTTACTACTGTGCGGACTGTATGCTTGTGTGCGGCCAACATTTTATTTACTAATAAAAACATCATTATTACCCAAAACGAATACTTTTGTAAAGAGTTTTTGACATTTGCCACAAGAAACACGACAGATGTCACGAAATTCCGACACAGAATCATTCTCATGTCAAAGACTACCGATAATTCTTTAAAACACTATTAGATCTCGTGACAATTGTCGTAAAGTCTTCACCAAGAAATTATCTACTTGTTGACGTGACGAATGTGACGATACATTATGATTTTATTTAAATTATCTAAATGGTGGAAAATAAGCACACAGTCCGCGCGATAGTAAGCGGTTTCCGTTGCCTATGGATGCCTGAAACGCCGGTAATTCAATCATTTTAGGAATTGTCACACTTGCCAGCGTGGTGAAATTGGGCCCTGGGCATATTTTAAACATTTTAAGATAATGAATTTTATTTAGGTTTTGAAGCAAATAAATGTAAGTTGTATATCAGGGCGGGTGAGAACGAAGCTTAAAAAGAAGGGTGTATATCTCAGACACAAATACCAATTTTATCCTCGACTATTATATTGGCCTTTGGCTTAAACAAAATTCTGTCCGGCCCAGAGCGGCAAAACCGAAACGTACGATTACATGCTTTAGTGTTGTACCTACAACTTAACTTATTATAGTTGGTGGAAGGAAACGGGGCAGCGACACCATTTCGCATATACATGAATAGTTAATTTTATGCGAGCCATGTTGGACCTTAGCTGCTTCTGACATGACTTCACCCTGCCGCTATCAGTGCCTCGAGCGACTTGGACGATTTTGTTGACGTTACACTTTTTTTTGTCTCTCCCAATTTGCCGCCCCCTAAAATCTGCCGCCCTAGGCTTCAGCCTACTCAGCCTACTGGTAAATGCGCCACTGCCCAGATGTAGTTCCACCTGTTAGGCTGAATGGCACAAAATTAAAGCGTGTCAATAGTTTTAAGTATCTAGGTCATATTCTGACGGAGAAGCTTAAAGATGACGACGATATCGAAAGACAACGAAGGGCAATTGCTATGAGAAGTAACATGTTAGCACGTCGGTTTGCTCACTGTTCCGACCAAGTCAAAATGACCCTGTTCGGTGCATATTGTCAGGCGTTCTACGCCAGCCAGCTGTGGTACTATTATACGAAACGATCATTCAATAGACTCCGCGTGCAGTACAATAATGCGTTTCGTATAATGTTACGGCTACCATGGCGGTGTAGCGCGTCGGGCATGTTTGCCGAGCGCCGGGTGGATGGCTTCTACGCTATAATGCGTAAGAGGTACTGGTCTTTCGTCGGAAGAGTGAGTGAATCGGCAAATAGCATTGTTAAGGCGGTGTGCGCAGCATGCTACTTCTCAAGCAATGTCTCTTCGATAGCATATTAATTAATTATAAGTTAGAATATTTAAATTAGTTGTATATTAGTTGTAATTTTGATGGGTTTATACCTAAATAAAGAAACATTTCATTTCATTCATTCATTTCATTTCATTAAATTGCAACGGTTAACACTGACGTATTTTTATCACAATAGGCGTGACATGTTTCGTCTGCGTCGGGCAGACCTCGTCGGACAGACAGAGTGGTGTTATCACCGTTGCAATTTAATATCAATATGTCTCACGAAAGTTTAAATTATAGGATAAAAATGGCTTTCACGAACACCCTACATCATTCGACATTCTAAAGTGTTTATTTACAATGAATAACAATAGCAGAAACAGAAGACAATATTAATCCTTCACAACCTACGCCCGAGAATTACAGGGCTATCATGTACTTTGATCCCAAATAAGTACCTCCTTCCCCAACCCCCCTACATTAGAGCCCACAAATTACAGGGCATGGTATGGAAGTGTTTCAATTTTGCAACTGATGTGAGAGTAGCGAGAGTTATTAGTTAGTATTGAAACGTAATAATGTAAATAGTGAGTAGGAAGTTTATATCACGTGCAATGTAACATTTCTGTGTACTTGTGTCCTGCATAACAGAATACAATGAACAAAATAATTAGGTATAAGATATTCTGGGCTTATGAACATTTTTATTTTATTTTCAGCTGAGAGTTAGGGAGTACAAGCTGATATTGATAATATAGGTTTAATACCGAAATGCATATCATTGAAGAATCTGGTTTCCATTCCACTCCAACATTGACCCCAAGACGCTGCAAAGATTCAATGCTACGCTTGTGGTGCACAATAGGAACACTTGGCTGGAACAAAGAGAGATTACAATGGATATTTAGCTAACTTTTATCAGAAAACCTACAGCAAACATAATGCATTCATATATTCACTAAACAAAGACCTAAGTTCGTCTTACCTTACAAAACCATACCATCAAGCAGTCCTCGCTAAGCGAAGCGAACAATATTTTATCTCTGTTTGAAACAATCTGAATGATTTGATGATCCGCCGTGGGATTTTTCAGAACTTTGGGCCATCCTATTGGAAAGTACATGGTGCTGAATCAACATTTGATGAACATGCAATTGGATATTGATTCCGGCCGTCAGTAACAGCTGCTTGCCTTGCTATAATTTATAAAGCATGTTATATGAGATGATAGTTGAGAGTCTAACGCATAATTTAACAAGTAAATACTCTCTTCTCTCACACAACACAACACACGTCTCGACGTCTCATTTTTATTTGTCAATTTTCTGACAATTCGGCAGCAGTGTTACCGATGTGGAAAAGAAAAAGAATTTGATATTGAACTCAAAAGCTTAGATTTAAAAAACATCATAATGTTTTAATAAAAAATATAGTAGTAATTTTTTTTTATAAACCTACAATATTTATTAAATATTCAAATAGAAAATATTTACAACATTCGGTGAATTAGAAACGGCAACATTTTAACAAAGAGGCGTTTTTAGAATTTTTAACCTTTCAAATATCAAGTAGAAATAACCGGTCCAGTCCTATAACCGGATAAAATATCGGTTTCAGCCAGAAAAAACCCGGTTTATGCTTGTATTACACGGCGCGATCCGTCGGGGTTAATCAAAAGTCAGTGGAATACACTAAAGGGATTTAATACTGTACTGTACTACTAACCCTCTATGCATCCGGAGTCTGAAAATAAATGATTTGAATTTGAATTTGAAAATACCCCCATTGGCCTAGACGGATCGCACCGTGTAATATTAGCATAAATCCTATGTATTGCACCGATTTACGTACGGTCTGAAACGACGATAAAGACGCCAATACTGGATCGTGGTAAATATTTACTGTGTTAAGCTCTGAATACAATCTGGTCTATATTATCGGATTTACAGAGGAAAAAATCTGATCCAGCCCTCTTTTAGGTGGCGTTCTACTAGCGAGAGGAAAACGGCAATATGACTTTTTCTGAATACGCACGAATAAGAAGAAATCCTGGCAAAGCTATATGTAGTTCTGTTTAGATACGAATAACGTCATGATCATGAGTCATTAATGAATTCCTCCTCGACTTTTACCTTCATACGAAAGTTCTAATGCCTGCCATTTACCTCCTTGATCCTTGTTCTCTGTGTATATCCTTCCTTTCTTTTTATTGGCGGCACTCTAGTGTATCAATGACGAGAGCTATTTATTAACGAAGGTTACATCAATTTGCCACTAACTTCATGTAAGTAATAAGTTAATTCACTGATTTTGGTACTTATTTGCAAAGCGACAAGTTAATATTCATATCTGCAAAAATATGTAACTAATTATTATTTCTAGTTATTACATTATCCAACATTATGTAAGTAAAAGTTACATGTGAAAGGGTCAGATTTTAATTTTTTCTGATTGATCTGATTCCGGCATTGTGTAACCGGACTAACCGGCAAATGGTTTTGAACGGCCTCCTAGCCTAGTTGGTAGTGACCCTGCCTACGAATCAGGAGGCCCCGGGTTCGAATCCTGGTCAGGGCATTTATTTGTGTGTTTATCACGAATATTTGTTCCTGAGTTATGGATGTTTTCTATGTATTTAATTATTTATGCGTATCCTGTAATATTATATTATTATTATATTACTATTATATTATTATTATATTACTATATCTATTATATATATCGTCGTCTAGTACCCACAGCACAAGCCTTATTGAGCTTACCGTGGGACTAGGTCGATTTGTGTAAGATTGTCCCACAAATATTTAAATTTAAATTTAAAATTTAAAAAATTTAAACGGTGGAAATTCATACTCTGTACCTTTACTACGAATATAGAACGATTGCGTATTTGTATCTCCATCTTTGTCACACTTGCATATTGGGTTTTCCCATCAATGCCAATTTTCGATGTGCGTGGTAGGCATGTTGATTCCGGATGTGTGTGGCGACCCGAACGTCATGTGACTCATGTGGAACTTAGGTAACTAGTCACTGTAGCAACAAGCAAGATATTCGTTTTTTCCATGATGCTCTCGTGAAAGATCTACGATGAGATTGATGAGGTGCAGAGGATAGTGATGTAGTATTATATTCTTTGATAGTGATGATCAACGAAGAGTAATATCAACCAGATATTATGCTTTTATGTGAGATTAGAAAATTAACCGGTTTCCGTTAAACCGGTTTGTGTTGCTGAATTTGAAAAGGGGTGATTTGATAATAAAATATTACAAGATGTTTAACCAATCTTATTTTTGTAATAAAGATTATTCAGAACAAAGGTTGAACATTATATATAAAAACACATGGAGTATTTGGAAAACGTAAGAAAGAAAAAAAAACGCCTCTTGCCCCGCGTACCGATACAATCGTGGATACAATGCAATGGCGATCGCGATTCGAGTTTAGGTTTTGCAAGACTTAAAAATATTACTTTGTTTTTCTTTTCGTAAAACTGCGGCTTTCTGTGATTGCTACCATTTAAGCCGAAAAGTATGTGACGGTTCTATACTGTAATTATCTACCATGAACAGTGAAACAATTTTATAACATGTCTGAAGAAATGGACTCGGATGTAAACAACCTCTCCGCTGCCGGAGAGGCATTTGAGGTAATCGAATCTAACTCGTCGTATTTGGAAAATGAGTGCGTCTCGTTACCTGATACTCCTGATAGAGAGTGCTCACAGAATATTGTCGTCGATAGGTCTGGTGAATTAAGCGATATGTCCTTAGAAAACGATCTCGTATCGTCCACGAACAACGAGGATCAATCCCAAGTAAGTCACTGCAACTTAGATGTAGGCAGCGAAGTAAATATCAACGAAGATGAGCCGGACGAAACAAATACCACACTTGATCTTGGAAATGAGGCTAACTCTGAGCCTAATAATTCTCAAGAAACCGAATGTTTGCAAGAACAAAGCAGTGCAGCAATTAACGACGAGGCCAGCAAAGTGAACATGGTGGAAGACGAGACAATAGCGATGGAAGCAGTGAGCAGCTCAGAAGTATGTCAGCCTACAGTATTATCTCCTGTGAATCCAGGTAGAGGTAGAGGCCGAGGCCGGGGGAGAGGACGGGGAAGATGGAGAGGGAGAGGTCGAGGTAGAGGTAGGAAAACAATACCCTATATAGATCCAACCCTTGTTAATTTAGAGACAAATATTTCCGATAATATTAGTGCAAACTTAAGCTCTGAACCAATTCCCGAGAATACACAAATAGAATCAACAAACGATAACATTGAATCAAGTCAGATTGAGTCAAATGGCTGTCTTATATCACCAACTCAGAGTATGGACACTTCCGCTGAACAAGTCCCTGTAGTTAGAAAAAGAGGCCGAAAAAAGAAAGAGCCGCCTAGTAGTGACTTAGATATGTCGGAAAGTCCGGAAGTTATAAGCCCGAAAGTTGCTCGTAGAAGAGGCCCACCTCTTAGAGATGCCAGTAGCTTGCTAATTCCAGAAGGTGAAAGCCTGAAAGTTTCTCGTAAAAGAGGAAGACCAAGAAAAAATTCAAACTTGAATGATACATCTGAAATCCAAAGTACGAAAGTCAATGGGGATACTGTAACTGGCAGCTCTTCTGAAATTAAAGATTTAAATAATATGGTCAAAAATTTGACTCAACTTGAAGATAAAATACGTAAATTGCAAGACGACATTGAACAAATAGATGAGGATGAAGATGATGATGAGGAAGACATGTGTTTAAGTCAATTGAAGACGGCAATTGATTGTGAAAAGGAATCTGAACCCAAGGACCCAATATTGCAAGGATTGCAAGATATGCCCTCGTCACCATTGGCTGAATCAGAGACAAACTTCAATAATGGAACTGATGAAAGTGCTAGTGCTCCTAGCATGTTACCCACTCAGTCTGAAGAAATCAAAAACAATGATGCTCCCTCGGCAGAAATTGATACACCGGTTACGGAAAATGTACCAACAGAAAATATATCAACAGAAATTGCTCCCATTGAAAATGTCACTGCAGAAAACAAAGAAACTCAAAATCAATCTATGGACACTAGTGAGTCACTTCTTGTAGAGGATACTTCTAAGAGACCCAAGAGAAGAAATGCTAAGAAAACTTTAAAATACAGAAATGATGATGATTCTGATGAAGATCCATTTGCTAATGTTGAGCTATCAGATGATGATGAGCCAAGGAGAAGAAAGAAAGGCAGCAGATACTCTGATGATGAATATATACCAGGAAGAAAAGGAAGAACCAGCTCCATAGACTCATCAGATAGTGCAGTTGGTGATGCTTTGGATGAGTTAGCAGAGCTAAAAATGGAAACAAAAAAGAAAGGTCGGAAGAAAAAGGAAATCATATCAGAAGCAGGGCAAACGGGCTTTGGTTCTGAAATAATAAACCAGAGCCCTATAAACGCCTCAAGCTTAAATAATGTTGCGGATAAAAAAGAACCTTGGAGGTTTTCTTCTGGTGATGTTGAAGATTTGTGTGATGATACTGATATTCAACCATCTGCAAGTACAGAAATCAAACCTACAACACCTGTACAGTCAACAAATGTTTGGGCTTCTAGTAAGGAATTTGAAAACTTCCTTGCACAGAAAACTCAGGGCACAAACTTAAAAATTAAAAAAGTGTCTAAAAAATTAAGCTCATTACCAAGTGTAGTAGCACCTTTGGAAATCCCAACACTAGATGCAAATGAAGTTCATAAGAAAGTGGATTCATCTGCTCAAACTAACATAGTCCAGACCGAAAGTACAAGTACTCAGACCAGTGGGCCGGGCACGCTCTCAATGACGACAAATGTACCTTTGAATAATGAACAATCAGAAAATGCATGTAAGTTTCTTACTAGCATTGTGAAAACAACTTCAGAATTGGGAACCTTGATGACTGAAAAGTCCGATGACTTTATTCAAAAGAAAATAAACACTACTAATGTGGTAGACACTTTTAAGATTGATTATTGTGTCAAGAAATCATTTTTGCTACTGAAGCTAGCCAAACATAACATTATGCAAATGGAAGAGGACTTATCCAGTCAATATGAAAAGTTCCTACAAGAAAATGAGTTACTGTCCTACAGAGAAGAAGAAAAGAAAGTAGAGCCTACACCGAAAAAAGAAAAGGAAGATAGCGATAGTGACTGTGAAATAGTAGGTGAAACACTTCCTACCAAAAGTTCCTTCCAAAAGGCTGTGGTAAAAAAAGAGCAAACATCAAGCAAACCAAAGTTCAATCCTAAAACAGTATTTTTGAATAAAGAGCTGTCTATCAAAATTGCCAAAAAGCCAAGTGAAGAGGTGAAGAGCAACAAAAATATAAACATAAAAGGCAGACATACTGTGTGGATTAGTGATTCGGTGATGGTAAAGAAAGTAAAGGGCTCGCAGTCTTTTTTAGCCCAGGACAGCCGAAATAAAAAACCACCTGATAATAAAATTACAGAAAAAATGGTAAGTAATTTTTTTGAGGATTATTATCGCCAGAAAGCATTATTTACATGTGCTCCTTTTATAACCACGGAATGGTCCACCTGGCGACAAAACAGATATGTCTGCTATTATTTTACTGTTGAACCTGATAATCTTACAAGTGGTAATATTTCTAGAACTGACGAGATTTTCACGGACAATGAAAATAATGCAAGTGTAAGTGAAACTGCCAATGAACTTAGTGAGAAAATAAAAAGAGAAGTTAGCAAATTGAAAAACCCACCAACACTTTTATCAATTTGCTTGAAGAATTTGCAGGAACACTTGTATCTAATGGAACCTAGTGATGAAAACAATACTTCTAACATTCCTGAATACACTAATGGGAATAGAACAGTGTCAGCATATCAGCCGAAAACTCTTTTTTCTTCATGCTGTGAGCATCTGACAAAAAAATTGCAGAATTCAGATTCACAAAATAATTTGTTAGTAAATGCTTGTATGACTATACCTGAAGATGTACCCTCCTTAAAAGACACCCTCTTTGAAATTGACAATCTGTATGAAGATGAAGAAAGCCAAGAAGAGGACATGTGTTCGCTAAATGCTTCAGTGACAATTTCTCAAAATATACCTTCTTTGAAATCTATTTGTTATTTAAAAATAGCCAACCTCAACTTTACAAGTAGAATAAAAAGTGATAACATAATTTCTCAAAACATACCTTCTTTGAAATCTATTTGCTATTTCAAAATAGCCAACCTTGACTTTACAAGTAGCATAAAAAGTGATAACAAGATTGTAAGCAACATGTCTAATAGTGAAATTGATGAGACTGAATATTGTGAAAGTGACTTCTCGTGTGATGATATTAGTCCAGAAGAAGTCAAATCATTGATGACTTTATGTGTTCAGGTAATCCAACAAAGCCAAAAAGTTCTTCAGCCTACAAGGCCAAGTGATTTTTGCATTACAAACACTTTCTCATTTAGATCTCCTAATTCATTGAAACAAATGGCTTTTCAATGTATTCAAAATTTACTGAGTGAATGTCTCAAAAGTACTTTCACCTCACAAAATGGTATTATTTGTAACATAACTGGCCAGAAAGTAAAAAAACTAGCTGATATATGCTTTGATTTTGTATCAAAGTTTTACAAAGCTGATGATTCGCAAGTTATTGAGAGTGTTGAAGCCCCACCAATAGCATTAACTATCAATGCTGTCAACACACTATCTGAAGAAGCATTCCTTAATATTGAGGAAAATACAAATGATCAAGATAATTCAGATTATTATGAAGATGATGGTGGCACTTTTTATGAGGATGAATCCGCTGCACCTGATTATGACGATGGAGAAGGTGGTAATGAAAGAGAAAGTGAAAGTTGGATCACCAAAGTACAATTAAAAGAACTTATGTCTTGTGATGTACCTGACAAACCTAAAACGGGTTCAAAACACTTACCTGAAAATGAAAACGTCAATATCACAACTGAGAGTTATCCCCTTATTGCTAACATCAAAAGCGAACCGAACTTAGAGGAAACACCTGCTGTTTGTGAAAATTTTACTCCTTTTATTAAAACCGAACCAGATCATTACGTTGATCAAATGACTGTGATACCAGAAAATATTGTTACAAAAACAGAATCATTTGATAATGTCGATCCAATACCAGTTGGTAGAGAACCAATTCAAAGACAAAATAGCACAAGTTTTGATGAAGAAAATTTTGAAAATTTCGTAAGGTGTAATAAAATGATACATGCTATTAGCACATACGAAAATGAAACTGAAGAAACATTTAGCCAAAGCGCTTTGAGAATCCGTAGACAACATGAACCTGATTCTGATAATGAAAATGATACGAGTATGAGTCTGCTTGTACCACATACATTTGAAACTCTTACTGTTGAATCCGCTAAGGGGAGCCTTCTGCAAAATAGTGACAGTGACAGCGAAAATGTTGGTAAAAAAAATAACAAACGAAAACCAGGCAGACCTAAAGCAAAAAAACCAGAACCTCCAAAACGAATCAAAGAAGTACCCCTAAAAGATAATAAAGAAGTACCTCCAAAAGATAACAAAGAAGTCCTGTCAAAAGACAACAAAGAGGAAAAAAAAGATTCAAAGGACAAACCTGTTCCAGTTAATGAACTAGCTATACTTACCAGACGAATGCGAGAACGAATAAGACAAGAAGAGAAAAAAGGAGAGTCATCTGAATCTGATTCTGAAAATACTGCACAAACTGCAAAGCTTCCAGAAAAAGAAACAAAAAAAGAAACAAGACGATCACGCCTTGCTGCTAAAAATAACAAGTCTTTGGATGATGAGATACAGTGCAACAATGTAGATTCAACTGAGCAAATAACAAATACAACCACTAGTAAATCCAATGATGAAAGCGCACCCAAGAACAACGAAGATAATAAATTCACTGGATTTAGTGTTGTTGACCAAAACGAAATTTCTACATACCATAAATATGTTAAATATGTTTATGACCAAATTATACCAAAAGTTAATGAAGAAACTGTATCAAAAACAGCAGAGGGAACATCAAGCAAAGATGAAAATTCCAAAAACGTTCAAGGAACTGAAGAGATAATAAGTCCAGAAGAACCAATAGAACTTTTGGAATGTACACCCACAATGCCTATCTTCGATGAGGAAGACGGGGTTAAGCCTAATCGAAAAACTACCACAAAGTCACCTGGCAAAAAGAAGGAATCCAAACATGGTAAAGAAGAAACTACAAGCAAACAACAGGAGAATATAAAACCAGACATTCATGCAAAGAAAGAATTGTTTGTAGAAGCAACTTCGAAAAGCGAAGAATTCACTGAACGCAACGGATGGAAATGTTATCCCATACTCAGTACTGATACAAAACTTTACGAACAGCTACCTATCATCCCATTGGAAAAATTACCTGAATCTTTTGTTCAGACATACTTTGCTTATCAAGAGCTAGCACTAAAAAGCAAAGACGATGAAGAAATCGACAGGTAAATATAATCACTAATAGTTTAGTAACACTAAATACGATTTTATTTGCCAAATACCCTAAACATGTCTTTGTCGCAGATTGACAAACCTACAGTCCTTAAATAGGTCAACAAGTTTAAAGAAACCCAGAGCTCGTAAAGAAAGAGTTGCTGGTGAAGATCAGGAAAAGTCTCCCAATAATGATGATGAGCGACCAGTTAGCCCAGCAGATGCGGATCATTACAATGAATTGTTGCCTTCTGATGATGAAGGTGACCACTACGAGGATGAATTTACAACACCAGTAAGCATATTTTTTGTAAGCTTGATAGCGAAATCAATCTGCTGGCACGAATAGTAGCGATGTTTTTCGGGAACTTATTTCGAAACTTGTCCCCGAAAAGTCGTGAACATACATTTAAAAATAGCAAATAAGATCCCGAAAGATTCGAAAACCTTCAAAATCTTGGAGAAGGTTAAAATGAGCGTTGTTATTAGCTCTACCAACTCGTATTTTCTTTCAAAATATTTCTTAAGATGCGACGATTGTATAAATATTTGTTGTTTCATAACTACATATACCTAGATATTTTCCTAGCACAAACGACGTGTTGTAAGTGTTTGACAAAATTAAAACATCGATAGCCTTGTTATCGATAAGCAATACTTCAACGTCATAGAGGTAATACAAAGACAGATAGATAGATAGGTATGTAGGATGCGTCAGAAAGTAAATAATAATAACAACATTAACAATTTATTTATATTTTCACATACTTCAGAAATAATTTGGAAAACTTTCGTAACTTTCGATTTATGTATACTTATAGCAAAGAGTGAAAGTAACTAAACGTCATAATTTCATAGAAATTTTACGTTTAAAATTACACTTTAAAATTGGACAGTTAATTTGTTTGGAAAAGATAACGTGGTTTGATTCTAATACACACACCGTAATTGTCTTTCAAATCGGTGCAGAATGTGACAAGTTCGTTGAAGTGGTATGCACTTATCGATAACAGGATTGTCGATGTTTTTATTGTGGCGACTAAACAAATGTTGTTTATGCTAGAAAAATATCTAGGTGTATTCATAACACTGTGTTAGATGGGTAGATTGGTCAAACCACTTGTGGAAAAATGTGAACAGAAATTCGAGCTTATTAAAGTACTACTAACTAGTTCCTTACAGTATAAATTTAAATAGATGTCATATACTAAAGAAAAAGTGACCGGGTAGCCCAGTGGTTAGGGCGTCTGCCGCGAAAGCAGGAGGTCGCTGGTTCGATCCCAGCCCTGCTCACCGGGGACCTTGGTCACTTTTTCTTTAGTATATGACATCTATTTCAATTTATAATTTATATATATAGTAGTGTGACTACTTAAAAAACACAAAAAACATGAATCAAAACATTTATTACATTTAATAAATGATTTCATTCGTGCTTTAAAAAATTGTATAGTTCCTTACAGATTAAAGTAGATAAAGACCATATCCACTCACATATCCACTGTAAATGTCAATGGTAATGGGAATAGTAATTTATTTCCATGCCCTATTTTACCATCTTAACTAATAGTATACAATTTACATATATTTGTAGATTTTTTGTATGAATTTTTCGGGTATATATTATCACACACACAGTTATTTAACTACATAAAATTGAGATCAGAGTATCATACACATATAATAGTTGCTAAAAAGGATCTATACTTTGTCATGTTTTGAGTTGAAGTATTTTTCAAAAGCGAAAGGCCTCTTTAGGTTTATTTTGTTCGTACTAGATACTAGCTAACATGGCGAATAAAATTAAAGTTAACATGAACGTGGGACATCCCGCAAGGGCTAATCAACTGCTTCATTATAGGGTCCAGATGACGCTGAAAATTACATGGCGAAAAATTCTCTAATGAACGATGATGATGAGGACGACACGCCACTCTCACAGAGAAAAATCAAGAAGGAACTTGATAATGATGCAACTTATAAAAAGAAGAGGCCGGGACCTAAATCAAAAACAGTTCATATAAAACAAGAACACCCAGACTCTTTAATGCTTACTGCAGACAAGATGATGAACAAGGAGCTTACCCTTTTACATGCTCCTGTCGTTTTAGATAACGACAATGCGAAAACACCTATAAAATACTCTGGCCCCAGAAAACCGGTAAGTAGAAGCCTAGAGCTCATTCTATAGATGCCTGAAAGCCTATTTTTAATACGGCTTCGTGTTCCTGCGGCCGACATACAAAAAATGCTATTTGAAATTGAAATCAATAGTGCAGAGAATAAGGTTGCGTTTCTATTGTTTTAAAATCATATGAATCAACTCTGTTCCGATTGAAGCAGTTTAGACTTTTTTGTACTAAAATGGTAGGACAGTGGTCCTTAGTAGGGTAGAGAAACGTAGATATACTTTGGTCGCGTTTTCCGATCGCTCGGTACGCATGTATGGAGTTACTCTTATACTTACTTACTTATTTAACCATGATAGATTTAAGACCTGCTTTATTTATTTCGGCAAATCTTTAATATTTTTTGACTGAAACTCTAATAACGATTTTGGTTTCCAGAGAAGTGGTACAAAGAGTTCTGGTAGGGATAAGACTAAATCCGATGATTCGTCGTCAGAGGAAGAAAAGCAATGGGTGAACACTAAAGAGAAGCTTCTAAAAAGAATGGGGAAGAGACAAGAAACCGCTATGTAAGTGTATTGATTTTTGTATTAAAGTACATACTAGGTATATGGCGCCAGTTCATGCATGCATGGCATAGAGTTGTTGTGGTATCTGCATCTCTTTACTCTACGTATCAAACGAAAGTGACGCATTTTCACAACCTCTAAGTGGAACTTGGCGTTCTTTGTATTCTATAGATTTTTTGTTGAATATTCGATTGGTGTTAATGTTGAGCTGAGCGTTATAAATCATAATTGTGAATAAGCTCTTTTCTTAGTGAAAGAAATTATTTCTACAATGCACGTACACGAAAAGTGCGTTTTCTAATAAAACCAAATCGCACGACGGGGCCCCTCGGAGAGCCCGCAGCACCGCACGCTGCGCTAAGCGGCCGCTTATCCCGGTGTACTGTGCTACTACACTACCACTAATAATTATTGTTTATTTACTCGCACAATGCATAGTAAAACATTGTATGAAACACGTGCGTAAATATAGTTCCGACTAGTGTATAAGCCGACACGCTTCTTACTTGTGGTGTTGGTACTGACGAATTAAAAAGGCAGTATGATTTTCTCTAACTATGCATACATTCGAAGAGATCCTGGCTCAACTATGTTTAATTTTCTATTTCTCGTTCTTTTTAGTGAGGACGATGCTAAGCGGGCTAAACTCGTCAGCGAGTTTATAGAGCGACGGAACACGAGTGACAAGCCTTTAATATTGAATCATAAACCTCGCGGTAAATCCAGGCGCTCTAGAAAGAAAATGTTGGAGAGGCAAAAGCAGATGAGGTAAGAACTTCTATCTCTCCTTAGTTATTTCTGTTTTAATTCATATGTTGATGAACTTTGTGAGTATAAAGACAAAATAACTAGCTTCTGTGGTTGCAGGTAAACGTACTAGAACTTGACACTGTCCCAATACATGTCTTCTCTAAACTTACGTCAATAGAGGTGACGGACGGATGTCATGTATTGGGCACTAGTGTGTCGTACTCTCTGACGTTTACCTCCTGTAGTTCTGAATAACGCTAGTGTAGCATAATACGTCCCGTTATCAGAAAATTGTACAATATGTAAATGTTGGTAGCCTAGATGGCGCTGCGCTCTAACGAGTTTTTCAAAAGATATGTAGAAATATATCACTTGATATATTTATCAATCTCTTTCTGATGAAGGGAAATACCTTATTTCTTACCGATAAGGCCTAGTTTCGCTCTGGGTTGGATGGTGGGTAATGGTGGCTGTTTGAACTAGTTTCTGCACTAGGGATTAAGTTGTTGAGCAGGCCCCAAGGTTTCTGAGCCGTGTCAAACGTAGGAAAATCTGTCTTGAATTGAATGAAGCCCCATGTATTAACATAACCTTTCATTTCTCCTACTTGTCCAGAGTGCTGTCTTATGAGCTTCTCGGAGAAGCGGGCCCTCATGGACCTAAAGGAAACTCCGCTGCATATTTCAAGGGACGGCGTAACATTAGAAAGGTATGTATTAACCCTTTACCGCATGGATTTTTTATTTCCTCCAAAAAAAATATATGATATAAAGTGCGACAAATGTAACATAAGAAAATTTTGAAAAAAAAATTTCAGTTAACCCAGTGGAAAATATTGGTAAAAAACAACTTGTTCCAAATTTGGAACAGCATGCATTTGTGGTCACGCGACGTGTGTTTTTTTTCTGCAGCCAAATTTGGAACAACATGCAGTAATAGATATGAAAAGGTAGTTTACTTAAAAAAAAAAACTTGTTTTTATTTGTCATGTTTAATTTTAACAACAGACAGCATAAGAATAAATCTAACATAGAAAAGAAAAAATATATGAGGTCACTTGTCAACCTAGGTATTACTCGTATTTTACTTCGTATCCAAATCGAAGATTACATATATTTACTAGCAGCAGTACACGGTTATGTGCTGTCCTTGTCACACATTTAGAGTTATAATATTTAAAAAAAAAAAATGTTCTCGCTCTCGCCCGTCGGGTAGGTTTCCGGCACGACCGCGCCCCCAGCGGCGTGTTTTATCATTACATGTTTTTGTGTCTGTCCGAGTCACACGTATTTTCTCGCAAAAATAGTGTTTTAGTGTATATCTATTTCAGATTGAAGGATTAGGGTGAGTGATTTTAAACATCTTCAGAACGATGAATTCAAATTACAGAATAAAACCGCGGCCTAGTTGCCGATTAACGAATCTTCTTTCGGAAAGTGATTTTGTCCAAATGTTTGATTTTGCTTCCAATATATGTGTGGTAGATTACAATTTAAAAACGAATGTTAGTGTGGTGTATTAATCATATAATAACTTAAAGAATAGATCAAGGAATCTGTACTTTGTTCGAAATAATGCTTTTACATCTACCTTCTTTTTTCTAAGTAATATAAGTAAGGTACATGTTAAAGGCACGGGTTGTTACTCGTAGATTAACATACAAATTTAAACGTAATTAAGAGAATTTTAACTATAAAACTCTCGTGAGACTCGAACATATTAAATAATATTTAAAACGGGTCACTCACGTAATTTAGTCGATTTTCGCTCGACATGTTTCGTTCTTTACATTACACACTACATTAGGTTTGATAGGGTAACCGTGTTGGCTAGAGAAAAATTCGTAGTTCAGCGGAAAATACGGGAGGCTATTGAAATAAGTCGTCATCCGAACTTCAACCGTGATTGTGGTTGGTCAGTGCCTCCCAGTTGGAAAACGGTTTTGGGTACCGCGTCAGTGGACTGTGTGAACGTGCCCTTAGCGAGTGACGTAGTGAGTGTTGTTTGCAACCCGGTTGGCAAAAGCGATGATAATGAGAACGAGGGTAGATCGTCCGCCGTGTCGCCCCCCGCGCCGCTCCCACCGCCAGCTGCAAGTACCAGAGCAGATAGGGCATTAGCCCGCAGTGTACGACTTGCCTCTGTCGCGAGTGGGCGCTCCTGATGACGTTCTTCGTAAAGAACGAAACATGTCGAGCGAAAATCGACTAAATTACGTGAGTGACCCGTTTTAAATATTATTTAATATGTAATTAAGAGAACTTTAAGGTTCGTTATGTATTTACGCGTTATAGTATTTACGCGTTATACTTCGTATCAGGTTTGTGTACCAGACCGTATATTAAAAATTGCGCCACACGCCATATTCGAGGGTTAGACACTTACTTCTAACCCTGGTATTTAACGAAAACAAATGTAATCTCATCTACGCAATGATTTCATCTACCTTTCCAGAGTTCTGAGATAATTATAGTAATAAGTATTGAAGTATGCAATGCTAAAAAATTATGAAAGTCGACATGAATTTCACAAATTGTAGTAAATTCGGTTAACAAAATGGCATCCAAAAGTAATTTAAAGTAAAATAGAGGTTCCCTCATTTATCTATAGTTTTGTTAATAAAAGCTAGCTTATGATCCGGATGTTGCCGTTCCGACTATCGTCGAGCCTTCGGGGCAATATAGGTATTTTAGAGGTTCCCCATTTTATCCCTAAAAGGGAGGTATGACCTCTTCAATTCTTCATGTTTGTCTTGTATTATTCGTGAAAGACAGCCCCGATTAGTCAAATAAGAAGTACACATACTTATGGCGCTTCTTGTACGTCGTCTACCTACTTCATTTATATGAACTGTCATAAAAATATACTCGCTTATAAAGAATCATGAGCTCGCTGAAATAAGTAACAATTACTACAATCAATAATTATCATCATAATGTTGTTGCAGAGAAAAATTATAAAATAAAAATAAGATAGGTTTCGTATAAAGTACGTTCCTATTTACGAGTAAGCCTATTTCAGGTTCTATCAAGGAAATACTACTTTAATGAGTCGGAATATATAATTTTGATCATATAATTTAAACTTTCGTGAGACATATTGATCATGTTTTAATGAAGTCAAAATACTATGACATTGCGATTTTGAGTCAGTTAAGGCTCTAAACTAAAGGGAAGTGTAACCGCAGCGGCAGTGCCGTATTACCTTGCTCCGCTAAATAGCGCGAATGCTTGCTGTAGCCGCTGCAGGGGTTTAATTTGCGACCTAGTGTCTATACGATTAAAGTAGGATAATTTATGTTCAGAGTTGTATTCTTTGAGTATAGGTAAGTTATTTAAGGTAAAGAATAACTTTTTTGTTTTGTTCAAAGACTCGAAAGAGGTTATTTTTATTATTATTATTTTTTTTCCTCATATTTTAGATAACGTAAACCGTTCAATATACAACGATATAACCAGGTCAAAAATATGATATTTTGGTTTATGTAAAAATTGACAAAATACAATACCTACATAATATGCGGACATTACAGTTTAATATTATGATTGGTGGTTCGTTAACAAATTTCACACCTAAAAGGTGTTCAATCGCTTTCCTGCATGCTCGGAGCGAATAACGAGAAAACTGGTTAAAGACACAAATTAGTTAAAGTTTTTTGTGGTTTTTTGTATAACAATAATACCTATACTTACTGATTTTCTTTATCAACTTTACGTATCCCCATCACGAAACAAGGATAGTTTGGTTCCGGAATTTGAACCAATATCTGACGGCGCAGTCTTGCGAATTGTTGCGTTTAGTAAAAACGAATTACAATGCATGAAATTATATAAATCATATGATTTTTACTTATACATATTATAATAGATGTATTGTAATTTGTATATGTAGGTAGTGAATGTTGTGGATCACATTTTTATGATACCTACATATAAAATGTAGATGATACCTTTACGATAATAGGACTCAACGAAAATTAAGTCGGATATTAATATTGTCGTACGTACCTACTATTAAAGCCTCACCGTTTAGGAAGGTGGTAACTAAAAAGGAATAATTTTACGAAGCTGAGTGAGTTTGCTAACAAAAACCTCATTTTTTTTATAGTTTCCCCCCCCTCCCGAGCTCCCGAGGTTCCGAGCGCTGGTAAGCGGTGAACGGTAAACATAACGGAAACCGGAAGTTGGTTTGAAATTTAAAATTAGTCTTTAAAATTAGTCAAAATAGTTACTCTAAAGTAAGTGCGATGCTACCGGTAGGTATAATAAAGGATGATACCGGTAGGTATTTCGTTTCGTATATATATATATATATATATATTCAAATTCAAATTCAAATTCAAATCATTTATTTGTTCAACATAGGTGTGCATTACAAGATGTTAAAAATGTTTTTGTATCACTATGTCGTGCCTATTTGGCATACAAATATAACTGTTGGTATTTATATCTAGTATCTTAACATAATATCACAGATAAAAGTCAAATCATATACATGCAAAAAGTCAATAATTTATATTTCATAAGTCAGTCAAAAAATCTGCTATGGTATAATATGCTTTCTCTATAAGAAACGCCTTCAGATGTCGCTTAAAGATATTGATATTGCCGTTACACGCTTTTACAGCAGGCGGTAGCTTGTTATATACTTTGTGTGCCATTCCAATTATACTTTTTTGTAGCAATGCCGTATGACTTTGCTCTCTGTGCAATGATTTCAATTTGTTTCGGAGGCGAACACTTTTAAACTTATTGAACAAATTATAGTTCGTATGTACAAAAATTGCCATTTCGTAAATATACAGACATGGTAATGTAAGTATTCTAAGCTTTTTAAAAAATGGTTTCACTGATTCATCGTCCTGGATTCCACAAATTGTTCTTACGCATTTCTTTTGGGCTAAAAATACAGATTCTTTATTGCTACAATTTCCCCAAAAAATAATACCATACCTTAAGTTAGATGTGACATATGCATGATACGCCGTTAGAAGTGACGATTGGCTTGCAATTTTTTTCAAATTAAATAGCGCATATGAATATGTACTTAGTTTATTACATATATTGTCAGTTTGTTTTTTCCATGTCAACTTATTATCTATGCTTAGTCCTAGAAATTTAGTTATATCGGTTTCGTTTATTTTATGACCATTATATACTATGTTTAATTTAGTGGTTTTGGTTCTCTGTTTAAATGTCATAATATTGGTTTTGTCAAGGTTTATTCTAAGATTATTATTACTAAGCCAGTCTATAATAGTATTTAAGGTGTGGTTAATGTCAGTTTCATATGTGTTTAGACTTTGTCCAGAAAAAATAATAGTGCTGTCATCGGCAAAGAGTATCATAGGGTGTATAGTTGCTTTAGGCATATCATTAATGTAGACTAAGAATAATAATGGGCCCAAAACACTACCTTGAGGGACCCCGTAGCAATTATTTCTAAAGTTTGATGAATAGATTTCCTCTGTTTTCGTCTTGGGACATATTCTTTTGATTTGTGTAATTTGTTTCCTGTCCGTCAATACGTATATACGAAACGAAAATATATATCTTTTCGTAAGCTATATCGATGAAATAGGCTTAATCTTATTAAATACCCTACGCTGCTCCGCTTTAACAGCGCCGAGTTACGTGACATAAATCGCGTGTAAATTTGTATAATTTTGCTCCGTTTCAACAATTATGCCACCAAAATTGTGTCAAATAAGCTTGCTTTAACAGCGTTGAGCTTTAACACATTAATGATGTCAAGGATCGTCCGCTTTAGCAGCGTTGAGGTACTCCACATTAATTGTGTCGAGGGTTGTAGAACTTTGCTCCGCTTTAACAGTGTTGAGGTACTCCACATTAATTGTGTCGAGGATTCTAGAACTTTGCTCCGCTTTAACAGCGTTGAGGTACTCCACATTAATTGTGTCGAGGATTTTAGAACTTTGCTCCGCTTTAACAGCGTTGAGTTTCTCCACATTAATTGTGTCGAGGATTCTAGAACTTTGCTCCGCTTTAACAGCGTTGAGGTACTCCACATTAATTGTGTCGAGTATTCTAGAACTTTGCTCCGCTTTAACAGCGTTGAGGTACTCCACATTAATTGTGTCGAGGATTCTAGAACTTTGCTCCGCTTTAACAGCGTTGAGGTACTCCACATTAATTGTGTCGAGGATTCTAGAACTTTGCTCCGCTTTAACAGCGTTGAGGTACTCCACATTAATTGTATCGAGTATTCTAGAACTTTGCTCCGCTTTAACAGCGTTGAGGTACTCCACATTAATTGTGTCGAGGATTCTAGAACTTTGCTCCGCTTTAACAGCGTTGAGGTACTCCACATGAATTGTGTCGAGGATTCTAGAACTTTGCTCCGCTTTAACAGCGTTGAGGTACTCCACATTCATTGTGTCGAGGATTGTAGAACTTTGCTCCGCTTTAACAGCGTTGAGTTTCTCCACATTCATTGTGTCGAGGATTGTAGAACTTTGCTCCGCTTTAACAGCGTTGAGGTACTCCACATTAATTGTGTCGAGGGTTGTAGAACTTTGCTCCGCTTTAACAGCGTTGAGGTACTCCACATTAATTGTGTCGAGGATTGTAGAACTTTGTTCCGCTTTAACAGCGTTGAGTTTCTCCACATTAATTGTGTCGAGGATTGTAGATCTTTGCTTCGCTTCAACAGCGTTGAGTTACTCTACATCAATTTTGTTGATGATTGTACAACATTGTTCCGCATTAACAGCGTTGAGTTTCTTCACATTAATAAAATCGCGTTGAGGATCGTACAACTTTGCTCCGCATTAACGGCGTCTCGTGTTACATATTCTACAGGAATTGTGTAGAATGTAATAAAATTTTACTCCATCAGGTTGTTTTTACCATGATGAGACTTCTTTTCAATAGTAGCATTCCGATTATCAAGATATAAAAATACTCCACGTGTCAGTTCTTTATTATAACAATTATTTACAAAAATAGTAATTCTCTTGCTGCTGTAGCGTACTGGTCAATATTCCGTCATCCTACAGTAGAATCGAAGGCACCTGCCACTTAAGTTTTTTATTACAACGTTCTACTCAAAAAGGAAAAACTTACCGTATTAACCATTACCAACCACTTGAATTATTGTTTGGTCTCAGTATAAATCTGTATGTATATTTTATAACAAGATTTCTTTAGTACTAATCTTGCAATGAAGAAACTACTGATAGCTTGTTTTACTAATTATACAACTTGTTTTTGTCTTCCTTTTTTACTTTGATATGAAATACAGGCATATCTAAAGTATACAATCACTATGCAGGGATTCGTCAGTAGAGTTCAATTAAATGAATGAAGTATAATTTAGTAGTAGTATACCTAATATTCAAGTAATGTTAAAATTATATCGACGATAATACACACTTCAGTGTTTTGCTTCACCTAAAAGGTTATTAAAAGTAATTTCATTCTTTATTAATGTCGTTCCTCACTTGGACACGCACAGCATGTCATGCATAAGTCCAATCTAATAAAAATATTCATATAATATTTACATAATAGTACCGTTTTATTTTATTAGGCACTCATGTATGAAGCTAATTATCAGGAACCCATAGGAGCGTACGGATTTGACTTCGATATTTTATTTTATTTTTCCTACTTATATGTAGTATTACAATTCTCTAAACATCTGCTAGTAAATATATGTAATCTTCGATTTGGATACGAAGTATAATTAATAATCAAACGAACTTACCTGTGAAGTTTGATTGAAATTATACGAGTATCCAAATCGAAGATTACATACTCCCACCCTCCCAGACCCTAAAAATGAAAATAAAATAGTCTCTGGTCCTAACACAAAAATATCTAGGTGCTCTAAAATAATGATAAAACACGCCGCTGGGGGCGCGGTCGTGCCGGAAACCTACCCGGCGGGCGAGAGCGAGAACATTTTTTTTTTTTAATATTATAACTCTAAATGTGTGACAAGGACAGCACATAACCGTGTACTGCTGCTAGTAAATATATGTAATCTTCGATTTGGATACTCGTATAATTTCAATCAAACTTCACAGGTAAGTTCGTTTGATTATTAATTATTAAATAACTCTGGAAACAATTCCGGTCTTTATTAATACAAAAAAACAGACACATTTGCTGCAATATATATGCTACTTTAAGCTGCATATTTTGCACCTGTCTTTCATTCCCCCAAACCGGCCAATGATCTATGCCATCTTCTGCTCATCACGAAATCTCAGCGTACATCGCAATACAATTTTATTGAACAATATTTTTTGTTATAAGGGTAACATCAACATTATCATATCATATTTACCTCCTTGGAATAAAATATAAATAGCCACTTCCCTTAGTGCATGAAGTTCCATATTTGTCAATTTAATAAAATATACACTAATGCATAGTTAATAATCAAACGAACTTACCTGTGAAGTTTGA
This sequence comes from Lathronympha strigana, assembly GCA_949128165.1. NCBI lineage: Eukaryota > Metazoa > Arthropoda > Insecta > Lepidoptera > Tortricidae > Lathronympha > Lathronympha strigana. The sequence goes on along the minus strand of OX421918.1, from coordinate 14,522,458 downwards.
TTGGAATTATACGAGTATCCAAATCGAAGATTACATATATTTACTAGCAGCAGTACACGGTTATGTGCTGTCCTTGTCACACATTTAGAGTTATAATATTATTCAAAAAAACTGTTCTCGCTCTCGCCCGCCGGGTAATTAGGAACGGCAGCGCTCCCAGCGGCGTGGTTGATCATTATTTTAGAGCACATAGATATTTTTGTGTTAGGACCAGAGACGATTTTATTTTAATTTTTAGGGTCTGGGAGGGTGGGAGTATGTAATCTTCGATTTGGATACTCGTATAATTCCAATCAAACTTCACAGGTAAGTTCGTTTGATTATTAATTATACTTCGTATCCAAATCGAAGATTACATATATTTACTAGCAGATGTTTAGAGAATTGTAATACTACATATAAGTAGGAAAAATAAAATAAAATATCGAAGTCAAATCCGTACGCTCCTATGGGTTCCTGATAATTAGCTTCATACATGAGTGCCTAATAAAATAAAACGGTACTATTATGTAAATATTATATGAATATTTTTATTAGATTGGACTTATGCATGACATGCTGTGCGTGTCCAAGTGAGGAACGACATTAATAAAGAATGAAATTACTTTCAATAACCTTTTAGGTGAAACAAAACACTGGAGTGTGTATTATCGTCGATATAATTTTAACCCTTTGACCGCCGTTGTCACCTATACAAGACAACGATAGTACGATACACTAACGCCGTCGTCTTGTATACAAGACAAAGTTTCAACCGCTTACTAAATGGTAAAATAATAGAATTTAAAAATTATTTTGTACTCGTGTCAACTTGTTGACCCTTTGTTTTTTCATACATTTACTTTTTAAGCAGGTATATGAATCCATTGTTTCATAATAAAGGATTTAAAAAATATGCTTATAATTTCTACATTTTTCCGTGTCACTGTCGCCGTTGGCATGTATAAAAGACAGCTAGGGATGGGAAAGTTCAATTGATGTGCAAGTTTTTAAAATGAATATGTTTTCACGAATCTGGTTTTATTTAAGCGTTCAAACATTTAATTGCCAATTATTGTCATTGTTGGTAACTACTCGTAGTAAGTAGGTATATGTAGAAAAAAAAGGCATAATAATGGATAAAGTTTAGGCAGCTTCTTCAGTAAATTGTCCATTGCGGTTTATTTGCCGAATAAATTATTGACCGCAGTGACAGCGGAGGTCTACATTTTAACTCGATATATATATATAACCGATATATACAGTATGTATCACAACGAAGAGCAAACCTTAAAACTGGTTGACGGGGAACTCGAGTACAATGTAATGACGTGCATTTCACGTGCCTAAATACATGTTTTATGGCATAAAATTACTAAATGAATTACTCGAAGACCATATTTTTGCAGTCGGTTAATGGTTTTTGTAACATCCTATAGGGTTTGTTTACGTTTTTGATTTTTGACAGTGCATGCGTATTGCGTACTGTTGATATGTAGCTAGGGGCAACTAATTAACATTAACGTTGTTATGTCAATACACATGCGCTTTGAGTTCTGTTTATAAGTAACCTAGGTAATTATTTTAATAATGGCTGTAGTCATAGGCAACGCGCAAGCGCTTTGTTAACTATTTGTTTGTAACTAGGTAAAAATCCAAACTTCAACAAGGTTTGACGCCTGTCTGTCAGTTGGTAATTTAAGAAATGTCATTTATAAGATTGTAAACAAATAATACAGGGGAGGTGCAACACAATAATAATAAATGTATATTTTTATACCTCACGTAAAACCTGTCGTATTTTTGATGAATTAGGTAAGTACCATGCTCATATTTATGATCTAAACATTAACGGGTTTCTTGTTTTGCCTTTCATTCTGATACATACTGTATATATATATATATATTATTAAATCCACCTGTTAGTTTTCTCCGAAAACCCTCCGGTAAGTATGTAAATTTATCGAGACACGATGCGCGTCCCTAATCTTATGGTTTATAAAGTTTACGTACCGACAAGCGCTTATGCCGTTGACTCAGACGCTATTATTACTTAACTCGCGCGTAAACAGTATTTGTCAGTCGGAACTAAAGACGAGCCCTGCGCGCCGTTGACATGTATAGAAGACTACTCGTACAGACTAGTACGGTGATATTACTTCATGATTCGATAATGTTTAGTTGTTGTTTTTCATGATAAAGTCCTTTATTTTCAACATTTTCTTGTATAGTAAATCTGTTTAGTTTAGAAATTTTGAGAGAAATCTAAGTTTGGAAATAAAAAAAGGCAAATTGAGAAGAATTCCACCTTTAATTATGAATATCGATATCACTATTTGCAATCCCTAAACTTTTTATTAGTTGTTTACTTAAAATTTGCTCTGGCGTGTGAGTGAGCGTCTTGGCGAACAGGGTCCGGCGGCCAAAAGGTTAACATTACTTGAATATACCTGCTTTAAATTATACTTCGTTCATTTAATTGAACTCTACTGACGAATCCCTGCATAGTGATTGTATACTATAGATATGCCTGTATTTCATATCGAAGTAAAAAAGGAAGACAAAAACAAGTTGTATAATTAGTAAAACAAGCTATCAGTAGTTTCTTCATTGCAAGATTAGTACTAAAGAAATCTTGTTATAAAATATACATACAGATTTATACTGAGACCAAACAATAATTCAAGTGGTTGGTAATGGTTAATACGGTAAGTTTTTCCTTTTTGAGTAGAACGTTGTAATAAAAAAGTGGCAGGTGTCTTCGATTCTACTGTAGGATAACGAAATATTGACCAGTACGCTACAGCAGCAAGAGAATTACTATTTTTGTAAATAATTGTTATAATAAAGAACAGACACGTGGAGTGTTTTATATCTTGATAATCGGAATGCTACTATTGAAGAGAAGTCTCATCATGGTAAAAACAACCTGATGGAGTAAAATTTTATTACATTCTACACAATTCCTGTAGAATATGTAATAGGAGACGCCGTTAATGCGGAGCAAAGTTGTACGATCCTCAACACGATTTTATTAATGTGAAAAAACTCAACGCTGTTAATGCGAAGCAATGTTGTACAATCATCAACAAAATTGACGTAGAGTAACTCAACGCTGTTGAAGCGGAGCAAAGATCTACAATCCTCGACACAATTAATGTGGAGAAACTCAACGCTGTTAAAACGGAACAAAGTTCTACAATCCTCGACACAATGAATGTGGAGAGACTCAACGCTGTTAAAGCGGAGCAAGTTCTACAATCCTCCACACAATTAATGTGGAGTACCTCAACGCTGTTAAAGCGGAGCAAAGTTCTAGAATCCTCGACACAATTAATGTGGAGTACCTCAACGCTGTTAAAGCGGAGCAAACTTCTAGAATCCTCGACACAATTAATGTGGAGTACCTCAACGCTGTTAAAGCGGAGCAAAGTTCTAGAATCCTCGACACAATTAATGTGGAGTACCTCAACGCTGTTAAAGCGGAGCAAAGTTCTAGAATCCTCGACACAATTAATGTGGAGTACCTCAACGCTGTTAAAGCGGAGCAATGTTCTAGAATCCTCGACACAATTAATGTGGAGTACCTCAACGCTGTTAAAGCGGAGCAAAGTTCTAGAATCCTCGACACAATTAATGTGGAGCACCTCAACGCTGTTAAAGCGGAGCAAAGTTCTAGAATCCTCGACACAATTAATGTGGAGTACCTCAACGCTGTTAAAGCGGAGCAAAGTTCTAGAATCCTCTACACAATTAATGTGGAGTACCTCAACGCTGTTAAAGCGGAGCAAAGTTCTAGAATCCTCGACACAATTAATGTGGAGCACCTCAACGCTGTTAAAGCGGAGCAAAGTTCTAGAATCCTCGACACAATTAATGTGGAGTACCTCAACGCTGTTAAAGCGGAGCAAAGTTCTAGAATCCTCGACACAATTAATGTGGAGCACCTCAACGCTGTTAAAGCGGAGCAAAGTTCTAGAATCCTCGACACAATTAATGTGGAGTACCTCAACGCTGTTAAAGCGGAGCAAAGTTCTAGAATCCTCGACACAATTAATGTGGAGTACCTCAACGCTGTTAAAGCGGAGCAAAGTTCTAGAATCCTCGACACAATTAATGTGGAGTATCTCAACGCTGTTAAAGCGGAGCAAAGTTCTGGAATCCTCGACACAATTAATGTGGAGTACCTCAACGCTGCTAAAGCGGACGATCCTTGACATAATTAATGTGTTAAAGCTCAACGCTGTTAAAGCAAGCTTATTTGACACAATTTTTGTGGCATAATTGTTGAAACGGAGCAAAATTATACAAATTTACACGCGATTTATGTCACGTAACTCGGCGCTGTTAAAGCGGAGCAGCGTAGGGTATTTAATAAGATTAAGCCTATTTCATCGATATAGCCTACGAAAAAAAAAATATTTTCGTTTCGTATATATATATATGTGTATATATATATGATATGAAGTTTCTCTAGGAAACTATAAATCAAAATTTAAGTCGTTGTTTGTATTACTTCAGTATATATCGGTTCATGCTTTCAATAAACAGGAATATTAGTTTCGTGATAATTCAATTGGGTTAAAACCATTTACTCTCCAATGAGGTTTTTGTTAGCAAACTCACTCAGCTTCGTAAAATTATTCCGTTTTGGTTACCACCTTCCTAAACGGTGAGGTTTTAATAGTAGGTACGTACGACCATATTAATATCCGACTTAATTTTAATTAAGTCGTGTTGAGTCCTATTATCGTAAAGATATCATCTACAATTTTATATGTAGGTATCATAAAAATGTGATCCACAACATTCACTACCTACATGTACAAATTACAATACTTCTATTATAATATGTTAATATGTAAAAATCATATGATTTATATAATTTCATGCATTGCATTGCATTGTAATTCGTTTTTACTAACCGCAACAATTCGCAAGACTGCGCCGTCAGATATTGGTTCAAATTCCCGAACCAAACTATCCTTGTTTCGTGATGGGGATACGTAAAGTTGATAAAGAAAATCAGTAAGTATAGGTATTATTGTTATGCAAAAAACCACAAAAAACTTTAACTATTTTGTGTCTTTAACCAGTTTTCTCGTTATTCGCTCCGAGCATGCAGGAAAGCGATTGAACACCTTTTAGGTGTGCAATTTGTTAAAGAACCACCAATCATAATATACCTGTAATTTCCGCATATTATGTAGGTATTGTATTTTGTAAATTTTTACATAAACCAAAATATCATATTTTTGACCTGGTTATATCGTTGTATATTGAACGGTTTACGGTATCTAAAATATGAGGGAAAAAAATAATAACCTCTTTCGAGTCTGAACAAAACAAAAAAGTTATTCTTTACCTTAAATAACTTACCTATACTCAAAGAATACACCTCTGAACATAAATTATCCTTCTTTAATCGTATAGACACTAGGTCGCAAATTAAACCCCTGCAGCGGCTACAGCAAGCATTCGCGCTATTTAGCGGAACAGGGTAATACGGCACTGCCGCTGCGGTTACACTTCCCTTTAGTTTAGAGCCTTAACTGACTCAAAATCGCAATGTCATAGTATTTTGACTTCATTAAAACATGATCAAGATTATATATTCCGACTCATTAAAGTAGTATTTCCTTGATAGAACCTGAAATAGGCTTACTCGTAAATAGGAACGTAGTTTATACGAAACCTATCTTATTTTTATTTTACAATTTTTCTCTGCAACATTATGATGATAATTATTGATTGTAGTCATTGTTACTTATTTCAGCGAGCTCATGATTCTTTATAAGCGAGTATATTTTTATGACAGTTCATATAAATGAAGTAGGTAGACGACGTACAAGAAGCGCTATAAGTATGTGTACTTCTTAGCTGACAAATCGAGGCTGTCTTTCACGAATAATACAAGACAAACATGAAGAATTGAAGAGGTCATACCTCCCTTTTAGGGATAAAATGGGGAACCTCTAAAATACCTATATTGTCCCGAAGGCTCGACGATATTCGAAACGGCAACATCCGGATCATAAGCTAGCTTTTATTAACAAAACTATAGATAAATGAGGGAACCTCTATGGCTATTTTACTTTAAATTACTTTTAGATGCCATTTTGTTAACCGAATTTACTACAATTTGTGAAATTCATGTCGACTTTCATAATTTTTTAGCATTGCATACTTCAATACTTATTACTATAATTATCTCAGAACTCTGGAAAGGTAGATGAAATCATTGCGTAGATGAGATTACATTTGTTTTCGTTAAATACCAGGGTTAGAAGTAAGTGGCTAACCCTCGAGTATGGCGTGTGGCGCAATTTTTAGTATACGGTCTGGTACACAAACCTGATACGAATTATAACGCGTAAATACTATAACGCGTAAATACATAACGAACCTTAAAGTTCTCTTAATTAGGTTTAAATTTGTATGTTAATCTACGAACAACAACCCGTGCCTTTAACATGTACTTTACTTATATTACTTAGAAAAAAGAAGGTAGATGTAAAAGCATTATTTCGAACAAAGTAAATATTCCTTGATCTATTCTTTTAGTTATTATATGATTAATACACCACACTAACATTCGGTTTTAAATTTTAATCTACCACACATATATTGAAAGCAAAATCAAACATTTGGACAAAATCACTTTCCGAAAGAAGATTCGTTAAACGGCAACTAGGCCGCGGTTTTATTCTGTAATTTGAATTCATCGTTCTGAAGATGTGTAAAATCACTCACCCTAATCCTTCAATCTGAAATAGATATACACTAAAACACTATTTTTGCGAGAAAATACGTGTGACTCGGACAGACACAAAAACATGTAATGATCAACCACGCCGCTGGGAGCGCTGCCGTTCCTAATTACCCGGCGGGCGAGAGCGAGAACAGTTTTTTTGAATAATATTATAACTCTAAATGTGTGACAAGGACAGCACATAACCGTGTACTGCTGCTAGTAAATATATGTAATCTTCGATTTGGATACGAAGTATAATGTTCCATATTAGGTACAAGCGTTGCAGCCCGTATTGCATCGTGATCCATTTTTGGAACAAAGTTTAAAGGCCTAAAACCATAATAATTTGAATGAAAATAATGACGAATTTTTCCATAGAATGTTGCTGTATTCATTTTTCTAATACCCAGCACTTAAACTTTGTTTATTCTTCCAAATTTGACGAAGAACAGCTAATTTTAAACTTCACAACCGCGAGTGTGCATAAAAATCGTTGAACGCCGAGAGAATTTCAATATTCCGTGGACTAGATACTAGATAAAACCTCTTATCAATACAGAAGACGTTCTGTAGGGTACATAGTTTTACATCATTACCCACTAAGTGACTTTAATATCGCGTAAGTCGAGAAATGAGGGTATTTTCTTCGCGTTCCTAATTTGGAACCGCATGCGGTAAAGGGTTAAAAACCCTTTTTTTTATCTAAAGCCGGGTCTTGATTATGCGTGGTGTGTTCTACCGCTGCGTGGTTTACCTGGGGCTGCTTCACTAGGCGAATGTCTTCATACATTACGCGACACCTGCCAACATATGTGGCACGATTATCGAACAAATAAATTAACCCTTGTTTACTACCTCCCTTTGGATTAAAACTGTTTTAATTTGCTCCAATTTTTAAATTCTAATCTGCTAATCTTTTATTTGGGATTTGGCCAGTATTCTGATGATTGTAGATTATAATCTACAACCATCTCTTTACACTTTAATAATAATTAATATATTTTGTTTCGCAGGTTATTGATAAGAAATCCTTGGCCCGGAGCACTGTGATAGCTAACATGGAGGAATTCGAGAGAAAGCGAAGACTGAACATGAAACAAAAGCAACTGGTAAGCATTTGAACAATTATCCTCCTAGCCGGTGTAAGCTGCCATTCTTTTTGCAAACTATCCATCCACCTTCGTTCATTTTCGGACAATAAAAATTAGCGGATCACGGAAAAAAACAAGTGACGACGCGGAAGATTTACACATGTTTGCTGTCCGTGTCCGTGCTGACCGTGGCCTGGGAATAAATTTAGAATTTCGAACAAGAATTTAAAAATGTTTGATGTCGTACTAGCAGGTAAAGAAACATCTTCATTACAACCAAAATTAAAAATACCTAATGGAGAAAAAAGCCTTTATTTTCAAATTTCCCATTTTTACATTAGAAGTGTTTACGTATTGTATAGTAAGTTTCTTATAGCTGTTAGTTAGTGTTAAGTTTATTTATTTACTATTTATTTTTTTAATTTGGCCCCCTTAGTCGAGTGTAGGCCTCCTCCAACTCTTTCCATTTTTGCCTGTCTTCCACTTTGTTTTGCCAGTCTTTCCCTGCAGTTCCTTGTACCCCTCGTATGCGTCCTGTCAAATTAGATCATTGAAAAAGTGACCTTGACACTTAAAACAATGAAATCAAATTCCTGCGCACGGATACGTGTCTAAGCATACGAGGGTTTATATCATCTAGCCATCGTTTATATGGCTTTCCCACTTTCCTTTTTCCATCTTCCTTATACTGTGTAATTATTATGTTATTAGTAATAACTTATTACATTCAAATGATTCTTTGCAGGAAGACATACTGGGCTGCGAAGAGGGCGTAAACGTCATCGTGACTAACGACGAAGTCTGTTTGGAGTATGACTTCAATATAGGCCAGCCGGCGGTCACCGTGCATCCGTTCTTCACCAAAGTCATGAAAGCGCATCAGGTAAGTCGCGTGTTAAAACACATGTTTCAAACACCCTGTAATGGTCCGACGCGAATTAGCTTTTGTTTTATGGAAATTGAAATTATAGCGCATAACTGACAAATATTGAATAAAACTGGTTGCTCATATAATTAAGTCGATTGTCGCTCGACGTGTTTCGACCTTTACGAAAATCGTCATCAGGCGCTCCTGACCACCCGCGACAGAGGGTCAGCATGTCGAGCAAAAATCGACCTAATTAAGTGAGTAAACCGTTTTAAATATTACTTAATATGTTCGAGTCTCACGAGAGTTTTATAATTACTATTGATATAAGTTACAGTTATTATTTTTAAGCAGAAATGTCCGCGAACAATATCAATTTTTTTAGAAAGGCAGGGCAGCCCGAGTTTATGAATTTTCCCACTTTCCCTTCTTTCTAAGTCGTTTTTTTTTATATGAGTATATTTTTTTAACAAACCATATTCCTCACATCGGCCTTTAATTTTTCAGTACGAAGGCGTCAAGTTCATGTGGGACGCGTGTTTCGAGAGCTTGGAGCGCGTGCAGTCGGGCCACCCGGGCGGTGGCTGCATATTAGCGCACTGCATGGGGCTCGGCAAAACTTTGCAAGTTCTGGCCCTTCTACATACAGTGAGTAGAGCAATTTGTACTTAATGCGCTTGTCATGGAAGTGGTTATATGGGACGTGTGCCCACAGCAGCTTAACATGTCAATAAGTATCTCCGTCAGGTAGGGAATGTTCGCGTGACATTTGTATGACAAATGTCTGTATTTAATAATAAAAAAAATATAGACGTGTGTTTGATGTGCGTTTATGAATTATGGCCTGGCCACGACATTGGTCTAAGGCGACCGCGAGCGCGGCGAGCGGGGCGGCGAAAACGGTCTAAGCTGTGAGCATGCCACGACAACGCAGTTGTCTTAGCGGCTTTGAGGGAATGAGACGTACTAGTTCAAAGGACGCAAAATGTCATTATCAAAAGTGGCCCTTCAGTGTCTCGAAAGTAGCTCGTTTTTATTACAGACATTTTAAATAGGAGAGAAGTAAATAGACGCCGGTATACCTTGGATGAATTCAGTACCCCCAAAAATTTTATGAGTACACCTGAATGAGTATAGATACATTCGATTATGTACTTCAACATTTGGAAATTTCATTGATAAACGCCTGTGTCCAACATCGCGTCGCATCGCTAAGACCGTTCGCGCCGCTCTGACTCGTGGCATGGCTCTTTCCGCCAGTGCCTTTGATTTCGCCGCCCGCCGCGCCGCTCGCCGCCGCAGCCGGTCGCGCGAGTAAATTCGCGCGCGATTTAGCCCACAGCGAATTCTCGTGGCATGCTTCTTTAGCGGTCTTGATTTTGTTTCATTTGCTCGCCGCTGGTCGCCTTAGCCAGTCGCCTTAGACCAATGTCGTGGCCAGGCCATAACGCCATTCGTCTATAATGTCATTTCTTTATATTTGTTCTGTCTGACACGTGTAGGCTACGGTGTCTAGACATTAGTCAAGTAGACTAAAAGGTGTTTTGAAGATTAAAGATGAGGAATAAAAGGTTTCCCGATTGTCAAATGTTCTTTCAAAAATTGCCTGTCTTGTTGAATGAGGACTACACATTTCAAACCACAGAGTTACCAGAAACTTAATTCCATAAAGCCAACGCGTTTAAAAATGAAGCCAAAATTAGGCTGTCTTCATCTCTCTTCTTGTTATAATAATCGAATGTAATGGCTATAGGGCAATAGGTAATGTATGTAATATATCTCAATTGAAATGGCTTCACTGCATTTGACAAAGCGCCTTCTAGTGTTGTTATTATTGTATGGTATTTTATTTCCGAAGGTATTAACACATCCGGGAGTGGGTATGCGGCGGGTCCTCGTCTGCTGCCCTTTGTCGACCGTGTTGAACTGGGTCGACGAAATACACAAGTGGATTGGACCTGTTACGGATGAAATAAAAGTAATACATCATTTATTTATTTAGGAGTCTCAGTAGGCATCAGTTTAGTAAGTGTAGGCTTTGGTTAGTTTTGGTTATTGGCATTATTTCTTCGATTGCATGGGCAGTTTATGAATTAATTCATTCATAAATTGCCCATGCACTTTTGAACGCGTCTTGCATAAAAGGTTCACATTTTATTCAAGTCGTCTTTATGTTGATATTGAGTTGGGTATATAATTTATGTAATAAAAAATTATGCTGTGAATCATTTAGTCCGTCATAGGACTCTTCGATATTGAAAGGGATAAAACTTGCTTATTTAAAATTATTATTAGTAAAACGTATTTTGTTTACTTTCAAGCCAAATAAAATGAAACGGAAGCTACAGGTATTAATAGTAAACATTCATTATTTTACTACTGTCTATACTATACTATACTACAGTCCAACACTCTTAAAGGAATAAAGTTTTCACACTAAAATACCGTTTTCTCTTACAACTGACTTAACTTTTTTTGTTTAAAAACTAAAATAGATACTTTTCTTACCTCTACGCTATCCAATCTTTTGCCAGTAGCTTTTTTCTTCACAAAATTCTTATAAAATCAATTTACAGGTTTTCGAACTGTCAAAGCTAAAAAAAACCTACGAACGAGCGTACCAACTCGAAGACTGGTACAACGGAGGCGGCATATTCATCATAGGCTACGAACTCTTCCGTAGTTTAACCACTCTTGACGCTGAATTAGATGACGTCCGGCAAACGATCATAGACAAGTTTCGCACAGCCCTATTGGACCCAGGCCCAGACATTATTGTATGCGACGAAGGACACTTGTTGAAGAACGATTGCTCTGTACTAGCGGTCGCTATGAGCAGGGTTGCCACTCGCAGAAGAATTGTGCTGACGGGGACGCCGATGCAGAATAATTTGAGAGAGTATTATTGCATGGTGAATTTTGTTAAGCCGAATCTACTTGGGACGTACTCGGAGTATTCTAACCGGTAAATGAGACATCAGCTAACCAAAACATGCTAACATAATTTTATCTTTTTGCTCTACATAAAGCTATAACTAATAGCTCAAAACAACGATAATTAGTGTAACGGATTTTTAATTCCTGAAGTAACGGGTTGATTTGATAACACTTAATTAGTTCGGTGTATCGAGTCTGACAACTATCCAGACTTTAAATTTGACTCGTCTTGAAAATTTTCTTTAAGTATTTTTTGTATTTTATGATAAAAAGTCTAGATTACTATACATTGTTATAATTTTTGCAGATTTGAAAACCCCATAATGAACGGTCAGCACCGAGACTCTGTAGTCGAAGACATCAAGTTAATGAAAGCTCGTACGCACATCCTCCACAAAGTTCTAGAAGGCTGCCTCCAAAGGCAAGAAGCCTCCGTCCTATACCCCTATCTACCAAAGAAACACGAATATACAGTATTCATATCGTTAACCAAATGCCAGTGCGAGTTATACAAGCATTACCTGAGTGTGTACGCGAATAAGAATAAGCAGAGTATTTTGAAGGATTTTCATACACTGCAGAAGATTTGGTCGCATCCTCAGGTGCTGCATAATTTTCATATGAAATCTCGCGACGAGAAGTTGAAAGTAAAAGGTAAGAATTATACCAAATTTATATACCCTGGCTAGCTAGTAGCCAGCACTGTCAGTAAAAAATCCGTGTGAAATTCAAATTTTCAACGCGTCGTCAGCGCTTATCCATACAAATTTCGAATTTCGCGCGGTTTTATTTATTTTATACAGACTGAGCTGACTGGTAAAATAGTACTACACATTATCTATTCAGTATTATCTCAAACTACGCTAGTTAGATTAGGCTCCTGGCTTCTTTATAACAATCACGTTAAGCGCAAAATATGTATTATAAATGACGATAATTCAATAGCAGAGAAGTTAGAAGATGACCTAGCGCGCGAAGACTTAACCGCCAGCGAAGACATTAAGCCATCAAGCACCGACGTATGGTGGCTGCAGTACCTCGAGGGTGGAGACATGCTGGACCGGCTCGAGAGCTCCAACAAGTTCCTCACCGTCTTCAGGATCCTGGAGGAGAGCTTGGCGCTGGACGATAAAGTGTAAGTCATCTGTGGCACCATAGTTTGGATAAGAAAACCGTTTCACGCTTGTTCATGTTAATGCCGGTCGAGATTACGTGCAGCAGGACGTAATCTTACGGCAAGTATGTTTATAGCAGTCGCGTGTAGTGTTTACGTTTATCTTTCGGGGCAATTCGGGACTTGCGCTTTTTCGCACAGTATAATTTTCATGCGACTAAAATATTTTTTGCTGTTTACTACAGTTTAATATTCTCAACGTCGCTGATCACCATGGACTCGCTGGAGTATTTCCTGAAAAAGATCAACAACTGGAGCCTCGGGCAGGAGTACTACCGGCTCGACGGCTCCGTGCCGCCCGAGGTGCGCCAGAAGTGGTGCCGCGAGTTCAACGCCGAACACAACTACAAGACCAAGTGAGGACCTTTCAAAATCCTTATATTCTGTAGATCGCTAATCGCCGTGGAGGCGCTCGAGCACTCCCCAAAGAAGATCAACAACTGGAGCAACTACAAAACCAAGGGAAGAGACTCCCCTTTTATTTTGGTATTTCTAACAGTAGGTATCTTTAGTCGGTCCAGTATTGCTGGGACGTTGGTAGATCGTTTGCCACACATGTTCATCATCAATACATATAATAAGAGAGTAGAAATAAAAAATCTGTACAATAAATATATTTAAAAAAAAATACGTAGGGGCGTATCAGAAACGTTGATAAAATATCTTTCAATGGTTTTTAGAATTTTTGTCTGTCTGTCTGTCTGTGAATTTGTTCGCTAACTCCGCAAAAAGTACTGGACAGAATTTTATGAAATTTGGTATGGTAATAGTTTATGTACCGGAGTAACATTTAGGATACTTTTTATCCGGTTTCGTAACATTTTTTTTTTACATATGTATAGTTTGCATTGCTCATAATAGATGGCGCTAGCGGTACGGCTTTTATTGTACAAAACTTGAAAGCTGCTGCAATGTTCGAAATACCGTCGTATAGTATAGTGCCATCCTGCTCGCCCAAATATTTGATATAGGAGACCGAGAGGGATGGTACTATACGATTGTCAATTTTATAACATCTGAGTAAATTTCGTTTTTGTAACCGACCATAGGTGGCGCTAGCTGAACACAAATACCATCAAATGAACCATAAGATAGGAATTAAGTGATTTTTATGAACCCTTTCCTGTCCCACCAGAGAGAGATTACACAAATCTCTGTTTTGACATTTTGCTGGGACATCAGTCAGCCGCGACCATGACCAGTGAAACCTGTGTCGAAACGTCGGTAAATAAGGTAAACAAATTAATTCGCGTTAGACCCGTTTAATAATTATGTTTAAATATGTGTTTAAATCGCGAAAGTTTTAAATGTTATATAAAAAAAAACACTAATATTATAAGCGAAGAAATTTTATAGGGTTTTTGAAAGTTGCAATAGAGTATTAAATTTAGTAAGTTGGAAGTTGTATTTATGCAACGTGCTTTTGAAATTTCGATATCGTGATGTAGAACATTTGTAACTTATGCAAACTTTATATGCTTCAAATACTTTAAACGTATGCTACTACATGGATTTCCCTTTCAAGAAGCATATTATGGTAAATTTCATAAGATTATTTGCAACAATAATAAAAATGTTCAAAATTCCAAGTAATATTTTAAAACACACACTACACACTGTACACTGGCGCCACCTATTTGCTTAGATATGAAGTGAGTAAATATGCCACGTTAAATCCATGGTTTTATTGCTATATGTATTTTGCTAATCGGCGGACCTTATTTTGAATAAAATTGTGCACACATTTAATAAGTTTATCGAAAGAAATGGGCAGAGACATAAAAAGTACATTTTCCCGTTAATATTGTGTTTATTACACTGCCATCTATATATTACATGTAGAACTACTTAAGGCTCTTTAGAGCTGCATCTAACATTTTCATTCTTGGGAAAGTGGGAAACATACTATGTCGTAAAGTCTTCTAGATTTGGTAGATGGCGCTGTTAACAGTTTAGTTGGTTTTCAACCGACTTCAATATTTCTAAAGGAGGAGGTTCTCAATTCGTCTGAATTTTTATTTTGTCAAATAATATCTAAGATTATTAAATGCGTAACCGAATGATATAAATTGAGTTTAATGAAAAAATTAACCCAGTGGCTCCAGAACGGAATGAACACCCGCTGACTGAAGAGACCTCAGGACAATATCATTGAGGTCTTAGTGCCGCGGAAGCCGGAATCCTACCACTACAAAGACGGCAAGTCAATGTGTAGTATAATATGGCTGTCAACACCCACCATGCATTGTACACGCGGATGACATACCTACATCATGACAAATTTCCATGCGATGGTTATATTGTAAATTTGATGAAATCTTATCTGTTGCCACTTCACACTAAATTAAAAACGCTGAACGGATTAAGGTGAAATTTGGCATGGGGATATTTTGACTCCTAGGAAAGGACAGAATAGTTTTTGTTACGAAAATCATCCTCTATAGAGGTGCAAAGGGGGACAGAAGCAAGTGAATAGTCAATTCAATCCTGTGCATTGCACTTTTTTACAGCAGTTTTGTTTTCACCTTATGTTGAGTAGGTACATGCGAATAAAGGCCTATGCCGATCCTATATCCTATCATAGGATCGTCCTTGGATAAGACATATATACTTACCTACCTAATGAAAGTTTATATGCGCGACGTAATTATTTTGGTATCTTCGCAATGTTTTTCTTCACCCTGGGAAGTAAGTTATAATCAGGTATCGAATGACATTCCGTGGGTTAAATTCAGTGAGCTTAAGACAGTGTTTTAAACCGTGATCAAAAACACTCGGCCTTGATTACTTATTTAATAAAAAGATAATTTATGTAAACTTGGACGTACTTTCTACTACATCTACAGCGTATCTAACCACTGAAAGATTAATATGTGGTAGATACAAATATACATACAGCTGTAACAAAAATGCTGGTAATTCGATTAAATGCCTAATCAGTATCGTATTGTGATTAGGAGAAAAAATAAACAGAAAATGTTTGTCGAAAAAACATTCAGTCCAATTTTTTCCAAATCAGATTACAATATTGATCACCAGCATTTTTGGTATTTCCAGAATTATTAATGAGAAAAAAGAAAAACAGGTTACTGTAGTTGCAAGTTAGTTGTTTGTTTATACGGCCCCGGAATTTAATTAGCAATTTACAGTTCAAGTCAATTTGGTCTTTAATACTTATGCTAATAAAAATACACTACCAAACATTATAATACTACGCAGACGAAGTCGCGGGTAACAGCTAGTTAATAATAAACTATGATAGCTTATGGCACTCGTACTGACGTACGACAGTATGTTCATGTCGCACTTGAATAAATTTCTTTTTAACTTGTGCTTTTATTCCAGATTGTTCCTAATATCCACCCGGGCCGGCTCTCTCGGCCTGAACATGACAGCCGCCAACCGCGTCATCATACTGGACACGTCGTGGAACCCAGCTCACGACATTCAGAGTATCTTCCGAGTATATCGCTTTGGACAGAAGAAGGACTGCTACATTTATCGGCTGGTCGCATTGGTGAGTTACCTGGAATATTAGCGCCGGCTAGCGACTTCATTCGTTTAGAAATCGTTAAACTGCTCCACCTCTTTGCATTTCTCAAATTAACCTAAGACTCAGACTGTCCTGAACTGAACCCTATTACTTCACAATAAGAAATATATTCCATGTGCCGTAAAAAGAGTTAAACACCTTATTAGCTCGGTTTCTTCATTTACTTTCGAATATTAATAATATTGTTATGAGTGGTCTGGATAACTTATCCACGCATAAATTAAAATAAGGTAGTGCATATTTTTTACGATCATACAAATTAATTCTATCGCACACTGATAAGACGTTTCAAAATACCAGGACAAAGGTCAAGCGAGATTAGCAAGTATACAATACTAGAAGCCTACGTTATTCACAGGGTACGATGGAGCAGAAGATATATGAACGGGCCGTGACGAAACAGGCCGTGTCGTGTCGGGTCGTCGACGAGCAGCAGATCGATCGCCATTACAATATGGCCGAACTCACAGAGCTGTACAGGTAAAAAATAAGGCAATTAATTGTCAATAATTTCATTAATCACTCTATTTACTGGACTTATTTTGTTTCACGTATCATATACAGGGTGGAACGGCACGACGATCCTTTCCGCAAAAGGGGGATTGTTTAGATTTAGTACTGTATTTCCTCTAAAGAAACTAGGCTCATATTCGTAAGCGTTTTTAAGTTATAGGCAGTTAACTTTTGATGCAAAATACTGCAAGTGACAACCCTCATTAGGTTCAATAACATTTAACAATAACACAAGGGTCAGTGACATTTACCAAAACAACATTTCTACCCCATAATATTTCCCAGTTAATATTTCAATTGTGTGAACTACCCACTTACAATAATCTAACTAACCATAGATAAATTAAGACTAAGGGCAGTTATACATGCAGAATCGTAGAATTGAAAATAATATCTTCTGAAGCCTTTATTTTTATAATTCAAATAAACATGTTACTTTTGCCAAGTTAGTCGTATTTCGTACTAAATCATACCTACGTGAACTAATCTTTCATAAGAAAAGTATTTAAACTATCAAACCAAATTCGATCGTTCCTTTACTTCATCATCTGACAGCCAGTACCACCCTGCCAAACCCAATCCTACTTAACATACATTAACAACACATTAGGTTCATAAAGCCCATCCTATACCTACCGCCTTAATAGCATACTTCTATCAAGAATAACAACATGTTTGTACATACACTACATGCATACTACCCACCCGCTACAATATGGCGGTTGCCTCCCGGCCCGCTTTACAGATAGGGTATGCAATCGGTTTATTTCTTAGGTATTTCCATACAAATCGGTTAACCAACATTGCATTTTCTAGCTTCCACGCACCTCCACCCCGCCTAGTATGCTCTTCTGGCGGTGTATTATGGGCTTTATGAATCTATTTATTGTAACTGCCCGTAGTCTCAATTTCTCTATGGTTAAGTTTGATTTTTGTAAGTGGGTAGTTTGCACAATTGTATTATTTTGTTTGGGAAAAATATTAATTTCTACCCAGTCTAACCCGTGATAATACAGTGACGTAAATAAATTGCAAATTACGTGATAAAACCTATTTTCAAAATGCCCTTGGGAGCCCGCGATTACCTAAATTTGTGTTTTGTGTAGTGTAATTATAGTTACGACGCTATCGACAAAGATACTCGTATCCTCCACCACACCCAACTAGCCGTATGTCAATTTTACGGGCCTTTGATCGCGTCGCGTGGCAAATAATCAGCCCGTAGTACCACGAACGGGCCAAAACGACCAACGGGGAGGAGGTGTAGTTCACATTGCACCAAGGTTTGAAGAGTGAGTGCTGCGGTAAGTAATTTTTGTAAACATAAAGTGTCACATTACAGTTACATGTAGGTATAGTACATAGTAATAGCAGGGTTGTCACTAAGAAGAACATTAATTAATTTTAATATTTTTACTGATTGTTCGTAACAAAAATATAAACATTACTAATCGATTCTCCATCACTTAAACTAACCCCCCTTTGCGAGAAGGATCGTCGTGTCTTTCCACCCTGTATATATACAATCACTGCTCGGAGCAGTTGTGCACTGACTTTGCGACTGACTTCTATTGTCAGCAATATGAAATGCTTCGGCAACTTTAACTTGCGATTCCAGCAAATTGTCGAGGTTCGGGCAATCGATTTGTTAATTAGGCAGGAGAGATAGTCTCAGCTCAAACTGGCGGACGGAATACCCCGCCTAGCCTCGTTTTGCGCGGGCCATACTGTGTGTGATTTATTGTATACCGTGTTAAAAAACACGTTAAGTTATTGCGAGTAGCATGCTCGTATCAGAATGGACGCTTTAATATGTTACCAGATTCGACGAGACGGGCGTGGGCGTGGCCGGGGGCGTGGCGGTGGGCGTGCAGGACGTCGTGCTGCTGCGCGTGGCGCGCGACGCGGCGCTGCACGCCGTGCACGAGCACGACTCGCTGCTGCGCGGCTCCGAGGCCGCGCTGTCCGAGCACGAGCGCGCCGCCGCCTGGCAGCAGTTCCAGCAGGAGACGCAGCACAACCGTCAGTATACATCGATACACTTACCTCTCACCGCTATCAGGCTCTCTCGATACCGACAACCGTATGATTGGAGAGCGTCGGGCACGGCTATGAATAGGATTAACTTTCTACTGAAGTTTTGTGTACATTGTAAATGATCTTAATTACGTCACTAGCTTTGACCATTTCCACATTTACTATCGTGTTATAACATTTAAAACTTTCGCGTTTTGAACACATATTTAAACATAATTTTCAAACGGGTCTATCGCGAATTCACTTTTTTACTTTATTTACCGACGTTTCGACACAGGTTTCACTGGTCATGGTCGTGGCTAACCGATGTTCCAGCAAAATGTCAAAACAGAGATTTGTGTAACTACCCGACGAAAAGTCTATGTAGAAATTTGGGGTAAACATACAAGTTTAAAGTAACCACAAAACATATGTTGATTATTGTCATTATTGACTAGAATCGTCGGTAAATAAGGTAAAAAAGTGAATTCGCGATAGACCCGTTTGAAAATTATGTTTAAATACTATCGTGTTACTGCATCTTTCAGACAATTATAATTTATTTATTTATTTAACCTTTATTGCACAAAAGAAACCTTAACGTACAAAAGGCGGACTTAATGCCAGAAGGCATTCTCTACCAGTCAACCTTAAGGCAAAACAGAAAATTTGTGGGCGGTGCTAGTAATAGTCAAAACCGAAATAGTAAGAACAAGTCAATCTATAAATATTAATTACATATACAGTAAATACATTATATAAACATAAATACATTTAGGTATATATAAATACATAAATACATACATACATACATATAGATAAATACGAGATTATTCGCTTTATTACAGAAATGCCGGAGGGTAAAGTGCCCAAAAAAGAGAAAAAAGGAGTTAAAAGAAGCCTTCCCCCAGTTCCTGATCCGCAGCCAACACTACCCGAGATCAAACCGGAACCGGACGCCGACGCGGACTACAAGCCCGTCGAGCCCAAACCGAAACGGGGGAGAAAGAAAATCATCAACTGCCGCATCCCCATCCAAATCACACCTCAGCCGTCCACCAGCAGCCAGCCGGACTTCCTCGTCGACACTACGCGGGAAACTGACATGGTTGCCCAGATATCGCAGATCCTGGTCACTCACGATTTCAACAACAGAAGAACATCGGGGGACCTGTCCAAACTCATATCGACTGTCCAGCAGGTTGTGGCGAGTGGGGACTTGAGCCAACTGCCGCCCGGGGACGCGGCGGCCGCGGCCATCGCGCAGATACTGCTGCGGAAGCAATCCCCCGTCGCGCCGCCACCCATGCCCGCCCTCACCGACATACGACCGTCTCTAGCCCATATGAGATCTACGAATAAACAACCCGAAGATCATGATGCGGAGACCATCACCGGCGATCTGACCTCTAAACCAGAAAGCAACGCGAAAACTAAGAGACGAGCGGCCGTGTCCGCGCAACAGAAGTTCGACGCCATAGCGAACGACGTAGTCGTAGATCTGAACGACGACGACTGGCGCAACGGCGACGAAGACTTCATCGTCGCGCCGACTAGAAACCCAGAACCGGAAAAGAAAGAGAAGAAATACAAACCGGGCCCGAAGAGTAAAAAGAAAAATGAAACGCCGATCGAACCTCCGATTGAAACGCCTCAGCGGCCAGCGCAGACTCAACCATCGATGAACGAAGAAGAAAGTATCTTGTTGAGCGACGACGAAATAGTGCCTGAAGTTCGGGCGCCGCCCGCGGTCGTGAAACAGGAGCCAGCGGCTAAGAAAGCGAGCGACGAGCCGAGGTATCCGCTGCACCCGTCGCTGCTCACCAACATGAACTTCATCAAGATCGTGGCGCACACGTACCTGGCCGGCAACCCCATGCTGGACGAGGACGCGGCCACGCTGGCGGCGCGGTACAGCACCGGCAAGGCGCTGCGGGAGCTCGAGGCCACCGGGTACCCCATCTTCAGCGGACCCATCTACGACATCGCTGTCCAGGTCAATACACACTATTTTTTTCAGCTGACCTTCATAGTAAACGTTTTTATATACCCACATGTCATTAGCCCTCAATAATGCGTTCGAAAATCGCATATAAAGGCCCCCATAATAATAAACTTTTTTGTTACAACAAATTTCTTATCTGTGAAAATATAATAATAGCTAAATTATATTATCGTTTTCGATAATATTATTTTTGTTCAAATTTCGAACATATCTGACACAAGAAAATTTGATTTGACCTCTATTCTAATATCAGTCGATATGACGTTTAGTTTAAAACGAATTGTCAATTGCATACAATGACGCACGCAAGTCGCACGTTATTTTGATATCAAACGATATGAAAATTGGAGCCAACTCTAGTTTGTCTCTGAATTTAAAAAATATAAATGTCAAAACTTGAATGTCAGAAAAGTTTTAATTCCTGAAAGTCGCAATGGCGGTCGATATATATGCGCTTTGAATGCATCATGGAGAGTCATGATATGTGTGTATATAAAGCAGTGTATGTAATTGTAAATAATTAGGCATTAAAACACTCGTGTGATGTTATTATGAAACTCGGCTGACGCCTCGTTTCATAAACCCACCCTCGAGTTTTAATACCTTTCATTATATACAATCACATAAACTACTATTATATGTTTGTTCTTACAATTTTTACGGTCAAGATTTCGCCCTTAGCACGATATAGTTGAGTGTGTGCTGGTAAGGGAATCCCTCTGCACGCTTACAACTCCACTTGCGATGCAATTAAATTGACATTTGTCGATACTTAAATTTTCTCATCAGGTCTTGGGCGTTCAAATCCTCAAAAAACTGCACAGTAGCGGTCTCACCGCAGACGCCAACACCGCCAAACAAAATCAGATGGCTATATCCGACACCGAGAAATTGCTCAGCGACGCCACGGCTACGCCCACAACCGCTTCCGAAACTAAACGTGGGCTACTCAAGCCGAAGGTGACTTCGGAGTTGATGCCTAAGGAGAAGAAGCCGAAGATTGCGAACTTGGGACGCGTGAAGCTGACGCCGGTCACGCCGGTCATCGCGGCGCCGGTCGTCGTTCCTGTGGGGCTGTGAGTGTTTCATTATATATTCTCAATGTCAAACTAACAAATAATACATATTATTTACATTTAACTTTCAGTTTCTATCATTTCGAACAATAATTGTAATCTATTACTATTTAGAATAAAAACTGCGAACCACTTGGGCGTAGTGGACGAGGAGTGCATCCTGCCCGATGACGACGACGTACACGTGGTGGGCTCGCCCTCGCCCCCTCCCCCTCCGCCGCCCGCGCCCGCGCCCGCGCCCTCCCGCCGCGCGCCCCGCGGCCCGCCGCTGCTGCAGGATGAGCGCCTGCTCACCAACATCCGCGTGCCCATCGCCCCCGCGTCCAAGCCCGCACCCGCCGCACATATCGGCCCGCCTGTCGTCAAGGTCATCGGCAACCGGCCCACGCTCGCCGTCGGGCCCGACCCGCCCGCTCCCGCGCCCCTCGGCACCATCTGCCTCGACAGCGACGACGAGGACGCCGCGCCCGCGCCCGCGCCCGCCCCCGCCTCCGCCCCCGCGCCGCCCGTGCCCGTCACGCTCACGGCCGCCACCGGCGCCCGCCTCGAACTGCAGATGCCGCGGGAGACGCCGCTGCGGCTCACGCCTCAGGCTGAGCGCCTGCTCGCGAAGCTCGCCCCGAAATCTGACACTACAACCGTCTGCAAACCTGGCGACATCATCCGCATCGGCAAAACCGGGAAGGTCGAGGTGCTCAACAAGGTGGAATCCGTTCCCAGCGCTATCGCCTTAGCCGGCCGGCCCGGCGCGACGGTCGCCCCGCCCAAGGGACCGAAATCGGCGCCGCAGAAGACCGATTTCAAACCGTCGGCGCAAAAGGCTGCTCCCAAACCGACTGAGCCGAAAATAGTTTCGAAACCGGCGGCTAAGATCACTCCTAAACCGGCGGCTAAACCCGACCCTAAACCGACTGCGAAATCCGCCGCTAAACCGGTTGAAAAACCCGCTCCCAAACCGACTGCGAAACCGGCGCCTAAACTTGTAGAGATGCCCGTCCATCTCGACAGCGGCAGCAGCTCCAGCTCCCGTTCCGCCAGCCCCGTGGACGCGGACCCGCTGTCCATCCTCAAAGACGTGGTGCAGATCCCGGCCGACCGCTACCAGAGGATCCTCAGCGGCCAGTCCTCGGCCGACCCCTACCAGTCCAGAAAGACCTCTAAGTCGACCCAGCAGACCACACCTGCTAAAATAAACCCGCCTAATACACCTGATCCAAAACCCAGTATACTCGAAAAATTAAATTCATTAAAAGCTAAGGAACTGCTTAAAAAACCGACCGAGAAACCGAAAAGCAGTGTAACGATTACCAAGACTAAGACCTCAAGCTCTGTACTTGACTCCGTTGATTTAACGGATGCCGTTTCCGCTCCGAAATCACAGAGCAAACCGGAAAAAGTCCCTAGCAAAAGCTCGGTGACGATAAAACCGAGCAATAAAATTGAAACTGTCTCAACAGTCGTCGGGACTTCTAAGAACATCATATTAACTGGCTCGGGCAAGAACAAGATTAGCGTGGGATTGGCGCCTTCTACCTCGTAAGTATTTTTTTCACTTATTCCTTATTATCTTAATATCTCACATTATTTTTTCAACCGACTTCAAAATTTCAAATAATAGGAGGTTCTCAATTGGTGTGGATTTTTTTTTGGTTTGTCACCTCAGAAGTCTGTCAATACTGAATCGATTTAAAAAATATTTTTTTTATCTGAAAGTGCATGGTTCCAGATTGGCCCTTTCTTTTTAACATTCATTTCTTTTCTGATGGATCTCACATGAGGAATTGAGGGAACTCCTCAAATTGGAATGGTACATTAATGGTGATTGGGGTGTTTTCTTAAGAAACTTAAAAATAATATTTACAACTGTATTTTTTTTTTAAATTTATATTATTGTTAATAAATCGAACAAAATTGTAAGATGTGTGAGTTAGACAATACAGCTCATCAATATATTTCAAACTATACATATCAGATTTAAAATAATGTAAACAAAAAACTGTGAGTGATTTGTTGGGCCAATGACAATAATTCCGTAGATACAAAATTTTGTACCCACCTCATTGGCCAAATGTCCAAGTCACATGGTTTTGTTTGTTCACTTTCATTGGACTACACCATAACAACCTCAAGAGTGATTTACCGTTCAACTTGCAGCAGCAGCAAGAGTTCGGTGCGCGTGACCAACATGGAGACGCTGACGCCCGCCGCGGTCAAAGCCCGCCCCGACAAGAAGCGCCCCGCCATCAAACAGGAGCCCGACGCGCCAAAGAGGAAAAAGACTGAACGTGAGTTATGTGCACTATTTTTTTTATTCTTAATTCTGGGTCATTTTTAGGGTTCATGAGATATAGTCTGTCACCAGCACAGCGTAAGGATAGAGATAAGATTCTATACAGTGGGTTAACTCCGCCGATTTCTGGGTCATCGATGGGGGGCGCGCAGGGAAGGAGGCGGGGAGGAAATGCCGCCGAATTTCTATGAAAATTCGGCGATCTATTTTAAGGGGTGTAAAATGGAAATTAGTTTGCCAATCAGACTGTAATATCTTTCCCACAGTTTTTGACAACCTTGAGCCTCAGCACGACCACCGAGCCGAGCCTCTGGCCGTGTATGAAGTTACCTCACTGTATGGAATACATCCTTACGCTGTGGTCACCAGGCTGTATCTCATAGTAACAATCTTGTCACTCTACTACCGTTCTAAAGATGACGCAGTGATTTGCCGATTTAATGACAGTAGCAATAGCCGGAATTTTAGAGGAACTATTGTGTCGACATTTTAAGTCCTATTGTTTTATCCATGGTTCACTGTAATTAAAGTTATAACTCTGCAGTTTCATTGATTTCCATCACTTTACGTAATATCTGGTTTACAGCATAATGTAGTTCTCTACAATGTCGACCAGCTTTTAGCTAATCGTTGTCATTTAAAAAAATCGTTTTGTAGAAGTGTTACAGTCTGACAAGTCAAGGCTGCAGAAGATTTTTTTTCTCTCTATTTTTTTCATACGGAAAAAAAGGGACGTACATAATTAAAAAAAAATCTGCAGCCTTGGCCTGTCAGACTACAGTTACCCTTTTCCACTCTGAGCACAGAATAAGTAATAATAATATAACATTAGGGTTGCCACCATACTGTCAGGTGAGTGTAGTAGTACAGCAATTTGAAAAACGTATAAATAGGAACAAAATATGTATCAGAACATTATTTGAATTATAAGAACGCGTTTTTATTGATTATTTATTAGTATTGGTATTCATTTATCTAAGTATAAATTAGTATGCGTTGTTTGAAATAGAACTATATCTAATCGTAACCCGCGTTGCTCGAACCCTGACAGTTTATAACGCCGGTGGAAGATTTTGTGTCAGCGTAAAACGCGGAGTTCCCCCTCCGTTCTAAGCTATGGGCTCGTTCAAAAATCATATTTGGCAGATTATTGTTACCATGGTGACCTTATTTGGCCTGATTTTGATCGTGATGTTTTCCCTGTATTACATGATTTTTAAACGAGCCCTACATTCCTCCATTTTCTCCACGGGAAGGTATAATTTGACATGACCTTGTGACCATGTGATTGTTTTTCTTTCAGCCATGACACTAAAGGATTTCGACATAGATGACATTGACGACATCATCGAATTGGAATAACCTAAGAAAATACTGATTTGGAAAATACAGACTAGTTGACTGCAAAATGAACCTTATATTGTAGCTTATATGGTTGACAATGGTCCTGTCCTTGTGGTATTAGTTAGAGTTATGGTTGTCATCAGAAAAGAGGTGCTGACGACAGCGTGAGCGCATATACATTACACACAGAGTATTCTACCGCTAATTTTAATGTGTATGATTTTACATTTCTCTTGAATAATTATTTGATTTATTTGGTGCTTTGATTTATCACACAGAACAATACTTGGGACGAAATCACGTAATCTTAAATGGTAATATCAAAATATGTGCTAGAGTTTAGTAAAAGGTACCGCTTTGTTGGTTAATAAAGTTTGAATACCTAATAAATCTTTATGGCATTAGCGCCTTATCGACAACGGACAAAGTGGTATCTTTAACCAAGACACGTCACATATTAGCTTGCCATTGCTTTATTCTGCGACAAAATCTGTCGACATTGTCCTACCTAAATGTTGTCGGATTGTCAAACTGGCGAGCAGCGATTGACTTGCTGGGTTCTCTGGGTAAAAGTGTTTCGAATATTATGATAGTAATAAGCATAAGCATGAGTTTATAATAAGTACACAGTCAGTGTTTTAAATCCTAGTAAGTTACGGAATGTTATTTTATTTTGATTAAGTTAGTACATATTTTGTTGCATAGGTATTCTTATTTGAAAAAGAATGGTTTCGTTTATTAAATGTAACAATGAAGATAATGATTATTATTATGTCTTTTTTTTATTTTATGACTCAGTTCTAGACGTTCTGTAAATATTTATCTAATAAGGCTTGTAGTGATTGTATCTGATTGTGATCTTTTTACTTTTCATAAGCGATGGGACAACTTTCTGTGTAGCTAGATTGGTTGTCTGTAAAATCTGAGGCAAGTGTGTAATGAATGTACATTTTTATTTAGGTTACATTTGTCTTGGACTTTAAAAATTATAAAGTGATTATAATTAAATAAATATTATTTAAATATATATTTAAACAATTATAGTAGTGAATGTATGTAATAGGTATCACATCTTCGTACATTGTTGGTTACTTCACAACTAATTGAAATAAATAATGACTTCTAATCAATGTTTTATTACATCATATATTATTATACACTTACAACAAAATATATTAAACATTTATAGTTCACCTTATTAAACGTTAAAGCTATACATAGATACATTTAACATAATTTCATAATCCAAAATGAAGACTGACCAGGCGCTTATCACTTTCCAACTTATAGCTAACAATACCTACCTAATTGCAAGTTGGTTACGCTTAGGTCTCGCTCTCGTTGCCAACGAGCATGGCGGTTGAAAATTGTTTGTTCGAATGACCAAAATAATGCCGCGTCTAGAAACTCAAGAGTCGTTGTAAATAAAATAGGTTATTTCTTTAGTATTTGTTATGACACTTATGACCAGACCCCGTTATCAGTGGTGAAAACTCATTGAAACCAAGGGTTGGCAAAACTACCTATCCTAAAATCGCCTTCGGTACATAACTTCGCCTTAAAAAATGTTTTTTTTTTTTAAATTTTATACCTTAAATCGTAAAATTAAAGTAAGGTCTTTCATCGCGTACAATTTGAAATAAGTATATACACAATTTTCTTGATAATATTTTATTACAGTAGGCGAAATTGGGAAACAGGCGAAATAAGGATACCTATATATTATGACTATTTTTATTTTTTGATTTTAAAACTGCTTGTTTTACTACATTTAACTAGAAATGTATTATTTGTAATATGTTTTACATAGATTACAATTTAAATATTTTGCTATGGCGAAGTTATGTACAACAGGCGAATTAAGGATTTCACACTTCATGTAATTTTGGCAACCCTCGTTTCAATAAATTTTCACCACTTATAACGGGGTCTGCTTATGACCACCTGAGTTCCTGTTAAAGGTATATTATTATGATGCAAGCAGACTATACAATAATAATTTAATGAATGTGTTATCTATCACACAGACAAAAGTGCACTAAATTCTGTCACTGAAACTTATGTTAGTGTATCGGTTCTGTAGCTCATAAATAGAGATCCTCAAATATGTGCATCATATTAAAACCCTGTTAACCCTTTTCCAGGAATATCAGGATTTATGTCTCACTAGAATTTGAATCATACAACTCCGATTTAAGGTTCAAATTAAGTTGAACTTTCGCAATAAGTTCTATGACCTATTTGGAATATGGCTTTCACTCCTGGATTGGTGCGACGTGGAAAAGGGTTAAATAACACACACTGTAATGTCTGAAATGTTAATAAACTCCTTGCATTTATTTTATAACACATTGTAATTAATAGATTAATAGAGGTGATGATGCTGATGATTTATTTACGCTCTACCAAATTTAAATTCGAGCGATAAATATGAAAAAACACTCGCATCTTATAATTACGGTGATACAGCACCGGAGGGTTAAAATAATCTCGAGTTTTGTTCTTAACACATGTAGCCCGTGTTTACCCATGTGAAAAGTCACACAAAGTCGATACCATGTTTCTAAGTGGCACCAATTAATACTTACACGTAAAACTTTAATACAATAACCGACAGCGATCTTATGTGACACTTTTTCATTATTTTCTTACATATTGCATTGTGTAAATCGTTTGATGCACGTGTGAAACAACACTTCCCAAATTGTGTACTATACGAAATTTGGTCTCACTTCCACTTGTCGGAAATTACTTACTTTTCAAACTTTTATCACAAATGTTGACCACCTCAAAAACTGATGGTTAGGATACCGTGCTCCAGAATCAAGTATCCTCTTCCTTATCCACGTTTCGTTTGTAATCACAAATAAGAGATTTTATTCATAATGTTACAAAATGTACGTATAAAAACAATTTGTATTTCTTTGCTTCGGTTAAACACGTGCATTATCTGATTTAGGATCAAAATCACACAAAGAAAAATAACACTTTGAACTTCATGCATTAACTACGAAATTTAGTTACAAAATATCTTGAAGCTGGGTATATGTCCCGTGGTACATTCAGTAACGAATTATAGATGTAGTTTTCAAGTGTTTTTAAAATTTATATCGACAAATTCTATCGGTTGGAAAAATAAATAAAAACTTTAACCTTTTGACCGCTACGGCTACAGTAGACGAGAGCTTCGTCATTGCAATAGAGACTTACGCGGGAATCCGTAAAGTTTAATTTCGGTTAAAAAATCGCGATTGCCTGGCGTCCGAGGTATGGCGGGCGAAGGAATCCTCGTGGTTTGGCGTACAAAAGGTTAAGGGTGTTTGATTGTATTAAGACAGTTTTCTGATGTTAAGTTAAATTTTCTGTTGATGCAACAACTCTAAAACAATCATACCAGCGTCTCCCGAGCGTCGGCGTCGGTCCAACTCTATGGCAATTGACGAAAGTATGCTTAATCCGGCGGTTGCACATACTTTACCAAATAAATGGCACCTCCTCTGCTAGAAAGGCATAGATAACAGCCTAGATGAGAGTATCAAACCAAGCCGTGTCTCACTAGCACTAGTTACAGAATTGATAATAATGCCACCATCACCATGAGAGTCAATGGAATCATGTTGTCATTGTCTAAAAACGGCATTACTCCTTTAATCGGAACGTTACGCAAGCCTCTAGTTTGACTTCCCATGTGGTCACTTCGGTCGAACAACTCGGTCCTGGTTCTATTTTGGCTCGTGAACCGATTCAACGCATTTTAGCCACAGGCATTGAATAGACGACGCTCGGGGGCTGATGTGAGCCCCCTCACTTTCTGTCGGCTTCTGGTGAGTTCACCGCGAGTTGACACGCGCGAGCCTGGTGCGGTCGAAGCCGCAGATGGCGCTGAGTAGGGCTCCGCGCGCGTCGCTGGGGCTGCGCGCCGGGCACGGGCTCGCGTCTGCACCACTCGTCTCACCCGCTGCGACAAATCGAAAATATAAGTTATATTCAAAAACAAAAAAAAACTGAGAGTTAGATGTAAAGGTGGATTCATAATTTCGTCACTACCTTTCGTCTATAACTCGTTTTAATGGGATAAAAAAAATCGTGCGATTGTCGTCGTGCAATTTTTTTGAAAACAATTTAAAAACGGACACATTGGCCTCTTATTTTCATCACCATAACATTAACAATGTAAATCAGTAATCTTATTTTAATATTTTCTAGATATGTCTGTAATATAATAATTGATGAAACGTAGACAAAACCGACGTTATTTTTGTAATCTTAAACAAAAACGAGGTATAGTGACTTTTCTAAATACGTGTTCTTACACACTTTATAGAACAAATCTTTTTTAAACTTTTCGAATCTGTCACTCAGACGCCACATCACCACAGTGTCAAAACTGTAGTTCCACTTTATGCATGTGCTTTAAAGTCTTCTGTGATGGATTCTTCGTTTCGTTCGTCCGACGCTGGCGTCCAAAAGGTTAGTCATTCGGAGGTAAGTCCATCATAAACTCTATATGAGGATAGGATCGACTTTAAGTTTCATAGCTGATTTTGCTCGTAACTAAAAAAGGGTCTAATAGGCTAAGATGCATAACAGAAAGACTTACATATGTGTGGTGGCGTGGGAGATGAGGCCGTGCTAGCACTCTGTGATCGTACCGTCTCCGCCAACGATGACGTCGACTTCCACAGGCTATCTCGTTTCCTCTGCAGAAAAGAGAAAAGTACAACCCTCAAGTCTTAGTAGTTCGGTTTTGATGTCATATTACTAACTATATTATAATGAGTCAATCTTAGAGCATAGACAATAATAGGTAGGCTTTTAATACAATTTTCCTTCTTCCAAAAAACTTGTACCACTGTGCCAGATTTGGAAGGGCTGACGTAACTACGTAACATACTATTATTCAACCCCCTCCCCTTTCCCCGGCTAAATTAACATGTAACCTAACTAAATTAATTTGTAATACTTATTACTTACCGCTCTTTTCTTCTGTTTTTTTAGCTCAGTTTCTGAGCTGAGTATTTCTTGTATCCGTACTTCTCGTTTCGCGCTCCGCACCTGAACAATAATATAAATACCGTCTGATATTCCTTCAATACATTCTAAGCTGTATCTATTGTTGAAATCAATATTATTTATTTTTTCTACTCCATCACTTCTATCTGTCAATTAGATGACTGAGAGCGATATTTAAAAAGTATACATTATAACGTTGTCTATGGTATTCCATAAGAACACTGCTCCTATGGATTTTCATACAATATATAAGCACTATTGTTTTTTTATATTTCCATAGTGGGCATGCGACATCTGCATGAGCACTGTTACTTTTTTTTTAATTTCAAGTGGGCACAACATCTTCCCTATTCTGCCACGTTTCTAGATATTGCTTTTTACGCTATTTTAGCGGTCGTAGAAAAACTAGGGTAAGCAACAGTTCATAATTGGTTCTTAAAACTCTTGGGTCTAATATTACCGGCGACCCTCAAGTTGCATAAACTTCTATTATCATTAGCCCTCTATAATGCGTTCAAAAACCGCATATTAAGACCTCCATACTTATAAAAATTTTCGTTACAACCAATGCATTATCTGTGAAAATGTTATTAATTTATTATATATAGCTTATAATATCATGGACTTCTATAATATTCGAACGTCTCTTAAAAACAAGGAAATTAGATTTGACCTCTGCCAACTCTAGTTGGTCTCTGAATTTAAAAAAAAATATGGCAAAACTTTAACGTCAGAAATCCGTCATCAATGCCGTAATGGCGGACAAAATACGCGGCTTGAACGCATCATGGAGAGCTCATGATATGTCGGTACATACGTACTACCTCTGTACCTACTCGTGTTTATTAGATATGGGTCGATTTTACCCAGAAAAAGTTCCATACATCAAATAGAAAAGGGTAGAGATAATAAGGGGGGATCTGCGCCGACCAGATATCTCTTAAATTTGAATGAATGAATGGTGAATTGGTAACAATAATAATCATCTACTTTTGGTCCGACTTAAGCCGCGCCTCGATCGCATCAGCAGCTCTCCGCAGGTCTTCTTTCACCGGTAGCGGGAACGTGAGGTGATGAGGTCCTAGCCGGAAACCATTCAACGTGGCTCTTATCAACTGACGTTTTGGTAACACTCACCAACTTTTGGTCCGACTTAAGCCGCGCTTCGATCGCATCAGCAGCTTTCCGCAGCTCTTCCTTAAGCGGCAACGGGAACTTGAGGTGATGAGCTTCGAGCCGCGCGCCGTTCAACGTGGCTCTCGTGAAGAACGGATGCTGCAGTAAATAGTCTAGGGCTCCCGATGCACGCGCGTTCTTACACGCCACACTCGATATACACAGCTGGAGGACTGATTCTGAAATTATAACATTACAATTAGATACCGAGCAAATCAAATTAATTTTAATATCCCCAAACTAGCGATTCCCCTAGGATTTAGCGAGAGTGAAGGGGGGTCTGGAAACACTGACAGGAGCCATCATTAATATATCTAACGTCCATATTACATTATCAAATATCTTTGATCATAGATCTATATGCGTCCCTTTTTCTCCAACGTCAAGAAAACGGGCGGCATATAACCTATAATCAGAAATATGATCCTATATGGTATAGTGTAATATGGGCCTTACATGGAGCACTTATGTCAAGAATGTATAGTATGACGTAATTGTAACCAGGTTCCGCCGCTCCTCGCATACTTAGAGAGACACTTCAGTTAATCTTTTTCACGCCAAAGAAGTATACATGTATAGACACCGTAGGTTCAACGCCAAAGACCGATTAACCCATTCAATGCCGAAGACGCGAATTCGCGTCCTGTGTATACGTAAACGTGATGCCGAGGACGCAAATTCGCGTCCACGAGTTATTTGTTTTTTTTTGCTAGAAATCAACTGTACTTAAAAGCTGATACGAAAATGTTATTTTATTTATGAAGGATAATATTATACCGTCGCTGGTTTCTGGATTCAGTGCATTTGTAATTTTCATAATTCTTATCTCGGATGCCGAAGACGCGAATTCGCGTCCTGTGTATGCGTAAACGTGATGCCGAGGACGCGGTTTTTTTTTATGCTATAGGTGGCAAAAGAGCAAACGAATCGCCTGATGGTAAGCGATTAACGTCGTCCATGGACACCCGCAACACCAGAGGTGTCGCAAGTGCGTTGCCGGCCTTTAAGGTGGGAGTACGCTCTTTTCTTGAAGGTTTGAAGGTCGTATCGGTCCGGAAACACCGCTGGCGACAGTTCGTTCCACAGTTTAGCTGTGCGAGGCAGGAAGTTTCGGGAAAAGCGCACAGTTGAGGACTGCCAACCATCTAAATGGTGAGAGTGGAAATATTGTCGCGTAGGGCGATGGCGGAAAGAAGCGGCAGGGATTAATCCGAACAATTCCTCGGAACACTCCCCATAATCACAGTCACACACAGAACAACATAGACCTTAACGAACACTCATAAGTTCAACTTCAGTTTTGCCACTCCAGTGACGTGGCGTCTGAGTGAAAGCGTTTGAATTTACCACACTATTCTTCGTTGTAGACGTAAACGGTACAAACTTAAGGCCGTTTGAAACGAGTTGGTAGAAACCCGCCAAAGAGTGTTTGGAGCTATGGCACCTGCCGCAATTACTGAAGATTCCTGCCCAGGGCACTGAAGGCCTTTCTCTCTAACATATGACATCTGTTTCAGACACGAGTTACGCCAATAAAGTGAATGTCATTGGACTTTCAGGACTGTGTAAACAAACCGCCATATTGAAATTGTCTTTGAATGATGAATTTACTAGCGATGGGGAAGTGCTATTTTAAGTCAAAATAAATCGATTACTAAAATACCAAAAGAAAAACACATCTCATCTTCATATTTTTAATCGGTTTAATCTTCTGAAAAATCGGTGCTTGAAGTTTTACTAGAGTCACCAGTCTTAATTATAAAAGGTGGCGTTACATCATTGGTATACCCTATCGATGATGCTGTCTAAATTTTTCGTTTTATGCTCTTCTCCTATTACATGATCCACGCATTTCTTCCACTGCATGCATCCGCATCTGAATTTAGGTATGTATTTAATTTTAAGTATATTATACCTTACACTAAGATCCTTTACTCATTTACTTACCGTGTAGTGTACACTATGCCTATATCAGGTAGATACCGTGAGTACCGGCATTACAATGTCACTAAGTTTAGTCACATCCCTAAACGTCATAGACAAACGTAGAATATAAAAGAAACAAAAACGTCATTGCATTTTGTCGAAATAACGTCACTTTTAAATCGTATTGAATTTTCAATGAAATTTCCAAGATTAAGTATTTTTCCTATATTATTTGTTTTTTACGAGAAAGGCTATTTTAATAGTGTATGTTTTCAATGACTTTTGATGAGGTGGTGTGAAACTTTAAGGAGTAACAGTGATAAATCAAAGTGACGCCGTTTGTTTACATAGTCCTGAAAGTCCAATGACATTCACTTTATCTATTTATATGTATTTATTTCTGGCTGACCTGCAAACATAATTTTATCCAGAAGTTGATATCAGGAAATGTCTTTTTTTTACTTCTCTTCTATTCCTAAGTTCTCATGTAGAAACAAACTTACCCAGCTCAGACGAGATTCCATTCGGGTAATCATCACAGTAGTAGGTGTCTAACGGCTCCGCGAAGGCGAGCTCGTACAGCGTCCGCCCGAAGCAGTACGCGTCCACGGCCTCAGCGGACGAAGTCCTATAAATATAAATAGTAGGATAGAAAAATCATTAATTCAGACAGTACCTACATTATTTACAAATAAAAATAAACCGGGCAAGTAGGAGTCGGACTCGCGCACGTCCCTAAGTGCCATCCGTAACATTATCGACATTATCTACAAAAACGGCAAAAATCACTTTTGTGGCCCCTCCTTAAATGTTTTTTTTTTTAATTTAAATATGTATTTTTAAAGTGAATATATAACTAAATTTTCTGTGCATATTTCAAGCATATACCTGTTGCCCTTATTAATATCTAGCAAAAACGAGCTAAATAATCACGTTTGTTATGTTATGTGGGAGTCCCCTTAAGTATTAGCAACAGAAATACATCATCAGTGAAAATTTCAACTGTCAATCACGGCGGGGTCTTAGTAATAGGGTCCGGTTTTATCCTTTGAGTACAGAATCTTCAAAAAATCTACATCATTATAGTAGTTTATGTGATTGTATATAATGAAAGGCATTAAAACTCGAGTGTGGGTTTATGAAACGAGGCGTCAGCCGAGTTCCATAATAACATCACACGAGTTTTTTAATGCCTAATTATTTACAATTACATACACTGCTTTATATACACACACATTTATATTTTTAAAATTCAGAGACAAACGAGAGTTGGCCCCAATTTTCATATCGTTCGATATCAAAATAAAGTGCGGTTGCGTGCGTCATTGTATGCAATTGACAATTCTTTTCAAACTAAACGTCATCTCGACTGATATTAGAATAGAGGTCAAATCAAATTTCCTTGTGTCAGATGTCTTCGAAATTTGAAAAAAAAAATGTTATCGTAATCGATAACATTATTTAGCTATAATAACATTATCATTATCACAGATAAAAAAAATGTTGTAGCAAAAAAGTTTATTATTATGGTTATTTAACGCATTATTGAGGGCTAATGATATGTGGGTATATAAATACAAATAAAAAGTAGGTATTAAATAAAACAAAGAAGCCGAGATTAGCTGTCAAAATGGTATCCACCCAGCATTGTAGTTGACAGGGCTAGCGTAGTCAACGTTGCTAGTTTCCTGTGGAGCTAGTGAGGTGTAGTATCCTAACCTCTTCTCCATTCTAGAAATATATAACCTACCTTTTTAGTTCTAACAGGTACGGCCGGTGTAGACTCGACACGCCAAGGATATTGTTCTCTATGTCCATTAGAAGGGCCTTCTGGTTTTCTATTGCTATATTACCGGGATGGATGTGACCTGAAATGAGAATAGTTTAGAAATTTATGAAATTTAGTAAACAGCTATTTTCAAGAAACGGTTATATAAAAAGGTTTAAATCATTAGATGAGTTTAGATAGAACGAGTCACCTCGAGAAGAAATGCAAAACACAAATGGTATTACGTCACCTATTTAAAGAACATTGTTTATTAAAGACTCAATGCCCGTCTAAATTGTTGACCGATAATAGGTCGTTTTTTACTGGTTGAACGCCAGACGGCAAAGGAATATTGATCGCGACTATTTAAGCGAAATTGAACTTTACGGAGTCCCGTGTAAGGCCTTATTGTATTGGCGAAGCTGTCGGCTGTAGCCGTCACTGGCGTCCGTTGGAAGACTTTCCGATGATGGCCACAGCCGACTATGACGGCTTTGAACGCTATAGTCGTTAAAGAAGCCACCCTAGAAGTCCGAAAAAAATAGGAACCCACTATATATGTGGGCATCGAACGTCATTGTTATTAAAGCAACTCTGTTTGACATGCGTTCGCTTTGCGCTGCAATTTCTTCAAGAGGCAACTCATTCAGGATATTCCTTTTTTAAAACGACTGTCCATGTATCCTCATTTGACACATACGAAACAATCAAACAACATATAAATAACCGGATATAAAGATAAGCGTACATACCGTACGGTAACCCCTTATCATGTAGAAACTTCAACGCCTGTAACACTTGGTATCCATAATGCGATATCTGGCCCTCGGTCAGTGGTTTCCTCACTTTAGGGTTCCCATATTTGGCTAGATGGTTTCTGGTGTATTCGGTGCCGTATAGCATGTCTCGCAGGCTGCCGTTTTCGTGTATCCTTCGGACTACATACGCCCCGGATTCCAAACTATGAAGTGCTAATATTTTATCTATATGTGGATGCTGTAATTTAAAAATTACTTTGGTTTTATAACCAATATGTGTTTGGTTTATAGCTAATGTTTACGTTTTAACTGAAGCTTATGCTTGTGGCTTCGTATGAATAGAAATCGTTGAAGCAGATATTTTTACTATAGTTTGGCCAGGATTTGGCCTACTACTACAAAAATCGAACGATCTGAAATGTGTATCTTCCTCTCTTTAACACAGATTATTCCGTTATTCGTGCATAGTCATTCATATATAATCATACTCGCTTCTTCTTACTTCTTCCGCGTATTTCCACTCAAAAAATAAGGGATGAATATAGCATTTTTTTAAATCTACTGACAGACTCGGCTTCTCCGATTTTATAACAAGGAGTCCGAGAGCTTACCGGGAACATCCAATAACCTAAATTTCGAATTTCGTATTTGTAACTGCAACGAGGGAGATATACATTTTCGATTTTTAGATGACTGCAATAAGCCCTCTGGTGCAGAAAACCTTACATCTTCCACTGTATACACATAATCAATCAGTATCGTGGTCTGAGAAGAAAAAAGTAGAAAAAAATTGTACGCAAAAAATATGTATGAGGCAGGTCGACTGAATAGGCATAGGAATAGGAAAAACCCTGCATTAAAAAATGTATAGGTATCCTGTATAAACTAACATGAAGCCAACCTGTTTTGCAACTGACTGTGCATTTATACCTAACGTTCTGTTTGTAATATGAAATTTCATCCAAATCTATTCATGTGTGACAGCATGCTTGAGTAACAAGCAGGCGTTAGGTAGGTACATACTGATTGAGACATTTATGTAATTCCGCTGAAAAAGGGATGTTAGGCAGTCTGACGTATTCTGTAACGCATACGTTTGCTCGCGCCGCGCCGCAAGTAAACTAAAATCACTTGCCCTAACTGTTTTGTCTTAATGATCATAATCCTTAAGGATCAATTGCCATAATGATTATTTTCCATGATTTATTGCTCAAAAACTACTCCAAACAGAACCACTGAACCGAATCGAACTGTGACCTCACACAGATCCGAATCGCTGCGGAAAAGTAGGTTAAAACGATATTAGGGACAAAATTATTAGGGCACAGTATTAGGTTATGCAAAAATAGGATAAAACACATTAGTTTTCTGTTTGGTATATTTCCTTTCAAGAAATTTTCTATAAATAGGTAGTAGATATTTGTGGATGATTTAAATTACTTATTTACGCAGATATTGGAAAGCGCCCTATTTTATAGAAAAATAATAATAGTTCGAATTACGCCTACTTATCAATTACGATTTAGTCTCCTTCAAAACCATAAAATAAAAGAACTTACATTAACACCCTTTATACTCTTAAAAGCTGCTTGCAGATCCTTATCACTTAAACACCTATCAGGTCCATAGTTCTGCCACGACAGCATACAATTCGTCCGCGTCTCCGCGTCAGTCACCTGTGAACAAGGAAGGTAATAAACTGTTTGAACCCAGAAGGGGAAGGATGTTATGCCGTGCCGTACGACAGTCGTACGGCCATCGCGATTATTTAAGTTAAACAGAACTTTACTGAGTACCGCGTAAGTCCCTATTGTATTGGCGAAGCTGTTGGCTATACCCGTTGGGGAGCGTTCAAGTATTACGTAACGCAATTTTTGGACATTTTTGACCCCCCCTCCCCCCATGTAACGCGCCGTAACGTTTTTCTGTACCCCCCCTCCCCCTAGTAAAACGTTACGTAACCTCCAAGTGACCATTTTTTACCTAAAGTACCGGAAAGTCGCTAAAATACCTTTAGTTATTGTTTTAATTGCGTTAATATTATTCATAACATTTGAAATGTCTTGTCTTTAAAAGCAAGAGATTTCTAATGTTTTATTTCTTCTTTTTTTATAGAAATAGAAATTATTTATTTGATTCACAGAAAAATAAACTTTATCTATTTACATCTTGTACAAAATATCAGAGAGCACCAAAATGGATGACACTCAGCATATGCCGATAGCTAGGATACGAGATAGGTACATAGCCATGGCGCTGGTTTTCAGGACACCAATGGAAAAAAAAGGAAAACAGAAAAATAGATATATCACATAAATTTAAAGTTCACAAGTTTTTGTTCTATAAAGTTTTACTACTAATCATACATTTAATTACGTCGTTTTCCTGACTTGGCCCTGTCCTTGCACAGATTTTTGATTTATCCGCCACTGTTCTTCTCATGCATTCTCCTATTTTAGCGTTTTACTAAACTAGAATAACAAATTTAATTTTTAATACTTTATTTTTACCTTTAGCAATGCAATTACAAACATAAACCTAACTTAAATAGAATATATTTGTCAAAATATAACCGTATTAAAGAATCGAACCAAAACGAGAACATTTAAAATAAATCCAGCCATAATCAAAAAAATCGTAGGGCATCTGCTTAAACCCTTCTAGAGGAGGCGACAGATCAACAGACAACCACACAAGAAGTGGCGAAAACTTGCATGATCCTTTGTCTATCAGACTAGGTACCACGAGCTTGTTTGCGGTTTGAAGGATTGGGCAGGGTGGCGACAGGAAACTTTTTGGAAAGACAGATTATAATGCACTCCTCAAGCGGGAACAGCAGGATTTATCCGCGCATTTCATAACTTGCAAGAAATACGTACTATTCAATCGGGAATCTCCCGTAAAAAATAAACAAAAAGGGTTGCCAACTTGGGAGATTTTAATTCCCTAGTTTTTTAATTAACCCTTCAGACCAATCGTTTTTCGTACCATAATCATAACTGTTGTGATGAGAGTAAATCTCACAAATAGAAAACATAACACAATACAACAGTGTATTTTGAATATAAAAATAAATATTAGGGGACAATCTTTACACAAATCGAACTAGTCCCACAGTGAGTTCAATAAAGGCTTGTGTTATGGGTACTAGACGACGATATATGTAATAGTTATAAATACATAGAAAACATCCATACCTCAGGAACAAATATTCGTGCTCATCACACAAATAAATGCCCTGACCAGGATTTGAACTCGGGACCTCTAGCTTCGTAGGCAGGGTGGCTACCCACTAGGCTATAGGAATCTACGGAGACAGCTGAAGTATAACGAGGCCATCCGAATTGCGGTATTTTTTGTTACTTACTCGTACTTTACTGGAGTGATGAGAAAATCTATCACAGCTGTTGATAAATAGTTTAAAAAAAATTCAATAAAGTAAAGCAAGCAATTTTGTGAAGGTAAAACAATTTCATGTGGTCATTCCATCTGAAAAAAAAACGTTTTAAAAATGCGTGAGAGAATCTCTCTACGCGAACGTTCTGAAGGGTTAGAAAACAATGTTACGTAACACGTAGTTCAGACCCCCCTCCTAGATATGAGCGCCGCGCCGGCGCGCCGCCGCCGCCGGTAAAAAATCTCGCGCCGCCGCCGCCGACGCCACCATCGGCGTGGAATCGGCGTGACCTTGATGAGGCATGCCGAAATTACACTTATTTTGGAACCTTAAAAATCAAATGTTTTTAATAGCTAAAATCGTTGTAAATGCCACCTTCCGATATGTTTTGACGGATATTATGTTTATACTTTTTAATTAGTAGGTACATAATAAAACCAACTGTCTTCCCGACGATATTTTTTATACACGATGATTTTTAATCAGTGAGTACTATTTTTTCTAACTCAGTATGATGAAAATCACGTTTAAGTCGAAATTACACATCATCATCATCATCATATCAGCCATAAGACGTCCACTGCTGAAAATAGGCCTCCCCTTTGGACCTCCATATGTACTGGTTGGAAGCGACCTGCATCCAGCGTCTCCCGGCTACCTTCATAAGGTCATCTGTCCATCTTATGGGTGGACGTCCTACGCTGCGTTTGCCAAGCCGTGGTCTCCACTCAAGCACTTTTCGACCCCATCGGCCATCTGCTCTGCGTGCAATGTGGCCTGCCCATTGCCACTTCAGCTTGCTAATCCGAAGGGCTATGTCGGTGACTTTAGTTCGTCTACGGATCTCCTCATTTCTGATTCGATCACGTAGAGAAACTCCGAACATAGCCCTCTCCATAGCTCGCTGAGCGACCTTGAGGACTTTGAAGGACCACGTTTCGGCTCCGTAAGTCATCACTGGTAACACACATTGATTGAAAACTTTCGTCTTGAGGCACTGAGGTATGTCGGACGAAAAGACATTTGCGTAGTTTCCCGAACGCTGCCGAACCGAATTGGATTCGGCGGTTGACCTCTTTCTCGAAGTTGGACCTACCTAATTAGATTACTTGTCCTAGGTAGATGTACAAGTCAACAACTTCGAGAACCGAGCTTTCAACAGAGACTGGGATAGGCCTAACATTGGCATTTGACATAATTTTCATCTTGTCCATGTTCATTTTCAAGCCTACCCGTTGAGAAACTCGGTTGAGATCATCGAGCATCGTGCTGAGTTGTTCCATCGACTTTGCCATGACTACAATGTCGTCGGCAAATCGAAGGTGAGTGATGTATTCGCCGTTTATGTTGATTCCAAGTCCTTGCTATTCCAGAAGCTTGAAGGCGTCTTCGATTGCTGCAGTAAACAGTTTAGGAGAGATAACGTCTCCCTGCCTTACGCCTCTTCGCAACGGAATCGCCTTCGTGCTCTGCTCCTGTACTCGAACCGACATTGTAGCGTTACTATACAAACACTTCAACACTTCGATGTACCGATAGTCAATATGGCATCGCTGAAGAGACTCAAGCACTGCCCATATTTCCACCGAATCGAAGGCTTTCTCATGGTCCACAAACGCTAAGCATAGTGGCAAGTTATACTCTTCGGTCTTCTGTGTAATTTGCCGTAGCGTATGGATGTGGTCTATGGTACTATAGCCTCTTCGGAATCCGGCTTGTTCGGGAGGCTGGAAGTCATCAAGTTTGTGTTCGAGACGATTCGTGATGACCCTTGAAAACAGTTTATAAACATGGCTCAGAAGCGTGATGGGTCTGTAGTTCTTCAAAAGGCGTCACCTTGTTTGAAAAACAGCACCACCTCGCCTCTGTTCCATGCTTCAGGCGTTTTGGAGTTCTGGAGGACTTTAAGTACCGGTGTTCCACCCGCTCTCAGAAGCTCTGTGGTAATTCCGTTATTGCCCGACGCCTTGTTGTTCTTAAGCTGCTTTAGGGCCTTCCTAATCTCGTACAAAATGATGTCCGGGACATCTTCGGTGTAGTGTCGGGACAGCCTTGCGACCGAAGTGTATAACTGTCCATAGAACCTCTCGATCTCACCTAAAACCTCTGCTTTTGTTGACGCTATGCTGTCGTCTTCCCGTTTCATTTTTGTCAGCTGGCTTTGCCCAACAGACTTGTCCTTTGCGAACACTTTGGAGCCTTGGTTTCGCTCGATAGTCTCTTTAACACGGTTAGTATTAAAGAGACGCAGATCGTGTCGCAAGGACTTAAATATACGTCTGTTGAGCTGCCTATATGACTTAGCGTCATCCGGAGACTGCAGTTGTAGTGAGTGTCTTGTAGCTATGAGTTTTAAGATTTGCTCGGTCAATTTCTGAGGTCTATCTTTACGGCGGGGTCTAAAAAACTTGGACCCTACCACGTGGACAGTTTCCACTAGCCCGTCGTTAATCTCGTCAACTGAAACCAAGTTCTCTAGGCAAGAAAAGCGGTTAGAGAGCTCGAGTTGAAAGCTTTCGGGGTTTGAATGTGGGCTTGAGTGGGTCGGAGCGTAGACTTCATCAGGCTGGACCTTTTAAGTTTAATATTTATATTCAGCGAGCCCCTGACCATTCGGTGATCACTACTGGTTTTTATCCTGTTGATCACAGAAACATCACTGAATATACGTTTCTTGTCGGTCATGATGAAGTCTATCTCGTTTCTTGTGAAACCATCGGGACTCATCCAGGTCCATTTCCTTTGGGGTGACTTCTGGAAAAAAGAGTTCATCATAAAGAGTTCCTCTCTCTTCAGAAAATCGGCCAGCCTCTGTCCCCTAGGGTTCCGTTGCCCATAACCAAATTGCCCCACTCTCAACTCATCACCACCTTTCTTGTCCAACTTAGCGTTGAAGCGAAATTACACGGATTTTGTTAAATCATAATTTTAATTTTGTGATAAATTTTATCCTTAAATGGTCTCTTTCCATATTTATACAAATGGTATGGTAGACGCACTGATACAACAAAGCGCCTGGACTACACAGTGGAAAGACAACCAGCCCTTTTACCGTATGTAAAGGGAGTGTCAGATAAGGTTGATTTTAAAGAAGTTCTCGGTGAAAAC
The DNA here is from genome assembly GCA_949128165.1 of Lathronympha strigana. Taxonomy (NCBI): domain Eukaryota; kingdom Metazoa; phylum Arthropoda; class Insecta; order Lepidoptera; family Tortricidae; genus Lathronympha; species Lathronympha strigana. Next base: position 14,479,712 of record OX421918.1, on the reverse strand, counting down.
TATCTTCATCCCCTACAGAAAACTATCACAACATTTACGGACGCCGAAGGACAGTTTCTCACTTGACCGTCCAGTAGTTTACAAAATTTTGCCGTATAAAGAAGCACATACAAGCGTTTAAAAACAATGAACCCAGAAAATCGGCAGTTGCCGAACATCTTTTGGAGGCAGGAACAAATCACTGGATTGAGTCACATTATTTGACATTCGAATTTGTAAAATACTGAATTATTTTACGCATAGTTAAAGAAATTTGTTTTATTATAACGTAATTTATTTTATTTATAAAAAGTTGTGGTTTTATTACTTTTAATCCTATAGACAAGTGCTATCAAGGCCACGCCGCCGATTCGCCGCCGCCGCCGATTGATTTTGACCGGCGCGCCGCCGCCGACTATTTGGCCATCGGCGCTCATATCTACCCCCTCCCGCCCCTGTAACGCATCGTAACGTTTTAGTAGACCCCCCCTCCCCCCAAATTCGTTACGTAATACTTGAACGCTCCCCTTGGCAAGACTTTCCGATCGTTGGCAACCCTAGTGTTGTGCTGAAGTGAGCTCCTCCCTCACTTCAGCAGGGGGACGGGCGGGCGTCAATTGTTTATTGCGTAGTGTTCAAAACGGTTTGTACTCGCTTTTTCTATGATAGATAAATATTTGTTCTTAAGAACAATTATATCATCTGTGGTTAGGGGTAGGTGTTTGCCAATCGGGCCCATAATTTTCCCAAGACAACAAACAATTCGTTCTCATCTCAGCATAAGTCACCTGAGACCAATGAAGGTAATTAGTACAATGAACTGACGACAAAAGTAGTCAACAATGTTATCATTATCTCTCCTTTGATAACTGTAACTTTAAATACTTTTTGCAGTTATTTGTAACAATGATAATGTAATTATGAACAATATTTTTCAATGGTATTTGACGTGTCACTCTGTATTTAAACACTAGTAAGTTATTGTTGACCACAATTTAATTTAATTAACTTGTTCTGTTAGTATTACTGTATGCTAGTATCTGAAACTATATTAAAACCACTTATATACATTTAAATCAAATTTATAAGCACACGTCGTTATCGCGGGTGCAAAAACGATTTGACAGTACAGGAAGATAATGAAAAACAACCATTAACAGACTCGAAACTCATTTTGAGAAACATCTATGCCTACTCGTACGAGTTAAAAATTTATCAACGTTAGGTATTTCTAATACCCAACCTCCATACTTGACTCGAGTATCAATACATACTTAAATAGATTAACTATGCAGTCGCAATGCAAACTCTTTAGTCATTTTTCCTTTTTAAAGACCGTTTTTGGACTACTTGTGTAACTCAAAAACGTTAGTTATGTTGTTTTTGTAAACATGCCTTCAATTATTATAGATCTTTTCTAGCGAAAACTCTCCAGCTCCATGTGTAGAGAGCTTCTTAGATGCTTAGTAGCTGTAGGCAGAATATGCCCGCTTCTACCAAATAGACATTCTGTTATATGTGCTCTTTATCTAGTTGGTTATTGTACCCGCGATAACGACGTATGTTTATAAGTTATAAGATATGTAGAAGATAAAGCCCAATTTTTATATAAAGTTTATTTCCCCCAAAACTTAATATAAAAATAACATAACATAACATAATATAAAAATAAATCGACTAATGACTGGGTATTATTATTGGGTACCCTATTTTTGTATTGCAATACATGTAAGGTTCACCTCATTAAGAACTTAAAAGAATCAGAACATTAAAATAGTATTTTATACAATCGTGATATAATGAAGAGTTTTTCAGTCGAGTACCGTGTTTAGGCCACGAAGCTTGTTGAGTGGCCTAAGTAAGGTACGAGATTGAAAAACTTAATTATATTACGATTGTATACAATACTTTTTCTACGAGTCATCATCATCATCATCTATGGAGGAACAATTTCATCATTCAATTTCATTGACTTAACAAGGATGTAACACAAAAAGATGGCCGGCAGGCCGGCGCGGGGGGCGCGGTCGGCGCAGGCGTGAGGCGCGCGGTCGGCAAAGTCCCAGGCGGCATCGCAAATAAGTATAGAATTTGTATGAAGTTCTATTATAGTTGCCTACAGCGTATCGAAATGAAATATTATAGTTGAGTTGGACTGTCTAATATCGAAAAGTATGAGCTTATAGTTTTGTCTATGTACTCGTAATTGGCAGATTAAAGTCGGCGAGTAGAAAAATATTATTTCATGTAAACGTCCCAATTATTCACATCTTGAACAACAAAAATTAACTCACCCTTATTACATGGGCAATAGAGTTCAACGAAAAATATCAAGCAAGTAACTGGTTGTAAGCTTGAGTGACAGTTTGGCAGTGTTCTAACAGTTATTTATTTGTTGTCAACTAGAATGCATAAGGAAGGAAAAGCGTAAAATTAAAAATATAAATTTAAAATACTGGTTTTGAATATATAGTCAAAATCAGTATTTAAAATTTAGACGATGAGATGAGATTTTGTTACGGATATCCGTAACATTTTGGAAAAAATTACAGATACATCCTTTTTTTTTGGCGGCAGTATGACTTCAGTATTAACAACAACCCATTCATTATGTGTCTAGAAATAAACACAAGTCAAGTGGCTCCTGGAACACTTCATTATTATTATTGAGAAGCAGGCAGGCAGTTGTGACAACTGATATTGCCTGTATCCAGTAACCATCGACACAGTTATCATTGTCTAGTTTAGTTCATTCAGTATGCTTGTCTAATTTATTTTTGAATTGGTTGACATTTTGCGCTGAAACCACGTCTTCTGGGAGTTTATTCCAAGCCCTCGCCACTCGATTGCTCAAAAAGTGCTCGTAGGGGTTACTGTGAGACCTCTGCTTTTCAAGCTTTAAGTGATGTCCTCTTAGACGGGTGTTGTTATTGCGCATGAACATATCTCGGAAATTCTTGACATTGTAGTGCCCAGACAGTATTTTGTAGGTCTCTATTAGGTCACCACGTTCTCTGCGGTGCTTAAGAGTAGTAAGCTTCAGTTCCTTCAGTCTCTCCTCATATGGCATTATAGAAAGCTTCTAAACATTTTACTGAAAAATTACCTAACATTGTATGGTATGACTTACCAGAATACTTGAAAGATACTATTGACATCATATTTATGAATATGTTAGAAGCCATACTTTAATTTAATTAATTCTCACTATAAGTGATAAGTTAAGCTATGTAAGGCTTCAACTATGATAAGTTTATAGCTGAAACTTACCAAAAAATAGTGTTTTCGAACTCTCCAGCCAATATCAGCTAGAGGGCCCTTCAGCTCAAACTGTCCATCTCCGCGTAGCACTATTGATACTGTTTGCAGGGCTTGCTCTGAAAATATTTTATTTCAGTAAATTACATTTTTTCTTGAAATATATGTAGATCTGAATTGAATTGCAATTAGTAAAAAGGAAAGGGTTACCTGCAATATTTAATAAATAATTATTTGGATCCAAAAAGCTCCTCACTGGTAATGATAATGCTAAGATGGTATGCTTCAGCACTTCATTCATGTATTCCTAAAAAAAATATGTGACATTAGCACTTGGTTAGTATATTGCACCATTAATTTACACCTGAATGGTGTGTACCTGTAAGGCTACTTGTCTTTCCGCAATAAAAGATGGTTGCATGTTCCCAATAAGTTTCTTTGGTGGCAATGGCAAGTCGATGTTAGCTTGCTGCAGGACTGAATGCAGCGCGGCGAAGTCCCTGTAGCGCCGAGAGACCGTCCATTTGATCTCCTTGCTGGGACCTCTTTGCACTTGTAATCTGTATTCCTTTAAACATAATCAGGTATTCAGGCAATATGTTCGTAAGACAAGGGCCAATGTCATTTAACAAGCCGTGAAATATTTCGCAACGAATATTACTTACAGTGTGCTTGTTGATATTTTGTGCATTTTCTATGATACAAACAAGTTTTTCTGTGTCATCTAATATAACTTTGGAATGAGATTCTTTCTCAAATATAGCCATCACATCTAAAGTAATAAGAATTCATTGGTTTCGATTTACATTATACAAGAATAACAAAATTATTGTTATCACTGGAAAAACATTTAAAAAAAGACTAAAAACTGGGCGATTTCGTTTGACAGCTAGCAAAATTATAAATAAAGACACATGACGTTTAGTTTATTTTTTTTCCTTTCTTCTCTAGGTTGGCAATAGAGTAAAACTGTGATCAATTAAGTAAAGCTGTTCTATGATAACTTGTTCAGGGATATTTTATATAATTAATATATGATAATTGCTTTGCTCTTCATTATGCAGTACTTTATTTTTACAAAAGTATAGCTGTTGTTTTTACGATATAGCTTATCACTAGATCGATATCCGCTTTAAGATGCGTTCGGAAACTAAGAATATGTCAAAGTTTTAGACGATTTAGACAAAAATATGGTAAAGTCTATTCTGAATGTTAAACAGAATTAAAAATTAATAAATTAAACAAAAATATAGTTATAAAGTAATAAAAGTTTATGTTTACACTTATTCTCTTCTTAAAAAAACCTCCAACTCTCATAAAATATAATGGTTTTGAAACGACCTACATTTTCATGGACAGACCACAGACAAGGATCGATTATGTCATTTCCGGCTTAGCACGAACGAAGAAACGAGCGGAGAACCACACGGCCCTTCCTTCCACCAGTGTTATAAGAAATTGTGAAAAATGTCGCTGATCTCCGCTCGTTTGGCCTCTTCGGTGGCCAGGCGTATCCCTAATGCCGCGACAAAGGTATGCGCTCTTTTGTAACTTAAAATTCAAGATTTTGATGTATCGTAGTGTCCTAACCGGTGATATGATAGCCTGCGGCATAACTTGGCAAATCACATAAATTGCTATTTGCTCCTAAATAGCTTAGTGGAATTACAGTTAAAGTTCATCAGTGTGGTGATATTGTCTATAATTATTCACAATTTGTGTATAATTTGTGTGTAATAAGATGTCAATTTTCGCGTATGATTCGTGTTATGTAACAGAGGGCGATACTGCAGGACATCGGTATTTCACTGGAAATGTCAATGGACAGTGCATATCTAATTAGTGGATCGTTAAAATGCGCGACCGTAACCCATATAGTAGTGTTGAGAAGTGTTTTATGAGTGAATGATGTATTGATAGTTTGGTTATGGCTGCGGCAGGTTTCGAAGGTCGCCGTGCCCGCCGCGTCCGTGGTGGCGCGCAAGCTCCATGTCTCGTGCTCACAGCGAGCTGCCGAAATCTCCACAATCCTGGAGGAGAGAATCCTCGGTGCTGCACCTAAGGTGAGTGGTTACATAAACCATTGAGGTTAAGATAAGTAGTGTTTGCTCAAGGGCAAATTTAGTAGTATTACAGTTAATAAATAGTGGAAAATATTAGCTTTTAAACTACGAGGTTTATTTCTATGCCAGATTTATATTCACATAATATTTTATTTGACATCTCTATTAGCTGATTTTGTGCTGGGTACTTTGCTATGTACGAATAAAAATACACTAAAAGTACCTTTATCTTAAAGCATTAAGTTTTATGTTTAGTCAACATCAGGGACACAACATACATGGCAATATTCTACTATCTTTCATTGAGATTCCTCCATGGTCCTGCTAAGCCGATGGACGATGGTCCTAGGTTCGAATCCCGGAGAGGGCATTTATTTGTGTGATGAACACTGATAGTAAGTTGTTCCTATGTTCCTGAGTCATGGATGTTTTCTATGTATTTGTATTTTATATACATATATCGTTGTCTGAGTACCCATAACACAAGCCTTCTTAACGCGTTCGGTGACAGTACATCAACAGGCGGGGTAGATGTAGGCTTAACAATCCTTAATAACTGTGCCACTGTCAGCGAACGTGTTAAGCGTATTGCAGGACTTAGTCAATTCATGTAAAAAATCTGTAAATAAAAATAAAGAAACTGTTTTCAATTGGAACAGAGTTGCATTACTTTTGTTTCATTTGTTTTGAATGGCATAGAAATCCAACCTTATTCTCTATGTTATTTTATTATTGATTTCAATTTAAAATAGCAATTTTTTTATATGGTGGGTTGTAGGAGAGTATTGTTATTTAACAAGAGTATTATTATTTCCAGGCCGATTTGGAAGAGACTGGCCGTGTGCTGAGCATCGGTGACGGTATTGCCCGTGTGTATGGCCTGAAGAACATCCAGGCTGAGGAGATGGTGGAATTCTCCTCTGGTCTTAAGGTTGGTACAGATATTATTTAAATAATTGTTTTTTGTTTGTTTATTTAATAGGATAAAAGGAAATATATGATATGTAGGTAAACATGAGTGCTAAGAATGTATTTGTGTGAAGTGTCAGACCAGCTTTGCATCAGCAGCCACTGGTGTTTTTTTTTTGTGCGAGTAATACAAGATTTTGTTTCTCACTGTCAGAAATTATCTCAGGTATGTCCTTTATAAAGCAGTATTTTGATTGATTTAAAAAAAAAAAACACTGGCCTAAACCGTATGTCATTGGGCTTTCAGGACTATGTAAACAAACGGCGTCACTTTGATTTATCACTGTTACTCCTTAAAGTTTCACACCACCTCATCAAAAGTCATTGAAAACATACACTATTAAAGTAACCTTTCTCGTAAAAAACAAATAAAACATACACTATTAAAATAACCTTTCTCATAAAAAACAAATAATATAGAAAAAATTACTTAATCTTGGAAATTTCATTGAAAATTCAATACGATTTAAAAGTTACGTTATTTCGACAAAATGCAATGACGTTTTTGTTTCTTTTATATTCTACGTTTGTCTATGACGTTTAGAGATGTGACTAAAGTTAGTGACATTGTAATGCCGGTACTCACGGTATCTACCTGATATAGGCATAGTGTACACACACACGGTAAGTAAATGAGTAAAGGATCGTAGCGTAAGATATAATATACTTAAAATTAAATAAATACCTAAATTCAGATGCGGATGCATGCAGTGGAAGAAATGCGTGGATCATGTAATAGGAGAAGAGCATAAAATGAAAAATTTAGACGGCATCATCGATAGGGTATACCGATGATGTAACGCCACCTTTTATAAAAAATTAATACTGGTGACTCTAGTAAAACTTCAAGCACCAATTTTTCAGAAGATTAAACCAATTAAAAATATGAAGATGAGATGTGTTTTTCTTTCGGTATTTTAGTAATCGATTTATTTTGACTTAAAATAGCACTTCCCCATCACTAGTAAATTCATCATTTAAAGACAATTTCAATATGGCGGTTTGTTTACACAGTCCTTAAAGTCGAATGACATACGGTTTAAGTCTTTATAGCTTAAACCTTAAGGCATAATACTTTACTATAGGATATTTGCATATTTCATCAAATTTTTTAAAGAATATTTGTTCCTGATAATGCTTAATAATATAAGTTGGCATAGTGCCAGACATTCTAAACCTGAAATCGATATGAATGAGAGCAAAGAAAAATATAATACTTGTGTAAAAAAAAACAATATGGTTAAAAAACTTCTGTAGTCTATGTTGGATCTATATTGGAATCCCTAACGTTTTTTATCCTATTTTTTGCTTTCCCTAATACTGTTTGACATAATGATCATTTGTCCTAAACTCAACCTACTATTGTTTTCCCTAACATTCTTTAAACCTACTTTTCTAGCAGCGATTTGACTCTTTGTGAGGTCATGGTTCTAAGCTAGTCTTTAGGCTTAAATTCGATTATGGCAAATAATCGTTAGGACAATTGATTATGATTATGATCATAAGGACAAAACAGGGCAAGTGATTTTAGTACAAACAATATTGGGGATGTCGAAAGGAGACCCGTCTATGTCACTCACATCACAATAACAAATTCATTTACATCTCACTTATCTCTGCAGGTTTGACAGAAGTGTGGACTGCAAAAAATTAATAACCATTTTATGAGCCAGGGAAAAATAATGCAATTCAAAAATCATAAGAGTTTTGCTCTGATTCCCTTATTGTAATCACATATCCACTTCTGATAATTTCTGAAAAGATCAGCCCTGTTGTTGCAGAAGAATCATACCAAAGTCAACATACTTTATACCAAAAAAACCTACTCTTTCCTACCACCCTTCAATGTATTAACTAGCAATAATTCCTCAGGGTATGGCTCTCAACTTGGAGCCCGACAACGTTGGTGTTGTCGTGTTCGGTAACGACAAGCTGATCAAGGAGGGTGACATCGTGAAGCGTACCGGCGCCATCGTGGATGTGCCCGTGGGCGAGCAGCTGCTCGGCCGCGTCGTGGACGCCCTGGGTAACGCCATCGACGGCAAGGGTGACCTGGGCACCAAGACCCGCCAGCGTGTCGGTGTCAAGGCCCCGGGTATCATCCCTCGTGTGTCTGTGCGCGAGCCTATGCAGACTGGTGAGTACATTATACAAATCGATAATATTTTAGTAATATGTTAGGTGAGGCACGGTTGTGTGATGAAAAGGCAATACATTTTTATAACATTACACTTACATTACATTAACGCGGATATATCGCGTCTAGCCACGACCATGACACATGAAACTATTGAAACGTCGATACATTGTAGTTAATTAACTATATTCGCAATCGGGTGTAAGTTTATAATAATGACAATTTTGTTTCAAAAGATAGCAGTGCCCTGTTGGGGGACTGTACTTTAATCACTAATTTTAAAAGAATTGCCTGGGAAAAAAGTCTTCACATGCTATTTATGTTAAACACAGTTCGTTTTTAAGCTTCTCTAGTATGAGCATATAACCTGGTTGGAAGTATCTAAATATATCACCAAATAATGTCTCTGAAGATCATAAGTTACGTAATTTGGCGTACCTAAAGAAAGAAAGGAAGACAGAGGAAAAGATGGGTAGACGAAATCAGACAGATGGCAGGAACAACGTGGAGAAGGAAGACAATGGACAGAGAGGAATGGAGAACCCTAGGGGAGGCCTTTGCCAAAGGGCAAATTGATACTTAAGTTATAACACTAAAATACTTTTTGTAAACTAAAGTCAATAATAAAGGCTTATTTTATTTTATTTTATTTATATAAAATTAAAATAGGTCAGCAGTTATTGATTTTCTTTCAAACCTATTCATGGATGCAACCATGCTCGCTACACAAGAGTTGAAGTGCAAGTGTGCAAACATGCACCATTCACAATGTGCTCAGAAGAAATCCCATTATAGAACTTTGCCTCGCAATATTTTTATGTTCCCAACATATCACAAAACAGTTAAAAACGTCTCTAATAAATGAATCTACGTTTTCCAGGCATCAAGGCCGTAGACTCTCTTGTGCCCATCGGTCGTGGACAGCGTGAGCTGATCATCGGCGATCGTCAGACCGGCAAGACCGCTCTCGCCATCGACACCATCATCAACCAGCAGCGCTTCAACAAGGGCGACGACGAGAAGAAGAAGCTGTACTGCATCTACGTCGCCATCGGGCAGAAGAGGTCCACCGTCGCGCAGATTGTCAAGCGCCTGACTGATGCTGGTTCGTACGCCTTGCTGTAGATTCCGTAGGACCACGTCAGACGTTTAAAACTCTGTTGGCCATCAACATTATTAATTAATCATATAATAGTTGTTTAGAGACTTCGCTATGGACATCTTTCGAGGGTTGTTAATTTGTGGTCATTGACATTTGAATATCTATGGTTACAAATTGATCATAGTAATAGTAGCCAGCGTTGGTGGCCCAGCGGTAAGAGCGTGCGACTTTCAGGAGTTTCGCGAGTTTTACGGAGTTTATGTACGAAATATCATTTGATATTTGCGAATGGCTTTTCGATGAAAGCAAACATAACATCGTAGGTTTCCTCAGGAGGACTAAGCTCTATAAGGCTTAGTTTACCCTCTGAGTTGGAAGTTCAGGTGGCAGTCGCTTTCGTAAAACTAGCGCCTACGCTAATCTTGGGATTAGTGGCCAAAATTGCTCCCTGAGCCGTGGCATAAACCAGGAAAACGCTAAGAATAATATTACAAATTGTATGATGTCACAAATGGGAAACTGTACTATAGACTGGAATAAAAATTAGATTTTTTTACTTTTTCATGCTTAAGAACAAATAGACTATATTGTCCCCGGCTTGTCTAAGAATATATGTCAACACGCCGCCACTGATACCCAAAGGGTAAAAACGGAGTCCTATTACTCAAGACTCCGCTGTCTGTCTGCCACCAGGCTGTATCGCGTGAACCACTATATTTAAAAAGTTTAAATTTTTTATAGATGATGTATTTCTGTTGCCACTATAACCACAAATACACATATTAAAATAAATATTTTACACAAACGTGACATTTTGCCGTTTTTATAGATAATCTACGGAACCCTTCGTGCGCGAGTTTACGCGCACTTTGTCGGTTTTTTATTAGTTTATGTTACCTAATGGCTAATCATTTACAGGTGCCATCAACTACACCATCATCGTGTCGGCCACGGCCTCCGACGCCGCTCCCCTGCAGTACCTGGCGCCGTACTCCGGTTGCGCCATGGGAGAGTTCTTCCGCGACAACGGCAAGCACGCCCTCATCATCTACGACGATCTGTCCAAGCAGGCCGTGGCCTACCGTCAGGTAAGCGACTCACTCAATTTCTGTTATCAAAAGTTATCAGTCGACATGAACCGATTGAGACGCCTGGCGAGTGGCGAGTAATGTTTCAATTAATAATACCTGTTGCACTGTGTTAAACATTTATAACTACTAATGTGGGATAAGCATAAATTAACGAGGCGTATAGTCCCGTTTTGGTAAAAGAAATAGCCGCCTTATGTATTTTTAACTTGCTACTAATCAAATAAAGACAGAACTTTTTGTAGATGTAATTGTAATGTGAATGTTGTTATGCAGATGTCCCTGCTGCTGCGTCGTCCCCCGGGTCGTGAGGCCTACCCCGGTGACGTGTTCTACCTCCACTCTCGTCTGCTCGAGCGTGCCGCTAAGATGTAAGTACATGTGTCTGAAAAAACAGGCTATATCTAAAATTAAAGTGGAAATTAACTCCAAATCCATCATGAAAAATATTGTATAGACAACATAGAGCGTACCTTCACGATGGCTTCGCCTTTCTACCAAGGAATAGGGAGGAGTCTTTCTTGGAGTATAACAGAATTTACACATAATTTTACTAAAAAAACGGACAATATTTTTTCTTACTAGTAATTCAGAACTTTGGGTAGAAGAGGAAGGGGACATGTTTATACCACTCTACCATCTCCTACAGTGACTTATTAATTTGCCAGGTCCGACAAGATGGGTGGCGGCTCTCTGACCGCCCTGCCCGTGATCGAGACCCAGGCCGGCGACGTGTCTGCTTACATTCCCACCAACGTGATCTCCATCACTGACGGCCAGATTTTCTTGGAGACCGAGCTGTTCTACAAGGGTATCCGACCGGCCATCAACGTCGGTCTGTCCGTGTCCCGTGTCGGATCCGCTGCCCAGACCAAGGCCATGAAGCAGGTTAGAATATTTATGTTTGTCAACAACCTTTATAAAACTTAGGGCCCAGCCAATGGCAATCGTTTATCTACAACGCCAATTCAAAACTAAAATAATTAATGGAATATGGAAGTGATTACGTGAGTTTTCGGTCACATTTTTCATTCTGATATACAGGGTGGAAAGACACGACGATCCTTCTCGCAAAGGGGGGTTAGTTTAAGTGAAGGAGAATCGATTAGTAATGTTTATATTTTTGTTACGAACAATCAGTAAAAATATTAAAATTAATTAATGTTCTTCTTAGTGACAACCCTGCTATTACTATGTACTATACCTACATGTAACTGTAATGTGACACTTTATGTTTACAAAAATTTGCTCGACATACCGCAGCACTCGCTCTTCAAACCTTGGTGCAATGTGAACTACACCTCCTCCCCGTTGGTCGTTTTGGCCCGTTTGTGGTACTATGGGCTGATTATTTGCCACGCGATCAAAGGCCCGTAAAATTGACATACGGCTAGTTGGGTGTGGTGGAGGATATCTTTGTCGATAGCGTCGTAACGTCTCGGCGGCATTATAATTACACTCCCCGTATAACATAAGCAAATTTAGGTAATCGCGGGCTCCCAAGGGCATTTTGAAAATAGGTTTTATCACGTAATTTGCAATTTATTTGCGTCACTGTTTTATCACGGGTAAGACTGAGTAAAAATTAATATTTTTCCCAAACAAAATAATACAATTGTGCAAACTACCCACTTACAAAAATCTAACTTAACCATAGAGAAATTGAGACTAAGGGCAGTTACAATAAATAGGTTCATAAAGCCCATAATACACCGCCAGAAGAGCATACTAGGCGGGGTGCGTGGAAGCTAGAAAATGCTGTTGGTTAACCGATTTGTATGGAAATAAATGCAAAAGTAACATGTTTATTTGAATTATAAAAATAAAGGCTTCAGAAGATATTATTTTCAATTCTACGATTCTGCATGTATAACTGCCCTTAGTCTTAATTTATCTATGGTTAGTTAGATTATTGTAAGTGGGTAGTTCACACAATTGTAATATTGACTGGGAAATATTATGGGGTAGAAATGTTGTTTTGGTAAATGTCACTGACCTTTGTGTTATTGTTAAATGTTATTGAACCTAATGAGGGTTGTCACTTGCAGTATTTTGCATCAAAAGTTAACTGCCTATAACTTAAAAACGCTTACGAATATGAGCCTAGTTTCTTTAGAGGAAATACAGTACTAAATCTAAACAATCCCCCTTTTGCGGAAAGGATCGTCGAGCCGTTCCACCCGGTATATGTAGTGATGCAGTGTTTTCAATATCAATTTTGTTTAGTCCTTAGCAAATCTTTGAACATTATTCTAGCATTAAAGTTTCATTCTAATTAAACTTTTTTAATCGCTTCACAACTGGCAGTATTAACCTTTTCCACAACCAAAACTTATATATTGGACACCACAGGTTAACACTAAAGACGAACACTCAGAAAGTTCAACTTCAGTTTTGATACTTCGGCGACGTGGCGTCTGAGTAAAAGCGTTTGTATTTAACATGGCGTCGAAAAGGTTAAAAATTGTCAATAAAAGTCTTCCACCAGCACACATTCAAACAAACTCCCTTGCAGGTGGCCGGCTCCATGAAGCTGGAGTTGGCGCAGTACCGTGAGGTCGCCGCTTTCGCCCAGTTCGGTTCCGACTTGGACGCTGCCACTCAGCAGCTGCTGAACAGAGGCATGCGTCTCACTGAGCTGCTCAAGCAGGGACAGTACGTGCCCATGGCTATTGAGGAGCAGGTAATGGCTCATTTCCACTTATCTTCTAGTCACATCCACCATATTTTACAATAAGTTTCTGATTATATTTCAAACTCTCTGATTTTGTAGTCTGAACTCAATTTTGAACATGGAAATAATGGAACTGCTCATATATCATTATAAACACACTTAGACTATACTTATTTGGAGTATTATTATGAGCATAAAACGGGTCTATCGCGAATGTAGTGTCAAGCCGAGACCATGCCACATGAAACTGTGTCGAAACGTCGGTATATTTAGGTAAATTAACTACATTTGCGATAGACCCATTTTATGTTAATAATAATGTGTACAAATCGCGAAAGTTTAAAGTGTTATTTGGAGTAGTTGTGTTTCAGAGTGGTCAGATAAAATTGGGTCCAAATTAAATCTATGTCTTCTTTGCATTTTTTCTGCTAACATATAATATTAGAATGGCATATCTTCAGAGTAAATTAATAGAACTATGTCTCTACCATGACTTGATATAGATTTCGAAGGATAGATATCGTCACGTTATCTGCAGTTGCATCCTGCTTCCACCCGCAAGTGCGAGCAAGATGCATTGACAGTCCGTTGACGTAGACGCTAACGACTATAGATATCTACAGTAGATTTCAAAAATATGGTAAGCACACTACATAACCTATGTGTATTTTAGGTCGCCATCATCTACTGCGGTGTCCGCGGCCACTTGGACAAACTGGACCCCACCAAGATCACCGCCTTCGAGAAGGAATTCACCGCCCACATCAAGACCAGCCACCAGGGACTGCTGTCCACCATCGCCAAGGACGGCCAGATCACGCCCGAGTCTGACACTCAGCTCAAGAAGATCGTCACCGACTTCCTGGCTACCTTCACCCAGTCGTCTTAAACTAGCATATTATTTATAGCCCGTGGTTGTACTTCGGGACGAAAAATCGGCTCGCCCGCAGTACAACCTCGGACTGGCGGCCGCCTACGGAAGCATTGACGCCCAATGCTTCCGTCAGCAGCTCACGTAGTTTAAAATTCGTATGGACTGTATTGTATGTGAATACGAATCATGGAATGTATTTATCTCTCGCAATGTCAGGAGCAGGAGTATTGGTTATATAAAAATATACGTCTTTAAAAACTTACGGTCGTTTTCTTTCTTGATCATTACTTTACAAAAACAATTATGAAGTCAGGGATAGCATTGGTTGTGCATGACTTGTGTAAACTTCATAAACCCACACGACATGCAATAAATCCGTAGTTGAGGACAACAGGCTGCTTGAAACTAAAATCTACTTTTATTATTTATTTTTTGTTAAGACTGCAGTAAAATATCAACCACTGAATGAAAATGAAGGATCCCAAAATAATGTCTGTGTTGATCCCTTGGTTCTGTGAAATTATAGATTTGAGTAAGTTTCATTGTCCGAGCCACCGCGAGCGTCAGCGTTGAACTTTCGTACAAAATGAAAGTATGACAGATAGAGGCAAAACCTTCGATCAACGTCGATCGTCCCTCCCGGTGTTGCTTGAAAAGCCCTCCCACAAGTCTTTGTAATAGATTATAGCGCCATCTCTTGGTGATGTTGAAAAGTTTTTAGTCAATCTACCTTCACTCACCGGTAGATGGTGCAAAATAAGCGGTTTTAAGATGAACTCAAATAGTGTGAATTGTGTATGGTTCGAATTGCACTTGTGAATAACTGTACACTATAAAAGCTCGTGTTGGACCAAAATGTACTTTTATTGACATTTTCCCGCTTCACCCTCTTGTCAAACAAATGTCATAATAACACCACACGGCGCTGACTGACCGCGTTTATTTTAAGTTAGTAAAACTGATAAAAGTAATACATTTAATTGAAAAGGATAACCAATACGAAGTAACCAAAACTCTTAGATTTGTAAGACTAAAATCAAAGAATTTTCAGTATTCATATACTGGTATTAGGATCATCTTCTCTGAACTTATTGTTTTGCAGGTATGGAGTTTTTCGAGAGAGCGCATGTTGTAAAGCGGAATCAAAACACAAACGACAATATGAAGAAGCAGTTAAAGCAAATGCTGTACGGGTACAAACAAAACGACAACAGACTAATTCGGGATGCGGCTAATATTGAAGAGGATGACGATTCAACATCTGTGAGTGGATTTTCCGACCTCGACTTGACCGTGTCCAGTAGCGAGGGAAACAGTACAAGGCAAAGGATATCTTTTATAGGATCCGATAGCGTAAGAGACGGTGCAATTGGCGAGTTAGATGATTTTACAGACATCCAATCACATAGATCCTCAAATCTAGACAGTAGCTTTGAAGAGAATGTTAGTTTGCCTAAGACCAGTGATGTTTCTCTATCTGATATAAACGAGGATATTGAAAGTCTCTCTGAAGCTTCTATATCTATTAATGGTAGTAATGAAAGTGATGATCATTTCTCAATGACAAGCACCTCTGTAGATTCAGCGTCTGATGTTGAGTCGAGCGCAAGTGAGCCATTTGATCCAGATGGCAGCTTAGCCTCAAAAATATTTGAGAAATTGAAACTGAAAGATAATCCTAAAACAACAAAGAAAGAAAGGAAAAGGAAATTAAATCAAGTACCAGAATCAGGTAGCCAAGAATCTATTCAGGTTCAAAGTGATAACTCAAGTTTTGGGTCACTGTCTGATAATAAAGGCTTGGCGGGACATTCAGAAGACTGTGTTGACACTGTTGACTACTCAAATGTTGCGTCACCATCATTTGTTTCAATAAATGCTGTAGGCATGCCTGATCAAAGTCTTGGTGATGTACTTGGCGATTACACATATCCAACCATTAGAAACTTGCCATCCGAAGCACAGAATCTATTTGCTAGTAATAAGTCTGGTATATTCCCGACATTGAATGATGATCTCAATGATGCAAATGACAGTTTACTACCCGAGTTAGGAAGTGAACTTGATGACCCAGAAGTGATGGAGGTAGATTCCAGTACAGATATGCCTGTTGAAGACAGCTCATTTGCTTATGATGATACTGTACTATCTCAGGAAACATTCCAGAGGGAAACTTCAACAGAATCAGTTGACACCAATTTTGTCAATCCCGTAAATATATTCTATGGAAAACAGTGCTGCATATTAGTTCTTAAGCATCCTGCTGAAATTTATATTCATGGGAAAGTAAAAGTTACCTCATTGGGAGGTTTAGTAGAAATTGGTGGATACACTCTAAAAGATAAAACTTATAAGGTTTATGCACCTAATTATAATTGTGCTCAATACTTGCGGACACTACATTATGACCAAGGCTATTATGGGTTATTTGGAAAGCTGACATCTTCAGGGCTGTCTGTAGCGGCCGCTGAAGAAATAGTAACCACCCTAGGGCCTCATGATAGTGTTGTACAAATGCAACCATTGCATGACAGAGTAGCTCAGTATGTTGAGAACAGTTGTACAATAACAGATCTATTTTCTAAGACAAACAAAAATGTTGATGGCTGCTTCAGAAAAGCATCAGACTTTTTGGGATGCTCCCTATACCTTATGAAACCTTGGAAGAGTTTTGAAGAAAATCATTGTTGGAGCCAAGCTTTGCAACATGGATACAGTAAGCATTTTTTGGAATCTCTAAAGTTTGGAGTGTAGTAAGCATGATGTGTGAATGTAAGAATTCAAATTTAATCATTTATGTATATTTATTATGTCTAAAAATAAGTCTAATAACTTAATAAGTAGTTGGTGGGGATGCAAAATTATGTTAAATAAAAAAAAAATATATGTTAAATGCCTAATAAGTATGTCAAAGTTTGACCTTAACCTAAGGAAATAAGGTTTGTTTTGTGTCCGTTTTCCACCCATTACTAATAAAATAAGTACATTCATTACATTATGTATGTAAATTTTTTTTATAATCAGTTTATTATAATATCAAAAATATGATACTGACATGAAATTCACCTCACCAGTGAAAATACTGTCGAACTTGCCATCTGGACTCATTTTATTATCATTTTACACTTAAAATTAACAACCTGCCATTAAAATAACTTTACAAACTCTTATGAATCTTTCAGAACACCAAAGCAGAGGAATCCTATGCGGCGGCAAAGGATCAGGAAAGAGCTCCTTCCTCCGCTACTACGTGAACAAGATGCTGGCGCGCGGGCCCGTGCTGGTGTTGGACATGGACCCGGGACAGAGCGAGTTCACGCCGGCAGGCTCTGTGTCGGCTACGGTCGTTGAGGAACCCCTCCTAGGCCCTGCATTCACACACTTAAAGACACCTGAAAGGTTGGTTGAATTTTTCTTATGGTATTTTTCGAATTGCTTGACGTGATTTTTTAGCTGAGACTGCTGAGAGAGTATGAGAAACTCCCCTTTGATGCAATTTACACTATCATATTCCATGATCATAGATATAAGTATGATAGTGTAATATGGGCCGTATGGAGATACACAGAACTGTTATAAAGCCTGCTTCACACACTGCGCCATCACGGGCCAACTATTATAACTATGTAGCAGCAGAGCAACATGGCAATATCGCATATTCCCTCAAACACTTAACTGCGTCACCTACATCGCCCATAGACGAGCCATAACACTGCCACAACTCTAGTTTATACGGTTGATGGGCGAGGCCGCAAAGAACGAGTTACTTCGCACAATTTTCACGTAAGACGGCTCGTCTTGTGTGGACACGCACCTAATCGGGTAGTTGAGAGGTGTTTTACGGTAACTTTAATTTGTATCTAAGACTGCCAGCTAAAAAGATGTAGGTGTACAAAATAGTCGCAGTGGCAAGCACACGGCGCTCGGACGTCCCTAGACCTCTCAAGAGTCCCAAAGGGTTTAAGCTGCGCCCACTGAGGCCGCTCGGATACGTTTGTATTTTATTTTGCATAGGTACCTACTTCAATGCGAACCGCTCGAGTTTGCTTCACTACGTAGATATATTTTACAGTGTTATCGTCCGGTTATAGGTATTGACGAACCGTGAGTGAACTCATGAGGATGTATTTTATTATCGAGCTATCATCACAGCAATGGTGAACGATTCGGAGAACAGTGAAACCTGAACTCCTATTCTCGAACTGTTTATCGGTGAAGATCAGAAAATGAAGGAAGCTTGAAGTTTTTGGGCTTGCATCTACAAAATAAATCGTCTCTAAAGAAACTCGTATCTTAGACTGTTATTTTAAGTTTTTTTGGTCAACAATTTATTTCAGCATATAACTAACAAAATATATACAGTAGGTACGTTACAATACAACCTGCCTACCTTAGATCTAAAATAGGCCCTTGAGGCATTGTACCTAGGAAATGCTAACTATATGCCACTCATACATACTTAGTAAGTACAGTCACCTGCAATAGTATATGAATATATGAAGGCTGCAAAATAATCTGACAAATTCTTGTTTGTACTGCCATATTCATATTCATATTCATTTATTCATAAAATTATACAATTTTACATGTCAAAATAAATTTAAGCATAAGAGCGCGTCACATATTTTTGCGGCCCTCATAGCGTCATATACTATTGCAGGTGACTGTACCATGTTATTTTGGCTGACTGAAGAAGTTAGTCACGGAATTCTCGTATAAAGGCACGTTTACGTCAGCCACACAGTTTGCGTTCTTATGAACAGACAGACAGGTTACACACTGACTGACGGACACACTGGAATAACATCTGCCCTTAGGCTACGCAGTACGCTACGCCTATCAACTTATCGAGCCGCTACTTAGCGCGGCGTTCACTCACTTGAAACACCCGAAAGGCTATTTTCGTTATTCTGCCTGACCGAACTTTTTACTAAATTTGTACCGACCTGCGTAGGGTTTGTGCAGTGTTTAAAAATTAAACCAGTCAACCGGAAGTACTTATATAAAAATCTGGCAGGAATTGGGAGTCCGTATAGGTTTTAGTACGATTTAATGCAATGACGGAAACTACGTCATTACTTTACGAGTTCTAGGAAAACTCGTAACTGTAGTTTGGTATGTACTGCAAAATTTCCACATTCATTACATCTAACGCGCGAAATCTAACTTTGTAGACAAATAATGAACTAGGTAGTAAGGTACCTACTACTTATTGAAAAAGGCACTTCTTGGGCAAGTCCATTAAAAAAACCAAGTTATGAACTGTATTCGTAGCTGTTTTCGTACGTATCTTTAGATTAGTTACAGTGAAAGATTAGATTGAACTATAATTATTAGTGAACTGCTGACGAAAATAGAATAATGACAGATGACTATCCCGTAGACCAAACTTATAAACATCAACACATCGTTAGTAAGACATTAATCCATAGGTATAAAATTAGATCATTCATAATATTGTGTATTTGTCGCGGTTACGTCCATTTTTTTTTTTTTTTTTACTACGACGGTGACAAACAAGCATACGGCCCGCCTGATGGTAAGCGGTCACCGTAGCCTATGGACGCCTGCAACTCCAGGGGAGTTACACGCGCGTTGTCGACCCTTTAAAAAAGGAGGATTCGCTGTGTTGACAGCTAAAGGGGCAAGCTTAGCTCCGTGGGTACACCCCACTCCCCAGCTGTCAACACAGCGAATCCTCTTGGAGCTCTGGCAACCTTACTCACCGACAGAAACACAACACTATGAGTAGGGTCTAGTGTTATTTAACTGCGGTTTTCTGTAAGGTGGAGGTACTGCCCCAGATGGGCTCTGCTCCAGATTTGAGCGAAACGACATTCGTTGTGCTGTGCCCTACCACACTAAACGATATGCATCCGCTGTGCCCATACCTCTCTTACTTGTCCTCTGTTACTTGTCCTAGTTTGCAGTGACCTTGTCTAAACTAGGCGTTTTCCTGGCTTTTATGCCACGGCTCAGGGAGCCTGGGGTTCGCTTCGGCAACTAATCCCAAGATTTGACGTAGCCGCTAGTTTTACAAAAGCGACTGCCATCTGACCTTCCACCCCAAAGGGTAAACTAGGCCTTATTGGGATTTGTCCGGTTTCCTCACAATTTCCTTCACCGAAAAGCGATTGCTAAATATCAAATGATATTTCGTAGGTACACACGCGTTCAGAATTGCATGGACAATTTATGAATGAATTCATTCATAACTGCCCATGCAATTCTGAACGCGTGTGTACATAAGTTCCGTAAAACTTACCTATTGGTACGAGCCGGCAGGATTTGAACCCGAAACCTTCGGCTGGGCCACCAATGCACCTTGTGTAAACAGTCCTGGATTCAAATCTCGGAAAAGTAACTATTCGCCATGTACCTACGTCATTTTACAATGACTCTTATGTTACATACCTAGTTTTCTCGGTAATTTTCCCCACGTCTGAAGGGTGGCTGTACTAATCTTGACATGGCTATTTCTTGTTTACGTATTCTATAGTACCGATTATGAAACATATTTGAGTGTTATAATATAGTTCGTAATACTAGGACTCCCATTTAGATCTAAATATGTGACGTTTTCAGTTTAAAGATAGCAGGATATCGGTTGTTGATAAGACGTTACTATAGTATGTAGACTGAAAAACAGAAGGTAGAACTTTGAAATCTTAGACTAAGGATTTTTTGAAGTCACCATCAAAGGTATGAAAATAGTTTTAGGGTCGCCACACACGTCCGGAATCAGAGTATGAAATTCATATTATGAATTCGTAACGCACGGAATTACATACAATCTGGCTGTTGAAGATACATGTTCTGATTTTGTCAGATTATGAATTTCTCAAATTGATTTGATTCCGGAAACCGGGATCAGGTTGTCCTCCATCCAGTTGTGATCCAGATTGTCTGTATGCTTATTTGTTTGTTCGAGCATCACGTGGAAACGGCTGAATGGATTTAGATGCAACCTTCACTAACACGTTAAAGGGATCTCTTGTTCATAATATGAATTCATACTCGGACGTGTGTGGCGACCCTTAAGATTCAACAACTTTTTCGCGCAAGATGTCGCGAGCTACGACACTATCATAATAAGCACATTGATTCGATTTCACGAAGTCGATTTGTATACGATTTGCTCAATTCCCTCAAGTTAACACGAACAAGGCAGTAATCCTACACAATGTTTACAAACCGTTCTCTTCCAGGATGTTGAACATCGGCATCATCAGCACAATGGACAACCCGAGACGCTACGCCACCGCGATTCAACAACTCATCGCCTACTGCCGTGGCGAGCCCCGATTCCGCGATCTACCCTGGATAGTCAACACCATGGGCATGGTCAACGGTTTAGGCCTCCAATTCATGACCCTAATCGCTATACTTCTACAACCTACATTTATTCTTCAAATCGATTCTAAGAATCCTAAAAAGAGATACGCACATTACCTTGATTCTGATACAATCAAATCATTGTACTATAAATACCAGTACAATTTTATGTTCAAGCCAATAAAGTTTGAGAATGAGCTGGATTATGCCCTTATAATATCGAATGCGGATTGTGTGAAGGGGAATTTCTCGTTGCCGGCTAAGGAGGAGAGATATCTGAACTTTTTGGCTTACTTTGGCAGCATGATGACTAATAACAACAATGATGATTTCTTATTGGGCGTTGTTCCTTATGAGTAAGTTGGTTTAAATTATAACGTGGTTATCACTGATGCGGATTTGCACGTTGTTGCGGTGTGTGAGGGAATTAGCGCTATGCAGTTATATAGCGACGACCTGCTTGCAGAATGGAGCATCATTCGGATCTAATGTGAATACCGCCTAATTTTATCTGCACTTGCGCAGCTTCGCTCGCTTGATGGACTTCGGTCCAAAACAGAAATCAACCAGTGGCAGAGAGTTCATAGAAATCGATTTCTGCCGGCTTCCCTAATGTGAGCCAATCTAACAAATTTTTACGACTCAAAAAAAAAGCAGGCCAAATTGCTCCAGTTTGCCCAAAGAACATGACGCTCCGCCACTGTTTTAATAAAAATCGATTTAGTAGTTTAGCTAAGAGGAGGTAGACATATTTTAACTATAAAACTTTCGTGAGACTCGAACATATTAAATAATATTTAAAACGAGTCACTCACGTAATTTACCCCGCGCCGCTACCACCGCCAGCTGCAAGTAGCAGAGCAGATAGGGCATTAGCCCGCAGTGTACGGCTTGCCTCTGTCGCGGGTGGTCGCTCCTGATGACGTTCTTCGTAAAGAACGAAACATGTCGAGCGAAAATCGACTAAATTACGTGAGTGACCCGTATTAAATATTATTTAATATGAGGTAGACATACATACTTAAATAAGCTACAGTAAAATAATGTGACGTAAGAAAGTAAGACCTATGAAAGTTTACATTTCGTCATCGCGCGATCAGCGCTTTTAGTTCATTTCCCCCCACAACGCACATCGCCAACACAAAAAGTTTAGTCAACAAAAAGCTGGCCTTGAAGTTTAGCAAAAAACAGTAGTTATAGTATATAAACAAGTTTCGTGGCCAACTTGCTCCTCGTAGTTCCCAGTATGAATGGAGCGCGTCTCATGACTCACCGCCGACAACGAATCATTTATCTATCGCCCTTATCACCACTGCAGCTAATTCCTTCGATGACATCATTTAATTGTAATATGGAGTCTTTCTGTGAAATAGCCCGCATTGACCCATTTTTCTAGTTCATTCTGTAGTTTGGGAGGAGTCGGGGACTTAAGTTTTCAACTTGAGATTTATACATAAAGCCAATAGCCAGATTTTTGGGGTTTCGTATCTGTGGCCCGACACGCATGTGTATGGTTATATAAGCGCTGTCATAAGTGCTTGTAAGAGTCCCGAGAGTTTACTATACACATACAGTACCCAATAGTTTTTAGATAAAAGTATGAGCTTTTTTAATTGACCGACAAAGTGTCAGAGTACCTAACCTAATAATTTCATATGTATGTCTATTTTTAAGCAAGTTCTGTAGCCTAATTTGCTTGATGGATGCTACAATGTGTCGTTAGATCCTCTCAATTTTGGAAGTGCAAGTCTTAGTAGTTTTTAACCTTAAGCATAAAAAACTTCATACAGTAATTGTTTTCAGAGTGGATCTCCGCAACCTCTACATCGCGCTGAACGTTAAACTCAGTGAAGAACACATTACACGAGTGCTCAACGGCAAAATAGTAGCGCTGTGTAAACACGAGGGAGATAGCGCCAAGATATATACACTTAGAGACACGCCGCTACGCTGCTATGGACATGGTTTGTTTAAATTGTTTTCTATATAGCTATGTGACTTCAAATTGAT
This sequence comes from Lathronympha strigana, assembly GCA_949128165.1. Taxonomy (NCBI): domain Eukaryota; kingdom Metazoa; phylum Arthropoda; class Insecta; order Lepidoptera; family Tortricidae; genus Lathronympha; species Lathronympha strigana. The sequence goes on along the minus strand of OX421918.1, from coordinate 14,456,223 downwards.
GGGAGGAAGCTGGAAGAAGGTGCACTTGCTTCTCTAACATGAGGGTATGAGAAAACTATTGTTACTTTGTATTTACAGTGCATCTTACTAAAGAATACAGAAATGTTCAGGTTTGGTTGGATTTAATCCTGTCAATACGAACAACCCTTGAGCGTCGTAAGTGACAGTCATGATGCGTCGTAAGTGACAGTCATGATAATGTTTATGCTTTGAAAATGAAGACCTCAATTTGGCATTTTTGGATACATTTTAGTCAAAGATCTGGAGGTTTTACATGTACTTACATAAATCTTGCTCATTGAATATTATTGGATTACTTGGACATTAACTTTGTTTAACGAGAATTTTAGCACCTCTGGAAATAGCTATAACAAGCACAATATCAATGAATTACTAAATCAGTAATGTTGGCGTTTCCTCAATGTAGTGACTCATGTAATGACAACATTAGGACTGAGCAGTTTGCCTATACGCCATGACGTCATAATAATTGAAGATATTTAAATTAAATCTTATGCTGCACTACAAGATCAAAAGTAACTAGGTCATACGCTGCCGTTATGATCCGAGAGAATGAACCAGTGCCAAAAACTTGTTCAAAATAATTACAATGTTTATCAATGACCGCCGCAGTTACATCTGCGATAAAGAATTCTGTTCTATCTCAACTCAGCGTTTTTCCCCACTAATGGCACGAAACCAATTTTAGATGAAAATTTCTATATAATGTGCGATTATTTACAATGTTAAGTCATAAATATTTGCGTTATCAAGTACGTAGCGGCAATAAAGTGCTGATTAAAGATAAGAAGAGTAACAGTTTTGTATCACTCACAGGACTAGTTCGTGGGATAGACGTGGAGAAGGGGCTGTGCTACGTGGTGACGCCAGCGGCGGCGGGGCGGCTAGCGGCAGCCGACACGCTGCTGTATGCGGACTGGGCTCCGGAGCTGCGGGTCGGCGCGAGCCTGGCAGCCGGCACTCCGCTGCCGTACCGCGCGCCCGCCGTGGCGCTTCAGCGACAGCTTATGTCAGCGCCCCGCCGCCGCTACAACCCGCTACAACTACTCAAAATGTCAAGGGTTCCTAAAGTGAAAGCTTCCATTAGTTAATAAAAGTGTAATTGGAGTAGATCCAAAATATCATCTTAAATTATAAAAGGAAGTCTAATTTTATGTTAATTCATGTATATTTGAAAGATAATTTTGTACTTACAATACTAATAAAACATAACATAGATGATTGATTTTAACTTAAATATTTCCCCATCCTAAACACCTCGGATTTATAAATGCTGTATTAAATTTTTATAAAAGTCAAAAAGAGTCTAGAAAAGAATTGTTAAAACATGGGGTTCGTTTATTACTAATAAATTATATTAGCATGCAATGTAATCATACAGAAGTTAAGATTTCACACAAACAAATAGATTACAAAAAAACTGCCCTACACGAGAAGAATCAGATTGATTAGACGTCTCAGAGACGCATCAGCTGACAGGCACTTGCTGCGTCAGGGCGCCCGAGTCAAACAAACATCCTACACATTATACATCACTATTTTATTGAAAAATTAAAATACAAAATATGAAACTAAACACTTAATAGTCTCATTGAGACGGGCGCGAGGAATAATCTATTCAGGAAGAAATGCTACTTGATTATATTACTTGACAGAATAGCACAAAAATTCCATGGGCCCTTAGACAGGGGGCCCATTTTCGTCCCCGACTACATTTGTTAAGGCATTTATGCTTAATCTTTATAGATAATCTATAAAATATACAAGTACCAATTGTGAAAGTGTAGCCACACGAATACTGAGTGGATGTGCGTGCAGCGGCGAGACTCGGCGCCGGCAGGCGGAGCCCGCGGCGCGGCTGCAGCCCGGTCGTTTCAAACGTAAGTGTTCAGGCAGTATGCGAACCATTCATAAATCAGAGTCTCCCAACAACGGCACAATTACAGCAGAGAACACCTAGTCTTCTTCTTCTTCTTGACTTGTAGCGCAGCGCGAGTGGCCGTCTCGAACACCTCGCGCACGCCCTCCTTACTCTTGGCCGAGCACTCGAGGTACGCGAACGCGTTGATCTTCTCGGCCATGGCTCGGCCCTCTTGCGGCTTCACGGGCTCCTGCTTCATCTTGCGGAGCTCGTTGATCGTGGCCGGATCGTTGCGCAAATCCTTCTTGTTGCCCACCAGGATTATGGGCACATTGGGGCAGAAGTGCTTCACCTCGGGCGTCCACTTCTCGGGGATATTCTCGAGCGAGTCGGGCGAGTCCACGGAGAAGCACATGAGGATCACGTCGGTGTCCGGGTAAGATAGCGGCCGCAGCCGATCGTAGTCCTCCTGCCCGGCCGTATCCCACAGCGCCAGTTCCACTTGTTTGCCATCAACCTCGATGTCGGCGACGTAGTTTTCGAACACGGTCGGCACGTATACTTCCGGGAACTGGTCCTTGCTGAACACGATCAGTAGGCATGTTTTACCGCAAGCACCGTCACCTACAATCACTAATTTTTTGCGTATCGCAGCCATCGGTCCTGTAAAACAATGAAACGCAAATAATTACAAGTGAGCGTCAACGCCTTTCGTGACTTATAAATATGGCCGCCGTATAGGATTATGGGTAGGGAGTAGTCAGACAAGCCCTCAATTGTGAATAAGCACCTGAACTAGCAGAAGAGGAACAGCACCACCACATAGTACCCTCACATGCGAGGGTGGTTATTTATTATATTTGTAGATACCTGAAGATTCTGGCTAATTTCTGCAGAATATTGGCTTATCGACACTACTAATCGTCTTTGCTCATCACAAGCACTTTCGTTCGAGCATTGAGTGTTGCGATATCAAAAAAATTATCGAGTTTATTTTAAACCATTACTTTTCAAAATAAACGATAATAAAGTAAAAGTTAAAGACAGAAAACCAACCTTGATCAATTAGTTAAACTAATAAATATGAATTAAGCGATTTTATTCAGATAAAATATTTTCCTTATGACATAAACGCACTGAGTTGCCATAATCACGCCATAATGATAATAAAATTGATGACTGCACCGTTTGACATTTTGTTTTATTTTTAAATTCCGTTGTACGCAGCTGACGATAAAATCCAAGAAAGGCAGTTTCACACGATTGACCCTAGCTTCGGATTTTTTACAATTTTATTTTCAAATGTTCTGTTGAAATTAAAGAGTTTGTTGTAAATTTTCGGAAGTCCCCTGATTGAGATCACCTATACACTGAAATCAATAGTGATAAGGGGGTAAATTGAAGAAAATAAAAAAAACAAATAAATTTTTGTTAAGATGTAGGTCTGTGTTTTCGAATTCTATGAATACTTGACTGCAGAATTCAAATTAAAGAATTTAATATTCTCCAATTGCATTATTTCGACATTAATAACGATCAACACAGCCCTTGACCTTCACGCTTTAGTTACCTACGTATCGTTCCATCAATCATCTTTATTTTTAGAATTTTCACAATAATTCCATGTGGATAACGCCGCTATTCACGCCCTACGCAAACAGGCGGGTATTTTTATAACTAGGTTCTGTTGTAGGCGTATTCTTCGTCCAATGACTTCTTAGCCCCTAATGGGAAAAAGAAAGGGGTATGGTGTATTTATTTTATATGTGCACTGATACTGATGAACAGATGATTTAGTGGAGTTCGGGGGCTTTTTATCGAAAGTCCTCATTCACTAGATGGCATTGTTAATTTTTAACCAGACATCCTTAGCAGTGTATTTATATAATGAATATTTAAATGATTTGGGTTTGGGTATTAGGTACAATAAAAAAAATAATACAGTTAAGGCACTTTATTGAGATATTTTCTTCCAATACAATGCATTACATTCCACTCAGTAATGATATTGGACTTGAGTATGAAGCATTTTGTATTCCAAATATTTTATACCTACACAACTGTAATTGTTGAAATCATAAGTAAGTTTATACATGTAAGTATATGCAGTATATGGTTCTGAAAATCCCAAAAAGCTCACAAAACGTACCTTATACCTATGTATAAACAAACCATAAACTGAATAAAGTAAACACATACACAGCCTTTCCATTTTCACACATATTATATCCAAAACTATGTGGTGCAGTCTGTCGTATATCCAACATGATGCATTGGGCTCTTTCATGTAATCTTAGAAAAAAAAACGGAGAAATTCACAGCCTCCGACGAGACTAGAACTCGCGACACACCCATCGCTCTGCCAACTAAGCTACCGAGACCACACCCATTGGCTGCGAATTTGTCCACTATATCCATCGTACAACCGCCCCACATGTAAGAAATTCGTAGCTAACGCGTACCACTTTTCCTTTATTTCTAAGATTTCTGGTTCCGCTCGCAGACGTTTATGCTTTAAAAAATCTAAATACTTTCATACAATGTCTATAGAGTTGTCTTCAAAATTGGTGGTTCGTACATGGACGGACGCGAACATCGAAAAACCCTTTTCGATAAAATAAGTACCTACTTGAGGTGAATTTTTTGAATTTTGATGTTCAAGGTAGGCCTCCACCTACAGCTTATCCCTAGATTGGTTACTCAGTTCTACATAGTAAAAGCTAATTTAGATGGCGTTGTAGTCCTGTGGACTATTTCATTCATGTTGGATACACACCATACAAGTACTCGTTATTGGCTACAGTTGCAGGAAACTAGCTCAAACTAAAACTTATTTATATTTACTTATTGCTTTAAGGCCATTAAACAAATAGGTAATTATTTATAATCAAATTAACTTTGGCCGCCCTATGCTTTCTGATTAATTTCTATTCCAGTGTAACTTTCATACATAAGTACACACATCGTCGACCGTAGCTTAAATTAGGGTAACGAACAGGGATTTGCATGTTCCTTGCCCTAAATGAACCTAAGGTCGACTATATATTTATACTTTCATATACATATACGAGTATTACATGTATATCTATAGGTATGAATGAGCTATTATATCATGGGCACCAAGTTAATCGATGAAACTTTACTATAAAAAACATTACGTGGAACATTATTTCTAAGGTAGCACAAAACATCCGAAACCATCACCGTAACTAAAACAAATGACGTAAGTAATGTTAAAATTTATATTATTTTGTACATAAAATATCTTTCTTTAGGGAGTACATAGTGACTTAGTTTTGAAACAAGATACAAAAACATAGTAGGTACTTATATAACTCATAGTCATAAAACTGCAACATTTGCTTTTCAATATCAACAACCTTAAGTTCAATAAGAATTATTGTGAACAAATATTTATGATTTATATTATTTTTTCTACTCCAGCACTTCTATGTGTCAATTAGATGACTGACAGCGATATTTAAAAAGTAACCATTATAACGTTGTCTGTGGTATTCCATAAGAACACTGCTCCTATGAATTTTCATACATTTATATTAGCACTGTTGTTGTTTTTTTTTAATTTCCATAGTGGGCACAACATCTTCCCTATTCTGCCACGTTTCTATATTTTGCTTTTTACGCTATTTTAGCTGTCGTAGAAAAACTAGGGTATGCAACAGCTCATAATTGGTTCTTAAACTCTCGGGTCTATTATTACAAAACTCGGCTTCGCCTCGTTTTGTAACGGCGACCCTCGAGTTTTAAGAACCCTTATTATATCACTGTTGCATAAACTACTATTAGGAGATGGCAAGCGTGATCAAGGAATACAGGGCTATAACGACATTTGCGATTTTCGGTTTTCGTTGTTTATAGCCCAGACGTAACGATGTTATTCACCTCTGTTGTGTTCGGATAAGACGGTATCGTTGTATGTGTATCGAATATCCTACAACGACAGAGGCAGAAATAAATATTTAAATTTAGATGATTCTGGCAGACCTGGTCATTCTCAAGTGTGCTATGTTATAATTAATAATTTGTTTCTCCAGAATGGTGATAACATCCTTACGACTGTATACTAAGACAATACAAATATAAAAAAAATTAAAACGTATATAAATGCAACAGTTGAGCGGAATGCTTATGAATTTTCATTTTATTTATAACAGTTAAAAGTAAAGATATAACTTCTTATAAAACAATATTATCACAATATCCCTGGTACTTCGTTTTAAGAATCTTCAGTTCAGCCTATAGCTCCTCAGAGACCGCCTGAAATAAGTAAACAAACAATATTTTTATAAAAGTATTAAATAATTTAAACTACAAAAAGTATTAAAACAATACTTTGTAAGTGTTTAAAAGGGACCGTCCAGGGCGGCCATTTCTCTGCAATGCAACTGATTTTCGTTGTACAGCTACGCCACTGTAGGACTATGTCATAGGGACGCTATATCAGATTGTAAGAAATCTCTTACTGCTGGTCATTTTGACATGGTTATAGACTGGCCCAGGGTTTCAGTAGGTTGATTGTACTAGTCCTACTAATTCCTCAATTTTTAGTATTTGGAAAATGGGTTTCAAAAAGTGCTAACTTTTTCCGTTTAGGTGATAAAGCCAAAAGTAAATAATACCTATTAAACTTATCATATATATCAAAAGTTAAGGAATGATTAGACACAATTTCCCCAATAAGGGCGCCACTGGACGCTCGGCATCGTCTTAAGCAAGTATACAGTAACTGCTTGCTATCATGAGTTACCATGACTTTTCAAAAAAAGAAATTAACACGCATTTCTCATAATTTGAGAGTTTGGGGAAGGATGGAAGGGTCAGCGACTAGCGAGTACGTCTCAACACTGGCATCTTTTTTCTGAGATTGTGTGCCGCCACCATTTAGAGCCTAGAGACAGCTCGACTAGCTCAACCCCAGGGCGAACCCAACCACCCATACCCAAGGACTATATGTGCAGTATAATATATGTATACAGACGCCATCAGCTATATCGGTGCAGCCAAGGTCCTTACATACATCTGAACACATCTCCATTACCATTTTTAAGACAACTCGCGGTCACCACAGATATGCAGTCCCGTACTAATTTAGTATGGCAGGCCCATGCCTATTAGGCCTATATGGCGCTGCCATCAGCGCGACCGTTTATTATTTATTGACTTATTTATGCACAGGCAGCTTATAGCTGATGCGTGCACAATCAATAAAGTCTTGTGTTTTCGTCTTTGTTTTTCATAAATTCATCAAGGCCATTTTTGAAAGAGTTCACAGATGATGCACTTATCACCGACTCAGGTAAACTGTTTCACACTTTTACCACGCGGTTAGATAAAAAATGGTGCCTGGGGTTACTAGAACTTGACGACAGTTGCAGTGACCTTAGAATGTTATAGTATAAAATGGTGTAGGCCACCCTACACCTACACTATTAGGCTGTGCTGACGGAATCGTAGAATTTTACGAGCAAAATACTGCATATGTGTGGTGACCTCGTTTTTTTGTAAGCGCTTCATAATGTGGTACCTGCCTGAAGTCTGTGACTGGAAGTCAGAACGAAATTAATTCATAGCAGCGTAGGGAAATCTGCTTAAGCCGAAGACCATATATTTTTGTGCAATAAACCTTAATGAATCTTCTATTTTCTAAATTTCAAGGCGTTCAACTATTTAGGCTATGTGTGTACCTATGTCAGTCTCTATGACGCAACTGTTTTATATTATATTTAAATTCTAAGTAGGGGATAGAATTTGTTTACTATTCATAACTAATAATTTATATAGTTTACAGAAGTTAAAGATTTGTTTGACTAATAAAATTCTAGATGGGTACTGTAATTTTTTTTCCGGCTGGCAACTCCATTCAATATTTGATTGTCTATTTTCTTACTGTGATTTAATCATCATACTTACGTATATGTAACGATTTGATATGGTAAATAGGTTAGATAGGATTCAACAATATCTTGATAAGATATGTATACTGTTTGACTTGATATTAGCATGAATGCTCTACTGCTTCGTTGCGTAAATCACAGAGTAGATTAAGAAAACCTTATGCTGGTATGTGAATATGTATACTTACCATATTGACATGCCAGATATCTATCATCCTATAATGAGAGTATTTTTGGACCAGTAACCCATTTTCTAACATTTAATTTTTATCGATTCACGTTCGAAATTTAATTCACACGTTAAATTTATTTTTGCAACTGAAGACAGATTGTCACTTGTTTTCGCTTGCGTTTTTTGTTTGAGGTTGGATTACAAGTTGTACAGAGTGTACACTGCATCTACGAGTATGTTATAATAAAACAAAAGGTAAATTTTATATCATTTATTGCAATATACACAAGTTATATGCCAATTTGAACTAATAACAAGATAATCTTACAATTTAATTAGGATTAAATTTTGCGAGACAGCAAAGCTCTTACAATCATTACTCATAAGATAAATAAAACAAGCAACTCAATGTCACAAAAACATTTTGAACAATATTTAATTTGAACCCGAGCTGTGGGCTATGACATTAAAGTATGAAAGATTTGTTTATTTTTAATATATGTTATTAATTTTTAAATTAACCAAACAAGATAATTAAAAGCATTAAATCTTTAAAATCTACCTAAAGATTAAGCTAATACACACATGCCTTTAGTTAACTTTTAATATAAAAGGGGAAATTGGGTTTAAAATATTTCGTCGCACTATTGCTCGACAATCTCGACATACATATATTATATGTTATATGTATTAAATTGTATTCATAATTACTTTGATGTAATAATTTAATTGTGTATGAAGTACAAAATATAAAACAAACTTGACCTTTATAAACCCTAAAAGATTCAGGTTACGTCGTTTTCGTACAGTCGCCATCAGATATATCGGAGCGTCCGAGGCGTTCAAAATATCTGAACAAGCACTCTAACGCCTTGACAATAGAGGCGTGTTCAGATATTTGTGAACACCTCGGACGCTCCGATATATCTGATGGCGACTGTACTTGAGATGAACTTGTATTATTTTTGTACGGGACGCGAGAAACCTTTGCACAGCCTTCCATATACACAGTATCCTTATATAATATATAGTTGATCGTGCTTTAGTAGTTAGTACATACAACGTTGAATTGTCTAGATAATATGTCACTTACATTTAATATTTAATAGTTAAAATCGAATGGCGAAGAATGACGGGATATTCAAGAAAATATGGAAATATTTACATCATAACTAATATTTGAAACGGGATAATTACCAAGTATGTTTGTTTTATGACGAAATATCGGGTGCTCAATAAAACAAACATACATGGTAATTATCCCGTTTCAAATATTAGTTATAATGCAAATGACCATGTTAGCTTAAAATCGAATATTTACATCAGTCAATCCAGTAAAGCATTTTGGTCTGTTACGTTTATAATACCATGGTGACGAACAAGCGTACCCGTCTGATAGTAAGCAGTTACTGTAAGTCACCATCAGATACATCGGAGCTGCCGAGGTGCTCACAAATATCTGAATCGCCTCTATTGTCAAATCGTTAGAGTGCATGTTGTACATGAGTGATCGCCACTCAAGCTGTTTAAAGCTTATGGGCTTCGGCCTATGTACGATGCACTGGCGTTAGTACAGGGAGCGGGTGCACGCCTATTGAAAATTAGCGCACTAAAAAAATGTACAGCGCTATAAAAAAAATGGCGCGGACGCGAGCGCCATAATTTAACGAACAAGTTACAAACGTCAGCGTGCGGAGGCCCTTAAACGTTTTAGGAGCTACTTCTGCTGTTCTTTCTTCTCTAAGGCAGTGTAATAAGAAATAGGCACTTATGGAGTCGAGGGAGTACGGGGAGGCATCGTCTTAATACTGATATTACCCTTATCACTTCACTTTTTTACCTTGTTCCAAGCCACGATGCCGTAGGTGAGGCCGGCGCCGAGCGCGACGCACAGCAGGTAGGGCAGCGCGGCGAACGACGGCCCGTGCCGCTTGCGCATGAGCGTGGTGATGAAGTTTAGCTTGCCGTCGGTGTACGGCGGGTAGCGGCTACTGCAAATTTAACTTTGGTTGAGGCAGTGTACACCAATAGGCTATAGTTTGAATACCACAAGCTGCAGATTTTTTTTAATTTATGTGCTTTTTCCGAGTGATAAAAATAGGGTGGCATATAAATTGTACTGTATTGTTGTCAGACTATATGCACTTGAAACAGATAAGGGTAATACTATTTTCTCGGAAACTATATCGGTTCAGCATTATATCTGTATCGACATTTCTTAATTTTATAATATTTTTTCCGTGAAAATAAGTCTCTACCTGTCAAGAAAATTTGCTCCACCGATTCCTATGACTGCTTATAGCTAAGGCATCTGATTTAATGATATGATAATGGTAAAAATTAGTGATTTGATAAAATTTTTTGAGTCTCAGGATATTGGGACAGATCCCATTACCTAAGATTTCGAATGTTCCAACCCTTGCGTAAACCTACTTTTAAAATATAACTACTTACGAAGCGAGCTTCTCCCCGATGGACGAGAAGTTCTTGATGAGGCAACTCTTCTTGTGCGTGAACGTGTCAAACGTGGCCTTGCCGTGGTACGCGCCCACGCCGCTGTGGCCGACACCACCGAACGGTAGCGTCTCAACTGCCAAGTTAACACTTATTAAGTATCTCAGAAACAAAGGAAAAGTGGAAAAATGCATGACCTCGGATGGGACTCGAACCCATGATCCTGAGATACCAGCGCATCGCTCTTCCAATTGAGCTACCGAGACCACACCTACCACATCCCCATCCACAACATCTACCGTAAGAAAGTAGTTCTTAATCGGCAAGTGAAGTACACGGTGTTTTATCAACCCTAAGTCATACTCTGCATGATGATTACACAAGCCTTACTGAACAGCTTTTACTAGGGGACCAACGCCAGATTCCTATTTTGATTTGGCTGTTTCATAGCACAGAAATGTTAACACGGAGTATGGCTAAGGGTCCCAAATACACCCTGGATGACACATAATATATTGAAATTAATTTGGTTAGAGATACTAATAACTAAAATTTTAGTACAATGCAGTTGTGTCACACGTCACACTCATACACAAAGAAAGTAATATTTTAGACGTAGTGTTGCAAATTATCGTAGGCATGCAGAACACATATTACACCACGCTGTCAATCTTATTACTTTGTTGTCTATGGTTGTGTTGTGAAAGTAATTGTTAGTGAGTTCATGCACAATAGTTTCTAATATAAGCGTGCCTAATATGTTACATAATCAGACATCAGGAATCCGCGGGCCAATTTCTTTTACTGGTAGGGAATTCTTATATCGATTAACCCAATTATCGATGCTTCTATGTAATAGAGATCAATCAAAAAGTTGCTTGTAAAAATATATTTTGATTAAAAGTTTAAACATCAGATTAAATAATACTAAATTCTCTTCTTCTTTGTCTTCTTTGTATTTAAAAATGTTACTAGGCACAATTTTTTTCTTCATGAATAGAAAATATGGTATGTTGAACAATAGTTACAAAAAATACACACAATGTTGGGGGCGGTCACCATTATATAGAACGAGCATCGATAATTTAGTATATCGATATAGGAAACCCTGCTGGTCAAAAAAAATACCCCACCGGATTCCTATGTCTGTACATACCTAATACATGTAAGCGTCTACTACTACTTGGAATAAATAGCAGATACACTAGTAGTTATTTCTAATATATATATATGTAAGACCCTAGGGACTCATAAAATAATCAAAAACCAAGCCAGTTTTGCAGCAAAAGGTTTATTATATTGTTGAATCTACAGTGGCCACCAGCGCGATGTCCGCGCTGAACATGCCCGTCAGCTCTCTAGCAGGCAGAGGGGTCCGAGCCACCGTGCATAGGGTTGCAAACGTATAAGATCCAAACCTCCCGTATGCATGATTGTGTTGTTCTCGCACAAGTCGCCGCAGCTGGTGCCGTCCAGTAATGTGGCCACCAGCGCCTTCTCCACACCTACCAGCTTTCTCTAGCGGGTAGGGGGGTTAGAGCCGCCGTGTATAGGGTTACAAAAGTATAAGATCCAAACCTCCCACATGCATGAGTGTGTCGTTGACGCATAAGCCGCCGCAGCTGGTGCTGCCCAGTAATGTGGCCACCAGCGCCTTGTCCACGCCCGTCAGCTATCTAGCTGGCAGAGGGTTTAGAGCCACCGTGTATAGGGTTACAAACATAAGATCCAAACCTCCCATATGCATGATTGTGTCGTTGACGCACAAGCCGCCGCAGGTGGTGCTGTCCACTATAGTGGCCACCACCGCCTTGTCCGTGCTGAACACGTACATGGTCAACGGCTTCTCTCTAGCGGGCAGAGGACGGGTTAGTGCAGCCACCGTGTTCGATGGCGTTAAAAACTACTTGCTTAATACAGAGCACCTTCAGATTTTCTTCTCCGAATCCCTGTTAGATTTATTACTTTGGAAAAGAATTGCTTTAACGAGAGCGCTGTCGCAGAGTATCAGGCTGTTTTTTCTTATTCTTGTACTGCCACCCAAAAAAAGATTGTTAATCTAATGTTGTTTTTGCGGAAAGAGAAATGTTGTTGCTGATGCGAAAACTTAGGAATCCTCTGGCTCATCATGTTCTTTAAGAACGGCCAAAAACTTATTAAATAATAAAGAACTGCCTCAGTTCTTTATTATTTGACCACTCATTTATAAGTAGCTTGTTATTTAGTTGAAATCTAAGAAGAAGAGAACTGAAGATGTATTCTCTGTATTAATCTATTAGTTTTTGACCCCATTGCCTTAGAGAGTAGAATGATTAACATAATAACATTGTATTCAAATAAAAAAAAAAATATTGTAAGTATTGTATTAATTTACAGCAAAGGGATGTTTTCCACTAGACAAATCTCTCTTCCAGTAATAATCGAAATACTCTCTAAAGCATATTGGTATTTCTTAATAAGAAAATTAAGGAATATTTACATAATTAATTATTACAAAGAAGTGTACATAGGACATTCGTCTAGTTCTACTCTAGCAATAAAAAATACTCTACTAAATATTAAATACAAAAAGAGATCTAGCTCTCAGTTTATACAAGTTACTTACAAACTAGCTTATTTTCATTTAAGAGGTATCAACCAAATACCTATAGATATTTGCGACTACTATTAAAATGTGTCAAAGTTTACCACCACCATTACATGAACCACAACCTGTAGAAACCCTACACCAAAGTAGGCCCTATTATTCGAACGAGACTAATATTATTAGTGTTGTCATGGAAACTCATACGTTTAGACAGTTCATAAACTTAGCGCCACTAGCGCCAGCCAGGTTATCCGCTAACCCGACGTTAACTCTCAAATTCTATACTTTATAAACGCTTAACTCCGTGTTAGTTGGCCAACCCCGGTTTGACATGGAAACTCATATGATTTGAGGATTTGACAGTTTGTGGTCTAATAATATTTGTCTAATACCGTTCGAGAAATGGGCCCCTGGAATGTTCGAGTCTTGCCTCCACCGTTACAAAAACAAATCTGGCCCATCACCATACTAGCGTTACTGGTTAGCAAGAAAATCTGTTGAAATATAAAAAGACCTTTTTGCTACTATACTTATTTGTTACGAAAAATACAAGTAAAATGTTTAAACATCTAAACAGACGATATGGTCACAGGCAACTAAACAGACGATATGGTCACAGGCAACTAAACAGAATAATTACTAAACGGCAACTTACTGTTATATATTTATAAACGGAGTGCTATTATTGTCAAATGCAATTGTTTGCCAATCAGGTGATCACAGGATATAGCGCACCATAATCACGTGATATTTATTCAATAAGATTTTTTTATAGTAATGCATACCTACAACAATTTCACGATGTATTTTCTGTTTTAAGAATAGCTGTACCCCGGTACAATACAAAACGTAAGAAGTTTAACAGTTATCGCATTCACCTATTGTACAGTCGCGGGATTGTTGCTCCACTTAACTATGTCTCTAACTTTGCCGTGTAATGCAAATCGGTATGGCAAATGTCAACTGACGTCTATTGAAGTATTGATTACGCAATTACGAAAGATGGTAGTGGCTCAACTATCCCTGTTCCCGACTGTACATGAATGGATTGTGTGTTGTATAAAACTGCTAAAAAAACAAGGGTCAAAGCGTTTTCAACGCTACATGGGAAGAAAAAAGTGAGAAAATTATATTTCGTGTCTACGTTCAGTTGCCTATGACATAACTACCGTAAAGTTACATATCAGGGCCTATTCCACGAAAATCTAACGATTGCGGATTTGTATCTCCGTCTCTGTCACACGTGCATATTAGAGTGACAAAGAGGTTTTTCCGTCAATGTCAATTTTCGATGTTCGTGGGAGGCGTGCAGATTTTGTCACCAAAAAGGCCTTTTAACTATTTCATAGATTCCCTTTGTCCCAGTGCTCGCTTACCGCCGTAAAACATGATAGTGTCGTTGTAGGCCAGACTGCCCGAGCGAGTCTGCTCCCTGAACAACTTCTGAATGTTGCTTTCCGTGCTGAACACGTAAAGCACTAGCGGGTGCTCCCTGCAACCGTCACATGGATGAACACACGCACACGATGAGAGGAAACGGTTACATGGGGTCACGCCTGTCGAATGTGTTTCCGTCACATCCATGAACACACGATGGATAAACGATTTTACAAATGGCACCATGATGATAAAGAAAAGTCGCGGATATTGGTAAGCAGGCCTACGGAACTCTCCGCGCGAACTCGAATCGATGGTCTTTGTGTCGGTACCGACACACGGGCTGTCCACACATCCCGCGCCCACCGTTGCACGTCGCCGACAGTATTATATAATATTTATAATCGTAAACAACCCTAGAGGGGGTCAGTTGTTGTTGTACAAAACACAAGTTGCCAATGTTGCCATGGTTATGGTTTCCTGGGTAACTTTTAAAATCACGGTTTTATGACATTAAAATTCACAAAATATCTTTCTTTTATTAGTTAGATTCCCTTTCCACGATGGGCCATCTACCAAGCATGTCAGTAGAACATACTACAACGTTTCTTCTAACAAACTGTGCTGCATTTGTCCCCTGGCTGACGTGACAGAATAACACCAAGAAATAGTTGATTCACTCATAAGCATTCAAAAGTCACTAAATACTACCGCAAGTTCATATCCATAATAAACCATACATCAATTATAACAAGGTCGATTTTTGTTTAATTATTTTATTGTAATGAGTTTTGCTTGTCAATTGACGATAAGCAAAACGATGTCATTAAAAAAATTAAACCATTACGAACTCAAATCAGTCACCCATATTGTCATCCCAAATATATTTTGACTTGAACCATGTAACTGAATATCAATTTCCTTGTAGTAAACAAACAGATAAGTTTAATTATGTAATTGGCGACGTTATTCAAGTTGAATGGTAAATAGGTATAGTCTCGCAGCCTTGGCTTGTCAGACTAGCATTGTTTGAAACTTGTAATCCGGTTTTGTATGCGATTTCACGTGGATGCGATGACATGTATAGATACTAAATTGAACTACATTGACCTTTGAACAGATAATGCTCGTACAATCAGTAGCGATCGTTGTGATTATCTTTCCTGCTGCCAGAGTCTCATTTACATATAAATACTCTATGACGCAGGGTTTACGAAATTTAAAATTCTATTATAATTACTGTTTAAATATTTACCATGTATATTTGTTTTTGTGAGCTCTCGATATTTCGGCACAATATGTATCGGGAGCTCACAAAAACAAAATATATGGTAAAACATATGCATATTACGCATACGGTTCTGCGAGTTATAAATGTTATAATGCTTCGCGTCATCCATCCGAGCTAAAATATACAATTTAAAATGATGACTATGGAAATAAGATTTTCCTCTACTTAAATGTCCTTGAGGATGTAGTTAGATTCAATGAAAAAATGGCAATAATAGCTATTTCAATGAAGTGTCCAATTTGACCGGCACGCGGTATTTTAGACAAGAGACATAGTAAATAATAATGATAGTAAAAATGTATCAATTAATAAGGCAAAGTGTACACAATTCAAAAGTGCATGGGCAATTTATGAATGAATTAATAAATAAACTGCCCATGCAGTTTTGAACGCGATAGTACAGTTTAAGAAAAACAACGCGCCTCTTATTTGATAGAGCTGCACTATGTGCAGTCAACTGCAATAGTCAGAAGGCTGCAAAAATATGTCACACGCTCTTATGGCTGTACAAATAAGATTGTGTCAGGTGTTTTTGCGGTCTTCATAGCGGAAGATACTATTGTAGACGACTGTATGGTCAAGCATAATATGTTATGTCCACAAAACATGGCACCGTATAACTGCCATCTAGTTGTCAGAGTACGATTATTTAGCTCTATTATATTTGATTTTAAGCTTGTCATTGTGTAGCTACTTCTGTCGATTGTACGGACCGTTGCGTGACTTCTAAAATGGTTCTCGATGATAATTCCATTATAGTAATGCTTTGTAATGGTCTTACACAGGGGACCTATGATATGGCAAGATAAACTCAAATTAAATGAATGACAATTAGATGACGAGTCGATAGACGAATTGTTATAAATAATTGGACGTAATGTATCCCAAAACGGTTGTTGTACACAATTCTTGTAGTATATTTTAGTTTTTTTTTATAGAAAGAGATATTGAAAAAGAAAATTAAATAAGATTTGAAATAATCTCTGACGTCACTTAATTAAAAAAACTGTGTACAACACAACGCCCGATCCGAACGCATAAAACTACAAAAACGCAACTCCATAAACACAATGGAACAACACCCACATGAGTCTTTCCTAGCAGTTATAAAAATATCTCCTTCAATCAGTATAAATGCGTAAATGTTGACCAAATCCTATGAACCATAATATTAGTTTATGTAGTGCATAAACATAATATGAGTGCATATAACGAAAGGCATTGAAACTTGAGTGGGTGGGTTTATGAAACGAGTTCATACTAACATCACACGAGTGTTTTAATGCCTAGTTATATACAGTTAAGTACATCCACTGCTTTAGGTATTATACTCGTACGAGGATATCATGAGCTCTCCATGATGCGTTCAAACTGCATATTTCGAACGCCACTACGCCTTTAGTAAATAATAAAATAACTTATACTTTGATTCGAAAACAAAAGAAAGTTTAATTCCTTCTATTCCTTCTATTGACAAAAGTGATGGCGTCATTACTATTGGGGATAACATGGGCAATAGAGACCACAGACCAGGGGGTTTGCCAAAATGACAATACTTTGCAGAAAACGTAAAAGTAAGTAAAAATGTATCGGCATGTCACAACATTTCTATGAACTTGTATTTACAACTCCCAGCCGACATTATGTCACCCACATTGTTATCGTGGTGAGACAAAGGCCAGATGTCAAGCAACCATTTCCATAGGTACAGTGACGTTCAAAAGGGCATGGACAATTTATGAATAAATTCATTCATAAACATAAATTACATTACATTTCCATTTACAGATTTACATCTTGACTAGCCCCTTATCTTATCTGATAGATTGGCGCGATTATCTGCACCTAAAAGTCAACCTACCTCTCATTGATGAATCTGATGGCTTCATACGCATTCTGCACAGGCAGTATGGGTAAGATAGGTCCGAAGATCTCATCCTCCATGATTTTGTCCGACCCGGTCACATTGGTAAGGATGGTGGGAGCTATGAACCGGTCCTGCGAGTCGTAGTTGCCCCCAATGGCGATTTTGTCTTTGCTGGCGTCGATGAGGGTTTGGAGGCGACTAGAATTGAAGAAAAAAAAACACATTTAACTCGACTGGATTGGATTGTCCCATGACTTCTAAGGAGCGAGATGTATGTCGTTTCGAATACTGAGTTCGTAGTGAGCTTTTAATTTCAAAGTAAATTGAAAAATAATTGACAACATATTTTGTACATCTTTATTCTATGAGCTTATCAGGAAATTGAAGGCATTTTAAGGAACACGTATTTTTACTTTTTATAGCTAAATTATTTATATAAACCGGTCAAGTGCGAGTCGGTCTCGCGCACTGAGGGTATAATGCAAGTGCACCTAGAAGTAGAAATTTGACGTAAGTATCGACAGATTACTTTTGCACTGCATGTAGGTATATGCGAGTTTGTTTTTCCTTGATATTGTTTATCACATCAATTGTTTTTATTGTAACTTTATTACGTTGTAACGTTTTTGTTTATATTTCAATAATTTTTCACTGTAAAAAAATATGAAACCCAACATGCTCATACTCATACTCATACTCATTTATTTATAATAGTATTACATATTACACGTCAAACTGGAAAAATACAAAATCGATTACTACATACCACATGGTTCATTAAATACAATATTAAATTAAAGAAGAGATAATAAAATAAAATTAGAATTAGAATTATATAATGTATACTAAATCATTTTTTTATGTCAAACAGTTCGTCAATATTATAGAAAGCATTTCTAACAAGCCATTTTTTTAATTTATTATAAAATAGGTCATCATTCGATTCATTAATAATACAATCAGGGATTGCATTGTATATTTTAGGACCTATGGTGTAGATCATTTTGGCAGATTTGGTTAGCCTGCATCTGGGTATGATGAGAATTCCTCTGTTTCTGTCCCTTAGATTTCTGAGGTTACTCGGTCTGTAGGGAAAAGAGTCAATATTGTTTCTGACAAATTTTACTTTATTAAAAATGTATTGCGATGGTAATGTCATAATTTGCAGAAATTGAAATAGGTGTCTAGCGGGTGTGCCGGGAGGGACGCCGGCTACTGTTCTGACAGCTCGTTTCTGCAGTACGAAAGCGCGGTGCCAGTCAGCGGCTACTCCCCAAAATTCTAGACTGTAGTTTAGCACCGAGTGAAAGAGGGCAAAGTAACTGTTTCGCACTTGGGCTTGTGGAAGTACGAGCGATAGCCGTTTCAGTGCAAAGCAGGTTCCCGCCAATTTCGTGCAAACTTGGTCAATTTGGGTATCCCATTTTAGTGCGGAGTCGATTGTTACACCTAAGAATTTGGCAGATGTTGTTTGTGGTAGGGTTGTGTCATTTATTACGATAGCAAGCGGTCTTGGTGGTCTACCACCTAGGTTAAAATGCAGAATTTGTGTCTTTGCTACATTGAGAACTAGTCCGTTCACAGAAAACCAGTAAAGTAATTTGTGAACGTCGCTAGTTATCGATGTTTCTAAGCGGTCAAGGTCCTGAGCAGTTATTATGTCGCGAGAGGTCACGAGATGCTTTAGGTATTTTCTGTGATTTGTCCAAGGCGTTTGACTGCGTCTGTCATGAAACACTGATCAGGAAGCTCCACTATTATGGAGTCAGAGATTCGGCACTGAATTTACTTAAGTCGTACTTGCAAGGAAGAATACAAAGGGTCGACATTAATGGGCAGCGATCACCCGGGTCACTGGTCTCTGTGGGTGTACCGCAAGGATCAATATTGGGCCCTTTTCTCTTCCTTATCTACATAAACGACTTGCCATACCTCGTAAAGACCCACCATGATATAGTATTGTTTGCAGACGATACGTCACTTATCTTCAAAGTCAACCGACAGCAACAAGCTTGTAATAATGTAAACAATGCTATTTCTAAAGTAGTAAATTGGTTTAATGTTAATAATTTATTATTGAATGAGAAAAAGACTAAAGGTATTAAGTTTGTCACGAATCACGTTAAGCACGAGCTGGCGAGTGTCTTTGTGAAAGATGAGGAATTGGAACTAGTTGACAGTACGACTTTTCTTGGTATAACATTAGATTCTAAACTCCAATGGGGTCCCCATATTGCTAATCTCTCGAATAGACTGAGCTCTGCAGTTTTTGCCGTGAGCAAGATCCGTCAGTTAACAGACGTGGAGACAGCTCGATTAGTTTATTTTAGTTACTTTCATAGTATTATGTCCTATGGTATTCTACTGTGGGGCAGTGCTTCAGAGATTAATACAATTTTTGTTCTGCAGAAGTGGGCTATTCGATCGATTTATAAGATGAACCGTAGAGACTCGCTTAGAGATAAGTTTAAAGAGATTAATATTATGACACTGCACTGTCAATATATTTATGAAAACATTATGTATGTACATAAAAACAATGCATGTTTTAGGAAAAATTGTGATATACATAGTATTAATACTAGAAATAAGGATAAGCTCGCAGTACCCACCACTCGGCTCCATAAAATAAAAAACTCATTCATGGGCAATTGTGTAAGGTATTATAATAAACTCCCAGTAGAAATAATTGCACTCTCTATTAATAAATTTAAGACTTTTGTAAAGCGTAAACTAATATCTAAAGCTTATTACAGTACACAAGACTACATGAATGATACAGCACCATGGGATTAAGGATTATTATTATTTTTGTTTAAAAAAGTTAGTTATTAACTGTAATTTTAATTTTAGTCTTAACTAATTATATATTTTTTATGACATTTAGATTTCATTCTAGAAACTTCTAGACAAGTATTTTTTTTTATACAACTTTTACTTTTAAGATGACGATCCTATTGTGAAATTATTATTTTTAATTTTGATATCTGTGTGTACAGCATCAATAAATTGCTCTAAGTAATCATTTATAATTTGTTAAAGATTCTATTTAAAATTGAACTGAACTGTATTTTTTTTTCAAATTAATGCATGTTAGAGCCGGTGTGTTGCTTTATTTATTTTTAATTCGACGTTCAAAAGTGCACTGTAACATGCCTACTTGAAAAATAAATAATTTGATTTGATTGATTTGATTTGATTTGATTAAGTAATTTAAATTTTTCTAAGAACGTGTATAGTCTATTACTTAAACCAGCCTCGAACACTTTGGCTAAAGTGATCCAGTGCATTGAAAATAAATTAAAATATATGATAAATTATCTATCAATGTGTCTGTAACCTTGTTTATAACTATTCTAAATTTCAAATCGGTAGCTTAGGTTCTCGAGACATTCAACGATGTGACAGACAGACTGAGTGACAAGCATTCCTTTTTTACCATTTTTGTACGGATCCCTAAAAAAACAATTTTAAAATATTGATATTGTTCGGCGCGATGCAGATCTGGCCCAAGTTGATGAACTTGCCCGAGAGGAGTTGGGAGAAATAAGCTAATACTAACCAATTTTAGTGATCGATTACCTAAAATGCCTGCTGTTGACGATCCTGCATAGATCGGGCGACTTCTGCGGGACTTCCCCGTACCACTCCTTCAACACTTTCTTGGCCTCGGCCACAAACTTGTCCTGGATCTCCTTGCTGCACAGAATGTAGTCAGGCGCGATGCAGGTTTGGCCCGAGTTGATGAACTTGCCCCAGAGGATCCGTTTCGTAGTGACTTCGAGGTCCGCTGTGCTGTCGATGTATACTGGGCTGTTGAAAAAAAAAATAGATTATTCAAAATTCTAATAGTAGTTTGTACTATACTAGTGATATAATAATAGTCCTTCAAATTCAAGGGTCGCTGTTACAAAACCCGTAATAGACCCGAGTATATTAAGAACCAATTATGAGCTGTTGCAGACACTAGTTTTTCTACGACAACGAAAATAGCGAAACCTCAACTGGCGGCATGTAAATGTGAAATTACGAATATAAAAAATCAACAGTGTTATTATATTGTATGGAAATCCATTCCATAAGAGCCAACTCATAGCCAACGTTATAAATTACAATGTATACTTTTTTAATATCGCTCTCAGTCATCTAATTGACAGACAGAAGTGATGGAGTAAAAAAAGCGTTCAGAACCACCCTAGTTTATGTATAAATGCTTTAAGCGCCTCAGTGACAGTTCCTATCACTTGTAGCGGGAAGCGGGGATGCTGTCAGATTCCAAAATGTTATGGAGGGTTTACTATCTGTTGCAGAATATAAATAGTATGATGTTCAAAATGATCACACCCTTAAAGTTGTTCGCATTCGCTTAGAGACATCAGTTACTGAAATTACTTTGGCGTTTTGTTTAATTATTACAATAAATAAAAGACGGGTTTAAAATATCCTGTCTGAGAAAAGAACATGGTACTGTGAAATGACGGATTTTTCAATTATGCGTGGTCTAATACAAACGTCGACGTTTATTATCAATTGTTGAAGAAAGCTATAGCTATACATTCATAACAAATGAACGGCTTTTAATCAGTAGAATAATAGCAGTAGAAATAATGTTGATATAAACTAAGGTTCAATCAACTTTCTTATAATTAATGGAGATATTATAATATGTTGTACTTGATGAATGGCTGTCAAATGTAGCATATTTGTAGTTAAATTGTGGATACCTGTACAATAATACCTACGATTAACAAATACGCGTTATCACGCTCATTACAATCAATCTTGCAATAATTATATGTTATACAATAAGTCGTATCCATATAACAATTGACGTAATAAAAGAAATATACACAAAACTAAGCAAAAACGTCAAAAAATGTGGGTCAGTATAACATTAGCCAACAATTTTGCATTGATGATGATGCATTAAATTGAATATTTCATACACAGAACTACCAACACTGTTAAAACTTTATAAGCTGTTGGCACTTAACGAAGCCTCACGTTCCAAACAAGACTATATAAAACTGCATCACTTTTATAGAGTTATTTTTTTCGGCTGATTGGGTATCCAGTTCCTTTATTCTACATCTATGCATATAACCCTGTTACTCGTATATACAGTTTGTTAGAGTTCGAAATGTATAAGATATGATTATTGATATGATGTATGTGATTATCTGACATCAATGTTATGTTATGCTTCCATCTTCTGTATTCCCCGATAAGTACGACCTTGGTATTTTTAAAGCATGTGAATAGGCTATTACTGAACCGGTTAGCGCCATCTTATACTCTGTCTTCACTTTCCATCAGACATCTTAACGCGATTTAGTTTACGACCTAAACTGAGTCGCTTCCATACAACTGAACCTAAACTGAATCGCGTTAGGACGTCATGGTAAGGCCCCAGGTGTGACTTTAGTCAATCGCTAGTCTAATTGTTATAACAATTAGCTTATGCCCGCGACTTCATTCGTGGATATATTATTTTAGCCTATAACCTGACAGGAGATCTCCTTAACGTGCCAGTGAAGGTTGCATCTAAATCCATCCACGTGATGTGATACTCGAACAAATATATAGGCAGACAGACAGTTAACAGACAAAAATTCTAAAAATAATTATTATTAGGGTAGACCTACATTTTTCTACCTACCCACGCGTTTAATGTGACTTTCCGCCGGGTACGTAAACATTTCTAGCAAGATCGCCGTTGACACTGACACTTCGTTGATTCATCAGTCAAGCCGAGACCATGCCACATGAAACTGTATCGGAACGTCGGTATATTAAGGTAAATTAACTACATTCATTCATTCTCGGATTGGCCTCCGTCGTGTGTTGGTCTTTTTCCTTAGTATATGACATCTATTTCCATTTACATATTTCTCGTGATAATTATCAAGATAGTTACAATTGATAGATATCCTTTCAAACCTTGTCCCTGCATATAAACTTCAATGCAACAGGGGCCGACGTCTTTGCGGCTGACTGTACACGTCATCAAAATTACTTGACCCCGCCCCCTTTTATAAAGCCAGTTAAAAAAAAAAACGCTACCATGTCGAGAGACTGTTAACCATTCAAATTGTCTGTTATTATGGAAACAAATTATTCTGGTAAACTGACAGTTTAAGTAGACGGTAAATTGATCATTTAAAGACTGATATTTTCACACATGCCTTCATCATCTTTAAAAATACGTTGAAAAAACATTTTTGTCAGTAGAAAGAGGCGAGGTATCACGTAGAATATAAATAATGCAGAATACCAAGTTACGTATTTGTCGGCCATAGAGTATGATCTCTCGTTTCCGGTGTCTCGTGTCACCAATGTATTGACGGGTTAGCGTGAACTTTTATTGCCAGAACGAATACTTTTCGAAGCACCTATAAAGTGGGGCGTATGATACAAAACTTATATTCACTTTTCACCTTGTGTTGTCTCAAAAAAAGCAAAGTTGTCTAAATATAGCTCACACTCGTCCTTCCAAGTTTTTTTTAGGTGCGCAGTTGAATGGCCGAAAGTCAAGTAAAGGTTATGGCATATGCGTTTAAGGTTATAATGTTGCGTAGATTTTATTAGTTAGCATATCTGTCTTTCCTTTCTGCACATTCTAACGATAGTTGGACTTCCAAAATAAGTGTACGCATGGTCGGCTTCATAAACATATATGCATATGTATTCAATTTTGGCCCTTCATCCCCGGTAATAAGTTCCAAAGTGTATAGATATTTATAGACGTAACTGTAGTTCTTTATTTCTTACCTCTTGCCACGCAACCCAAGAGTCTTCCAAAATAAGTGAAGGTAGTTCTTTATTTCTTATTTCTTGCCGCCCAACCCAAGAGTCTTCCAAAACCAGTGAAGGTAAATAGTTCTTTATGTCTTACATCTTGCCAACCAACCCCTGAGTCTTCCAAAACAAGTAAAGGTAGCTCTTTATTTCTTACATCTTGCCACCCAACCCAAGAGTCTTCCAAAATAAGTGAAGGTAGTTCTTTATTCCTTACGTACATCTTGCCACCCAACCCAAGAGTCTTCCAAAATAAGTGTAAATAGTTATTTAAGTCTTACCTCTTGCCACCCAACTCGAGAGTGACAGGTGTGAGGAACTTTGCGGCGGCGGCGTGCACAATCTTTCCTACGTTGGTTCCGCCCGTGTAGAAGATGTAATCGAACCGCTGTTTGAGCAGTTCTGTCGTCTCTGCTGGACCGCCCTCTACCACTTGCACTGCGTCCTGTAAGGAAGATTTGCTTAAAACCGCTCAAAAACTAAAGTTTAGTTAAGTGGTAACCTTGCTTGACAGCTTCGCGCTTAACCTTCCAATCAATGCTAATGGCTAATGCAAATCAATAACGATTCCTAATAATACTGACGATAAAGAGCATTACAGCTCTTCTCAAAATTACATATCTAGTAGGTAGATATCATTTTATCCTTTCCTTTTTTGGATTAAGAATTTATTTCACTCATTTTTGGTTTGGAATGTGGATAGGGATGAAATCAGGCTACGTATATATGACAGACAGTTTACTTTTGTCTCACATCTAGCTAGACAATGACGGGATTGCCAGTAGTGATGCTCTACTGACATCAGAAGTGGGATCTATCTCGAAAACTCACATTGTCCAAGTATTTGGGTAACATCTCCGCCACGAAGTTAGCGTCTGCGACAGAGAGCTCACCAAGCTTGACGATGAGGGTGTTCCCGGCCGCGATGGCATTAGTTACCAATACATACGGACATCAGAAGTGGGATCTATATTTAATACTCACATTATCCAAGTATTTGGGCAGCATCTCGGCCACGAAGTTAGCGCAAGCGACAGAGAGCTCACTAGGCTTGACAATGACGGTGTTTCCAGCAGCAATGGCGCCAGCCATTGGCAGCAGCAGAAGCTGCAGTGGGTAGTTCCACGCGCCGATGACGAGCGCCACGCCGTATGGGTCGTTGTAGATCACTACTTCGTCCAGCATGTTCACGAAGCCTTTTGGTGGCTGTGGAACAGGGTACACGTTAGATTCATATAAAAAAGCACGTAGTACGCGTTGATACCAAACTCAACGCGTAAATTGTACGTGCGACAAAAAGGTAGACATTTACCGAGAAGGCTACTGAGCTTTAGCAGGCAACATTGTATATTTTTTATCTCATTCTGTTGCATAAGTGCGAGCAGTAAGTTTGCTGTTTGATGGATCTTTGTTTACGAAAAAAAACATATTCGACAAGAAAACAGGTGTCACTGTCGTTTGAGTTTAGTTCAAATTTATTACATTTCAACCTTTAATTGTCGACCTGTACCAGTCTATTTTCTACAGTCTGTTTTTTCAACGAGTGGTGTGGTTACAGTATTTGTAATTTAACAGTGGCGACACGTTCAAGCCGTTGACGGAACTCCATTTACACAAGCTTCCATCACTTATAATAAATACGTAATTAAGTATACGGCGTGTGATCTCGGGTTACGTATTTTCAAACCCTGTAAAGATGAATAAGAGCGAAAAATCTTTTTCGGCAATGAACTGCCAACATGTTTATATCTTTATTTAAGTACATACATAGAACACAGTACAGTACGTATATACTGTTTGCCAAATTCTTATGACGTAATAATTTTTAAATATTTATTTAGGCGCTTGATGGGCATCAAGCGCAAAATATAAATAACGCGGCTTTGCGTGGAACATTCAAGTCAAATCACCTAAAGTCTCGTATAAGTTTTGCTTAAGACCGATTCTATAATATCTCAAATTAACATGCCTTGCATACCATTCTAATAAGAATAATATGCCTAAATAAAATACCGCTGTATTACGCTAAGTGAAATTTTAAATTTTAGCTAGGTGGAATGTAGAGGATAACAAATCCGTTTGGTTATCTTTCCCAATAACCGATTATAGCATAAATTTAATCAGGTATTTGTATTTATCAGGTTTCTACAATCAAGCTTACATTATCGCAAATTACACATGTGATTTTGCCCTATTTACCAATATCATTTTCAAGAATATAAAACGTTACGGGAGTCTTTATAAAGCCTTGATTAATAGGTAGGTTCTTAAGTAAGACTCGGCATTTTCCTCAGTATCGTGAATCGTGATTGACTAAGGAAATGCTGCCTGTATACGTCTCAGATCTTTGTGCTTAGTATTGTTTAAGCGAGTAGGTAAGCGCGTAGCGTCTCTGTTTCTGCTTGGTTCTCTTTTTAATTTCTACCTTTTTCTGTCGCACTGTACCTCTACGTCTTAACGTTTATATTTCCTTCTCAAGACTAGAATGTGATTGCATATTTTCGTCAAAGAGTTATTAAGGTCACCTTCTGACTGCAGATCAGGTTTGTGTCAACATATTATTGCAAGCCATTTAGATTACGAAATCACACCAAATTTCGGTTTGATCACAAAGCGGGAAGCGATTGAAATTTAGCTCAAAAGATTTACTTTAAATGTAGGTGTAAGTGTGGAAATAAAATACAAATAAAAATTAAATACCTATGTATACAGATCAAGCAAAATTAAAGTGTGTAAAATTGGTTAAGCTTAATTACCGAATTTAAATTATCGTGAGACATATTAATATTATAATAAGTTACTTATGCTATAGTTACTATTTAAAACGAGATATTTACCATGTACATTTGTTTTCATGAGTATAGTTTCATGGTAAATATCTCGTTTTAAATAGTAACTATAGTGTAAATGACCATGTTAGCTTAAAATCTTATAAAGTTACTTATGTTTTATAATTGATTACTTATTTTAGTCACTACGCGCGACATGTTTCGGACATCTTAGGATGCCATTATCAAGCGTCGAGTAGTGACTAAAAATACGTGAGTGTTATCCGTAATCAACTATAAGGTTATTTACGTTGCAAGCATAATAGGTAATTTTGCGGCCGAGAAGCCTCGGTATCACAATAGGCTATCTACAGGATGTAATCGATACGAGTTGACCAGGCGACAATTCTGTACCTAAATGTAAAGAAATATCAGACAACTTTAAACTGGGCCTATACCATGAAAATCGAATTATTGCAGATTTGCTCCATCTCTGTCACACTTGCATATTGGAGTGACAAAGAGGTTTTCCCGTTAATGCCAATTTTCGATGTTAGTGGTGGGCATGCTGATGTCGAAAGTATCGAAATGAAACACTTTAAAACGGAGGCCGTTCACGGGCTAGGGGTCATTTTATTTTAATAGGGAATTGTTTTATTACATTTATATTTCGTTTGAGAAAACTGGTCGGCTTCATGTCGAGGTTATAAACTACATACTGGCGTAATGAGTCCTTTACAACATTTGATATCACTGTAACAGGGTAGACTGAAGACGCCATTTACAGCGTAAAAAAATAAAAACCGGCCAAGTGCGAGACGGACTCGCCCACCGAGGGTTCCGCACCTACGGTACCTACTTTAAAATACTGGTCGCACAGTGTGCGGCAATTACCCGGTTTACGGATTTATTCCTGTACTTGTGCTGGCAAAAATCTCAAGAGCTTGTAGAACACAAGCTCTTGAGATTTTGGCCAAATTTTATGATTCTAGGTCAACAGGAAGTAAGTAGACCTGTGTATGTGGTATTAATTACAACTTGCTACCTTTACGCGTTCCCGAGATAAAGGGTATTGACAGACAGACGGACGGACGATCGGACGAACAACAAAGTGATCCCATAAGGGTTCCGTTTTTTCGTCGTCATCGTATGACACTAAAAATACAATTTGAGTGTTATACGATGATTTTATAAAGTTTATCCTAATTTTATATTTAATATGATGTTAAAGTGGTTGTTTAATATTAACTTATTAATTAAAGTATGTTAT
This sequence comes from Lathronympha strigana, assembly GCA_949128165.1. Classification (NCBI taxonomy): domain Eukaryota; kingdom Metazoa; phylum Arthropoda; class Insecta; order Lepidoptera; family Tortricidae; genus Lathronympha; species Lathronympha strigana. The sequence continues at coordinate 14,427,842 of OX421918.1, read as the reverse complement.
TATAAAAACCATTGTAATGTTTCCGAATATAGGTAAGGTATATCTTATATTTACAAAGCAATCGCCCGGTTATACGTAAATATGACACCCTGTATGTAAGTGATGGCATCAATTAGCTCCTTTGATGTCATCGCTTGTTTACCGTCACCGGCATCCGGCATGTGTATAATTTAGGTATTTTATAGAACGCCCAGTAAAAGACCCACAATAATCTACGCGTGTCCCCTCACTAAGAATGCTAGGACGTCACTAGCGCGTCGCAGCGCTGACTGCTACTTTTCTAAGATTTATTCAAATTTGATTGTAATACTTGTATGTGTACTCTTTCACTAGCTTTCTGTAAGATATTTTATTTATGGTTGCCTAGGCAGTTTACACAATACAGTAATTGTATAATTACTTGTACCAGGCCTGCCTATGTATGTAACTCTCCGCGTGAACTCGAATCGATCGTCTTGTGTCGTTACCGACACACGAGCTGCCCACACATCCCGCGCCCGCCGGTGCACGCCGCGCGTCGCCGCCACTATTATATAATAGGTATTTCTTATCGTAGGCAATCCTAGCGTTGTGCGGGGTAGATGGGGGCCGAGTGTCAATGGGAGCTACCGTATTGTCGCTTAATAACAATAAAAACGTGTACATAGAGGGATAATAATAGTCGGTAGTTCATCGATTAGTTACCAGGTCTAAATAGAGCATAGCATAGAATACCTAGGAGTATCCATCCTATACAATACAAGGAGGCATTTTGGCATTATATAGAATAGGCAAAGTACAAAACCATCCTCCTGCAGGAATTTGAAACCAATAGTGTAGGGAAAAAGATTTAGTTTTGATTTAAAATCAAACGAAGACAGTTAAAATTTCATTGAACTAATTTGTCCTACGGGCAGAACTGTGGTCCTTAGATCTTTCCATGCCTTTCGATAGGTATTCTACAGAATACCGGATTACACAGTATGTTCGTAACATAATCACGCGAGGCATAGCTTTTTAAAAAATTGGTTTTTCTACTTCAATTTTATTTAGGTACGTCGTCAATGTGGTACCTCGCCTGCGCAAAATAAAATAAACAATGGCAGAATAAATAAATAAGATATTAGTCGTAAAATTGATAAGTTAAGTAACTAAAAGATCCCCTCTTCTTCCTAGTGTTTTCCCGGATTATGGCATGGCTCAGGGAGCCTGGGGTCCGGTTTGGCAACTAACCCCAAGATTTGGCGTAGGCGCTAGTTTTTCAACAGCGACTGCCATCTGACCTTTTTTTTTATACCACAACGGTGGCAAACAAGCATATGGCTCGCCTGATGGAAAGCGGTCACCGTAGCCTATGGACGCCTGCAACTCCACATGCGCGTTGCCGACCCATTAAAATCTTGTACACTCCTTCCAACCCAGAGGGTAAACTAGACCTAATTGGGATTAGTCCGGTTTCGTCACGATGTTTTCTTTTACCGAAAAGCGATTGGTAAATAAATATCAAATGATATTTGGGTGGCAACTAAAATATATTGAAAATATTGAAAAAAAGAGTGTAGGTATCGAAAACTTGGATCAATAACTTGCGCATGTTTATAAAATTACCATTTTAGGTAAACGCTTTGAGTTGATGGTTCAAGTTCGCATAATAAATGTGACAGCGGGTTGAGTAGTGATAGACTTTACATAAGTAATTACAAACGCATGGGAACATTTAGGTAGGTGTGTTACTTTGTTAATAACAAGATATGAACCCGTGTTTGAAATAAATTATTTTTAATTTAATTTAAAAATACCCATTATGGAACTGTCAAACTTCATTCATGCTAATTAATAAAAATATCTAGCGAGTGCCGCCGGGTTGCATTTCAGCTGTCTACCGAGATAGAGCCGACTGACCGATGGACAGCGTATTAACAGGTTCTATTATTAATCTTCGAGTCCTTAAAAGTTGAAAGTGACTACAAGTCCTTACGCCTTTTAAAAATACTTTAACGCAAATTATGACGAAAGTATACGTAAGTCATTTTAAACAACTGTTAAACGTGACATGATATGACATGATACTCTGATCTTAATTTCAGGTAGTAAAAGAGAACAAAACTTGAATTTATTTCGTGCAATAATATTTAGACGGTAAAAACGATTTATTGCTTAAATTTGGCCATTTTCGAGTGATTTCTAGAACACAATAGCCCTGTTTAGTAAAAGTATGGTTGTACTTTCTTTAAAACGTTCTCCCTATTGTATGGCGAATATTCTTGGGCGAGAACTTTCCCCATACAAATAGGAGAATGTTCCCGAGAACGGCACAACTGTAAGTAAAAGTAAGAAAATACTATGATTTATGTTTAATCACACGATAAATGTACTAAGATTCATGAGCGATTTTAAAGGTTTCTGACTTACGTGTTCCGGCTTGGCCCACTCATCGATATTATGCAGCATGCTCTTCAGGTCGTTAATAAGATAGTCGACCTCCAGCAGCACGGCCTCCATCTTGGATCTCCGCAGGTCCTTGTGCAGAGCGTCGACCATGGCATTGTAATTCTCTTCGTACATGCGCATAAGGTTCTTCAACTGCTGCTTCCGCCATGCTAGGGGCTTGGTGACACCGCGAGCGAATGTATCTCTCGCTTTTTGTACTACCTGTTAAAAAAACAAAAGTGCCGTAATTTTACGAATATGTCTCACGATAGTATAAATTTGATAAAAGTGCAAATCAGTTTGAACTATACTGTTAAATAGGGAAATAAAATATATCCATCCCTTTTTTGGGGTGGAAAAACACAGTATGATTCTCTCCAATTATTCTCGAATATCCTAGACTATTTTTGATGGTGCCCAAAAGACAAATTCAAAAAGAAGGAGACTGAAGATAGGGGCACCCAGTCTAGTCAGTAGGGGGTCTACCAGTTCCTAGGTTAGGTAAAGTGTTCTTTTGACAAAAAGATTAAGGCCATGTTGTTGTGATAATTACCTAATTTCATACAAAATCGGATATCAAAGTGCAAGATCCTCCTTGAATCTTCAATCATCCTTCTCAAAGGTATGGCCAGACACAGCTCCGAATCAGGATAAGTTGAGAAATTAAGGGGAGGAGTTTGCCCAGCCGTGGGACATGACAGGCTCCAAATAGTAATAGGATGAAGCAACTATTTCTTGTTGTTATTCTGTCCCGTCAGCCAGATGACAATTGCAACACAGTTTGTTAGAAGAAATGTTGTACTGAGTATGTTCTACTGACATGCTTGGTAGATGGCCCATCATGGAAATACCAAATAACTACCAAAAAATTTATGTTTTGTGAATTTTAATGCCATAAAACCGTGATTTTATAATTGACCCAGGAGGCTGTAACCATAGCAATGATAATAATAACTTAATAATGAAGTACAAGTAGTAAATTTGGACTTTAGCCTGTATATTAAGACTTGAATGTTTGTAGTTTGTAAAAGATATAATCATGACATTGATTTGGAATAGGCTAATCAAAATACATTGTCCTAAGACAATTTCCATACAATGATATTGTTAAATAAAGGACCACAATATGTGCAAGTAAATTGGCACCAATGTGTTTCATGTGGCAAAGAATTTGCATTCTGTACTACTTCATTTGACTGTGTGTAAAGTGCGTGGTATGAGTAATGAATATGATTATAGCAGACAATGTGACTACAAATGAAATTCCAAAGGGCTCTTGAATCAACAATGGAGCACTGGCATGTCATGCTAACTGTAAAATAACCAGCCACAATAAACAGCCCCAGTGGCTGGTATTTTCATACAAATAACAACTGTGCCCCTTTCAGTGGGGCAGTGCCCCAATCATACACGGCGCAAATAAGTAAGTCTCCATTTAAAGAACCACATTCACAATTACAGTTAAACTTTAAATTCTTATCTTCCTACTATTTATAACCTGTGTCAGTGACTCTAAATAGGACCAATTACTTGTGACACAGAGACAATAATATGAATATTCACATTATTGTCCCTGTGTCACAAACCTTTCATATTGATTGTCACTATAACAAGGTACAAAGTGACCTAGAAATCAAATTTCTTGCACCAAAAATTAAAACTATAGATTATGTAAAGCCATCCCTAAGGCAATACTAATAGTTTTTTATTTTGTTTGTTATATGATGTAAATATAAACTTGATTCTATAACCAAGTCTAAAATGCATACCTCTTCTATATTAGCCGGCTTCGGCTTTGAACTTGATATAGTTCCTGGAACAAAGAAAACAAAAATTAAATACAACAGTTATTTTTCAATATTGGTACGATACTATTGAAAAGAAACACTTTAAAATGGATTAATCACATATATTAACACTATATAAATGAATAATGGATAAAACATATATTATGGCCAAGAGCTCTTCTAACCTATGTTCTATGTGTCTAGTTCTTTTTCTTTTGCTTGTATAACCACCCCAAAAAGAGTGATGGTTTATTTTTTCTACCACTACTGACAAGCTGGCCACAGCCTGACTATTATAAAACACTTCATAGAACTGTGTTGTGAGTACCAGTATAAGAAAGTAAACATAAATTGTAAAACACCTCCATAATTCAGGAGCAAATTTCATGATAAACACATATATAAATAAATCGAGGACTTCAACCCTACACCTCCTTAATATATGTATAAAGGTTAAATATACTAGAATTAATAAAGATCTTAGACCAAAAACATTGCAATATTGTCAGTACAATATCTGTGAAAACATCTATCAACAACAGGAAAACATGAATGCCCAATCATTAATATTCACATTTCAAGGATAACCAGTTCACCTCACTACAATTTAGCCAATTTTATAAATACAAGTTCGGAGACTTTTTCTGTTTTCTGAACTTACCTACAAGTGATTCTAAGAACAACATCTCTAAAGTTGAAAGTTCTCAAACTTTTACCAATCTGACTTGTCGATAGTTTACATAATCAACCTAGCAACTTAGCTCGCGATACATAGTTACCTAGGTATCTAGGCTAATGTTTGTTGTGCAAGAATAAACATCACATGTTTATGTACCATCTGGCAGAATATGTATTACTTTATATACAGTAAATTACGTTTATAATTCAGTAAGTGCGTTAAGATGAATGTTTCTTTTCGCTAAACACACTTTTAAAAGCAAACATGTTCCGAATTAATAAATAACTTACCGAGAGTCATGCTTGCGACTGCTTACTTTAGTTCGCGGACGAATACACAAAAATGGAATAACTAGCAATCGTATACTAATTACTTTGTTATCTAAGTGTCAAGACACCCACTTCACCGCAGAAATCGTATTTTAATGAAATAATGATCGAGCAAATTACGATAACACGGTGTACGCACAATCCACACTCATGACAGTTTGACTGACAGTGACACTGACACTAGTGACAGTAGTCACAGTAGTGTAGTGACCATCCGCAATGATTCGGATAATGAATGAAATTGAATGATTGACATGAATAAAGGGGTCTATAGATTATACAATTGACTTCGATTTATCATTGGCTGCGCTCCAGAACCACGTCTTCAATGGGAGCTACCGAGCTACCGTATTGTCGCTCACCAGGCGGCGCCACTCATGCGTGGGTCCTGTGATAGTATGAGAGAACTGTCAAAGTGACGTTTGAAATGTTCCCGTAGGACCCACGATCCACTAGCTCCCCTAGCGGAAAATCGACTCGTGGTAGTCGTCATTTGGAGTATTTGGATGTATATTTACGTTATTTTACGTTATGCGATTTCAGCCACTTTACTGCCGTAACGGGTAAATATTAGTAATTTACAAATATAATATAATATAATTCCTTAACTAGCTTCTACAAATAATAATGTCTATTAGTCGGCGCATCAGGACAGGTCGGGCGCGACAGAGCTACATTATACTTACGCCAGTTTACATTGCAATTGAACAGCTTCCAAATAAACGCCTGCTCGTAGCCGCACTGCAATATGTACCATAACGTGATATTGTGAAAATATTAATTTTAAATACTACAATCATCTGACAAAAAACTCTAGCAGCCAATTATTTTAGTTCCAGGTTAAGAAACTAGTGTCCTAACTTTTACGGTTTTTGAGATATTAAAAAAATATTTTTTTTTTAAGCTGAACCAGTGTAAAATGTTCTCCATTATCTCCTAATGTTATTAACTTTTTTTAATTTCGTCTGTAAAGAGTTTTGCATTGACAACTATTCACTGCAAGGAGGTTGCTGTCCATTCTATGTCTATCGTGAGTTATCCTTTAGGCGGCATTCACATTGGATCAGAATCCGCAAACCGCTCAGGAGCGGAGTTTGGATCTGGATATTTCGGATCCAATGTGAAAGCCGCTTAAGGAAAAGGTAAACTAAAATGATATATTTCCGGCGAGGGCGTACATTGAATTCCGAATGAAGTGGATTCTACAATAGAATCCTGAACGTAGTGAGGCATTCTAAAGTAGAATCCTAAGCGTAATGAGAGATTTAAGCGTTAACGCCCAAGACGAAAATAATTTTGATACCGTGTGACACATACCTACTGTTTTTCACACCAACTAAGAGGAAATAAACAAAGCTGAAAACAGCATTATATCAACACCACGATGCCTCTAGTTAATGCCCGAAAACGTAAAAATGTGTAGTCCTTGAACAGAAAAATGCCACTTTGATCCCTCCCAGCAGGGAAAAAAGTGCCACTCTGATCCCTCCTAGCTTGAACAGAAAAAAACCTTTTTATGAATAGGTGGTGTGAAAAATACGTATATATATATACAAAAGTCCGGAAATAAATGATAAACGGCTCTTGCGCTTTGCTCGCCTGCCCAGCAGGGCATTTCTCAAAAAAATGCGCGGGTACACTAGTTAAGTACGTATTTACACTAAATAACGTAAAATATCAACTCACTTTGACGGTGAAGGCCGGTAATCATCATCATCATCATCATCATTTCAGCCGAAAGACGTCCACTGCTGGACATAGGCCTCCCCCAAAGATTTCCACAATGACCGGTCCTGCGCCACCCGCCTCCAGCGGACTCCTGCGACCTTCACCAGGTCATCAGTCCACCTTGCGGGGGGCCTACCCACGCTGCGCCTTCCGGTACGCGGTAATAAAGGCCGGTAATAAAGTATGAATAAACAGGAATAACTATGTTGCTCGGTCCTATTTGCTGAACATATTAAATGTAGATACGTTGAGAACTTTAGAGGTACAAGGTGAGCCGGTGAGCCTGCCCTCGTAAGGGCATCGTGTCTAACAGGTAAGTATTAGATAACTGTTATGAAACCTAAATAGTCTACTTTAATGTGTTATACCGGGTTTTAGAAGTTGTTCGTTTAAGCGTTGCAAGTTTTAACACCGCTGTTTTTTGCCATATCTTACTACGTAGGAGGCGGAATTAGTGGAAAGTTCCTCTTATCCACTATATTGATTAAAATCATATAAACTAGTATAGTGGTTCTGTGAGCTGTAGACCTCGTGGTATTGGCAAAAAGATCCTAAGTGCCCCAAGCCATACGTGGTTGCCAACCTACCCAATAACATACGATGCCAAGTTTTTTTAAAGACAAAACTTGGGTTATAGTATTGAACCTCATTGGATATTCTACACATAGGGGTTAATACAGTGTGTAAGTCTACTACGGGCGATAAATTTAACCAAACATAGAATTCATTAGTGTTATCAATAATTGAAACATATTTTTAAGTTACACTTAATTATGATCCCATAATTAGTTTTTTTATAATATTTTCAGCAGTAATGTACTGTAAAATATTTGACGCTGACAGTTGTCAACGAATGTTTATTGCGAGTGTGTTTGCATTACATTGCGGGCCGAATTATTTTCTATGGATAAAATTTTAATTGCAATTCCATTTAAAAGTTACCTAATTACATTTCTTATGTCCTGTACTAACCACTGTTAAGAGGTTCGCCCGTATTAGATTTACACACTGTATAAAAATCCGATAGAGCCAAGAAATGATAAGACGACCGCGCGGAAAGGATAAGATGGATAAGCGTGAATCTACTGTCTTGTATTAGTTTTGTTCTCACATTTGTTTTGTTCTGTTTTGTGTTTTCTTCTCTGTATTATGTACCTAGTTGTATAAATAATGCATGTATATCATACATTTCGCAGTGTATTAGTTCGCTGTAATGCTGTGTAAATTTTTTTGACACAATAAAAAAATAAAAATAAAAATAAAATGAGTATGTCATAAATCGGTTTTGTCGTGTCAGTTTTATTAATGGCCTATGAGCGCTGCCTATGAGGCTGCTGTTTATGCTAATACCTATAAGTTATTTATTTAAAAACAATAATCTAAGTTTGTAAAGGTGTAAAAGAAACGCGTACCTACTTAAATATTAGAGCAAAAATGGTGTCAGAAGATAAGTGCCTTGTTTTTACCAATATACAATGATTTGGTGATGTTCTCAGTGCAAACGTTTTACAAGTCGCGAGTGTCTAATTTAAGGAACCACAGTGGGTGTGCATTATTGCAAAATAAGCATATGAATACAAGAGCAAAAAGAAAGCTAGAAAGTTAATACGCTCCGGAGTTACAGTGTCAGTTTTGTGGTAAGTAACTAATGACGGTACCCATCATTCATAAATGCCTTTGTTTTTTTTTAGTGAAAGGCACCACTTGGTCGCTTGTTGATAAGGTACAGTCACCTGCAATAGTATATGACGCTTTGAAGGACGCACAAATATGTGACACGCTCTTATGGCGGTACAAACAAGACTGTGTCACATATTTTTGCGGCCTTCACAGCGTCATATACTATTGCAGGTGACTGTACATTTCTAAAAGAATCTGTAAGGCATTGTCGGTTCTTTGGCAAGCGGCAAAGTCAAAATTTACTCAAAACTAGTTATAAATGTTTGGCAAACGTAGTCTTAAAACCGGCCAAGAGCATGTCGGGCCATGCTCAGTGTAGGGTTCCGCATTTTACCGTCCGTCACAATAGGCAACCTTAATAAGTGTTTTAATAGTTACCATGCTCAATATGCTTATAATAATTAACAATTCGACGATACTTTCAATCACACCCGTCCCGACCCCATCAACTCCGGAAAAATCTTAACAGCGCCAAGTACTCGTAGACCACGGTACAGCGCCATCTCTCGGGAAATTGGGTTATTGGGTATACAAACTAGATGGGTTATGTAACGTTGGGTTTTCGGGGGTAACTTTTGATCGCGTGAATCGATTTGAATCATTAATTTTTTATTAGAAGGAAGATACGTGCGGGATGATAAGTACTCAAGATAAAAGAAGTATTTGCATATACAGTTAAATTACAAACTTAATTCAGAAATTATTTTGTACAATTTTTCAAAAACCTTTCAACCAATCAAGTTCAAAATAATTTTCCAAGAAAGATCTTATTAAGTTCTACTTTTGTAATTTTTTTTCATATTTTTTAACTTATAGTTCGAAAGTTAGAGGGGGGGGGGAGACACATTTTTTTAAACTTCTGGAGCGATTATTTCCGAAAATATTAACTTTACTTATCAAAAACTGTTCTTAGTAAGCTCTCATTATTTTAGAAATACCTATCCAATTATATGCCACACTCTAGGGTTGAAACGAAAAAAAAGATCACCCCCCACTTTACGTGTATGGGAGGTACTCTAAAAAAGAAATTATAACCACTTTTTATTTTACCACTTTGTTGGCGTGACCAATATACATATTCGTACAAAATTACAGCTTTCTAGTACTTACAGTCACTGAGACTATCCGCGGACGGACGGACGGACAGACAGACAGACAGAGCGAAACTATAAGGGTTCCGGAACCCTAAAAATGGGTCCATAGATGATAGATAGATAGATAGATGCATTTATTTCTTAATGAAAATGAAACGGTATTTAACAATGTCACATTTAAACATAATAATTAAACGGGTCTAACGCGAATTAATTTGTTTAATAATAAAACAAATTAATTCGCGTTAGACCCGTTTAATTATTATGTTTAAATATGTGTTTAAATCGCGAAAGTTTTAAATGTTATATAACAATGTCACAACCTAAAATGTATCTAAATAACATGAATTTTCAAAAAGATCGTCAAAGAATATACAAAATAAACAGATGAAAAATAATAAAAAGTAATATTGGAAAACAATGCTTAAATATGTCAATTATTAAAAGTATATATTGCTAGGGTATCCTAGATAATATAATGTCAAAATGTCAAAATATATGATTAAATTAATAACAAAAAGTAAAACAGTAAAAAAAAACACAAATAAAATAGTTAATATAGGTAATATTGGCTCATATAAAGTTATTCGTTATATTTTTTTTAATTATACCGATTTTTGATTATAATTATCATCGGTCATAATTTTATTAGGCATTTATTTTGCTAGATATTTTTACTAATATTATTGTGCATAATTATTTGTCGTCCGAATATTTGTATTCATGAAATCATTTGTACTTTTTGATTAATTTTGATTAATAAGTTTGTTATAAAGAAATAAATCACATATTATCTCATTTTTCATAAGTACTCATATAACCTTCAGTTCTGTGGCAGTTCGTTTCTTCGAAGGTCGCAGTTCCTAACCTAACCTAGTCTACAGTTCTGGTGGCAGTTCGGTTCTTTGAGGGTCGCAGTTTATTACACATAAAATGTTAATTGCAATCTTATTTTAGTATTAGTGCAATGGTAGAAATATTGTATAAAAACATTTTCGGACTTTCAATAATCGAAGTTACAACTTTATGTGAACTTTGGCGCACCCCTTAAAAATAAATGATGCATACTTATTAATCAATACAAATTTCATCGGGGAGGTTAATTTCACGTACCTTATTTATCTTATCACTATTTCCAAAGACACAGAAAGACACAGGGTGTAATAGCGGGAGCTCACTGCTGCGTTGCGTTGCGCTGTGTTAGTTTTTGCCATTGAGATTACAAGCTTAACCATTTAATTAGAGCCTATCTAGGCCTAGAACTTCTATTTGAAGTCGAAAATCACTATTTGAAGAAAACCTATGCCTTTTCACTGGCTTTTGTATTATTTTATTGCCTCAATAACCACACCAATACTACCATTCAAGTAGGTAGTCGGGATATCTTAACGAGAATCGAGATATCTATTAGACTAAGAGATATATCTTAAAAAAAGGAGCAAAATACTATACCTTATCCAACAAACACCGGCTAGGTACTTAGTTTACTTTTAATTTAACTATTATCGCCTACAAGATATATCTGTGTGCTTGTACCAATTTGGTTTAAAATTTACTGTAAAATACTATATTACTAGCTAACGTCTATGTCAACTTACTGCATCTTGTACCTACGTATTTCGGAGCGAGATGCAACTTTAGATATAACGAGACGTAAACGAGACATCGTTTACTACAACAAATCGTGGTAAACGCACTGGGCGCCTAGTTGATGATCATCGGTGGAGGTTTGAGGGACAAGCTTTTTTTGAGTTTAGGTAAAAGAGAAAAAGTGCTTAATAAAAACTTCCCGACGAGCGGTATGTTAGTAATAAGGATATTATAACTAAGGAATGCTTCCAGTGCGTGAACAAGGAATTGCTGGTTCCGGAACTGGTTGTCTGTAGAAAGACATTATCAAGTGTTAACTTGATATCATTGGTATCTTATTCGTGCTTGCCCTATACTGGTGGAATGTGTGGATCTCGAATTTTCTTGATTTGCGCTTCAAAAGTTAGAGGAAGGGGGGGGGGGGACGACGACATTATTACATTATATCAAAAATTGTTAATAACAAACCCCCCTTCTTTTTCGAATGCCTATACAAAATCACCTCCACTTTACGTGTGTGGGAGGTACAAATTACTGTTTTCTAGTACTAACCGTCACTAAGCTAAGCCACAGACGGACAGACATACATGGCGAAAATAAGGGTTCCGAGTTGACTACGGAACCCTAAAAACAATTAATTGGAGTGAGTTTGCTGCTCAAAATTACATACCTTTTTCCGGACCTAGCTTTGCACCTACATACCCGTTCCTCCGGACAGGTGTTTGATGCCTATTACTTACTTCCTGCTTCCTTCGCCTTTCTCTTGCCGTGTAACGCTGTCATTAGAACCAAGTGCTTATTAAAGTATTTTACGCGCTGTTTATTGCTGAGATATGTCTGCTTCTGTAACTGTCGTCGTTTTGTTTCACAAATAAGGTGCTAACTAATTAGTTACTTACCGATATTTTAACAGGTGATAGTAAATGTATACTATCGCGTTCAAAATTGCTTGGGCAGTTTATGAATGAATTTATTCATAAATTGCCCACGCACTTTTAACGCGTGTGTATATATCAATATGAAATATTACAGGTTTTACTATGTTTTTTTTTTGAGAAAACTGAAACATATATATGCTACGTAACTAAAAGCAATGAACATTTGAACAGGTTCTAGTACCTCTTTTACCTACCACCTAATTGGTCACTTCACATCAGTGGTGGGGTGTTAATAGAACTCGATTCCTGCTGGCTTCCCTTGCGTGAGCCATTCTAGCACATCAATATTTTGTTAACGACTCAAAGAAAAAGCAGACCAAACCATCTCCGGCTTGCTTATAGGACATTTTAACGCTCCGCCACTGCTTCAAATCGATAAAAAATCATATTCCAATAGGAGCTACCGTATTGTCGCTCAGTCACCAGGCGGCGCCACTCATGAGTGGGTCCTGTGTCAATATGAGAGAATTATCAAAGTAACGTTCAAAATCTTCCCGCAGGACCCACGCTCCACTAGCGCCCCTAGCGGAAAATCGACTCGCGGTAATGTTCATTAACTGCTGAATTTTTTGAAGCCAGAATTAGATTAGAACATTTTCAATACAATTCAATTTTATAGGTGTACAATTCAATTTTATAACAAATACACCTATAAAGTGTATTTGTTAAACATTTGGGTAGGTACGGCACAAAAATAACTGCAGATAGCATGCAGCATGCATTTAAATACCACTACTGTGGCAGGAGCGAGACGGACATACATTAGCAACGCACAACTCATGGTAAGCACACTCGTATCGTTATTAATGCGTGTCGTGACGCGTCGTGATCAAATTTAGAATAACACCGATTGACATGCAAATAGTCTGTCGGTTTTTTTCGTTCTAGGTATTAGGCCTCACACGTCGGTTTAATGGGTAACCTTTTTGAATATATTCCCTGGTAGTTTTCGTGTTTACATTATTGCCTAGTTTAATTGCTGTATTCGGGTAAAACCGTGTTCGGTAACTTTATGATCCCTATAGACAGATCCATAAAATACGGGCCGTACCTTATAATCAGTTATATTTAGTTCCGTACATCAAAAGGAAAAACCAGAACCCTTATAGGATCACTATTCTACACTAACAATACTTATATGGATTCTAAATAAATAATTTGAATTTAAAAAATCCAGATTTGACATCTGATAAATGAGAATCGGCTCTTATTTACTCTGTCAAAGTGGCGCTTGCTACAGTGCTGAAATATTAGGAGCTCATATAAGCGAATATACATGGTAAATACCCAATTTTAAATACTATTTATAACAGATCGTTTGAATCTCGGAAATAGTAAGAACTTTTGGCGGTTTACCGGCCATAAAACACTTTGTTTATTCAATTATGTATGCAGAGCTCATTCTTATGTCTGTCGGAGCGGCAAATAATGTTTACTTTTAGATGTAAACAATCTTCTTTACTTTTTATGATATTATCAATAGTTAGCATGTAAACATATAGCCCTAGGCAAAAAAACTAGTGACCATTCGATCCGAGTAAGACTTATAAGAGTAGTCGTAGTAATTCAGCCTTTCAAAATTGTTTCGAAATTATATTCGAATAATAAATTCTAATTTTGTTTCAATTCAGGAACGTGGCACGCCCGTTGTCAGTTGTGGTGATAGCATATGCATTCAATTTATTAAAATGTACAGAAATAGTACATTACTGTCGAGGCGATTTACAGGCTGAATAATATGTCTAAACGGACGACTTTAGGAGACCGTTTAAATAAATATTATGTAGCCTGCAAATATCTTCCAGCTGAGTCAAGTATAGTGCCTTTCTCAAAAACGGTGCAAATGAACCAAAACCTAAATAAATCGAAACCTTCAATTTAATATCTGGTATGCTTGCGGCAGTTGCGGCGGGCATATTATTGACATGCCAACCGTATATTTTTTTAAATAAAAGAATTGAACCGTATTTTCTTCTATTCGCTATTCAAGATAACTAATATGTCGCGGTACCAACATTATAATAAAAACCACCGACCTTCTGTTTTGGCTGTTTAGGGCCAATGCCTTCATTTTATACGATAGTTTTGAAAAAATAAGTTTGGAGCTCGACAAATTATGGAATCTGTATGCAACTTTTTTGCCGCGAAGTCGGAACTGCAATACTTGTATATTTTTTTAAATTTTTGATTAACCGTAAACATAGCACGTTACGACCTAATTTGTAACCGGGAAAGTCGACTTTGAAAATATAATCCTAAACCCTAAACCAAGTCTAGCTCGTAAATTGTCCATACAAATGAGTATGGAGTGTATAATCCACTACAACCACTTTCACCGATTACGCGCCCAAAACCGTTACCATGACGACGGCGAAAAAACAAAATAATGTCGATGAACTACCTATACAGTCTATTTATTGATAGTAAATTGGATCTAATTCAAATGTATAAGTACATACTTCCATACACTTTAGGGATTATTAACTTTGATATTTTGCTCGTAATCACGGAAGGAGAACGATGATAATAATCGCACATGTCTAAAATTACACTTTCTTTTTTTAACACGCTTTTATTAGCTTCACTTGTAATTTATTTCTTGACCGCTGTCAGTGTCACACCCCTAATTTTTTTCCCGCCAGAAAAAAGTTTTATTTCAATTACCTTCAGTCATGTTACAACCCCGGTCTATGTCTATGGTCACGGTTTCACACTCGCGCGCGGCCGTGGTGGCGGTCGCGCCGTGCTGCGAGGCCGGCCCGCTCATCATAACTGACCGGAATGTAATCAGGGCAGTCACCGCCGCAGTGTTTCGGCAGGAAGTCGACTCTAAATGGAGCAGGTTTTTTAATCTTCGCTAATATATTGTTTAAGTGCAATTAGAATGCAATCCAGCATAGTAGGTCCTAACTAAACATATTGAATGATTAATTACATACATATGCTGACTAGATTTTTTTGCCAGACTGCCGAAGGATGTTTGTGTTTCGAGTGTAGGTATCAAGTGCATTTTTCTTATATACCAAGTCGGTGGCAAATAAGCATATGTCCTGTCAGTTGGAAAGGGGTCACCGCCTATGGACGCCTGCAACTCCAGGGGTTTCATATGTGCGCTGCCGACCCATTGGCAGGGAGCTCAAGAAGGGGGAAGGGGGGGGGGGGAACACACAGTAATGTTGATAATAAACAAAAAATGGAAACGTTATATTATTATTTATCAATATCCCTATTTATTGATTCATTTGTTTTATCAGTCGCAATACGCTGATTATTGATTATTATCATTGACTTATTAAAATAAGTAGACACACAAAGCAGAACAAACACGTCAAAAGTCAGGTCAGGGTGACATTAGCGAACAATTTTGCATTGATGATGATACAAACAATAAATGTTTTGTAAGAAAAAAAGCTTACAGACCTTAGCATTAAGTGTCAAATTCGTACACAAAACTACCAATACTGTTAAAACTTTAAAGGCGGCTGCTGGCACTTAACGTCACGTTCAAAACAAGACTATATATTATGAAAAACTGCAACTGCACACCTATACGTCAGCACATTTATAGCGTATTTTTTTCGGTTGATTATGTATATTAAAACTTAATTAAGTGGTAACCGAGCGCCGTAGTCAATGGACGTTCTCCATTTCTTTGGTGTTACGGGTGTCTACAATGAACTTTCACCAGTCATCCCCATTAGACTGGCGTTAATGTACTTCGATGTGGACTTTGGCATGATACGAATACGTGCCGTAATGTTATCGAATTAGGGCAACTAGTGAAGAAATTGTATGAATGGCGACGACGGGCTAAGGTAATCGCTTCACATTATGCAATCAAGTCATCTCGTTAAAAGTCGATTAAAACTATAGATTATTAAGGTCATTTGTCGCGCACTTTATCACTTATCTTCTTTTCAGATACCATAAAGGTTTCGTTTCCAGTTTCAACGGCAATGTTTTACATTTTAATAGTGCGTGTCATACTTTCCGGGGGTGACATGATGTCCTAGAAAAATTAAACTCACGTACGCTAATTTAAAAAACCGGCCAAGTGCGAGTCGGGCTCGCGCACAAAGGGTTCCGTAGCAGCAAATATAATAAACTTATTATGTCAATTTATACACCTGGTGAATGGAGCCTAAACTTATAAGGTTCAGCCATCGTTTTCAGTGTAAGCACAATAACTTAACCAAAATTACAGTTAAATCAACCTATCTCAAAAACTATAAGAGATACTTTGATCAAACCAAAAATCGTTGAAAGAGTTAATTAGCATGCATCACCTCTATTTTTTTTAGAATTTTATACCCCGTAGTTATAAAAATAGAGGGGGGGGGACATACTTTTTACGACTTTGAGAGCTGATATCTCAAAAACCGTTCACTTTAAGAAAAATGTTTTTTAGAAAACTTTATATCATTTTAAAAGACCTTTCCATTGATACCCCACACGGGTATGTACATCGAAAAAAAAATTTTCATCCCTCAGTTACATGTATGGGGGGCCCCACCCCCAATTCTTTTTTTTACTATTTAGTGTCATAATTTTGTAGCGGTTCATACAACACATATTCCCATCAAATTTCATCACTGTAGTACTTATAGTTTCCGAGTAAATCGGCTGTGACAGACGGACAGACGGACAGACGGACAGACGGACAGACGGACATGACGAAACTATAAGGGTTCCGTTTTTGCCATTTTGGCTACGGAACCCTAAAAAAAAAAGCATGTAGTACAAAAACTTACGAGAAAACAGCGCCCGTCAAAAAATATGCTTCCTTGCGCTTCCAAATTGATAATTGTTTTCACGTAAGTACCTACGTGTAGTACACTTTTATTGCATTAGCGTAACTACCTACAATTTTTCTGTATCATCACAAAGTTGAAAAGTTGACTGCAAGATAGATGCGCCCGCCAGGAGGTATCGTTCCTGGCGGTGACAGATTGATCATTGTTTCTTCGAAAATACGTGTAGTACCTAATTGTTTTTATTAATAAGTGTACCTATGTCCATTTTTCCTACATTTGTTAATTGTAAGGCGGATGGCGTTGAGGATTGTATTGTATGGCGTTGTACGACTTGTAGCTATTTGTCTTGATTGATGAAATTCTTTAAAATAATAATATTATTGGACAATCTTACACAAATCGACTCAATAAGGCTTGTGTAGGTACTAGACGACGATATACCTCTATAAATACTAGAAAACATCTATAACTCAATGAATGAGTGAATGTCGTGATAAACACACAAATTTAATTCTGCTTCGTAGGCATGGTCACTACCAACTAGGCTAGGCGGCCATTTTCTTTTACTTTAGCCGATAAAATGTATATTTCACGATATGAGTCCGATGACCTGGTCAAGGTCGAGGGAGCCTGCTGGAAGCAAGTAGCACAGCCGAGCCGCCGCACCGCAACGGTCGGTCGTTCTGGCGATCTTTGGGGGAGGCCCACGTCCAGAAGTGGACGTTGGCTGAAATTATGAGAATGATTATGATGATATCTTTTTAAATTTTTTGTTTATACGTAAAAAAATGTTTTAGAATGTGCAAATCAAGCCCCCATGACCCCCCATAACTAAACTTTAAAATTTTGCCCCCTCTTTTATCGGGCATTTTAAATTGAAAATAAATTAAAATATATGATAAATTCTGTCTCAATTCCAAATTTAGAATCGGTAGTTTAAGAAGTTCTCGAGATATTTAACGATGTGACTGACAGACAGGCAGGCAGACTGACTGAGTCTCACCATAAGGGTTCCCTCTTTACCATTTTGGTCCGGAACCCTAAAAACGAAAGTCTCGAAACGTAGACAATGTATCTATAGTCTGACAAGCCAAGGCTGCAGTAGATTTTGTTTAATTATGTGCGTCCCTTTTTTTGGTATAAAAAAAGTAGGGAGGCATATAAATTAAAAAAATAATCTACTGCAGCCTTAGCTTATCAGAATATAGTTAATAAATAGCGATTAATCCGTTTTGAAGTGCTTCAGTTCAAAAAGTAAGTATAATTATAACTTAGACCGCAGAAATATTATATCAGCCAAAATTTTATTATAGAAAACGTTCATGCATCACACTCATGATTGTCAACATCACACAAGCGCCTCGCCACTTTAAACCCGCTTAGTATTAAGTACTGGATCAACCGGTCACTCATTTTTATTAAGCTTTATAGCCAATTAAACCACTATGTAAATTACGTGGATTGAGGACATAATGTCATAGATGACCTTAACTTTTAATTAATACACGGTCGTGAATTTATATATTGTTTATTATTTTGGCATATCATATACGCACAAGAGCGTTGGTGGCCCAGCGGTAACACGTGAGACTATCAATCCGAAGGTATCGGGTTCGTATCTAATCCTGCCGGTGCCAATAAGTTTTTCGGAACTTATGTATCTTCCTGGGTCTTGGGAAGGGCTCGCTACGAAAAGGTCAGCTTGGCGATCTACCATCTACGACAGCATTAAAGCGTTTGAGGAAAATCGCCTCTCCGACTTAGACGTAAAACGCTAATTACGTGAAGAGCGACCTAAGCCCTCCTACGTATATACTTACAACACGGCTGGCCAACTATTCTGCCATGAATGCAGAAGAGTATTTAAGAGCAAGTTCGGCCTGGCCAGCCATATCAGAGCTCACAAAAGGAGAAATCCTTGACTGCTGGGGTCGCCGTCATAGAAATCGATGAGGAGGACTATATATATCTTCAAAATATAATTTGATATTTACTAATCGCTTTTCAGTGAAGGAAAACGTGACGAAAGCGAACTAATCTCAGTAAGGCCTGGTAAACTAGTTGGTCAGACAGCAGTCACTTTCATAAAACCAGCGCCTACGTCAAATCTTGAGATTAGTTGTCAAAGCGGACCCCAGGCTTTCTGAGCCGTGGCATAAGACGGGAAAACGTTAGGAAGATGAAGAAGTTTCATATAAGTACGGTACATTTTATCTAACGGCCTCCTAGCCTAGTTGGTAGTGACCCTGCCTACGAAGCAGGAGGTCCCGGGTTCGAATCCTGGTCAGGGCATTTATTTGTGTGTTTATCACGAATATT
Source organism: Lathronympha strigana (assembly GCA_949128165.1). Lineage (NCBI taxonomy): Eukaryota > Metazoa > Arthropoda > Insecta > Lepidoptera > Tortricidae > Lathronympha > Lathronympha strigana. The sequence goes on along the minus strand of OX421918.1, from coordinate 14,408,535 downwards.
TGTTCCTGAGTTATGGATGTTTTCTATGTAATTAAGTATTTATATGTATCTATCTATTATATTATGTATCGTCGTCTAGTACCCACAACACAAGCCTTTATATTGAGTCTACCGTGGGACTAGGTCGATTTGTGTAAGATTGTCCCATAGTAATTTATTTAGGTATTAAATTTTTATTTATCTTTATGGTGGTTCATGGCTTGTCAGGCGTCCATCGCCATACTGCGTGGCAACGTCGTGGGAACTACGTGCTATACCGGTACCATGAGTTGCTGTAGAATGACAATGGCTATAGCGACTGCGCGATTCGAAAGTACAAGCTTGTACCTATCATCCTCGTTCTTAACTTTTTTTAAATATAACGACGGTGGCAAACGAGCATACGGCCCGCCTGATGGAAAGCGGTCACCGTAGCCTATGGACGCCTGGAACTCCAGGGGGGTCACATGCACGTTGCCGACCCATTAACATCTTGTACACTCCTTTTTTGAAGAACCCCATACTGTAACCTTTCGGGGAAACCTCGGCATTGCTCATTCTACAGCCGGAGCTTCCGCGGGAGGATATTCCTCTGAAACCGCACAGTGTGCGCCCCTTTTGGTTGCAAGGCGACAAAAGGGGTCTTTGGCGTGTTTGGGTGTGTGTTACCTGGTTCGATAGTGATTGCATCTTACTCGTTCTTAATTGGTGGCATCGAGATGCAAACCTATTGACACACACTCATCGACTTGACGTGGGCCAAAACGGTTTAAGGACAAATTCGATTTTATAGTGATTTCGCAAGTTTTTGGATAAAGTGGTATTTATGTCATTACATTCTTACTTTTTAAATATTAAGTTAAATCTAGTGTTATCGCCTGCAGGTTAGAAGAGTTAGAAGCTATAGTATGTGATGTGTATTTTAAAATCCCTGTTTAGCCTCGTGATGCGACCATAGAAAAAAATTGCAAATATAATTATTTTTTTATTGTAAATTTAATGTTTTTTTGCTTTGCAATACATTTTAACGAGACAATGAAAATAATGTCTTTATTTGACTTTATGTTTGATTTAAGAGGGCACAGGAGTCCCTGTCCTTTATTTAACGAAGAAAACCAAGGAGGAAACTTTCGAGTACGTTTTGTATGGAGAACTGACCAGCACGCCTACCACGGACATCAACAATTGGCATTGACGGGAAAACCTCTTTGTCACTCCAATAAGCAAGTGTGACAGAGATGGAGATTCCGCAATCGTTCGATTTTCGTGGTATAGGCACTGTCCTGTGCCCTCTTAAGAAAGGTTTAATCCATTGAAACATCTTATTGTACATTGGGTGCCACCACGAGGTAAGACAAAAATAACACGGGAATTTGATCTCAGGTAAATCCGAGATCCGAAAATCAAACATTCTCACTAGACTAGCCGCTCAAAATGCCTCGTGCTAAAGTCACTGAGATATGATGTTACGTCATAACAGTCATAACTAGCAAACCTTGGAATTTACGGAAAAACAAGAAAATGAATATGTTGAACGTGAACTAGTGTTAAAGTGTCAGGGCCCAGAGTGCGCATCGTAAATAATGACATATTACAATTACTATTTGATTATGATTTTTTATTATTCTTTAGACATACTTTGATTTTATTTTGTGGTTGATTATGCTGTTTTTTAGTTTTGACATGTAGGTAAATAGCTTATTAATACAATTTTTTTAAAGCACGAATCAAATCATTTATTAAATGTAATAATTAATGTGTGTTTTTTCTTTAGTATATGACATCTCTTTCAATTTATAGCTTATTAATATTTTTATGATTTATTGTAGACCGACTGCATTGTCTTATATTTTAATTTCATTTTTTAAGTTTTATATTTTAATTTAATCTATTGTATGTGTATTTGGACGACCTGTCTGAAATAAACAATTTGAATTTGAATTTGAAAAGTATAATGTGTTTACGCATATACCTATGTATTTTATCTTATTAGGGTTCCGTACCAAAATGGTAAAAAAGGAACCCTTATGGCGCCACTCAGTCTGTCTGTTCGTCTGTCTGTCTGTCACATCGTTAAATATCTCGAGAACTACTTGAGCTACCAATTTGAAATTTGGAATAGTTATAAACAAAGTTAACGCAGCCACACTCAGAGAAGATTTGTCACATATTTTAATTTATTCTCAATGAAAAATGCCCGATAAAAGAGGGGGCAAAAATTAAAAGTTTAGTTACTGGGTCATGTGGGGTATCACTTGAAAGGGCTAGATTTGCACATACCAAAACAAATTTTATTTATTTTCTTACAATGAACGTGGCTGGCGTCAAATTTCAACTTCTAGATGTAGTTGCAACATTAAGTTTATACGGAACCCTCGGTGCGCGAGTCCGACTCGCACTTGGCCGGGTTTTACAAAATTTGTTTATGAATATAGGCTGCTTTGGGGCAAGTTAAAAGGGTGAAGTAAGGCAAATTCATGGGGTACCCTTTCAAGTTATCCCAAGACAAATGATTGTTTTTTTAAGTAAAATTTAGAGCGCTTAAACAATAAATATTATAATGGTTAAAAAAATCTATACCTATTTGGAATAATGTGTAGCAAAATAATTCATTACCAGAAACTTCGATACGCTTTCACATTTTGAATAATACTACGCACACAGTGGGCTCCAATCAGCCGGCAAACTAACTACGTATTCCTGTGTTGTTACGAGTAGGAAATTAAACCTTTGGCCACATAGCCTAACAGTGGGTGGCATAATAATTGGCACGAATTTAACAAAAAAATTGATAATATTCTAAAATTTAATTTTGATTTTTACCGGTTACAACATTATCTTCCCCTTGAAAATAACACTTTAGAACGGATTAATCGCGTTTATTAACACCATGACCCTACGTTTCGAGCTCTTTACAGCACTCGTTTTCACAGAGTTAAGATGATGACTATCATCATCTTGTGTGTCAAAGTGTTTAATTCCAATGAACAACAATCGCGGTAACAGAAGACAATATTATTATCTTCCCCATTTATGAATCTATAATTAAAAGTGCTCAAGTTAATCTGGCCCGCCATCCATATCAATATCATACATATTATTATTAAAAATACTTACCGTTTCCATTCATGTTTCCGTTTTCAATTTGCACGACTGCCTCCTTGTCGATGCCTTGTATGATCCGGTCTATGTCAGCATCGATGTCCACAATGTGTATGTTGTCACTCGCGTGCTGGTCGCCCGGCGTTGGCATTTCAACTAACTTAATCTTGTGAGAAGTAGACGGTGGATGTGGACGATGCTAAAAATATTCTTAATTAGTGCTTTGCGGACACATTGTATGAGTTAGATGATTTTATTAAGAGTTAGAGGACATTTTATGATCGGTGATCGTAAATTTTGTAGCAATTTCGGTGCAGCATAGTAGACAGAAATAAAGGAATTTCTAAAACAAAAATGCAGGAAGATACCAAGTATGTTTGTTTTATTGAGCACCCGATATTTTGAATATTAGTTATAATGCAAATTACCATGTTAGCTCTTACATAGGACAGACCAAGCGTATACAATTTCATGCCGTATAAAGGACCACATTCGGGCGTTTATAAAAATCGGCAATCGCTGAACATCTTTTAGAGGCGGGAACAAATCACTGGATTTAGTTTAGTTAGTTTATTTAGTTTAGTTAGTTAGTTACTCAGATTCTCTCGACGGAAAAACACTACATTCCTAGGATGGTCAAGGAAGCCATTGAAATCCTTAAATATAAAAACTTTAACCGAGAAGATGGTTTTCAGCTGTCAAAGGCCTGGTAGCCAGTGATCCGAAGGTTCATCAATCGAAAAGAGACTGTTCCGGTAAGAAATGCACGGTTTGATACTTTTAAGTGTGGTGTGTCGTGAACTTAATCGAATTTCAAGTGAGAAAGCCGACGGTGTAGTACCTAGTGCCAGTAACAACACACAAAATAAGCGAACCCGTAAGAGGGTAGATCGCTATGGCGTCTGGGTAGATCACAACTAAAAACTCCCAGCTCGTCAGTTTACTCCGTGAACATGGCGCTTGCAACAGTGTCGAAATATCGGGTGCTCAATAAAACAAACATACATGGTAATTATCCCGTTTTAGATATTAGTAATAATGCAAATGACCATGTTAGTTTAAAATCGTATAAATTGACGAAGATAAAGATCATCAACGTTCCGGGGTGGGGGCTAGTGACTTCACAACTAGGTACAATTCTTACCCAGTAGTGACGTCACAAACTAGTATTATTACCGTCATTTTTTATTTGACGAACAAAAGAAAAAATACGTGTACAATATTTTCTAATAATGTTACAGACGGACTAAATATTTTTTTTAGTCCTAGCCTTTTATAAAAGATTCACACTAGAACGGGACGGGACGGGGCGGGACGGGAAAATCTGTTAATTTCTACAGGGTGACTTCAAAATGGTAATACAAAATCAATGTTTTACACACATTTCCCCTAAACTAAGCCTCTCAATTAAGTATCATGCTTTCAAAATAATCTTAAGAATATTTTTTGTAATTTTTAATTTATCCCATTTTGTTTGACTTAACATGGTTAACCTACCATAATAATTAACAAAGAAGTTTAAAAAATCACTTTCCTCTTTGGTTGTCAATCACCTACCATGGTATTTATGAAGAAAACGTGTTTTGATTAGTAATTGACACTTGTCAAAGAAAATAAGATTGATTTACGGTAATATTTTGATTTCACTATTAAATGAAATGCCTCGACCTTATCCTTATACTAATATTCAAAAGATGGATATGCTTGATTTTTATTTAACATCGCGAAGTAAGTACTGTGCGAGCTCAGGTATTATTTAACGAACGTTACCCTGATTGTCCAACACCTACACGTGTGTTAATAAACATACCATCCAGAATTTACGAGACTATGGTCAGTTTGCAGTTCCGGTGCATGCTCAAGCTCGAGGCCGACGATCGCGGTATTCACAAGCTTTTCGGAGACGAGTGCTCGAGTATTTTAACCACAACCCAGAGGCTAAGCACAAGGGACGCTGCTGCGAAATTCGGCACGAGCCAATTGTTTATTTGGCGGCTAATGAAAGCTGAAGCAAAACATCCGTTTAAATTTCAAAGGGTTCAGGATATCGTATTAGCAGATTACCCTAGAAGAGTTATTTTTGGTCGTTAGCTGCAGCAAAACTTACACTTAAATATCTTATGGACCGACGAGGCAACTTTTACAAGAGTCCGCATGTTTAACGTCCACAATGAACACTGGTGGGCTGATCGTGATGCAAATCCTCATGTAACTCGCCGAGACTCTTACCAGACTCGTTTCTCTGTAAACGTTTGGGCAGGCATTCTGAACAATTGTGTAATTGGCCCATATTTTATTAACGGGAACTTAAATGGACCGAAATATGAAGATTTCCTGAGAAACGTGTTACCGATTTTGCTACTAGAGGTGCCGGAGCGAAATTTGGATAATCTTTATTTTCAGCAAGAAAGTGCGAAATTGTTTGGACAGACAAATCCCTGAGAGATGGATTGGACGCAATGGTCCAGTCGCATGGCCGCCTCGACAGTCCCGATCTGACGCCACTCGACTTCTTTTTGTGGGGCGAAATCAAAAGGAGAGTGTACACACGGGAATCTAATACCGTCCATGAACTTCGCCAAAAGATAATTCAGGCGTTTGATTCAGTAAAAACCAATGAATTTATTCTAGGCAGACTCAAGATCAACCATAGACGGCGGGCGGACTTATGTGTCCGGGAAGGCGGTGGTCATTTTGAACACATCTTAAATTACGTTTAGGAAAAGTAGGTTCACACTTATCTACTTAAACGTAGACATTTTAAGCTTGTAATTTACGGTAGTTTAGGTAAATTAATAAATGATTTTATTTAAACTAGCTCCGTTTATTATTTTCACAAATTTATCAGGGTACTTAAAAGTAAACAACAAACAAGTTAATATTGTCTTCTGTTACCGCGATAGTTATTCATGGAAATTAATCGCGTTTATTAACACCATGATCCTACGTTTCGAGCCCTTTACAGCATTCGTTTTCGCAGGCTTAAGATGATGACTGAGCCCTTAACCCTGTGAAAACGAGTGCTGTAAAGGGCTCGAAACGTAGGATCATGGTGTTAATAAACGCGATTAATCCGTTCTAAAGTGTTTAATTTCAATGAACAAACAAGTTAGTTATACGAGTGTCGCTCATAGTGATATCGATAATAACTTGCTTTGATGATAACATCGAGTGACAGGTATGACAGTTAGGTATTGAATGTAGTGTAACAACACTTCGGAACTTTAAATATGTGTTTTGTTAGAAAATTTGCGATAATTAAATACAGCTAATTTTAACGACGGGGTGCATGTATTATATAGTTTGGCATTAACTGAGCCACAACCAAGTGTTTTGTATTACCATTTTGAAGTCACCCTGTATAGAAAGCGTCACGTGACATCCGAGGGCTCCGAGCTATCACGTGATTCTTTCTATGGAAATTGACCGATTTTCCCGTCCCGCCCCGTCCCGTCCCGTGCGGTCCCGTGCTACTGTGAGTCATCCTTAAATGTGCAATAAAATCATATCGTTTATTCAACAAATCAAGTACCTACCTATAAGTACGTAATACGACAATAAATACAATAGTTATGTGTAGTGTATTGAGGTTTGCATAACCTGTCTCAAGCGTAAACGTCTGACCCAGGAGTGGGGGTCGGCAGTTGCCGTCAGACCACCGCCCGGGATACAAGGGTAGACTGTACGTCGGTGAGCCAGATTTACGTGTCCACGGTATCAATCAGTAGGACGTTACATGTGGCGACGAGAAAAAAATACTAAAGTTACATTAGATTCCGAAATCATTAAAACAACAAAAGGGAGGAGTAGTAAACATCCAAATAGGCGTTTCAAAGACTACCGCTGTTTTTGCAAAAAAAAATGGATTTACGTTGCATTAATATCGGATTTTATGATGAAACCAAGTGAGTTGTTTTGAACGAAGTTGTTTACCAAGCCTTTTACATAAAGTTATGCGTGCATTTTAATATAAAAATCTGGGCTGACGTAACCAAAGCATAGGAAACTGGTGAGTTAATATGACGGTGACTTCGACCAAAGTACGAGTACCTACTAATATCTTCCTAAGCATTAGAATGTTCCTTTGTGCAATTATTAAATGAATGTAAATGATAACTTGCACATTATGGTTACTATAACGTAGATAGTCGAGCGTTAAAAAAATAAAATAAAGGTACCTACATAAAATACCAACTAATTAGGTATAGGTAAATCAAATTAAGTACATGACCTCGACATCGTTAAGCGTGGACAGCGTGGTCCATGAATTTGAACTATGAAATTTATAGAAACCGAAGATACCTGCATCTTTAATTTTGATTAACTTATAATGAAAAACATACAGGATACATATTATGCCGATGAAAACACTATACGGTTAAACATATAATATGTATGTGTATATGGTACGGGCGGACGAGTTTCACTTAATAATAATGCCCGAATATGGATATATTATTTTGTCATAAATATATTGTTGCTGAATGCATGGCAAGTGTAATGGCCATGGCGGACAGGGTCATTTCACGTCATAGGACAAGCCTTAACAACATACAATGGTGGACGTTCTCATATCGTCACTGTCATGCTAACATCTTAGACCAGTGCGACCAACATACTGGTCCGTATTGAGTATTGTATTATAAGCAGCAGAGTAATATATCTATTATAGGAGATGTAATTATCTGTTTACTAAATTAAGTAATACAGGAAACTATTTAATCGTGACATTAATTTGTCATGCGTTTGATTGTATTTGAAAATATAGTTAGTTACAAAGCTGACTACTAGATCAACTATAGCAGATAAAATTATCTGGTTATTGAATTAAGTAATACTTACAAGAAACTACTCAATCAAAACATTTAACTGTCATGTATTTGTTATGATAATTGAATTACAAAGCTGACTACTAGATCAGTTAAAGCAGTACAATTATCTTGTCATTAAATTAACTAATACAGGAAATTACTCAATCTTGACATTTAATTGCCATGTGTTTGTATTCAATAATATAATTATAAAAGCTGACTGCCAGATCAGTTATAACAGATACAATTATCTGGTTATTAAATTATCTAATACATACAGGAAATTACTCAATCTTTAACAAATGGTAGGATTGGTACCTAAATCTCACAGACTGTCGAGTTTTACTTAACTTTGAGCAGTGTTTATTATTTTGCCATGAATATGATGGCAATAAATGGAAATCCAGTGGTCTGGTTATTAAGTCAACTATAACAGCAGATTACCAAATGGTAATTAAGTCAAGTAATACAGCAGATTACCGAATCTGGACATTAAATTGTCATGTATAAATGGAAATCCAGTGGTCTGGTTATTAAGTTAACTAACTCAGCAGATTACCGAATCTGGGCATTAAATTGTCATGTATAAATGGAAATCCAGTGGTCTGGTTATTAAGTTAACTAACACAGCAGATTACCGAATCTGGAGTTGGACATTAAATTGTCATGTATGAATTAAACACAACAGATTACCGAATCTGGACATTAAATTGTCTTGTATATATTAAACACAGCAGATTACTGAATCTGGACATTAAATTGTCATGTATGAATTAAACACAGCAGATTACCGAATCTGGACATTAAATTGTCATGTATGAATTAAACACAGCAGATTACCGAATCTGGACATGAAATTGTCATGTATATATTAAATACAGCAGATTACCGAATCTGGACATTAAATTGTCATGTATATAAACACAGCAGATTGCCGAATCTGGGCATTAAACTGTCATGTATGGACTAAATTGGTACTTACAGCAGATTATTAAATCTGGACATTCAATGGTCATGCATGAATTAAACACAGCAGATTACCGAATCTGGACATTAAATTGTCATGTAAAGAAAAAAAACAAGTTATACCGTATGCGGGTAAATGTATCTGATACCGAAAGAAGTAAATTATACGATAATATATACATAAAATATGTGTATACCTACAGAAAAAAAGTTACTGACCTAGTTACAACAGATACATTTATCTGGTCATTACATTGACTTGAGCAGATGGCTCTTACGAGAATCTGACCGTTGAACGGTTTGATTGCAGGTCGCCCAAACCATGTCATCGACGCTCACTTTAGACAAGTTCGATTGTGAAGCGGACCCTACTTCAGTCAGCGTTAGGTGGGAACGCTGGAAGCGGGCGATGAGAATCTGATTCTTGAATGACTTGATTACATTGTCCCCTAGTTGTTGTTCGATGCAAAACAAAAGCAAAAGGCTTATCTTCATAGAAAATCCGAGTGGAATGGGTTAACATAGCCGCCATAAAATTGGAGAATGTCTCGTGGTTCAATTGAATGCCTCCATTAAATTGAAACGGGTTGTTGACATAGCCGCCACTAAATTGGAAAATGTCTGGTAGTTCAATTGAATGCCTCCATTAAATTGAAATGGTTTAACACAAACACCATTAAATTGGAAAATGTCTGGTAGTTCAAATGAATGCTTCCATTAAATTGGAAATGGTTGACAACCTTCATTAAATTGAAAATAGTCAAGTGATTTAATTTCAGGTTAATATAATTGAAATTTCAGTTTGTTTTTTAATATTAACCAACCAAAGAATACCAATAAGACACCAAGTTTAAGTAAAACGCTTTTACATATGGTAGTCACACTCTACTCAATGTGAAACAACAACTATAAATACTGTTTATTGAAAATCTAAACCTTGTTTGTTCATCGAGCAAAGAATACTTAGGCTGCAATCATACAACTACAATGTAAATCTACAGTACAGGGAAAATTCAGATAAAAGAAGGGATGCTGCAGAAGCTAGTCTAATTGAAAATAGAGAAGTGTTTATCAAGAATATGGATCCCTCATGTAGTTTAGGATAAACTAACCTAACTTAAAACCGAACTTAATTCAACGGCTGGGTCCTTAAGGGGATAAGGAAAATATAATAAAATTGGTTTAACGTGTATCCACCATCATTGACTCTTACATGTATGTATCACACAAAGGTACACGCAACAGTAAGTCTAGGATAACTAAGAAAGCATACAAATAGGTTAACACCATTATGAAGGTTATCCGTTATTAAGGTTATTATTATCAGGGTTATCAAGTGCGAATAATAATAATACAGCAGTAGCCAAAGTAATACTTTATTGCACTAAAATTGGTACAAAATATATAAATAAACAGTTACAAAGGGTAAAAAGAGATTCAAGATAACCTTTGCGTAGGATTAGACATTGACTCTTCATAATTCCCTGGTGTTTTGGGAATGTTGTGCTACCTACATTAAAATCGTCATGTTAAGGTCGAAGAACTATCTGCGGGCGATAGCGTGTCCTTTTAATAGAAGAAGTTTGCTGTTAAACTACTAAAGCTCATGACTAACTGGAAGAGATCCCTCATAGGGATAAGTTCGCCTTTGTTGTATCAAATTGTCTATGTTACTGTGTTTCTTGTATTTCTTGTGTTATTGTACAATAAAGCTTATACATACATACATACATACTATTTGGTGTCTAGGTGATTACACAACAAACAATGTATTATATAATTTAAACTTTCGTGAGTCATATTGATATTAAATTGCAACGGTTAACACTCGCGTATTTTTTATCACAATAGGCGTGACATGTTTCGAATGCATCGGGCAGTCACGTCGGATAGACAGAGTGGTGTTGGTACCTTCGCGGCTCGGGCATCACTGCCCGAGACCGACGTAGGAAACGGGTCGCGCGCGACGAAACGGGGTGATCCGCCCGCGCGCGACAATGTATTGTTGGTCATTAAAAAAAACAGTCACATTAAACATCTCCTGTAAAGTGATGTCAAGGATCACATAAGCACTTAAGTTTGAATCGAAAAGCATTCAGATCGCTGAGAGCCTGAGTACTTAATATACTTACCTAATTCCTAGTTACCTGTAATATCAGTTGGAGTTTCATGGAATTACGCCATGATACTATACCTATATAAGTAGTAACTTTTTATATTTCTCCATGTTGCAAATATTAAAATGACATTCTTATTTTAAAAAAAAATAAGAATATTTTCGAGCATAAATTCAAAAAAATCTGAAGGTCTGTAAAATGTGAGGGCTAAAAGCTTTACTGTAAATCTCAATATTTACTGATGAAGTGAGAGAGAGATAACATTGTTCTATGAATGCTAAACCGGGAACCCTGTGTTATAGTGGTTTTATTACATGAGGTCAAATTAAGTTTTATTATCATAATATTATACAAATATTCATAATACTGAACGCCACTAGGTACTCACCATTTCATGATCAAATAAATACTTAATTCCTCATAAGTGATTGTACCATAAGCCTAAACCCTATAGCTTATGGTAATGCTATACTACCTATATACTTACTTTACTCTTTGTGCTATACTAATTATTTCTCACATTAGAGACGCTTAAATGCGTAATGTACCAACTTCACACGTATCAGTATTTAAGTATTTACGGAAATGCAAGTTAATAAACTAACACGTACCTACCGTAGATGTATTGAATTAAACTTTGGTTTTATTGCACAAATTACAATGACTTATATGATCCCTTAGATTGCACCTGATAGTGCAAGCTAAGGGATATTACTAAACAATAATAAAAATAAAAAAAAGAAAGCCATGGAAGCCTTACTCATTCTAATTATAGATATAACGCCATATTCATAAAAACTTAACAGATTCATATTAGTTAAAATATGTTTTATCCCTTTTAACAAACGCAAATGTCAAATTGACAGATAACGAGAAACGACAAATTAGTTAACGGAGGTTTTGATGAGCGTTTATGAATAACGGCAATAGTTGCTTTCAGTGATATTGACAGATTTATAATAAACAGCAAATACACTTATTAGAGTAACATAAAATAAGTTATCTATTACAACAAGACATTAAGTTTGTTAAAATATTTATGAATGTTAAAACACACATAGTTACATAATAATGACGAAAATTATATTTACTTTGGTAAATAGTATTTTCTAACTATGTAGCATAGTGTATTCAACATCACGTGAGCTAATCATTGTTTTTACCAAACTAACAGCCGATTTATGATTAAATGGATCTAACTATGCGTGCATGTCTACGTAACTGTTGAGTAAATTTAGATGAGAATCATATAAGTGGAAGTATTTAATGATAATAACGGTAAAACATACAGGCACAACGCCCATGATCTAAAAAAAAACAAAAACAAAAAAAAAAAACAAAAGGAGAAGGACGGGAAATGGATAGTATCAGGAAAATTATCGAGAAAGGAGACTGAGAATAATCCGGGATCAGATGAAGACAGTGATGTATATTAGAAATCCAAATTCGGAGAAGTAAATCAAAATCAAATTAAATCAAATCATATTTATTCAGTAAATAGTTTATTTATAAGTAATTTACTTTGTGTCATTCCAGTCATTACTAGCAACTCGTAATTGTAAATAACTAGTTTTGACAACTGATTGATAAGATGCAAACTAATAAAGAAAAAAACAACAAGGAAGGGATGTAGTGTATTGAGGTTTGCATAACCTGTCTCAAGCGTAAACGTCTGACCCAGGAGTGGGGGTCGGCAGTTGCCGTCAGACCACCGCCCGGGATACAAGGGTAGACTGTACGTCGGTGAGCCAGATTTACGTGTCCACGGTATCAATCAGTAGGACGTTACAGTTATGCTTTGCTATTTTAATATTATTGTCGTAATTAATAATGGACAACCGTATAAAGTAACGCCTGATTCTAATTATCTATTAAGTACCTAATGCACCAAATTGTAAAAGTTCTGAACACAATTTTAAACCCCTGAGGTTGATTACAGCCTTATATTTTTACTTATTGACAGGTTTCATGATTAGAAATGACAACCCGCCATACAAAAATAAATTTCGCGTCAAAACTGTTCTTATCTTTTCCTAAGCAGTTCAGACCACGATACCATCCTCCTATATTGTGTATTAATCCAGTCATTGAACTGACAGCTTGTACTTACTTATGGAAATTTTGATTACTTGGTAAATAATAAATAATAGCTGATTTTTTTAGCGTAACGGATAATTTGTGAGTCAAGTATCATGTAGGCACCAAAATCCAACAAAATATCGTTTCATGCAAATCGTCATAAATATGTACACACATGTTACAATCGTTTTTCTTGTAAGATTTTTTCTGTATTTATGTTTTTTTAGTTGTTTAAAATGGGTCAGGGCCATTTTTTACTTATTAGTCTTATTACCATATTTTTTCTAGCGAAATAACACATCTGTCACCCACGTCGTACATTTTGTAAGTTTTACCGTTTTACATGAATAAGTTTTCTTCGGTTTCGCTTTCAGCACATAGAAGAGAAACATGTCGTCATGTTCACAAACAAAAAAAAATCACTACCGTAAATTAAAAAAAGCGACTTAGTTAAGTTTTATTTTTTAAATTTTGTACCTACTTCCGGAAGAAAAGTTTGTAGCATACATCATCTATAAATATCCCATTCGAACGTAATTTGAGAAAATCAGGCTATTATAATTTAATTTTTGTGAAAACCGTATATTTCCTGGGTTATATATTTTCGGGAGATTGAAAAGCTACAATAAGAAAATAGGTGGGAAGCATTAAGTTCAATAAAAGGAGGTGGCTATTGCATTAAGAATTTGCAGAAAAATCATATCATTGTATGGGTTGACAAGTCTATTACTATGTAGGTAACCGTACGAATAGCCATACTTCTCCCCCTCCGCCTACAAAAATCGGTAGAATATTTTTGTATAGGAAATGTCAGAGAAGCGTAGGCACCTACTCTGTTATGACAGCTCTATGGTGGAAAGGTATGATGTTTACGAGTAGGTATCTCTAAGCAAAAGTAATTAACAGAGATGATACTTAATGATGATAACCTACCTAGAATACGAGTACTATAGTCTGACAAGCAAACGAACGCAGTAACAGTAATACCAGTGTGCTGACAATGAGTTGTACGCAACTGTATTCGATAGCGACTGCAGCGCTAAAAAGTATGTCCATCTTGCTTCTACCACTACTCTGGCAGGAGCGAGACAGACTTACTTTGGAAACACGCAGTCGCTAATGCCTATACGGTTAAGTACAACTCATGGTACTACTCTGGCAAGAATGAGGCGACATACATTCGAACGCCGCAGTCGCTATCGAACACGGTTAACAACTCATGGTAAGCACACAATAGGGCATGTAACAAATTGGACATATGTATGTAATTGTAGCGGGCCGGCCGGAAGTAAAACTGGCGTGAGCCCGTAACACGTTGGATCATTACATGATCATTACGGATTACGGAGGCGGTGAAACATGTTCCTAGGACAAGTCAATAATAGAAACTGCAGATTTCCACAAAAATTGCCCTTTTATGTTGTAGGTGGAGCTACTTGTTAAAAGGAAATGGGAGCATGGGTTCGCTCCAGGGCACCGGGCCTTGATCTCCTATTTCCTCCTTCAATATCGAACCTATACGTCTTTTTTACATAGGTACCTACAGAATACCTACATAACATTAAGATATTGATACAGATATATAATGCGAATCCAAAATAGTTTTCAGAAATAAAAGATGTTTTTAGGAGATTCCATGACCATAACAAGCTAAAAGGAATTCTTCGCTGCACTTACGTCCACGTACCTTTTACTAAGAGCATATAACTTTTTGCAACAAGAAAAATCAAGAATGGGTTAACCATCTACCAAAAGCCAAGTTGGATCAAGTTTGATTGTAATGATTTTATTCATATTTTAGGACTTGCGGTTTAAAAGTTAGAAGATGGAGACACATTTTTTAACTTCCGGGGCGATTATTCCCGAAAAGATTCACTTTATTAAAAAATGATTTGGATGAACCCCTATTATTTTTCTAATATCCATCAACGATACATCAAACTGTACGTTAGAAAAGAAAAAGAGAATAATATGGTATTATCTACATAAATCTGGAATCTAACAATCATTACTATTTACCTGTCTTTGGCGATATAGTTATTTAACAAGAATCCACCTCGTGTTACGTAGAAGTGTAAATAATGGAAAAATAATTGCCTATCGTTTAACTGCAAAACAAAACATACGTCCGAAGGGATTAATGATAGGAAATCATTAAAAACTTAATATCATATTAACTTCGTTAATAAGTAATCCCATCAAGTATTATACCGTCTCCGGTTTAGGTGTTGAACATTCTAGAATAGTTGGCGCATTAGTGTTTAATATTATTACGAAAGAGTGGCAACTAAATGTCGTAATTGGAAGATCTTCATAACATCGCGAGGATGTTATATTGTCGCTTCGTGTGATGGGGGAAGTTTGCGTTATTCGCTATTTTTGGCGTTCCTTAATGTGACCAAGACTAAATGATGTTACTAAATGCTGAAGGTAATATTCCTCTGGCGACTTGGGCAAAAACTTTTCGATATTCAGGTCTTTCCTGTGGACTACCCAAAAGCTAACGGCTATAAAGAAAGAATGAATGGTTATTCCTTTTCTATTAATAAAGATCATTATTACATGCCAACAAGCTGTGCACAAGAAAGAAAATCACAGTTTAGCTCAACACTCAAGTTTTCTCTCCTGTGGTAGTATAGTTAACAGCTTGTGGGTGTGTACTGTGTAGTAATGATTTTTATCAATTAGAAAAGGAGCACCTTTATGTGCGTAAGTAAGGGTTGAATAAGAAAATCAACCTTTTCACAAAACTTTTCCAAATCAAACTTTTGTGTAGTCCACAGGAAATACTTGAACACCGGAAAGTTATTGACCCGACTGCAGTAATATTGTGGATTCTTTCATGAATTTAGTGACGGAAGTGCATACCCGCAGGGTTGGAAATGGTCACGGCGTTACGGTCCGCGTCGTCGAGTTTTTTGAGAAAATTTACTTGATTTGAAATTGACTGAGTAGTATATTGGTCACGGACTAATCCAAACTATTTTAATATACCTAGAAGCGGTAGTTATAGGGCTTTTTGGACTGCAATAGTTTTTCTTGAACCATAATAAGTAATCGCACTTATTTTAACTTAAATCCTCTAATAGCGTAATTCATAAACGCACATCAAACACAGTTTAGCTAAATGATTGTTTGTATTTATGTGTCAGTTTATCATTTGCCTTTGTTAGACAGGAAGAAAACATAATTTAACTATAAAACGTCTGTTAACTTTTTTATGAATAAGGCGGCAAGGATCTACAATAGTACTACACTAGTACCTATTCTTAAATGCACATTAACTAAAATATATCTCATTTTGTTTGTTATTATTTTATCGTATTTAAGTTTGACTTATAAATAACTATACTTCGAAAAATTAATATGTGTTATCACGCTTTGCACACTCACATGACAAAATGCAACGTATTGTGTTGTAGTTGAGCGACCACGCTGGCCGGTAGCACCTCACTGAATATTATACATATTGGTTACAAACTGCGCTAGCCTATTTTAATATCCAAGCGGTAGTTATAGGGTTCCTTGGACTGGAATAGTTTTCTTGAACCCTTGCCAGGCTCAAGTTTAATATAATATGGTCAGTGGAAAGTTTTTTCGTATTTTCTATGAAAATGCAAAACGTCCCAATAAAACGAGTAACATCGTGGCATTTTAATAAATAAGATAATTTAATATCGTTGACCTCAACATTTCCTGACGAAAAAACCTAAACAAACTTAGATCTACTTTTACCAAAACTGCGATAAAGGTCCATAAGATAAATATCACAATATTTTTTCACCGCCCAGTTCCCAATTTTTTCTTGTATTATAGCTTTATCCTTTTCGCCGCCATTGACTTGATATCAGGTCAGTACTTCAGTAGATACATTTTGTGCCCCCACGCCATAATATCATATCAAGTAAAAATTTATTTACCTATTTTCATTTGGTGCTTGGCGATGGTGGCACTTTATTAGTTATTACTTTTCGCTGTGGCGCCGAAGAGGTTAATTGTATAATTTCTCCGTCAGTTTCACTTGTTTTAGTGGACAGAAAACAATTTTTGAAAGGTAATCTTCCGATTTTATTAAAACCCGGTATATAGGATCCGGTTTGAATAAAGTATGTTGAATATTTATAAACAACAAAGGCATATATGTACATTGTATTGCAACTTCTATAAAATAAGTATGTACAGTCAACCAATTGGAAACCTAGGCCACTGTAGGACTATGGCATAGTAAGAAATCTCTTACTGCTTGTCATTTTGACATGGTTCTAGAGTGGCCTAGAGTTTAAATTGGTTGACTTTACAACTTGAGACTTTTACAGAAAATACGACAGTATTTTTACCTAATTAATAATCGATAATCGTAGTGTTTGTTTGCACTTTATTAGAAGGGATTAAGATGCTACCATCGTTTCAGCCAAAAGACGTCCACTGCTGGACAAATCCAGAACGACCTTAACCAGATCATCGGTCTATCAAATCAGGGGCCTTCCCACGCGGCCTCTTACGGTATGGTTCTCCTGCAGATCTCCTCATATCGAATTCGATAGCGCAGGGAAACTCCGACCATAGCTCGCTCCATGGCTCACATTTCTGTGCCAAACGGTCGTCATCGCTGGCAACACACACTGATTGAAGACTTTCGATTTTTTTTTCTCCATGTTCGTTCATCCATAGACCCACTTGTTGAGAGACCCTACTAAGGTCGTTGAGCATTTTGCTGAGATCTTCCAGGGTTTCAGCCATGACTACGATATTATCGGCAAAGCGAAGGTTAGTAATGTAGGTATTCGCTGTAGTGATTGTGGCGTTCTCATACAAAGTCTGAGGAGTTTGTATTACAAACCCCCTCAGACTCCACCTGAGATTGCAGAACGGCCCAAGTATCGATCGAATCGGACGCCTTCTCGCAGTCCACAATCGCTAAGCATAGTGGCTGATTAAACTCTTCAGTCTTTTGTTTAACTTACCGCAGCATATGGATGTGGTCTATGGTGCTGAAGGTTTTCCGTAAAACAGCTTGTTCGGGTGGCTGGAAGTCGTCAAACCTTCTAGCGAGACGGTTCGTAATGACTCTCGAGAATAGCTCAGATCGACTCGAGATAGGCCTGTAATTCTATAAAAGGGTCTTGTCGTCACCGAAAAGCCAAAAGGGTATTGCCACACTTCTATTTATGCCATGCCTGTGGCATTTCCCCCTCGAGAATGGCAAAGTCGAACAGCCTCTGAAGGGCCTGCATGACCGGGTTACCACTAGCTTTCAGAAGCTCTGACGTAACTATGTTGTCTCCCGCCGCCATATTATTTTTATTAAGGTGCTAAAGTGTAAACATATTTTTGCTGTCGATTGTACAAGGTTTACTTGACTACGAATATCTTACCTCCGATAGTGATAACACTTCGCGAAGAACAATGTAGTGAACATAAATAACTCGTTAAAATATATATTCTATTTAATCTATTTGATTATTAGCCGAGTGATAGAAGGTTTATCAGGTAAATCCTACTATTTGAATGAGCAAGCAAAGCGAGTTAAGGCAAGGAGTTTCAGAGTTTAGTTTTTTCACAGCTCTAAAGGGTTGCAGACTTTAGTATATATATATATATATATATATATATATATACTTAGTATTAAATATTAATTTAAACTTGTTTACCTCTATGCGTTACTAAGATAAAGGGTCTTAGTTGATAGACGAACGCACCGACGGGCGGAAGGATGGACATAAATTTAATGTTATAAGGATTCCGTTTATTTATTTTGATGTACAGAATCTTAAAAAAAACGTGAATTATTTAGACTAGTATGGTGTCGGTTTTCAATTAAGTAAATACCATGTTCTACTTTGTAAGGAAATTGCGCCAATCATTTTAAGTGATGGGTTCTGATAGCATCACTTTGTTTATAATATTCATGAACAATCAAACAATGATTTGATGGACGCACTGAATATATTATTTTCGTATACATATATTATTTCGTACAAGTATTAACTGAAAATGAATACCTTCCGATTAAAAATCGAAATCAAATCAGTCCGCCCGTTTAGGAGCAAAATGCAGATAAATACGTTAAACTTACATCATCCCTCTTTTTCCGTCCAGTGTACTATGAGTTGCTATAGATTTCGAAGGATAGTTTTCGACCCGTTATCGAGTTGCATCCCGCTTCAACCCGCAAGTGCGAGCTAGATGCACTGACAGTGCGTTGATGTAGATGCTAGTGACTATCTGGGGGCACGGCAATGCCTCCAACAAGTCGAGCAAAACAAAGGCACGGCCGTATCATCCTTTCCTCGAAGCCATTCAGCCCTCCTGTAATTTCGCGCTGGTTCAAGCTAGAACCCTGAATATTCAGTGACATGTTGGCCATAACATGACTTAGATATCTTCTCAATAACATTCAATATGAAATTGTAGTTTAAGAACTATCGAACGTCAAAGTTCCTAGCAAAGTTCTATTAGCAGGCCCAGAAGCTTCAAATTTTAAATTTAAGTAGTATGTAGCCTGTAAATGTAGTGTGCAGTTGGTAAAAACTTACCAACTGCAAGTAAGTCCATATAGATACAATGTAGTACTTATGTAGTTCATGCAAATATTATACCCACATGTAGGTACAGTCAGCCACACAGCTATTGTTACAGCCAAAGTGCCAAAAATATGTATACGCGACCTTAATGCTCAGGCAATAAAGTCCTGTATACATATATTTGGCACTTTGGCTGTATTTACAGCTGTGTGGGTGACTGTACAATACAGAGAGCGTTGGTGGCCCAGCGGTAATAGCGGGTGACTTTCAATCCGAAGGCCGCGGGTTCAAATCCTGGCGGTTCGTACCTACCAATGACTTTTTCGGAAGTTATGTACGAAATATCATTTGATATTTTCAATCCAGTTCCACTACAACCAATCGCTTTTCGGTGAAGGAAAACATCGTGAGGAAACCGAACTAATATTTAAATATCTAAATATTTGCATCCGGTTCATATTTGGGTTACGCAAATATGACCATGTTTCCCTTTTCCGCACGCAGCTCAAGTGGCTCCCTATTCGTCTTCGCCGTGACTATCACGTTCTGTCCCTTCTTTATACTACTCTTTTCTTTCCTGCTACTCCCTGTTATCTTAAAGAACGTTTCAATTATCTCCGCTCTGTTAGATCATCTAGCAATTTGCTTCTGTCCTTCCCGTCATCCTCTTCAAAATTTTATAGCTGTTCTTTTACATTCCAGGCTGTTCGGCTTTGGAACTCCCTGCCCCTACACATCAGGCGCGCGCAATCTCTTGCTGTTTTTAAAAAACTGCTTAAAGAGCATTACCTGTCTCTCCCGTAATATATACTATATAGACTTACCTATCATTTATTGTCTTTCTATCTGCTTCTTTTTCACTGTATGGCTTGTATGTTACTGTTATAAGAATATTATATATATATATTTATGTAAGTTTATGTATGTCTATTTATACTATTCTTATATGTGTATGTTTATTGTTTTGCTTGATTTGTGTGATTGTTAAGTGCATTTCATCCTTTTTTTTTTTTTTTTTGCAACGCCTACTCTTCAAGGATACGTTTTTAATGTTTCCGCTACCCAAAGGTTGTCTGGAAGAAATCGCTTTTTAGCGATAAGACCGCCTGTTGTTGGCCTCTGTGTTAATCAAATGTTTGTACCTTGTAAATGTTTTGTTCTTTCTCATGTACCGAGGTGTGCAATAAAGAGTATTCTATTCTATTCTATTCTATTCTAATCCCAATAAGTCCTAGTTTACCCTCTGGGTTGAAAGGTGAAACGACAGTCGCTTTCGTAAAACTAGTGCCTTCGTTAAATCTTGGGATTAGTTGCCAATGGGGACCTCAGGCTCCCTGCATGAGCTTGTGGCAAAAGCCGGGAAAAATGCTAGGAAGACGAAGAAGTAGATGGTAGGTACCAGTGGCGGAGCGTCAAAACTTTCTTTGGGCAAGCCGGAGCTGATTTAACCTGCTTTTTCTTAGTGTCGTTAAGGGAAAATGTGCTAGATTGGCTTACGCAAGGGAAGCCGACAGGAATCGAGTTCTATGAACGCCCCGCCTCTGGTAGGTACATTTATAATCAATACACTACGATTTCAGTAAGTATAAAAATGGGATGCATGTATCAAAAATAAGTACTGCCTACAAAAAGAGATCCGTTCAAAAACATTACACGTAAAAAGACAAGTCTCGCTCCCCGGTACGTATTTATGCTGCAAAAAAGTTTTGACATGTTAAAACAAGTCAACAAGACAAGTTGGTTATTTCAGTCAGTACCGAGGAGTGTCCACAGAACGCGACTTCCACCGGCTTGCCAATTTTCATTTGAACTGTACTGCCTTCCACTACGATTTGAAAATAAGCAAGTCGGTGAAAGTCGAGTTCTTTGGACACTCCATTTGCGTAGTGTTTTTGATGGGATAGATATCTACAGTAGTATTTAATCTCGTGGTGTAAGCACATTAGTCTTATCACATTAGCGATTTGCGGGTGATTTGCGAACAAGCGAAGGCGGTCACCGCGTAACTCCATACACTTTATAAAACAAATTTAACCCATTCACTGCTAATGACGAAACGTTGTCATCACCCTTCTACGTGCCATTTTCGCTACAAAAAGGGAAATGCAAGTTATCGGCTACGGCGTAGCGCTACGATTTTTTTTTAGCGGTGAATGTATTTTAAACACTCATGTAATTTTACAAGCTTTTATTTAACTTGCAAAATATATGTGTTCTTCAAACTATTTTTAATCAAATGTTCAATGGCTGTTCAGCGGGTAAATGAATATTTATGAATACATGCCATTACCCCGGTAACAATGGCTTGTAAAATATTGCCGCTTGGCAATAAAATAAATAACACTGTCATAACATGCAGAGATACAGATCGAAGGTTTTTGAGTTCATGAGGATCGAGTTAGCGGTTATCACACTGTTGGGATCTCCCCAAGCGGAATCCGGTGTGAGAGCGCTAGAGCAGAGATATGATAGAGTATGTAAAAGTTTTAAAAAAACTGATTGCGGTGTGCGCGATTTGTGTGGGCAGCCCGTTGATAATAAGTGTGTGGCGTTACCGACTCAAGACAAAAGATATAATCGATTTTAGTTCGCGCGAAGAGTTCCTTAGGCCTGCCTGTAAAAGTACTTCCGAATGGCACCATACTTTACATACCGTGTACTATTTTCGATACTATTTCGAGCCCTTTACAGCACTCGTTTTCACAGGGTTAAGATGATGACTAAGGAAGTCTCAGTCATCATCTTAATACAATGAATAACAATCGCGGTAACAGACGACAATATTATTCATAAATTATTTATTTGGTCAACAAAAAGTACCTAGTCAAATTTTAATATACAAACAAACAAACAGAAGTTATTCATATAAACATAATATATGTTAAAAAAGAAATATACTTAAAGAAAAGGGCTTAGCCATATTCAGCGCTTGAATAATATTTTACATAAATAATTCACAACAACACTCGACATGCACTTGTGCAGTTCTCATGAAACGGTGGGTATTATTACTGCAATGTAGGTCAAGTTTTTAAAATATTTTCATTCTTTCTTTGAGTTCTAATAAAGACAACAAAATGGCAGTATGTGGGAATTTTAAATTTTATAGACGTTAATGAACCTTCTTTATTATGGCAAGAAATTTTCAGATTATAATAATTAAAACTATAGTGTTCCTACAAGAAAAGCTTACCTACATGAATAGAACTGTAACTTACTGAATTGTCGAAGTTGTTGAAGTTGTCGTGTGCTATATTAATCAATACATATAATAAGAGAGTAGAAATAAAAAATCTGTACAATAAATATATTTAAAAAAAAATATGTAGGGGCGTATCAGAAACGTTGATAAAATATCTTTCAATGGTTTTTAGAATTTTTGTCTGTCTGTCGGTCTGTCTGTGAATTTGTTCGCTAACTCCGCAAAAAGTACTGGACAGAATTTTATGAAATTTGGTATGGTAATAGTTTATGTACCGGAGTAACATTTAGGATACTTTTTATCCGGTTTCGTAACATTTTTTTTTACATATGTATAGTTTGCATTGCTCATAATAGATGGCGCTAGCGGTACGGCCTTATTGTACAAAACTTGAAAGCTGCTGCAATGTTCGAAATACCGTCGTATAGTATCAATACACACACACTGTACACTGGCGCCATCTATTTGCTTAGATATGAAGTGAGTAACTTTGCCACGACAAATCTATGGTTTTATTACTACATTTTGCTCATCGGTGGACCTTATTTTAAATAAAATTGTGCACACACTTAATAAGTTTATCGAAAGAAATGGGCAGAGCCATAAAAAGTACATTTTCCCGTTAATATTCTGTTTATTACACTGCCATCTATATATTACATGCAGAACTACTTAAGGCTCTTTAGAGCTGTATCTAACATTTTCATTCTTGGGAAACATACTACGTCGCAAAGTCTTCTAGATTTGGTAGATGGCGCTGTTATTAAATAATATCTAAAAAATGAAATGCGTAACCGAATGATATAAATTGAGTTTACTGAAAAAAATATCACAACCAGTTACTCAAAAACTGAATTACACAGGAAAAAAACACAAATACAAGACTTATTATAATAACCCGTCCTTCGCCATTCTTGCTGCAAAAGTGCCTGCATTCCATGCTGGACAACCTTAGATTGTCTGAGTCGACATCTTTTGTCATGTATCCAAGTCCTACATGCCTAAGTTGGTTATACACGAATGTTTTTGGATAATGACAAAATGCTATAAGTTCATAAAAAGACAAGTTGCACGGATAGCGTGACAGTGAACGCAGTCAAATGCGAGTACCTGTTTACAATTATCAGGAATTGTCATACAAAGGTGACACACTGTCGTCTTATAATATGAGTATCATGCTATCCTTTTGGAACCTTATCTTAGAAGGGAGCGCACACTTTTACCGCTTCACAAGTTTCGGCAGAGGGTCACGCGGGAAGTGCGAGTAATATGGGTGGTCGAAAGTGTGCTGACGCATGTACCATCCCACACTAAACACCGCCCCGTCTCCCGCAGCACCAGCGTCACTCCATCCCGCTACTTGCTATCAGTGCAGCTAAAACCCAGCGGCTTCAGAAAATGGAAGTAACAACCGCTGACTGAAGAGACCTCTGGGCAATATCATTAAGGTCTTAGTGACGCGGAATCCTACCACTACAAAGACGGCAACTCAATATATGATGACTCTGCATGCATTATACAAGCGGATAATATATACATCATAGCGGGCCCAGGGGAAGAGCATTGGCCAAACGCAACGATTTTGCGCAACGAAAAAGTCACAAAGCCAGCACGGTTTTAGATTCAATTTTGGACAAGGATAGACTAAAAATTTTTCGTATTATTATTTTAGTTTAAAGGCAAAAAAATAACGGAAAATGCACAACTTGATGGATTAGGATGGCACTAATATTGTAGTAATATTAGGATAGGGCGCTAATATTGTAAATTTGAAAGTAACTGGGTGCGTAGCCAAGATGCCAATCGCCCACGCTCAGTCGCTAACGAAACGCAACTGTCATTGTCACACTAATAAGGAAGAGTGATAGAGAGAGGTAGCTACGAAACGTTATTAAGCGTGAGCGATTGGCATCTTGGCTACGCACGCTGTTCTCTATCTGTTACCACTTCACACTAAAAACGCTGAACGGATTAAGGTGAAATTTGGCATGAAGATGTTTTGAATCCTAGAAAAGGACAGAATAGTTTTTGTTACGAAAATCATTCTCTATAGAAGCGCAAAGAGGGAAGGAAGCAAGTGAAATAATCAATTCAACCCTCTGGGTTAAGTCCTGGGTTAAGAAAGTATAATATGCATTACCTACTTTTTTTTACAGGTGTTTTGTTCTGACCTTATGTTGAGTAGGTAGATGCAAATAAAGGCGCGGCTATAGCCATATCCCCTACCCTACCATGGGATTGTCCTTGGATAAAACAAATGCGCGAAATAATAATGTTGGTATCCTCACAATGATTTTTCTTCACTAGGAAGTTAGTTGTAATTAGGTATCGAATGACATTCCGTGGGTTACATTCAGTAAGCGTAAGGTAGTGTTCCAAATCGTGATCAGAACCACTCGGCCTTGACCACTTATTTAATTAAAAGATAATTCATGTAAACGTTAACGTACCTAATTTTTACCATATCTACAGCGTATCCACCAACCACTGAAAGACTGTTATGAAGTAGACACAAAGATACATACAGGAGTAACAAGAATGCTGGTGATCCGATTAAGGGTGCAATCAGTGTCGTATTGTGATTAGAAGAAAAAATAAACAAAAAATGTTAGACAAAAAAACTTTCATTACTATTTTTTCCAAATCCGATTACAATATTTATCTCTAGCATTTTTTGTACATTTTGAATTATCAGCGAATAAGAAATAAAAAAATATTAAATATTAAAAAGAATTTAATGCTTATGCTAATAAAAATACATTACTAAAAGTTGTAACGCTACGCAGACGAAGTCGCGGGTAAAAGCTAGTATTATAATAAGTTACGGATAACACGCACGTATTTTTAGTCACTAATGTCACTATGGGAGGCATGTTTCGGAAATCTAAGATGTTATCTTGAGTGTTATCTGTAATTTATTATAATAGAACTATAACTTCACAAGGAGTGAATTTGAACGGTAGGGATAGCAAAAAAGAACATAAGATTTTTATTTAAATGTTTTTATTTTTAATTTTTAAGCCGAAATGTCTGCGAACGATAC
The DNA here is from genome assembly GCA_949128165.1 of Lathronympha strigana. Taxonomy (NCBI): domain Eukaryota; kingdom Metazoa; phylum Arthropoda; class Insecta; order Lepidoptera; family Tortricidae; genus Lathronympha; species Lathronympha strigana. The sequence continues at coordinate 14,382,712 of OX421918.1, read as the reverse complement.
TAAATTTCTTAGAAGGAAAGGAAATGTGAAGAAATTCATGACCTCGAACGAGTCATGAACTCACCACTATGGGATGGACATTTATCTAAGAGTCGCGAGTTCGAGTCTCGCTCGAGGTCATGTGTTTTCCACTTTTCCTTCTCCTTATTTAGCCTAGGCTACACAATTTGCACAAGCGAATGCAGCTCCAACAAATCTGTGTTGCGCAGCGTGCGTCTCGATTTTGTAAGAGCTGCATACGGTGACGCGATGCTGTGACCTAACCATTATCTCCGCGAAGTGTCAATGTCAAGTTTAAGGTTACGATAATGGACAAAAATTACTGGAAGCACTTACTAAATTATGTAACTTTCTTTTGCGGGGTATGCTTAATCCTCAGGTTTGTCCCTATCTGTACGGCGCTTCGTTGTGCGCGTTAGCGAAGAAGGACGGGGGAATCAGGCCAATCGCCATTGGGTCTACGTTTAGAAGGCTTGTCGCGAAATTGGGATGTCGCTCTGTTAGAGACAGGATGGCGGCGTTCCTCCAGCCTTGTCAGGTTGGCTTCGGGACACCGTTGGGTTGCGAGGCAGCGATTCACGCAACGAGGCGTTTTTCAATGGCACACGAAAATACAGGTTCTGTTGTTGTAAAACTGGATTTGAAAAATGCATTTAACTCCGTCGAAAGGGACGTAATTTTGCAGCAGGTAAAGCTCCATACTCCTGCCCTATTCCCCTTTCTATTTCAATGTTACGCGTTTCCAAGCAACCTGTTTTATGATAACAGTACCATCTCTTCGCAAGTCGGTGCCCAGCAGGGCGACCCACTGGGTCCCCTTGTGTTTTGTTTGGCTACCCAGAGTCTGATAGCATCATTGGAGTCACCTCTGAATGTCTGGTATTTGGACGATGGGACCATAGGGGGTGATTCTAGTGCTGTACTGAATGACATAGCTAGACTTTTGCCAGCTTTGCGGGCGGTTGGTTTGGAAGTGAACTCCGCAAAATGTGAGCTGTATGCTTGCGGTCCGCTACCGATGAGCTCTCTGCCTAGCTTCGAGTCCTTGTTGCCAGGAATCAGGGTACTTGACAAGTCGTCGTTTTGCCTCCTTGGGGCTCCAATTTTCCCTGAAGGGGTGAGTTCGACACTTCAGGCCAAGACGACGGCTTTAAGCAAAGCTTTGGAGCGCCTTGGACATCTTTCGGCGCATGTCTCGCTGGTGCTGTTGCGCAATTGCTTTTCGATGCCGAGCATAAATTATACGATGCGTACAGCACCAACCTGGATGTTTGAGCGGGATATGGGGGACTATGACAGGGTGCTCAGGCGGGGTCTAGAGTCTATCTTAAACGTCCAGTTCGACGACATGCAATGGTGCCAGGCGACACTCCCTATTCGTTTTGGCGGTTTGGGTATACGGAGCATGCGGGACATCGGGATTGTGGCGTTCCTCGCCTCCTGTCATGCGTCGGTAGGTCTTGTTGCTAGGATTTTATCTACAAATGGCGACAATTTCTGCCTTCCGTTAGTGCAGGAGGCTCTGGACGAGTGGTCCGCTCGTTCCTCGGGGGGAGCGCACCCGGACAACCCCGCCTTGCAGAGGCTCTGGGACGATGCTTTGTGTGAGCGCACATACTCCCGTATGTTAGAGGGGGCTGATGTGGAGGATGTGGCACGACTAAAAGCAGGAAGGCAGCCCGAGTCCGGAGCCTGGTTGCACGCACTTCCGTCGCCTCATCTGGGAACCCTGCTGGACAATGACACCTTGAGGGTGGGGGTCGCTCTGAGGCTGGGCTCCAAAGTGTGTGAGCCGCATCGCTGTGTATGTGGGTCGCCGGTGGATGCGAATGGGCACCACGGCCTGAGCTGCTCCCGCTCTGCGGGGCGTTTTCCGAGACACTATGCGATCAATGACTTGATACGTCGCGCCATGGTCTCGGCAAATGTGCCTTGCGTGTTGGAGCCTCAGGGCTTAAGCCGTTCGGACGGAAAGCGGCCGGATGGCTTGACGCTGGTTCCATGGGCCAAGGGTCGCTGCCTGCTCTGGGACGCTACCTGCGTGAGCACCTTTGCTCCATCTCACCTCCCTTATACTGGCAGGGTGGCAGGTGCGGCCTCGGAGAAGGCGGCCGCTCTTAAACATTCTAAGTACGCCGTTTTGGAACCGGCATACGATTTTGTTCCGGTCGCCGTGGAAACTGCTGGGCCATGGTGTGCGGAAGCCAAGAGGCTTGTTAAAGACCTGGGGCAGCGGTTGCGCGACGGAGGTGGTGATCCCCGATCCGGCTCCTACCTTGTTCAACAAATATCGCTTGCCATCCAGCGCGGCAATGCCGCGAGCATTTTTGGCACGTTTGGGCAGGGTGAGAGCCGGACCGAGGTATAGTTAGTTTAAGTCTAAGTTAAGTTAGCTGTTAGTTAGTGTACTGTAGTTTAAGTTTTATTATTAGGCTTAGACTTTATTTGTAATTTTTATTATAAGACCTATTATGTACCTGTGTATTAAAATTAATAAATTATATTTTCATTTATAAAAAAATTACAGTTTACGATTTAAGTCACAAGGTGGCAGCCTGTCCAACGCGCGTAGTTGCAGGGGTTGGTTACTTTGTATTGTGATTGGATTCTCGATTTGCCAAGTGCATCTAGTTACTTAATGGGCATTGGCCTAGAACGAGGTTATATAACCGCTGCCTAGCTTATGTTACTATGTAAGTAGGTACGGCTACAGTTTTATGATATAAGTAAACATTTATAGATATCGGAGGACTGGGCCCTTGTTTACAAGCTTTTTATATATAAAGCCGACAATACCCTCCCATTCTCGGCTACAGTACAGCCGGCATAACTGTTAATAGATCATATACCTAAAATTCGCTAAGTTTGAAAATCTATGCGATTTTGGTATTAAAAAAAGTTAATATTCATATTCATATTCATATTCATATTCATTTATTCGTATTAATCATACATTGTCGACTTACGGCTATTATTATATACAATGTTTATGTCCAATTTTATTACAATAAAATCTAAATAAATCCACAATAATAATAATAATTAATAATAAAAATTTAAATTGAAAAAAAAAAAATTTTTACAGTAGAGTAGAATTAAAGAGCTATTCAGTTAGAAATTCGGTAACGGAATAGTAAGCCTTTTGGATCAAGAATGATTTAAATTTTAAAACATAGCCAAGACTGGTTTGAGTGTTTTTTATATCAAATGGAATCTGGTTATATATTTTCGGTCCCAAAATATATAGACAATGGCCAGTTTTACTCAACCTGTGTTTAGGCAACTCCAGATCATACTGTCTCTTGTCATGAAAACGATTACTGCTCCAGTTTTTCTTGGAGAACTGTTCCAAATTATTTCTTACAGTTTTACCTATCTCCAAGATTAACAAGGATGGCAGCGTCAGTATACGGAGGTCCACAAATAGTTGACGTGCCGGCGCATCGGGCGCGACTCGTGACATTTTCCTTACGATTTTCTTTTGTATAATGAACGGTCTGTCCCGGTCAGCAGCCATGGCCCATAAATCTATTCCATATAATAAGACAGACTGGCAGTATGCATTGTAGGCTACCATAAGATTTTCCTTTGAGAGTAAAGGCATAAGACGGGATATTATGTAGTAGGCTGAGTTAAGTTTGGTGCAGATCCTGTCGATCTGTCCTTGCCATTTAAGACCAGAATCTAACGAAAACCCTAAAAATTTAACATGGCTAACAAAAGGAACATGAGTATTTTGTACCATCACCGAGTCCGAGTTGACTGCTGTATCGGGACATTGCCTTAAGTTAAATTCCATTAAGTTCGTTTTTTCAAGATTTAATATCATCCCATTGGCTGTGAACCATTCAGAGAGACGTAAGATGACAGACTGTACAATGCCCAACAGTTGGTCCCTGCTGTCCGCATTTACGATGGCGCAAATATCATCTGCGTACATTATGAAATTCACAAAAGGCGAGTCGAAGGGAAGGTCATTCATTAATATAAGAAATATATTATTTCCTACGTTCGATCCCTGGGGTACTGATCTGTCACCTATTGGGCTAAGATTCGACCTTTCATTGTTGACGTCCGTAGACTGCTCTCTATCACTCAAAAACGACATAATGACCTTCAGAACAATCCCACGGACTCCGTAATGGTCAAGCTTACTCGCAATAAGACTGTGATCGACCAAATCGAACGCACGTGATAGATCGAAGAAAACAGCAGCCACACGCTTCCTATTTTCAAGTTTGTCTAACACCGTGCGCATCAAGAGTCGAGCAGCACCAGTCGTGGATTTACCAATTTGGTAGGCGTGCTGCTGCTAACAGAGCGAGTTATTCATTAATAAAAAATTTATTAAACGATTACACAATCCCGTTTCAAACATTTTTGATATAGCCGGAACAATCGATATGGGTCTGTAACATTTCTCTTCTTTTTTGGAACCTTTTGCTTTATAAACAGGTGTTACTTTTATCTTTTTAAGAGAGGTTGGGTAATAACCATTACACGCAGACTTATTAAATAAATTACATAAGACATGCAGGAAGTTGGCAGGAAGGTATCGAAGTATGTATGTTGGCAGACCATATATATCTTTTGTTCCCTTAGGCTTAATTTTTTTTTAATTATCGCTACGAGTTCGCTTACTGTGAATGGAGTGAAGAACATCGTCTTGGCAACACCGGGGATGTTCTTTCGTAAATACTGCATTGCAATTTTAATATTAGGTCTCAGTGGCGTGTCACGCACGACCGATAGGTAGTAGGCGTTGAGTGACTCGGCAAGCTGTGCGTTCGAACCGGCAGGGCCACACACTGCATGCCGCAGCACACTCAGCGCGTCCCCGTCCCGCGGGCCTTTATTGGTCTGGGATTTAATCATGCGCCACAGAGACTGAGAAGTGTTGGTAGCATTAGCAATCGACTGGTTCAGGTAAGTTTTTTTAACTTTTTTAAGTAAGCCGTCGTGTTTACATTTGCTGCTTAAATATAAATTATTTAGTTCCATGTTTTCCGGGTAAAATCTTCGCAGCATCGACAATAATAAGACGAAGTTTTTACTTTCGTTGGTTTCCTGGTTGCACCAAGATTTTTCTTTACACACAATTGCAACCTTCCTGACTGGAAAGTAGTAGTTGAATTTACTTACAAAAGTTTTCATTATATTATCAAAATCAGTGCCACTATAATACGCACAGGTGAGCCAGTCTACCTGATCATTCGAGTTTAAAAATGTCACTAGTTTGGTTTGCGTCACAAGCCGTTTCAAACAATAGCTGGTGCGATAGTCGTTATCGGGGATAGTAATTCTAAGACATACTGCAAAATGGTCACTTACCGCACAGTCAATAGGGTATGATTTCGCTTGATGACTCATAAAATCTGTATAACCGTGGTCCAAACATGTTTGAGATGAACCCTGCACTCTTGTAGGGTAGTTTACATACGATCTAAGGTTAAATAAATCCAAAAGACCTAGTATTTCACGTTTCTGCTTCGTGTTTCGCAGTAAATCAATATTAACGTCACCCATTATTAGAATATGGGCGTTTTCATTAATTATTGAGTTAAGCATTAATTCTAATTGTTTTAAAAATATGGCAAAGTCGCCTTCAGTATTGGAACGATACACACATATTATAATTATATTCATTTCAATTAACTGAATAGCTGCAATTTCAATATGCATCTCAATAGAAAATTGACACAGGTCATCCCTTTGTATTACGCTCAGATTTTTACGTGTATATATACAAACACCACCGTGTTTACGCGTCCGGCGGCAGAAATGAGAAACAAGATTATAATTAGTAATATTCAGCACTTCCATTTCACTAAGTGCTAACCAATGCTCAGTCATTAAAAATACATCACACTTTAAATCAGATTGAAGTAAACATTCGATCACATTAGTCTTATTACGGAGACATTGAACATTTTGTTGTATTATGCGTACTTGTTTAAAGGCGCTTCGCTTCGCAACGGACTGGTCAGCATTTCGCGGCTTTGAATGTAATGGTGAATCATTCTCAGTTACTCCTTTGCTTATCACCTTAGCGCGTACCTGTTGTGGTGTTGTTAGGGTCGAGAGCGGGAGTGGCGGCCGGTGAGTGTAACTGTTTATCATCGGTGACATTGTGCTCGCGCTCGCCCCGCTTATTGCGGGGACGGACGAGAAACCATTCGGAGATACGGACGCGCGGGGGCCATACCGTCGGCGAGTTGAATTGTTCAAAAAGTTTTTCGGGTATACCAATTATAAAAGATGCATGTCTTGTGGAATTAATATTGCGTTTCTCAACATAATAATCCGGGTTAGTTGCAATTTTGTTTAAAAAATTTGTTACATTAGTCGCGGATGTGTCAGGTTGAAATGACCAAGCCTGGATATATTTTAGTCGTTCAGCAGGCTTTAGGTCGGCATCTTCACTGCCGGCACCGACGATTACCTTGCGTTTCTGTCGACGCTTCTTCTTTTTACTTTCCTCCTCCACCCAGGAATCATCTAATTTTTGAGGGATTGATGTATCTTTATTTAATGAGCTTATGTTCGCTTCATCGTCAATCTGCAATGGCGCTGTTGCTGTGGTTTCAATCTCCGATTTCGTGGCCACACTAGATGGTGTGTTTGTCAAGGATCGGGATGATTCGGGTGTTGAGCACAACGATGTGACGTTTAGTTCACGCACTGCAGCAGTGCGGCGCTTAACTGAAGCGCTTGACTCAGCTTTCTTCGCAGCGGCAGCGGTTAGGCGTACTTTGCGTGCAGGGCGCTTCAGCGCTGCAGGGGCCGGCGCCGGCGGACTCGGCGCTATTTGTTCGTGGGTAGTTTTTGGTACGATACAATTGGCTTCTTGATTTGGCTGGTTAATCACTTTCATTTTAATTTGAATAATTTCATTTTGTTCCGTAATTATAGCTTCAAGAGCACTCACTTTATTCACTAGCGTAGCTACCGTTTTTTGCAATTCCTGGATAGCGCGTTCTAACGCTTTTTGCGCCATTTTACCAACGTTTCCGATTAAAATAAGTACAGCGTATGGGTACGTGTGGTAACCCGACCGAATTTCATATATACATAATATATAAGGTAGATATTTCCTGAGAAGGTCGAATGGATTTACCAGAGTTTGAATAAAGCGGCACAGAAGACCAGGGAGGCGACTACAATTACTGTAAAAGATCTAAAACAATTGGACACAAGAGAGAATTAATTTATCCATTGAATATATCCACGATTTTATATTTCGATCGCTCATATTTCTTAAATGCCGTTTCATCGTTTCAGAAACAGTTTTGGTTTTTCAGATTCGAGCGTTCTAACGATAAAAATTGATCACCAGGACATGAAAAATAAATATCGCATTTAGGGCCTTTTTGTCACACAGTTCCTAATAACTATTCTTACCTACATTTGTAATTTTGTTTACTTGCTTAACAACGCTAACGCTAACGCCGGGTTAGCGACTAACCCTGGTTGGCGTAAGTGGCGCTAAGTAGGTATTATTTGCCACTAAAGATATTATGGTAAGTAATGCCACCTAGGTATAAAATACCGAACTTCAATATCATAGCCTACTAGTTCTATAATGTAGTACATTCGAGGTTGAAGCGCTTCTTTGCTAGGCAAACAGGTGTCGCTAGCTGTCTGTGGAAATAAAATTAAAACTGATTGTTCTACTAATGAATTAAAACTTTATACCGGTACACAACCAGCTGGACATTTAAAAAAACTTACTTGTTTACTTTTTTTATAATGGTCCTGTCTGTCTGTGTTTTTTTGAGAAACAACAAAAAAAAAGCAGAAAATTACATATTTTTATTAAGTGTGTACCTAATGACGTTACAGTGCTTGGAATCAAATAATAAGTTATGAAAATTGAAAAAGAACTTAAAAGTTACATTTTAACATAGGTACTATATTTTAATGCCATCCGCACTGAAAGTAAATATCTGGAAACATTTTAAAACCGACCAAGCATATTATATAGATAATATAGATAGGGCCTTGCTCAGTGTAGGGTTCCGTAGTTACCCATATTGGACTTAAAAGTTGTAGTTTCGCGGTATGTAAATATTACGTGCTTTTACTGAGAATGAGTGACTTTTTGCAAAAGCTCTAAAACGACTCACGCTATCATTTCATTTTATGTTATCACGTTCAAAATATTTTTCTTGAAACTGACGAACACACTCACAGAAGACGGCTCCGGCGGAAGATCAGCGCTGGTCACATAGGCTTGCACGATGCTGATTCGGGACCATTTTGTGGCAGTAGTCGATTTGTTTCTAGTTTTAATAATACCTTTCTGTATTATTATAATGCATCTTTTGTAATATGCAATGAATTCTTCTATTTCTGTTTATATTTTCTTTCATGATTATTTTACGTATCTACTACGAACATAATTTCCACTGCCATGGGCCACTCTTTACGATTACTGCTTGAAGCATTCGCATATCACTTCAGTTCAGTGTTATACGATTCATGTTTTAATATTGAACTGTAAATGTATCTCAGTAAATTTAACACGCAAGACAGACAAGCGAGGAAAGTTAAACAAAAGCTAGCGAAACTATCTGCGTTGGACCCGGGATAACAACAAAGAGAACCAGCTTGTTCAAATATTACAATCGTAAAGTTGCTTACGCTAACGAATAGTGCTGTGCCAGGGGAGAATTTTTAAAGGCTGCGGGAATATCCCAAACAATATAATGGAATTTTAAAAATGACTCACAGTTTTTAGTATGTACTTCTTAAATTAGCCGGTCATTTAAGTAGAGATTTGTCCGCCGGATCTATCTGACAGACACGTCTGATGGACCAATCCTGTGCCAAATACCTGCCATACATTGGATAGATCGGTAGGTACATCACGTGAGCGCTCAAACGGTTGGGACCCTTCTTTGACATACGATGGCAATGATGTAAGTGTAACAAACGGTTTTTTTTTAATTCTCTGATAGATATAAGTAATGGGTATCTTATCTACACACTCTCGTCGAGAACGCCTGCCTTCCTCTCTTTCTCGGACTCAAGTGGGAACTGAATAAAAACAGTATTTTGGAATTTGAAAGGAATTAGAAATGGATTCCAACAATATTTTTTGGTCGCCGTGATCGGGTAGCCCAGTGGTTAGGGCGTCTGCCGCGAAAGCAGGAGGCCGCTGGTTCGATCCCAGCCCTGCTCACCGGGGACCTTGGTCACTTTTTCTTTAGTATATGACATCTCTTTCAATTTATAATATTTTTAAGTTCCCATTCCCATCCTGGCGGTACTTTTATACTAATCCATGCAGAAACTGCTATTATAACACAAAGAGCGAGGTCACGCTTCAGACATTGCCGGTTGCTAACGGTCACAAGGTCCACTCAACGGGTATTAGCATAGTTGGTATATTCGCTATTGGGGAATATTCCTATCCGGGGAACATCCCAACGGTACATTTCTAGCAACCAAGCAACTGCTACGGCAACACAAAGAGCGGGGTCTTGCGCCAGACATTACACGTTGCTCACAGCCACAATCTCCACTCAACGGGTATTAGCATAGGTGCTAATAAGGTTGCTGGAGAAATTGTACGAGGTATATTCAGTAAGAATAGAATCAAGGTACTGGCACACATGCTCATTACTAGCATGCTACATGATTATTAGTATGCTTATTAGGAAGCGGAAGGCCCCTCCCACATACCCCCGCTCAGTTCCCCTTTTGCTAATAAGCATGTGTACCAGTAAGTTGAGGGTAAACACCTAAATTTCGGAAAAATAGCATTTATGGCATGAATTAGATACGAGTATATCGGAATATCAAGTTAATTTTAGAGATTTTAGAGCAACTGAAATTCATACGAACCTAAGGGAGTAGCTTAAGTAACTCGAAGATTCTCCTCTCAATTACTCAAAGGTTAGCTGGAAGAGATCCCTTATAGGGATAAGCTCGCCTTTGTACCTTTGTTCTTATCAAAATGTTTATTTTTACTATTTTTGTGTACAATAAAGTGCTTACAAACAAACAAACAAACAAACTCATTTATTTTGATGAGTGCACCAAAAAAAGAGGGGGGTTATTAGTTTAACGTGTGCATGTGTGTCTGTCTGTGGTGTAGTAGCTCCTAAGGGATGACAGGTATGAGTCCCCTTATATAATGTTTTTTTTTTCACAATTAATACTAAGCTCTGTAGTCTATTGAACTTGACTTAGAGCCCATAGCGGGACGTCACACTGGATGCGATTCGCGCCGAACTCCGGCGTGTGAGCGAGACAACGATGCGCGTGTATTGCACTTGCCCTTGCACACCGACGTGGGATGCGAATCGCATCCAGTGTAACGTCCGCCTTAGAGGTGATTCCATCTAAATAATCCACCCTTAAATTTCTTACAAAGAATTATCTCTGTAGCGAGATTTATTTAAAAGTGTAATAAAAACAAATTAGAGCTTTTTCTCCTTCACTTTATAATTCTTCATGAGCTAATTCAGGATCCGTGACCAGGCCATTCACAGCCATTGTAGAATATTTCTTGAGGAAGTTGTCCCAGAAGACAGCTCGCTCGCCAAGAGGATCAGTTTTCATCCGTGGGTTTTTGTTAATGTGCAGATATTGCTTCTCTTTGGACCCCTTGGAGACAGGACTCCAAGTTAATGTTTTCAAGGTGTCGTCTTTCTTATTGGGCGTGGGGTTGCTGAAAATTTAAATTACATCATTATTTATTCGATCAACCTAAGCATTAGTGACAGCAGTGGGACACTCTAGGGTACTAAGTAATTAAATACAATGATTTCTATCAAAATGTAGTTAGTCCGAATAAGCTAGAGTCCGTCTACGCTAAGTTTCTTAGATTTTGATAGCACAGACTGTGAAAGTGTTAAGTAAACGTCATAATTTCATAGAAGTTTGACGTTTAAAATAACGCTTCAAAGTTTGACAGTTCATTTACTTAGAAGAGATAACGTGGTTTGACTTTAAGTTTGTATCGATTTTGAAAGCACAGACTGCGAAACTGGTCATAACTTAGAATTTTGACATTTAAAATAACACTCGCACTGTCTTTAAAGTCAAAATAGATGCAAACTTAGCTTGGTCTGACTCTAATATGGCGATGAAAAAGTAAGTGTGGTCTGACCACCAAAGGATAGCACAGCAAGTGGCACCTGTGGTGTTCAGACGGCATAAGTACCTACGTTACAATTTCAATGAATTATAAATTGAAATACATGTCTGACCCAAGAAAAAGACCAGCACCGACAGAAGCCAATCCGAGGATCGAACTCTGGTCTTCAGCTTACGCGGCTAACGCCATAACCACTAGGCTAATTGGTCTCACAAAAAATATTCAAAAAAATATTTGATTTGTTTCAAATAAAAAGTTGTAATTACAATGAAATTCAGCAATCTAAGTATGAAAGCAGAAAAAGTGTTTGATTACTGGAATTGGACTCGAAACGCCTTGCTTGGCGCAGTGGCGGATGCAACAAAAAGTGTAAAGCGACCTTTGCTCCGGTTCATGGAATGTGTTAAGGGGGAAGGGGAGGGGAATGGGGGAGGTTGCGTCCATTTATAAGGACCAGTGGCGGAAAGTCATTAGCGAAGGCCTAAAGTTGCATGACGGAGTTGTACTTTAAAAAATGTAACTAATTCTTACCTAGTTTTGATGAAATTGGTCCACATTCGCACCATTTTCTTCAAAACCTTTATCTCAGCCTGCTCGCTAACAAGTTTTGTAAGCGATTTATAACTATTTGTAATCCGACTACACACGTGAAGGTAACAAAGCTCGTCTCCCACAGTTGCACCCCAGTTTTTCATGCTGTTCCTTGCCATTCTGGACATGTAAATGCTGTTCTCATTCAACGCTCCATTGAAATCGAACAAGTAGTAATATAGTGGAGAAACCAATTGATCAGCTAGTTTTGCTACAGTGTAGTCTAATGCGTAGTTGTGCAGTACATCTCCAACATAAACAGCATATTCTAGAATGTTCCCAGTGTGAAAATAGCCATCTTGGAAGTAAAAGTCTTTTATTTCTTGCTCCACTGTTTGGAACACAGAGCTGTTGCGATTAAATCGAAATCCAGACCTTATTGGAAAATGAATGAAGAAGTTTTGCAGTTGTTGTACTAAACGCGGCTCGAATATATAGTGTGAGGCCAAATCTAAGCCTTCTCTAGAGTTGAAACCGATCAAAACTGGCACGTCATTCACGATGTTAGCGTTGTCTGGTAGTGATGTGAGCACAGCGTCAGGGATGTCTGTCTCCAAAGTAGGTGAAAATAGATATATAGATATTTGTCGCTCATCCATATCGTCATTGCCATTAATATTTGCCTGTTTATGAAACAATTGTTCAGCATTTAATTTTTGAAGCTCTTCCAGCAAAGTTTGGCTGTCATCAGTCTTGAGATCAATTTCTTCGCCAAGCTTAAATGCTGTAGACCTCGGGTTACTGGGAAAATAATAAGGTTCTAACGCAGTACCACTTTGCATGATAACGTTTGAGAACAAGCCTTTAGCTTTATCGGAAAACAGCAACATGTGTATTAACGCAGCTCCTCCTTTGTTTCCCATCAGCGACACTCTGGTCGGATCTCCACCAAATTGCTTGATATTCTCTTTAATCCATTCTAAAGCCAAGATAAAGTCTTTTAAACCAGCATTTGGCGGGATAACTTCGTCATTAGTGGTGAGGTAGCCGAATACATCCAAGCGATGGTTGATTGTGACGACTATGACATCTTCTTCTAAGAAAAAGTCAGGAGAATATGTGTCAGTGCTGTTGAAGCCGGTCCTAAAGTTGTCGTTGTAGTCAAAGACGACTACTGGGTTGGACCCATGAAGCGAGGGCGTAAAGACGCTGAGGTGGAGACAGTCTTCGGAGCCGGAGAGACCGAACGGCTCATCATTTCGACTTCGTGAGTTGAACTGCATACATGTTGGCTTAATTGTGTGAGCTTCATAGCTGCCTTCCCAACCTTCATGAGGCTTTGGAGGCTGAAATTGAAATTATTATATTAGTATATAGTGAGTCAGGAGCTTTTAAGGACCAGCAGAACAGTGCTTACTATTCGAGCAATTTACGAGAAGTTTTCAAAATAACGTTCAATGAAATTTACGAGAAGTTTTCAAAAGAACGTTCAATGCAATTTCTAAATAGGTCCAGTAAGTTTGGTCATTCTGAATCGGCATAATTGATATGTAATAACTTACTGGTTGAATTTATTAGATAATGTATATTTCTTACCAAAAACCTCAGGGGCCCTATTGGTGGTTCAGCATATGGTATACCCCTGAACGCATTATAACCTAGCTCCTTGAATAGCGTTTTTTCCAACAACCCCGACAACACTCCTTGTTTTAAAGTTACTTCAACAGTATGACTGTAGCACGACTGTATACTTAATAATATAATGCCCAACGAATACAACACATTATTTAACGACTTTCTTAATATCATTTTTAGGTGTGAAAGATTAGAGCGATTCGAAAAACATTAGTGACGGCGAGCCAACCGGTGTGATAAGAAAGACTAACGTGTACCTACATTGTTTATCTATCAATATCGATAACGTGGCAGAACTATAAGACCAGTTTATTTAATTAAGATTGTTCTGAGAAATGGTAATGGGTTTATTGTAACTAATATTTTATTAATAAAAAATATGGTGTAACCATCGCTTTTTACAAAACGTGCCAGATTGGGGGCGACCTTTGATGATTGAATTCAAAAACTAAAGGTCGAACTCACAAGATTATTTTTATCACACTTTCTCGTAAATGGTGATATTATAATATGCAAGCATACTTAAACTTAATGAGCTGTTTTAAGCCCATGGTCGTAATGGTCCCCCGTAGGACCCGCGTCTCACGCGCTCGCTGTACTTTACCGCCGCTCACCCCGGTGTAATGTGGACTGTGGTACTACACTACCCCTAATAATTATTGTTTATTTATTCGCCTAGTAAGTTTAATTATTTCCTCGCAAATGTAATGAAAAACATTGTATGTATCACTGGCGGTGCAATAATTACGAACTCGTGTTAAAATTAAAATTAAATGCACACTCGTTCCTAGTTTCTTGCTTACCACTCTGTACTATACCGTTATTTATACACGTTTTACGTTTTTTGTACACAATGTACTATACCGTTATTTTTACATAAAACTAATAATGTAACCCACAACTTTAAATTTATATTTATTCCGTTTCTAAAATTTATATCACAGTTTTTGAAAGATTTCTTATTGGTAGAGACAGGTACAGTCGCTCGAATGACAAAAATTACCTTAGAAGTTGGATTCACTGTCTATCCGAATAACTTAGAGATTCTGATTTGATTCTGGTATTGTGTAAAATAGTAGTGATTCTCTCAAAATAAAGTAAATGATACACAAAAAAGGAACGTCATTAAACATTTTCAGACCCCGTTCAAACGGCATATTCTGATTTAACACTGTTATTTAAGCCAAACCATACCATATATACATCGCACCATACACTCATAAAATAGCCATAGTACCGATACAGCTAGCTACACGTACATTTGTTCTTGTTAGCTAATTGTTGTCTTCGCAATTGCTGACACAAATCAGATTAAAAAATTCCGAAAATAATCTTATTTATATAAAATTTATCCTTTGCATCAACTCCATTGACAAACAGCGCTTCGTACATGGTCATCCAGTCGTTCCAGAACCTTACGCTGTTCTCGTACGAGCGATCGGCATCGTCAGTTCCGCGTAAATTTAAATGTAAGTACATTTAAATTTGACCACATATTTCCCAAATCGGAATCTTAATAGATGTCATCGAGCATGTTAGCTCAGTAAATTACACCAAAAATATATAATTTCTTTTTCGTTATATTTCTTTTTTTTTTATAATTCATCCTTAACATCATAAACAACTCCGTTGATAGCCAGCGCTTTGTACTTGGCGATCCAGTCGTCCCAGAACTTGACAGTGTCGTCGTACAGCCGCTCGGCCATCGTTAGCTCGTCGCTGATGACTAGGATCTCCTTGTTTTCTTTCGAGGCGGGTTGCCAGGTGAATTCGGCCCCCGGCGGGGTTGGGTTCCTGGGATAAAATAGGTAAAGTTAGTTGTTTTTCTAATTAGAAATTAGTTAAGGTTATAAATAATTTTGATTATGAGAAAACAACTGTATAACGAGAAAACATAACTTAACTTTTAAAATTACTGCTTTTATAAGGCCTAAAAACAGGAATCTTTTTAAGCTTACATAGATCACACATACATACATTTTCCTGTTAACTCTATAAGTTGTAAACATTAACCATACTCTGACATTAACATATTTTATTTAAACAAGTTTTTTTTTTAAATTTACACGACTCACTTTACCAGGACAATTGTTTTCTTACCCAGTTTTTGCAAAGTTTGTCCACAATCGCACCATATTCTGCAAAACTTTAATTTCCTCAGAATCCTCTTCTTTCAGCGCTTTGCTGTACGCCTTCCTTAAACCATTGCACACGAACATGTAGCACAGTTCGTCACCCATCGCAGCACCCCATGTTCCGTCAGTACTTAATGAATTTTCAAGAACCAGTTTCTTTCTTAAATTAAATTCTCCGCTGTAATCAAACATGTAGTAGAAAACAGGACCGCTCGAAGAATTCGTGTATTTTCTTACAGCATAGTCTGTGGGATAGAATGTCATTATATCTCCGATGTATGTGAGGTATTCCCCTGGCTTGCTGACTTTAATGTAACCTTCATCAAAATAGTAATCCTTGATGTCTTGCACGGCGTGGCCATAAACCATGTCGTTCAATTTAAAGTGATAGTTGACACGAATAGGAAATAGTGTAACGAAATCTCTGTCAGCAAACGTGAGGTACTGAGGTTTTTGTAGATAGCGTCCTGAGATCTCCATGCCCTCTCGAGAGTTAAAACCGATCATAATGGGTACTTCTAAATCCACAGGTTTGTCGTCTGGTAGCGCGGTGATTATAGCGTCAGGGTGATCGTGTTCTATGACTGGTACAAAAGGAGGGACACCTCGCTGTATAGCTCTGGCTTCATCTGCATGGACGGCGTAGGACTCTGATTCCACAAGTTTCATTGCAGGGATCTTAGCAAACCGTTTCAGCAAGTACGAACTAGTGGCAGATTCTTCCTCCAGCGCTTTAGAATATGCGATAGCTTTTTCTCGGCCTTTGTTGTTAAAGTACATCGAGTTCCAAAGTGTCCCACTTTGCATAATAGCAGCACTAAACAATCCCTTGGCTTTCAGTGAGTGCAGTAAGATTTCGACTACCACGCCGCCAGTTTGACTGCCCATCAATGTGATTCGACTCGAGTCACCTCCAAAGTATTTAATATTTTCTTTTATCCACTTTAATGCCAATATTACGTCCCTTAATCCATTATTTCCGGGTAGTACGTCGTCCTCAAAAGATAAAAAGCCTAGAGCACCGAGTCTGTGGTGAACACTGACCAGAATGACATCTTCCTTCATGAAGAAGTCTGGACCGTATTCCTTGGAGCCATTGTAAGAACCTCGAAATTGTTCACTGTACAGAAATACTATGACAGGCAAGTTTAGGTCACTCGACGGAGTCTTTGGAGTGTGTATGTCGAGGTGTAAGCAGTCTTCAACTCCGCTGAACCCTGTATTTTTTCTAATAGAAGTTTGTGCACAGTGTTTCTTTTGTTTTTTAGCTTCTAAGATGTCTTCCCAGCCAGGATGGGGCTCTGGAGGCTGAAAGCGTAAAAAACAACAACATTGATTCCGGGCGTAAACAAACAGCGATTAAAACATGCATTGTATTAAACCTAAAATATTGACTTTCACTGAGTATGATAGGCACTATTTTTTTAGGAGTGTATGTTTAGGAAAATGCCTTTTTTCACTTACCATAAATCTGAGGTCCCCGACAGGTGGTTTAGCATATGGTATGCCGGCGAATGAATAGTACTTCTCATCTTGTAATATAGACGGCACTTCTTTACCCTCTATCTTTCCCGAATTCGTCTTCACGATCAAATTACCGTTAACTTTATCCACGAAGTATAAAATTGCAAGGCAATAAAATAAATATGTTTTATGTCTCATGTTAAAGCCAGTTGTCAAATTTATGAGTGTCCGATATCGATAGCATTATTTAGTCGTTGGACAACTGACGTGGCCTAATGATAGTCTGCGTTAATCTTTCGCGTTACACTTACTGGTTTATCTATTGAGTGAACGATAGTGGCATTAATGGATATCAGTTTCATAAATAAGGAATGAAATTAATAAAGCGTCAGCTGGTCCTGGTGTCAGGATAGATACAAGAAAACGTAGATACCAAACTGTACGATTTTAAGATATAATAAATAACGGATAACGGACAACACTCATGTATCACTACCCAGCCGTAGGGCTACTGCGCTTTAATTTCAAATTAACTTAAAATTGAATTTGAACTATAGTGAGACATATTATATCATAATAAATTACGGATAACACTGACGTATTTTAGTCACTACGCGCGACATGTTTCGTACATCTTAGGATGCCATTATCAAGTGTAAAGAATCGTCGACGACGAGGGCAGCCGGACTGAGTTTCGGATCGCCGCGCGCCGCTCTCTTGATGACAAAATCGGTTGAGGATGATCCTGTCTTGGAATCCCGGGATCGTTCGACTGCAGATTTGGTTTATCCAAGTTCATTTTAATGTTTAATTTTAATTCTAGCCATAGCCTTATTTTGTTAATAGTATTCTCAAATTCAATTGTAACGTTAGTTTTAATTACCTAGCTCTTAAACGCACTAACATATAATATATTATTTTGTTAAGCGCACTCGTAGAGGCCAAGATACAGGCTCAGCCTAGTTTGGTCTCTGTCGGATAACCTCGTACCATGTAGTTTTATTTTTGTTTAATAAACGAATTTGAATTTGAATTTGAATTTGAATATCGCGCGTAGTGACTACAATACGTCAGTGTTATCCGTAATTTATTACAATATAATATGTCTACTATAGTTCAAATTCAATTTTAAGTTAATTTGAAACTAAAGCGCAGTGGCCATACGGCTGGGTAGTGACATACGACTTTTATCCTCCGTGACATTAGTCTGACTGTGTTGGTTAGGTAGGTGAGCGCAGTTTTAATAATGCCAAGTTAGTTAAACTTAGCGCACAACTCATCTCAGTAGCGATAATTATCTATATTTGACAATAAACTATAAATCAAGTCTTGTCACGAACAAAGTAAGGAAATAATAAAACAAAGGAATCAAAGTTCGTCTTTATTTGTCCGGTCCCGCCCCCACTTCGCGACGAAGCGGTCCCAGAATCGGAATCGCTTATTGATTGAGTTACCTCTCACTTCCAATTGTTTGCCGATGTGGAGATACTCTTTTGTTTCGTTGTAAGGGGGCCATTTGAGGTCTAATACAGTGTCGCCGGCTGGTGTCGGGTTACTGAAATGACAATGGGAACAATATGTATTCATAGTATTCATGCGGTTTTGGTGTGGAATTGTTAATGTTTCGAGCATATTGCTAAATTGAAATGTAGCTGCATGTGATGTATAAAATATACCTCTTTAAAAAAGAAGTACTTATTTACTACAAATTTGAAAGTTTAATTGTTAAGATATTTCTGGGCATTTTCAGAGAAAGGTGCACCATTTTAAAGAAAATGGGTCCTCGATTTTCAGTTTCGTAATGGCCCATACAAAATGTATGAAAAAATGCGTTACGAAACTGACGAAAAAGGGGACAACTTTCTCTTTTTTTAACCCAAAACTTTCTATATTTTCAAAAAAGAAAATGGTACACTTTTTTGAAAATGCCTGTCTTCGTCCTCCAAGTGAAAAAGGCAGAACAGATTAAAATGAAATAATGGATTAAAACGTAGATACTAATTGGTAGCTCTATGATGACATGACAGTCGATAAAAGTACGAACCGCCTTAAGGTAGTAAGCAGGTTTGGCTATCTTATTAATAAATATTAAGTAGGCTACTCTTACTGACTTTGAACATTCTAGTAGAAAGTACTGCATACCTGCCTACTCATCAGTAGAAGATATTGATTTAAGTAATATGAAAATAATAATGTTAATTTTTTTTATGTCTGTTACCACGATTGTTGTTCATTAAAATTAAACACTTTAGAACGGATTAATCGCGTTAATCAACACCATGACCCTACGTTTTGAGCCCTTTACAGCACTCGTTCATCATCTTATCCCCGTAAAAACGAGTGCTGTAAAGGGTTCGAAACGTAGGGGGCATGGTGATGATAAACGCGATTAATTCGTTCTAAAGTGTTTAATTTCAATAAAATATATATATACCTACATGGAAAATTTGTTGTATTTAATTAAGCTGTGATTAAATTGAAACACAACTTAATAAACAAGTAACTAGTAAATATTTACCCGTATTTTGCGAAATTACTCCACATCCTCACTAATTTTCGTAATACGATAATTTCCTCAGTTTGTTTATCGTAATATTTCGTATATTTTTCTCTTAATTTGGGACATACGAATAGGTAGCACAGCTCGTCGCCGGGCGCCGCGCCCCCCGTTCCCTCCGCCACCGAAGACAGCTTCAATAAATTATTTTTATTCTCGCTCAATTCGCCGTAATAGTCAAATTGGTAATAAAATACCGAACTCGATGAAATATTCGCGTATTTCTCCGCCATCGCGCTCAAGGCGTACGTGGTTAAAACATCCCCGATGTAAGTCACGTACTCGGGCACACTACTAATCCTAACTTCTCCGTCGAAGTAAAATTTCTTAACCTCTTTTACAGCTTCGTAGTAACTATCGCCATTAGGATCGAATTTAAACTCGACTCGCCTCGGTAACAGCAATGGGAAGTCTTTCTCGAGGAAAGTTAAGTACTTGGGTTCTATGAGATACTGAAGAGACGCTTCCAAGCCCTCCCGAGAGTTGAACCCAATCAAAACAGGCGTGCTCGTTTTACTGACCCGTTCGGGGTACTCGCTCACGAGACTATCCGGATGGGTTTCGACTACAGGTCCGAACGTTAGCGCACTTCTTTGATGCTCCTTTGTGTAATCTTCGGGATTGGCAGCAATTTCTTGAGCTAGTAAAGTCTCGGGGGAAATTTCTCTCAGTTCGGCTAGGAGGCGTTTGCTGCTGGTTGTAGCTCGCCCCGACAGCTCGGCGAGCCGAAAGGCGCGTTCTCGAACATTCTCCTGGAGATACATAGTACTCCATGACGTGCCACTTTGTAAAATGGCCGAATTGAATAATTGAATGGATCGTGAGTGTATGAGGAGGTCGGCCGCGGCCGCGCCTCCCTGGGAGCCCATCAGTGTAATTCGTTTAGGATCACCGCCGAAGTACGCTGCGTTATTTTTCACCCATTCCAGGCCGGCGACGATGTCTTTTAATCCCGCGTTCCCGGGTACAATGTCGTCTTCCAGCGAAAGGAAACCGAACAATGACAAACGATAATTTATTGTCACAATGATGACGTCTTCCTCGATGAAGAAATCCGGGCCGTAATCTGATTTATTGTGTGAACACCTGAACCGGGAGTTTTGTAGGAAAACAATGATGGCCCGCTTATTGTCGTCTATGGCTGGAGTGAAAATGTTGAGGTAAAGGCAATCCTCAGCGCCGTAATAACTGAAAGGTTTTCCGGTTTTTAAAACATGACCGAAATTATAGCAAGGTTGTGTGTAATTTGTAGTATTTAAGATTCCTTTCCATGGTTGCTTTGGCTGCGGGGCCTGTAAGCAATAAAATAATCTTATTTATTTGATTTTATTTCAACGGAAAACTTACAGCTAAGATAACAAGAAACGTAGTGGCATAGAAACAGTAAGCTAATTACAAGTTGCCACAGTCAGAAATAGCTTGAGGTTCAAAGCGTGTGAAAAAATATATTGTATTTAAGCTATAAGTATATGATGCTAACAGTGTAGATAAAATGTAACTAGGTAACGAAACATACATAAAACAAACCGGTTATCTAAAGAAAGGAGAAAGATCAAGAGAATTACCTACTTATGAGTTATCAGAGAAGTCTTGGCTCATTAGTTTGCGAATTGAACTAAGGCTATCACAGAACAGATCGATGAGATCATGATGTTTGCTAAGCAGATTAAAAGATCGAGCGGCTCTTAAAAGAAATGAGTTTTTCCTATAGTTACTATGAGCACTGGAGATGATGTTGATTTGGTACGTGTGGATAGGCGTG
Organism: Lathronympha strigana; assembly: GCA_949128165.1. Lineage (NCBI taxonomy): Eukaryota > Metazoa > Arthropoda > Insecta > Lepidoptera > Tortricidae > Lathronympha > Lathronympha strigana. Next base: position 14,361,521 of record OX421918.1, on the reverse strand, counting down.
AGAGGACTGAGAATTTCAAATTGGCCAGCATGTCTGGACAGTCTACTAGACTGTGAGCAATTTTCATAATCAATTAAGTTACGTCTGAAATATTACGTCGGATGTAAAGAGGTAAGTACTAAGTGAAGTTTAACACAATACTGAGAATAACCTTAGGAATTTTAAATTTATACCTTAGGAAACGAATAAAGTTTTTTTGAATTCTTTCGTTTTTTATATATATATATATATCCTCCCCATATATACATTGTCAATATACTAATACAAATACTTTCCATTTTGGTACTGAAAAGATTTATATACGTAGATATTCTACGTATAAGGATGGGGCAAAGGCAGATTCAGAGAACATAGACATAAAACAACACATGCGAGCTGCTATCTTATAAAATTAGGAGTCCTATTCAACTTCCTTACTTCCAATCCAACTTTCTATGGCTTAACAAGCGACATGACCGCCTAACTAAACTTTATGAAATCAACCCATACCATGAACCTGAGAGTTTGAACTGGCGGCGCCGCATACGGTATCCCCGTGAACCCGTAATATTCCACGTCTTTCAACAATGTCCTTAAAACTTTGCCGGCTACTTTACCGTGAGTAGTTTCCACCAACTGGCTGTTTACACTAACTAATATTGCCACAAAGACATAACACTGATACATTGTTAGTGTTTCGCACACGAAATGGATTTATCAACTGTGAATGATAGTTAGATGTTGAGTATCTGTTGGTTGTATTGTATAATTGTATCTTTATGGCGTCCTAAAATATGATATCAATGTAGCGGTATATCTGTGTATTAATGAAGTGTCGTATCTTGTATCCAAGATATACCTACTCGTCACTGAAAGAAAGTCGTGGGTAGTCCTTAAACAGATTCTAAGGGAAGCCGAAGCTAATTTAGTTTTCCTTTTCGGCTGGCTAGAAATTAGGCATGACTGGGGGAATCAAGTTCTATTACGGACGCTTAGCCTCAGTAGGTAAATATTAGGTTTCCTTTGCAAATAACATAATAGTTACACGAGTTTCCTTGAATTAGAAGTGTTCTGTTTAATAATGAATAATGAGACACAGTAAGGTAAAAATGACAGAAAGCATTCGAGTGTACTCTTTAGATAAAAACGTCCACTTGTCACGGTCACACGGCTCGCCGTCGACAAGGCGCTAATCCGCACACCTTGCAACCTAATTCGTCCTCCAGCTATGGAATGAGCACCCTATCAGGTTACTCTGAAGGACTATAGTATGGGGTTATTCCAAAAGGGAATGTACATGTTTTTATTGGGTCGTCAAGGCGCATATAAAACCCCTGAAGTTGCAGGAATTCATAGGATACGGTGACCGCGTTCCATCAGGCGGGCCTTATGCTTGATTACCACCGACATGGTATAAAAAACCTGTTAAGTGCGTGTCGGACCACGCATAATTAAGGGTTTCGTACCGTCATACGATTCAAAAATGTGCAAGGAAAAAGGCGTAAGGGCCTTCAAAATACCAAGGCTTTTACGATAAACAATATTTTTATAAAGGTTACACTTACATAAAGATTTCGTAAGTTAGACCATGAATGAAATAGCATAATCATAAACATTTTCATGGTTTAATACATAGTTTACAAAGACAGAGTTTGTAGCGTATCACTTAATTCAATGTCTCAAACATAGAGCACTTGAAACCATGTTATTCGCTGTTATAACTTCTGTAAAACTCATTTTGTATTTGAATTTGATTTCATGGAGTTCCGAGGACATTGTGAATATAAAATCAGACGGAGTTGTGATTGTCGGAAGAAAATTATCCACTTTGTTCGAGAGAACACCATTTATGGCGTTTTGGAGAATTCCTTACGCCGAGCCGCCGATCGGCGTGCTGAGGTTTAAGGTAGGGTTGTGCATATTAAATAAGGTTATAAACTACGGAATTATAGCCGTATAATTGTGAACGTGGTCATGGCAATATTAAAAAAGTACGGCTCTTTCTATCGAGCATAGAGAGATTTTAGTGCCTGGTAATAGCGTGTTTATCGGAAAAAATATGTTTTCACGACCTTACTTTCGGAATAATAGGGTTTGTGTACATATACCTACACCGTGTTTTTTTTAATTCTGTATGTTCAGCATATAGGTACTGTTTGACAAACCAAGTCTGGCAGTAGTTTTTTTTAATTTATATATGTACCTAGCTTTTTTCACTCCGAAAAACAGGGAGCCATATAAATAAAATAAAAAATCTACTGCAAGACGTGGTTTGTCACGCTTTCGTTAGGTAGGTACGTTTAAGGGAACAGGTTGGCATAGTTAGTTTTTCTTGGGATTCATTTTGATACAAACCAATTAAATGTTTCATCAGCCGCTAATACGCTAATGTAAAACAGGCCTTACAATTAACTCTACCTAAGTGACAACTATGACATATGAATATCATGTCGAATACTCATACTTCATTTACACACTTGCAAAGGCTAAATCAGAATCAGACTTTTACCTTGGGTAACATTTTATTTTATTTATTTCACCTACACACAAACCACTGTACACATACAACTGTTATTTATTAAAAAATGCAACACACACACAATACAAAACACTATAACTATAATTATTACCTAACTTAATGTCCGTTTCAGCCACCAATGCCTTTGGAAAACTCGATCAAAAGCGTCCTCGACTACAGCACTCTTCACGAAGATACGTGTTCCACCATTTATGACGAGGATTGCCTGTACCTCAATGTGTACACGCCTCTTTCTCCCAACAACACATCTAGTTTCCCAGTAATGGTGTGGATCGAAGAGACTTCAGGTTTCCATCGACCTGACTTCTTTATTGATGATTACCTCCTTGTAGTCTCAGTGTCGTACCGGACACACATATTAGGGTTCTTGAATACCGAAGACGATTTCGCTCCTGGTAACATGGGAGCCAAAGATATCCTAGCAGCTTTAAAGTGGGTTCAAGATAATATAAACATATTCAACGGAGATCCAACTAAAGTAACGGTCATGGGACACGGGAGAGGTGCTACATTAGTCGCCTCGCTTCTAGTATCAAGCGGAACTGACGGCTTGTATAAAAGGGTTATTATTCAAAGTGGCAGCGCACTCTCGCCCGCCGATTACAAGAGTAACAGCTTTGAGATCGCCAACAAGTTGTACTGGAATTTGAACGGACCTTTTGACAAATTAAACCGCACCAAACTTTACGAACTACTCTCTAAAGCCTCCATTCATGAGTTGTTATCTGCTTCGGAAGACTTGTTTGATAGTACTGAAGTCAGAGATAATCAGCGATTGATTAATTCTTTTGGGCCCACTATCGAGAGAACAAAGAATGTTTTTATACATAAATTGCCCTTGACGGTATACAAGAGCCGTATGACGAACAACATTGCCGACGTAATGATAGGGTACACAAACTTGGAATCCCTTTACAAATTGAAAGGCTTAGTGAAGGACCTAAAGCTTCTGAAGTATTTAAATTACAATTTCCAATATTTGGTGCCCTTTGAAGGGGCGGTGGATGAATACGGCTCCAAAAGATACAGAAACGTACTTAGAAAAATAATGGAGTTTTATTTTTTTAACGGAACGATCGGGGAACAAAGTTTGCGCCGGTACGCGAAATACGTGTCAGACCAAGTTATCTATCCGTTGATACGACAAGCGCGCTTACACGCTCAAGTGACGTGTTCCAAAGTTTACTTGTACCGGTTTTCGTACAGGGGCGCGCTCAACACCGGCTGGATTTCGTCGGTGGGAAATCTCAATTTGTCTGGCGCGACGTTTGGAGACGAAATCTGCTACTTATTCAGATGTAAATCGGCAAATGACATATACAATGGAGACGAAAGTTCTGCTGAAAGGCACTTCATTAAGAAAATCACTAGACTATGGTCGAATTTCGCTAAATACGGGTAAGGGAGAAAGGAGTTTAATTGAATCGGCTCGCACAGTAATTACTTTTCTATTTGTTCAATAGGAATGCTTGTTGATTGGTAGCTGGTAGCTGAAGGGTAATGCTGGCGCTGATGAAAAGTGATCGGTTAAATGTTAAAATCACTTAACTATATCCCATTTTTTTAAAATCCATACTAATATAGGTACTAATATTTGTGTTTTACTTTTATAATCAAAGTAACTTTGTGTGAAAGTAACTTTGTGTGCCTGTTGATGTGTTGAAATTTCGCATGGGGATAGTTTGACTCCTGGGAAAGGGCATTGAATAGTTTTGTCACAGCAATACGAAAAAGAAATCACGGGCAAAAGCTAGTACTACAATAAATACAATTATTTCTTCTTCCTAGCGTTTTTCCGGCGTATGCCACGGCTCAGGGACCTGGGGTCCGCTTTGGCAACTAATCAAAAATCTAATCAAATATTAAATAATCTAATCAAAAAATTGGGCGTAGGCGCTAGTTTTACGAAAGCGACTGCCATCTGACCTTCCAACTCAGAGGGTAAACTTGATCTAATTAGGATTAGTCTGGTTTTCTCACGAGGTTTTCCTTCACCGAAAAGCGATTGGTAAATGTCAAACGATATTTCGTACATAAGTTCCGAAAAACTCATTTGTATACGCCGGCTGGATTTGAACCCACAACCTTCAGATTAAAAGTCGCACGCCTAACCGCTGCGCTACCAACGCTCCAACGCTTTTACGCAAATAAAATTATAAAATGCCATTGAACATGTAAAAATAAAACTATAAAGTAGAATTTGTGAATTGAGCTATTCATGAAATATAACGTGTTTTGCAGAAATCCGACGCCGCAAGGAGACATTTCCCAGCTAGAAAATCTGCACTGGGAGCCATTCGTTGACAAATCCCCATTTCGAGCATTAAATTTGGGATCCAAATTCAAAATGGTGCATATTCCGGAAGAGAAACGAATTAAGTTTTGGGATGAATTGCGTCGAGATTTTTATCCAGAAAAAGAATGGAGGGATGAACTTTAATACTAAGTATTTAAATACACAAGATTTTTACTTAACAGACTTTATATGTTTCAACGTAAACCGCGGAGTGATACCCGGCCCCCTGGTTGAATCGCAATGTTGATACGTTGTGCGAGGAAGCCAACAGCTCTTCGGTCACCAGTTACATAGTTACACAGTACACCAGTGTATGTACCATGAGTTGCATTCGATTACACAGTTAAGACGTATAAACCAGTATGTCCGTCTCGCTCCTGTTAGTGTATTTAGTAGGAGCGAGACGGACATACTTTCGAATGCCGCAGTCGCAATCGAATTCAAGTCATGGTACGCACACAGAAGTTTCGCGACCTTTACAAAAAACTGGCATACGCTGGGGCCAGTGGTAAATCGCGGACCCCATGGAATGATTTTTCTTATTATTCTTCTTCATCGTTCCCACAAGCTCGAGGATCTTGCCCAAATTTGTGTACTATTTGCGACGCTCCACCATGTGATGCAACCTAGGGTCATGTGAATTGTATATTTCTATATAAGTGAGTACTATACCTATACCATATACCGAAATTGAATCTAATATAATAACAAACAACAGAATTAGTAGTAACATTATTGAATAACAGGATTTCAGAGATACATTTGGTACAATGTTTTAACCACTTCTGCCATGCAGCAAAAGGGCGTCTAGTTACCAGTGGCGGAGCATCCATAGAACTCCGGCTTGTCTAATTTTCAGACAGTGCAGTAATGTTTTTAGCTAGTAAGGAAAAGCAGAACGAAATTGGGGTCCAGCTCACCCTCATGAGATTTACTAAACCACGAGTCGATAAAAAGTATTTTCCTCTCACTTCCGTTAAGAACGAGCAAGATGCAAATACTTTCGAATCTCGCAGTCGCTAGCGATGGGCATTCTACAGCAACTCATGGTGCTGGTACCTACTGTAAAATATTTTGCACGTGCCGCAACTGGTTACATCGGTATCATTTAGTGAATAGCCGTCTTAAACGTTAACTTACGTTAACTACGGTTACGGGGTTCGATTTTCCTGCCGGGATCTGATTAGAACCCTCATTAACCTCCATCGGCGTAGCAAAGATTTTCCAATTAATTAGTTTCATCGTTAATGAGGGGTTCTATGAGGAAACTCTAATTTTGTTTTCAAATTTCTTGCTCAGCCAAAACAAGAACATTATGTAGTACATTGAGTAGAAACTACACAGTTTCACAGGTTGCTTTATAAATAAGAATGTTGGTTTATACAAGAGTTTGACTTTATTCGTTCCTTAGTTTATTAACAAGTTGTCTCACAACATTATTGTTTTTTGATTTAAAGTTTTTTAATAACTTGAAGTTTTGCATGTTATAAAAATCAGTGGTAGTACAATATAATTACACCTTCTATCTGTTTTGATAAAGATATATAAGTAGATAGAATATGTTAATTCATTTAAAACAACAAAACAATAAGTGTGGTGTCCCCGTACCAAACGTAGACGTGATTGACGATACAAAGGTACAGTTGTTTTCTGCGTATTTTACGACAATGATATTAGAGGAGCGTGGGGTATTCAGAGTAATATTTTTTATTCAGCGGAATCATCGATAACAAAGTCTTTCGTCGTTGGTTACCCAACCCTACTATTTATATTTAATTAATAATATAACTATTTATGTCCTTTTTAGCTTGAGAATAGGTACTCGTGTGTGTGTGTGTGTGTGTGTGTACGCGTGTGTACGCGTGTGTACATTTATATTCAAACTACTAAGGTCACATATATGATTTTGAATAATTTTAAATCCTTAACACATTGACCGCTAGCGAGTGCTACGCGCTACGCTCGTAGCCGATTCCTTCATTTTTCCGCTTTGTAGCGGAAAGTGACAACCCACAGAGAACTCCCCTAGCGGGTTCCCAGCACTCAATGTGTTAAAGTATGGCAATTAATTTGATATTGTTACGCCGGTGATGTGAACAAAATGTGATTTGTCATGCCTTAAAAGCGTTTTCAGCAGGCTGAAAAGTGATTTTAGGCCGTTTTAGAGGTGGCTCTTTCACATACTAGAAGATTCAAAATTTACCCCAGTTGCCGTTGTTTTCAGGCGCCTGAAACATGTTTTCAATTCGTTTCAGGCCACCCTATACCAGATGGTACAATAACCTGAAATGCCGTTTCCCGGCGTTTCGTTTAGTACAATTCAGTATATGGCGAAATTTCTCGAAGGAGTGAAAGGTCTCTTTCAATCCTTACGCAGTTCCTGACCTAACCCTCTGGTTACGTCTCCAGGTCTTAATTACCAGCTGGTCTACTTGTGCTCAGCAACTCAATGCATTTGAGCTCAAACACGGTAAGTATAGTGTAAGCCCTTACGCAGTTCCTGACCTAACCCTCTGGTTACGTCTGCAATGTCTTAATTACCAGCTGGTTCTGCTCTGGGTGTGCTCGCCAAGACAATGCTTATGAGCTCAAACACGGCAAGTACCTATAGTGTAAGCCCTTAATAGTTCCTGACCCAGCCTTCTGGTTACGTCTCCAGGTCTTAATTACCAGCTAGTTTGCTCATGCTCGGTCATTACATAGTTTATATGAGTAGTTTGACTAGGATCTGATCTCATTCACGCATAGGTAGAGAGAGTCATACTTTATTTTTCTTACGCTCGTATTGCCACTTCGAGTGTAGAGTACCTATGATGCGGGGTGTAGAGTATTTTTTTTACCAACCAGCGATTTGGTTTGTCAGACTATATAATATTCCTCTTACCTGGTTTACTAATATGCGTCTTATACATATTTATTAAAGTTCTCATAGAAACTTCCTCTGCCACCTTCCTTCCATCCGGGGAAGGAGCCCCGTGCGCTGGACAGACCAAATTCGTACCACACTCAACTTTAGGGTTGCTGAAGCAATTCACGTTGCTGAAGATCGAAGTCGTTGGCGGAATATCGTCAGGGAGAAACTGATGACTTGATAAGTCACGACCCCCAGCATTGGGGTATCGACGCAAGGAGGAGGGAGAAACTTCCCATTAAATTTTTACTAACTCTTGGAAACTACGACCAATCTCAACGGAATTCTGAAGGTTATGCGATGACGCATATTGCTACAAAGATGACTCACACTAGGACGGGGCGGGATGTGACGGTACGGGATGGGACGGGACTATCTATCAATTTCTATAGAAATAATCACGTGATAGTTCGGAGCCCTCGGATGTCACGTGAAGTTTTCTATAGAAACTGACAGATCTTTCCGTCCCGCCCCTTCCCTTCCCTTTCTAGTGTGAGTCATCCTTTACCCGAGAATTGTTCAGTAAGTAACTAACACTAAGTCTGATTGCCACTATCTAAAGTGAATGATTTATTTATATCTACAAACCTAACCGCAATAATATAGGTTATGGCAAGTCATCAAAAATCCAACCTCACTCAGAATGCTCTTCATTAATGGCCAGTCAGACCAATTTGCTAATAGCTTTTTTATGGTGCATTCAGTTAAAAGCCTTTTTTACAACCACCTATGCATATAGTAATTGCTTTCATATATGGGCAACGAAGATGGCTGGACGAAAACGTGGCTACTTCTAGCTGAGAAATCTTGGTCAGAAAACCAAGAAGATCTTTTCCCAAAAAGGACTAAAAACTTTTTTTGAAATTATGCATTTTTCTCAAACATGATCGGAAATGTATGCATTTATGTCACGAAATGAAGACATGAAGTTTCTTGTTTAAGGCCGTCCCCTATCCCAATGACCTCGGCGATTTGAGCTTTCTTCCCCTACCGCTTCCTTTCCTCACCGGTTATACAATACCGGTTATAAGCATAAGTCGTCACCTAGGAAGAGCTGCTTGTACTAGGACGCAACCCTATAAACTACTAGTGCCATCTTATACGACTGGCCCCCGTCGCCCGCGCAGGCATCTCGAGCCGGCGTTTTCGGAAAAATTGGTGTAATAGCTTTTTTCTCGAAAAGTACAAAACCTATCCAAAAATCAGTGGATGCGTCTAAAGTAAACATAAATATAAAATGCTTGTCTTAGTTTCTTGTACTTACGACGCATAATAAGGGAGTAGATACAGATTTAAGGTAGAAAAAAGGGTTTATGGTTATTTTTTTTTCTCTTGATGTGAACACTAAACTGTCAAAGGAAAAATTACATTCAACCAATGACCACTAGATACTTTCGACATTAATAAAACAAATTCTATGGTTTTATGTATATTTATGTGCGGTTAAACATGATGCTTAAATAGCTCATTCAAATGGAATCTTTAAAAAATGAAAAAGGTGGCAAATTAAAAAAAAATTTCCTTAGTAATTATTTACCTAGTAGTTATTTTAATTTTAATATTTCCTCACAATGTTTGAGAAAAGCACTATACAAGCCTCGGCCGGAAAAGAAATTGCAGGACTTGTTTAACCCGGCCTCGTCTACGACTCGGCCGTCTACCACAAACTCTTCCTGCAATCTCGTACTTCACGGCCTCTACAGTAATGTACTATTTTTACTGCAGTATGGTAATGCAACTAAGTCTTATAGTATCGTAATCATATAAAGGCTTTTTAGGTGTGAGTCGGACTTGCCCATCCAGAGTTTCGCACAAAGGATGCTTTCTCCATACATATATAGGCACGGAACTCTCAGTGAGTGGCAATTTTACAGTTTTCGGGTTTCTTCTTGTAGTGCTACAAGCTCTTATTTTTTGCCAAATTTCGTGATTATCGGAAAGTACTCACATTTTCATTCCGTTTACAAATGGGAGGATGGGATCCGACCGTATCCTTTGATTGCGTTGACGTATTGGTTTTGGTTTCTCACAGCTTCAAGGGACCGCATATTTGTGTATGTGGTATTTAATTTCAATTTGCTACATTTACGCGTTCTTTTGTCAACTTATATTTTATTGACCTGTTATTTTGTACAAGGGGTCAAAGGAAAAATTAGCTTTTTCAAATTTCCAGTATTTCTCCATTATGTTTTGTTTAATTAAAAACAAAAGAGGACGAGGAAAATTATACATTTGTAATATAAAATATTTCTAATATAGAAAAGTAAATTCATATTGACATTAGAACAAAAGGACCTTCTCATCCAAACGACACGTATCAAAAATGAAAACAAAGTACTTACCAATAACTGAGTGAATACTTATGTTACTTAAGAGGGTATTAAATCCGATAGTATTGTTTAATATTTTATCCGTAAAGGAACTAAGTTTTAAAGTGGGTACTTGCTGTAGCTTATCACAAAAACTCCAGGTCAAAGTAATAGAAAATATTTGTGACGCTCAAAGCAATAGACGGGGGCTAGCTTTTGAGAGCTATTCGGGTGCTCTAGTACATTTATTATCAACGGGAATTAAAATTGCGGGCTCTGCTCAACAGGTGGGACAAAGATGCCGAGCCTGATAAAAGGACAAACATTTGTGAATACAAACACGTTACCGTTACATTACAATAACTATTTAAAACGAGATATTTACCATGTAAGTACTCGTATATTTGTTTTTGTGAGCTCTCGATATCTTGGCACTGTTGCAAGCGCCATGTTCACGGAGTAAACTGTCGTGATGCGAGTTTTTAGTTGTGGTCTACCCACACCTCAAAGCTTTCTTTTACGGGTATACTTATTTAGCGTGTTGTCACTCGATTATGTTCACGACACACCACACTTACAGTATCAACCCGTGCATTTCTCACCGGATCAGTCTATTTTCGATTTGTGAACTTTCAGATCAGTGGATCTTCGACTGCTGAAAACAATCTTCTCGGTTAAAGTTCTTAAATTTAAGGATTTCAATGGCTTCCTTGACCATTCCTAGGGATGTAGGGGGTTGTGTAACAGAATCCAATGATTTGTTCCCGCCTCTAAAAGATGTTCAGTTATTGCTGATTTTCGAGGTTCATTGTTTTTAAACGGCCAAATGTGCTCTTTTATACGGCATGATATTGTGCGCTTGGTCTGTCATATGTAAGAACTATGTATCACAGCTGCAGTCAATTTTGTAAACGCCTGGATGCTCAAGTGGGAAACTGTCCTTCGGCATCCGTGAATTTTGTGACAGTTTTGGTATCGGGAGCGCACATACTTACATGGTAAATATTTCGTTTTAAACAGTAATTGTTATGTAAATGACAATGAGTTACTTTACTTTATCGTGAAAACCCATTTACTTTAATTATTTAGTAAAAGCTAGTTTCCTTAACAATGAATGGCGATTACGGAGTAATCTGTCGCTCTAATATAAATATAATGTATAAGTAAGGCCATATGTGATAAATGCAACTAATGTAAATTTCTCTTAATCTAATGGGTTTTATAAAAATATCTAAGTGTTTGAGCGACAGCGCTTAATGCTTAATGCTTAACGCTTAATGCTTCTTTAGTTAGATATTTTTACAAAACATTAAATTAAGAGACATTTCAATTAGTTTCTTGCATTTGCCGCATGCCGCATAGTTGCATTTTTTAAATACCACGTCGGTGGCAAATAATCATACGGCCCGCCTGATGGCAAGCGGTCCAGTGGGTTCACATGCGCGTTGCCGGTATATTAAAATCTTGTATACTCTTTTTTTGAAGATCCCCATATTGTAATCTTACGGGAAAACCTCGACAGGGAGCGCATTCCGCAGCGGGAGGAAATTCCTCTGAAACCGGGTGCAAGGCAGTACGCGACCATTTAGTTTGCAAGGTGTGTGGATGAGCGCCCTGTCGATGGGGAGCGGTGCGATGGTAAAAAGTGGACGTTGGCATAATGTCAACCAGTTTTTCATAACACAACCCATTGTACTTCTAGACCCTGTACGAAAGTATACTACCTAGAACCTTAGTCAAATTTAAGTTTACTTGTTTTGAATGGTTAATATCAGTTCTGAACCACAGCCGACACCAATTTTTTGGATACACGTCTTAAGCGTTTCCATACTTATTATTCTTCCAAGCATTAGATAGCAAAATATGCATCTTTTGTAAGTCATTCAAAGCTAAGAAGATTATATAATAAGAAAATATTCTACGTTCAGTATTTCTTAAACAGTTGTGTCCACATTTGAACAATTTTATTCAGTTTCAATATACTCGTAGTTCTCACCACGATCTACATAATAACCTACAATGTATCTTAAAGCGGCATTTCATGTCGTATTCAGGCTATTCTGCGAAATGCAAGTTTGTATGACTCGGCGCAAAAGAGATTGGATTAAATTCTCGTATGCGAAGAATAATATGAAAGATGGTGTACACTTTTAGCTGATTGTGAGCAATGAAATGTTGATGTAAATCACATTACATTGTGTTGAAAATAATTTGTTATTTTGAAGTGTATTGATACTATTGATGCAACAAAGTAAGAACTTAATTGTTTATTCGAGAATATCTATTAATTGCTTGTATACAAACAAAGCTTCAGGGTACAGGAGAAGTAATAACAATTTTACAGGCAAGTATATTAGACAATACACAAAAGAAAAAAAATGCCTAATATTGTGTCTGATAAAGTATTTTGCTTTGCCTCGGCGATAATTTGTTTTATTTCATTTTGCTGTGACTTTAGCAAACACGCGTATGACCCCCCATAATAAGCGAATAACAAGAGGTATATTATTACTATTATTAGTATGCCGTATCTCCGGGAAACAAAAGCGGAGCATTGGCGGCGCGCATATTTACATATTCCGACCCATCGGAGTGCGATGACCTTGATGGAATTGACGGTTTTCCGTTACTTCCCTCAAAGCGATAAACACCTACATAATCTTATGCCTATATTCTCAAAAGGGATAGGTAGATCACATGAAACTGCTTAAGTTTCAGTGTCACTTTTAGCAATTAAGGTAGACGGCCCAGTGGATGACACTGACCCAGTGGATAACATTTTCAGTTTATTAAAAAATATATGAAAACGGTTGGTAATATAATCCCAAAACAGCGTCCATTTGACTGTTAATGCCATATTTGTTTGTTTGTAGTAAAACTTTCATCGACTCGTCAAGTATTTGTGAGATAGTTTTTGTGATCAGGTGCTTCGAGTCGGTTTTGCGCCGCCGCGCTTAGCAACTGTGCATTGTGAGATTTGTGAGTGAAGATAAAAACAGGATTTAATTCGTTATTGATAAGTGTTTATTAAAACTGATGTTTAACTATTAAAAAAAACTATATATTTTGTGTATTTAAAGTTGATTGTATTATGTTAGTATTTTGGAGGCATGTCATACATAGGGACAAAATTATATTAGCGTGCAGTAGTGAATGACACCCATGTTATGATTTTATGGAACTTAATGATTTTGAGCGGTTTTGGGCCGCACGGTAAAACGTCCGACTTTGTCATTATTATTAATGTATCTGCAGTTTAGTAATGATATCTGAAAACTTGACGCTACGCCCTGTCACATACTGGGACACCGATTTAATTTTTCCATAGTCTACCACTGGGCCATTTAAAATTTTGGATATAATCCACTGGTACAATTTGAGATGTCACAGAAATTTGGAATTATTTATTATTTCGTGGCGCTCCTTTTATTATTATGTTTTTCTTTTCTGATAATTGTACCTATTGTGTTTTATCGAGCTCTGGGTACTTTCGCGAAAAAAGATCCAAAATCTTTTTTTCTAAAACAGGTAAATTTAATGTTTTTCCTACTCGGATTCAGCTCTTTCGATACTACTAGGAGAAAAAAAGTCCCAATTTTTTTCCACTCCGTACCATTTCCCCATTTTCAAACACTTTGTACAGCAGTTACAAAATGCAGAGAATAAGTAAATCGTTTGAAATTTTTGAGACCTTTTTTTCCCGTAGTTTTTTTCTCCTAGATTGAAAGAGCTCGTTTTTCTTAGTAGGAAATACATAAAACTTACCTACCTTAATAAAACATTTTTTTAAGTCTTGTCTCGCGAAAATGCCCTTCTGCGATAGCCACGAGAACATATTTTTAACCCGTTAGAGCACTGTTAACCTTAAAACCATAAGGCCTTTTCTAACAGCTACTTTTCTCCGAAGGCCTTCCTACATCCGACATCGGAAGTACTAGTAGCACCTCCGATAAAACCGACTATGTCGACCCACCGTCAGTTGTCGGACTGATATTTTTTGTTTTCAATCAGCCGATTAATATGTTTAAACAAATATACGTACTTAACGAGTTCCACACGGACGCAGTCATGGGCATTACTAATATCAGACAAAACGTTTGTATTATCTGTTCAAAAACCAACCGTCAAGTAAAATTTTACAGCCAATATAAATTCTATAGAGGAAGAAAACTGAGTGAGATGTAAAACATAATGCGCCATAACTTGACAGGCAGAGATTCAAGATGGAGGCAGATGACGTCACAGTATTAATGGCTACGCGAATTGATTCCCGTAAACGTTTATTGCTGACAATAAAACTGTGGCAAATAGGCACTCTATGATGTATCTATAGTATGTTTGAGTGTGTTGAGAGGATTGTGCTACGCCTTTTACTAATTATTCGAAATATATTTCATCTGTCCTTATACAGCATGTATTTTTAATATTACCTCAAATTTTGAACCAGTCGTAGGCATTAGTGCTGTGAACTTTTACTGAAATTAAAACTTACTTTTGAACTATTTATTTATTTCCTTATAAAATTATTCAGCACGCAGTGTATCGCTACTTTGTCTTACTGGCGTAACGTCACAACTGTCACAAGTGATAACTTTTAACTACTGTCAGATAAGTGTAAGCAATTCATTGCTGCTCGATAAATTTTCAAAAATTCCTTACGGTTTAGTGGTTAAGACTAACTTTAAATTACCTTACAATATCGGCTCATATATTAAAACCTACGTTTGATTACGGTTTGAGGTAATATTAAAAATACAGGCTGTATAAGGAATGACATTCGAGTTGTAAAATGTACATCTTGATATTGATCGGATAGTTTCAACACATCTTGCCTGTTGTCTCGGGGTAATTGCCGGCCATATACGTTCGGGCAATCCGTCAGATCTCCATAGTGGGTATGTCGTCAGACAAATTTCCCATACATTTATTGGTAAATCTAGCGGATATACCCGAACGTATATTGCCAGCAAATAAATTAATTATCTGCCAATTGTCTCGGGGTATTAAATTAATAATCTGTCATCTCAAAGAGTGCTGTAAATGGCGCGTTAAGGATGACTCACACTAGCACGGGACGGGACGGGACGGGGCGGGACGGGAAAATCTGTCAATTTCTATAGAAATAATCACGTGATAGCTCGAAGCCTTCGAATGTCACGTGACGCTTTCTATGGAAATTTACAGATTTTCCCGTCCCGCCCCGTCCCGTCCCGTCCGATCCCGTTCTAGCGTGAGTCATCCTTTAAGTTGGCTGAGATTCCGTAGTTTCTTCTGAAGTAACCGGTAACCGAAGAAAAGATTTATACCTAATGATATTTGCTTCCTAAAATAAGTGTCGCCGTTATTTATTTCAAATACTTACAAGAATTTTGTGTAAAATGTCTCTAATTCGGCCATATTATTCAGCCTAAAATGGATGTACCGAGACCGATAAGGATTACGGTCCCCAATAATGGTAATTTTTACCGAAAATCGGAGCGAGGCCATCGCGACCGTGTCCCTTCAGGGCCCATCGAGGCCGGAAAAACTGCCGAGCGACATGAATAGAACCTTGTATTGTAAAAAGGGATTAGGCAGTCCATTTGTATCTAGATACGCAGCAGTCTGTCTGCGAAGTTTGCAAAGGAGAAAAGGTAAAATAGGTTACCTACAACTACTATCTAAAATGGGATATTTACCATGTTCTGTTTTATTGTACCTAGTTATAATATAATGCAAATGACTATGTTAGCTTAAAATTCTATATTGTGACATAAGTTACCTCGTTGCGTTTTGGGTGTGGTTATATGTACATATTTTGTACTACACGAACTATTTAGGCCTTTTAATTCATGATTGAGTAGGAACTTGAAATGTAATGACCAGCAAGTAACACTTTGTAAGACCATCGTCAACTGATATGGTATCGACGATGATCTTGCAAGACTCGCACATGCAACCGGATCAATTTTATACCAATAAAATCTATGTCGCCTAGCCTATTATTTTGAACTGTATTAAAAACAAAATAGAAATACCGTCATTAAAATATTTTCGCTAGAATGTATTCAACTGTGTCAATAATTAACACGGTAATCCAATATGTATACCACATACACGAGGCACAGCAAAAGCCACCAACACACGATCCGATATCCGCAGCTTGACAGCGTGATATCAATTTGGCATATATTTCAATCACAAATGCCCCTGTAGGCGCTAATAGACGGCGGGTAATAGCCCCGCGACAGTGATATGGGTTCCGTACAGGAGGGGCACTTTAACACAAATGGAAGTTTACGTCACCCGGCTTGCCTGTTTTAACTGTGGTGAAACAGTCTGCTAAGGTGCATTAAAAATTGGAGAGGAATTGGAACTCACAGCAAGAGCCCATATGCCAAATTATTGGTAGGTATATGGGTATAGGACCATGAGCTTTAGACTAGATTTATTTTAGTAAACTGCTTCTTGACCCCTTAAAGACGGGGAGTCTTTAAGGTGTCAAGAAGCAGATATAGGGAGATCTAACACCCCTAACAATTTATCGAATATTTACCTAAACAAGTAGACTACCTAATCAAATAATCCGGCTCGCGCCTTGAGGGTTCCGTATCTCATCCATTGTTTGCGTAAGTCCGATTTACACTTGATCATAGACTTATACGCTTATACTATATAAATATTTTAGACCCCGTAGTTCCAGAGAACAGTGGTGCATAAAAAGTAAGAACAGGACGATAAAATGTTAAAGAATACGTATTATATATATTGAAAATTGAGAGGACAAAATTATGAAAATCTCATTTTCAGATGCATGAAAATTCAAACTGTTTGTTGAAATCAATCAATCAAATTATTTAATTAAATATTTTGATTGGTGTCTTGGCTGTAACAAAGATTGCATATACTCTAGAAATTCGCCAGTATTTGTTGAGGTCAGGTGGCCTGTTGGTTATGGCGTTAGCTGCGTAAGCTGAAGACCCGAGTTCGATCCTTGGCTGGGCTCCGATGGTGTTGGTCTTTTTCTTTAGTATATAACATCTATTTCAATTTGCAAGAAAATTGCTTCAGTGCCTAAAAATTTGCAAACTGTCTGTATTTTAGTTCTATGTACAGTCAAAGAATTTGAATTATGTTACATATGTATGATGTTTGACGAATACTTTAAATCCCGCAATATGCAATTGGCATAAATTAGAGATGAAACAACTTTATAAACCGGATTATCTATTAAGTTATCAAAACTTATCAGATGACTAGTTATGAAACGTTATAATAAGACTTCTAAATTTATTAATTACGCTTATAGTCTGACAACCCAGCGAGCGCAGTAACAGTAGGATAGAGAGCATCATACTGTCTTTTTCTTACTCTAGTATTACCACCCTGAAAAAAGGGATGGATATAGTTATTTTGTCCTACTGTTACTGCGCTCGCTCGCTTGTCAGACTATATTAAACACATAAAATAATTGTAAATACCGGTAACGCAGGAGAAAATTTTAATTGTTCACGCAAAACGGGGACAGTTCATAAATCCTAATCAAAAAAAAAAAAAAATACGTGTGGCACTCGGGGACTGCCACGGTAAAGCTATTGCATATCATTTTGTATCAACTTATGCAATTATAATTATTTATTTATTTTATTCATGCAGTATTTCATTTTCTTTGATATTAATTCAAGTTACACTTTTTGAGCGTGGTGACCGATAAGAAAACAATTTTTTCTATTATTAAATAAATAAACAAGCACACAACGCGGTGTCGACAACGCCGTGTCGAAGACTGCCGAACTGAAACGACGTTAGACGATGCACGGCCTTCAAGCCACACCTCCGTGTCCGTCGGAGTGGGGAGCGTGAGGTTTTTTCGTTACAGAATTTCTGGATTCGGTCCCCGCGCTCAAGGCCCGCCTAGAAGCTATGCAATAACTTAACAGACGATTTGAGAACCTCCTCCTTTAGAAATATTGAAGTCGGTTGAAAAAGCAATAATAGTTTACGCGGACATATTCATCAACAAATACTACTACACTAATACTACGGAGGCTAGGGGGAACTATTCTTAAAACCTCGTGAGTTCAATGAAAACTCGCTTAGCAGCCGTAAAAGCAGCTGATGGCGGCTACACAAAATATTAGTCGAGCGAAAGATAGATTTATACTAGTAAAAAAAAAGTTAATTGTAGCATTTAAGAGCTATTTGTATTTTTAAGGGAATTGGTCCTTTTCAGTTTTATTTCTAACAGTAAAGTTACAAAGTTACCATTATTAGTGACTAGCTGTTACCCGCGACTTCGTCTGCGTAGTATTATAATGTTTGGTAGTGTATTTTTATTAGCATAAGTATTAAAGACCAAATTGACTTGAACTGTAAATTGCTAATTAAATTCCGGGGCCGTATAAAACAAATAACTAACTTGCAACTACAGTAACCTGTTATTATTTTTTCTCGTTAATAATTCAGGATATACCAAAAATGCTGGTGATCAATATTGTAATCTGATTTAGAAAAAATAGGACTGAATGTTTTTTTGACAAACATTTTTTGTTAATTTTTTCTGCTTATCACAATATACGATACCGATTACGCATTTAATCGAATCAGCAGCATTTTTGTACAGCTGTATGTCTCTTTGTATCTACCACATATTAATCTTTCAGTGGTTGGAATACTTTGTAGATATGGTAAAAAGTACGTCCAAGTTTACATAAATTACTCGTATCTTTTAATTAAATAAGTAATCAAGGCCGAGTGTTTTTGATGCCATTCGATACCTGATTACAACTTACTTCCCAGTGAAGAAAAACATTGCGAGGATACCAAAATAATTACGTCGCGCATATAAACTTTCATTAGGTAGTAGGTAAGAAGTATATATGTCTTATCCAAGGACGATCCTATGATAGGTTCGGCATAGGCCTTTATTCGCATGTACCTACTCAACATAAGATAAAAACAAAACTACTGTAAAAAAGTGCAATGCACAGTATTGAATTGACTATTTCACTTGCTTTCTTTCCGCTTTGCACCTCTATATAGGATGATTTCCGTAACAAAAACTATCCTGTCCTTTCCTAGGAGTCAAAACATCCCTATACCAAATTTCACCTTAATCCGTTCAGCGTTTGTAATTTACTTTGAAATGGTAACAGATAAGAGTTCATCTTTACAATTTAGCATAGCATGGAAATTTGTCCAAAATTTAATTGAAGAAAACGTGCTCTGGTTTTGTGACTGCTTCACTAACGCAACATCAGTTTGCTTGACAACAAAAATAAAATAGATGCCAAGTAAAATGTATCTAAATCTAACGACATGATCTAAGAATGTTTTTGCGCAAAGTTAAAATAATTTTAATCAAATCAATTTAAGGAGGATATAGGCGATACCTAGTTCGATTAGTGGCATATAGATAGAACTGTAATAAGTGCCATCCTAATCCATCAAGTTGTGCATATTCAGTAATTTTTAGCCTTTTAAGTATAGTAATCATACGAAAAAATCTAAGCTTAGCCATATTATACATTGAGTTGCCTTCTTTGTAGTGGTTGGATTCCGCGTATCTGTCACTATAGCCTCAATGATATTGTCCTGAGGTCTGTCAGTCAGCGGCTGTTCATTCCGTTCTGGAGCCACTGAGTTTAGGCGCAGTGATAGCAAGATGGAGTGACGCTGGTGCTATGGGAGACGGGGCGGTGTTTGGTGTGGGATGCTACATGCGTCAGCACATTTTCGACTACCCATATTACTCGCACTTCCCACGTGGCAGGAGCCCTCTGCCGAAACTTTAGCGGCGGCGAAGCGGCATTAGTGTGCGCTCCCTTCTAAGATAAGATCCCAAACGGATAGCGGGATACTTACATAATAGGCCAACACATTGTTACATTTGTGTGTAAATTTCTGATAATTCTATACAGTTACTCACATTTGACAGCAATCACCGTCGCGCTATCCATGCAACTTGTCTTTTCATGAACTTATAGCATTATCATTATCAGATGACATTCGTGGATAACCAACTTAGGTCTGTAGGACATGGATACAATACATGTTCATACCTTTGGTAGTGGAGACTGCGGGCTGCTTTGGGGGAACCCAAATTGTTCTGCATGACATAAGCCGTCGACTCAGACAAAAGGGAGAGGAGCCCGATCCAAGGTTGTCCGTAGCCATCCAGCATGGAAATGCCGCTAGTGTTCTGGGCTCTTTTGCACCAAGAATGGCGAAATACGGGTTATTATAATAAGACTTGTGTTTGGGTTTTTTTTATATGTAATTCAGTTTTTAAGTAACTGGCTGTGATTAATTTTTCAGTATATTCAATTTATACCATTAGGTTACCCATTTCATTTCATAGATTTTGTTTGACAAAACCTACTAAACTGTTAACAGCGCCATCAAACAAATCTAGAAGACTTCGCGGCTTAGTATGTTTCCTTAGAACGAAACAGTTAGATACCTACAGCTCTTAAGTAGTTCTACGTGTAATATATAGATGGCAGTGTAATAAACATAATATGAACGGGAAAATGTACCTTTTATGCCTTTGTGCCCATTTCTTCCGATAAACGTATTAAATGTGGCACAATTTTATTTAAAATAAGTTCTGCTGATTAGCAAAATATTGCCATAAAACCATGAATTTGTCGTGGCATATTCACTTACTTCATATCTAAGCAAATAGATGGCGCCAGTGTACCTGAATTAAAATATTTTTTGGATTTTTGAACATTATTAATAACTGTTGGAATTAATCAACTTAAATTTACCGTAATATGCTTCTTAAACGGGAAATCACGTAGTAGTACACGTTTAAAGTATTTGAAACGTATGAAGTTTGCATTAATTGCAAATGTTTTACATCACGCTATCGACATTTTTAAATCACATTGCATAAATACAACTTCCAATTTACTAAATTTAATACTCTATTGCAACTTTCAAAAACCCTCTAAAATTTTTTCGCTTATAATATTAGTGGGATTTTATTTATTATCAAATTTATGACAGCATTAAACATATCATATTTACATAGATTTAATGGATCCCGGCACATTGGTCACTTTTCAACTAATTTCCTAAAAACACAGTTATGTATTTTTTGTGCACTTTCGTCAGTAGTGACAAATATGTACTTAAGTTTAATTTCTGTTTGTTTATGACACTACTGAACAATACAAACTTAAAATAAATTTGGGTACATTTTCTTCTGCAGTGAAAGAGAGCTTTTTTATAGGCGAACAACATACGGTGATCATCGTCTTCGAACAATATTTACAGCACGCAGCAATGTCACCTTTGTGATTATCACAATAAGGAACAAATCTAATATACCAATAGAAAATATTTGATAAACAAGACAAAGGCATATTTCGATACTCTACTTCTTTGTAGGTACTAATATTTCTTATGCCAATGAAATTTCGACTTTATTCCGTTGTGCACTAACGTGCTAAATTCACAAATTTAAAATGGTACTTAGTACGACTTTGCATTTGCACTAAGATATCGATTAAAAAAACAAAACGATTCGCAGTCTAAATAAAAAATTAGGCGCCTTTTGCCTTTAATTCGATCCAGCCAGTATATTATGCATCGATTACAAAATCGATTTAACATATTTGATTCTGGCGGGAAAAAATAATAGTGTTTATTTTGACGTTTGACATCGCCGTATCTCTGGTAATAAGGGCTACTGTCCTCAATATTTTGTATAGAATATGACACTTAGCGACATTCGTTTGGAGATATATCCTTTCCCCGATAAAGAACTTTGTAACAAAGTGCATAAAGTCGGTTTCGGTCCGTCGGAGTGGGGAGCGTCAGGTTTTTTTTCGTTACGGAATTTCTGGATTCGGTCCCCGCGCTCAAG
This sequence comes from Lathronympha strigana, assembly GCA_949128165.1. NCBI lineage: Eukaryota > Metazoa > Arthropoda > Insecta > Lepidoptera > Tortricidae > Lathronympha > Lathronympha strigana. The sequence continues at coordinate 14,339,633 of OX421918.1, read as the reverse complement.
GCCCGCGATAGAAGCTATGCAATAGCTTAAAAATGTACCTATACACTGCTGTTGACAAAGTTGTCAGACTTCACAATCATATGCGCAGAATTCTAAAGAACTATAAAAGTTTCTATAAAATTTGATACCTACCTATTGGAACATGTCGAAAGATAATAGGTTTCTAAAAGTTGATTCACTCTTATAGGAAATAATTTGAGATGTGTGTCGTTCTAAAGTGTTTAATTTCAATGAATAACAATCGCGATAACAGAAGACAATATTATTTGTATCAGATTTGAATAATAAAAGAAGAGGCTGAAGGCTAATAAATATTATATATGAGCTCTTTCCTCCGTGAGAAAATATCGTGATAAGTTGATAACGTAAACAAACCTTAGCAGACCATTTTTTACGAAACAGGGTAAAAGTAACTCACCACTACATATTTTATCACAATGGTAGAAATGATAAAATTGATTTACGTTTTCCGCAAGCATTTCGGAATATATTGACAAAGAAACATCATTTCGGATATGAATGTGTGTTCCCATTGGTTTCACGAGCGTGGGTGGTTGAAATAGTTAAAAGGTCCTTCCGTACGTGCGAGTGTGTCGCTAGAGTAGAATCGCTACTCTTCGCGAATTGCTCACCCATTTTACAAACATATGTTGTGTGGATCGTTCTTCTTATCTGGCGACAATGATCTGTTATTTGTATTATTACTTAAATAAGAACAGTTCATTTACGCGTCAAAGTGTATGGTTTAGTGGTGGACATCGGCGCGTTCGCCAATAAATTTAAAATAGCCTCTTTTTTCTAATGGGAGGAGAGTCATTTATGGATACATCTGCACTTCAGGGACTGTTCAGAAGCTATGTCGCGCTCTCAGCGACTAAAAACAACTCGGTGGCTCTGGGATCTCCAATGGAACGCACCATTGCCTCCACGTCTCTGTGGGTCCCTTTTCATTTGGACGATAGCAGTCCCTAATTCCTTCCGTCTGCCACCCAGCGGACCCTTTTAGGCTTCTTTTACGATAAGCAGGAGATTCCGTAGCCATATTCTAATGCCCGAGCTACAGGGCGACAATTTTTCAATTAATACCCTCGTGACCTAACATGGTGCATGATTTTACCCGCATTTTCTAAGCGCCACTGGCACCATCCGGGATTAGCCAACTAACCCATGTTACGGATGACTCACACTAGAACGGGACGGGACGGGACGGGGCGGGACGGGAAAATCTGTCAATTTCCATAGAAAGCGTCACGTGACATCCGAGGGCTCCGAGCTATCACGTGATTCTTTCTATAGAAATTGACAGATTTTCCCGTCCCGCCCCGTCCCGTCCCGTGCTAGTGTGAGTCATCCTTTAAGCGTTTTTTTGTATGGAATTTGATGGTTAACTCCGGGTTAGTTAGCTACCCCTGGTTGGCGCAAGTGGCCCTAAGCGAACAATTCAAACAAATACAGTTATTTTATAAACTCTCTAATCTTCAAGATGTTAATGGGGATGCAGATTTGGAATCAAAACCAATGGAATAGCTTCTGCTTGGTAAGCAAATGGAATATTACCGATAGAGGGGCTCCTGACGACGCACTTTTACTTATATTTGCACGGAACACCGCTAACGTAATAAATAAGTGATTGGTGTTATACACAAGACACATTTACTTTATGCTTCATTAGGAAATAGGGAATTACTGGAGAAATAGAACTTACATATAGAAAAAACTGTATGAAATAATAACCTAAGAAATTGTAGACGGAGACTGCGTGTTGGTTCTGGCTTCGCGTATGCCCCCTCGGAAAACCATGTTCCTTGATGGGAAAGTTGTGTAAGTAGTTAAAATTCCTCTAAGTATAGACTTTTCGACTGGTAGCTATCCCAATGTGCTTACCATGAGCTGTACATAACCGACTGCGCGTTTCTAAAGTATGTCCGTCTCGCTCCTGCCAGAGTAGTGTACTTACTAACTCCGAAACAGATCTCTCTTTTAAAACGTCGCGAAATCACATTGTCCCTTGCTAACGAATGAGACGTTCTTTTTCGCACTTAAACAATTATTATTAACATACACTGCCGTAGCCCCATATGGTCTTAAAAGATTATTTAAACACATCCTAAATATTTCAATAAAAGTACTCAGGCGGCTGGGCTATAAACCGAAATATTCAACAGGTCCATAAAATATGAATCGTTAATATGCCTATACATCGGCGGTACGCATACTGATTTTACTAAAATATTTACATATGTACTTAAGAGTTAAGGGCGTGGGTGATTCTAAGTCTAAGCCCTGAACTAGTATAGGTATCAAAATCGTTGATCAGGCCAAATAATTCGTGTAGTTTTGAAAGTTGGTACAATTATGAATGAATATATGAAAAGTCCTTGAGGGAGGGACGGAAGCCGGGAGGGGGAGAGGGGGGAAAGGTCTCCTTTTCTACTTATTTGGTTTAATTTCGGACTCTGCCTGCCGTTATCGGGTAGCCCAGTGGTTAAGGCGTCTGCCGCGAAAGCAGGAGGTCGCTGTTTCGATCCCAGCCCTCCTCACCGGGGGCCTTTGTCACTTTTTTCTGCAGTATATGACATCTCTTTCATTTCTTTAAAATATATTTAAAACCAAAGAAATATAATTTATCAAAGGATATATATGTATCTGTGTTCCGCTACCAAGAAAACCTTACTGAGTTCTCAACTCAGATAAAAATAATATAAGTACATACATAAATATATCTATCTTTTTACTTTCGTTAGCAAATTAATTATGATGAGCTATTCAAATACAATTTAAACTTTCTTAAGTCATACAGAAAAAAAAAACCGGCCAAGTGCGAGTCGGACTTCGACCATCGAGGGTTCCGCACAAAGGATGCTGGACCATTAATGACCTTATGTACTTAAAAATACTGGTGGCACGGAACTCTCAGTGTGCGGCAATTACACATTTTTCAGTTTTTTTCCTTTATCTGGGCTACAAGCTCTTGCTTTTTGCCAAATTTCGGGATTCTAGGGCAACGGGAAGTACCCTATGCATTTTGATTCCCATTGCAAATGTATGGGAAATGCGACATAAACGGCCGTGTCTTATGATTGCGTTGACGTAGAAGTTTGGTTTTTTCACACTTACAAAGATCTGTGTACCTACTATATGGTATTAATTTCAACTTGCTACCTCTACGCGTTTCCGAGATAAAGGGTCTTGACAGACAGACGGACGGACGGACAACAAAGTGATCCTATAGGGTTCCGTTTTTTCCTTTTTAAAATTCACGTATATTTTTACATGACATATTAAAATACTTATATAGGGTTACTCAGTAACCCGATATAAGTATTTTAATATGTCTGATACTCACGGGAGTTTTCTATATTTACATGAAGTAATATTAGTGGTGTTGTTTTCTACGGAGCTCCGTAGTTGATATCATCACTGTCCGACGACGACTGCTCGGCATGCCACCTATTGTGATAAAAATACTCGAGTTTTAACAGTTTTATTACAATATTAGAGGTATTTATTATTTGAAAACTCTAGATCCCAGCATTCTAGACGCAACACGGAACGGCTTTTTATAATAAATCTTCTTCCTCGGTCCCTCACTGCTGAGGATCGCGACCATCTGTGCTCCGTCTCCATAGTGTGCGGTCATAAGCCATACATGTGGGTCACGTGCTGTATGTTGCCACCAACTATCCTCTTAACCGCATCAGACCATCTCGTGGGTGCTCTACCTTGCGCACGCTTGCCGTCCATTTGCCCCAAGATAATCTGCCTTTCTAGGTCATGCTTTCTAGACAGCATGATATGGCCAAAAAAGCCAAGCGCGCGATGCTGACAAATTGTGGAGAGTCGTGTTGTGATCCTCAGCTCCTCCAGGATAGACGTATTGGTTCTCATAGCCGTCCAAGGTATGCGTAAGAGTCTTCGCCAACACCACATCTCAAAAGCGTCGGTTCTTGCACAATCTCGACTTTATAATAAATACAAGTTTGGAATGTTGGAGAGTGAATTCTAGACTCAGAAGTCAAAGTGTATAAAGTTGTTGAAACTAGTTATAAAGTTAAATTGGTCAGCCGCAGGCCGAATGGACGGTGCCGGAACTGCAAAGGAAACAAGGTGCGTGAGTTGAAGACCAACTTCAACTTGCATTTTGATGTCAAAGCATTTGAAAATTATATTAGTGGCACCGTGAGCATCACTTTCACGACCAAGAACTCGCTAGTCGGGTTCATTTTGTATAGGAGTCAAGAAGCCAAACCTTGACAGTGTGCAATATAAGTACCTATCTCCGCACTCCAGTAAGTTCTAATAGCAAAATAATCAAAGATACGACGCGCTGGGCGTATCCCGTTTACCAATGAACGCATCTAGTGTCTCTACCATGACTTGCTATAGATTTCGACACGTATTCTACAGGTGCATCCCGCTTTCATCCGCAAGTGCGAGCAAGATGCACTGACAGTGCGATGACGTAGACGCTAGCGACTATAGATATCTACATTATATTTAAAACTCGTGGTAAGCACGCAGGTGATTTGCATAAGCGCATCGCCTTCGCGACACTCCTATCCGGACTCTTTGTCGAATAAGAATGCACGTTACATATTTAACACTTTCAGTCTCTGATACGTAGTTTTTTTAAATACTACGACGTTGGCAAACAAGCATACGGCCCGCCTGATGGAAAGCGGTCACTGCAGCCTATGGACGCCTGCAACTCCAGGGGGTGACATGCGCGTTGCCGACCCATTAAAATCTTGTACACTCCTTTTTTGAAGAACCCCATACGTACTGTAATCTTTCGGGAAAACCTCGGCAGGGAGCTCATTCCACAGCCGGAGCGTCCGCGGGAGGAAATTCCTCTGAAACTGCACAGTGCGCGACCATTTTAGTTGCAAGGTGTGTGAATGAGCGCCCTGTCGATGGCGAGCGGTGCGATGGTGAAACGTGGACGTTGGCACCATGTCAAACAATTCTTCAGAACACAACCCATTGTATAGGCGGTAGAACACACATAAGGAAGCAAAGTCTCTCCTTAGACTTAAGGGTTCAATACTGACTGTGAGTTTGGGATCGTCGACAATTCGTACAGCGCGCCTCTGTACCGAGTTAAAGGGTCCAAGCTGTTATCCAGGTGCTCCTGCCCAAAGGTGACATCTGTACTCCATCTGGGGTCTGAATTGAATTAGTTAAATAAATATGCGTAACCGAATAATTAGAGTAAAAATAGTCTCTTAACTTTACGATACGTAAATATTTTAAATTGTTCAAATATTAAAATGTAAACATCGCGAGTGCGTTTCGCACTATCAATCTTGTGCGTACTTACCTAGATACATACCCTCGTTAAGTGGTCGTCCTCATTATGTCTTAGGCTTAAGTATGAAAATTAATTGCTGAGCATGATTATAAAGTGATCTCTAAAGAACAGGGGAAATAAGTACTTTGTAAGACTTTGTTTACAAACAAAGCTTTGTTAGCGTTTGCGAAGTATTGATCAGAAGCTTATAGCTTCAAGGCTTCAAAGGAGTTGCCATGGCGTTAAGATGCTACCTTGAATGTCTTTTGTTCATTAAACAAGGAAAGTTAAACGTATAAAAACAACTGTCAATACTTGTACATTATAGACGTTATAACCCGTCGGTGCTGGGTTCACTAAGTAGGGATGGTGCCGTGGGGACCGCCCTTGTTTGCGCGCCCCACGGCGCGCACTAATCTACTTGCCAATGCACCTCTGATCAGAGCTATAACAATACTATACGTACTTACGCCACCCGATCATACCTACGTCACCTGCTTGCCGAACCTACCAGCGCTACTACTGGACTACTGGTGCCCCTTCTTGGTGTGGGACTCACGCCAACCGGAATTGCTTCACCCGCTGCACTGGCCCTGCTGCCACATCCTGCCCGAACCAGCATCACCTGAACGCCGCCTCATCTACGAAGTCTGCCTAAACCTACTAGTCTAAAACCTACCGCCATAGTGACCATTATCAGTTTAGCTGAAAATAAAGCACCTTAACTCAGTATCTCACTCTCACTCCTCCTAAAGTTACGTATTCTCCTTAACGCCACTTGCGGGAGAATACGTAACGTGACAGTGGGCGCTGGAACCCCGTAGTAGAGGGTCTCAACGCCGAACGGAACAAAGTTGTATTCGCCACCGCGACCCATATATACGTATTTGTATTTTATAATTTATTGCGCCGCCTCTGCAGCCGCGCCGGCCTTGGCTGTAGAGCCGTGCAGATGTGACTAGGGTATCAAGGTGGCATCCCACACCAGCACCCATCCCATCTTCTACGGAACCAATGATCAGGTCTCTTGCTATCGTCCTTGAAAATGCCTGGAGGCTCAAGAAGACTGGCACGTTGTTGCTGGCAAGAGGCCAGCGCTCCTCTGGCAAGAGAGCCCTTTGTGTCCGAGGAAATCAACGACAACCCCGCAGAAGCACGCTCAAACCCGGACGCCCAGTCGCAGACAGGTTAGTTATGTGTTAGTTATTCATAACATACTCGTAAATATCTGTTAAATCTAAAATGCTGTTGAGATTCGTTTTGTCGCTATCACTAAAATCGCTATCAATGGAACTTCCTAACAATGTAAACAAACCGCCATATTGATCGTAATAACCTAACTTTTAAGTTTTTAATAAAATCTCCAAGATTAACTTATTTATCTCATATTTTGTTTGACGACCGGTTGGCGTAGTTGGTAGTGATCCTGCCTGCTAAGCCGATGGTCCTGGGTTCGAATCCCGGTAAGGCCATTTATTTGTGTGATGAACACAGATATTTGTTCGTGACTCATGGATGTTTTCTATGTATGTGTATATTGTATATATCGTTGTTTGAGTACCCGTAACACAAGCCTTCTTAAGCTTACTGCGGGACTTAGTCAATTTGCGTAAGAATGTCCAATAATATCTGTTTATAATTTTTTTTTACGATAATACGACCGTTTTAGCAGTGAATGGTTTCAGTGGTGTTTGATGAGGTAGTGCGAAAATACAAGGAGAAACTGGCAAAACATGTGACGCCTTTTGTTTACATTGCTAGGTAGTTCCATTGACGGCGATCTTATCTTATTTGCGTAATTATAAAAGTTTTATGGATGATGCCACGGGAGGAAGCTTAAAATAACAAGGCTCTAGCTAGAGCAGCGGTACAGCGTTCTTCAGGTAAGGTGAGGGGTATATTGACCTTGGAGTTTAATCATTAGTATGGCTGTTTTTTTTTTTAATTTTCAAATAGCAAGTTCAGTTAACTGTAGTAATTTTGATACTTGGTGAATATTTATTGTTGTTCCTAAAACATAAAAAATTATCCGAATTTCGTATAGTAAAACTTATAAAATCTCTCAAGGGTCAGCTATTCTAATGTTCACAAATTTAGCGGTTATACAGACGCGTAAGGACCCCTCGTCTCACTGACAAATGGCTACAATAAAAGTATCCCAGCTTAGCGCCAGCACATGCTTTACCAGGCGAGTTACAGTCACTTGCAGAGTCTGGGTGACACAGAGGACAAGGTGAACCAGTCAGAATGAAGCTGTGACCGTAAAGGGCTCGTGCACAAATCACGCGAGGTATTTTCGTCAATTTTTCGACCACCCTCCTCCTGGGTTATATTTGGTGAGGTTAGAGGCTAACTCTCTCTGCCCCACATTAGCCTCACGTGTATTTTTTTCACTTGATCTCATTTTGAAATTAATAAGTATCATACAACTTCCTCACACAAGGTATCAGCATTGCGATACAACGAGGAAATGCCGACATATTTCGTGATTTACTATGGCATGAAAAATGTCAAAACGTACAATTTAAGTACCTAAGTTCTAAACCCACCGGCGTCGTGCAACCAATGAGAATACTCTCGAGCAGTCTGTAGTAAAGCGGCGGCATCACCGAAGTGCCTTAGCGGGCGAATTTATTTGGATTACCTTTTTAACCTTCTTCCTACTGAATCTATTCGTTAAGCGTTAAATCGGAACATAGTCTTAATGGCTCACAAATAGGTCTCCGTTTATATTTTTATATTGCATTTGTTTGTGTCCTGGGTACAAGGGCTCTCTTTGAGAATGTGACACTTATTTATTTATTTTTTAAGCAACATCATCTGCGAACGATACAAAATAGAAGGAAAGAAAAGGTAGAAGTGGTTGCTAAGCACCACCCTAAGTAAAACGCATACGAGGGATATGGTCGATAAATTCTGCGCCATCGAGTGTGTCTCGGTAGCTCAGTTGGTAGAGGCGATGGGCCAGAGTCGCGAGTTCGAGTCTCGCCCGTGGTCATAAGCTTTTCCACTTATACTTTGTTTGAGAAATGTGACAATACAGTATGTATCAGAACGAAAGGCAAAGAAAGAAACCCGTTAATGTTTAGATCATAAATATGAGCATGGTACCTAATTCATCAAAAATACGACATTTTTTACGTGAGCTATAAAAATATACATTAATTATTATTGTTTTGCACCTCCCCTGTATAATTTGTTTACAATCTTATTATTGACATTTCTTAAATTACCAACTGACAGACAGGCGTCAAACCTTGTTGAAGTTTGGATTTTTACCTAGTTACAAATAAACAGTTAACAAAGCGCTTGCGCGTTGCCTATGACCACAGCCATTATTTGAATGAATACCTAGGTTACTTATAAACAGAACTCTAAGCGCATGTGCGTTAATATAACAACGTCAATGTTTATTAGTTGCCCCTAGCTACATATCAACAGTACGCAATACGCATGCACTGTCACAAATCAAAATCGTAAACAAACCCTATAGGATGTCACAAAAACCATTAACCGACTGCAAAAAGAAGGTTCTCGAGTAATCCATTTAGTAATGTTATGCCATAAAACATGTATTTTGGCACGTGAAATGCAGGTCATTACATTGTACTCGAGTTCCCCGTCAACCAGTTTTAAGGTTTGCTCTTCGTTGTCATACATACTGTATAGAGACGGTATAGAAATGTGATTGTCTATTTACACGAATTCATCACAAGTGAATACTATTCGGCATCTCACATTAGTATAGTTACTTATCATGTTAAATAGCCTTCTCGTGTTAAATAGCCCTCCAATTGGTAGGAAAGTGATACTGAGAGACGCCCTTACAATACTTCGACCGCGCGTAAAAGTGTCGATCCTGAAATGAGCGACCTCGCTCAATATAGAACTAATCGTCCTCACGATGTCCAAAGGCGTTCTTATTGTCGCCATTGCAACGGGGAACAAACAAACATTTCAAAATCTTGCTACACTTTTTCCCTTTGAAGGCGTCTCTATCTATTTCTAGCTCGGTGGTTTATGGTATATTTGTAAATAACCGACAAAAATACAGTTACATAATATCTACTTAGTTCGAACTTTTTACATGTATAACGCAAATAAGTAACAAAAAATGTAACTACATGGTATTGTTGAAAATTTGAGTATATGTAGCTTGAAAAATACTAAATATCTCCAAAAAAGGTGATATTTTTATGTAATTCTACTTCGGGGTTACGTATTATCAATTTCAAAATTCAGATAACCTACGACACGTAATTTTAGTCTCCGAAATGAAAAAAAAAAAACTTTGATAATTTTTTTCTCAAAACAACAAGAACAGTTTCGGAATTATGAAAAACTGTGTTAAATGGTTTTTCCATTTGAATTAATATCCGTGTAGATTTCAGAACAGCATGTTCATTAATATGCCGTCGATCACAGCTGCAACTCGGCTTCGAGAGATCGCACAAACGACCAGGATATTATGCTGACGGTATATTATCTATCTTATATCCCACATGTCGTTAGCCCTCTATAATGCCTTCCAAAACTGCATAATGATTTTGGTCGACCCCCTTTTGTTTTACTAGTTACGAGTGTTTTAATGCCTAATTACATATTTACAGTCACATATACTGGTGTATGTTACACACATATCATGAGCTAATTATGATGCGTTTGAGCGCCGTTACGGCTTTGATGATTGAAAACTTTTTTGACGTTAAATTTTTGTCTTTTTTTGACAATTTAGAGACCAAATCAAAGAGCAGAGGCAGAGGTAAAATCATAGACGTTCGAAATTTGAATGTAATAATATTATCGAATTCGATGATATTATATAGCTATAATAACATATTAATATGCTTAGACCGGGTTACTCACGTCTATAAAGTCGAAAATAGCTCGACATGTTTTGGGACGGTCCGCGCGCCATAATCATCGCACAGCAATCGCCGCAAGCGCTTCTCACTCATGATTATGGGGCGCGGACCGTCCCGAAAAATGTCGAGCTATTTTAGACTTTATAGACGTGAGTAACCCGGCCTAAGTACCTATATTAATATGTCTAATGCTCACGGGAGTTTTCTATTTAAAATAGCTATAATAACACTTTCAAACAGAATGCATATTTTGTAATGAAAACGTTTATCATTATGGGGGTCTGAATATGCGGTTGTTGAATGCATTATAGACGGCTAATTGCATGTGGGTACATATATAAAATTTCTTAATCTGTGAAAATGTAAATAAAGACATCGACTTTGATAAGTGATAACATTATTTTGTTCAATATTCAAACTTCTTTGAAAACAAGGAAATTTGATTTGACCTCTATTCTTATATCATTCGAGATGACGTTTAGTTCGAAAGGAAGTGTCGGTTAAGTTGTCTTCACAACCTGCGGGGTTTATAAGTTATAACTGTTCATTAATGTTTCTGGAAGTCACGCCAATCATTGCTGCAACTTGGTTTGCAGGGATTGCACTAACAAGCTGTATATTTTGCTGACAGTACATTGTACTACTAGCTCCATTGTTAAGTTCGTAGCAAAACTCCTCCGGATTTTGCGACGTTGTATTTAAACACCGTTACGAGTTCTGAACAGGGCCCTTACCATGACATCCTAACGCTGCTATACAACTGAGCACAGTTAAGAACCAAAACGGAATCGCGTTAAGAAGTCATGGTAAGGGCTCAGGTGTATGGCAGCGACTCAGTTTGGGTCCTAAACTAAATTGCGTTAAGACGTCGTGGTCAAGGTTTCGGTAAATGTCGCTTCGCGTCTCCCTTAGGTGTGTAACCAAATGAAAGAAATAGTGGAAACATTCGCCGGAGTCGATCGGGTGTCGATAGTTCAATTGGCAGAGCGATATGACCGGTGTTCAGAGAGGTCGTGGGTTCGAATCCCGCTTGAGGCTGAGAATTTTTCAATTTTCCTTTAAATTATAAAATTGTCAGGTAGGTCAATCACAGCTGCAACTTGGCTTGTGTGATATTGCATTAAGGAGATGTATATTTTGCTGGCGGGACATTGTAGTGCTATTAGCGCAACACTTAAATATCCGGTTACGGTTCGGTTATGTTGCTTAAACCGTTTATTAATCTCAGAGAGCAGTGTCAATGACAGCTGCAATTGCCCCTAGTGGGATTGCACTAACGAGCTATATACCTATTCCGGCGGTACACTAATAATACCGTTAGCTGCATTGTTGAAGTTAGTAGCGAAACTCTTCTGGATTCAGTGAGGCCTTTAAAGATTTAAAGTACAGAACTCGTTTAAACTTTCACGATTTTCACACATTATAAATTTACCAATACCTACGGGGCTTAATCGTGTAAACTTTGAAAACGAACCTCCGACGTTTCAAGGGCGACATTGTCCTCGTGGTCCCGGAGAAAGACTCCGTCATTCTCCGGGACGACTCGAATTCCTTTGATGTGCCCACTACTTCCCAATTATCCACGATTACTGGTAATGATGGCCACTCAGGGATGATTATTCCCTCGTCACAATGGCGCGTGCCTGTAATCGCCCATCATCGCTAATTATGAAGACAAGCCATTAGATTTTAGGAAAACAAAGACTCGTTTATGAATAATTGAATAAGTACCTATGTCTTGTATGCAAGTGTGCATTTTTAGTCGCAGCAATTGCGCTCTGTTTCCAGCTTTTGCAGTCCCCTTTGAACCTTTGTCACACACAAAATAAATTATTCGCTTGGAAGGCCTCGTTAAAGGAACGAACTACTGGTTTACGTTCCCGGTTTATTACGAGCTAACGTACGAGGCTAGGAGGCGACACGTGCTTGCATGACTCACCTTCATAAACAGAAGGGAAAAATAGGACTTTCCTTTAAAAAAATAATGTTAGAAAAAGGTAAACATGTGAAATGCTATAGCCTGGGCGGAAATAAGAAGTTTGGGGTACAGTGCATATCGCGAACATCCAGAATGGACATTTTGCTACTGGGTTTCTGTGGCTCGAATATTATAGTCCTTATGCCAGCAAGCCAAACATACGGAAATGGTGTAATACCGTCAGCATAATACACCAAATTTCCTTTATACAGCAGTAGACATGTTTATTAGAAAGTTAAAAACTATTCTAACCATCTCAAATAAAAATAGAAATGGCGGCTAATCCAAGATGGCGGATGTATGATAGGTATTTGTAAAATTTGGGAATTAAGAAATCTGGTACCGGTTTCATCCCTGAGTGGGCAGACAAAATGCCGATCGCTCACGCTCTGTAGCGTAGCGTAGTGTTCTTCCTCTATCACTGTTTCTTATTAGCGCGACAAAGACAGTTGCGTTTCATTCGCTACTGAGCGTTAACGATTGGCATCTTGTCTACGCACCCTGGCCCACGGACTATTATTGCTGCACATGTACCTACCACTCTGATTAAATAAAGTGAATCTTATAGTATACGCGTATTGTCTGTTCAATAGTCTCTATTGAAACCAAAATGTTAAAATAACGGATAGACAAAAAAATTAAACGGCAGTCTACAATTTATAAATGTTTCAGAATAAACGCTTGTGCATTGAAAATAGATGTCATATACAGACCCCGTTATCAGTGGGGAAAATTTAATGAAACGAGGGTTGCCAAAATTACATGAAGTCTGAAATCCTTAATTCGCCTGTTGTACATAACTTCGCCTTAGTAAAATATGTAAATTGTAATCTATGCTAAGCACATTACAAATAATATATTTCTAGTTAAATGTAGTGAAACAAGCAGTTTTAATTTTAAAAATAAAAACCGTTATATATCCTTATTTCGCCTTTGTTTCCCAATTTCGCCTACTGTAATAAAATATAATCAAGAAGATTATGTACCTATATACTCATTTGAAATTGTACGCTTTGAATGACCCTACTTGAATTTTACGATTTATGGTTAAAAAAAAATTAAAACATTTGTTAAGGCGAAGTTATGTAACGAAGGCGATTTTAGGATAGGTAGTTTTGCTAACCTTTGGTTTCAATGAGTTTTCACCACTGATAGCGGGGTCTGGTCATATACTAAAGCGAAAAAGACCAAGTCCATCGAAGGCCAAGCCGGAGATCGAACCCGGGTCTTCAGCTTAGGCGGCTAACGCCATAACCACTAGGCTACTCATTATTCTAATTTATACGTATAGTAATATAATTTCATGATTTGATTTGTTACAATAAAATTTTGAAACGCTTATTGTATTTAAAAAATGCGTGATTGTCAGTTGTTTTAATAGAAATGTTAGATTCTTTGAAATCAGAGTCGTGGCAGGCAAACTGTGAACATCGAAAAACTCGTTAACTGCATTTCTGTAGCTTACAAATACAAAACCATTTATTCACGGTAAATATTAAGTTTCAATACAGAAGTTCATTAAAAAATAAGGTACCTTAAAAACAGAAAGACAAAATTTACCATTATTATATTTAAAAACTTTATTTTAAAGTCTGCTAATGAACAGCTATTTTCATTAGCTGTAGATACATGTAATTTCCGAAATCTACCAGCCTTATGGTGGCCCTTATTGTCCCCAAGCTGTATGACACTTGCGGTCAAACTCCGATAGTTGACTTGTAGTTGTGTACGTGCCGACTCCCGGCTGCTCGTGGCGGTTGTTGACGTATCGACAGTTTTCAACTCGACTTGCATGTGTTATATGGAACAAAACTTATTGCAATAATATAACATTTAAAACTTTCGCGATTTGAACACATATTTAAACATAATTATTATTGCAATAATGTTAGCCTTTATTGTAATAAACTAAACTAAAATGTGGCTAATTTCGCGGAGGATGAGACGGATTGCTAACTGCGTAGGCTGCTAAGACACTCTCGTACCGTTCCACCTCCAGGGTACTACACAAAAGACCGGCGCGGCAGCGGAGGCGGCAGAAGCGCTTAAAAGGCGAAAATACAGTGGTCTCGACGCCAATTACAATTTTACTCCTTTAGGCGTTGAGACTCTTGGTCTGTGGGGCCCAGCGGCACAAACCCTGTACCGGCAAATGGCCAAACGGCTGTTCGACGCAACCGGTTTGCGATTCAACGAGGAAATGCTGCCAGCGTCCTCAGCACTTTGCCACAGTTAACATTAGATTTAATGAAGTTAATTTTTATTATTTTTAGGTTATTACTATGTCTTTCCCATCACGGAATAATGGTGTTCCGGACCTTTGGGAGGCGTACGCGGAGCCGAAGCCAACACTTAGAGGCCCTTTCGACAATTTAATGAAATGTAAGGGGTACACAGAGCGGATGTTGCACCTGCCCGAGTCATGGGACGCACGCAGAGGCAGCACCCGCGAGGGTGTAAAGACTATTGAGATTTAATGGAATCTTAAATATACTGGACTATTAGGTGAAAGTGCTGGACTAAATACTGGGTTATGGAGAATAAAATCGGACGTCTGCCTAACAAAATGGTAATCAATTTTATTTCCGGCAGACGGTGACTCGCCCACATAAGATGGGCCCCCACAAAAAGCGACATCTAAGATGGCTCGAGGGCAACACCGGTATGAGGGCTGGGGGTAGAGAGGTGTCACTGGACTTTAAACATATAGCCAACTCGCCACTTAGGTTTCCACATCTACCCTCGAGAACACAGCTCTCGCGACCCCACAAGGTAAGCCAGAGGCGGAGGACTTGGTCGGACGACGGAGTCCCCCAGGAGCGCTCAGGTACGTGGGGTCGCTACTCCCCAACAGCTCGCCACAAGCTGCCCTGCGTTGACTGATTGCACCGGTCGAAACCAGTGGGCGATGGGGTCATATTACTACTACTATTACTACGAGTATTATTTAAATCTTTGTATGTGCCTTTTTAGTGCCGTATAAATTGACAATTGATAAGTAAATAGAAAAAAAGTAGCATATAATCTAAAACTAAACTAAAATTAATACTAAATAATATCTAATAAAATCTAAAATAAATCTAATCTATACTAAGGTCAATGCAACAATGGAACAAATGCAATTAATTGAAATTTCTCTCCCATCAGAGTAAGACAAATTTCTATTTTTGGCATTGATCCCATAGTTGCATTTGCCACAGGTGAATGATTTTCAATTCCTGAAGGGAACTTAAGACTTTGGTACCTTAGTCTGCTAATCCACAAACAATCTCTAAAGCATCAAAGAATCTCTGCGAAACCACAGCATAGGGAGGGGGTCTGATTCAACTAGTAGTTCATCTTCAACAATTTTTTTTAATGGACGTTTGAAATTAACGCTTTATTAAAACACGACTTAACTGTAAATCCAAATCTATTGTGTATAATCTAAAGCCATTTTTAGGCCGTAAATTGCCTAATTAAAATAAATTATAATTAGCCTTACCTACGAGTATAACGAAACCCATATAACGGTTGTGGTTGACGCAAAATTTGTACATTGAGTTTCAGTAAAATCTGTCCCTCATTCCTCATTCGGTTCCGACAATCCACAGAACGTGACTATTAGATGAAGCATCATAACAAACAACCTGCCTCCTTGCTTCGTTCTCCTCAGTGTTGAGGGTCGTGACCTCCTTCGCGGATCACATTATTCTGGATTGTGGATTACCAAATCTTGCGATCTTTTGAAGCTTGGAAGCTTCAATGTCTTTAACAATATCTTGTCAAACGTCACCAAATCTTCTTCTTAATACATAGACATATAAATAGAAATTGAAAATAATTTATTCGAAGACACAAACAAAAACACAATACAAATAGAAAATACAGATACAATACAGAAAGAAACATAATAATAAAATAAGTTAACTTGGCCCACGAGGTAACCGCCATGTGGGAGGTTGATTCGGCGATCATTGTACAGTCGGTGCCCTCACATAATTAGTATCCACCCCACATATGCAACCGCGTAGCGCGCGTGGATACTTATGTGAGGGCACCGACGCCACCGACTGTACCGATAGTTGTTTCGGGCAACGCGGTCTTAAAGCAAAGAGTTTCGACCAACGTCTCGTGAAGCTCTCGCTAGGAAATTGTGGTTGGATCAGGGGTCAGATGCAGAAGATGTTAATACTGGACACTGCGCGCATACCTAGACCGAAGGTCCCTTGCAGCTTTTTTTGCAGCCCTAACCACCGGCAGCCTGGGCCCTGCCCTGTTGCCGGCGGCACTCTTGTTTAGGTGTTTTATAATGTGTTTTTATTTTGTATGTTGTTTTGTATTGTATTTTTATATACGTATTGTAAAAATCCTAACCTAAGCACAGAATAAATATTAGTACAAGACCTAAGGAAGAAAATAAATAAACGAAAAAAATAAGTAATAATAATTTTATATATATAGTATATTCTATTTCAATTGTAGACTTATATTATCAATTTGATTAGATCACACAAAGTTGGTAATAATTACAATAAAAAAATCAAGCAAATCAATTTATAATGTATATATAGTAATGTGACTACTTAAAGACATTTCATTTCATTTATTTCATGCTTTACAATTGTACAATAAAAGAAGTTCCACGAAATGGACTCATCTCAGCATAAGGCTGGCGACTTCCAGCGCAGATCTTCTGATGAGCCCATCCGATGAGAAAACACGAAAGGCAACACAAATACTGAAAAAAAAACAAAAAAGTAATAAAACATAGAAACAGAAAGCAAGAAACGAACGAAGGCGTTAATACAATACATCTATCACCACTTCACTAATGTAAGTAGCCTTAGCTACGACAAGTCATTCTAGACTTGTAAAGCAGATTTTTGTGTTCTTTTATAATAGTTTTAATAGCTTGGACAAAAAGTAGAAGTCGTTTCGTTGTTCACACCAACTGCACGCATGCAACGCGCCTTCATCTTTATAAGTAAACTAGCTGATGCTTCGTCCGCGGATATTTTTTTAGCCTAAAACCTGATAGGAGATCCCCTTAACATGCCAGTGAAGGTTGCATCTAAACCCATTGAGCCGTTTCCACGTGATGCTCGAACTAATAAGTAGGCAGACAAACAGACTAAAAATCTAAAAATCATTGAAATGTGTTCTGATATCAATTCTATTCAGATTTTTGACCCTACTCTGCTTTATTATATGTATAGATAGGTAACCTGCACAGTGCCCGAGTTGTGCTCCCCAACGCAAGGTCTATGGAGGTACTCTATCAGACAGTCGGTCTACGTGCGTAGGTGTTGAATCACGCTCTGTGCTCATTAGGAAGTTTCTAATTCGGAGAAGTTCGTTAATTTTTGAATACAAAATTATTGAGTATGTATAGGAACTTTTGTTTTGATAACTACTATAAGCCAGTCCACACTTCAGCAGTCTAGTAAATGAAGGAAAAAATGAAGGAAGGCATTTTTATTTTATATTGTAGAAGAATATATTTTTGTTCATTTGGTAATTTTACTTGTTTTCTACTCAGAATTGCGAGCTCTTTCATTCGTAGGAGAAAAAAGTATTCCAAGATTTTTTTCTATTTCGTCACTATTTTTAATAGATTTAGTATGGCGGTAGCGCACTGGAAACTTTAAAAGTTTACCTATTTAAATTTGAGGATACTTTCTTACTCCTACTAGGATTGAAATCGCTCGCCATTATGTATAGAAAACATATATAAAATTCCAAATTAGCAAACAAATATTTTTCTAAAAGAGATGAATGCGGGTTTGAGATGTAAAACTCATTGCAACTATATGTGCACCCTTCATCGTGTCAATTTATGATGATGTAGTTAGAAACACACATATTTTCAATGAAAAATGCCCGATAAAAGAGGGCGCAATAATTTAAAGTTTAGTTACTGGATCATGTGGGGTATTATTTGAAAGAGCTTGATTTACACATTTTAAAGCATTTTTTAATAATATTTTTACAATGAAAAAAATTTGATTTTTTGATAAAGTTCATCGATATTTTGTTTTCACAACCCTAATCATTTATCGATAAGTTAATAATTGAGAACAAACATGGGGTCGAAAGGATCTGACAGATTATTTATCACATTTAATAGTCGTCCGTCCGATATCTTGATATAGAAACGGCTTAAGTATTATGTTAAGACTTTCGTCGAAAGTATGTTACGATAAAATAACAGACACATACTCGTATGATTACTACTAGCCAGTTGATTACACTTAAAGACATGCATCTCGAACCGGTCTTTACGATCCTATGACGCCACAATGAATAGGAAACAGTTCTCCTGTACCTTATACAGCATCAACGTAAACTGAACGAAATAGACTGCCGCAATGAACGTGTTAAATAGAATAAATACTTTTACTAACTATTTATCACAAATGCCAGTAGCCATCTTTAGCAGTGAAACAGGCCCCCTGCAAAGACAACGAGCAAATTATAGGTGCCTTAGAATCAACATTGATCCGATGTTCCCCGTAACATTGCAAGTATTGCAACCTCACGTGACTGAACTGTGAATTATGCGTATCAGCGTTTATCTCCTTCACTCCGTCGCGTTTTATTCCTCTTGAATAAGCGAATCGTTCTATCGTTCAGAAAAATGAATTTTTCTTCCATTTTCTACCATTTACCCTAATGTAGGTTATATGTAGGTGCATTAAGAATGACTTTTACAGTTTACCGTAGACGTTGGCGGCGCCATCACTTTCACCTGGTGTCCGACCGAAGTTTCGGTTTCGGTTTCGGCCGGTTTCGGCCTAAAAATCATATTTCGGCCAAAGGTTCGGTTTCGGCCACAACCAGCCGAACCATACAATATCGTACTTTCAAGTCGCGTTCGACCGACGTCAGGTGAGATCGGCACAGTTGGCAATATGACATCATATGATAATGCCAAAATTGAAATCGGACCTTCGAGATTTTTCATTTATTGAATAATATATTCCTATTAAAGGAGTCACCTTCTATAGGAATTAACACATTCAGTCAAGTCCCGTCCTGTTCCATACCACCCCGTTTTTTCCCGTCCCGTTCCCCGTCACCGATTTCCCGTACAGCCTGTGCTTTATAGTGACGATACCAATGTTCCGTGCCGTGGAAATCGACGGAAAACTATAAACACGTGCTTTACAGACGTCTAATCAAATGCAGATAATTCCGCTTATGAATAAAACACGATTGGAAAATAAATAAGTTCTTATTGGATAAATGCTAGTAACTGAGTACTTAATTCTATCAATGAACCTACATAGTACAATTACTAACGAATACGGACGATTGCCCTGGTCCAGACAATGCGGGCGTTGACCTGTGCCAGCATAGTCGGGCCGAGGAAACATTGCAGCACATCCTTTAAGGTAACATTTTACCCGCAACAGTAGCAACGTTAGTGTTGCAGGAGAATAGCGGCAATTTTGACAATTATCCTGGTAAATTGTACTTTTTTTCCTTACGACATTCTTGACGTGATTGAAACCTTCACCAAATGAAATAACACTCTTTTTTGTTTTGGGCAGTCGTGTAAAAAGGAACAAGGCAATCGCTCATTCATCGAATTCGATGCAGCACTAAAGGATATCACAACGCTTTCTATAGAAATTGCCAGTAGGTACATCTGCTATTACATCATACTCGTACACTATCAAAGGATCATTTGAGATTCAACTCCTAAAAGGGCGAAAATAGGGTTGATATTTGAAATAACCTCTACGCAAACGTAGCCGTGGCTGGATTGTAGCTAGTAAAACTCTATAGAAAAAAGGGAAAATGGAAAAATATGAGATTTCCACTTACTTTCTTTCTAAGAAATTTGATATCGTTCGCAGACGTTCTGCTTAAAAAAGGTTATGTAATAAAATTAGAAACTTTTTGGCAAAACTCGCTGACCCGACTATAGTCAAATTTTAGATGGTAAGAGAATCGGAACATTATTCCTTGGTGACTCAGCGTTCTGTATTTCGCACCCAGTCAAGCAGATTAGACCATTTTAGTCGTTAGGTACTCGTTGCTTAAGTATACACGAATTATAAACTACGTTTAAATTTGCGAACATTTCTAATTTCATGAACATTTAAAGAAGATAGAAGTTAAGTTACCTAAATAGAAGGTAACACTCAATTCGTAGTATTTATTTAAATTTACTGCTAAGAGAAAAATAAAAATAACAGGTCTGAATATACATGTAAATTAGGTAAGTACGTAAATTAATTATTCGTTCAATTTGCACGTACAATTTTAAAATGGAAATATTTCAATTTTTAATATCAGGGACCTGTTGAGTAAGCTGAACTAAAGATTTAAATTGTAATATAAATATTACATGAAAATTAAAGGTTCCCTATCGAAATAAACTAAAGTAAAGTCAAAATATTTTAGAACAGCAAATTGTGAAATTGTTTAAATTGGATAATGGACATAAGGCTCGTTTTAGGCACTACAATACAAGAAATGAAATTACATTTTCATCACACTTGGTAATATTATATGCAAGCATACTTAGACTTAATGAGCTATATTAAGCCCATGGCCGTAATGTATTTTCATATATTTTACCGCCCGGGCGGAGCTCCCAGAGGACCTGCGCCCCACGCGCGCCCGGCGCTTACATGCAGTGTACCGTGGACTGCGCTACTACACCTACCACTTATAATTATTGTTTATTTATTTGCCTAGTAAATTTATTTATTTGCCTAGTAAATTTATTTATTTCCTCGCAAATGTGATTGAAACATTGTATGTATCACGGGCGGTACAAGAATTACGAACTCTTGTTAAAATTAATTTCACACTCGTTCGTAATTTCTTGTTTACCGCCCTTAATACAAAATGTACTACTTCATCACACTTGTTCGTAAATTGTCACATTGTGTGCAAGCATTCTTAGACTTAATGAGCTATATTACGCCCATGGCCGTAATGTATTTTGTTACCGCCCGCCCGGAGCTCCCGGAGGGTCGTGTGGGGCGCGCCGCGTGCTCGCCACTTGTAGCCGCCGCTCACCGCGGTGAACTGTGCTGCTACTACTACACTGTCGCTATAATGATTATTATTGTTTATTTATCTGCCTAGTAATATTTTTTTTCACCGAAAATGTGATGAAAAGCATTGTGTGTAGCACAGGCGGTACAAGAATCGTAATTCCTGTACTACCCGTATTAATTAAGCCAAATTCAACAAAAATTCAAAACATCTAATTTCTTGTTTACCGCCATACACTACCTACCTACTTAATACACAATGTACTATAAAACATAAGTACATAAATGAGACAAGTAATTATAGTTATTCCCATTTAAGAAAACCCATTTACAATGTCCAGGATGTCCACCCTGATTACATAATTATAGTCTCGCAAATCAGGTTGACAGTAGAATTTTTCTTAAATTATACGACTCCCTTTTTTCGGAGTGAAAATCTTCTACTTATTTTTAAGCAGAATCATGTCCGAACGATACCAAAAGAAAGAAAGAGAGGAAAAGTGGAAAAGTTCATGACCTCGGGCGGGACTCGAACCCGCGACTAAGTCGATTAAAAAAAAAAAACTATTAAGAACTAGGTACATTCTTAGATGTTGCTAAGCGCCCCCTAAGGCGCATATATACGAGGATATGGTGGAGAAATTCGGGGCTACGGGTGTGGCCTCGGTAGCTCAGTTGGAAGAGCGATGAGCTGGTATCTCAGAGACGCGGGTTCGAGTTCCGCCCGAGGTCATGATTTTTTCCACATTTCCTTTCTTTCTGAAAATCTTCTGTCAGAATTGGTTTGCCAGATTATACGAGTAAGTGGTCCATGGCCAGAGTTTTGCAAATGGCGCAGTTAATGCTGAAGTACATTATCTATCAGCGAACCACAGGACTAAACAAGCACAGAAAATATTAGACGTCGACCTTATAATTCTCATAATACGGGATTGTCCCGAGGGTCCGAATAGCCCACTCGGTGCTATTGCCTTTCCGGCATTTTTCGAACAAACCGACATAATAGTAATCCTTGTTACGGGAACTCCTTTCCTTTAGTAAGCCGTTCAGAAGGGTCGCTTTCAATGGCTGACGGGGTTCCCAGAGGATGTGCCAGCCTTGAGTCGAATTTTTGGACGAATTTCATTGTAAGGTGACCTCGAAGTTCATATTTTGTAGTACACTTTGCGATCCATAGTGGTTTCAATCGGAACGCAACAGCATCGCAATCATGGCTGCCGACTATATTGCTGCACGTAACGTCAAATTACCGGATACGAGTACATTTCGTTCATCGACAATGTGGTTTATACTCGCTGCAGAAATTAAGTCTATCGTGCAAGTAACAGAAAGCGTGTGAAAGCGTCCCTATGCGCCAGGAAGGACAACGTATCAAACAACGAGTTTGCTCTTGCTATTTAACAGTCCTTATCAAATATATGTATAGTTGGCAATGTACGACTTTGCCGAAACCGAATAGAGTTGAAAATCCCGGACGTTTAATTTAAATCGCGTTTTCTCCCAGGACAATAAAGGAAAAAAACATACGTTCTTTCCTATGCCTAGGAAAGAATGTATTTTTTTTACTTGAATCAAAAAATTACCGATTTTCCGCGGATAGCTTCAAAAATCCAGCCCGGCTGATCCCCTGACAAGCTAGGACAAATCCGGACGGATGGCAGCCCTAAAAATATGGGATCTGCCAAGGTAGTTAAAATATCTGACCATCAAGACTCTAACACATTATGTACCTATTTACAAAAAACGGGGCTTAATCTTGTTTGAAAACTAACCTTCGAAGGTTCAAGGTTGACATTGAGCCCGTGGACCCGGAGAAAGACAGGAAAGACTGGTTGAGGTTGACAAAAAAACATCATTCACTAGCCGCGCGGTGACTCTGTCAACACACTACATTCACGATGTCCGATTTTTGAGCAAATGATATTCGCCTACGATTACATTTACTAATGAATGGATTCCATGTGGATAAGATCCCGATTGAGTCTTTCTCCGGGACCACGGGGGCTAAGTCGCCCTTGAAACGTCGGATGTTAGTTTTCAGTTTTACACGATTAAGTACCGTTTTAGTAAATGTATAATGTGCAAAAACGTGAAAGATTATAAT
The DNA here is from genome assembly GCA_949128165.1 of Lathronympha strigana. NCBI lineage: Eukaryota > Metazoa > Arthropoda > Insecta > Lepidoptera > Tortricidae > Lathronympha > Lathronympha strigana. Next base: position 14,316,400 of record OX421918.1, on the reverse strand, counting down.
TATAAAATAAGACAGTTTGACAAAAAAGAGATGTGTTCTGATTTTTTACTTTGGCTGCCCCGTTTTATCTGATGAGGATTGTACGTTATGAAATCTGACGTATATACTTACATAATTAATAATTTATTATAACTTCCGAGTTGCTTGTGCTTGGTTCGAAGCGTTTGGAATGACACATTGCACCCGGACAGATTTCAATGCAAAAATATATTCGTTTTTGGGACCCGTCGTCGGATCGGAGTGACATGGGCTAATTCAGTTAAAAGGCAGGATTAGATAAAGGTTCGCTGGCTAAATGCGTACAGAATATTTTGTTGAAGCCAGATTATATATTATTTTATAAACTTTAGTTTGTTTTCATCACTTTCAAGGGTAAGCCTCAACGCGCGCGTATCCAGCACGCTCCCGCGTAGAACGGATCTGCAAGCAGAGCAGCCTCATCGCAAGCTATGTGGCTTTATCATGGTTCTTTTATTCATCCGCTTAGAACTAAAATAGCCGTACTTTCCTTTTTCTAATATCGAATTTCATGTAGGTATACCGGAAATTCAATAGTTTTGTAGTGATATTTCAAAAATAGATGTTAATTTTAGGCTGCTGAACTAACGGGCTTATGCATATGGCTTATAAGTACTACAGAATATTTCAATTTATTTATTTTCCACGGTTAACGAACTGCTCTGATTTAGAAACTTTCTAATGAGCACTGAGCGTGGTACAACACGTACGTAGTCCAACTGTCCTAAAGATTACCTCTCATAAATCGCGCACTAGATATTACGAAGCAGACACAGTTTTTCACTTAGGTCCGGGAAAAAAATCTGTCAATTTGGTTTTTGCCTCTCCCGCGATGATAACTACAACTCGCAACTTATAATAAATAAATAAATATTGTGGGACAATCCTACACAAATCGACCTAGTCCCACGGTAAGCTCAATAAGGCTTATGTTAGTACCCACAGGTACTAGATGAAATATTCGTGATGAACACACAAATAAATGCCCTGACTAGGATTCTAACCCGGGGCTTCCTGCTTCGTAGGCAGGATCACTACGGAAGTACGGACTAGGCTAGGAGGCCGGAGGTCTTTATAATATTATATAGCCTAGGTTCAGCTGCGTGGCTTTGAGCCGCAGTTTAGCAAGGTGCGAGTATCATCTGGGGCTAAAACAAGTGAACAGCACTTGTTTTCACACAACGAGTGCTGTAAAGGGCACGAAACGAGGGGCCATGTTGTTAATAAACGCGTTAATCCGTTCTAAAGTGTTTAATTTTAACGAACAACAATCGCGGAAACAGAAGAGAATATTAAAGTTGTCATTGTCATACCTTGCTTTGCTTACCGTACATAACAAGTTTACATAAATTTTATCTTACATACTTGGTTTATTCATTACGAGTATATGTGCAATGAAGTTCTATGTTTAGTACCAATGTTAACCTCAGCACTGACGCCTATCCATAGCTGGGCATTAACTCGTTAATCCGTTAATCGTTAATTAACGAAGTTAACATTTTCATTAACGGATTAACTTTTAAGTTAACTTTAGAACATGTTAACGGTATCATTAACTTCCGTTAAGTTTTCCCAAAGTCCGTTAATCGTTAATCCAGTTCCAAAATACTTACCAAAAAGATACCGCACATACCGCGCCACGCGGCAAAAAACCAGTTTCCTTCCACCCAACTTTCCGAGAGACTCGAGCATTTTTGTTTACGAAAACCATCGATTTGGTGTAGTGGAGCTGATGATGGAGCCCAGGGATGGCAAAGTGGAACTGTCTGTTAATTCCCATCCTATTTATTTGTGACATTCATATTTTGAAATCATGGAATTCATGAAGAAATTAAAGAACTCCACAAATTTTAACGGCACGGCACATGCATTATGATTTGAGAGTTTCCTTATAAACATGAAAAAATTTTTGGGGGTTACCAACATTTTGGTCGAGTGTACCTGATGATGAAGACCAGGGATGGCAAAGTGGAATTGGTCGATAAACATAGACATTCATCTTTTTTATTTGATTGATATTCTGATGATGGAGTTCTTGAATAATTCAGAGAACCTTCAAATTTGAACGGCACGTGATTGGAGGGTTTTCATAATTAGTTGGGGTATTTTCTTAATCAAGCCATCAATTTGCTGCAGTGGATCTGATTTTGATCATCAGGGCCATCCCTGGGTATATTAAAACTGCTCGATAATTTCTAGCCAACTTGAGACATTGTTATTTTGTCTGTGACCTCGGAGTTCTACAAGATAGTTGCATTTGATTTTACTTCAGATCAAATGATGGAAGCCATGAGACATTAAGAAAATTCCTGAATTTTCAAAGGTAGGATGGTAAATTGGATATTTTTGAAGGAAACTGATTAACTATAAGTTGTAGATCACTAACTCAAAGATGCCCTTTTTACCACGTGTTAACGGATTAACGATTAACGTTAACTTCCGTTAAGTCTTCCGAAAAGTAGCGCTTTAACGATTAACGAAGTTAACTTTTTTTGTAACGGATTAGCGATTAACGAAGTTAACTATTTGATTAACGGTGCCCAGCTCTGCGCCTATCCATAAATTATGTAGCGTTTGATTTATCAATGCTTGCCAGCTATTCACAAGGTTCATTATAGTATTTGAAAAGTTAAAAAAAATTGTGTGTATAAGTACTACCGCTGCCAGCGGCAAAAAGCTATTATATTATTTTCTAAAATCTACTTCGTATTATATATATAAAAACGGCAGTAAGTAATTCGCGCTGGTTGTTTATTATGATATTTATGATGCTTCATCTAATTGTTACGATCTGTGAATTGTCCGAATCGCTGAAATGAGGATTAGGTACAGATTTTACTGAAACTCAATGTACAAATTTTACATCAACCGCAACCGTAATAGGTATGGGTTTCGTTATAAGTCTAATTATAATTTATATTAATTAGGGAATTACGGACTTGTAATACAGTGGCTTTCGATTTTACAAATAGGTTTGTACTTAATGTTATGCCAAAACTATGCAAAATATTGTGTATTAAGGACGATAAACAAGAAATTACGAACGAGTGTGTTTTTAATTTTAGCACGAGTTCGTAATTGTTGTACCGCCCGTGCCGTGATACATATGTTATTCATGACATTTGCGAGGAAATAAATAAACTCTCTAGGCAGATGGAGAAACATTAATTATTAGTGGTAGTGTACACAGTCCACGAACAGTACTCCGGAGTGTGCGGCGGGCGACTACGTGCGGCGAGCGCGTGGGGCGCAGGTCCTCCGAGAGGTCCGGGTGGGCGGTAAAATGTAAGAATCCATTACGACCACGGGCTTAATACACCTCATTAAGTCTAAGTATGCTTGCATATAATATCACCGTTTACAGGTGTGATGAGAATTCATTATAAACTTACTTTTACCTCTACCGATATGACTAATCAATACAATGAAATTTGAACTGTTTTCAATTGGGACAGAGTTGCATTCCTTTTGTTTCATTTGATTTTAAAACAATAGAAACTCAACCTATTGATTTCTTTTTCTCTATACTATTAATCTCTATTTTAAATAGTTTTTTTTTCTATGGTAAGTCGCAGGAGGTTAATAGGTGATTGAACTAATTGCACTTCTGATTGATACATCTTCCTATTTTATCTTACATACCTGCTACTATCTCGGATAGCAACCACTAAACGTAAAAAAAAATACATAAAAAATATCCCCGAATTAGTGCTTTAAACCGAGATTCAAACCCAGGACCAACAGTTCCGCAGACATGTCACTACCAGTCGGTAGACTGGTTGTCTAATATTGTAGTAAAATATAATAAGATCCAACGGGGAATAAATAAAACCCTTTTCATGTTGCAGCCGGTGATGCGGGGCAGACGGACTCACTTACCCTAGCTTACAGAACACTTGCATCTGGAAACTGGTTTTTGATGGTCCCGCAATCGATTGCACGTAAATTATAATTTTGAGACACTTTTTGGCCTATACGGATCGTAATAGCCAGTTATTGAAAAACATAAACGTAAAATGTATACAATTAAATTATAATTTTTTATAGTCCATTGACATTGGATAGAACATTTTTAAAAGTCCATTTTATATAGGTACATTGTGTACGAATTCGAATTTCGAACACATCTGACACAAGCAAATTTTATTACACCTCTATTCTAATATCAGTCGAAATGACGTTTACTTTGAAACAAATTGTTAATTGCATACAATGATGCATGCAAGTCGCGCGTTATTTTGATATCGAAAGACGTGAAAATTGGGGCCAACTCTAGTTTGTCTTTGAATTAAATGAACAAAAAAAATATAAATGCCAAAACTTGAATGTGTGAAAAGTTCGTATCAAAGTCTAATCATTTTTCCGCGTCTTATTTCAATGGTATTCAGAATCCTGCTTCTCTCATCTACTCTACGCAGTACCTCCTCATTCGAAACTCTTCTCCCCGACTTATGCCTTCCATAAGTCTCGGGACCCACATTCCAAACGATTCCAACACGGGTTCATACGACGGTTTTAATTTATTGAGCTCCCAATATTTCGGCGTTGTTGCAACCGCAACTTTCCCGAGAAAACTAGGGCCTTACCATAACGCGATTCAGTTGACTACCTAACCTGAGTCGCTGCCATGAAACTGAGCACAAGAACCTATACTGCACCGCGTTAAGACGTCATGGTAAGGCCCCTGAAGACTGTTAGTAGGTTGCCACAGGATAGACAGACAGTACCTACGTCGTATTTTTTTCGCGACTTTAAATATTTTATTTAATAAGCTCTTGCGAAAACATAGTCCCAGCAAGGGTTACGCCGGTTATAGTAGCTATATAAATAAAGGATGTGCCACATCATGCGGCACATAAAAACGTCCTGCGCACTTTAATGCCACTCGGGGTATTTCGCAGTTTGCCCCGTAATGCCCCAACGTATATGTACGTACGTATGATGATACGGTATAAGGATAGCCTGTCATGCCATCGTAGATATTTGACCCGTGTCACAGGGAAGTGCTCAATTGTACATTTATGGTACAGATTTCAAGCTTTTTATTATAACTATGTTTATTTATTTTGCCCGAATTCTAAAAGTATCTTCCAATAAATGAACTTTGTTTAGTAAGAAAAATCTTTATGTACAGTCGTCATGAATACCTGGCATAACTCAGGGCAAGTTATAGGGTTTGATATCGATTAAAACGATGTGGTTATAATTAAATTAATATACGTGCTCGTTGAGCATTCTCGATTACTATAATAAGGTTCGATAATAAAAATATGCGGATGTTATTTCAATCAAAATGACAATTTACTGTCAGGGTGACAGTTTACCATACGTATCTTAAATACATGTTTAATTCGACAGTAACATCGATATATATTATTTTGTCCATAAAATGTTTTGCTACATCACTTGCGTATAGATGCCCCGAGTTGTCCCAGGTATGGGCATCACCATCAGATACATCGGAACTGGCGAGGTGTTCACAAATATCTGAACAAGCACTCTAACGCCTCGACAATAGAGGCGCGCTCAGATATTTGTGAACACGTTTACAGCTCCGATATATCTAGTGGTGACTGTACATGTGGGTACACTAATTAAAATATTTTCGGTTCTCTTGTTCGGAAAGTTCCATTTTAAGTCGAATCGAGGCTAGGCGACGTGAAATCGCTTTTTATGATCTAGTACATAAAATAACATCGCAGGCCGACCTACTAATCCTCGACTACTATGTTGCTCCTCGTTGCACTCGGACCAATAAATAGCCTCGTCTAAAATGGGTTACTGTATGCCCTTGATATAAAATCTACTATTAATAAAATAGTTTGTGGCTTTCGTGAAGGAAATACCCTGACTACAGACGAAAATTCTGCAACATGCATACCGTAATTAGGTATAAAGCATGGATCTATTACATCGTTTTGTTTAATGAAAAATCTCATATAAGTATCTCATATTATTTCGTGTAAGCGCCACCAATACATACAAAGTATTGTGTCCTTCAGTTTCTTATAAAGTACAGAAATTCATGAAATATAATATCAAATGAGCTCGGGTAGATTCCGCACTGATGCGGATAGACAGCGATAAAATTCCGCCGAGTAATCCACAAGATTGATGGAGCCCCTCGCTGCGCTTGAACACCTTTTTAAATATACACGCTCATTGCCCTAATAATTATTAATAAGGGTGAGTTGAAAGATTTTCCCATTTAAAATCATTCGATTTGAATTATAAATCAAGTTCAAATATTAAGTTATGAGCGGATTATACGGTTAAGAGATTACTGAATGTACCCAACCAAACGGAGGACTGTAGGACTATGTCATAGTGACGCTACAAATACGATTTTAAGAAATATCTACTGCTTGTTATTTTGACATGGTTCTAGAGTGGCCTAGGGTTCTAATTGGTTGACTGTACAACGATCAAATTGTAAAAATCAATTTGCCATTGGGTTTGAGGATGAAATTCAAACCAGCTAAAACCTCATTTTAGGTGAACGTCCCAACGGTTGACACAACTTATTCAAATAATTCACTCTTCTTCCTAGCGTTTTCCCGGCTTATGTCAAGGCTCTGAGAGCCTGGGGTACGCTTTGGCAACTAATCCCAAATTTGGCGTAGGCGCTAGTTTTATGAAAGCGACTGCCATCTGTCCTACCAACACAAAGCGTAAACAGGTCTAGTTTATTTATTGGGATTAAGGATGTCTCACAGTAGTCCGTTCCGTTCCGATCCGATACGGGACGATCTGTCAGTTTCTATAGAAAGTATCACGTGATAGCTCGGAGCCCTCGGACGTAACGTGACTTTTCGTATAGAAACTGACAGATCGTCAGATTAACGTGGGTTTAGTGGTACTCATTGTCATTGGAATTGCATTTAAAGATTATTCGCATAGCAATCTCATTACACGTTGGGAGATGAGCGCAGTGATATGCGAATAGGACAAAATGGGCAATTTGAATTAGTCGCTCGGACTGGTAGTGCAGCGTCCCGAGACAGATTGAGATTACCTAACTTTTTTGCTCCAAATACAAAGAAATATGAACTAACTCGTATTTAACGCATTCTTAGTCTAGGAATCCAGAACAGTGTAGTGCTTATGCTTTGTTTTTGGCTGGTAATATAAATATATATATATATTAATATACAAGTATGTATACAAGGCTAATTAATATCGATGCGTCATTACGGTATTTATTTTGGCACACGCGGATACTCTTGTCGATCCATAAAAGTCACTGTTATATCGGCGGAAACTATCTAGAATGATTTCCAGAAGGAAGAAGAAAAACCCTGATATTTATTCCAGATCTATTAAGACACACATTTTTTTTTACTTGAAGATTGTAAGCGCATATTTATAAAAAGTAGAACTTTTTAGAGCTGTTTTCTGGTGCCTCTGACGCAGTTACTAACATATTTCGACATTTTAACAGTAGCGATATTTAAATAAAAATACCCGTTATTTACTCTTGTCATAAAAAAGTATCAATAACTCTGGTATTCCCTTGATAAGCAATTAAACAAAGCCATTGCATAGGCATTACGACAAATGGAAATGGTTACGTCTCCTGTTATCCCAGGAGCTGTAGCTGAACGAAGATCATAGTTTTGTCACCTAATTTTTTTTATAGCTCGGAAACAAATAATAGCTAGCGTATTAAAACAACGTGAGCTTTATAGACAATTTAAAATTAATATACTTAAACCGGGTTACTCACGTCTATAAAGTCGAAAATAGCTCGACATGTTTAACCCCCGGTTAAAGTATATTAATATGTCTAATACTCACGGGAGTTTTCTATTTAAAATTTAAAATTACTCAAATAAAATACCTTACATGTACTACTGATAGTTTATTTATTTTGTATAAAACGATAAAGTGAAAACAGCGTCCTTTTGCCCGCAAACCGAATCTTGAATATAGTGAACGTGTTTTGAATACCTATAGTGAATATTTGCGACACTTCATATAAATAGATTTTATGACAGGACAAAATCAAGAGCAAAGACAGTTGCGAAACTTATTATATATATATTTTATGCCGTTACTTTAAGTAAATCAATAAGTTTTTAGACGTGTAATTAAGGACAGTTAAATTCTTTGTAAGGATTACTTTATTTTAATATGCTAGATGTATTCGTATTCAACATTATACGTAAATACAAGTAAATCCTAGTGATCCGCAACTTTTGCTCTAGAGTGTTTGTCGGAGTAATTTCTATACGCTATTTAGCGTTTTTTGCAAATGATTGTCACCTTGGTATGGGCCCTCTGGCCATTATCTTATAAAGTACGCAATCGTCCACCGGGATCCTGGCCTTTAAGCGGCTTAGTTGGGTTTCTGTGTAACGTAGTTAATTTGATTGCAAAGACAATAATGACGTTTTAGCGAATGAATGTCTTAATAACACGTTTAATTTTTTCTCATAGAAAGGCTGGAGACATATTCTAACGTGTTTAAGTGACATTTCGATGCGAATTTCTGTGCAAATGATCAATATGACATGAGAAATGAGATGGACCGAAAACCTGGTGAGGATCGCTGGGTCTCGCTGGATGCAGGTGGCTGTAGACCGGTCGCGCTGGAGTTCGATTTGAGAGGCCTATGTTCAGCAGTGGACGCTTACAGGCTGAAATGATGATGATGATGATGTTCAATATGACATGCTAACGACGTAGGGAATATGAAGTGGATATGGATAAGTCAGTTTAGCACGTTCCAATAGGTATCCTGGTTATCAAATGCATGTAATTACTTTATCTTTATGTTAGGCTTTATTTTAGCCAACTGTGGTTGTGAAAAGGAAAGGTGCTTTTAGTCGTCCGTGTACAAAGTATTGTGTGTACCTACTCTTACAGTACTCGTATTAAAATAAACTCCGCCCGCGATTTTATCGGCGTAGAAGTCTTTAAAACTCATTTTATTTTAACGGCCTCCTAGCCTAGACGGTAGTGGTCCTGCCTACGAAGCAGGAGGTTCCGGGTTCGAATTCTGGTCTGGGTGCGTAGCCAAGATGCCAATCGCTCACGCTCAGTCGCTAACGAAACGCAACTGTTATTGTCACACTAATAAGGAAGAGTGATAGAGAGAGGTATATAGCTACGATGCGTTATTAAGCGTGAGCGATTGGCATCTTGGCTACGCACGCAGGGCATTTATTTGTGTGTTTATTACGAATATATTTTATCGGCGTGGCAGAGGGGCGTGAACCGGAATCCTTCAGATTGAAAGTCGCACGCTCCTACCGCTGGGCCACCGACAAACAACACAACGCTCTACAATATTTGAAATGTAAAATTCTCAATGGCTTAGGTTTACTGTTTCATATAAAGAAACTGTTTATATCAATATTTGGATAGGTAGGTATTAGTGTAGTAGCGTAGCATATACATACCTATTGATATGTTCATAAACGGCTACGATATGTGTAATAATCTTAATCCATGATCATAAAATGACTTTATGGCCTGGCAACATCTTCATAAACGGGAATGACGCTAAATTAATACGCGTACCTACGTTAAATAACAAGGTTGCCAGATAACACACCCATAATACACCACACAACACAACATGCACATAATAGGAATGGGAATATATGGTAAGTGTATGGGTCACACTCACTATGAGTGAAAGAGATGCATAACGGAACAGACGATAATACGATATTGACAACCTTACAGAAATGAAATTTCACAACATGGCGCACTATCAATACTATCATTATATTTTTAGTCTTGAATCTGGCTCGGGTAAGTAGTATCTAGTAGTATCTACTCTAGTAAATAGTATCTACTTACAGTGACTGACTATAAAATGTAGTGAAAGTCTTTAAACATTTATTTTTCACTTCTCTTGCTCGAAAAGTTCACCTTTGTGTCGTGGCTAGGCGACACAAAATCGCTTTTCATGCACTAGGGCATAACCCAGGTGGAGCGCGCTCGCCGCGGCCTCGCCCCCCACGCGCCCGGCCGCCTGCAGGCGGCGCGCGGCGGGGAGAACCCAAGCGCGCGAGTATGGATGTTACATTTTCAACGATTTAAACTGATATAAAACCTAATATTTTCCTTACAATCGAAGTTTTTTTTTTTTCATTTATCCAAAACATATCTTAAAATAAACAGTAAATTTTGGCAGCGAGCGAAAACCGCGCACGGCTTATCTGTGGAGCGGCTTAAAAGCAGAGTGTATACCTCGGGCATCAGTATCCATTTTATCCTCGGCTACTATATTGGTCCTCGTTACACTCGGACCAATAAATAGCCTCGTATAAAATGGGTTACTTTATGCCCTTGATATACAATCTACTATTTATTGTTCTTAAAGCAAATAGCTTAAATCAGGAAAAACCCAGATAAAAATTTTTTTAGCTCATTTCGATCATCGATTTCACCTTGTTTACCTATATGGCTTATTCAAAAAGTAATATCACTTCGGACTCTTCTAATAATATATAGGTATGTTTCAATTACCTATGTTCGATATTATTATGCATATTCAGTGCCATATCCGCTATCATATTATATGCTTATTTGGTAACTTATATCAACTGACCGGCTAAACCTCTTTCAGCCCCTAATACCTAGCTTAGCGTCTGGCTCGGGAACCTGTCACCACCGCGCGGTGTCAGCAGCAACTGACAGCATTTCCCACCTATTTCTTTACTGCTGCCCCCTTACCATAAGTGTGTTTCCCAATGAGTTTGAAATGTACTGTAGAATATAGTCGTATCGTCTACGGCAACGCATTGTCAGTGCATCTTGTGTGCTTACCATGAGTTGCATTCGATTGCGACTGCGGCATTCGACAGTATGTCCGTCTCGCTCCTGCCAGAGTAGTGGTAGGAGCGAGACGGATATACTTTTGAATGCCGTAGTCGCAATCGAAAACCACTCATGTTACGCACATTGCTCGTATTTGCGGGTGGAAGCGGGATGCAACTGTAGATAACGTGTCGAAATCTATACTTCCAAATGTATAGCAACTCATGGTAGACATTTTTATTTAGATATGGATTTGGTATTCTGAATTTAATAAATCCTGTTTGAGAACAAGAGTTTGGATCATTAAAATAAGGTATCGTAATTGGAAACTGATTATACTAATGTATTATGTAGAAGCAGAATTTGAAGGATTCCCATTTCATTATGTAGGTTGATTCTCTTTGGAAATACAGGTGCTATGAAGTGTATTTAAGGTTATCGTTAATTGTTAATCTGAAGAGTCCCTCGCAATCCGTTTTCGTACAAACAAATAAGAACGCGTTTAAACTTAATTGAATTTACATCGGCCCAAAGTTACCGGGCCCTTAACTTTGTTACTGATACAAAGCTTTGGCAAAATCGGAACCCCGGAACATGGTTTGTGTGCAAAGTTAACAATAATTGTATCGATGTTTGATGTTTTCGTTGAAAATTGTTTTAATTTTAAGTCGCTCGTTTGGTTCACGTTAACCAACGTCAACGTTAACGATACTTACTTGTTATTATTATTAATTGACATAAAATTGAAATTGAGCCGTTACCCTTATATAGCTGGTTTTGGGCAAGTACCTATGGTTAATTGAAAGCAAATTCATCCCTTTGTCTATAATTTCACTTCCTACAAAATGTATGTGGGTATAATTACATCATTAATGATATTAGAACAAAAAAAACCGCAGCGTGCATAGCCAAGCTGCCAATCACTCACGCTTCGTAGTGTATCGTAGTCCTCTTATCACTCTTCCTTATTAGTGCGACAATGACAGAAAGTTACGTTTCGTTCGCGACTGAGCGTTAGCGATTGGCTTCTTTTCTACGCACGCCACTTTTAATAATCTCAATTATTTTTCTATTTTACCTACTGATAAGAGAATGAGATAAAAATCAACAGTTTAGTTTCTTTGCGCCGGGAACCAATCGGGGCGGTTTACTTTAGTAGGTCTTTCATGTATTTTCTTGTAAGATTTGTCATTTTTAGGTTTAGTTTTATTTAAGTTTAATTATAAAACTCCCGTGAGTATCAGACATATTAAAATACTTATATTCCGTATTAATATAATAACCGAATAACCCGATATAAGTATTTTAATTTATCCGAGTTTAGTTGTAGATATGGTTAAGTTTTTATTAATGGTGAATTAAAAAAAAAATCTTTTTCTTTAGTAGTCGGAGCATTGTTACCCAGTGGGGAGCAAAGTAGTTTTTACCATTTTACGGTGAAAGAACCAGACGTCCTAAGATTGCCCTTCTATCGCCAGTCACTGTGGGTATCAGGTTTAACAAATATGTGACAGAGTAACGTATAATACGATAGAAAAAAACACACGCCCGAAATTTGATCTGTAACTATATATCTAAATCAACTATCTAAGAATATTCGCAAAAAGCCAATCGTTGGAAAACTGATACCTACAAATATAAAGTTTGGAGCAACACTGCAAACAATAAATGGATTGGTGATGTGATTTTAATTGGAGTTGCAATCGGGTGACTATTAGGGTCAGCAGATATCTTACTTAACTTGTTGTTTATGCTGGTTGGGTGCAAGAGTAAATAAAACACTGATTAAATGCTAAATACATTTAATGGATAATCGTGTTTTGCTATTAGGTACCTAAACATACAATTCCACTTTGTTAATCTTTTTAGTTTAACCATAAAGGAATTATATATATGTAGTCTGTGGTTTAACGAATGTTGTAAAGTTAATGTTTAAAACGATGCCACATACTAAGTATAAAGAATAACATGATTAAAAACTAGGTATCTACTTATACTTATAATGAAACAAAATATTCAAAAAATGCACTTTAACTCCACAAACCAAAAGTTTTGGGCTGACCAGTATGTAGGTATGTACTGGGTATAGATAATATAATTTTACTTAAATCTACACTGGAAATTTCAAAGTGCCAATATATAGGTAGCGAGAAAAATGTAAGTACATATATAGTATCCAAACAGTTTCCGCCTAGCCGTTGGTGTGCGTCTTGGGGTCAACCTTTTCCAGCCTCATCAGTGCGTCTGCGGAGTAACGGTAGATCGTCTGGTCTGGGCCACCACAGCTTCGCATGTTTCAAAAATGCTGGTCGCTTGTCCCGCCATGCCTGCTTTGGTGACATCGTCCGTCGAGCCTTAGTCTGCGTCAACGCTACATTGGAACCTAATGGCTTGGAGTATGATGACGGCAAAAGGCCCGACGAACTAACGACGGATTAATATGGCAACTTGCGTGAACACGCTCGCGCCGTTCCATCTCGGCAGTGAAGGGCAGTGCTGCCGCTACTGCAGAGATCACGAAAAGTAGTAAGTGACAGATATGCACGTATTTGCGACGTTAAAATATAGGTTACTCGTAGGTCCCATAGGTTAAGTACGAGTAAGTTCTAGTTATTTTCTTTTTTTAAATTACCGAACTATTAAGAAAAATGTAGTCGTCGAGTACCTAACTACTTTAGATATTTTATCCTAAAATCCTTAGCCTTTTGGCTGTGTCTTGTGACCTCAATAATAATTCGGACATCTCCTTAATTTTAGCAAGTTTTTCTTTCAATGAATCTTTAATTTTGTTTTTTATCTTCAGACTCTCCTTAATAGCGTCTTCAATTAGTGTACAAGCTTCACACGACGCTGTGTTAGTTGGGATAGTGGCATCAGTTGTGTTTTTGGGCGTTGTGTCACATCCGCACGGTGCTCTAGGCTTCGTAACTACTGGTATAGCTTTTGGTTCCGACCACACACGGTCATCGGTGGCATCTCGCAGCCTGGTAGCCACCTGCACCTCAAACTCAGCGCTTGGGTACGGCAGGTGTAATTCCAACTTGCATCCAATATCATAATCACAGAGCACAGCCGAAGAGTCCGCTTGCCGCCATGTTTCATTGAATGATTTCAGCCGATACTCTACACGATAAACGCAAGCTACACAATAGTCTTCCTGCCTGTTCGAAAAGACTAACACTCCAGGTCGTATAGGTATTCTAGCCCACCTAATCACACACACACCATCGTTTGAATACATGTATGGGGAAATCCTACTCAGTTTTAAAAGTGAACTAACACTCGCAGTATATGTTTGGTTGTTGCATGTCAGTGTATCGCAACTCGTAAGCCTAAAAGAAAGGTTATGTTCGCTAGCCAAATAATCAATTCCGTATTGTTTGATATTAAATTTGCAAATATTATCAAGCTCACCAGGCATATCGAAGCAGAGAATCCTCTCGGTATTATGTCCGTTGAGATCTGTGTAAAGCAAAGTATATCTAAACCCTTTGTGAGAGTAGCGAAAGGAGCATTCTATTACACTCCAGTCTCGTATAAGACAGCGGAATTCTGAACACTCCGGGTTGTAGCCCAATGCAATCGATAAACTATCGAATCCCGCAGTTCTGTCTCCATGCGTTGTTGTTGCTTCACCTGTGCACGTATAATGTGTTAGAGTTTCGCTAACAAAATCAGCTCGTGCCCTGTACACTAACGTAGTATTATTAACTATTTTTGATATCAGCTCTACGTCTGGCTGCCCATCGTCTCCTTTCCTTTCTATCCTGAGGGAAGCAACGTCATTACTTCTACAGATCACCTCATAATTATCCTCAAATGGTACAAAATATAAAGGAACGCTATATAAACTCTTAAATACCAAGACTTGGCGAATTCTCGGTGATGTGACGTTCAGCGCGGGTACCACAGAAACGATCACAGAATCTTCACAACTAGTAGAACTGTCCACACAACTATATTTATAATTACCCAGGTTTGGCCTTCGTTTGAGCTGAAGGGTTATATTTATTAAGTTAGCATTTAAAATGCGTTTCTCGTTTTCATGCATGACGATCAGGTTTACATCCTCAGAGGAGCACTTTATTGTTATTTCTTCTCCATATGATACATAGTGTCGGTTTTCTTCTGAGTTGTAGTATATTTCGGGCATATTTATTGCTATCTTTGGTTCTCGTTGGTCCGTGCACGCGCCGCCGGCTGCCTCGCTGGTCGCGGCGGTCAGCTTCGCCAGGAGAACTGCCAGTGCGAAGAACTTTAGAATACCAACAGCACACATAGTGGAAGACACAACCGTTAATGACCTAATAGTGCTTTAACGTCAGTTTATTTATATATTTAACTTAGTGATTTTTCCTTATTCGCATGAAGTCGCTGATTAATTTGCCGTTACCATGCACTGATACCGTGTAGGCTATGAGCCCATGACATCATGGCCTGGTGTTTTCCTGGAGCGTTCGTGATATATTTTGATGCAAAAAATATAATCTATACATATAAAAGGAAAAGTCCTGACTGACTGACTCACTGATCAACGCACAGCCGAAACTACTAAACGTATGATCCTGAAATTTTCACATTACGTTAGTTGTTTAACAAAGGTTACGAATAAGAAGGGGTTTTGAAAAAATCATCTTCTAAGGGGGTTAAATCGGGGTTGAAAGTTTGTATGGAAGAAAGTTTTATTTTTTAGATAGAGACTCAAAAGTTGGTGTAGTGTGGTGGTTGTTATTAAAATACAAAAAAAGTAATTTTAGGGTTTTGGAAAAATCAACCCATAAAGGGGTGAAAAGTATGTTGAAAGTTTGTATGGCGGAAGCGTTTCCCTTTTATAGGTAGTTATAGACTACACACTTTGTGAAAAGAATCCTCATTAGAGTTTACAAAAAGTAATTTCAGCGATTTCGGAAATTCGACCCTTAAAAGGGTGAAAAGGGTGTTGAAAGATTGTATGGCGGAAGGTTTTCTATTTAGCTAGAGACTTTATTTTATGTGTAAAGGTTTCTTATCAAAATACAAAAAAGGTGTTTTTATCAATATATATAAAAAAGAAACTGACCGACTGAATGACTAACTGACTGACTGACTGACTGACATATCAACGCACAGCCCAAACCGCTGGTCCTAGAGATTCCAAATTTGGAACGTAGGTTCCTTATAAAGTTTAGAGGTGCACTAAAAAATATTTTTCAAAATTTAACCCCTAAGGGGGTGATTTGGAAGTCCAAAATTTTTTATCGGGAAACAAGATTAGTTGGCCTATTCTATTTGAAACTTTACAGGAGTATTTATAAAGATAAATGAGGTAGCACGTGTTTCAGGTTTTTTTGAGAATTCAATCCATATAAGGGGGAAAGGGGTGAAAAAGTTAAAAAAAAACAACATGGGTATCGTTTTATGGTTTATCGGGTCGCTGATTACAAAAACAACGACGATTTTAAAATCTAACGTGGCGATTGTGAAATACCATCTTCCCTGTAGGGGCGCGAGGGGATCGAACTCTAAAAATATAAATATGGGTGTCGTTTTGTTGTTTATTTCGGGTTCTATAGATTTCAAACTTAACACTTAGGTTCTTTATAAGGCGTAAGGGTGCACAAAGAAAGGATTTTTCAAAATTAACCTCCAAAGGGGGAGAAATGACGGTACAAACTATGTATGGGGAAACATGATTAGTTAAACTATTTTATTCAAAACTACACAAGAGTATTTCTAAAGATAAATGAGTATAGACGTGTATTTGATTTTTTGAGAATTAAACCCCTAAGAGGGGAAAAAGGGGTAACAGGGGTCGCTGAAATCAAAAACAACGACCATATTAAAATCCAATGAGGTGGGCGTAAGATTCACCATCTTCCCTGTTGGGGTGCGATGGGGTTGAAATCTCAAAATATCAATATGAGTGTCGTTTTGTTGTTTATTTCTGTTTCTAGAATTTCAAATTTGGCACGTAGGTTTCTTATTAAGGTGTAGGTGTGCATTAAGAAAGGATTTTTCAGAATTCACCTTCTAATCGAGATAAGAAAGAAGATCCGAGAGGTTCTTTACAGTGAATCTGGAGCCGAAACTGCGAGAAAAGGCCGCCATCTGAAATTTCTTCAGTTATGATCTGATCGTGATGGAAATCAATATCTGAGAATCCGAAAGGTTCTTTCTAAGGAATCAGAAGTCAACATTGATCGTAATATGTACTCGGTTGGTACATATCAAAGGTTTCAAGAGGTTCTTTATAACGAATCAAAGCCGCCAACTTGATTTTGAAATTACGTTACGGTTGAACATATTTTGTACGCGGGCGAAGCTGCGGGAAATAGCTAGGATTTTTTAGAATTTTCCTCCTAAAGGGGTGAAGTGAGATTTGATTGTATATCGGGAAACAAGATTTATTAGACTATTTGATTCACAGGAGTATTCCTAACGAGAAATGAGTAAATAGGAGTACGAAATGGGGTGAAAAGGTCAACATGGGAAATATATACAGTACCTAAGTGTAACTTACCTAACGACCTACCTCTACCTACCTTAAATCTAAAATAGGTCCTTGATCAGAATTGCGAAAAGGGGCTCCATCTTGAATTTATTGAGTTTTAATCCGACCTTGATAATAATCGGTATTTGGGGATCCGAGAGATTCCTCAGTAACGATTCTGTAGTAAAAACTGCGAGATCCGGCCGCCATCGCCATCTTGAATTATTTCGATTTTGATCCGATCGTGTTAAAATCGATTTCCGAGGATCCGTGAGGTTCTCTTTATTAATAATCTGAGGTTAAAACTGAGAAAAACGGCCATCGTCTACAATTTCTTCAGTTATGATCTAAAATCGATATCCGAGGATCCGAAAGGTTCTTTTTAAAGAACCACCAACGCCACCATCAACGGCCACCATCTTGAATTTATAGAGTTAAGTTCGTGAAAAAGCTCGGTAAGCACATATAAAGGGTTCGAGAGTTTATAACAAATCAGAGGTCAAAATTGAGAAACAGCCGCCAACTTGAATTTTTCAGTTTGATCATTTGCCGACAACCATCCATTCCATTTAAATCCGTTCAGCGAAACGCAAGATAATAGCGGACAAACATACATATGTACATACAAATATACGGGCCCAACTAAGAACCTCCTTATTTTGTAGACGGTTAAAAATTACGTTTAGTACGCGGGCAAAGCCGCGGGTAAAAGCTAGTATTTTATACTTGTTAACACTTTTGTCAACAAAAGTATTAACAAATATTTTTTGAAAACGGCGGCTGCACTGTAAAAAATTGAAATCATGTTCGTTTTAATTCTGTGTTCGGTTCTATTTTTGATCTATTTCAGTCCTTAGTAGTGCAGGAAGGAGGGGAAGGAGGGTATTTAGTGTTTCCTGCCTACCCCTTTTTTATATATGTATGTTTTTCTAAAAATATTAACCTAATCAAACATTTGTTAGTATTTTACATGGTTTTCTCATTCCTATATTATCAGAAATAACGGAACGGAGACGGCATAAATTGACAAATTTAATTCACTTATGTTAATTATCTCTAATTCAGGTCTTCTTCAATCTCTTTTCATTTTGAGTGGTTTTTAGTGTCTATACTAGTCCTACTGTCTCCTCTATGTCATCGGACTATCGGGCACGAGGATTGCCTACACTTCTTCTGCGTGGCTGGGGTCTCGGGGTCTGCTTGCATTCCAGACAGCTGCAAAGCTCTATTTCGAAAACTTAATGTTTTGCATTAACCTATTATATGTACGTATTATATGTATGTATGTATGTTATATGTGTGTGTATACATTAACACTAGAACATTCGCTATCGGGTCTGCTGGACCCCGTGGCCTATATTTTGAACTCTAACTTATTCGTTAGGTATTGCACGACGATGCCGTTTATAGTACCTTCACGTCTATTCGGCTTTCCGCCAGGGCGTCGTATTAAAAACGACGGGAGTCTGAAGTGCATATGGGTATATTAGACCCGGTAGCGACCATTTACGGAAAATAAAATTAGTTGTAAATTTACGGATTTTATTTCAGTTCATACGATTATGTATAATACATTGTCATGTCGTTTTGTCATTTTGAATAAGCCTATACTTAATAATAGTTTAAGAAAACATACTTAAAGTAACATGGTACAATGAGCTATAATAGTTATTAGCTAATAATTCGAAAGTGCCAAAGGAATGTAAAAATTTGAGCATGTTTTAAAGATTGTTTTAATATTTGCAATGTGTCGCCAATTATTAACAATTGATTATTAAACATGAATTATTTTTTATACGTACTTGTTTAAGAAAAATATGCGTATGTTAGACTTAATTCAATAGGTTTAATTTTATGATTACTTAAATTACTGGGTCCGCTGGACCCCGTAGCGACTAAAAGTGTTTGAAACTATGACGCGACTCTTCTAGTGTTCAAAAAGATTGCTTGTTTGTAAAAAGTAAAGTTAAAAAAAGGTGTGATGTATTTGCGAGGAGAGAGGAATCAAAGAGCGCAATACAAGGATTTGTTATACCAGCCCCCTTCTCGTTCTTGTGTGTATGATAGAAATGCATACAATATGTGTATAGTTATATTCAACAGCCTTCAAGCGATATGCTCGCTCCATGTGACGCGTCACCTTGAGCTCGAGGATCATCCCAGCAGCCAGTGTCCATCACAAGAATATTTCATGGCCTAAGTACGCATTGGTTTAAAACTTTTGTTTTAAGCGATAAGATTAGATATGGGAAACAAATAAACCCAGGGCAAAGAGAAGGGACACGACATTGGAAACTGCTACTAATTGGCTACTGTACATACGTATAACTAAATAATAATATTCTCCCGGGTAGTAAAGCAGGGATTGTTGATTTGATCTTAATTGCATCCGGAGCCGCGGCTAGAACTGCAGAGGCTGTCGGTGTAGTCCCCATTGAGTAAACATGTTTTATTTGTGGAATAAAATAAGCGAGCAACGGACGTATAATCATAATATAAGTAGATATTACCAGGGAAAACTAGGCAGGTAAATAATTTCAGCGTTTGCGAATAACACACTTATTGGCCCGTACATGTCAGGCCAATGACAGATAAATGACCTCAAGCTTCATACAGCATGTTTTAGGTTTTACGTTTGAATGAATACGGCATAATAGTGTCAAAACTATTACGTTCGACGTTATAACCGAACGTTCATTGACTTTATCTGTCATTATGCTCATTATCTCATGACGTATTTAAAACATCCTGTTTGTTTAAATACGTCATTATGACGAAAACGGCATGAAAAATACGGGCTTTGGGCCTTATCACAATATTAGCCACCGACACTATTTCGGGCTTTCCGTGATAAATGTGTGCTGTAAAGGTGTCATTCGAAACCAAACGAAATTGGGCCTTATTTTAGTCTTGCTGCATTATCGCGTGATATGTCAATTGCTTGAGAAATGTGTGACTATTGTAAGAACGTGGCGATTTTCATACCTACTCGTACCTCTCGATCTTAGTATCGGCGCCGAATATAATTTTGTTCCTTTCGGCGTCGAGACCTTTGGGGCCCTAGCGCACTGAGTCTCTTCCCTATCATTATTATTATGCCTATTTCTTGACCTATCGAAGAGAATCAGAGACGCCACAGGAGACCCAAGAGCTGTCAGCTTTCTCGCTCAACGCGTCAGTTCCAGCGAGGAAATGCTGCCAGCGTCCTCGGTACCATGCCGCAGGGGCCTGTTTTCGATTTTAGTTTCTATTTAGTTATATTTTAGTGTTTATCTACTTTTATATTAGTTTTAGTTTAGTTACTTATAGGTTTAAATGTTTATTATATGTTTCAGTTTCATTTCTAAAAAAAATAAAAAAAAATCTCATAATGCAATTCCGTCACTTATCCCGGAAATTAGCAGGTTTATTAATACATCACTGGAAGCCTGAAACCTGTGACAATTAGCTACTGTAGATAACTAAATGTTCTCCAGTGTAGCGCTATAGAGCAGGGATTAACAACACAGATCTTAAGATTTGGCCTACAATCAATAGTATACAATTAATTGTATCCAGATCCGGAGCCGCGCGCGGCCATGCCTACTACCGTGAAAATTGAACGAACAATAATTCGTATCTTCTATCCATCGCACTTACATATTCAAAGGAGATGTTTGCGCTGGTCCCTCAGAACTGGGTGCGTAGCCAAGATACCAATCGCTCACGCTCAGTCGCTAACGAAACGCAACTGTCATTGTCACTCTAATAAGGAAGAGTAATAGAGAGAGGTAGCTACGATACGTTATGGAGCGTGAACGATTGTCATCTTGGCTACGCACGCTGCAGAGGCAACCGCGTGTAGCGTATAAGTGAACAATTTAAATGTGGAATAATATAAGCAAGCGGTTGTATAATTATTTAAAAATAACCGTCCACGTGTGAGTCGGATTCACGCACGAAGTGTTCCGTTCCATTATCTTTAAATAGTTATTTATTATACAAGGGGGCAAAGTTGTTGTTTAACTCTCGGGCTTATATTGAGACCCGAGCAAGCGAAAGATTCCAAAATTGAGCCACGAGCGTAGTGAGTGGTTCAATAATTGGAATCTTGAGCTTTACGAGGGTCTCAAGGCACGAGAGTTGAACAAACTTTGCCGCCGAGTGTAATACAACATTTTTCCCCTCACTATTGCGAAGAAAATACAGACTACATACGATTATAAATCTTATCCACATGTAAGTTATCTTGAATAAACCATCAAAAATCCATTTCAAAATTTGTCATAGAGTAGGTACGCTCCTGCTACTTAGATATTGCCAACAGCTTACCAAGTGCGGGATAAGACATGATCACATGACCAATTTAAGGTGTGACCTCCGATTGCGCATATTTACTATGGGCATATAGGACTCACTTATACTGGACTGGTGGTAAGTGATAGGAATTAGATTACTTTGCCCCACATGTGGATAAAATGCGTTTTTCCACGCTAGTTTTAAAGGACAAAACAGCGCTTTCCGAGCTAGTGAGGGGAAAATATATTTAAAGCGTCTACCTGTAGCCGTTATCAATATCAAGCAAAATCGAGTAAAAAAACACGTTTGCTGTATGAGAGCCTTCTTAAATGAATGAATAAGGGACACGGACTGTTCCGAAACATGTCGAGCTATTTTCGACTTTATTGACGTGAGTAACCCGCTATGAGAATTTTAATAAGCCTTCTTAAATATTTATTTTATTCTGTTTTTTTATTTATTTGTAGTTTTGGCGACAATAGAAATACACTATCTGTGAAAATTTCAACTGTCTAACAATTACTTACGTACGAAATATCATTTAACATTTACCAATCGCTTTTGCCGGAAACCGGACTAATCCCATTAAGGCCTAGTTTACCCTCATGGTTGAAAGGTCAGATCGCAGTCACTTTCAAAGTCAGCCAAATCTTGGGATTTGTTGACAAGGCGGACCCCAGGCTCTCTACATGAGCCGTAGCTTAGGCCGGGAAAATGGTAGAAAGAAGAGGTTTCTTAAAGTGTACATGAATAGGTACATTAAGTTCGCGCTGGTATTTTTATTTTATTTACGAATGTAACACTGCACGGGCGCTATGTCAAAGTCGGAACTCAATATAAGTTGAGTTTTTAAAGTTTAACAGAACGTTAGTTATATCCGGTCGGATGCTTGTCTCGTATGCATTGCGTTTAAGGAGTTTCTACATCGGTGTTGACACATAATGTAGTTTATGAAGATTTGGCTTGAAATGAATCTCTTATAATATAATTATATGCTTCAGTTCAGATACTACATTGTTGGAGAGGCTAAGTAAGTGTGCTGTAAGATGGACGAGTTAATTACAGACTACAGAGATACAAGTCCAACTATAGCGCTTTCGACCGAGGCATTACATATCATTACTGTAAGGGAATAAAAAAAAAACACAATATCCAGTAGCGTTTTTACGTAGTTTGCTTCAAACAAGATCACTGTTCCGAACCGAATTACATTTTTTTAAAGGTTTGGTCTGAATTAATCCATCTGATTGTTTTATAAACGAGGAGAAATTTGTCCTATAAACAACCCTTTTAAACCAAACTCTCTTGTTAACACAACAATACACACATTGGAGTGTTTACACTCCAACAATAATATTATTTGCGAGTTGGTTCACGTGTTCAACTAAAGCCTACTTTCCAGTTTTGATTCAGACCATCTATTGCCACATTTCCGAGCAGTAGTGTGAATAGTTAATTTGTATGTAGTAGTGCCCGTACCCATGATAAAAAAATGTTGAGGGTTTCGTAGTTAACTCGGAACCCTTATAGTTTCGCCATGTCTGTCTGTCCGTCCATCCATCCGTCTAAATGCGGCTTAGCTCAGTGACCGTTAATAGTGGAAAGCTGTAAATTGGTATGAATATATTCATACCAATTTCATATTCAATTATGCCGAAAAAGTGGTAAAATGAAAAGTCGAAAAACTTTTATTTTTAGGGTAGTACCTGTATGGGAATGTAAAGTGAGGGGTAACTTTTTTCGTTTCCACCCTAATATCGTTGGATAGGTTATTTGAAAAAGAGTAGGAGTTTGTTAAAATCATTTTTTGATCAAGTACCTAAATATTTTTTGGAAATAATCGCTCCGGAAGTCAAAAAAAAAAAATGCGTCCCCCCTCTAACTTTAGAACCGCAAGTTCAAAAAATGAATTAAAAATTTATGAAAATAGAGCAGCTAAGCCATTTTTGATTTTTTGGTTTTTTTGTTTACATTGTTATTTGTACTTTGATATCAGTTTACAACATATTATTATTGATATTGTACAGTACCAAACTATAGCATTATTTAAGATTGCAGGTGGTCCAATATTAGTAGGTATCATTTTATTCCGTTTTGTACACTTGCATAAGTACCTAATACTTTACTATTTTTAATCTATTATCCAAATACCTACACTCTGACCTACACTACCATTACTTAATACACAACACGAAACAAGTATGGATTAATATCCATTGAACAAAGCAATGTAAGGGTACCTTTACAAAGTTGAGCTGAATAAACAAGCAGACCTGCAGGAGACTAATTCATACAAATCGGTTCATGCCGTGTGTGTCATGAAATGTGGATGTTTCTGTGTCAGGGAACGGATGAAGTTACTTTGAACATGATTCAAAATTTATTTTGTTTTCAGACGAGCTGGTACGGGACATTTTGTGTTTGTATATAAAATTACGCCTTTGTTTTAGAAGCGGATTGCTATTTACGTATGTGGATGAAATAGTAAAAATGTTAGATATAGCGGACCGCAGGCTTTTTGAGCAATGGCAATAGCCGAAAAAACGCCTAGATGATCTAATTTTGCATAGATTTGTAACAAAAAGTGTACAAAATATACGTTAAATAAATGGTAACTTTTGGTCCACGGGATTACAGATGTGCAAGTTGCGGAAAGTTTCCAAAAAGTTGGAAAAATTCTAGGAAATTTCTTGAAAATTACACAGAAATAAAAAAAAAAACCATTTTACGTTGCGGAAAGTTTCAATGCCCATACAAAAATGTAAGAAGTTTCTGAAACTTTCCTATGCGAAACATTTCGCAATATTGGAAAGTTTCCGTCGGCACATCAGTACACGGGATACCTTGCCTATTGTGGAAGTCAGAAAAATCCGAAAACAATATTGATTCGCTGAAATATTGTTTTTTGTACGAGTACATTAAGTTAAGTAACCCTTTCCCCGAAAATTAAACAAAATTATTTCAAATATAAACTAGAAGTGCAAGTATAATTTTCTTGTTAAAAGTTCTCGCTGCACCGTCCATTTTGAATATTTGTCAACATAATGCAGTTCCGGGCACATTAGGGGCGCTATTAGCCAAGCATCCGCCGGGCGCTGCCATAAAACCCAATGCATGCATTATGCACTGCCGCATGAGAGACAGACTTTTAAAGAGTGACAGCATACATAATATCCTATTAGTATATAGTGGCATATATCCGAACATGTTGCAACAAGCCTTCTGTTACCATGACGGTCATCGTTAGTATTTGCCTGTATGAAAAGTGTTGTACCTATGTGATGACAGCTGCACCGTTATATTTAACGTTTGTTAGTTCGTTTATTGTGCGTGTTGCAGCCCGGTCTACGTTTATGGCATCCAACTTTGTAATCCAGTTACTGAGTCGACAGCTTGTATGGAAATTTTGATTGTTTTGGAAATAGTTTTATAATATACGATTTTAAGCTAACATGGTCATTTACATTTTAATTAATATTTAAAACGAGATATTTACTACGTATAGTCTTTATGACTTCCCGATTTTTCGGCATTGTTACTTCTGTAAACATCATGTTTACGGTGTAACTGATTTACTGCGTGTCGCTACGGCGTGTGGGTAGACCACAAATAATGCTCGCAGTAAATCAGTTACACCGTGAACATGGCGCTTGTAACAGTGCTGAAATATCGGGAGCTCATAAAAACAAATATACAAGGTAAATATCTCGTTTTAAATAGTTATTATTATAGTTTATAATAGCTGATTTTTTATCGTTTGGTGCGTAGCCAAGATGCCAATCGCTCACGCTCAGTCGCTAACGAAACGCAACTGTCATTGTCACACTAATAAGGAAGAGTGATAGAAAGAGGTAGCTGCGATACGTTATTAAGCGTGAGCGATTGGCATCTTGGCTAAGCATGCAGATATATCGTGATGTAGGCAACAAAATCAAACAAAATATCTTTACATGCTAATCGTCACAATTATGTACTCACATGTTACAAACCTTTTCGTGTAAGATTTTTAGGTATATTATGTATGTTTATTTTTTGTCGTTTAAAATGGGTCAAGACCAGTTTCCACCTCGTCTTACCTGGGGTATTGACAGGAGTACACTTCTCTGGCATTATTTCCTATACAAAAATATTCTGTCGAATTTATTTTTGCGGGGCTGGTCAGTTCATACTAGGAAGGGCGCCTAAGGCCACTCCATGTATTGAAATCAATGGTCTATGGCCTAGTCTACTGCGTGTATATGCGCGCTATTAGCCAAAACAGTCAGGCACTGCCATAATACTCCAAATGCATGCAATATTTACTGCCGCATGGCAGGCAGACGTTTATAAGACATACCACTTACAGTAAGTGTGCCTTACTACATGTCGGAATAGCAGTGCGTAGGTAAATAGTATTTGCCATTAAAAATAGTAGGAACCTACGTAGATGTACGAGTAGATATTGTAGAGTAGGAACACCCGGCCGGATTAAGGTGGGCTGTCGAGCACTTGTCGCATTCGTTCAGCCCATTTCCCTTGAGTTTGAGCTGCAGGTTACTGTCCCGGCTGCCTTCTCATCCTACATTTTTCTTTAAATCTTCTCGTTTTCAGAACAGAAGGATATCTTTGAGTTTCCTCCAGTGTATCTGTGCCGAATATGTTATACTCGTATCGTGCTGCCGCATACATAACACATTCTGGTAGCACATTCTTACTGGTTTCCTCCTTACCGCAGTCTGGACAGGATAGGTCCCTACTACCACAGCGTAAGGATGTATTCTATACAGTGGGTTAACTCCGCCAATTTCTGGGTCATCGGTGGGGGGCGCGCGAGGAAGGAGGCGGGGAGGAAATGCCGCCGAATTTCTATGATAATTCGGCGGTCTATTTTAAGGGGTGTACAATGGAAATTAGTTTTCCAATCAGACTGTAATATCTTTCGCAAAGTTTTTGACAACCCTGAGCACGACCACCGAGCCGAGCCGCTGACCGTGTATGAAGTTACCTCACTGTATGGAATACATCCTTACGCTGTGCTACTACCTAGGATCTTCAGCTTTCTAGTAAGTGTATTGGATCAGGTAATGATACCAGTCAACATTCTTAGGGTTTTCTTACCTAGAAATTAAACACTTTAGAACGGATTAACCGCGTTTATTAACACCATGGCCCTATGTTTCGAACCCTTTACAGCACTCGTTTTCACAGGGTTAAGATAATGATCATCTTAACCCTGTTAGCGATAGTTAAAACGAAGGAGTATGATGAAAATTTGATTTTAGGGGCAACTGGCGCAGGAAGGAATGTAGTGTAACAAAACAAACACAAAACAAAACAAAAGAGATGGTGGTAAAACCAAAGTGCAAACAGTACGGTAAGGATTGTACTTACAGGATAAAATCGTTGATCTTATAATAAAAATACACATAACACTCACGTCACTTAATCACTATTCGTGACATGCGAAATGACTAAACTAAAAATAAGTGAGTGTTATCAGTAATTTGATTTCTATATAAATATGAAAATCTCTTGTTAAAAATAAATAAAATAAGCGTAAATATTTATTATGAGAATTACCTATTAATCCAATTTCTATTCGGATTGCATTTCCTAGGTAGGTAAAATAGGTACAATAAATACCACTGTGCCACTAATAGATCATGGCAAAACGATACGGACCACGTTTTAATCCAATCGGATTATTTCACCGCTAATTGTTTCCTGCAATCCGGCTCGTACTTTGAAACCCATTAGTCTTTTTTTCAATTTAGAACCTTATATCTATACCATAAAGCACAAAATAGGGTAAATGTTAATATAATATAGCAAGTGGCATCAAATAAGCTTTAGGTATGATAATAAACCTACCATCAATTTAATTTCTAGTGCACTATTTTGTAAAAGCCGTAATCATTTTATGAGAGTCGTGGAATTATTAATAAGTATAGGCAATTTAATATGGATCATATATTGAGATAGATAATAGTTGCGCTAAAGCATTAATTGGTAGATTGTTTTTATGCCTAACCAAGGGTTGAAATTCTCTCATTCCTGACAAGGTAATATAAGGCAAGAGGCTCTCAAAAGAAGTGAGAGCACCAATACAGATAAATCGAGCCTTTAACGGGCAATAAAATCCGTTTCCATTTTTATTTTGACAAAAATATAACCAGCAGGCCTAAGATGGTTATCTGATATCTTGATAAACGGACAAGTTGCATGGATAGCGCGACGGTGACAGTTGCCAAATTTAAAGACATTTGACAGAAGTCTTTCAAGTTATCAGAAATTGTCAGAAAGTACCGACAAACTGTCGTCTTATTAGGCTATCCGCTTGGCATCTTAGCCCCCCAGAAAATAAAAAAAATACTTTTATGTTATATATGTAAGATCGCCATCAATAGAACCGTAAACAAAAGGCAGGTATCTCATGTTTTGTCACTGTTTCTCCTTATATTTTCACACTACCTCATCAAACACCACTAAAGCCATTCACTGATATGGACGTATTATTGTAATACCTGTATTTCATCTGTGTGAGGTGTGCAATAAAGAGTATTGTATTGTATTGTATTTATTTTAAATAATAAATGATTTATTTCATGCTTTACAATTAAGTAGAATTTATTTTTTCGAAAGCAGACTAGTAATAATATACTTACAAATAATAACTGTGTCCCGTACTTTTTTTTCTGTACACTTGTTAATTTTGAAATGTGGTTTTGTGGAAGGAGTTAAGAAAAAGTCAATTTATACAACAAATAAATATATTTTCCATTAAGTTCCATGTATAAATTTTAAAATTACACTTCAAATAACATCCATGACAACAATATCTCAATAAGTTATATTACAATATTTTGGAAGTTGAAAACTTGAAATCACAATGCTTCTATAGGTAGATATAATATAATTTATATACTTATAAGTTAGTTACATTTCCTATATCTAGTCAAATTCTTTACTATGTATATGGTATACAATAGTTTGGTATAATTTAATGTTCATAGATACTTGGACTACAAATTCTTTCTATGTCATTTATTTACATAAAAGATGGTCGGTGCGCAAAATCTTCTTTATCGTAATACATACAAGTAGAAACCAATAAATAATAAAGACTGGAACACAAAGATCCATTACTTATCATAATTAGCAAGGTCTTAGTTAACGCATATTTTGTAACACCGCAAAACGTACTCACGACGCGACGGCCTTATTACAGTACTGCAAGAGCAAAGAGGCAAGTATCACTAAGAGTGATGTGACACTTTTTACCGGCATTATTTTTCTCGTATAGCAGACATTTAACGCTAACTAAGGTACGGTGTAAAGGTTATGCCAGAGTGCACTTTTTGTGTCTAGCAAAGTAACATGATCAACAACAATAACGAAATACGAGACGTTGAACATAGTTTTTATTATTTACCGGTTTCTGTTACAAGTTACACTTAAATATACAAAGAAAAGTACGCTGTATGCGTGTTACGTTTCTAGTTAGGTACTAAAGAAACGTCATAAAATGGTCCACATGAAACTTCAACTTACAATAAAGCGTAATTATGATAAAACATCTAAAAACAGAAACATAACGAGTTACATACGTTTAACGTGCGTACTGGCAGAAGTAAAAATCGAAGTGGTCAAATATGTCGCAACTCATCCTTTGCTTATGGCAACACAATTATGTTGGCTACTTTGACAGTCTTTTTTTAAACGGTGAAGTACTACTGATAGAAAATAGTATGGCGTAGCACTTTATAGTCAAAATAAAATATACCTATATGACGTTGATCGATTTGTGGTATGAACTAACACCAGCCAATGATATTGCGGAATCAGACATCTATTGTAGCCCTAGCACAAAAGTGCTGCGTCAATATCTCGCGGTTGATAAGTCACCTGTCATTCTCTAACTGTTTGGATTAGACAATGACAGTTGCCTTTCTAAACCGCGAGATGTCGCGGCACTCTTGTGCTAGGGCGCGCACTATTGCGCTCACTTTGTTTTGAAGGAGAAGCAAAATGTATAGGTAGTTAAGTAAGCCGACAAAGAGTGAGCTAAAGCAGAAAGAAGAAGGCAGCGAGAGTAATAATAATGTAATATTCCAATGTTTTTAACATTAAATCCATAAAAAAATGTTTTACAATAACTTTTGGCACAGTGCAAAAATAAAGCAACTGCATAAGAACTTGCGTGTATTTATTTGGTTTATAATATGATGTCCAGGAATAATAAGGATCAGTCAGTATTTTTTGGTTCTTGTTATAATAGTTGTTATCATATTGCCTATAAGATACACGTTAAGGTTAACGCCATCGTTACTAAAAACACTCCGCGAATAAATATTTTGCCTGCATATAAGGTACATTTTATATACATGTATCAGTATTTGCATTGAAAAATCAAACATCGTAGTCCAAAAAAAAAACTAGATTTAGCTATTAGGTAGATATACATTATACATTTACTTAAATAAACAAAAAAGAGGTAAAGCACACAATGTCTTTCAAAAATATACACAATGCCTTAATATAAGCTAACAATCCTGAGTGCATACAAAAACTTCATAATAGAACGTTAAATTATTACTATTCAATAATAATAATGTATGTGTAATAGGGCAAAGGTTGTGCGTTTGTCATTACAACAATATAAATACAATACCTATCCATTTAAACTTAGGAAGAATAGCTTTTTCAAAAATATGCTATTAAAATATGAATAGCAAGCGAAATATTTCCAAATTCTATTTATCAATTCGATAGGGCCTGTCTTAAACTATTTACCACAATTTACCTACATTTGAATATAGGTAAGTACATAATTTACGTAATATAGAGAAATAACGGTAAAGAGGTAATATACTCATTTCAATAAGTTATGTCTTTGAATACAAAGGTGATATGATAACCTACCCATTTAATGCAACGTGTCACATAAAAAACGATGAAAAAACAGTTTAAACAATATATTCAATAATTTTGTGTATCTACTTTGAAATTAAGAACATAACTTACAAATCAAGTAATATTATAAAAACAATGCGATAAAGACAATGAATGTCAGGAAGTCAGGATACTAGTTGTCTTTGTTATACATTTTATCAAAATATAACCTATGAAAAGAAATTGCCAATGCTATATAAGTATGTTTGCGAGTAAACCCTTTTTAAGCCCATATACACAAAACATTAAACGAACTATAAATAAATATTTAAGGCTTATAGCACGTAAATTTAACATACCATTATGTAGTAAGGTTTTTAAATAAAATATTTTCCATGTAATTATATATATGCATTAAATATATACGCAATGAACTAGCACATTCTTAAATTTAATAATAAAATTCCATCTAAATTAATTTAACTATATTTTGTAGGCGAACCTCGACACTTCGGCATTTCTATATTCGACTAGGTAGTCACACGCTGGTGCCCTGTAGCCCGGGCATTAGAATACGGCTACGGTATCTCCTGCCTGTCGTAAGAGGCGACTAAAAGGAGTCCTCGGGGTCGTAGACGATGGCAGCTAGGGACTGCCATCGTCCTAAAACAAGGGGGAACCCTCAGCGGCGTGACGCAAGGGTGGCACTGGCGAGTTCTATCGAGATCCCAGAGCCACCCTAATTGCGTCGAAGAGGAAAAAGGGGGTTTTTTAGTCGGTGAGACTCCGACATAACTTCTGCACTGTCCCTGCGGTGCAGAAGTATCCATAACGGATTTTTCCTCCCCATTAAAAAAAAAAAAGGTAGTCACACGCTGACAGCTAGTGACTGCTAAGCCGATGGTCCTGGGTTCGAATCCCGGTAAGGGAATTTATTTGTGTGATAAACACAGATATTTGTTGGAAGTCATAGATGTTTTATATGTATTTTTGTTTTTGTATATTATATATATATATATCGTTGTCTAAGAACCCGCAACACAAGCCTCCTTGAGCTTACTGTGGGACTTAGTCAATTTGTGTAAGAATGTGGTATTTTTTTTTTAAATTACTTACTTAATTATTTTAAAACAAATAATGCATTTCGGTTTAAACAGGTCTGTGGCATTGTTGAAGCACTACAATTTTTGTTTGTCAAAATATTTTTTTTGGTACAACCTTTTATCGGACTGTACTCTCCTTTCCACGGTCAATTTATAGGTACTCATCGAGGCAATTCTAAGAAACCCGAACACAAGGGGGTTGTTGTTTCATCACAGAGTTCCTATGGTCAACTCCGGTCTCCATCCTCCGATCAGCTCGATGGTAAAATAACATTGTACCTATTGCCATCCAAATGCATTGCATGTGAAGTTTCAGTTAAATCGAATAACGGGAAGTTAGTTTAATTCCGCTTTCAAGATTTGAACCTAACAAACATACGTACTTTGCAAGTTATATAACATCTTGTAAAATAGCCGAAACTTTTGAATTATCTCCTTGTTGGTGAACAATAAAGAGTATTTGTATTGTATTGTATTGTATTGTATCTCAGGCTTTGGCTAAGACCTTGGTCAACCCTGAAGAATTATTTAGATTTAGACTTAAAAATGCCGAAGTGTTGGGGTGCAAAATACTTAATATATAATTAACACAACGCTGTAAGCTTATAACATAGCTCTGCATTGGCATAAACTTATCTAGTAGGTACTTCACTAAAACCGCTCACTGACTTTAGGAAAGTTTTCATCAGTGGTCAGATTCATAATAATTAAGCAATTATTTTGAGGATAAACCAAAGGGCAAGCCCTAGACACAATTAATATAATATCTAACTAAATTTCCTATGTACATATTAACCATTTTAAAAATATTTTCTGGAACGCCAGCGTTCTCAACAATACAATTTTAAATAACATCTCAAGTTCGCTAGCTTGAAAGCAGCACAAATACTTACCTTCCAGAAAAACATTGTTTTTTTTAACATTATGGAACCAGAAGGGAAATCTTAAAATCAATTTACCCTTTTAAACATTTTACTTAAGATATATACGTAAATTAAGATTTATATCATATCTATAATTACCTCATTTCGAATGCTAAGTTACTATAAATATAAATAGTAATAAATAAGGGCAATATCTTCTATACCAAAAAGGGCCAAGCCCGTTATATTCTGCGCTACAGTACATAAAATATTAAAATTAATTTATAATTGGCACGTTTTCACTACAGACATAACATTCAATAAATATTTATCTCTGGACGTTATCACACATATACAAGGATTCAGAAAGACACGCTAGAGAGATAATCGAAATAATACATCACACGTTGATAGTAGAAGAAATGAACAAATATTTTTCGTTGCGATTTTCCCTGATATCTTCGCAACATATATCGAAGACCGCGGTATTCATGTGTTGTCGTTCCATCGATACGACTACCTCTCAGCGCTGGAAATGGGACCCTTCTAACATACCTACATCACGAAGAATAACAAAAGCAAGTATCGAACACATTTTAACAACACCGAAACACTACAAACACCAATATATGGAAACTTAATATCTTAAAGACATATTTAATAAATATAAATACATATTTTTTATTAATTTTTTTATTTGCTTGGGAAAATAACTGACAAGTGACAACCAACCGATACATCATTTTCAAAAATAACTATCTAATAAATTTCATTTCCAAAGGGCTACCTACTGTTATCTATTTGTAATATTTGTAAATACATATAGGCATTATTCTGAAATGGATTCGGCCATTTAAATGAAGACATAATTTAACCGCAAAGAGACTACCTAGTGAATGTGTGGCAAGGACACTCGTGCGGCAGCGCGGAGCGCGCGTGCCACACGCGGCGCGACACTACTTACGTTTCCTTAGGTAGCTAACGATGACCCTGTGTCAGTCGTGGACTGCGCCCGGGCCAAGCGGTGCACTGCTCCCGGGCACAATTTTCTATCTAAGAAATTTAGAATCTACGCTCTACGCACGTCATTTTAGGCACTGCCTACCTTAAGTACCTCCTATGACTAGGACTAGGACTATAATAAAGACGGCGCTATAAACTAGTTGAAGTAAGAAAATGTACAGTTTCGAGTCATTTGGCAGTTACGATTCGAATAGGCGAGTCTAGACGTCTCTTAAAGATTCTAAGGGTAAAAAACTCGCTGTGGGCGAGGCAGCTAGATTAGGGGCGGTCCGCTAAGCTATACCTACACGGGACCTCTTAACAGTTAAGCGACACTACGAGCGTCTAGATCTAGAAGGAGCGGGCGCTCGAGTCGGCGGCGCGCGTCGGAAACGGGGTACGGGGCGCGCGGCAGGAAGGCACGAGGGAGGGCGCGGCGGCGGCTGCGGCGCGGGGGGCCCGGCGCCGCCGCGCGCCATCAGAGCGGGAAGCAGCGCGTCGAGCGCCGCGGCTCGCTAGCGCCGCGACGCTGTCGACCCTTGCCCGAACGTACCGAAGTTGTGTCGCCCTCGCTACCGGCGCCACCTACAAGGCGCTCTGGTGATAGCGGCTCCAGCTTGTGCATAGATGGCCGGCTCGAAAGCCTCGCGCCGTCCGCTGCGGGGGTCGAAGCCGGCCGCTCCGACATTATCTCATCGTCCATCTCGATGGGTCCAAACTTTAGCGCAAGTGCGTATTCGGATCGCTCTATGACACTGTTCGGCTCTTCGTCTACTATGGTCGTGTCGGCGAGTGTCGAGTCAGCCGCTGCTGAATCAGCACGCAGGGAATCGCCCTGAGCCGTCTGATATTTACGCGTATCGGCTGAAGACGGCGACGTGTCGGGTGCGCGTTTTTCTGGTGTCGCAAATACAGAGTCAGACGCCCAACTCCTGGTTTCCGAATTCTGTCGCAGCGTGTCGTCTATACTCCGCTGCGAGGTCCGGCGACTAGCGCGGGGACTTTCGTCATCGATAGCGCGGAAATCAAGCGCGCTGAGGTCGAAGGGTCTGCGGCGACGTGAACCATCGCGTCGGAACGAAGGTTGGTGTGACGTGAATGCGGCATCGTACAGTTCGCAAAGACTCGTGCGGTCCGACAACGGCTCCTCGTAAAGGGTGAGGTTCCGCGTCTCGGTCGCGTCAGAGGGCGTCTCATCACGGATGGACGGCGCTTCACTGCGTTCCGAGATATCGAAGGTAAAACGCGCTTCAAAACGATCGGGGCTCATAGGTGGCGCAGAGCGCGAGCAGTCATCTCCATCTGGTTCGTCTAGATCGAGAGGCAGCGGTCCCAGAGTGGTGCGACGGGGTGACGTCTCCTCCGAATCGGTGGAGCGGTCGGAACGTGGCATGCGGCACATGTGTCTGCGGCCTAGTGCGGGCTGTGAGCCACACGGCGCGCGCCGACAACATGCGCGGTCGTGTCGCACATCTGACCCACTGCTCCCCGTTGACTTTGAGTGTGGTGGGCGTCGGCGTGCAGTCTCTTTTCCATACAGAGAGGTAAATTCCTCGGAACAAAACTTTTCAAACAGCTCCTGTGAACTCAGACGTGTGGATCCAGTGGCGTTGTAAAAAGCTTCCGTGGGCGATCGATCGGCACGTTCATAAAGCGCACTTGAACTTGCCCTTTTCGCCTTGTCCAAGCCAAATTTGTAAATCTTAGGTAAGCGTCTTTCAAACACACCTTGAGAGTGAGCGCGAGACGGGCCCCGTATGGCGGGCGAGGCGTCCCGTGTGTCGGCGAGTACGCGGTCCGAGGACACGCCGCGTAGGTGCGGGCGTGCCGCCGGATGCGGTTCCACAGGTGGCGGCGTGGCGGCGAGCTCCAGTTCATATCCATCATCTTCAGCGGTGTCAGCGGTATCGACCGAATGGCCCGAACGCTCAAAGGAACTATGCACGCAGTCGCACTCCTCGTGCTCGTCGCTGGCGTCTCCTTCGTCGAAGGAGGGCGCACGGGGCCCGTGAACGAAGACACGGCGGCGCTCGTCGGCGGCAGCGTCTTCGTCCTCAAGGCGGATGGAGCGGCGTAGCGGTGGGCGATCGGAGCGGCGGGCGCGGCGCGGCGGGTCAACGGTGGCGGCGTGCGGCAGCTGTGGCCGCACGACCGCGGGCAGCAGCCGGTCCAACGAGAGGCCGCGCCGAGGACGCGCTGGCCGCAGCGGACGTTTGTCTTTCGGCGCCGCCGCCGGGCTAGTCTCCTCAGGCGTCGTGGGAAGCGCCGCACCGCGCCCAAACTCGATGAACCAGGGCTCGCCCTTAATTTCGCACTCTCACTTCTTTTCATTCATATCTTCATTTAAGTAATGCAGCACGTAGTGGAGCACTAGGTCGTAGCAGTATTTGTACTCAGTCTGTGGAAAGGCATAGGGTGTTAAAATACTATTGGATACATACGAAATACGTCAACATCTCCTTAGTTAAACAAGGATACTGACCATGTTCTCGACGAGCTGCGGGCGGTGGCGACGCACGGTTTTCACGGCCTGGAACACATCGACTTCGCCGTGCTGGATGACTTGCTCGATGCAAGCGTTGGCCGCACAGTACACCCCCGCCCGGCTCCGTCCATCCCTGTGTAGTTAAAGAAAATATACGAATTTAAAAAAAATATATAATTATTAGTAGGTATAGTGTTCATAAGTATTTTCACTTTTGACGTCACTTTCTGAGAGAAAATCATAAACTACAAAAAAAAAATATGGAAGTGCTTCTAATAGGTCTTTTCTCCTTTAAGAAGCTCCCTTAATTTCTTCAGCATCGCTTAATGAATTGGTTAACTGGGAGGGTCCTTACCGCTATTCTACACAAAGAGAACCGGATTCAACGCAAATAAATAAAAATTCGTGATTCTATTTTATACAACCGAGCGATCGGCCCAATTAATAAAAACAAATGATGTCAAATGGTTAAATATAATGCTTTCTTGTCTTTACCTGACTGAATATAGGATACAGTGTTAAAATAAAACGTATGTCACTATGTAGCTGGAAGTGAATAACACGAATTTATTCTTTATATACAATAAAGCCTGATAAAAGTAAGACCAAAGGAATCCATTTGTGTATGCCGAGCGAAGTGTTCGATTCTCGGTCGACAAATTGCATGCAAAATGCAAGCATTTGTCACGGGCTTACTATTTGAGAGCTCCTTTGTTGAAGCCTCGCAGCGCGAGTGGCTTTAAACAAACAAATTCAGCGCAAAACTTTTAATGAAATAAGTAGTTTATGTTTGTAGTCGGTAAGTTATAAGTACATAGTTTGTTTTTGTAGTCGCTAAATTACTCAAAGTGCCGAGTGAATTCGGTTTGTTTATGCAGTGAGACCTAAACTCTAAAGAGAGCACTGGCGGGAGTGGCATAGCGGACGCTGTAAGACGTCGGACTCTCATTCCGGAGGGCACCGGTTCAAACCCGGTTCATAACAATCAGTTTTTCGGGACCTTTAATTTTTTTTATATAAATTTATTCAAACCAATAAAAATGCCAAACTTCAATTAACTTGATAACTTAAAATGCCTTGATCGATTTATCACGACAAAATTTATCGAGGTTTTGTTCTGATAGGTTCCACCTTTCATCTTTTGGTGACATGAATTGCGCTGTCAAACACAAACCTAGATAATCAAACTTTCGAACTACATAGTTTTAACTAGTTCCCTACCCTATTGTACACCTACCCATTCGGCCGACAGTGTAGTTTTGTTTTACTTAGAGACAAAGAACGTGTAGCAAGCCTATAGACAAACAAAACCCTCAGCATGCCTTCAGATGACATGCATAGGGAATGTCAGTTTACCAGACTGTACAATGTGGATATACCCCAAAGACACAAATGGGCCAACGACCAAATGTTTGTCGAAAAGGGAAGCCACATTTGGTACACGGATGGTTCCAAGAAAGTTGGAAAAGTAGGATGTGGTATCTATGGTGAGAGGCCTAAGCACAGAGCCAGCGTCAGCATGGGCAAACTGGCCTCAATCTTCCAGGCAGAAGTCCTTGCCATTAACATATGCGCGGAAATCAATCTGGACAGAAACCTAAGAAACCAACACATCTACATTAACTCGGACAGTCAAGCTGCTCTGCTAGCACTAGAGTCCCTAGAGGTTAACTCTAGACTAGTCCAGAACTGCAAAATTAATCTAAACGCCCTGGCTAACACCAACAAAGTTACACTTAGATGGGTACCAGGACACTCCAACATTGCTGGAAACGAAGCAGCGGACGAACTTGCCAGAAAGGGCGCGGACACGCCCCTAGTTGGCCCGGAACCGTTTTGCGGAGTTACAAAACGAGAGGCATACTCTCTGCTAAACAATCTTGAAAAGATGAGGGCAATCGCAGAGTGGAAATCCGTAAAAGGAAACACACACTCGAAAGCTCTAATAATAGGGTTCAACAACAAAAACACTAAAGAGCTCTTAGGGCTCAAGAGGTACAAAGCCTGTGCGGTGGTCAGAATTCTGACTGGGCACTGCAAGTTGAACAAGCACATGTTTCTAATGGGTAAGAAACAAGACGCAGTTTCCTCTGTTTCCTGGCAGAACCTGCATGGTTCTGCCAGGAAACAGAGGAAACTGCGATGCACATCCTCTGCTCCTGCGGACCACTAATGCACAAAAGAAGTATCCACCTCGGTAGGCACGAACTGCAACCCTGTGAGATACACAACATTACAGCCCAAAGAATTTGGAACTTTCTGGACTCAACGGGAATCAGTAATGAATTATAAAGGGCTGCCACAATAGATCACAACTGGTCGACGCGGCATCTTCACTACCTCAAAACAACAATAATAATAATAATAATAACATCTTGAGAGACTCTCGCTAGGTGGATGGATCAAGGGTCAGATGCAGAAGGCAGTAATCCTGGATACGGCGCGTATAGTCCGGCGGTTCCTTTCTCTGCGGCCCTAACCACCGGCAGCCTGGGCCCTGCCCCGTTGCCGGCGGCACTCTAGGTTAGGTTTTTTATAATATGTTTATATGTATTTTGTATTGTTTTTGTATGTGTTTTTGTATTTTACTTTTATAATCATATTATAAAATTACCTAGCCTAAGAATTACAGAAAATAAAGAGAATAATAATAATAAGCCTATAGACTCTCCACGCGAACTCGAATCGATTGTCTTTTGTCTTGTGTCGGTACCGACTCACAGGCTGCTCAAATATCCCGCGCGCTGCCGCCAGTATTATATAATATTTAAAATCGTAGGCAACCCTAGCGTTATGCGGGGGTGAGGGGGGCGAGTGTCAATTGATTTGGGGAGTATTAAAAACGGTTTGTATTCGCGTTTTCTATGAAAGATAAATAACTGTTAGGTATATAATCTGTGATTATAGGATTATTTTATGCATGTTTGCATTCATTTTAACTGGTAGTCATAAATGTTTCACGCCCTCCACCACATGAACCACGATTTATGGCACTTTATTTCATAAATAATGCATGTAAACTATTATCTATAATGAGAGTAGAGGTAAACATTACTGTAGAACATATAACAACACATCTATCATCAAACTTTACTGTACTAAGTAATGTCTCCTGGTATACAGTTTGTATCAGAACGAAAGGCAAAAATAGAAACCCGTTAATGTTTAGATCATAAATATGAGCATGGTAAGTACCTAATTCATCAAAAATACAACAGTTTTTATTTGTTTACAATCTTATAAATGACATATCTTAAACTATCAACTGACAGACGGGCGTCAAACGTTGTTGACGTTTGGATTTATACCTAGTTACAAATAAACAGTTAACCAAGAGCTTCCGCGTTGCCTATGACTACAGCCATTATTTAAATGATTACCTAGGTTACTTTACTTATAAACAGTACTCACAGCGCATGTCCGTTGACATAACAACGTCAATGTTGATTAGTTGCTCCTAGCTACATATCAACAGTACGCAATTACGCATGCACTGTCAAAAATAAAAAACGTTAACAAATCTTACAGGATGTTTCAATAACCATTAACCGACTGTAAAAGAAGGTCCTCGAGAAATTGATTACGTAATTTTATGCAATAAAACATGTACTTGCAATCGCACGTCATTACAATGTACTCGAGTTCCCCGTCAACCAGTTTAAAGGTTTGCTCTTCGTTGTGATACATACTGTATACTATTAACAAAATAGTTGATTCACCCACCTACTAAATTTCCCACGGCCGCCTGTTGCTCAGTTTATTGCTAACGCGGAACAAGCATGCGATGAATAAACATGAATAATGCTTTGAATTACTTACATCCTACGAAGTAGCACACGTCTATAAAAATGGAAAGTAGAAAGTTTGCTTTTAAGTTGATTTTTCCTTTAATTTTTAGGTGTTCGGGAGTGATATTTTAAAGTTACTTTCTTGACTCGTATTTATAAAAAACGGTCTTACAAGTCAGGACTCAGGCTGGCGAGGAATTTATAATAGGCTAGATGACAAAAAAAAAACGAATTAGTCCGTCTGTTAGATTATTAAAAAATATTCAACACGTATTTTTTCTTTTGTTCGTCAAATGAAAAACGACGGAAATACAGCGCTTGAAAGTTTCGCGTGACGTCACAATCGAGTACGATTCTTACTAATTTTAGTTATCTTGAAAAAGGAAAAAATACGTGTCTAATAAGTTTTGATAATCTTGATAAACGGACTAATTAGAATAATAGTTTTTCAACCTAGTCATCATCCCTATTGAAGAAAGAAATGAAAAATCGTGCTGTATGTTTCACAGTTTAACTAGAAGGCCAAATGTTATGTGGTAAGTTAATTGTCAAACATTGATCGTTTACTTTGACAACCAGGCCCCAATTTCACCACGGTGTAATAAGTGTGACAATTGTCGGCATCATTATTACTGGTATTACAGGCCCTACGGGTGCCGCTCACTATTGCGTGGACTGTATGCTTGTTTGCCACCAACATGTCATTTATAAATAAAAACACATTTTACAACTAAATTTAAAATACATTAGTGAAGTGCTCTTTAAAGTAGTCACGAAATTCCGACACAGGAAGAGGCTGCTGTCAAACACTACCAAAAATTCTTTAAAACACTATTATTTCTCGTGACAATTGTAATAAAGTCTTCACCAAAAATTATCCATTTATAGACGATACACTACGATTTTATTTAAATTACCGACTAGGGGGTTAACAAGCACACATTCCTCGCGATGGTGAGCGGTTTCCGCCTATAGATGCCTGAAACGCCAGTAATTCTGTAATTTTAGGAATTGTTACACTCGTCAGTATGGTGAAAGCCAGAGCTACCGCGTTATCTAGGTATATGTACAAGGCTGTACAGCGTCATCTTATTTACGTGTTAAAACCGAACAGAGCATTTTCGCAAGAAGAGATCCAAAAACTTTTTTTTCTAAAACAGGTAAATTTAATGTTTTTCGTACTCAGAATCACGAGTTCTTTCGTATTGTTGTTTTCGTATCGTGTTCTTGTTTCTTAAGTATTGGAATTCTTATAACAAAGTTTTTGTGGAATTATCACTGGGTTTTTTTTCCTGCAATGAATTATGTGCCTTTCAATATTTGAGTAGAGCCAACTGTTGGAACGGCTGCTAAAAATAGGCATCACGAGCAACTTGATGTGCCCACACAGCCTTGCTTAGCCTTGTGGTCCAACGGCCAGGAGGTCAGCTGGAACAGCTGGTAATGATACTTACGGCGACTCGACGCAGACGGGTCCGTAGTCGGTACGTTGTCGCCACCGCTCGACCATATTCATGAGGTCGACTAGAGAGTTGATCGACGTGGGCACCTTGTGGCTTATTGACCAGCAGGTCAGCTGGAACAGCTGGTAATGATACTTACGGCGACACGACGCAGACGGGCCCGTAGTCGGTACGTTGTCGCCACCGCTCGACCATGTTCATGAGCTCGACTAGCGAGTTGGTCGACGTGGGCACCTTGTGGCCCATTGGCCAGCAGGTCAGCTGGAACAGCTGCACTGTCTTTGGTGGCGCCTTCACGCCTGCCATCAACTCCGTTAGTGACACGATCTGTAGACCGACACATTTGCTGTTACTCTTATCGAGATAGTACGAGTAGGGCTTTGTTCTGTAAAATAATCTATGAACTGTGTGTCTATTAAAATAATTGAAGTTTATATTGGATGTCATATTTTTTTGGCCATTTACAGTAATAAAGTAAGTCGTATAGTGTGAACTTTTTGGGAAAAATATACTCTGCATACGAGTTCTGAGCAAGTGTATAAACAGCAGCTACGCGCTCTATTTCCAACTATAGCTCTAGAAACTAAAAATTAAACATAAGATAATATGTGCATATTGTGCATGTCACATGACAACTACAAAAAAGTTTTTGAGAAATACGCACACATTCTCATTTTTGTTTTATGCGAGATAATAAAGCCCTGTTATGTAGTTGAACATTTTGAATGTAAATTGTATTAGCTTCCCCCAATTCCCTATTTGCATACTTAATCACTTTTAAGCTAAACGCAAACCATTGCGACTGGAAACTTCCACACGTCGAACTCAATATTATCCTGCTTTCAGTTGATTTTGAATGCTCGTAGGTAAGCAATTTATTCGTTGGTTGAAACGGGTACAATTGATCCAAAAATGTCTTTGAAAGTTAACTGAATGGCGCCAAATGATCCGGATTATCCTTTGTATAGATGCAATAATTATACGGCCTGTGTCAATTACCTTCTTATTGATGCGAAATATCCACGTCTTAATGTTGGTGAAGTGTTCGTGGGACACGTGGTCTATTGTGAAGACGGGGCCGTATTTCTTCGGATTTCGACTTTCTGGCCAGAACGGAGGATATTGTTGCTGTAAAAAAGGATTAAGTATTACTTAGTCATTTTGACGTATTTTGCACGAGAATGTCCCTTACGAAATGCTTTCACCTTGTATGGCAGCTATTTTCATCAGCATATCTGGGATAACTCGGGGCAAGTTCTAGGGATTTGATATCGATAAAAAAGATGTCGATATAATTAAATTAATATAAGTGCTCATTGAACATTCTCGATTCCTATAAAATATACATATGTCAATATATGATATTGAGCCTCTTAATTAATATAATAAAAGTAGGTATGCGGATGTAATTTCAATCAAAATGACAATTTACCAGCTACCATTTTAGTTAGTACCATTCGTATCTTAAATACACGTTTTAATTTGTTTTAATAAGTAGGAGAAAATAAGTTATATTTATTAATGTCGAATAACATTTAGATGTTGATAGTAACATCGATATATTTTTTTGTTGATAAAATATTTTGCTACATCACTTTCGTATAGATGCCCCGAGTTATCCCAGGTATGTTCATCAGATCCGTAAACTTCGATAAATTTAAAAATACACGGTTTTTTTAGTCGAGTCATGAAATATTATCAGTCACTTCTTTGTGTTTTCAGAAATATTTGAGAACCGCATTTCGTAAGGGATATTCTCGTGGTATTATTCCCTATGACCTTTGTATTCCTTAGTATAACTATATAAGTTAAATATTCATTGAATAAATATGCAATCAACAAAACAAAAATAATATGAAATTAAATGAAATTAAATGAAATTAAATGAAATTAAATGAAATTAAATATGAAATTAAATACAACTTATCATAATATTTAGCTTACTTAAAAATACTAAGTAATAGTAATTTATGCGACTGTACACAATGAAGGCATTACAACACGAGCGTTTTAATGCCTAATTAGGTATAGTTGCATACACTGCTTTATCTAACACATATCATAAGTGCTCTAAGATGTGTTCAGGAACCGTAGGGACATGACCTGGATTATTACTAGTGCTACGTGTAAAATATCTATCGATTATAGAATTGAACACATACACAAACAAATTTTTCACTACTTTTTGATTATGAATTATAGTAAAAGCCAACAAACAAATGACAGTTCGGAATGGCGGCATTTAGAATCTAGAATAAACACCTACTTGAATTAGACAGCTATTCCAAATTTAAACTCATAGGTAACCTACCGTTTTCAGGAGGTAATGTTCAAATTGAAGTCCCTTTGATTCCTGCTGGTTTGCTATTCATTACCTATGAATTCTCAACGCATTTCAGAGCACTAATGATATATGCGTAGATAATCTAGGTAAATTATATGGAAAACATATTTTATGTAAAGAGCAATCCCCATTACAAGATTTTAGAGGTTACACGTAAGGGCTCTTAGCAGCGGTTAGCGGCGACATCAGTTTTGTAAACTTTGACCAACTTACAGAGTTCTTTG
The DNA here is from genome assembly GCA_949128165.1 of Lathronympha strigana. Lineage (NCBI taxonomy): Eukaryota > Metazoa > Arthropoda > Insecta > Lepidoptera > Tortricidae > Lathronympha > Lathronympha strigana. The sequence continues at coordinate 14,272,719 of OX421918.1, read as the reverse complement.
GCGGGACACACAGCACAACGACCGCAGCACATTCGTAGTCGTACACGAGCGACCAGAACTCGCCCTGCGTCTTGATCAGCGGCCACTCCGTCACGATGTACTCTCGCGGCTTGGTGTACCCCTGCGACAACACATCTCCATTAAGTTCTCCAGTTCAAACTTTGCAAGTTTACGCTTCAGTCTCACAATAACTAGAATTAAAATGACAAGGATGAAAAAATAACTACGCGATGTATCGCTATTAGTCTACATCGCGAACGATCTAGAATACAAAATTACCTTTTTTTTCTACTCCTAACGTTGTCTATGTTATTTGATAAGATAACCGCTAAACGATGCTCCTATTCTTACAATATATTAATACTGTTGTTTTTTTTTTTAATTTCTATAGAATGAATACAACAGTTGAAATTTACCATACCGATTTGCATTACATGGCTAAGTTAGAAATATAGTTAGGAGGGTCAACCATCCCGGTTCGTGACTATAGTTGCATCTGTTCTGGGGATCGCCATGCTGTGTGAGTGCGGATTTTAAATAGAGTAAGTTTGATACATTCGGTTGAGTAGAAGTTTCTGTTAGAATTAGTCTGTTCGAGCTGTATTCTAGTTCAGGGAACCACGTTAGTTAGAGCTTCTGTATATAGAGATTCAGAACGTAAAACCACTGAGTCGGACATTCTTTTAATTCGAAAACATTTTTTAATTTAATACTTTTATAAATTGAGAGAGATATATTATATACTACAAAAAAAGTGTCTAAGGCCGCCAGTGCTCAGGGCTGAAATCGAACCAGCGACCTTCTGCTTTGAATACTTTTGTTTTATATTGTTACTCGCTATACGGATATGTGTTGTGTTCAAGTATTTGGTAGTAAATAGAGTAAGTAACTTACATCAACGAACACGGCATTGATATAGTCTGTGAAGCTGTTGCCTTGGAAAGATGTGAGGTACGGACGAAAGTTGTCAGCTGCAAAAAAAAAACAATGCAGATTACGTAAATAAATGCAATTTTACTACAACCAGATTTACTCATTTGACATTTTGCATCTACATAATTTTAATTAGTTGCACGTTGTTGTTGTAAATTTTATACTTTTGAGCAGCATTCAGGCTTAGCAACAGGTACTAAGGCATGCTTAGTTTTGAGTTTGGTTGCCAACAAGTTTCGCTGCAACTTGGACTGCAACATGGATCACAATGTATTTTTCTAAATACTTACGAGGAACTACCAGGACATCTCTATTCTTCTCCCTGTTGTCTCCCCGATGCCCGCCCGCGCAGTCAATGATGATACACCTGGGCCTCTGCTTGCAGATCTGCTGGTACTCCCTCTTGTAATCGTTGAGATTGGTGACCGGGTCCCGCTGTGACTTGGACTGCAGTCTTCGTGAGATGTACCACAGTTGATATTCAGAGCATTTACTTGATACTTACGAGGAACCACCAAGACATCTCTATTCTTCTCTCTATTGTCACCCCGATGCCCGCCCGCGCAGTCGCCGATGGTAAACCTGGGCGTCTGCTTGCAGATCTGCTGGTACTCCCTCTGGTAATCGCTGAGCTTGGTGACCGGATCGCGCTGTGACTTGGCCTGCAGCCGGATGGTGAGGTGCGTCACGGGAAACCACGAGACACCGCACACGACGTGCTCTTCTAACGTGTCATACACGAATTTGTATTGTTCCTGCAACATCAAACAATTTTGTAGTGGACTTATACTTATACAACTCATTGCAGTTCTCGTTACACCCCATATCAACTGCGCAAGTCAGTTGCTGGCAGAAAAGATCTTTCAATTGAAAATCATTCAATTGGTAAAAACATCCGAATAGTGTCATGTAATTATTTTTCACAGTCTGGGGCTTGTATTTGTTTCTGTAAAACATTAATTGAAGAAATGACGTATAAGAAATATTCAGTCACTTGTTTGAAGGCGACTGAATCTACGTATCTATTATTACTGACGTATTATTAGTTTTATATGTTATATAAACGTATTCCCTTACAGCTTTATCAAATATTTTGTTTAACTAGTTAGGTTCTAGGTTTAAATTTCTTACCTCATTCTCTATAAGGCCTTTTCGTGATTGTCTGAGCTTCTTGAGAAAGCCGAAAACATCAAAGCAGTCTTCTTCTTCAGCCAACTCGAGGTTGGCGTCTATAGATAAATATACACCTGATCGGCCGCCTCCGTCGCTGTAAAAAATCCATATCATTAAGAAATAGAAATAGAAATATTTATTTGCTAGAATACGTTACAATTAGGTCTTAAAGATAGTTTAGTATCAGTATTCAGTCGACATAAAGCCAACATGCAAAATATTAAAAAAAAAAACAATAAAATCAATAATAATCAAATAATGTTGTTGCACTTTTTCTACTCCAGGACTTCTATCTGTCAATTAGATGACTGACAACGATAATAAAAAAGTATACATCATAACGTTGTCTATGGTATTCCATAAGAACACTGCTGAACGACGCTCCTATGGATTTTCATACAATATATGAGCAGTGTTGATTTTTAAAACTTCTTTAGTGGACACACGACATCTTCCATATTCTGCCACCTTTCGAAATTTTGCTTTTTTCGTTATTTTAGCTGTCGTAGAAAAACCAGCGTATGCAACTGCTCGTACTTTCGGGTCTATAATTACAAAACTCGACTTCGTCTCTTATGAAACGGCGGCCCTCAAGTTTTAAGAACCCTTATTATATGACTGTTGCATAAACAGCTATTAAATGTCATATAAAAAATATGTACATGGTGCACTAAGATCGTCTAATGAGAATTCGAACAGTGTTGCAGTTTGCAGTAAGCCTACCTATAGTATTGAGATTTAAGACTAATTGCTCCGTCTGATTATTCCGTCTAAGCCTTTTGGACAGTTCTTAGCTCATAAATCAAGTTTTATACGATGAAATCACAATTTTTTGACAAAGAGAGCCGTTTATCTCTCTTCATGACTGTTTTAGCATGATAGTTGTTCATCGATGGAAGCGTAGGAAACGGATCAGAAAAGATCTGTTCTCATTGGAGGTGTGCGGGTAAATACTGCGTGTACGTTTCTCGACTCTCGCTGAATTCATGAAGATCTGTTAGGTACTCACTTGCAGTGCACGACCATGGGTCCCGCGGCGGGGTTGGCGGCCAGCCGGCGGCCCACCACGGCCCGGACGCGCCGCCGGAACTCTAGCAGCGCGTTGCTGAATGGACACGTGTGAGAGTGCCATTGTGTGTAGTGGAACTGGAGGATGAATCGCTCTTCGATCACCACCTGTGACAAGAAAGAAAAGTATATGATGTAAGATACATTCATAAAGATTATAGATCTCGTTCTAAGTAGCCTGTGTTTTTGAGCAATTGCTTCAACTTCAAGGGCGCATTTATATTAAATTAAGTTAATTTACTAAAGACACTGGTATTCTAATTAGCTCCATTAAGAAGATAACCACTAGTTTAATTTTATCGCATATGGTATTTGCAAGTGTATAAACAGAGTATGAGTATTCGACATGACATTAATGTCATAGTTGTCACTTACTTAGTAAAGTTAATTCTAATGCCCGTTTTACATTAGCGGTTGATGCAACATGTAATTATTTTATAGGGAAAAAAAATACAATTTTAATAAAACTAACTATCTTTTGTTTTCTTAATTATACCAAGCCACATGACGAAGTTAAAGCTAGCTTGGAGTATATTATTTATTGGCGAAATGCATCAATGTTTAAGAAATGACACGTAACGTCTGGCTTTCCATAGAGGATTGTTAAAATTGCCTTTAACATTAGACGATTTGTCCGTGGTGGACTGAGGGAAAATACCTACTTGGAACACAACCCTGTTATCCAGTCATTGAACTGACAGCTTGGATGGAAATTTCGTCGCTATACTTAGTCAACCTCGTATCTGCAAATCTCATTGGATAGAGAAAACACCCGTATTCCTAGTGACAGAAAGGTGAAATTTCCATCAAATGATTGCTGTACATATGAGGTTGAGTAAATATAGCGACGATTTTTATTATTTGGGAAATAATTCATAATAGCTGATTTTTTAGCGTAACGGGTATATCGTGAGCACCCTGTCATGTAGGCACCAAAAATGGGTCAGGACCATTTTTTACCTAAGTATTAACCGCCGACCCCTCTGACATGGCCAATTACAGGCCTATCTCGCTAGCGAATGTTATTGCCAAGGTATTGGACAGGCTGCTTGACAGACATTTGGATAGGCATATACATTTACATGATGCTCAATTCGGCTTCCGACCTGGCCTATCCACTGAGAGTGCCATCCTGAGTCTCAAGCAGACTGTCCAGTATTACACAGCTAGACATACACCTGTGTTTGCATGTTATCTGGACCTTTCCAGGGCTTTCGATTTGGTATCGTATGATAAGCTGTTTCTGAAGTTGGAGGAAGAAACTGATTTACCTAGTGATGTGATTTCCATTATTAAATACTGGTACAGAAAGCAGAAAAATAATGTAAAATGGGCAGGTGCGCACTCGGAGGTGTATGGGTTGGAGTGCGGGGTGAGGCAGGGGGGGTTGAGCTCGCCCCGGCTCTTCAACTTGTACATGAACCGACTTATCGAGGAGCTCAGCGGCACAAATATCGGATGCTCAGTGGACGGAGTTTGTATAAACAACATAAACTATGCCGATGATATGGTGTTGCTGAGCCCTTCGATTAGCGCATTGCGGAAATTGCTACGCATCTGTGAGTCATACGCGGAGGCCCATGGGCTTAAATATAACACTTTTAAAAGTGAGTTTATGGTTTTCAAGGCGGGCACTAAAACATATCTTGATGTACCACCAGTCCAGTTAGGCGGAGCCACGTTAAAACGAGTACAACAATATAAATATTTGGGTCACTGGGTCACTGATGACTTATGTGATAACCTTGATATAGAGAGGGAACGTAGGGCGCTGGCTGTGCGCTGCAATATGCTGGCCCGGCGGTTTTCGCGTTGTACTGATGCTGTTAAAATAACCCTTTTTAGGGCATACTGCCAATCCTTTTACACGTGTAGCCTATGGATCAGACATACGCAGCGCTCATACAGCGCCCTGCGCGTCCAGTATAACGATGCGTGTAGGGTGTTGTTCCGGCTTCCGCGACACTGCAGCGCCTCCGCGATGTTTGCAGAGCGGCAAATTGACGGTTTTTATGCCGTAATCAGAAAACGAGCCGCTTCGATGATGAGACGTGTGCGCGGCTCCACGAACACCATCCTACGTACACTGGCCGAGAGGTGGGACTCCCCAATACTGCGGCGATGGATTCAGCTCCATACCGTAGAAAAATAGAATAAAACTGTAATTTAAGTAAATAATTATAATTGTAATAAGCGAATGACTGACATAGTTTTAAGAAATATTTATTGACCTAATTAATCTTATTTTATTATTATTATTATTTTTTTAGTTTTTTTTTTTTTTTTTTTTTTTACTGACATATTTTATTTCTATTTGTACTTGTTTATTTTATTGATTGTAGGTATTGTTATATGGAATTTTATGTTCTGAAATAAATTATTTGAATTTGAATTTGAATTAAGTACCGTTTATTTCTACTGAAATAACACATCTATCAACCGCGCCGTACATTTTGTAAGTTATATTGTTTTACGTGAATAAGTTTTCTTCGGTTTTGCTTTTAACACATAAAAGACAAATATGCCGTCAGGCTCACAAACAAGAAAAATATTTAGTACCGTAAATTTCAAAAATGAATTTAGTTAAGTTTTATTTTTTACTTCTTACCTACTTCCGGTAGAAAAGTTTGTAGGATATTTGCATACATTATCTATAAATATCCCATTCGAACGTAATTTGAGAAAATCAGGCTATTACAATTGAATGTTTGTCAAAACCGTATCTTTCCTGGGTTACTGGCTAACATGCGAATTAGCAAGTTTCGGTTGGAAACTACAATAAACGTCACCGGTTGAATTATTATGTTATAATTTCGATATTAAGTACCTCTTATATAAAATTCTAACAAAACAACAAATTTAATTTCGCATTTCATCCAAGCTAGAGAGTTTAGTAACCCTGTTGGCAAAACAAAGTTTAGTTGAATTTATATAAAAAACTCAAAGAGGAATATTAACAAAGAGCGTCATTTCCAATGAAAAAACTCGGGCACTACAAAACGATGAAAGCCGTACAGTCCTGGCGGTATCGAGTTAACAGACGTAGCCTTACAAATGCGAGAAGTTATTTTAATTTGCATCGGGTCAGAACCTTTATTACTTCGTAGAGGTTACAAAAGAAAGCAAATGCGGAAGAAGGATGTAAGATCTTCTTCTTCTTTCTAGCGTTTTCCCGGCTTATTATGCTACGGCTCAGAGAGCACGAAAGCGACTGCCCTCTGACCTTCTAACCCAGAGGGTAAAGTAGGCCTTCGTGAGGAAACCGGACTGATCCTAATAAGGCCTAGTTTACCCTCGGGGTTGGAAGGTCAGATCGCAGTCGCTTTCGCAAAACTAGCGCTTACGTCAAATCTTAGAATTCAGTGCCAAAGCGGACCCCCAGGCTCCCTGTGCCTGTGCCTAGGCCGGAAAAACGCTAGGAAAAATAAGGTTTGAACCAGTTCAGTGCACATTGCTCGTATCAAAATACTTTTATCCTCGCATCCATTATCTCGTACGATGGTCAAATGGCGTTGTACCCGTAAATACAGAAGGCCTAAGGGAAGATTAGGAGGGGCAGTTAAGCGACTTCAAAACGGACCGTCACGTCAAATCAAGAGAATACATTACACAAACCTACTCGTACAACCTTCTTTCTTCAAGAGGAAAAACCCAGGCATGCAAAAGCGATAAAAGCTGTGCATTGAATTAACAAACGTTGCTTTTCCGACTCGACCGAAAGTTACTTGAATTTGCCTCGCCCGGGTCACGCGTTCGGTTCGCTCGCCCCGCAAATATTTACTAGGAAAGTGCTGCGCCCATAAGTTTCACCAGTTATCTCACTTTATTTTGTTGGGCAAATTTACCCGAGCTCTGTTAAATACAGTGAAATATAGCTGACCTTTCAGGACTGCTGAGTTGCTGATTGGTTGAGCTAAGGTTAGTCTATAGATCTATAATATCGTATTATGGGCGCAACGGTTTAGATTTTGAGTTTCCGAGAAGTACGTACCTTGTAATCAGCATTCTATGTAAATGAATGCAGTAAATGTATCAGAAACGTAGCGCAGAGAGAGTTTTGAAGTAAAATTTAGAAGGACTTATTTAGATGAGGATCCGAAAATAGTATTTGGCTAAAATTGTATGGATTTGAAGGCTACCTTAACTAACAATGACGTCCAGTCATCCCTATTATGAATAAGCAGGTGTTGCGAAAAGCAAAAAAGAAAATTAAGATCTTTAGTCTTATTATTAATTCGATACGACTATAGCTATCTACGTTACTACAAAGTCTGTTGAATATTATTCAAGTGGAAGAAAAGTAATTAACCTATATAAACGTACTAGGTAACCAAAAGTTACCACACAAACACCGGTCGCAATACTGAATTGGGTTTTAACTAGATACAGGCTACCATTTCTCCACAGTGCTATCGCTTGAACGTCCAAGGTGAGAAATAATAAGTAGGTACCTACTTAAGTTAGGCTAAACACTGATACTCAGTTCTCTAAAAAAAAAACTTTTAATTTAGACTGAAGTAGGTAATAGCTGTACCTAAGAAACTCAAGACAAGTATTCCTTTCGATCACAATATGATAGAAGTACTTACACCTTGATCATTTTTTTTATAAAGCCTAAACGTGCGTATGTGGAAATTGGCGAGCTCCTCTTCCCGCTCGATGCACACATGCAGGTCCCCGTACGTCTCTTCCTTGTCTTTGCTCGGGGGCCAATATTGGACGCACATCACCTGAAACAAGACAAATTTTAAAAATACTGACACAGATGATATTATCTTAAGAACAGATATTTACCTCTCATAGAAAAGCGAATACAAACAGTTTTAAATACTACGCAAAAACAATTGACGCTCGGCCCCACTATCCCCCGGACAAACGCTAGGGTTGCCTGCAATTAGATATTTTAAGGGCCTCCGCTAGCTGACGCGGATTATCAGGAACGGACGCCGGTCTAATAAGAAATTGTATGAACAGCGCTAAGTGAAGCGGGCCCACGGAGCGGGTGCGCCATACTAAATCCACCCGCCGCGTGCACCCGCTCCGTGCATCCGCGCCAGCTAGGGTTGGCCCTAATACTGGCGCGCGGTTTGTGTAAGCAGCCCGTTGGTAATATATGTCGTTACCGACACAAGACGAAAGACAATCGATTCGAGTTCCATAGGCCTGACACTGGTTGAAACAATCAACTTCAACGATTCGATGTCGGGTTCTTTGTACACTGGTGTGTTTCGCTACATACGTATTTCCCCATGTTATCGGCCACGCTCGTAGCGTAGCGTGTAGCACTCGCTGGCACTGAATGTGATAATATTTTCGCAATCGCCGTTTGCTACGCGCTACGCTCGTAGATGCTGTTAACTTTTTCCCGCATTGTACAGAAGACGAAGTATGGTATTTTATCGACTATCACGCCATGCGTCACTTTCGCAAGTACTACATACTTGTTAATACGTAACAGTCATGTGATAGTCGATAAAAACTCGACTATAATACTCGTAGACTCGCAGAAAAACCTATATGAAGAGAGCGCGACTGGCGGGTTCCCGGTCGCGATCGCGTTAAAGAACCTCCATAATGGAGAAGTGGATCTCGTGATTGAGGATTGTCTACAACAGCAGGTTTGAGAACTTGTAAAGATGAAGTTATGATGATATTTATTATTTATTTATTTCATAACATTTATACCTTACAGCTAGGCCAAAACGGTACAAACTTATAAATATATATTAATCCAATCTAAAGTCTTAAACTATCGCACTACTCGCAGGCATCTCACACTCTGCTACCTTCCTGCACTCTATCATCAGTCGCCCCGTCGAACTCGCAAACAGATCACACTGCGGGTGCGCTTCGTGCACGGAGTTGAGGAACGCTAGCGCGCGTGTGATTGGATTGTGCGCGTGAGCCTGTGTGCGCGATCCCGGCACCGCAAACAAGGGGTGCTTTCGCGCGCGGATGTACCAGCTAGGGACACAAAGACGCACGAATGCTTCGACGAGATTTACACAATCGCTCGCAGCGCAGCGGTCTTACACTGTCTATATGTATACTCATCATCATCATTGCAACTCTCATGGGATTAATAATGTAGTAGGCTCCCGTTACTTTCTACATCGCGGTACTATAACCTCAGTGATTATAGTAATCCGAAAGCGAACCGGTTTCGAGCACATGGTCAATGGTACTGATGGCTACCGCTGCCCTCCATCAGGATCCAGGTTCTACGCCCCTGTGGCTCGCCTCCTCCGCTGGTTGAGTCGTACCGACAGCTTAGGTCTTCACTCGTAACCCTGAGTTCGGGCTCTGCGTTATACCCCGCAAAACTGAGTCCCTGCTGAACTTCGCCACCTACACACTCCGGCCTACTAAAGTGTAAGGTGCCCACCCCCGCGACATGGACGCGTCAGACAGGAATTGCCCAAGTGGAGAGTAGAAAAGGTGCCTCTACCCTCCCAGGGGCCGGGTTAATGGACGTGTATGATCCCACGCCCATAAATCTTTGCTGCGCTTCAAATGAGAAACAATAACCTTTCTCCAGAGCATAAATAAACGTGATAACTTATAACACTGAAGCAAAAAGGCTTTGAAACTTTAACGTATTCTGAAATTTTCCTTTTGGTGTAACCGCCGTCGCGAGCGTCTCTTTTTATAACCTTAGAAAACTTTTAACCCTCGATATTGCAAATAGGGTGGAAAATATTTTTCAAATTTCGTCAGCTCGCTCGTCAGAGGCGCTGATGCGGAAAATACTGATGGCGGCGTAGCGCGATCAACGGAGTACTTGGCGCTAGCAATAATGATCCCTTTTCATTCTAAGTATTTTTGGGAAATATTTGATCTACCTTCTTGTTCAATATAATAAGACACCTATTTGGTTTCAAGTGTTTGTGTGAGCATTACACACCCATATTGAAATCCTATTGATGGCATTATGGAAATTTTATACATGTATTTATAATACATAGATTCTGTACTGATCAGGTGAAATGTTAGGAAACATTAAGATTAATTTAGTTAGCGTATAATTTTAGCCAGGTATGAATAAACTATCAATATCAAGTGCACCAGATTAACCTACAACTTTTGATACGTACTCGTATGTAATACGATTCTCACTCGCTAAGCCTTCTATTTGGTACTCTACACTTGTTTATTTCACCCCTGGATTTGGGCAGTACCCGTTGATTGGGGTAATTCATCATTTTACCTATGTATAAAGCTCGTTTGCCTAAAAGTTGTACTTTCGCGTTCAATAGTGCATGGGCCATGTGTGTGTACGTGTAAAAGTCAGACCAGTTAGAACGTACGGTTCTTGTTTTGAAATGTTTATTTTGGTTATCTATCAGAGCCATTCAGTGTTCTTGAATAGAGCTGATTTCAAATTTTCTCGTTTATAATACCAACATGAATTCTGTACAATTCTGTACACTCAGTGCAAGCAAGTTGGTAAAAAATAATCTTTTGGAGGTTGATTTCAAGTGAAGTCATTATGGTCTATGGGAAAGGACATATAATTTGCATTTAAATGTTTTGAGCGCACTTCGAAAAGTATAAAATTACTTTCTTTTTAACATCAGATTAACGAAAGTTTGATCTCACAATGCGTTTCCACTTCCATGCAACAGAATTGCCATAACTTTTTAAATTATCTAACTAACTCGTAGAAACCGGTTTTGCTCTGCAAATAAATTTGTCAATTTTTTGATTCTCGTCTCGCTTAATTCACTCTACTTGGGATGTCATGAAATGCAAAATTCCTTTGTGTCGGTCGGTTTCAGAAAACCTTATAATCGTTATTGTTGCTAGATTTTACTTGGCTTGATTATGGATGATAAGCTTGCTTTGAATTTGTGCTTTAGAATGAAAATTATATCTTTGTAGTGAAACATCTAATATTTGAACTTTGAATTTGTGCTTCAGAATGTATATTATGTCGTTGCAGTGAAAAATTGAATATGATGAAAATTACTTATGTTAAGGTAAATATAATATTTATGTAGCATCCTCAGTTATTGATTTGAGGTTAATGTCATTTTATTAGCTTCGGATTTTAAAAAAATTGTTGAATTAAACAGTTTAACATATATTAATAAATACTAAATACATACTTATATAACAATCTCCCAATCTTCTTTGAAAATCCGTCGTTTGTATGTATATATATGTATGTATGTATAAATATTACGGCACAATTTTAAACAAATCGACCTAGTCCCACGGTAAGCTCAATAAGGCTTGTGATGTGGGTACAGGACGACTATATATATGTATATATAATAGATAGATGCATATGAAAACTTAAATACATACAAAACATTCATAACTCAGGAATTTGTTACTGTGTCAGCAAACGGTGAATTACCGACATTAAGTTGTAGTGTAATCGTGATGAGGGAAATAGGGCTGACAGGGCTCTTGCAGTTCATTCATTCATTCATTCATTCCGCTACGGCGTTGAGCACCCTTTTACTTTATTATGTAACTGTTTTATAATGCTAATCTGGTTGCTGGAAGAGTTATTCAGTTCGTAGAGTGTTTGATATTGTGTGTTGCGAACTTTTACATAATGAAGCGACGCGACGTTGAGAAACAGGCTCGGCTGATATAAACTGGTAATCGTAGCGTATGGACGATTGCAATCAGGAGTGTTACGTATAAAACGATACCTTGGCTAGTCTTTGAACAAAATGAGCCAAAAATTATATATGCGGTAAACCAAATGAGGTCTACCAATCTATTTTGACTACCTGTCATTTGTATTTTTGTTTGTTTTGTAATAACGCTATCGTTGATTGGATCGTCATGATGTTTGGCGAATAATTAGATGAGATAAATAAAAAAAAATAATTCAAATTTCAGCCAAATCGGTCAAGGGGTTACGGAGATCTAAGATATAAGGGGTCGCGAGTTTGCGTTCGACGCGAACTAGTTCTAAAGTTTACCCACTCCTAGAGTTACCGAGCTTATCGCAGAGGGTCTTTCACAACGAAACTCCTCTCAAACCACATAGTGAGTAGTGAGTAGTTTGTGACCACACCGTTAGGACTACAGGACAGGACAATGTGTAATTTAAATTTAAAATGTAACGAAGTGTCAATAATTCCCAGGAATGTCGGATAGTAGTTTTCCTTATTTTTTCTTTAATAGAGTGAGTTCTATGGATACCCCGCCGCTGTTGTATGTCGTACCACAGATTATACACGGTGCTTGTGAGCATTATTCTTAAAAATAGATATTTATCTCTTAAAGAAAAAGCGAATACATACCACAAGTAACTTTTTTTGTTTGACGGGGAGAATTCGCATTCTCTCAGCCATCATCTTAACCCTGTGAAAACGAGCGCTATATAGGGCTCGAAACGTAGGGTCATCGTGTTAATAAACGCGATAAATCCGTTCTAAAGTATTTAATTTTAACCAATATAAACCGTTTCGAACACCACGCACAAACTAGTGACGCTCAGCCCGTCTCTCCCTAGGGTTGCCTATGATTAGAAATATTATATAATACTGGAGGTGGTGTGCACCGGTGGGCGCGGGATGTGTGGGCAGCTCGTGTGCCGGTAACGACACAAGACCAAAGAAGATCGATTCGAGTTCGGGTGGAGAGTTTCATAGGCCTGGTCGTACCTTGATAAAATCGAATGTCTTGGTGAGCATGACGATGGCAGCCGCCCGTTCCTGCCATATCATCCTCCAGAAGTCCAGCACCGTGTCTTCTGTGGGGCCTTGCGTCACGATGTACGCATTGGGTTTTAATATACTCTGCGAACAAAAAAACATTATGCGTTAATATATGTCGTCTTTTGTTTTCGATATTTAATGCTATTCGGATAAGGCTATTAAGTTAGATCGGAAATACAGGCGAAGATTACCAACTTATTCATATTCTTAATTTGTATTGGTCATACATTGTCGTTGATACTTAGGTACATTTGAGCATCTCAAATGTAATTAAAATAAGTAAAACATTACGATTAAATAGCAGAAATTAAAAAAAAAATATAGATTACTTAATATTTCGAGCTGAACTTGCTGAAACTTTGAAAACCGCAAAATCCATCTGTAATATAAAGTGTGTAAGTCTAATACGGGCGATAAATTTAGCCAAACATAGAATTCACTAGTGTTAATAATAATTAAAACATATCTTTAAGTTTCACTTAATTACAGCAGCAATGTACTATAAAAAAAATTACGCTAACAGTTGTCAATGAATGTTTAACGCGGGTGTGTTTGCATTACATTACGGGACGAATTATTTATCTAGGGATAACATTTTAATTGGAATTCCATTTAAAAGTTACTTAATTACATTTCTTATGTCCTATACTAACCACCGTTAAGAGGTTCGGCGGTATTCGATTTACACACTGTATATCATGTAAACCTAGCGCCTACGCCATAGGATTAGTTGCCAAAGCGGAACCTAGTCTCCCTAAGTCGTAACATAAGCCGGGAAAAACTCTGGGAAGAAGAAAAAAGAAAACTTGTAAATGCCCTAAAACTGAATAAAATAAATATTTGTCCTTTTGTCCGTTCTCAATAGACAGATTTGGCCTGTAGGAAAATAGCCGCTTAATATATTGGTGTGAGATAGCCAATGGCAACATGGGCAGATAAGCAGTCGGGCATTTGTCCTCCCCCTATTACTCGATAGTGACCGCTACAAATTGCCTCGTTTGCGCTTATTGCTGCCTTTAAGGGCCTGATATGACTTAATGAATGAGCGGTTCAGCTTTGCAGGTAGCCTTCTCGATTTGAGATGAGCATTTTATTTCATTCAATCATATTTATCAAAAATATGACTTATATTTAGGCTTGGGATTTTTAGGTGCTCGCTCGTATACACACACAACTCACAGTTTACACTTTCACCGGTGATGCGATATAGGCATATAATTATATAATTTATTGAATTATGCATCCTCTTTGATAGGTACAACACACGCGTTCAGAATTGCATGGTCAGTTTATGAACGAATTCATTCATAAATTGCCCATGCAATTCTGAACGCTATAGTACTTGTGTTGTGACAGACTACTGACACCTACTTTTTACAAACAAAAAATATCACTTGGGTAAAATAAAAATAATTGATTAAACACATTTGATTACCGATATAGTAACAGCATAAATCATAATCATATCATCTAATATAATGTTTTATTTTTAGACTTTGACTTCGAAAAAAATGTTAACATTATGACTACTCCGTGGATTCTAGAACCCCGGCGAGCGCCTAAAAGTCCCAAGCCTTACTTATATAAGTATAGCCTTACTTATTATAGTTGACTTGATATATCCTAAAAGTATGCTCCCTTTAATTTTTAAAGTTAAATTATCAAGTAATATACTACTAAGGATGTGCCTTACACTACGCAAAGGCACGAAACGTTCCAAAAATACTTACCTAGTCAACATTTATTTACACGCAATAAGGGTTGATAATAGAAAATCAACGGTTAACCGTTTTTATATGAAAAAAACGCGGTTTCGGTTAAGAACAGAGTTTTCCCATACAATATTCATGCAAAAATGCCTACCAATGAGTCTTTCATATCTCGTACATCAAAGTAGGTACGTATATCATTTGATATTTACCAATCGCGTTTCAGTGAAGGAAAATATCATGAGGAAACCAGACTAATCTTAAGGCCTAGTTTACTCTGTGTTGGAAGGTCAGATGGCGGTCTAGCGCCCACTAACGATCACTGCCAAAGCGTACCCCAGGCTATTGTGCCGTGGCGTAAGCCGGGAAATGTTAGGAAGAAGAATACTAGACGTAGAGCTTACTGACTTTATCCTTTTAAGAAAAAACACGGCGTCGTATGCAGAGGCACGGACAGACGGCTTTGCAGCAATTATGCGCAAAAAAGCGGCGTCCTCACTGCATAGAACCAGGGTTAGCGCAAACACCATTCTAAGGATGATCGCTGACCATATCTGCTGTTCTATTCTTGTTAAAATAATTAAATTAGTTAAGTCCAATCTAACTTTTAAGTACTAATATAGTGTGTAATTTGTATTGCCTTGTGGTCATGTTATCTTGAAAATAAATAAAATGAATGAATGGATGAATGTATGAATGTATCACTAATCCGTTAAAGAGCAGGTCTAGACACATATATGTCTGAGCATTCCTGGCACTTCTTATATAGAAGCGTGCTAGCGCCAAGCTGGGCACTGGCGTGGGACTAAATATTTTTTACTAATCTTCTTTCTGATCAGATTATTAAAAGAGTTTTTCGGGTTTCGTTCTGTTTTTAGTCCAATTAGGGTTTAAATAACAAGCACAATTACTTTACACGAGCATTACTAAGTTACTTAAGAATTTTTCAGCGACTGAATATAAACGGCTAATACATTTTTATGGGTGCAATTGTAAATTGCTCTAGATATTTGTCGTCCATATTGAAAACCTTTCAATATCTAACATTTTGCATATAAATAATGTGATTCAATTTATAACTAATACATTTTTACACTTTACAGGTAAAAAATATAAACAAAATATTTCCATAGAATTTAACTCAAGCATATTTTAATAAAATTATTCGTCTGAAATATGCATAAACGTATTTGTATGCACCAAATGTATTAGACCGATTTTATGAATACAAAACTCGTGGAATAATTTTAAGTTCGTCTTTATGTGTAAGTTTCTTCGCATACAAATCATGAATATTGAAGATGTCCATAAATTCACAGCATAAATGTTGTATATGTTACCGGGAACGGTAATAATTCGGGCATTTTATAGAATACCAGGGATTCTGTACAATGATGAGCTCATTTAGGCATTGTATACAATATTGTTTATATCATTCATAATTTTATTATACACATTTCCTAGTCAATATACAGAATACCGGGTAGCGATCAGATAAAGTATGAAATCTAGCTACTCGGAGCAATAGGTAGGCTAGGTTCCTAACGAACCTAGCCTTCAGATGCCCAAAGGAAAAACTGGCCAAAAATAGAACCCACCCAACGGGATCCGTTACCTTGTTAATGTCTAATATCACATTGACATATATTATAAATTGTATAGGCATCACATATGCATTGTATGAAATTCCTAAGAATTCTAGAATGCCGGAGGGTATTCTATACATTGCCGGCAGACTATACGACAGTCTATAAGATAGCTGTCACTCGAAATTTCTAACAATGTAAACAAAGCGCCAATATTGATCGAAATAACCTAACTTTATAGGTTTTAATGAAATCTCCAAGATTAACTTATTTATCTTGTATGTTTTGTATGTTACGATAATATGAAAGTTTCAATAATAAATAGTTTCAGTGGTGTTTGATGAGCTAGTGTAAAAATACAAGGAGAAACAGTGACAAAACACGCTTTTTGATTATATTATTAGGAAGTTCGATTGACGGCGATTTTACCTACTCCATGAATGAAATTAATTTTATGTCATCCTTTGTCTGAATCCTTTTAGGTATTGTATAGCGTGCCTAGATTCCATAGAAAGTCGGATTAAATGCTTTGCCGGTAACATAATATACTGCAGCACTGTTTATTTCTCAATGAACTTTAATATTGAGTCGAAAACCGAACCCCAGCAACGGTCTTGTCGAGCTAGTTTTAACATATAAAATATACGCCAATCCAGGGATATTCTACTTGGAAACCTTTTCTCCTCCTATAAAATGGTATTATTTGGTATTAATGGTATTAGGTAGTGTTGGATTTAGACAACTTTTGTTAATTGATAAAATGAATACAATCGATTTTATAAGTAACGAAGGTTATGTCAAATATGTCTTTTATACACAAAGGTATTTTATTATAAAATTTAGTTATTTCTTATGCTTCTTTCCTTATATCACATTGTTTGTTTGCTTTGCCTAGTTTGGAGCTCGCCGGACGTGTTTTCTGTATTTGTTTTGTATTACGGCTAGTATGTTTACTTTTACTCTTAAAAATAACTAAGAGTATGCTCAATGTGTTTTAAAGGCACAAACTTCGACTCTTTTATTTTAAAATTATTAATTTATTTTTGGTTTTTATTTTTAGTACACACACTATTGACAAAACTACAATAAAAACAAAAAAGATTTGCAAGATTAAGGCCCACTTGCACAACCGAAAATGAAGGATTAACCTGAGGTTAACCCTCCATTTTATATTGAATTTGACAGTTGACAGCCAACTAACCTTTAGTTAAGCGGGTGGTGCAAGTGGCTCTAAGTAAGATTGAACTTGCCTTTACGTCGTGCACCCGCCATTGTTAAACTTTCACTCCCGTTGTTTTGACAGTTGACAGCTGTCAAAATATTCAAAAGAGAAGTCATCAAACATATGGACTCTCAGAACAAACCCGCGAGCATTCAAATTTTAAAGCAGGGTGTCTAAACATTTTGTACCAAAATATGCACTGTCCGTGCTTATTACTATACTAATTTAATTAATGCTGGGGCTGAAGGACGATTTTTATTATGTACAAAATTTGGTACCGAAGGACTTAGGGGTTTAATGCCTTATTTTATGTCAGTTTATGATTATGCAAAGTACCCACTTGTTTAACATTAAATTGAGTGAAAATAATTGAAGCAATTACGAGTAAAACTCGAGTTTGATCTTTACCGTCGATCGTTATCTATCTACTATTTGTCGACTATCTACTTTTCTAAGGGTTTTTCAGTATTTCCAATACAATAGTCAGTCAATAAAAAGTTTAAGTGCTGTTCAGTAGCTGTTAGAAATTATTTTTAAGCAAATTCCTGAAGTCATGAAGTAATAAGGAAAATAAACATATATGTGGATAGAGTATCTTGTTTTTACCATGTGCATGGCAAACCTAAGTGAATTGGCTGGCTACTTACGGTATGCGATGTACTGCGATGGAATTAATGGTATACTGGCAAGTATATGCGTTTGTTTTTAGTTTGATGTATCATTTCCTCGTTTGTTGACAACGTTCATTTCTAAACAAAGCTTTATGACATTTAGCGTCTTATTGGATATCGACAAAAGGGTAGCTTTTACTAAAGGCATTCACATTTGTAGTTATTAAATACTTACATCTATATAGGAAGCATTAATATAATCTGAGTCAGGTTCCCGGTCCACTGTGTTTAGCACCACTCGATTGTAGTCATCTGAAACAAGGGTTTCGTTTATAAGAGGGAATAGTCATATCATTTATTTATTTTAAAACATAAAATTAAAAATTCATCAAACATTTAAAAGAATACATATAACACTTAAACACTACTTATAATTTTATTGAGACAACGCAACTCCGCGCCCGCTCCGGCTCCGTTGCGTCGTCTGATCAGGCGTAGGATTCGGTAGGTTGCCTCGAAACCCTGGGAACCCGGAACCCGGAATCATGTGGAACAAGTCGAGTACCGACGCTGACTACAATGCCGTGGCGATTTTAAAACCAGACGTTAATGCAGTTCCATCACTCAACAAAATAAGTTTACAAATGTCTTTTCACACCATTTCGAAATAAGGATTTTTCTGTTCAAGCTGAGATGGATCAAAGTGCTACCTCCTTTCTGTATAAGGACCACAAAGTTTTAAGTTTTTAGCCATTATCTGGTGGCATCGTGGTGATGATATAATGCTGCTTTTGTTATTTCAGGGTTTATTTATTTTCCTTAAAGCTGGCGTGAAAAGCGGTATGTGTAGAATACATCGCTTCATTCGGGATACAATGTACGCCCTCACCGGATATTTATAGATCATTTATTCTTATTATATATTGACTTGCCAAATGTTACGGACTATATATCAATGACTATATATATATATATTGTTTGCCGATGACATTTCTATTATTATACCATGTAATGATATAAATATGATGATATTAATAATTTAGTTAGAAACATAATTGAATAGCTAAAATCAAATAATTTAACTGATCGTTTTCTCAATGTTCAATTGAGAAAACGATCTATATACAATTTTACAATAGAAAAGGTGGAGTTAGTTTAAATGTAACATATGAAAACAAACAAATACGAAAAACCGAAACAATGACTTTTTAGGGATCATCCTTGACAAAAACTGTTCATGGAAACCACGAATAGAGAAAAAAAATTGTTAATATTTTTGTATACCTCCTTAGGAGACTGGCTACACTTGTATATCGGGTAGCTCTTCTGGCTTACCACGGATATGTGGCTTCCATATCTTAATACTAGAATTTCCCCATAATACAAGTCCGTACCTTAGTACGGACTTGTATTATGGGAAAATTCTAGTGAAATCAACAGATTATTTATAAGCCAGAAGAATTGTATACGCGCTATCTGTAAAACAACACCACTAATACCTTGTAAGGAACTGTTTGATCACTTAAATTATTAATATTCCCGTCACTATACATACATGAAATAGCTAAATTTGTACAAATGAATCCTAGTCTATTTAAGGGCTTAAATAACGCATGTAACTTTAATATCCGATATCCGAACAGACTAATTCCACCAAATCCCATATCTAAAGTATGCAGTAAAATTGCTGTTGCATGGCCATACAATTTTTTAATCTTTTACTGGTGGGAGATCACTGGATTCACTGGCTTGCAACATAATTTGTTTGCAGGAGCACTGTTTAACTGGCTACTTAAAAAATCATTTTACACCATAAAAGACTTCTTGACACATAAAACTTCGAATGTTATTTAATTATTAATTAGATTATATCGATGTATTACATAGATCGTTGTTAATATTTGCATGCTACAATGTAGTCTAAATAGTTGGCCGTATTCACTGTATGGAATACCACACCTTATTGTACACTATTTTTCTACAAATTACACAATCTAATATTTGTGAATTTGTGTATTTGTGTACTACACTCACAACGGTGCAATAATAACATTGCAGAGGCAGTTAGCGGAATGTTATCTTAACCGCAACTCTGAACTTTAATGCAGAAAGATAAATTAATAAAACTGAAACACATATAAGTAAAGATAAATATGCAAGCAAAGATATTCGACCTATTTATCGGCCTCCTATCCTTGTCGTTAGCGACCCTTATACCTATCAACCTAGAATTGTGGTGAATCTCAGTAAGTTATAGACATTTTTATGAGTTTAATAGCTCTATAATATTAATTTATTTTTAATATGTAAACTGAATAAAAGCATGTAGATATTAATGAAAAGCAACGACGAATATACATTAGTTTATAAGACGGACCGAGTATATAGTGCTCATAAATCCACCAATGTTTTTGTTTAGCCATTTTACGAGCTAAAAGGTGGTTTTATCCGCCCCCGCTCTTGACCGAGAGTGTAATGCCCAAACTGTAGATTCGCTCCCGCAGACGCCGTATCGTGAAGTATTTTACAAACTGCTCGCTTCTATAACAAAAATCAATACGTATGTAAATATCGGCTGTCGTTTTTTACCAAAACTCTTTGCAACGCAAAATTTGTCTGCATAAGTTTTTGTCTGTGCTGCAAGTTAGAGCAAGTTGCATTTTCTAACATTATATTTGTTATGACCAGAAATAGTTAAGTTGATAAAGTAAATAATTTACTTGAATAAACGGAACCCATCTCACATTTTTTTTTTTGAGAATATAGTTAGTTAGTTAGTTTCTCTGGGCTTTTTTCCGCAACTCGACATCCATTGTGCCTTTTTTGCGTGTTAACGAGGTAGCCCTATTCCAACCACCCCAGCTCCTCAACGAAACCAAGCATCGGTTTTAGGTTGCTAAATGCCTCCTTGAGTGTTATTGGAGTCCCCAAATACTTACTCCTGTATTCTTCTACCTGTTTGCATTCTAGGAGAATATGTTTTGCTGTTTCCTCATTTTCCATGCAGGCTCTGCATATGGGGCTATCTGTTATACCCATATTATATAGGTGTTTGTTTAGTGTATTGTGTCCTGTGATTAGCCCTACTATTTTCCGGAGTTGGTGTCTGGGTGTCCTGAGTAGGGTTTTTGTGAACTTTTGGTTCAACTCTGGTAAAACTTCTTTGGTTTGTCTACATGTCCCCAGGTTGTCCCAGTATTTGTTGTGAAGGTGTCTGTGATATTGGTTTAGTTGATTTTGTATGTGCGATAAAGGTAGTGGTATGATAGGTTCCGGTCCGTATGTCGGTGTCTCTGACCCTCTCCTTGCCAGTTCATCCGCTGCATCGTTTCCTCTTGAGCCACTGTGTCCTTTTATCCATTGTACGGTTACCTTGTTTCCTTCCTCACTCACCTCCGTTAGGCTGTTGTGACATTCGAGTGTGAGTTGCGACGTATGTTTATCACTAAGTAGCGCTTGTAGTACCGATTTACTGTCTGACAGTATTAGTATATTTTCATTTTTCGTTTGCCGTCGCTTTACTGCTTTGCAAGCTTCTATTATTCCAACACATTCCGTTTGGAATACTGTGTTGTATTTTCCTAGGGGTTTTGAGATGTGTATGTTTAGGTCTTCTGAGAAGACACCACATCCGGTTCCTGTATTTGTTTTTGAGCCATCCGTGAATATTCTGAGGTTTGTTTGATTTAATCCTTCCTTTTGGTCCTCCATTAACGATATGGCATAGTCTTTCCAGAATATCATTGTTTTTGGTATTTTGTCAACCGGTGCTTCCAGCATTGGCATATTGGAGATCATGTTGTCATAGATTTTCTTGTGTGTCGAGCTGAGGTTTGACCACAAGTTTAGGTTTTTCAGTCTAAGCGCCGTGGCTGCCGCTTCCTTCTGTATGTAAATGTGTAATGGTAGGAGTCCTAGCATTATTTCTAGTGCTGCAGTCGGAGTGGTTCTCATGCAGCCTGTGGTTGCCACACATGCTAGTCTTTGTGTTTTGTTTAGTTTGTCTATTGCAGTAGTTTGTTGTGTGCGAGGCCACCACACGACCGCGCCATAACTGATCATTGGCATTATTACCATTTTGTATAGCCACAGTATGATATGAGGAGTTAGTCCCCACTTCTTGCCTACCATCCTTCGGCATTGCCAGAAAGTAACTGTTGCTTTGTTCAGTTTGTTAGAGAGATGTTTTCCCCAGTTTAGTTTGTCGTCTAGGGTTATTCCTAGGTATTTCACTTCCTTTGAGAGCGTTAGTTTTGTGCCGAAGAGCGTTGGCATTTCGTATCTCCCCAACTTCCGTTTATGAGTAAAGAGAATTGTGTCGGTCTTTGAGAATATAGTTCCGAACCTGTTAATTAGAAAGCCTTTGTGATATCAGGCTTCAACTTCGTTCATAAATAGCTATTACGTCATCGTCTTTTTTGAACGAGCTTGACGGTGCAATTTTTGGCATTTGAGGTTTTAAAATATTCGAAAATAATTGCACAGACGTAGTAATTGCTCAGCGTTGTCACCACTATTTTTTACATGAAACTATGTTACAATTTTATACCTAGCCTACCTCAATGTTCGTTTGTAAAAGCGTTTTAATTGACAGATTCGAGCGCTTAAAAAAATGCCCATTTAGTCGTAAACAAAATAGCTGAAAATAATCATAATCTAAATATTTTGATAGTTGTCACTATTTCCTGGTGTTTTATACAATCCCAAACTTAAATAATTAAATAACATTTTTATTCTTAACTCCAAACTTGCTGAGCTCGTAGCTATAAAAGCATCCGAATTTCCGATCCCTGATTATAATTATATGCCCATCTAGTAGTAAAGTGATCTATGGCCGAATCTACCCGTAATAGCCCTTTGAGCGAGGGTTGACGGCCCGGGGGAGCAAAAAATCTAAATTCCCATTATCATTACCAAAACTGAAGCGGCCATTATCTTAATCCCTCAAATCGTGATTTTATGAAAATTGGAAATTTTCTTTATTTTCATTGTCTACGATGATACTGAATACTGAATAAATACTGGAAGAAAGCGCAGGTAAAATAAACATTATATTGTTTGGTATAGAGCACTTTTGATCAAGCGGTAGGACTTTTAATCTGTAGGTTCAAACCCCAGCTCGTACCAATAAACTTTTCGGAACCTCCACACGAAACAGTATTATTTATAAGTTGAATGTCAGTTAAAAAAAACATCGTTAGGATAACCCGCATACATTCGCGAAGAAATTCAAAAGATGTATGCACCCGTAAGTAAAGTCATCATCCCATTTTGACCAGTATAGGGACAAATTAGCCCAACTCCTCGGATAGTATTCGATATGTGGAGGGATGGAAAAATGTTATAAGGAAACGTTATCATGCTGACATAAATGTAAGTTCGAATTGGCCTCCCATTCTCAGTAAATTGCCTACGGTTCGCGTAGTATCGTAGCAGTCTCGTAACCATCTACGACCGCTACGAAAAGCTACGAATCGAATTTGCGCTTGATTAAATTAGCGTAGAGTGAAGTTCAAACATTTCATACGGAAATTGAATAAACGAATAGACGCGGAACTTACATTAATTTAATACTAGTATTCTTTTTTCACAGTGAATATGATATTAACCAAGACTCTGGTCTGGGATCGTGGGAGAAACTTTCAAATGTTACTTTGACAATTCTTTCATATCACGAGACCCAAGCATCAGTGACGTCTGCCGTCTGGTGAGCGACAATATGGTAGCCCTATTGCTTTAAAGAGACGTAAAATTGCTCATTGACAAATTAATCACATGATTGAGCTGTGATGTAGGGGTAAACCTGGCCCACCCATTTTAAGGGTATGCGGCTTAGCTTTGATATATCGAATCATGTTAATTTTAGGGGTTGGGTTGCATTGTGTTAGAGTATCTTGTAATTTCATTAGTCAAGAGCAGACATTTCAACGAATTTACTTGGTTCTATGGCCTTAATCGTGTTAAGTTTTAAATGAACTAACTTTGTAATGCATCTATAATATGAGCGTTGTTGCTCCAGTCCATTTTTTAAGTAAAAAAAAATAATAAATTTAATTTAACGTCTGATACCCTTCATCCACTCTAGTTTAGTTTAGTCGTAGTTTCTTTAATGCTTTAATTTGCTCCTTCTAAACATTTTTGTTGAAAAAATCAAATTATTTAATTAAACATTTATGTTCCCATATATGTTCGGTGCGTCCTTATGCGCACTTTTGAAGAAGGACAGAGGTTTGGGACCTATTGCAGTCGGCAGTGTTTTCCGCCGTTTGACTGCCAAGCTCGGGTGCCGTGTCTTACGGGATGAAATGTCGTCATATTTACAACCTTGTCAGTTAGGGTTTGGTACCAGGTTGGGCTGCGAGGCTGCCATTCATGCCGTTCGAGCCTTTGCGCTTGATCCGAACAACGCGGACTGTGTCATCCTCAAACTCGACTTGAAGAATGCCTTTAACTCTGTAGAACGTGACTCTCTTCTTTCAGAGGTTTTGGCTCCAGCTCTTTATCCATTCTTATTTCAGGCCTACTCCTCACCTTCTAAACTCTTCTTCGACGGGTCTCTCGTTCTTTCCCAGGTTGGTGTCCAGCAAGGTGATCCGCTTGGCCCTTTGATCTTTAGCCTTGTCATCCAAAGGGCCATCTCTCGTTCTCGGTCCCCTATTAATGTTTGGTACCTGGACGATGGTACTCTGGGGGGTAAGCCGGAAGATGTTGAGCAGGATCTGCGTGTGCTACTACCACTCTTGCGAGAGTTGGGTCTCGAGGTCAACTCCAATAAATGTGAGTTTTTTCCTTGTAGCTCCAATTCGCAGACTTCCTTCTCTTCGTTTGGTACCTTACTCCCTGGAATCAAGGAGATGTCTTCCCAAAACTTTATTTTATTGGGTTCACCAATTTGTTCCGCCGCTGTTCCTGAGGCTTTTGAGGGGAAGGAGCAGCTTCTCCGGGTTGCGGGGGAGAGACTGAAGCGGCTCTCGGCACATGTAAGTCTTATATTGCTGAGTTCCTGTTTTTCCTTGCCTAAAGTGATGTACTTTTTACGTACTGTGCCAACCTGGCTGCACCCTGCACACGTGGACTCCTTCGACCTAAGCAGGCTGCGGAGTCTTTGTTAAACGTGTCTTTGGATTCGGACCAGTGGGGCTTGGCTTCTCTTCCTGTTCGGAGTGGCGGGCTTGGTATCAGGCGCGTGCGGGACATTGCTCTTCCGGCCTTTTTGGCGTCGGCAGCGGGGGTAGTGGAGCTTGTCACTAAGATTTTACCTTTCAACGGTGGCGTGGTAACTATACCCTTTGCTTCCGATGCCTTGTCAGCCTGGGAGGCTCTCAACCCGGGTGCGCCGGTTCCCGAGAAACCATTCCGTCAACGCTTGTGTGACGAGGTTGGGGTTAAGCGTTTGTTTGATGGTCTGTTGCAGAGCGCTGTTGGTCCTGATAGAGCCAGACTTATCGCGGCCTCTAGCCCAGAATCTGGGGCCTGGTTGCATGCCCTGCCGTCCCCGAACCTAGGTACCCTGCTCGACAACGACTCGTTGCGGGTGGCTGTTGCTTTTCGCCTGGGCTGTGATGTGTGCCAACCACATATATGCATTTGTGGGTCCATGGTGGAGAGCAACGGGTATCATGCCCTGAGTTGTTGTCGCTGCGCGGGGAGGTTCCCTCGGCACCATGCCTTGAATGACATCATTCGGAGGGCACTGGTTTCAGCAAATATACCGTGTGTGCTGGAGCCGCCGGGCCTTAGTCGGTCGGACGGCAAGAGGCCGGACGGCTTGACGCTGGTGCCTTGGGAGAGAGGTAGGTGCCTTTTGTGGGATGCCACCTGCGTGAGTACGTTTGCCACCACACATCTTGGGCGCACCGTGCGTTCGGCGGGAGCGACCGCTGAACAGGCGGCTTTGCTCAAAAGGGCCAAATACTCGGGCCTATCCAATTATTTGTTCGTTCCTCTCGCGGTGGAGACGTCGAGCTGCTGGTGCGCGGAGGCAAAGTCCTTTCTTGGGGAGCTGGATCGTCGCCTGCAAGAGAGGGGCCATGACCTCCGTTCCGGTTCATTCCTGGCGCAGAGGCTGTCTATTGCTGTTTAACGCGGGAACGCTGCGAGTGTGATAGGCACTTTTGCGCCGGGGATGTGGCGGGGGGGTCTGTTTGAATAGTTGGTTTGTGGGTGTTTTTTTTTTTTGTTTTGTGTGTAAGTTTGTAAGTATTATGGTAGTCAATAGTGTGTAGTTAGTTATTAATGGACTTATTGTAATGTATTATTTTTCAATGTGTGGAATTGTAATTTAATAGTACATTATTGCAGAGGCCGGGAAACCGAATTTCGAGGATGAGTATTTTTTTGTCGGACGAAGCGAAGCTGAGTCCGACAAATTACATACGAATCCACGAAATTCTATTTCCGTCCGAGGCATATATAGTGCTTTTCTTCAAACATGAAAGGAAATAAAATGTATTCTTGCATAAGATTTGAAAGGAAAAATAAGGTTCCCGCCTAAATTCTTTTAATGAACGGTTGTGTTCATAAAAAAAGTTGAAATGTCTTTAGTTTTATTAAGCCGTATCTACACGACCTTGCACAGTGAGCCGTATGCAACTCGCGATAGAAGAACGAGACAACCAAGCATTTGATCTCCTCTCTAGAACTACTACACTACTACAAAGCCAGCCCAGGCGGGGCATTTTTAAGCACGATATGATCAGATTGACAATTTGATGTCAATCAGATTGTCTCGTCTGTGCAGACCGTTTGGTCGCGGCTAAAGTATATTTGGCTGTTTGCAATATTAATAGTCCTAATATTTATTTAAAAAGTAAAAAACAATACAGTAATGGATTTTTCATCACACCTGCTCGTAAATGGTGATATTATATACAAGCATACTTACACTTAAAGAGCTGTATTATTCCCATGGTTTTAAAGGATTCTCATACTACTTTACCGCCCGCCCGGAGCTCGCGGAGGACCTGCCCCGCACGCGCTCGCAGCACGCAGTCACTCCGGAGTACTGTGGACTGTGCAACTACACTACCGCTTATCATTATTGTTTCTTTACCTGTATAGAGTTTATTTATTTCCTCGCAAATGTGATGAAAAACATTGTGTGTACCACGGGCAGTAAGGGGATTACTAACTCGGGTCATTTAAAGCCCTCCGCCTTCGGCGTCGGGCTTCAATAGACCCTCGTAAGTAATGCCCTTCTTACCGCCCTAGATGCACAATGTACTATTAGTACAACTTCCTGGCCGCTAAAACCGTAAAATAATGAATTCGATTTTTTTTAATTTGAGTCGGTACATAAGGAGGTTCTTTTCGTACCAATTTTGCTACATTAATGTGAACATTTCCGAGCATATTGGAGAAAAGTGTATTTATTAAATGTAATAAATGATATTAATACAATTAAACATTTTATTTTTGTAAAGGACTACATAGTCACATCACATATTGCGGTTTGTACTTCGACAGAGGGGAAACGGTCCGTATGCCTGCTTGGCTCCGGTCCCTCTGTTGCTTGAAGTTAATTTTCAAAAACCACCAACACGCGTTTTTTTCTTAAATAAGAATTATGGTAGCTAGAACTGTATAAAAATATACTTACAAGGTATAACTTTTTGGTTCTGGTTTTTGTGTAGATTAGTCTTCTTGGTGGCGTGCCGATACGAATTAGACTCCACTTTGACCGCTGTCTGCAAAAAAAAGGTCGCATGAGAAATAGGATTCAGCGTTTCTGCAAAACTAAGGTCGTGCTTAAATGTATAGTAGGTGATAGGCAATTAACGCGACCGCAGAACCATCATAAATACCGTCCGTCAGCTTCAAGAAGAACCCTCTGATTTTAGAATGATTCTGCGGGCATCGGCGGTAACACGCAAAGGATGAAATAGGACAATAATACTGCCTTTGCGTGATCCCGGTGGTTCATCTTGTGTGGTTACGATGCAACCGACATTGTTTGCACGCGGGAAACGATCCCGTGAAATTGGGCCATTTTAAAGCCCCCCACGTTTTTAACATCGATATTTTTATGAGATTTCTACTCAGAATTTCGTCATCTGCTCTTTAGATCCTAATATAAGAACAAATGTCCCAAAATTTCCATAAAATTTTCAAACTTCCCATTCCGCTACCGCTATACGAAGTGTACTTAAGAAAAATTGGAAACGGAATGGAACATAATCTAGGGTCACTTTTCTATTACATAAAAGAATCCATTTTATTTGGATTCTTGGGACGGGACAATATTAAAAAAAATAGCTCAATTACGCTATAACATGCAGCGTGTTAAAATATTACGTTTGCAGCATGCATTATCATCATGTTAGGAAATTGGTACGGTGTTGCGGTCGGCAGTGTCACTTAAAATATCATAGATAATTTAATGGTGCTAAATTCTGCATATTTCCTGTTGCGGTTATAAAAAGCTTCCCTATCAAACCTTAATATGCATTATCTGGTATTTAAATGTAGCTGTTATCTTTATTATTGAATTTTTCTTATGTACCTATTTATTTTCTATATCGCTCGATTTTAATAAAAAATCGTGGGAAGAACCCGTATATGTACATTCGTTAGATTGTCAATTGACTGCGATACTAAACTATCGCACAAAAAGTGTATAAGTTTTTATTATACTTTAAACTCAGATATCTCCGAATACTTACTTACGGGCCGTAGTTATTTGTCGGCTCGTGACTATTTTAAAGTTGGTTTAGCGGTATCTACTTAAATTTGATTCCGATCAACCTTTATATAATTCATTTTGGTAAATTTAGAACACTGGTAGAAATCTAATTAAAGCCCCAGCTTCATTATAACATGGCTCGTTATTAAATTAGACAATCATAACATGGAAACTTTCGTTTTATTTCTTAATTTCCATGTTCAAACATTAGGCAGGTATTAACCTAAAACATTCGTGTAACAGCAAGATATAGGTACCATTAAAGTAATTATAAGGACAAAGCGTTAATAATCCGTGTTTGCAAGTCTTGTGTTTACTACCCAGTACCCATTACGTGTATCTAAGCCCGACTTCAATATGACTTATTTCTATCGAAATAACAAGGCAGTTACATCCTTCTGTACTTAGGCTAAGGTTATCAAACAAAAGGGTTGATTCTTTGAGTTTTCACTGTTTTATTTAATAATCAAACGAACTTACCTGTGAAGTTTGATTGGAATTATACGAGTATCCAAATCGAAGATTACATATATTTACTAGCAGCAGTACACGGTTATGTGCTGTCCTTGTCACACATTTAGAGTTATAATATTATTCAAAAAAAAAAAAACTGTTCTCGCTCTCGCCCGCCGGGTAATTAGGAACGGCAGCGCTCCCAGCGGCGTGGTTCATCATTATTTTAGAGCACATAGATATTTTTGTGTTAGGACCAGAGACTATTTTATTTTAATTTTTAGGGTCTGGGAGGGTGGGAGTATGTAATCTTCGATTTGGATACTCGTATAATTCCAATCAAACTTCACAGGTAAGTTCGTTTGATTATTAATTATACTTCGTATCCAAATCGAAGATTACATATATTTACTAGCAGATGTTTAGAGAATTGTAATACTACATATAAGTAGGAAAAATAAAATAAAATATCGAAGTCAAATCCGTACGCTCCTATGGGTTCCTGATAATTAGCTTCATACATGAGTGCCTAATAAAATAAAACGGTACTATAATGTTAATATTATATGAATATTTTTATTAGATTGGACTTATGCATGACATGCTGTGCGTGTCCAAGTGAGGAACGGCATTAATAAAGAATGAAATTACTTTCAATAACCTTTTAGGTGAAACAAAACACTGGAGTGTGTATTATCGTCGATATAATTTTAACATTACTTGAATATACCTGCTTTAAATTATACTTCGTTCATTTAATTGAACTCTACTGACGAATCCCTGCATAGTGATTGTATACTATAGATATGCCTGTATTTCATATCGAAGTAAAAAAAGGAAGACAAAAACAAGTTGTATAATTAGTAAAACAAGCTATCAGTAGTTTCTTCATTGCAAGATTAGTACTAAAGAAATCTTGTTATAAAATATACATACAGATTTATACTGAGACCAAACAATAATTCAAGTGGTTGGTAATGGTTAATACGGTAAGTTTTTCCTTTTTGAGTAGAACGTTGTAATAAAAAAGTGGCAGGTGTCTTCGATTCTACTGTAGGATAACGAAATATTGACCAGTACGCTACAGCAGCAAGAGAATTACTATTTTTGTAAATAATTGTTATAATAAAGAACAGACACGTGGAGTGTTTTATATCTTGATAATCGGAATGCTACTATTGAAAAGAAGTCTCATCATGGTAAAAACAACCTGATGGAGTAAAATTTTATTACATTCTACACAATTCCTGTAGAATATGTAATACGAGACGCCGTTAATGCGGAGCAAAGTTGTACGATCCTCAACACGATTTTATTAATGTGAAGAAACTCAACGCTGTTAATGCGAAGCAATGTTGTACAATCATCAACAAAATTGACGTAGAGTAACTCAACGCTGTTTAAGCGGAGCAAAGATCTACAATCCTCGACACAATTAATGTGGAGAAACTCAACGCTGTTAAAGCGGAACAAAGTTCTACAATCCTCGACACAATGAATGTGGAGAGACTCAACGCTGTTAAAGCGGAGCAAGTTCTACAATCCTCGACACAATTAATGTGGAGTACCTCAACGCTGTTAAAGCGGAGCAAAGTTCTAGAATCCTCGACACAATTAATGTGGAGTACCTCAACGCTGTTAAAGCGGAGCAAAGTTCTAGAATCCTCGACACAATTAATGTGGAGTACCTCAACGCTGTTAAAGCGGAGCAAAGTTCTAGAAACCTCGACACAATTAATGTGGAGTACCTCAACGCTGTTAAAGCGGAGCAAAGTTCTAGAATCCTCGACACAATTAATGTGGAGTACCTCAACGCTGTTAAAGCGGAGCAAAGTTCTAGAATCCTCGACACAATTAATGTGGAGTACCTCAACGCTGTTAAAGCGGAGCAAAGTTCTAGAATCCTCGACACAATTAATGTGGAGTACCTCAACGCTGTTAAAGCGGAGCAAAGTTCTAGAATCCTCGACACAATTAATGTGGAGTACCTCAACGCTGTTAAAGCGGAGCAAAGTTCTAGAATCCTCGACACAATTAATGTGGAGCACCTCAACGCTGTTAAAGCGGAGCAAAGTTCTAGAATCCTCGACACAATTAATGTGGAGTACCTCAACGCTGTTAAAGCGGAGCAAAGTTCTAGAATCCTCGACACAATTAATGTGGAGCACCTCAACGCTGTTAAAGCGGAGCAAAGTTCTAGAATCCTCGACACAATTAATGTGGAGTACCTCAACGCTGTTAAAGCGGAGCAAAGTTCTAGAATCCTCTACACAATTAATGTGGAGTACCTCAACGCTGTTAAAGCGGAGCAAAGTTCTAGAATCCTCGACACAATTAATGTGGAGCACCTCAACGCTGTTAAAGCGGAGCAAAGTTCTAGAATCCTCGACACAATTAATGTGGAGTACCTCAACGCTGTTAAAGCGGAGCAAAGTTCTAGAATCCTCGACACAATTAATGTGGAGCACCTCAACGCTGTTAAAGCGGAGCAAAGTTCTAGAATCCTCGACACAATTAATGTGGAGTACCTCAACGCTGTTAAAGCGGAGCAACGTTCTAGAATCCTCGACACAATTAATGTGGAGTACTTCAACGCTGTTAAAGCGGAGCAAAGTTCTAGAATCCTCGACACAATTAATGTGGAGTACCTCAACGCTGTTAAAGCGGAGCAAAGTTCTGGAATCCTCGACACAATTAATGTGGAGTACCTCAACGCTGCTAAAGCGGACGATCCTTGACATAATTAATGTGTTAAAGCTCAACGCTGTTAAAGCAAGCTTATTTGACACAATTTTGGTGGCATAATTGTTGAAACGGAGCAAAATTATACAAATTTACACGCGATTTATGTCACGTAACTCGGCGCTGTTAAAGCGGAGCAGCGTAGGGTATTTAATAAGATTAAGCCTATTTCATCGATATAGCCTACGAAAAAAAATAAAATAAAAAAAAAAATATTTTCGTTTCGTATATATATATATTTATGATATGAAGTTTCTCTAGGAAACTATAAATCAAAATTTAAGTCGTTGTTTGTATTACTTCAGTATATATCGGTTCATGCTTTCAATAAACAGGAATATTAGTTTCGTGATAATTCAATTGGGTTAAAACCATTTACTCTCCAATGAGGTTTTTGTTAGCAAACTCACTCAGCTTCGTAAAATTATTCCGTTTTGGTTACCACCTTCCTAAACGGTGAGGTTTTAATAGTAGGTACGTACGACCATATTAATATCCGACTTAATTTTAATTAAGTCGTGTTGAGTCCTATTATCGTAAAGATATCATCTACAATTTTATATGTAGGTATCATAAAAATGTGATCCACAACATTCACTACCTACATATACAAATTACAATACTTCTATTATAATATGTATATGTAAAAATCATATGATTTATATAATTTCATGCATTGCATTGCATTGTAATTCGTTTTTACTAACCGCAACAATTCGCAAGACTGCGCCGTCAGATATTGGTTCAAATTCCGGAACCAAACTATCCTTGTTTCGTGATGGGGATACGTAAAGTTGATAAAGAAAATCAGTAAGTATAGGTATTATTGTTATGCAAAAAACCACAAAAAACTTTAACTATTTTGTGTCTTTAACCAGTTTTCTCGTTATTCGCTCATGCTTCGAGCATGCAGGAAAGCGATTGAACACCTTTTAGGTGTGCAATTTGTTAAAGAACCACCAATCATAATATACTAACCTGTAATGTCCGCATATTATGTAGGTATTGTATTTTGTAAATTTTTACATAAACCAAAATATCATATTTTTGACCTGGTTATATCGTTGTATATTGAACGGTTTACGGTATCTAAAATATGAGGGAAAAAAATAATAACCTCTTTCGAGTCTGAACAAAACAAAAAAGTTATTCTTTACCTTAAATAACTTACCTATACTCAAAGAATACACCTCTGAACATAAATTATCCTTCTTTTAATCGTATAGACACTAGGTCGCAAATTAAACCCCTGCAGCGGCTACAGCAAGCATTCGCGCTATTTAGCGGAACAGGGTAATACGGCACTGCCGCTGCGGTTACACTTCCCTTTAGTTTAGAGCCTTAACTGACTCAAAATCGCAATATCATAGTATTTTGACTTCATTAACACATGATCAAGATTATATATTCCGACTCATTAAAGTAGTATTTCCTTGATAGAACCTGAAATAGGCTTACTCGTAAATAGGAACGTAGTTTATACGAAACCTATCTTATTTTTATTTTACAATTTTTCTCTGCAACAACATTATGATGATAATTATTGATTGTAGTCATTGTTACTTATTTCAGCGAGCTCATGATTCTTTATAAGCGAGTATATTTTTATGACAGTTCATATAAATGAAGTAGGTAGACGACGTACAAGAAGCGCTATAAGTATGTGTACTTCTTAGCTGACAAATCGAGGCTGTCTTTCACGAATAATACAAGACAAACATGAAGAATTGAAGAGGTCATACCTCCCTTTTAGGGATAAAATGGGGAACCTCTAAAATACCTATATTGTCCCGAAGGCTCGACGATATTCGAAACGGCAACATCCGGATCATAAGCTAGCTTTTATTAACAAAACTATAGATAAATGAGGGAACCTCTATGGCTATTTTACTTTAAATTACTTTTAGATGCCATTTTGTTAACCGAATTTACTACAATTTGTGAAATTCATGTCGACTTTCATAATTTAGTTAGCATTGCATACTTCAATACTTATTACTATAATTATCTCAGAACTCTGGAAAGGTAGATGAAATCATTGCGTAGATGAGATAACATTTGTTATCGTTAAATACCAGGGTTAGAAGTAAGTGGCTAACCCTCGAGTATGGCGTGTGGCGCAATTTTTAGTATACGGTCTGGTACACAAACTGATACGAATTATAACGCGTAAATACTATAACGCGTAAATACATAACGAACCTTAAAGTTCTCTTAATTAGGTTTAAATTTGTATGTTAATCTACGAACAACAACCCGTGCCTTTAACATGTACTTTACTTATATTACTTAGAAAAAAGAAGGTAGATGTAAAAGCATTATTTCGAACAAAGTAAATATTCCTTGATCTATTCTTTTAGTTATTATATGATTAATACACCACACTAACATTCGTTTTTAAATTGTAATCTACCACACATATATTGAAAGCAAAATCAAACATTTGGACAAAATCACTTTCCGAAAGAAGATTCGTTAAACGGCAACTAGGCCGCGGTTTTATTCTGTAATTTGAATTCATCGTTCTGAAGATGTGTAAAATCACTCACCCTAATCCTTCAATCTGAAATAGATATACACTAAAACACTATTTTTGCGAGAAAATACGTGTGACTCGGACATACACAAAAACATGTAATGATGAACCACGCCGCTGGGAGCGCTGCCGTTCCTAATTACCCGGCGGGCGAGAGCGAGAACAGTTTTTTTTTTTTTGAATAATATTATAACTCTAAATGTGTGACAAGGACAGCACATAACCGTGTACTGCTGCTAGTAAATATATGTAATCTTCGATTTGGATACGAAGTATAATTTTCTGTTTGTAGTGTTTTATTAATGCTTTTCCGAGCGAAAAAGAATGTTTGTGCATTATGCACGGTTAATGGACTTTTATTTGAGTGAATTAGGTAGGTATTTGTTAAATTTTGAAATGCGACTATTACACGTGGATACTTCACGGATCAGAATACTTTCAGTTTAAAACAGGTACTTAAGTACGGTACTTAAAAATGTAAGCACGTAATATTACGATTCCATGGAGACCATTTCTCACACACTCGTACTCATTTATTGGGTTTGAACACTTTGAACCAATCACCGGTCGCCCCTGAGCTGTGAATGTGTTCGTGCCGCACGTAGCGATGAGAAAAGATACAGGACACTTCCTTATGTATCAACAATTCGTTTTTTTTCCGCGCCGCGCCGCAATGCCGTCGCGTTTGTTTAATTAACCACGTAGTTCATCGCCTTACTGTTCCCATGTCATCACAACAATACGCAAAAATATCGAACCATTTTCTGCAACATAAACTCGACAATTTGACGGTCTGTTATCCGGTAAGCAATTTATTGCAGTGATTAACATAAACTTCCGCAAATGTAGGTCTCATTATAATTGTCAGATTTATCCACAAAAAACCTAATTCACTCCAAAATTACATTAAGGCTTGAAAATCCCGAAAAATCTTTATAAGTGAGAGAAGCGGGCTTATAAACAATCTCGTTTCATGTATCAATATTGACCACGGCCCTTAACGCGGATCAAAGGACGAAGATAAAATATTTTATTTAAAAAACAACGTAATTTATTACTAAATAATGTCTTTCCCTTTCCTTAAGAGGAAATACACATTATAACATAAGAGAGCTAAAAAGTTAGGCGCCGCTATTGAACATTTTCGTGACTGTAGGTATATATGTGGATTATCGCGGGAAATGACAGTTTGACACGGAAATGTCATCCGCTTCAGAATGTCACCTTTAACAGTTATTTTTCTTTAACAAAAAATTAAGGTTATTACAAGGCTGATGACTGTGTGTATCTGTGTCTATGTATTTATATATAACATTTAAAACTTTCGCGATTTGAACACATATTTAAACATAATTATTAAACGGGTCTAACGCGAATTTACTTATTTACCTTATTTCGCGTTAGACCCGTTTAATAATTATGTTTAAATATGTATTTATATGCCTGTCTGTATCTTCTAAACGGGTGATTTAATTCGAATCTTGGGGAATTGACCGCGGCAGTACTTGTTAACAGGTAAAAAATACCCAGTATGGATTCTATATGGTAGTGTCAAAGTTAATTTATGCTAATTAAAATATTAAGTGAGTGCCGCCGAGTTATTAATTACATTGATAACACTATTAAGGACTACATACTTAATATTTTAATTTTAAGTCCTCAATAGCTGAGCCCTCAAATCAGAAGACTGGTAGGATTTTAGGATACTGTTTTTACGGCTTACATTAAGATTTAGTAAATCTCATTATAGTAACTTTGAGAAACGGTAATTAAACGCTTTTATTTACCGTAGTTATTTATCTGACAGAACAAGCATTACTTTGTATCACCGCTCGCTTAAAACAGGTAGCCTATCATTAACACGCTATCACATCGATAATCCCGACCATTATTCTGTCCGTACTGCACATTTTTTATAAAAGCTTTGGTGGCCTACGGGTTAGAGGGTGCGACTTTACAACCCGAAGGTCGTGGGTTCATACCTCGGCTCGTACCAATGAGTTTTTTCGGAACTGATGTACGAAATATCATTTGATATTTATCCCATCCTCGTCGCCAATGTGATGTCTAAAGGTTACTGAGGGATGAATAACATAACCCGGTGTCGTTCGTACGGCATTTATTCAGAACTGATTTTTACAGGCCTACCCACATTAGGAAATAAGTACCTAGTTAAATCTACCCTAATGTGGGCACATATATCACACCAATCGCTTTTCGGTGAAGAAACACATCATGAGGGCACCGGACTAGATTAGATTAACCTTTGGGTTGGAGTCAGGCGGCAGTCGCTTTGGTAAAACTAACGCACACGCCAAAATCTTAGGACTTCCAAGACCGACTGAAGACTGACCGAAGACTGCGCACCCCAGGCTCCCTGAGGAATCGATAGGAAAAAGACTGGATTTTTTAAAATCCTAGTATCCTAGTCTTATCTGTTCATCCCCACGATATTGGAAAAAGGAACAGCACATTATCCACTACCCTGAAAACTCGCTAATAGCTTCACCAAGTCGCTAAATATCCTAGAAAGTATATTATAGTATTCCCGCTCCGCTAAGCCGAAAGCCGAGTCCTGTCGCCCCGGCTTAACCTAGATTTTAAAACTATACACAATTTGTTCCGACTTACAAAATATTTATTCGTTTGAGAAAAGGAGTTTTCGGAAGTTTTGGCTTTGAGAAATACGTGCCAAATCTGTTTTATTCAAAACAAAACAAGATAACCGTTTTGTGTTGTACAGTCGTCATCATCATAAATATCTGAACACATTTTTTTAATTTTTTTTTATTTATTTATAAAAATAATTACAAAAACAGTATAAACATAACATACATCAGTATCGTTAAACCAATGTGGTTTGTCTCGATACCTTTACCGATTATCTCTATTGTCAAGGCGAGTGCTTGTTCAGATATTTGTGAACACCTTGGACGCTCTGATATATCTGATGGCGACTAAAAAAAAAAAGTTAAAAAGAACACAGCAGTCATCTCATCACCAATAACAGGATTTAATACAGTAAACTTGGCAAAAATACTGGTTTGAAAAATTTCAAGACGACGCCATAACCGCCGATGTTCAATTGTCAATTGGTGAAGCATTAGTGCTGAGCTACACGTGCAACGTAGTGATGCACTCGGGTAAACCACAGAGTCGGTTATTAATATAATGAAACAAGTTATTAAAAATATTTTTTTGTTTAAAATTTTGGAGACAAAAAATCGTTGTTGTACGTGACATCATTGTATCCGTTTTCCGCTGATCAAAGATCTCAACTGGGCTGGAGACCAATTTTGTTAAGGATAATAAATCCGACAAGATTAAACCTGTCTATGAACTGCAATTTATTGCAAGTACCGGCTACGAATACCTATATGTATATGTATATTATAAAAAGGTATACGTAGCCGGTTGCTTTATCTACGATCTTTTACATCACAATTAAGAGCTGCGTAGTAAGAATAGTTAGTAAAACTTAGCCCTCACATACAAATAATGGTTTTTAGAGCAAATTCACAATTGAGCTGACTGTACACAGTATGCATAGTTAAACCCGTAGCCTTCGAATTGAAAGTCGCACACTCTTACCGCTGATCTATCTATATAAGCGCTTATTTCTGGTTCATTTAATCCGCAGGCGGTATTGCGGTTAGCTACGAGTAGGTTATATATTACTATTTAAATGATTCTTGCTCTGCTTTTCATTTAATCTCATAACAGAGTAAAGTAAACGTACGTTTCTCCAACTAAATAATTCCTTATAATATTTTAGAGTAGCCGAAGTGTCCATTTAGCTGTTTGTGCTATGCTGGCTTTAATTAATCAACAGACTTCATAATTTCAGAAGGAGGAGGTTCTCAATGAGGACTACCGCGAGTCGATTTTCCGCTAGAGGCGCTAGTGGAACGTGGGTCCTGCGGGAACGTTTCAAACGTCACGTTGACATATCGACATAGGATCCACGCCTGAGTGGCGCTGCCTGGTCAGCGACAATACGGTAGCTCCCATTTGTGTGAATGTTTTTTTTATTATGTTTGTTACCCCAGAACTCCGTCATTACTGAACCAATTTTAATATTTTTTTTATCGGAAAATAGATGGTTCCAGATTGGTCCCAATTTTTTTCAAAATCCATTTCTGATGATGGGATCTATGAGGAATTGAGAGAACTCCTCAAATTTGAAAGGTACATGCATGGTGATTCGGGTAGTTTCATAAGACACTCGAGCATTTCTTTACGAAAATCATTAATTTGGTGGAGTGGACCTGATGATGAAGACCAGGGATGGCAAAGTGGAACTGCTTGGTAATTCCCGGTTCTATCATCCGATTTGAGACATTCATTTTTTGTTTGTAAGGAAATACCTTCAAGGTAGTCCTGTTTGATTATAATTCTATTCTGATGATGGAATTCATGAGAAGTTGAGAGAACTCCTCAAATTTGTTTTTTTGTTTGCGACCTTGGAGGTGTACAAGGTAGTTCCGTTTGATTTTACTTCAGATGTAATGATGGAAGCCCTGAGACATTATGAAAGCTCCTCAATTTTACAGGTACACGTGTGGTGAATTGGATATTTTTGAAGTAAACTGGCTAACTGAAACAAATTCAACATTTCACTTTTACCGGAAAGGCCAAATGAAGTCGGTTTTTTTTCTTTAAAATTATTTTCTAATATAATTTGTGTTTGTTTTTATTATAATACAAGTCTTCATGCGACATTTTTCGCAAACTAACAACCGCATTTTCATCCTCTGAAGAGTTAAATTTCAGAAAATGGTTTATTAGTGGAGTTGTTTCCATAATATACATATAAAATAAATATTATGAGACAATCATACTACACAAATCGACCTAGTCCCACAGTAAGCTCAAAAGAAGGTTTGTGTCGTGGGTAAGTACGTAATATCGGCTCAGCATAATCATACTCGTATATGTTTTAAATGTCCACGGTTAGAGGTCCTAACTTTCGTGATTTAGTATATCGGTGTCTAAATCTACACAAGTAACGTGATTATGTTTAATTCAGGAAAGAAATGCGTTGTTAACGGCGTAGTTCTATAGATAAAATCAAAACGCATAGGTACTTTGATTAATCTAGTTCTTTCTATTCTATGTGCTTTTCTTGGGCTTATTTTCCAAAGAGATTCTTGCTAATAACAAACCGTTTACGATTCCCTGATTCCTGGTACAAGTCCTAAAAACCGTAACTAAGCCTCAGACCTACTACCGCGAATATAGAACGATAGAAAATTTGCATCTCCCTCTCTATCGCACTTGCGTGTTCGAGCAAAAGAGATACACGTTCACGCACGAAAGAGAAAAACGTAATTAAGAGGGCACGTAGCGTCAGGCCGCCCGTAAACCTTGGCGCGTGTAAGTTAGTACCTACAACGCAATTCAACGTCTGCCAATGACATCTGATCATGGACTACCTTTTGTTTTCAGTTTTTAAATATTTGCTCTGATTGTTTAAATTTTAATAAAAATATTCTTAATTATTAAAGGTCATCTACAAACCTACTTTCATAACGCCTCCTAATTTTACAATTTCAACTTTCGCGAGTTATTATCATTAATACTAAAAAAAAAAACGGTTGAAGCTCACGTATTTTTATCACGATGAGGATTACCACGAGTCGATTTTCCGCTAGGGGCGCTTGTGGAACGTAGGTCCTATGGGAATATTTCAAACGCCACTTTGACAATTATTTCATTCTGAAATGCATGAGTGGCGCCGCCTGGTGAGCGACAATACGGTAGCTCCCATTGGCGTGACATGTTGTGATGAATACGCGAGTTTTATCCGTTTTTTGGGACCGTACTCCGTACCCAAACGGGATCCAAGACTCCGCTGTCCATCCGTCCGTCCATCTGTCTATCAGGTTGTATCTCATGAACCGTTATAGTTAGACAGTAGAAATTTTCACAGATGATGAACAAATACCAAAAAACAGATTACAATAAATATTTGAGAAGGCTCCCATTTATAGATATATTTTTATAGATAATGGTGCGGAAACCTTCCTGCGCTAGCCCGTCTCGCAATTATTGGCCGTTTTTTTTTTCAATATGAATGTTTCCTAATTTGTTGCCCATCATGGATTAATTGACGCGTTAGTATAGCATTCGTAGTTCCTAAATAACTGGACACTTCCTGTCAGCCACATACTAAGTAATATAATAAGTATTTATAGATAGTTATTACAAAGTTGATATTAACAGCCAACGAATGAAATGAATGAATGTATAAAAATATGTTACAAATTTCCATATTTCTCCTTAAATTGTGAAATTGTACAAAAAACATAGACAGAATGTTGCAATTCTAATTTCGAAATACGTGTCCATAACCCTGCTAGTCTATGGCTTATACTACCCTGTTGGTTCGTTAGGTGTAATTCCGTGGCAAGGAATCACCGTAAAGACAGCAATCTCAGACGTCGAGCAAATTAACCAGGTTCTTATTCACGTGCCGACGATCTTATTACGTTAGGGTTAAATACTGTTTTTTAATGGCTAGCTTCGACGCTTGCAACTAGTATAGGTACCTATATATGCATTTGCGAATGTTTGTCAAACAGTTTGCCATTGTTTTACAAATGATTCAGTGTTTTACCGGCCTTAGTGAGTATGTCGACCGGGCATCCACCAAACAAATTTTTCAAACATTTATTGGCAGATTTGGCGAAAATGCCACGTATATGGCCAGCATTTTGTGCACTTACTACTATCGTCTGCTACTCGTATTAACAAAGAAATTCAGTTAAATTTTTAAGACAGTTTTCCGAAATAAGAAAATTGTAACGCGTTGGTCTTCAAGTACTTATTGAAAATAAGAACTTACTAGTTGCCAAAATTATCTAAACAGACAAAAAAATGATACCAGGCTTCTTGTCTCAGCGTGTGTACCTACACTATAGTGTCTACACGCCTTTAAAATTTTCAGAAATCAATTTTAAGATTTTCAGAAATTAATAACGCATATCCCCTAAATCGGTTTACTTTCAGCCCAAAACACTCCTAAAATAAATTTTAGGTCATTCTTGTAACTGCAACCAGTGCCGAATTTCAAGCTAATTTCCCTTAGAATGTTTCGTACTTGACAATGAACAAACCTTTTTTTTTCTTAATAAGTATGTTTTTTTTTCATGTCAATCGCTTACACTACTGCTGTATAGGCATTAGGTATGTCATAAAAAGGTTTTTCTTGGTGTTTTGGGATTGTATAATTATATTTAGAGCATACCTAAGCGTTGTTCTATTTTTAAATCGCAATTATAGGGACACCTTACCTGGCGTAGGTATTCAGAACGGAATAATGATAAAGAATACATCCACCCCAGACCTAGATCTAGTCCTAGACCTAGTCCGAACAAAAAGTTCCGTACGTGTTTTAAAAATATTTGGGTTTCAATAAAGTAATTTACAGGTTTTGCAAGGGTCGGCATCGTGCAATACCTCTTAAATTACAAGCATCCACAGGCTACCGAGACAATGTTAAAACCTAATTATAATTATGTAAAACTAGTCTGTCGGGAGAGCTTCATCTTACGAGAAGCGATGTCGTGACATCATTAATGTAAGTTATTAGATCAAAATGGAAGTTTGTTGGCGGCGAACCAACTAGGCGAAGTACATTATCAGTGTGTTCACGGGAGTACGGGTTGGGTTGAGATATTACCCTAATGCTGGTCAGACATTACATTAAGAAAGACATTAGAGTTTACTCTTAAGCAATAAATAAAATTAAAATATGAATAAATATATTTGCGACGGCTAGCCGTCTCCATCGCGTCCTTCTTCAGATTAAAAATAATCGCACCCAATTACAATGCCAGAGGAAGATACACACGTAATAGTAGATAACTGCAAAGGCCGATCAAAATTTTAGAAAAATTATAACACACCTCGTTTTTCGTCGAGGGTTTGTAATGTAGTTATGTGATTTCATCCCATATT
Organism: Lathronympha strigana; assembly: GCA_949128165.1. Taxonomy (NCBI): domain Eukaryota; kingdom Metazoa; phylum Arthropoda; class Insecta; order Lepidoptera; family Tortricidae; genus Lathronympha; species Lathronympha strigana. The sequence goes on along the minus strand of OX421918.1, from coordinate 14,230,360 downwards.
ATTTTTTATTTCCATTATTACAAAGTATGTAAATGAAAAATGTTATATTTTATTGACATTATTCATTCACATATTTCGCGTTTTATACGTTTTGTCAGTCAGAATAGGATTGCTTATGATATGAAACTAGACCTTGTAACTTAATTTATACTCTTAATCAATATTTTCTTAATTTTTTTAACAAATATTTTGAAGCGAGCAAACACGATTCCAATACGATTTTCAAAAATTAATTTTTAGCTTGTCGAATAGCGAACGCGAGCACGCAATACCTAAACTAAAAAAACTTTTACAAAAAGAAAATATAGGTACCTACACTGGCCAGCAATCAAAACTGTAAATAGACGCGTTTCCACACGTGCGAGTAAATCAAAGAGAAAAGACTGGCAGATTCGCAATTAAGACATGTGTAGTGATGTGCTTCAGAAAAATCTCGAGTACCTAGATATAGGAACTCACTATTTCATGAAAATATTCACGATAGTTATAAAAAAATGAGTAAGTCTTAATTTACTTGTTTTAGCTTTTTTTAATGTAGATGTAGATGTAGATGTAGTGTAGGGACGCCCGGCCGAACACAGGCGGGCTATCGAACGCTTCTCGCGTTCATTCAGCCCAATTCCCTGGAGTTTTGAGCTGCAGGTTACTGTCCCGGCTGCCTTCCCATACTACATTCTTCCTCAAATCTTCTCGTTTTCCTGCAGAACAGAAGGACATCTTCTGTTCTGCAGGAACTTTTTTAATGTATCCATAGTCTGAAAACCACAGGTTGCAATATATATTTTTTTATTTGTTTGTGTCCCCTTTTTTCCGATGGAAAAATTAGGGAGGTATATAAATTGAAAAAAAAAACTACTGCGGCCTGTGGTTGTCAGACACTATAATATGCTTGGCCTCTAACCCCGAGTTATACGTTAATAAAGTATGGAATTTAGGCCCACTTGCACCACCCAGAGTTAGCCTCGATCCCGGAGTTGAGCTGACAAATTCAATACAAAAAAAAAACCAGCCGGTGCGAGTCGAACTCGCCCACCAAGGGTTCCGCACAAAGGATGCTTCCCCACCCGCCATTTTTAATCTTAGTTTAATTTAAAAATACTGGTGGCACGGAGCAATCAATGTGCGGCAATATACGCTTTTTGCATTTTCTCGTATATTTGTGCTACAAGCTCTTGCTTTTTGCCAAATTTCGTGATTCTAGGTCAACGGGAAGTTCCCTATACAGTTTGATTCCCATTGCAAATGTATTGGAAAAGCGTCGTAAACGGCTGTATCTTTTGATTGCATTGACGTAGAGGTTTGTTTTTTTTACAGCTTCAAGGGTTCATTACCTGTCTTTACGCGTTCCCGAGATAAAGGATCTTGACCAACAGACGGACGGACGAACGGAGAGTTATGCGGCTAACAACGGGTTGGCGCTAAGTGTATTATTGAACATGATTCCTGTCAATAATAAAATAATTTTTATGACTTTAGTAGGTACGTTTTTAAAATATTTTTTGGTTATGAAATATTTTTTTCAGTTTTGGTTTGTTAGGGAAACCTTTGAAACAATCAAATTCGATTTATGACATTCATACACAAATGGGAAAAAATACACATTCAACATTTAATATGGAAATATTCTCGTCCTATTACGAGTTAAGCCTCAATCGAACATTTTAAACTCTAAGCTTCAAATCTGAAATTCTCATTAGCAGTAAAATGGACTTTGTTGTGGCCTTATTCACTACACTAATTCCTGAGCATAATACAAGTAAGAAGTATTCCAGAATCACTATGCGTGTACAGTGTGGAACACTGGGCGCAATTTACTTACCTATCGTAAACCTTATTCTAAACGGCATAAGGTTTAATAACCACTTACGTAACTGGAACTCGAGCTTTCAGAGGACGAAACACACAGTGTGTGACATTATGGTCACAATTAGCTGACCAATCATAAACTTTATTGTAACGACAGAAAGTCTACGTACCTGGAACTCTAGCCTGTACAGGACGGGAAACTTGCGGCGCTGCTCGCACAGCTTGGGGAAGTTCTTGATCTCGACGGGCCGGTCGGGTATGGTTTCCGTTATGGAGCCGTTCTCGTCCGCTGTGTTACAAAAAATCTAGTTAGTTTGTGTTTTGGGTAAGTTTTTTGAGGGGGATCAATCAATTTTTTCTTCGTAGTTCGAGTGAGAGTTGGGGGTTGAAAAGTGATTGATTTGATGGGTCCATCAAATCAATCAATCATAAGAAAAAGCCATTTGCTGACATACCTAACATAAAGTACGGTAGTTATAATTTTACTATGATTTTATGAAGAAAAAGTTAATTGATCATCAGATGATGTTGTTTTTATAGCGATGCGGTAAAAATGCATATTTCCTGAGATTTGCTTTGATTGCGATAATCGTCATGCAATGGTTGCTAATGCTAATTAAATTTATATGAGAAGCATTAATAGCTGCCTCTTATACTGTCCATGTATTTAATAAAATCGAATGAGAAACAAAAACTGTTAAAGATATTAAAAAATATACCCTTTTCACTGTGTACAAAGCATAAAAAGCTTCACGTTTCAATATAATTTACCGTACGTTGAATTAGCATAAGAAACATATTGAAATATATAACTTTTTCAAAATAGGGCATTTTTAGCAATTATAGGTTATATGGATGTTTAGATTTTTATGACGAACTCTTTGAATAATTATTGAACCACTAAATCTACAAATAGATTTATGTATATATTAAAGAAGATGAATTACAGCGAAAAAAATTAATCAACTTGCTTAGAATAAGTAACCCTTTACTATCAGGTTCAAAATAGCATGGACAATTTTAGAATGAGTTAATTCATAATTTCTTAATGCACTTTTGAGCTTGACTGTACATGGTTAGTTTTGAAATACGTTTGTAAGCCACACCACACGAAGTAATAACCTAATTATTTGTCACAAACAATTTAAAACAGCCTAACCTATCTTCCTTTTTTAAACTATCGCGGTTATTTGCCATTGTAACTAATAAATAAAGACGGGTTCTTATCACAGTTATCGGGTATTCGGAGCTCAATTTTAACAAAAAGCTGTGGTAAAAATCCGTGTTCATTCATTTGAAATAAATCCTTGTTTGGATACATCTAGTAGGGAGAATTATTTTAAATTCAACATGTTGTCAATGTTGGAATATTCCAAATTGAATTATGAATTCAGAATCGCAAACATATGTATATCTCGCCTCAATTGTAAAAAGCATAAATAATTGCTCAACTGTAAAGCATTTCTCGTGTTCATTACATCACTTACGACCTTTCGTTATTGGATGCCCTAAAATGCTACGTTCCGTGCACAGAAAGACGTATTTAGAAATTTGATGATGACTAGTATTAGGTCATATTTTGTAAATAGGTAAGTTAGAGTTTGGATTTAAATGCAGTTTGTAGGTTATCCGAAGTTTAAGACTGGTCACTTGCATACTTGAACTAGAAGTGTGAAGAAAGTTTCAAGTATGTCTCATTAAGAGTTCAAGTAAGTATAAGTATCTCGGTAGTACTAATTAAGTCATTTGGTCATCTGATTCCACAGAGAGCCACTGCAAATTAAGTTTTTAGTAATTAAGCTTGCATTTTCATACCTAACATACATTTTAATAGTGCACTGTAATTAGTGACACCGAACTCTAGCTGTTAGTTAAGCCAGTAATTGGCTTTAGCAGTTAAGTTTATGAAACTCTGCGATCAATAATTATTTTGGACTTTAATAAATAAAACTTTAATCAGACAGAAGTTAAGTCTATGATTAACGGAGATAAACTTACTTCACATTTAACATTATTACATAATCCTGTATCTACCCTATGTACTCGTACATTATCAAAAACGTCCATTTTATATTATTTTACAACACTCTTCCTTTTTATTGTTTTTTTTTTTCTTTGCAGTGGTGAACGGTGACTAAACAAATGAGCGATTTTTTCCCCTCTTTTGTATGACCACCTCTTGCCTCTGCCGCCGTTAAGCGATATCGTGGCTGCCGCGTAATCCTTGTCGTGCATGATAGGTAGCCTATGCCTAAAAGTAGGACATGTGTAAAATATAAGCTCTGGTAGTGGGTACTGATAGGATGGTTGTATTTTTTTTGTCTATCGTGTCATGCGTTTGGTGGAACGCAACATGCACGTTGACAGCCGTTAAACAACGTCTATCATCCGCCGCCTGTTATATGAGTTATTTATTTCGACAATCTTGCAAAAATCTCTCATACAGAGATTTCTTACGACGCTGACAAAACTTACAGGATGATGGCATAGGAATGGCCCCTTACCATGATGTCTTAACGCGATTTAGTTTAGGTTCTTAACTGTGCTCAGTTGTATGGCAGCGACGCAGTTTAGGTCCTAAATTGAATCGCGTTAAGATGTCATGGTAAAGGCACTGGGCACAAAAACTAGGGATGCGGTCAATGCGAAAAGCTGAGCATCTCCAAATTTGTCCAATATTCTGTCAGATTAGTCGTATAAGTCGCGCCCCAGACTCAATACGTGCGTAAATCATATTTAATTGACAAAGTTTAAAAGCATATTGTGCAGCATATCTATTCTTTTATTTGTGTGGGCAAGCAAAGCGCTCAATGTCGCTTGGACACGAGCCAGGCCCACTGGCATTGATTACTGTAAGCCCGGGCTAATCAATCCCATCTATTGGAGATGCAATAACAATAAGCGGTGGAAATGCACGATTGAGTGAGCATTGTCGGTTGACCCGCTGGATGGTAGCTGAAATACCAGTTATTGGCGGTTGATAACTCTATATTGGACAGGGTAGGTATATTATTAAATGTGCCCATTTTATATTGTTCACTCATAGCTATATACTTTACTTATTATATTTAAGCTTTTTATTTTCCAAAACTTGTGCAGGGTTATGGTTTCATTTTATTTTATCAAAATATTTTTCAAAGTTTACGAATGATTACCTACACGTAAGACGCTTTTGCAGGTGATTAAGGCAAAGATATGCATGAATAAGATTATTATCAAAAAAATATTTTTGATACAAGCTTTTATTACTTTCTATTGTCAACTTATACTCATATCGCGGCAATTCTAAGAAACCCAAACACAATGGGGTTTGGTTATTTCATCATAGAGTTCCTATGGCCACATCCGGTCTCCATCCGATCAGCTCGATGGTATCATGACATTGTATTGTTATCTTTCCAATACAAGCATATGAAGATTCAGCTTATTCGAATAATTGGAAATTAGTTGAATTCAGCTTGCGATATTTGACGCTAACAAATAAACATACATTGCAAGTATTTAAAATAAAAGCCCGTAAAATCACTGAAATATTTTTGTTTAAACCAATCCAAAGATCGTAACCAATGTGACGCAGCATCGTATTTACAATTCGAATGTCTCTTGACTTCCCATTTCTCAGATTTAAGATGGCTTCCTCCGCTGAGGCGGTTGCATTGTGATACCACAGATATTGGGCCGAGGTTATCGGACATGGGCCGGATATGCTATAAGTAAAGATAATTCAGAACTAGAGGCGTAAAATTTATACTAAGGTCAGTTATGTTTTATCCCTTTCCAACTAACGCAAATGTCAAATAAAGACAAAAATAATGTCCCATTTCCCAGATTGAAGATTGCTTCTGCTGCGGCGGTTGCTTTAGTGATACCGTAGATATTTGGCTGAGGTTATCGGACATGAGCCGCATACGGTATTAGCAAAGTTAATTAAAAACTAGAGACGTAATCTAAACTAAGTCAATGCATGCTTCATCACTTTCTAACAAAGTAAATGTCAAACTGACAGATAAAGACAAGAATAATACCCCATTTCCCAGATTTAAGATGACTTTCGCTACGGCGGTTGCATTGAGACTCGGTTTCGAACATGGGCTGAATACCGTATTCAGCAAAGATTAATCAGAACTAGCCGCTTTCATTAATTAAAACTTAATAGGGACGCAATTTGAACTACTTATTTGACAGAAGGGGATAAAGGTGGTGGTGAAATGGTTTGACCACGTTATCCCTTCCGAGCAAAGAGATTGGAAATCGTAGGGCGATGCGCTTAAGGTTGTCTACCAAAGAGGTCCGTGCTCAGCAGGCCTACCACGAACATCGAAAATTGGCATTGACGGGAAAACAAATCCGCAATCGTTCGATTTTCGTGGTATAGTCCCTGTGCTTCCGAGCAAATGAACTGCCAAACTTTAAAGTTTTCTTCAATTTAATCTTAATTCAAGTTGTGTAGTGTCACTAATTAATACATAAATTTGAAAAGTGACTTATTACTGTAAATGAAAAAAAAACAGTTGCACGGAAATTGTCCCTTAAAAAAAGCAGTTGTATTTTATCTATAAGAGAACTGCTAAGTAGTTATCATATGAGCCTATAGACAAATAGACTTCACTGCCATCACTCAAATGAAGTTGATTAAGATATCGCTGCCAGTCATCTAATTGACAGATAGAAGTGCTGCAGGGTTAGCATGGTTGCCATTTTATCGCTTATCACGCTATGCGTCACTTTCGCACATACATACTTGTTAGAACGTGACAGCAACGTCGGTAAAAGATAAAAACCCGACCATCATAGACTAGCGTAGAAAAACTACTATTGTTCACTGCATTATTTAGCGAATACAGAGATTTTCCAATAAAGAATTGTTTTAGTCGGCGATCAAATGCGTGGTCAGAAGTTTCGTTTTTGATATCGGCGGGCGTTCGTACAGTGACGGACAGTAGTCGCCCCGTTTGACGGATATTCGAACCTTTAAACAATCATATTTCATATTTTTATTCATCATCATCATCATCATTTCAGCCGAAAGACGTCCACTGCTGGACATAGGCCTCCCCCAAAGATTTCCACAATGACCGGTCCTGCGCCACCCGCATCCAGCGGACTCCTGCGACCTTCACCAGGTCATCAGTCCACCTTGCGGGGGGCCTACCCACGCTGCGCCTTCCGGTACGCGGTCGCCACTCGAGAACCTTTCCGCCCCAATATTTTTATTATTATCATTTTATTTTTTTCGTCATATTTTTACGTGTAAACATTATAACCTCGTAGACGTAAAGTGAGTAATGCGTTAACATGCCAAATTTCTCGAAAATATTTCTACACGAGTGCCTAAGATATACGCCTGCCAAAATACGTACGACCCTTTTATGTAATAAAAAAAATATATCTGAATGAGTTGAGTTACCGTATAAAATGATGCCGTAGTGCATGAGCGAAAAGAAGTACGCGTAGTACACTTGCAGTAAAGCATTGCTGGAGACAACTGGTTTCCGTTTGTGCTCTCATTCTCATTTTAAACAATCTCATTATTGTGCACTTTTCAACAATTATTTTCACAGCAAAAAAGAAATAAAATTAAGAAATATCGACAGAGATATGATGCTGAGCCGACCTAGTTTCCGAGAAAAAAATATAACCCTTATGTTTCAAGTGCATATAGCCTATAGGATTATAGGTGATAAAATACAGTAATCTCATTGAGTTATGGCTTATTAAAAGTCTTAAGACAACACTGTTTGCGAAAAAAAGTAAAAAAATATTTTGCCAAAAAAGCTTATTCGTTTAACAATTTAATTAAGTTCTTGACTCGGCATTCGTGGCTATGTTGCGGACGTGGCAGTGCACTACAGAAATTTGGCACAGTGCAACATTGCAATTCGCCAGGCTAATAATTGCACAGAGCAAATCCCGCCGATGCTGAATTAGCATAATGTCGGACATTTAATACATATTGCCAGCGAAATCAATTTTGCATCTTGTTTCGTGACATTGAAATAACATAGGCCACGGTGATCTGCGGATGCGGTGAAGCATAGAGGTACAGAGCGCCATCTCAAGTTACAATTATCTTGTAAGAAGTGTCCTCCCACACGGTTCCATGACATTTGTAGTGTTTGCGAAACCTAGAAAGTATTGTTAGAATGTCCTTCTGCTGCTACTTGAGACAAGCGTGGGTATGGAACACAATGCCAATTCTTTTAGTTTGCGAACGTATTCACAAAATGTTACGGGAAGGGATTTTTGGGTGAAATAAATAAGTATGCCTACAGGATGATTTATAAGACGTGGGCAGGATTAACCTTACGGTTCCAGTGAATGATAAGCTATTATTTCATACTAGACTTAACGAAATTAACTTCAATTAAATTAATTAAAATCTCCTTATTATGAGCTAACGCGCGTTTTGGTGTATTCGGATATATATATACGTGTATCTATATTTCAAACCGCATACTAATTTATACTTAAAAAATTAATACCAATATTGATAAATAATGTATAAAACCGTATCATAATGATATCTTAACTTTGCAATTGTTTTATAATTTTTTTTAGCAATTTGTACCATCACGCAGCACGTTGAAAACCCAAATGTCAACGTATCTAAACGTCAGACGTAATTTGACAAGCTAAAAGTCAAGTTATGAGGGAAAGTGCACCTTCTGTACTTTAGTAAGTACCACTTATTCTGTGGTATCAGTTGTTGAATATTTCAACACTATTTTCAACCCTTTAGAGGTTGATATTCAAAAATGGTTTTTAGTGGATCCTCATACACAAACTCATCAACGGTTTATGCTATGTGTCTCTGTCGGTCTTCCAATAACGCAAAGGTTTTATACAATTTAAGACCACTTGCACCAGCCAGGGTTAGCCAACTAACAACTAACCCGGAGTTAATTGCTTTTTAGTATGGCTAAGAATAACTCAGATCATAAATCCTGCTATTCTTTTAGCATTAAAACAGCAACATATTAGAGATGATGCAGCAATAAAGTGAACAATCCGGACTACGCCGGAGTCGCCACGGATTCTTGACTTAATTAGGCTTGGCTTGATTGGCACTTGTGTGGGGTCGCTTATTAAGGCCCTGACACACTGTCGACGTAACAATATAGGGATAATATAGAGTTAAACCACTTGTCTCTTTCAAGCAAATATAGAGTTAAACCACTTGTCTCTTTCAAGCAAATATAGAGTTAAACCACTTGTCTCTTTCAAGCAAATATAGAGTTAAACCACTTGTCTCTTTCAAGCAAATATAGAGTTAAACCACTTGTCTCTTTCAAGCAAATATAGAGTTAAACCACTTGTCTCTTTCAAGCAAATATAGAGTTAAACCACTTGTCTCTTTCAAGCAAATATAGAGTTAAACCACTTGTCTCTTTCAAGCAAATATAGAGTTAAACCACTTGTCTCTTTCAAGCAAATATAGAGTTAAACCACTTGTCTCTTTCAAGCAAATATAGAGTTAAACCACTTGTCTCTTTCAAGCAAATGAACTGTCAAACTTTAAAGTGCTATATTAAATGTCAAAATTCTATGAAATTATGACGTTTACTTAACACTTTCACATTCTGTGCTATCAAAATGTATGAAACTTAGCATAGTCTTAATATTTTCATCTGCTTTCAGCTGCTGATAGCTTTTAAAAACCAATATACTCGTAGTTGAAATATTGCAAGATTTAATTAACAAATCCTTAAAACAAACGAATTTAGGTATTGCAAATCAAGAAAGTTGATGGGTTCAAGCCTAACAAATTAAATATGAAGCGCAAAGGATTTACTTTACGTGGAATCCTGTAATGCATATATATATATACATTTTTTAAAATATCCTATTTAGGTGTCCCATTTGCCCCACTGCTAGGCAAAGGGCCCCTCTCCTCCGTCAATATAAATTTAATAATTTTTTATTTATTTCTGTAGGTAAATTCTTTAGGGTTAGGTATATTAGTCTTAATTTTAAGTTTGTCGTTAAATACCACTTCACTCACCGGGTGGTCACTTGCCAGGATTGATAATGCAAGGAATATCAAACTTCAGCACACTAATTTATTGACAACTCATAAACCAAAAGTATATAAGAACCCGGGTAGGGTAAAGCCGCGAAAGCAGGAGGTCGCTGGTTCGATCCCAGCCCTGCTCACCGGGGACCTTGGTCACTTTTTCTTTAGTATATGACATCTCTTTCTATTTATAATTAGATATTTAAAATCATATCCAAAGAATGAAATATTAAACCTAATATATACCTAGAATAAAATGAAATGAATGGAATATAAAACCTACATCATCGACAACGGTAATTAACGTAATTTGCCGGTTAAACACAAGTACGTTGTGGAGTGTGCCTTCACCTTAAGGTCACGTCCTAAGGTTTACACAACCCCCCTGAAACAGGTCATAGATAACCCGAAGAATATTAATTGGGGCTCACTTCAGCGCGTTCAGTTCGAGTTACTGAAGGTGCTGGCAAAAATAACTACCAAATTGTACTTTAAACTGTAGTTTTGTAGTTTTTTTGTAAAAAAACGGCCAATTGCGAGTCAGACTCGCGCGGGAAAGGTTCCGTAACATTATGTATAAAAACGGCAAAAATATCACCTTGAAATATTTATTTGATTCTGTTTCTATATTGTTTTTACATTGAATTGTATAACACGTTAAAGTGCGTTTCTGAAACGGCAAATCAAGCACGAATATCACAAACAGCCATTGTTGCTATGTATCCCTAGATGGGCTTTTGTAATTACGTTATTCTTTCTCGGAAAGATAGGGAAGGTGGAAAAATTATGACCTCGGGCGAGACTCGAACCCGCGGCTCTGGGATACCAGCCCACCACTCTGCCAACTGAGCTACCGAGACCACACCCGTGGCCCCGAATCTCTCCACCACCACGAGGGATGCCTCGTATCACCATTCCCGGCCGAGATCATGAATGATTCCACTTTTCGTTTCTTTCTGCAAAATTTCGTATCGTCCGTAGACCTTTCTGCTTAAAAATTTAATAATAGTTTAAGTTAACGTTACCTAAAATTCAATAGTACCTTTTTTAATATCAGACAGAAATTACAAATTAAACATTTGAATTTTGTACTCGCCAAACTGTTACGTTTGATGGCCGAGACCTATACATATAAAAACAAAAACCGAGTGATGAAAGGGTACTCGAATTTTAGCCGAGCGAATTACAGACGGCGACGACGTGAGGGGATGATGTATATTAAAAATGTAGCGTTTCATTGTAGCGCAGGGAATTATAGTGTTGTGCTGTTGAATGTTCCCATCCTTGAAATATTCTCTATCGGTGAACTTAGGCAATAAAAGCCATCATCCCGGTATTGACTCTAAAACAAAGACAAAAACCGGCCAAGAGCATGTCGGGCCATGCTCAGTGTAGGGTTCCGTGGTTTACCGTCCGTCACAATACCTGCTTATAATAATTTACAATTCGATGACTAATTAATACAACTAGACGGCTTATGTATGTTGGGTTTTCGGGGGTAACTTTTGATCGCGTGAATCGATTTGAATTATTTATTTTTATTAGAAAGAAGATACGTGCGGGATGATAGATTAAGTAGTAAAATATATATATATATATATATATATAGGCTGTTGACACTTACGGAACGTCACGTTCCAAACAAGACTAAATGAAAAAGAGTCGCAACTGCTGCACTTTTATGGCGTAATTTTTTTCAGACGATTGGCCATTGGGTAACCAGTTATTTAATCATATATCTAAACTTCTAGTGAAATGATTGACTCTTCAGCGCTGCTCATAATTACGTTATTGTTACCTCAATTTAAATACACCCTAAAACAAAAACCGAGTGATGACAGGGTAATCGAATTTCAACCGAGCGACAACATAACAAACGGGGACGCGAAGAAATGATGTACGTGTCTAGATTTAAAATGTAGCTTTTCATAGGAGCCGGGAGGCTGGTATTGTGCTTGGATCCATCCCTGTAATGTTCCCTATTAGTGAACTACATAAAAAGGTAATCATTGTCCCGGTAACAATCTTAAAACAAGGAAAAAGAAAGTGCTACGACTTGATTGATTACGCGTTGATTTTTAAGGCAACGAGGTACCTTTGACAATGCCAAATAGCACGGTCGCCATGACACACATGCAGACGTAATTAACTGATTATTTTTACTATTTTAAGTTTTTGTAATGGTTGTCGATGTCATCGGTCTCTTTCAAAAGCGGTTTAAAATTGTCTGTTTACCATCAACCGGGCTATATGCTTCCATCCGCCGTAGTGAACCAGCAAAACAAGCATGAACATCATAAACAGCTACTGTCGTAATTATTCGAACGTTTAGCTTTTGTAATTACGTTATTATTACCTTAAACTCACATCTTGAAACAAAAACCGAGTGATGAAAGGGTAATCGATTTTCAGCCGAGCGAAATAACAAACAGCGACGCGAGCAAATTATGTGGTAACGTATCTAGATTAAAATTTAGCTTTTCATCGTCGCGGGGTGAATAGTGTTGCGCTGCTGGGAATGTACCCTTCCCGGAAATGTTTCTAATTAGTAAATTACTGGGAACTTTACTGTTTTCTCAATAACGATTACAACAAAAATAAAGCAGCTTTCTAATTTTATTCGACTAGGGCTTGCTTTAGCTAAAACGTTATCCATTTTATGGTATTGCAGTATTTTCTACGTTGAATACGATGACAATACTATATAAATAATAGTAACTATTTCAATGAAAAATCCAGCGAGTTAATTCGCCGAACATGGGTCTAGTGGGAAACTTTCAAACTTTGACAATTCACTTGTTTTTTCCCCCTGTTTTTGTGCAATAAAGTGTTTTACTACTACTACTACAATTGTTTTGAATTTGCGCCCATTAGTGGCGCCGCTTGGTGACCAGCAATACGGTAGCACCTAATGGAGTTGTGAATTATGTACATAAACTGACCATGTATAGGTTAATAATTCCGGTTATTTTTGGGCTTGTTTCTAGATTATTTCAAATATTATATAAGTAAACCTTTAAGTATCAGTTTGTTGCATTATATATGGTGCAATATTAAATATATGCTTAATATTCAAATGTAAAATAACATTGACAGTAAAAACATCACCGCAAGTAGCCGACTTTTTGGATTTTACCAGTTACGTTACTGGGTAAATTCTCGTCTAGGAAACTTCACTGGCAACAGCGCATCACTAAGCCTACCTACTTCGTATGTAGGTGGCATAGTATAAGAGGCTGCGCCGCTTGCTCGGACGCAATTTAATTATAAGGTTTTCTTTTTCTAAACCGAGTGCACTTCAAAGAGTTCTGTTTATAACTCGTTCTCGATACGGGGAGGTGTGGTTTTTATCGTTTTTCGTTATTACTTATAAGGCTTGTATTTTATGGGAGTATGAAAACTGCTAGAGAGAGTGTGCAATAGGAATTAGGTCAATGCATAATGATGTAAGCTGTTTTAATGATAACAGAGGCAAATTGGGTGTAGTTCTTTTGTCACTTCTTTCTCTCCATCAGCCAGTTAGGGATGCGTCGTAAGTGGTATATATGTAATAGTTGAACCACGCTAAGTCAGGTTTTACGTGAAGTGTGCCAAATCAGTGCAAAGTTGGCGTGGTCGCACTATTCTAGTTCTATTCTCTAATGTAGAATGCCCTTCAGGCAATGTATCACTAGCTTTATAAGCTTCCTGGGATAACACGTGGTAAGTTCTAGGGATTTAATATCGATAAAAAAGATGTCGATATAATTCAATTAATACATGTGCTACTTGAACATTCTGGAATACTATAAAAGGTTCAATGTCATATATCTGACGTCTAGCCTTTAAAGATAATAAAAGTATGCATCACCTTCAGTATCTTCACACATCTATCTATACACGTTTTATTTATTTTTATTTAAAAATGAAGGAAACATACAAGTAATATTTATTTATGTCGAATAATATATAGATGTTGACAGTAACATCCATATATTTTTTGTCGATAAAATATTTTGCTACATCACTTTTGTATAGATGCCCCGAGTTATCCCAGGGCCCTTACCATGACGTTTTAACGCGATTCAGTTTAGGTTCTTAACTGTGCTCAGTTGTATGGCAGCGACTCAGTTTAGATCTTAAACTGAATTGCGTAAAGACGTCAAGGTAAGGCCCCAGGTATGTTTATAAGCCCCTCTAAGCATTATCAACAAAACTTTGTTTTTGTTTTTATTCTTAAATATTTATATGTAGGTACTGCACAAGTGACTGTTTTGATGGATTCAGAGAATTCTCATTTTCTCAGTCCATCATTTAACCCTGTGATAACGATGTTGTAATAAACGCGATAAATCCGTTTTAAAGCGTTTTATTGCAAGGAATATATAAGTTATATAAAATATTATACAAATATAACGAGAATTTAAACACAGACAGTGAAGTTAATACTTAGAATTAGTCGTGGGAATGAAATTAAAAGTAAATCCACTAAGAGCGGTTTAAAAGATTACCTTCGTATTTAATTCACAACGTTTGAACTAAGATATCGTTTATCGTTTGATATAAGATATAAGAAAAGGAGTTAATGTGACCCCTGAATAAATTCGAATTTATTATTTATTATAATGATTTTCATTGTTTTACCTGCACTGTTAACTACTCTATAAAATGTAAGAGTTCTAGATGTTTTTAAGTTTTTTCGCCATTTTTTACTCGCTTGGCCCGAAAATTGTTCAATATAGCCTACATAATCGCCTCCACAATATGGTTAAAGGTTGCAAAAAACCTTGCCACCTATGCATATTCCCTTCCATCGTGTCAAGGTTTCGATTTAGTTTCATTTAAGGTTTGTAATACTAGAGTAAATAAATATACTAACACAAAGAACGAGGTCGCATCTAAGCAGAGTGGAGTGGATAAAACGTCTTAGCTGGTTTAATATCCGCACAGATGCTGCTCCTGACAGTTTGGGACCGCTAACAATACATCTTAAAGTGCGACTACATGGAAATCCTGCTCGAGTTTACCTCTCGGTGATTCCTACGTCTTTACCAATAGATTTCGACACGTTATCTATTACAAAAAGACATAACATAAAGATATTTAAGAGGCCATCAATACGGTTTGTACGGAAAAGCAACAAAAGCTGTTTTTTGACGTTGAAATACAAAGAAACTGTGAGCTGTTTGTTAAAGTTGTTAACTATGTTTGATAGCTTATTTCCTAGTGTTTAACTTGTAAGCTTCTAATTTGAGTAAAACTCAATGTTTTAACTTTTACTATACAATTATTGGCAGTTGTTTTCTGAAAAGCGCACGGAGACAGAAGTTTGACTTCGATTATTGTTAACATGATACATGAAAACACATGTTTTTCTAGGTTGATATAATATTGCAAAATGGTTTTATTTAACTTATAGGCCTCATATTTCCAATAATTTACACAGATACCTATCTAGTTCGACTTTGAATATGCACATTTTTCGATAAAAATACACTGCAAACGCAGGGATTTTCGCAGTAATTTTGACAAAATATTGGGATGATTTGTATACAACATTAAAGTCTATTCTTTTAAGAACATGCTGAAATCGAAAAAATCACTTTTTGTTTAAATTCCGTATTTTTTTTTAAATATTAAAATGGTGTATAAAATCCAATCCGCGCTAGCCTAGTCCTCAGTACCGCGCGCGCGCTCGTAGAGGTAGGACCTGTGTTGTTCTCTGTGGTCTGTACAATTTGCTTGTTTTGTTGCACGAGTACATGCTGGAAGCGTTTGGAAAAGTGAATAAACCGCGACCAACTACTGAGATAAGCATTTTACATTTTTGACTATATTATAGACCTGTTTGAAATAAAAATTTGAAATGATTTTATCGAATGTGATTGTACCGCAACCAACCCTTCTAGATACTTTCAGTAATACAGAGTGTTTATTAAGACGGACAGTATGGAGAAATTTTAGGTGTATTAGGGTGACGGTACCCATTATGAACACTTTAAGCTGACAGACAGGAGTGATGGACACTATATTCTTAATTCAAATGTCATATGATTGTCAATTGGTTGACACAAAATAAATGCATGAAACTTATTTCCTCATAATAAAAGTGACTGTACGTTACTGGTTCCTTGTCCATTAGTGGTGCCACCGCCCTAGTCAGGGATAATCATATTGCTATATGAGCAAAATCCGGAATAAAACCGGCCAAAAGCGTGTCGGACCAAGCATAATTGAGGGTTTTGTAGCGTTATACGACATAAATATTGTGCAAGCAAAAAGGCATAAGTGTCTTCAAAATATCAAGGGACTTAACTGTATGTTAGCAATTAATAGTTTTTGGCAAAAACGGCTAGACAACCTTACCACGAAACTTATTTTGAACAAATTCGTTCAAAATAAGTTTCGTGGTAAGGTTGTCTTATATCTTAACTTCCTAAAGCTTTCACATTTTTAGGGTTCCGTACTTCAAAAGGAAAAAACGGAACCCTTATAGGATCACTTTGTTATCCGTCCGTCCGTCCGCCCGTCTGTCTGTCCAGACCCTTTATCTCGGGAACGAGTAAAGGTTGCAAGTTAAAATTAATACCATAATATACACAGGTCTGCGGTCCCTTGAAGCTGCAAAAAAACCAAACTTCTACATCAACGCAATCCAAATCTGAAACTGCCGTACACTGAGAGTTCCATGCCACTTTTGTGCGGAGCCCTCGGTGGGCAAGTCCGACTCGATCTTGGCCGGTTTTTTGGACCTCCCGATACTGGATCAACCAATTTTTTGTACAAGAGACCTTTAACTTATTTCTAAGGACCTATCAGATGATGTGCCACAAGTAGATATTTGACAAAAAAATGGAACTCAAAAAACGGCATTTTTATTTTTTGTTGTACAAAAATCACTTTTTGCTAAATTAGAAATTTTTATATTTATTCTACTCAGAATCGCAGCTCTTTCAATCCTAGTAGGAGAAAAAAAGTGTCCTAAATTTTCCATACATTTTTCAAACTTTCTAATGTGCTACCGCCATACTGAATCTATGAAATGATGGTGGCGAAATGGAAAACAAATCTTGGAACACTTTTTTTCTCCTACTGCGATTGAAAGAGCTCGCGATTCTGAATAGAAAACAATTAAAACTTTTCATATTTTCAAAAAATGATTTTTTTACAACAAATAATAAAAACGCCCAAAATATGCCTCCGGATTTCAGTTAAAATTACAAAACGTTTAAATAAAATTATTTAATTACACGTCCCTTTTTTCATCTTATCGGCTTTGTAACCTTCAATATAATATCACCACCCCAAAATAGAATTCAGATTGAGTTTAAATAATGGCTGTAGTCATAGGTAACGCGCAAGCGCTTTGTTAACTATTTGTTTGTAACTAGGTAAAAATCCAAACTTCAACAAGGTTTGACGCCTGTCTGTCAGTTGGTAATTTAAGAAATGTCATTTATAAGATCGTAAACAAATAATACAGGGGAGGTGCAAAACCATAATAATAAATGTATATTTTTATACCTCACGTAAAACCTGTCGTATTTTTGATGAATCAGGTAAGTACCATGCTCATATTTATGATCTAAACATTAACGGGTTTCTTGTTTTACCTTTCGTTCTGATACATGCTGTATATATATATTATTAAATCCACCTGTTAGTTTTCTCCGAAAACCCTCCGGTAAGTAAGTATGTAAATTTATCGAGACACGATGCGCGTCCCTAATCTTATGGTTTATAAAGTTTACGTACCGACAAGCGCTTATGCCGTTGACTCAGACGCTATTATTACTTAACTCGCGCGTAAACAGTATTTGTCAGTCGGAACTAAAGACGAGCCATGCGCGCCGTTGACATGTATAGAAGACTACTCGTACAGACTAGTGCGGTGATATTACTTCATGATTCGATAATGTTTAGTTGTTGTTTTTCATGATAAAGTCCTTTATTTTCAACATTTTCTTGTATAGTAAATCTGTTTAGTTTAGAAATTTTGAGAGAAATCTAAGTTTGGAAATAAAAAAAGGCAAATTGAGAAGAATTCCACCTTTAATTATGAATATCGATATCACTATTTGCAATCCCTAAACTTTTTATTAGTTGTTTACTTAAAATTTGCTCTGGCGTGTGAGTGAGCGTCTTGGCGAACAGGGTCCGGCGGCCAAAAGGTTAAATTTTGAAAAAAAAAAAACTTTTTAGTAGTTAGGTATGCTTAGAAATGTACCAATATATGTATGAATATGAAAACAATGAATTGGATCCGGAGGCAGAAAACAAAATCCTATTCCAAAATAACTTCGGATACTATTTAGAGACATTTGACGTTTGAATAAAACTATTTTTAATCTTATGATAAACACAAAACAAATATAAAAATTACTCGTACATTTTCTAACACCACGTACGCCAAGTAATAGTTGATGTTCTGGCGCAAGTATCAATAATGTTTGGTCCGCGCGTCAAGCGTCGCGACGCCATTAGCCTCGCGACGGTGCTTACAATCAATGAATGCTCGCTCCCGTTCGCACTAACCGCACCTGCTATGCCGTTCGAAGAGCATGGCGATAATAAGTTTGTATACCTGATTGTAGTGTGTGTCCGCACACAGATGCGCGTTCGGAGCGCAACTGGCGGTAATAATATTGAAATGCGAGCGGGCGGATTTTGTGATAGCACTCTTAAGGCTAGATACTTTATTTCTTTAATCCCCTTACGATACTGTGCGGCTTTCCTTTTTTCTTTTATTAATAAAGAAAAAAGTCAAGCATTTTATCAGAGCAACTTATAATCAGCACTCTTTGAAGTTTACTAAGTTGACAAAATAGTAGATTGTTAACCAAGGGAAAGGGCTCCCATTTCGGTCGAGGTATTTTGTCCGATAGTCCGAGACTGAAACACTTTACGCTTCATATCGAATACGAGGAAAGAAAAATAAAGGTGTATATATTTTATTAAATACAACGAAACATATTCTTATTATAGAGGCTCGTAGAAACTTGTTTTAAAAATTAGATTTAGGGTCATCGTTTATGGATACGGGAAATATCAGATTGGAAATCATATGGCGTATCCATTTCCAAATAAAAAAAATCTATTGTAATTAGTAAAATAAAAGAAGAAATGCATTTGAAAAGTAAAACGCCCTAGAGCTTAACGTGTCACTTTCCACCCGCTTCATAGATTAACAATGACCCACTTTCAGACCACGAGCTATGAAAACGAAATACAATATTGCGTTCTACGACCCTACCTTCCTAACGTAAAACTTACCCTACCTAAGGTTTTCAACCGAAAGAGTAACGCAGATATAGTATTTATTACTAGCAAAACGTGCACCTTGCACGTACACAAGACATTATTTACAGTTTGCTGGTACACCCTTTTGTTGCTGGTCACCTGCAATTATACCTTCCGCTATGAACATAGACTTATTAAAAGGAATAAACACACGAAGTTTTTTTTTTAATACTACGACGGTGACAACAAGCATACGGCCCGCCTGATGGAAAGCGGTCACCGTAGCCTATGGACGCCTGCAACACCAGGGGTGCTACATGCGCGTTGCCGACCCTTTAAAAAAAGGAGGATTCGTTTTGTTGACAGCTAAACTGGCCTAGGGCTTTGCTCCGTGGGTCCTCAGCTGTCAACACAGCGAATCCTCTTGGAGCTCTGGCGACCTTACTCACCAACAGAAACACAACACTATGAGTAGGGTCTAGTGTTATTTAACTGCGTAGAACAAAAACGTCAAAATATGTGGAACAGAATGACATTAGCGAACAGTTTCGCATTGATGATAATACAAATGATATATGTTTCGTACGAAAAAGAGCGCACTGACGTAAGCATTAAGTATCAAATTCATATACAGAACTACCAACACTTAAAGACTGTTGGCAACTTGGCACCTAACGAAACGTCACGTTCCAAACACGACTACTAATATGAAAAAGTTCTGCAATTGCAGCACTCTTGTGGCGTAATTTTTTCGGCTGATTGGGTATCCAGTTATTTTATTATATATCTATAATATATCACTGTACATATAATATAAGATTGTGTCAGATATTTCTGCAAGTAGGTAACTGTACCGTACATGTGGGTCACGAGTTTGTGTCTACGTAGTTGTATTACCGTGAATACAAAATGCACTAGATACACTGGACCCAGGCGATTTTAAGTAAATGGTTTGCGCTCAATAACAATGGTAACTTATACGGAAATTCTGGACAAATTCTACCTATTTCCCCCCGATAGAACATAAACGGAATAGGTAATTTAGGATGAGAAATTCTTTTTTTGTTTATTAGTTTGCGGGCCAGTCGCCATGGTCGAAACCGGCCAGGACAGGATGATGATAGATATACATATATCAGTTAGTTTTATCAACCGTTGTCAATTAAGCCATTACTAACTGGCTACTATAAAAAGTAAAAGTCGACGTTTTTTATTGGGGTGCCAAATATCTTTCGCAATTTTTGGGTAGATGTCGCCTGCCACTCTATACATATCGCGCGCGAGAACGTAAGATATGCAGGCAAATGAACTGTCAAACTTTGAAGTTGAATTTAAAAAGTCAAACTGCTATGACATTTATTTAACACTTTCACTATCCTATCAAAGTCTAAGCATATTCGGACTCTAGCCCGCCTGGGCAAGGCATCCTTTTTGGAATTGTATTTACACACTTTTTTAACGTCCTCTGAAACTTTAATAAACTCGGCCACTGACGTTTCAGTTTCAAAGCTTTTAATGAAACATGGCTGCGACACAGATGCACGGTGACACCAGCGGAAAGACACAATTTAATGGTGACGCCGTCAGGACAGTTTAATAAGAAGGGCGGCCATTTTTCACACCCTTTGTCAACCTGACGCTTTCGTGCCTTGTAATTAGGGAGGTCGCTTTTTTTCGAATTCCCTTTGAATTTTCAGAAAATTAAAGACTTTGTGTTTGGTTCGGAGCGAGTTGGATTAAACAAAATTATGTTTTGTATGACCTTTTTTTTCTTGGAGATGGTTCTGCTTGATGTTTCATGAAATAATTGTTTTTGCGAAAATGAGTGACGTGGTGAACGTGATCTTAGCAGAGTCTGATTGTTCTTTATTATATTAATTTGAAAATTTACTAGTAGTTAAACTTGGTAACCTCATGCCTTATGGTTCTAAGTGAATGAAAGTGAGTGAATTTATAATATAAAAAAAAATCTTTAATAAACTGTAAAATCAATATGCAATATTTTGTTTTGAAACGCGCACGCAAAATGACCATTTCAAATAAAGTTATTAAATCGTAGAATGACATAGGTACGTACTATAACGTTCAAAAGTGCATGGATAGTTTATGAATGAATTTCTTCATAAATTGCACGTTTGAACGTGGTTTGACTAGAGTCAAACCACGTTATCTCTTCCTAGCAAATTAACTGTCAAACTTTAAAGTGTTACTTTAAACGTCAAACTTCTATGAAATTATGACGTTTACTTAACACTTCCAAATTCTGTGCTATCAAAATCTATGGAACTTAGCATAGACGGACTAAATACGAATTCTAACCATTAGAACAACTCTTATCAGCAACCAACAACCATTATAAAATATACCTATACGTACAATGAAGTCAAATTCTCTGCAAATCATATTATACTTAATGCAATAAAATAGAAACATTTAATTTAATTACCGAACCGCACAACCGTGAAATCGGTAATAATAAACTCACAAAGAGTAATAAACATATTCGGTCTCACCCGAGCAGCCTTAATGAACATTTCAGCGAAAATAATGAGCAAAACGCTTTATCGATAAAAACCTCATGATTTCATTAATTTCACCATTCAAAAATATGCCCTATTTCAAAGGCCACAAGACCTTTCCTTTTTAAGAATAGAGTGAAATATACGTGTTTGCGGAACTTGCTTTGTGTAATAAAGCATAATTAAAACTCCACGGATTTTACGGTGGATTGTTTGTTAGGCATAAACAAGTCACTTATTGCTGTTATAAAGCTGAAAAACATACGCATTTGAAAGGAAATAATAAGGAAAAACAGCGACCTGAAATGTAAAAAAATGTAAAAAAATATAATTTTTTAATATAATTTTAAACAAAATACAAAATACTTGCGATTTTCAAAGCACGAATCAAATAATTTATTATATTTACGATTTTGAGTTTAAGAGCGGGCAGAGTGTTTGCCGCGGACACGAAATAGGCATTTAGCGGCCCCGCACTGCTCGCTATCTGTGTGCGTGCGCGCACGCACACTACTACACCGGCGCGTCATTATTCGGGCGTTAAAAGGTTATAACTTAGAAATCTTAGAATTCCTCATTTTTATAATCCTTTGATACAGATATTGTATTAATTCACCTAATATTTGTTCGGTTTTTCCAAATGATTTTATTATTTGTGTTTGTATTTAGTACTAAAGAAAGGTACCATTCTGTCGGTTGTCGATAAGGTTCATTTCTAAACTAATATTTATGACATTCGCGCCTTATCGACAACCGGCAGAATGGCAAAGTGCCTTTTTCTAAATAAAAGCACATTGTTTATGATTTCATATGTGGCTATTTACGGCTAAAGGTACCTTATGGACGATCGGCGCTTACGCTGTTAACAAAGACCCTGATAATAATGCGCTGCAACGCGACGTCGGCGGTCGGCGCTTACGTCGCGTTGCAGACGCCATCTTGGATTTTGTAAGATCAACTCCGATTTGGATAAAAATTGATATCTGACGATCCGGCGGGGTCCTTAACATGAATCTAGAATCAAAATCGTTAAATATTGTAAAAAGCGACGCCATCTTGGACTTTGTGAGATTAACTCCGATTTGGATAAAAATCGATATCCGAGGATCCGACGGAGTGATTAACATGAATCCAGAGTCAAAATTGTAAAATAATGTAAACCGACGCCATCTTGGACTTTGTGAGATTAACTCCGATTTGGATAAAAATTGATATCTGACGATCCGGCGCGGTCCTTAACATGAATCTAGAATCAAAATCGTAAAATATTGTAAAAAGCGACGCCATCTTGGATTTTGTGAGCTTAACTCCGATTTGGATAAAAATCGATATCCGAGGATCCGACGGAGTGATTAACATGAATCCAGAGTCAAAATTGTAAAATAATGTAAAAACCGACGCCATCTTGGATTTTGTAAGATCAACTCCGATTTGGATAAAAAATTATATCTGACGATCCGGCGGGGTCCTTAACATGAATCCAAAATCAAAATCGTTAAATATTGTAAAAAGCGACGCCATCTTGGACTTTGTGAGATTAACTCCGATTTGGATAAAAATCGATATCTGAGGATCCGGCGGGGTGATTAACACGAATCTTGAGTCAAAATTGTAAAATATTGTTAAAACCGACGCCATCTTGGATTTTGTGAGATTAACTGCGATTTGGATAAAAATCGATATCTGAGGATCCGGCGGGGTGATTAACACGAATCTTGAGTCAAAATTGTAAAATATTGTAAAAACCGACGCCATCTTGGATTTTGTAAGATCAACTCCGATTTGGATAAAAATTGATATCTGACGATCCGGCGGGGTCCTTAACATGAATCCAGAATCAAAATCGTTAAATATTGTAAAAAGCGACGCCATCTTGGACTTTGTAAGATTAGCTCCGATTTGGATAAAAATCGATATCTGAGGATCCGGCGGGGTGATTAACATGAATCTTGAGTCAAAATTGTAAAATATTGTTAAAACCGACGCCATCTTGGATTTTGTGAGATTAACTGCGATTTGGATAAAAATCGATATCTGAGGATCCGGCGGGGTGATTAACACGAATCTTGAGTCAAAATTGTAAAATATTGTTAAAACCGACGCCATCTTGGATTTTGTAAGATCAACTCCGATTTGGATAAAAATTGATATCTGACGATCCGGCGGGGTCCTTAACATGAATCCAGAATCAAAATCGTTAAATATTTTAAAAAGCGACGCCATCTTGGATTTTGTGAGATTAACTGCGATTTGGATAAAAATCGATATCTGAGGATCCGGCGGGGTGATTAACACGAATCTTGAGTCAAAATTGTAAAATATTGTTAAAACCGACGCCATCTTGGATTTTGTAAGATCAACTCCGATTTGGATAAAAATTGATATCTGACGATCCGGCGGGGTCCTTAACATGAATCTAGAATCAAAATCGTAAAATATTGTAAAAAGCGACGCCATCTTGGATTTTGTGAGCTTAACTGCGATTTGGATAAAAATCGATATCTGAGGATCCGGCGGGGTGATTAACACGAATCTTGAGTCAAAATTGTAAAATATTGTTAAAACCGACGCCATCTTGGATTTTGTAAGATCAACTCCGATTTGGATAAAAATTGATATCTGACGATCCGGCGGGGTCCTTAACATGAATCTAGAATCAAAATTGGAAAATATGGTAAGAATCGACGCCATCTTGGATTTTGTGATATCAACTCCGATTTGGATAAAAATCGTCAGATATCGATTTTTATCCAAATCAGAGATAATTTTCCAAAATCCAATTTGGCGTCGGTGTTGACATTATTTAACAATTTTGACTATGGATTCATGTTATGGACCCCGCTGAATCGTCAGATATCGATTTTTATTCAAATCGGAGTTAATATCACAAAATCAAAGATGGCGTCACTTATTACAATATTATACAGTTTTGATTCTGGATTCATGTTTAGGACCCCGCCGGATCGTCATATATCGATTTTTATCCAAATCAGAGTTGATCTTACAAATTCCAAGATGGCGTCGGTTTTAACAATATTTTACAATTTTGACTCAAGATTCATGTCAATCACCCCGCCGGATCCTCAGATATCGATTTTTATCCAAATCTGAGCTAATCTCACAAAATCCAAGATGGCGTCGCTTTTGACAATATTTGACGATTTTGATTCTGGATTCATGTTAAGGACCCCGCCGGATAGTCAGATATCGATTTTTATCCAAATCGGAGTTTATCGCACAAAATCCAAGATGGCGTCGCTTTTTGCAATATTTTACGATTTTGATTATGGATTCATGTTAAGGACCCCGCCGGATAGTCAGATATCGATTGTTATCCAAATCGGAGTTAATTTTACAAAATCCAAGATGGCGTCGCTTTTTACAATATTTTACGATTGTGATTCTGGATTCATGGTAAGGACCCCGCCGGATCGTCAGATACCGATTTTTATCCAAATCGGAGTTAATCTCACAAAATCCAAGATGGCGTCGGTTTTAACAATATTTTACAATTTTGACTCAAGATTAATGTAATCACCCCGCCGGATCCTCAGATATCGATTTTTATCCAAATCGGAGCTAATCTCACAAAATCCAAGATGGCGTCGCTTTTTACAATATTTGACGATTTTGATTCTGGATTCATGTTAAGGACCCCGCCGGATAGTCAGATATCGATTTTTATCCAAATCGGAGTTGATTTTACAAAATCCAAGATGGCGTCGGTTTTTACAATATTTTACAATATTGATCCTAGATTCATATTATGGTCCCCACTGGATCCTCAGATATCGATTTTTATCCAAATCGGAGTTTATCGCACAAAATCCAAGATGGCGTCGCTTTTTGCAATATTTTACGATTTTGATTCTGGATTCATGTTAAGACCCCGCCGGATAGTCAGATATCGATTGTTATCCAAATCGGAGTTGATTTTACAAAATCCAAGATGGCATCGCTTTTTACAATATTTTACGATTTTGATTCTGGATTCATGTTAAGGACCCCGCCGGATCGTCAGATATCAATTTTAATCCAAATCGGAGTTGATCTCACAAAATCCAAGATGGCGTCGCTTTTTACAATATTTTACGATTTTGATTCTGGATTCATGTTAATCACCCCGCCGGATCCTCAGATATCGATTTTTATCCAAATCGGAGCTAATCTCACAAAGTCCAAGATGGCGTCGCTTTTTACAATATTTAACGATTTTGATTCTGGATTCATGTTAAGGACCCCGCCGGATCCTCAGATATCGATTTTTATCCATATCGGAGTTGATCTTACAAAATCCAAGATGGCGTCCGTTTTAACAATATTTTACAATTTTGACTTTGGATTCATGTTAAGGACCCCGCCGGATAGTCAGATATCGATTTTTATCCAAATCGGAGTTGATTTTACAAAATCCAAGATGGCGTCGGTTTTTAAAATATTTTACAATTTTGACTCTGGATTCATGTTAATCACTCCTTCGGATCCTTAGATATCGATTTTTATCCAAATCGGAGTTAAGCTCACAAAATCCAAGATGGCGTCACTTTTTACAATATTTTACGATTTTGATTCTGGATTCATGTTAAGGACCCCGCCGGATCGTCAGATATCAATTTTTATCCAAATCGGAGTTGATCTTACAAAATCCAAGATGGCGTCGGTTTTAACAATATTTTACAATTTTGACTCAAGATTCGTGTTAATCACCCCGCCGGATCCTCAGATATCGATTTTTATCCAAATCGCAGTTAATCTCACAAAATCCAAGATGGCGTCGGTTTTAACAATATTTTACAATTTTGACTCAAGATTCATGTTAATCACCCCGCCGGATCCTCAGATATCGATTTTTATCCAAATCGGAGTTAATCTCACAAAGTCCAAGATGGCGTCGCTTTTTACAATATTTAACGATTTTGATTCTGGATTCATGTTAAGGACCCCGCCGGATCGTCAGATATAATTTTTTATCCAAATCGGAGTTGATCTTACAAAATCCAAGATGGCGTCGGTTTTTACATTATTTTACAATTTTGACTCTGGATTCATGTTAATCACTCCGTCGGATCCTCGGATATCGATTTTTATCCAAATCGGAGTTAAGCTCACAAAATCCAAGATGGCGTCGCTTTTTACAATATTTTACGATTTTGATTCTAGATTCATGTTAAGGACCCCGCCGGATCGTCAGATATCAATTTTTATCCAAATCGGAGTTGATCTTACAAAATCCAAGATGGCGTCGGTTTTAACAATATTTTACAATTTTGACTCAAGATTCGTGTTAATCACCCCGCCGGATCCTCAGATATCGATTTTTATCCAAATCGCAGTTAATCTCACAAAATCCAAGATGGCGTCGCTTTTTACAATATTTAACGATTTTGATTCTGGATTCATGTTAAGGACCCCGCCGGATCGTCAGATATCGATTTTTATCCAAATCGGAGTTAATCTCACAAAGTCCAAGATGGCGTCACTTTTTACAATATTTTACGATTTTGATTCTGGATTCATGTTAAGGACCCCGCCGGATCGTCAAATATCAATTTTTATCCAAATCGGAGTTGATCTTACAAAATCCAAGATGGCGTCGGTTTTAACAATATTTTACAATTTTGACTCAAGATTCATGTTAATCACCCCGCTGGATCCTCAGATATCGATTTTTATACAAATCGGAGTCAACCTTACAAAATTTATAAATATTAATGTAATAAATATAATTTATAATTTTTTAATATATTTGTAAATATCTGCTCCATCATCAGACCTTGGAAACCATGCATGGCCCAAGTGCTCGTCGAATCAAAACTAACGAGTCTAAACACGAAGGTATTCTATCAACTGGTTCCTGAGTACCAGTTGACACTTTACTGCTCCACCATCAGACCTTGGACATCTTCTACGGTCCAAGTGACACTATATACAATGAGGTATAAACGAAACTAACTCTGTATGTCATTCATTTTGAACTGGTTGCTATTGCCTATTTCCTTTGGAAACACAAAAAATGGTAAAAAAATTCTTATACCGTTTTGCTACCTATAACGCAGTATACGTACACAATGAACATCGATTTATTTCAAGATGTAGACGCACCGCAGAGAGACGTGGTGTCGCTTCGAACATTCGGGGCCGACTGACTATTTCGAGTGTTGCTCACTTGTTATATTTCAACGATCAGATTCCATAGTAATTTTGTATGGCGGATTTTTAGGACGTTTTAAAAAAATCATAATTAATTAATGAACCAGTATTATGTAATAAGACTATACGAATTCAGTAGCTTGTATATTTGAGATTGGATAGAGTTAGTTTTTAAAAATAAAGCAAATGATTTTTCATTCACTTTGGCATAAACGCTGACACGCGTTTTTCTCAATTTTGCTGCGTCTTTGCGTAGACATATTTACTAAACTGTACATTATTGTAGATTATAAATATACGAATATGGTAGACACACTCTTTGAGATAATAATTACATGCATCTTGTATGTCTTTGCAAATAATTGAGGACGCCACAGTCTTAACCGTAACTGTCGTTTACGTTGAAAACACTCTGCCCCCTCTTTGAGGTTTATTCGAGATGTAATTGTATAAAAGCAATGATTATAAACATAAAATGAATACTCTTGTCTTTCGACATTAATAAAGTGATTTAGTTCTACTACAGTTATCCAATCCCAAGGTTTCAAATTTTTTCAAAATTTTCGTGTTTTTGTGATGGGGTGGCTGACTGACGAAAACTGCGTGCACTCACGTGTCAGTCGCGTTTTGTTCGTATCATCCATCACTCTCGCACGTAATTGTTAGAACGAGACAGCTACGGGGACAGCGATGAACGAGCGGCCACATTAGGGCCTACTCGACAGAAAACCTGCTTAGCATTGGTTGACGTTGTGGAAAGAAAAACAAGAAACTACCCTCGTTTTTTCGAAGTTGTTGTCAATCGATTGATTTATAGTAATAAATAAAACTGTTTTATTAACACCAAATTTATAAAAGAATTTATTATAATTTATAAACATGTCAATCAATACATTATTTAATTACTTATACTACGTAATCGTTAGTGCCCATAACGCTCGCGGCATTACCACGCTGAATAGCTATGGACAGCCTTTGCACCAAAAACGACTCGGAGCGGGGGTCGTCTCCCTTTTGCCTAAGGCGACGGCCTATGTCGCGCACAAACTGCCTCGCGTCCGCACCCCAGCAACCCGCCGTTTCCACCGCGAACGGAACGAAAATGTACCCCGAGCCAAGAGGAGCATATTTCCGCCGCTTCATGGCCGCCTGAAATTCGGCCGCCGCTCCATAAATAAAATAAATAAACTTTATAGTAATTATAGTGTGGCTTACAAACCTGTGGAAACCAAATTAAAATCTGAAAATTGCATGAGTGTGCAATGGAAAGTATATCATGAAAAATATAAGTAAAACCACTTAATTCTAGTGATATATTTTACTAGTTAGTTAAATGTGGAATGACATTATACATAAAGCTGTATTGAACACATTATATTCTGAAATACAAAATATAGCTACGTAAATTCTAGAATAGTTAACTGGCATTATTACATTAATTATATTAATCACGTTCTATTTTGCACACAATAGTTAGCAATAGGTACACGTACGAATAACTTGTTAATTCACTACTAGTCTATTTGTTCCTAAAGCTATAATAATTCTAAGCTAACATTTATTTGTGCTTCCTATAGTTGTTATACAGCTGCAATGGAACCACTATAGAACTTGAAAGCTTCTACAGGGCAGATCGTCCCAATAGGGCCACCTATTGTGATGACCTGCACTGTACAAATCTTTTTCATTGCAATATTTGCCCAACCGATGAAAACATACAACGGATCACCAAAGTTTTAGTTACACCTCGTATAACTATTTTTTACTCTCAATATTAGGCCTTTTTTTAATAGTACATTACATACCAAGGCCGTTTAAGTGGGAAATGCCTCGGATTCCATGTAATTGTCGGCCGAGGCGAAGCCGAGGTCGACTAACATGTGATCCGAGGCTTTCCCATTTACCGGCCGAGGTTTGTATACTATTTTTCAGCCCGACGGAGCCGGCAGGCGGCAATTTAGTTTTGCGTAAAGTGGCGCTTACCGGCCGGAGGACTGAAAAAGTACTAACTACATCTCTAACTGTATATTTCGACTGATATCAAACCTGAACGTCAAGAATCGATCAGTTTTAATAATCAGTTTTACTAACGATACTACATTTCATGTTGTAGTACTCCTTCCGTATCCCTCATTGTCATCGAGCCTTAAGGCGCATCTTATTATTACATCATATACATTTAGATAAGTAAACTACAGTCTACGGGCATAACTGAGACTATCTAAACCGACATTTCATCGAGCGCGATCTCGCATATTCGAGCGATAAAAACGAAAGAGTTCTCCGTTATCTTCCTGGCACAGGATGTCGCCCTAGGTCACGACCTCATGACCTAGGGCTTCAAAATGTGGCCCAATTTTATTCAATTTTGATATCGAAAGTAGGTCAGATGCCTGAGGCACTTTCACAGCATTTCGGATCCCCGATTGAATCTTAAAGCTTAGATAGAAGAAAAAGTTATTTAAATAGAAACTGTACCAAAGTGAAAACTGCATAGTAATGACAAATGTGACCAAAAACCCCTATGATCCACATATTTTCACACATTCACGGTTTCGATTGATCGATCGATCAATCAGATTGCAAGTGAATGGTAGGTATCAGATATTGGTTGAATTTGATAGAGAACCGTTTATATTAAGGAAAATTGGGTCGATTTCAGGGCGTTTCTGTCTACCCGATTTTGTAAGATACCTTTTTGGTTATGTCTCGTGATTTTGACTATATTACATGCCCTTGACTGCTATTAAACAACTACAAAAGTGTCTAGAGACTAAAAGAAATACACTTATTAACATATTTTTAGAAATAATCGGGGGGGGGGGGGGGGGGTTACCGTATAATTTGACATGATATACGTCATATTATAAGGAGAACAGCTCACCCCCGCCGACCTCTACTTATTACAAATATTAAGAATTTAGTCCTATATAAAATTATTATTTAATTAATATTAAATAACGGCATCTGCATGAAGTGTATCAGCCCTACAGATGCAGTGCAATTTACTCTTAGTCACGTACTTCGGTTTGTTTAGCTTTAGTTTAATAGCTAAACGGGCCAACTATAAACTAATTACCTAGCTCAATCTATCTGCACGTGCCGTTGATTCAATTACTGTAGTTAATAGCGATCGCATGCATTGACGTGGCACGGCGCTTATCTATCTCATTTAATTATATGAAGCTACAGGCAACTAGAGGCAAGTAATAAGAAAGCCTGTCAAATTCCACATAAACTCGCGTTGTGTTCAATGGAGAGAACTCGGGTCGTTGTCAGGGCGGTCTTCACATTGGATGCAGATACGCGCACTCTACTCGGCTCTAGTGTGCTATGAAAGTAAACAACGCTGGGTCACTGTGCACTCATATCGTCGACGGTTTACTAATTCGCCGAAAAGTGTACGGCAAAGTTTCGCTTCCCAAACAACTTTTCCCATATTTTCATTTGGCCGACAGATCTGCGTGCGTAGTCAATATGTAACAAAGCAAAAGAGTACCAACTGTAACGTTTTGCAAACATATTTTTGGCATATTATCATATTCCAACTTAAACTAATCTAGTTAGCTATTCTACATCTATAGTTCCTTGCCATTGTTTAAGATAGCGGCATTTTAGCGAGGTCTGACGATTTGCAATTCTTAAATTAAGCCCAGGATTGAAACCTCGTTAAATACACATTCGCTATTTCTATCAATGACAACGCGTTTGTGGAAATGACAGTCCTTAATATTTACTAATCTCAGCTCAAATCATCTAAGCAATAAGCTGCATTTAATAGACTTGTTGTTACGTCTACTGGAAGCGTTGGTTAGATCTGAAACGACAAATAAGCGTTAACGCTGGCTCTACGGCTTATGAAGGTTACAACTACCCTAAACCTAACTAAAAGTTAAGTAGCATTGCGAAGACACGGCGTTAAAATCACATTTTACGACATTATAGAATAAAAATACGAGTCAGGTAACAACTAATACTTGTGTATATCGCCTTAGGGCCTGGCCTCACTACTGTGTCGCGTCACGGTACCTATGCATTAAAACATAAGTCGCATGCGTTTACGCTGCGGCGTATTTCCTATAGCATACCGCGATGATGCGCAACGTAACGCAAATGTCCTGTGTTACGTTGCGCATCGCAGATGTGGAGACCCTAAAGTAACATTCCTCGTGTTACGTCATGGCGGCTGCAACGAGGAACGAGCGATGATACCAGCCGATTTCCTTGAAAAACCGAGTGAACGCGAAGTCTGGCACCTCCACACAAGGGCCGATGATGGGCGTTGATAAGAGACGTGAATCAGTTATGCGTTATAAGCCGTACGCAATATTGCCATCTCGTTCTGCTGCATAACTAAATCCCGTATAATGGCCAATGGTGGCCCATTGTGTGGAGGGGTCATCAGGGTAATGTAGTTGACAACATTTTTATATTTTTAAGAGCTACTTTTTACAGTATGGCTTAAAAGGATGCCCTAAGTAATTAATGGTAGGTATCCGTATTTTATTTTGCATTTTAGGTACTACATTTTAATTCTCGATTCTATTCATTTTAACTCCTACATTTCAGTCAAAAAAATCCATTATAGGTATATTATAAACTATTTTTACAAAGTACTCTTTTCTCTTCTTCGTTTTTCCCGGCTTATGCTACGATTTAGGGAGCCTGGGGTCCGCTTTGGCAGCCAATCCCAATATTTGACGTAGGCCCTAGTTTTACGAAAGCGACTGCCATCTGATCTTACACCCCAGTGGGTAAACTAGGCCTTTTGGGGAGCCTTTTAGCCTGGTTTCCTCACGATGTTTTCCTTCACCGAAAAGCGATTGGTAAATATTAAATGATATTGTACATAAGTTCCAAAAAACTCATTGGTACGAGCCGGCAGGATTTGAAATCGCCGATTTCGGATTAAAAGTCGCTCGACTTACCGGTGGGCCACCAACACTTTGTAATTTTTACTAAAATAAAAAAATAAAAAAAAGTTTCAATATATTTCAATAAGTGTTCATCTCGAAACGGTTTTCGATTAAGGGATATTAAAATTTTTGAAATGTTGTCAGTTCCGTCACTCAACTCCTCAAGGAAATTGTCAGATGAGATTGCCTTTATAACGTACTCACTGCCACCGCAACATCGCAATTAATTTAATTAAACCTTTTGTCAAAACCACTTATCTCCCTTTTAACTTCTATTTCAACAATTTCCTTCCGCGTTCATTTAATTTCCCGTTTAAGTTAACAAAATTATTCGCTTGGTAGCTCTATCATGTTTATTAGGCGTGAGAGTACTAATTAGAGATTGTGCGACTTCCGCAAACTAAATTAGTACAGAAAGTCCACTTCCAAATGCAAAAAAGTCTGGCCAGCCTAAGGACAACGGTCCTACCCATAGAACTAATTATTTTCAAATCGAACAGAGTTGCATTTTACTTGTTTTATTTCATTTTGTAACAAATGAAATTCAACTTTATTCCTTAGGTACACTGTTGATTTTTATTGAGAGTGCTGGGCCGCAGGAGGATACAAACCCACTCTTTTGTAGGTTTTAACTGTCCTTTGCTTTGGAACCAACGTCTAGGTTATATGATTGATGAGAATTCAGATTTAGTCGGAAAGATCTATACGGTATCTGCACATACCTTTGCGTTTATCCTCATTAGTAACAATTTAGCAAAATTTGTAATTGAAATGTCAATATTAATACAAATATTTGACGTAAGCAGAATCTACTAATTTTGGTATCCACCTGTTCCGTAAGCCGTAAAAAAAACATATTTCTCAAATAAATCCAAACCGGTTGGTATCGAGTTCGGATTACCTAGGATCAGATAGGACCGTGCGCTGCTATATCTGCTCTAAAAATGTTATGTATTCGGGTGATTTGGTGCTTAATTTTTAAGGGCCACTTGCACCACCCGCTTAACTCAAGGTTAGTGGGCTGTCAACTGTCAAATTCAATATAAAATTGTGGGTTAACCTCAGGTTAACCCTCCATTTTCGGTGGTGCAAGTGGCCCTTAGTGTTGCAATTACATTGTTTACTTTAATAACTTTAATGTAACTAAATGGATCTTAATTTTTATGAGTTCACACTTTTGTTGACCACACCTTGAGTTGAATAACTAACCCACGACTGACTAAATGAATATTTTGCAATTATAAATAATATTGCTAATTCAAAATTGTACATTCACATACACATTACCTCTGCTCTTGTAATCGTTTTATTTAAGAATAGGTACAACATATATATATTTTCATTAAAAATTACAGTAATATATCGTGTGGGATAATTATCCAATCATCTTTATATTAATACCTAGTTTGCCTTCAAACAACATTAATATATATATTAACTACTCTAGTCTAAAAAGCGCGACTATTTGATTTCATTCACTGTGAAAGCCTATGTTATATTATTTGCAGTGTCATTAAGCCTATTGCCAAGTAATCTAGAAGCGGACTTTCTGTTAGATTTAAGCTGCAGCCGCTCAGAAAGTACACTCAAGGGCAATGAAAATGTATCAACTGTTACTATTAAAGCGATCCATTTTTATTGACATTGTGTGTAGACACGCGAAACGGAACATACGCAAGTGAGCTTGTAATATAAAAAAAAATTTATGAAACACAGCCCATTGAACTTCTAGTGTCTGTCTCCAATGGCTATATGTGATCACTTTCATACAAAGTAAAACATTACAAACGCTCTCACACCTCCCCTCTGCCTCGTACGCGTTTGCAGCCCAATCCACTTTTAACTACACTCAAGAGCTAAATTTTCGGGTCAATAACATTTTTTTTAAATATTTCGGATACGAATAGAGCGTTTTATAACAAAGAGAAATTTATAGGCAATTAAATATTTCTAGTTCATTTATTCTGTATGATAATGCAAAAACGGTGTCCTTTTGCTTGCAAACCGAAATTTGAATACAGTGAGTAAATCTAATAACGGGCGATAAATTTAACCAAACATAGAATTCATTAGTGTTATCAATAATTGAACCATATTTTTAAGTAACACTTAATTATGACCCCATAATTAAGTTTTTAACAAAATATTCAGCAGCAATGTACTATAAAAAATTTGACGCTGACAGTTGTCAACGAATGTTTAACGAGAGTGTGTTTTGCATTACATTGCGGGCCGAATTATTTTCTATGGATAAAATTTTCATTGCAATTCCATTTAAAAGTTACCTAATTACATTTCTTATGTCCTATACTAACCACCGTTAAGAGGTTCGCCCGTATTAGATTTACACACTGTATAGTGAATATTTGCGAGACTTTTTATAAGTAAATTTTATGAAAGGACAAAAACAAAAGCAAAGTTAGTTGCGTAAATGCCATTACGTACTTCACGTCAATCAATAAGTTTTTATACATGTTACTAAGGACGATTAAATAAACGCTATATGTATTCGTATTCAAGATTATACCGGGTGTTGCCTGTAATAGGAGCAATAAATTTAATCGTAGGTAGTACTTCTCAAACCTAACAAAATATGTTCAACAACTTTTTAAAATTATGTACATTATGTGGTTTTCAGTTTTCATTTTTTCATATAAACTAAATAGTATCTTCTGTGTACGTTGACACCAGCCTAAATGACAAAATCCGCAATACATTGCGTCTTGTTAAAAACTTTAAAGTTTAATCAAATTCAAAACACAGTTATTTTAAAAACCGCTGAGCAAATGTTGTTCTGTTTGGTGAGTACTACCGACGATTCAATTTATTGCTCCTATTACAGGCAACACTCGGTATGACAAGTAAATCCTAGTGACCCGAAACTTTTGCTCTCGAGTGTATGTAGAGTATTGTAGAAGCATTAGTTCTATAGTAGCGTTCCCATTAAAGCGCTGTGAAATTTCTAAACACAAATAAGTTCACAAATCCATTGACTTACTCTGAGGTTTAAACTTCACCCGTTCTGAAATGATAAAGCGAGATGTTATCAAGTCGGTATTAGTTACGACTCTTCCCTCTTACCTCTCTAGAGTTGGTAAACACTCGAGTCTAATGAGTCTCGAACTTAGTTTTACGAGATATTGTCTCTTTCCAAGCTGATCTAAGTGTTCCGACTTTTTTTAACTTGACTCAAACGAGTTTTAGCCGAATCCGCGGTTTTTATATACGACAACGGTTAACCGTTTTATTTCTTAGCGACGCTGCATTTTGCTGATTTTTATTAACCCTTATGTAAGTAAATAAGAAAAAAAAACTAAAATTGCGTCGGTTAATAAACTAAACTAAACT
Organism: Lathronympha strigana; assembly: GCA_949128165.1. Lineage (NCBI taxonomy): Eukaryota > Metazoa > Arthropoda > Insecta > Lepidoptera > Tortricidae > Lathronympha > Lathronympha strigana. Next base: position 14,194,388 of record OX421918.1, on the reverse strand, counting down.
ACTAAAAGAGAAAAAAGTTACGGCTACTGAAAAATAGGTCAAAGGGCTTCGTGTAAATATACACAGCAGTGATGCCGTTTTTCTTTGAAATTTGACGACACATTGCCGTGTCACGATATATGCCATATGTTAACACCATGCGTTTTGAAATATCTTCTTTAGAGGAGTATCGTCTAATACAAAAAAATCAAGTCTCTAAGTTTAAAATTGCTACTTTGATCTACTACTACACAGCTACTAGATATTTTCTTCGGTTGCCGCAATTTAAATGAAACAGTTTGAATGAGATTTAATTGCTTGTACAGATGTAGTGCGTAATATTTTAACATCGTATATTTTCTTTGAAACGCTTGTGGAATATCTTTCTTTCACGGATTTTTTTGGGGCACCCGCAAATTTGGTACAGGTTGCCACAGTATTACTGTTTTAAAAATATTACTCTCTAACTGGGTGAACACGGGAAAAACCTTCTAATATCAAATAGCTTTACGCTTTTTTGCGATAAGTACATTTTTGTGAACGTTTTATTTCATAAATGTAAAGTTTGTTAATGGTTTTAATATATAGAACCGATAATAACTCCATTCATTTACAGTAAGTATCTTTTAACCTTTTGGCCGCCGGACCCTGTCCGCCAAGACGCTCACTCACACGCCAGAGCAAATTTTAAGTAAACAACTAATAAAAAGTTTAGGGATTGCAAATAGTGATATCGATATTCATAATTAAAGGTGGAATTCTTCTCAATTTGGCTTTTTTTATTTCCAAACTTAGATTTCTCTCAAAATTTCTAAACTAAACAGATTTACTATACAAGAAAATGTTGAAAATAAAGGACTTTATCATGAAAAACAACAACTAAACATTATCGAATCATGAAGTAATATCACCGCACTAGTCTGTACGAGTAGTCTTCTATACATGTCAACGGCGCGCATGGCTTGTCTTTAGTTCAGACTGAAAAATACTGTTTACGCGCGAGTTAAGTAATAATAGCGTCTGAGTCAACGGCATAAGCGCTTGTCGGTACGTAAACTTTATAAACCATAAGATTAGGGACGCGCATCGTGTCTCGATAAATTTACATACTTACTTACCGGAGGGTTTTCGGAGAAAACTAACAGGTGGATTTAATAATATATATATATATATATATATACAGTATATATCAGAACGAAAGGCAAAAAAAGAAACCCGTTAATGTTTAGATCATAAATATGAGCATGGTACTTACCTAATTCATCAAAAATACGACAGGTTTTACGTGAGGTATAAAAATATACATTTATTATTATTGTTTTGCACCTCCTTTGTATTATTTGTTTACAATCTTATAAATGACATTTCTTAAATTACCAACTGACAGACAGGCGTCAAACCTTGTTGAAGTTTGGATTTTTACCTAGTTACAAACAAATAGTTAACAAAGCGCTTGCGCGTTGCCTATGACTACAGCCATTATTAAAATAATTACCTAGGTTACTTATAAACAGAACTCAAAGCGCATGTGCATTGACATTGACAACGTTAATGTTGATTAGTTGCCCCTAGCTACATATCAACAGTACGCAATACGCATGCACTGTCAAAAATCAAAAACGTAAACAAACCCTATAGGATGTTACAAAAACCATTAACTGACTGCAAAAATATGGTCTTCGAGAAACATGTATTTAGGCACGTGAAATGCACGTCATTACATTGTACTCGAGTTCCCCGTCAACCAGTTTTAAGGTTTGCTCTTCGTTGTGATACATACTGTATATATATCGGTTATATATATATATATATATATCGAGTTAAAATGTAGACCTCCGCTGTCACTGCGGTCAATAATTTATTCGGCAAATAAATGGTCAATTTACTGAAGAAGCTGCCTAAACTTTATCCATTATTATGCCTTTTTTTTCGACATATACCTACTTATTACGCGTAGTTACCAACAATGACAATAATTGGCAATGAAATGTTTGAACGCTTAAATAAAACCAGATTCGTGAAAACATATTCATTTTAAAAACTTGCACATCGATTGAACTTTCCCATCCCTAGCTGTCTTTTATACATGCCTACGGCGACAGTGACACGGAAAAATGTAGAAATTATAAGCATACTTTTTAAATCCTTTATTATGAAACAATGGATTCATATAGCTGCTTAAAAGGTAAATGTATGAAAAAACAAAGGGTCAACAAGTTGAAATGAGTACAAAATAATTTTTAAATTCTATTATTTTACCATTTAGTAAGCGGTTGAAACTTTGTCTTGTATACAAGACGACGGCGTTAGTGTATCGTACTATCGTTGTCTAGTATAGGTGACAACGGCGGTCAAAGGGTTAAAGTTCTATGACTTTCATAGTCATTTTAATTTGTGTCTGAAAACTGAAAATTACACTTTTTTAATTTCATATTATTGTCATTTTAAATTTAAATTAAATTATGAAAATGAATGGAGGTTTAATCGGTTTTATATATTATGAACTTTTAACAAACTTTAAATTTGCTACAAAAGTGTACTTTTCCCAAAACCGTGAATTTGAAATTACAAGGTTTTGCTTGTGTTTGCCCACATTGAGCACCGGTTTCATCTGCAACTAGAGACTTATTTTTGAGACAGTACGGTGGCAAACTGAAACAAATTTGGGGGGTGCCTTAAAAAATCCAAGAAAAAAGTGTCTTTTGCACCATACTCCCGTCCCGCTCGTATTTGTCACTCTTCAATCGACCTCGGTACTTTTAGTACTGAGACTGAGTGAAATAGCATGACACGTTCAGGCGCTTCCGCGAAAATACGCAAAACACTATGCACTACTTCTGTATGTACGATAGCGTTCACAATTGCATGAGCAATTTATGAATGAATTCATTCATAAATTGCCCATGCAATTTTGAACGCGTGTGTACCTGCAACCCGAAGTTTAGGCTTAAGAACCCTTTTTAGCGATTTTCATATAGGTACGCAATTTAAAAGTTTCAAAATGTTTCACTCAATCAATTCAGGTCAATTACTACTACACGGTGAAAAAAGTCTAGTTCCCAATAAATAGCATATTTATTGTATTAATATACTTAGACCGGGTTACTCACGTCTATAAAGTCGAAGATAGCTCGACATGTTTCGGGACGGTCCGCGCCCCATAATCATGAGTGAGAAGCGCTAGCCGCGATTGCTCTGCGCACACTGCGCGCGACAGCCCGTTGAGCACGCCGGCAGGCCGGCGTGGGGGGCGCGGTCGGCGCAGGCGCATGCGGCACCGGTATAGGCGAGATACTACCGTCTCTTTCACTTCTTTTCATATTTATTGTATTATATTTGACAACTACATTTGTTGTACTCACTAATAGAGAATTGAGCCCTTTACAATATTCTAGTAAATATTACAACAATATGACCCTCTTCAATGAATTGCTGTTAGTAATGGAATATTATTATGAGCACAATTTTCTAAAAATGAGTTTAAAAAAATGTTGCCACATAGAATACAGTAAATTGTTAAAATGAACTAGACTTTTTTCCATTTGCTGACTAGGTAAGTGTAAAACTAAGTCGAGTTTCGTCAAGACTGGAGCCCTTACCAACCCCACTGCCGCGGAACTCGTAACTTGTAACCAAGATAACTAATTGGTACATAACTGACTCGGTTTCGTGTTCTACAGGAATTTGTTCTGCATTAATTACTCGCATGGGCTGATTTTGATTCAGTCAAGGGCATAAATTATAGGCAATAAGTGTACATATTTACGTCCTTGACTGACTATTCATTGGATAATTATTATATTTTCAAAGTTAACTCGTTATTTGTTGAGTAAACAAACTGAGAAATATAGGTATATGATTCGAAGTAAGTGTTTTAACCTTTCTCAATATATTAAATCGAAATCATAATCAAGCCTACACGAACACTGACCGTATTTATTAGGAACAAGTTATAACATAAATCTAGTTACTCATAAAAGCTAAAAGCAAGTTTAATAACATAAGCCACATGTAGAACACATGGATACACTTAGGGTTGGCACTCAAAGGCCTTGGATTAGGGTACTCCAAGTGACAGCCCTGATAATTAAGTGCTGGCACAGTTGTCCAATTGCCATTTAATGTAACTTAAGTGCTACATCTATGTTCATTTGCTATGGAATCCATAGATAGTAGAAACTATTGATAGCCAAAGAATGCGCTTACCTGTTTTGGTGAATTGCAGGAGCGATACATGAAACAAAATAAATGAATATCAGTACATCGTAGGTTACGAAATTAAAACAATTAACCTACTTCTAACCAATGTAAGTTCTACATAGGTAAGAAGTATATTTAATTTAAATTTCTCCAAAAAAAAGGAAAGTGGAAAAATTCATGACCTCGGGCGGTAATCGAACCCGCGACTCTGGGATACCAGCCCATCGCTCTTCCGCTCTTCTTCGCTGAGCTCGAGGGGTATGGTGAAGAAATTCCGGTACACGGGTGTGGTCTCGGTAGCTCAGTTGAAAGAGCGATATCCCAGTGTCGCAGGTTCGAGACCCGCCTGATGTCATGAATTTTTGCACTTTTCCTTTTTTTTCTCAGAAATTTGTGTTTTTTTCTGCTACTTTTGCTTAAAAATAATTGTTTACATTTTTACTCAGTATACCTTACACATTTTAAAATCAAAGAGAGGATCATGAATATTTTGAGCATCAAAACGCTCATAAATAGATATTGGCGTGCTCAGATGAGCACGCCTCTATTGTCAAAACGTTAGAGTACTTTTTTTAGCAACTTGGCCACTTCGATATATGACAATTTCAACAATAAGTAAAATATTTGCAATGGAATAATAAGTAAAATGTGTACAGTTAACCAATTGGAACCCTAGGCCACTGTGGGACTATGTCATAGCGACGCTATAAGTCAGATTGTAAGAAATCTCTTACTGCTTGTCATTGACATGATTCTAGAGTGGCCTAGGGTCCCAATTGGTTGACTGTATAATCAAGATGCACTGTAAGTTATCCTTAAGATTCCTTCAAATTTCATCAAACAGGGATTACCTTATTAATCTTTAAATGCGACTGTCAGATACAAATATTAAGACTCCGCAAACCCCAAAGACAATAATTGCAAGTGATTCCGACTTTATTGTGCCCAAATTACTCCGACGCTTGGTTTTATTCTCCTCAAACGTTGCAAGGAACGAATTACAGCAATTTAGTAGATTATATCACGAGGAAGCCAAATGCTTTATGGTTGAATACAAATTACACAATGATTGATAAATTAGATTCAGGAATCGTATTGTTTACCGTGTACAAGATGTTACAATGTGTTAATAAGGTAGATAACAACGGCAAACCATTTCGGGTATACAATGGAATATCTACAATATTCTTGAATCAAACATCCAGATAATAATTTGATTTCTGTTACAAAGGCATTGTTTAATTCCGTTTAAATATAACTAGCAACGCAACAACATACTTATATCTATGTACCAACGAGATACATAGTGAATTATCTAAAAATTAAATTAAAAGTGACATCAAACAGAAATAATCTAAGTACTAAAGCTAAAATGCGGCTCTCGGATACAAACAGCAAAAATCCGCAAACCCCCGGGACAATGATTGCAAGCGATTCCGACTTTATTGTGCCCAAAATAATCCGTCGCTTCGTTTTATTTCCCTCAAACGTTGCAAAGAACAAATTACAGCAAATTAGTGTAGTGACACGAGGGAGCAAAATAAAATTGCAATTGATGAAAGACATACTAAAATGTGATTCTAAAATAGCATTCAAAGCGTAGTGACAGACATTACTCTGAATGCAAGTAATTCCAACTTTATTGTGCTCAGAACACTCCGTCACTTTACCTGTATGTCACCGTAAATACATTATTAATAAATTGCAACAAAAACAATGTGCTTTGTGTGTGAGTACGAGAGGGATTGCATTATAGTCATCGTTGGTGGCCCATAACAGGTTAGAGACTACTCGTGTACTTTTGAAGTTCTTTGCGGATTTATGAAGGTTTTTTCGCGATGGTTAATTTCACCGCAAATTAGTAATTATAATGGCGTGGAGGTTCTCATGAGGGACCAGCGTGTGGTGTAGCTCTGCACTCTACTTTCTGGCGGAGGAGCTTCTGCTCGGAAGGGGCAGCCTCGGCTGTCGAAGAAGACAGGGTTGCAGTCCTATATAGGGCGTACCTCTGTTCACCGTCACCATCGCTGCAAGACGAGCATACCGTGGGTGGTGGTGGTTTAGTGGGTAGTGTCGGCCCGGGCCCGCGCGTCCCACATAGTCCTAGATCCTCGGTTAGTTATGATACCAAATGCGTTTCTCCACGTTAAAAAAAGCCAGTAGTTTAGCTTTTATACAATCTAGACTAACTGATACATAAGTTTAAGCTACAAGTGATATTGCAACGCCTATGTGACTGTCAGAGGCTCTATAAGTACAACTTCTCCGTAGAAAATAGCGAAAACAGTTAAGTACTGTACTTATTGTACCTACTTATGGTTAGTGTACTTATTGTGCCCGAAATAATTAAACACAAACCTCATACATTGGGTGCACACATTAAGAATGAATAACAACAAAAAAACTGTTCCTTATCACCCCGCGTGGATTATCCCGGCGCGTTTAAATCCCTGAAATTTGATCGCGGTATTTTTGCCCGCTGTGTCGCGCCAGTGCGGCGCCGGGCGCGACCTCCACTTACCCCCCCTAAAAGGACTACCCCCTAATAGATGCCTTACTTTTAAGCCTCGATCAAACATGACTGTCTTTTGTTTTAACGTGATTTTGTTTGTTTCTAGGTTAAGGATATTTTGTGTACAAGAAAGGTCATACATGACTTGAACTACTTTTGTTTGCTGCTCATAGTTTTAATTAAGAAACTCGTATTCCCGCATATTTTGAAAACATTCTTGTACCGCAGGATTACTTTTATATCAATAACGACTATAAAAGCAATAAAACATTTAATACGTCAATATGTTTTGGTGTGTATTGCTGTTCAACTCCAACACCGCGATTTTTTTTGTTAATAGTTTAGTTGAAGTTATCTGCTCCATTTAGTTGAATTTAACCCCATTATAAAGTTACTTAAACAATCAATCATTATGGATGTAACTCAATTGCCGGTGACATTTTTAATTTAAACACACACAAGGTAAACAAACAAATAAAGGAGTAGCGCCTCTCTCATATCACAGTCATCACAGATCAAATAATACTCATACTAAATTATTCATTATATTTCATCTATCGGGTAGGTAGTCTGTGCCGCCCTGAGCGGCACGTGTTTTGTAAGTCACAAGCGATGGCCTACTTGGCTTGGAAACATATTCAAAACTAAGGTCGCGGAGGTACTTGTTCCTTTTGTAGCCTAAAAACTATTGTAACTTCTTGAAGGCAAAAATGCGAGAAGCTTTACTGTTCTAACTTATGATTATTGTGTATTCATGCATAAAAGTAACATTCCGCGTGTAACATCGTCATGTTACGGCTGATAAAGGACGAGCAGGAGTGATGACCGCACATCCTGGCGATGTCCAAAACGACACAACTTGCGAAATGTTCTGGAACAAACATAGCATTCGAATTTAAAAAGTATGAAAATAAGGAAATAAATAGTACATACTCGTAGGAAAGAGCCAAAGACAGAGACATTCAATTAATTAGAGCCTACAGTTATAAGTTATAAAGCACGAATCAAATCATTTTATTATTTTTAATAAATGTTTTGATTCATTTTTTTAAAGTAGCCACACATCAATTGAAAGAGATGTCCATATACTACAGGAAAAGTGAGAAGAATGTATACGGCACGGTCGTGGTCGGATAGTCTAGTGGTTAAGGTATCTGCCGCGAGAGCAGGATGTCGCTAGTTCGATTCCTTCTTCTTGGGGGGTCTTGGTCACTTTTTCTGTAATAACTATATGACATATCTTTCAATTTTAACTATAAAACTCTCGTGAGACTCGAACGTATTAAATAATATTTAAATATATAACGTATTAAACAAAGAATCTTCGTAAATATCGAAACATGTCGAGCAAAAATCGACTAAAATAAGTGAGTGGCCCGTTTTACATATTATTTAAAATCTCTTTCAATTTATAATTAGAGCCTGACAAAAATAAAATTCTCATTGAAATTTCTTTTGTTTATTTATGAATCAAGTAATTATTTCCCTCATAAATTATCTCTTTTGCTTTAAACCTGCCCCATTTCTCGAGCGTCAAGCCTCCCCTCAAATAAACACCCAGTTTCCACACAAATTGCGACTACGCAGCTTCGACAATTATGACACGTCGGTTACAATTATGTGGCGTGTCCGCTTACGTAACGTATTGACGTCCTTTAATTAATTGGATTTTTGATCGGGTTTGTGATGCTGGACGAAAGATGAGAGAAAATAAGCATACAGTGATAAGAGATAAGGTTATACGTAAGAAATATCAACATTCAAAACTGATGAAGGGTGAATGCTTTTTAGGTGATGATTGTTTTTTATGTACCTACCTACGTAAGAATTTATTCAAACCAATGTTATGTCCTACTTTAAAAATTAGAGCTTAGGTATCATAACAGCTTCCTTTTTAGAGTTCCGTACCCAAAGGGTAATAACGGGACCATTGTACTTGTACTATTGTCTCCGCTGTCCGTCCGTCCGTCCGTCCGTCCGTCTGTCTGTCACCAGGCTGTATCCCATGAACCATTTTAATTTTTTAACATGCAATATTTCCTGAATAATTTATGAATCAACTAATATTTCCGTAATAAATTATCTCTTATGCTTTGAACCTACCCCATTTCTCGAGCGTCAAGCCTCCCCTCAAATAAACACCCAGTTTAAACACAAATTGCGATTACGCAGCTTTGACAATCTGCCATACTTATGACACATCGGTTTAAAGGGATACGTCAAAATTATGTGACATATCCGTTTACTGACGTATTGACGTCTTTTAACGGATTCAGATACGTACTGATTAGATTTTTGATTGATCTCGTGATTTATACAGAATTGAAAGAGGAAACATGCAAATATTTAATTGATTGGATGCCTTTATATTATGCTTTTCTACTGAAATATTGCCACTGCAGCCTGCATACATCCACGCTGGACTTAGTCCTGCTAATGTACTCTAAATATATTGGGCTATAATAAGCCGGTTGAACACTTTATTTCTTAGGCATCTTGAATTTTTTTCGCGGATGTATGCGGATTTCCTCACAATATTTTCCTTTGTTGAAAAACAAATGCGATGGTAAATAGGTATTGACTTGAATAAGTGCACCTACTTGAAACACTTTTGCACAATTTTGAATTGGAGTTAAATGTTATACCGTATATAAATTTTGAATTCATTCAAAATGTATGGACCAGCGGGGTCGGTATTGAGAATATCGTTTTATAACACATATAACTATTACACCTAAATATTATGGGACTATTTTACACAAAACAGACCTAGTTAGGTACACAGTAAGCTCAATAAGGCTTATGTTATGGGTAAGTACTAGACGACGTTATATAATGGATAGATATATATCGAGGGTAGATGTGGAAACCTAAGTACCGAGTAGACATATATAATATATTTAAAGTCCAGTGACACCTCTCTGCCCCAGCCCTCATACCGATGTTGCCCTTAGATGCCATCTTAGATGTCGCTTTTTGTGGGGACCCATCTTATTTGGGAGAGCCACCGTCTGCCGGAAATAAAATTGCTTACCCTTTTAATGGGCAGGCGTCCGTTCCATTCCATTAACTCTGTATACAAGTATCATGATACAGGTTTAATGCACTTAGTCTCAAGCCATTAAAAAGTATGGAATTCTGTTAGTTAATGTTCGGTCTCTGTAGTAATTAGTCACCCGCGGTATTTCATATTTTCGTGCAGTTGCTGATCTTGCCGCATGATTGAGTTGTATCAGTGTTGGCTTATGCTGTCTATTGCCTTGGTTGTAAAGGAGCAAGGTCCTCCTGGGGGTCCGGACGGTCGGCAAAGTTCTATGAAAATCCATTACGCCCATAGGCTTAATACAGCCCATTAAGTCTAAGCATGCTTGCATATAATATCATAATTTACGAGCAAATGTGATGAAAACAACTTAAAATAATCACCTTTACAGCTGTTTATTTTTAAATAACTAATCATGCTTCTTGTTTATGTGTAGGTATGATTTAAGGGTAAGGCCGTAGCTATCGAAGCTTTACTACATTCTAGTTTACTTATTATAGCTTACTTCTACATATCTACATTCAATAGTTTTGGCTCAGCATTTATAATAATTCAGGTAGGAGTTTCAGGACAGAAGCGTACCTATAACAGATCCCAACTGTTACTTCATAATACCAACCAACAGTTGAATTTAAATTTCCGGTGTAGTAATTTTCTCAACACAACATATCCCTAAGTCCCAAGTACACCATGGATAAAGGGAGAGAAACTTTAGACCACTGTCGGACTTTAAGTCTCTACTGTTGTTCCGATTCGATTAGCAAGATTTACTGAGAGAACACACGACGAAGACTTTGGATACATTTCGAATGGGAATCCAAAACTTATCTCGAAAGGGTTTCCTATCCAAGTTAGACAAAGCAAATTAACACATTCCGTTTTTCAAGTTTAGGTACCTATACCTATTTAGAATTTTCATTCATATTCTATTTGCCTATCCATTAAAACTTTTTTGTATTCTTATGAATTAGTTATATTTTAAGTTGTGAAGTAGATATTAAATTTATTTATTTTTAATAAAATATATAATAATAAACCTAACTTAGAGTGCCGCTAGATTATTATTATTAAAGGCTTCATCATACGAATTGTTTACACTATTGAATATGTTAGTATTAGGTATTATATATCGACATGAGTGGCATAAGGGAGCCGTTCTGCCTATTACGCGATTTTCGGGTCAGATCTAGATAGCTAGAGGAATAGTCCTCTGGCTTGTAAATCTAACCTTATGTTTTTTGATACAAGATCGAATTTAGATATATCTCTTGATTATGATCTCATGAATCTCATGAACACATTATGCCTCTCATATCGAGATATGCGTATTTATATTTGCGTGTACGTAGGTACGATCTGTTGCGTGTAATTAATGCGAAATTTTTCTATTATAAGTATTTAAATAGTATGTATCAAACATTTTCTTGAATTTTTGTGCCTGTAGCTATTTCTTTCCAGTATATTTCTACTTTCTCAATGAGGTACCATCATATTTTTGGTTTGTCCTTTTTGTTTTACCAACATTTAACGTCTATAAATAAGAAGGATGTTTCATGTTATTTCTGAATTCGCTTGAAAAACTACATTATCTAGATACATAGTAAGTCATTCACGTAATATAAATACAACTTTTAAGCACCAGTGTTCTTTTATACGTTTACCCATCCAAAATAATATTACTTATCGAATTTAGCGATTTCCTTGTATCGTCTATGAAGTTACCATGAACTTGAAGAAAATCTGCTGAAAATAATTTTTTTTATTGCCGCCATTTTTTACAGGAAAAATCACTTGCTAAGATCATAATATATTTTATATAATGTATTTGAAAAAATAAAGATCTATCTTACTTACTACACTAATGGATAATTATTATCATATGAACATAAGTTTATTTACCAATTTTGGTGCACCAACATCTTACATGCAGGTTACACCAGCTTTAAATGAGATCACTTTATACATTCGTTTTATTTCGTAAACTAGCACAAATCCCTATGAAAACTTCATCCGTTGCAAATCTGTCCAAAATTTTGGCAGAAATGTACTGTTGTAGTTGCCAGTAAAAATGCTCGACCAATGACCGACTTTCCCTTCGTTCTAGATAACTTTAACTATTTCGCTGGAAAACTATGATAGCCGTTTAGATGAATCGGGACTCTAGCTAGTCCCGATTCATCTAAAGCTTTTATGTCAGCTTTGAGTGTTCGACGTAGCAAATGGGTGTTTTTTTAACATCTCGCTAAGGGGTATACATAGTAGATTCTGTCATAAGGGATCAAAATTATGTATTTTCAGCGAGAGCGTACATTGAATCCCGAATGAAGCGATGGCTTCTACAAGATAATTTGTATTCGAATTCCGAAGAACAAAAATTTGTTGTAACAAATTCTTAAGTAGAATCCTGCGTTAACGCCCAAGACGAAAACGTACATTCTTTGCAAGGGGAAAAATAACCACACTTGGCGTTTTTGTGTTTTGCCTCTCGCTCATACCAGTTAAGTTTTGCTTCGGTGCGTGCGAGCGAGAGGCAAGACGCAGCAGGATTTGTACTTTAGGAAGCAACAAAAAGAAGAGCTTACCACCTGATAAGCATTGAACCTTATTTACTTATCTCTTTTCAACTTTCTTCTTTATGTCTTTTTAAATCCGATAGCTAAGAGTTGTACTGTCTCACCGCGCATTAATTATCTTGGCCCGTAATTACTTGAGCCTAATGGACTCTAATTGTATTATTCGCACGAGATACGAATTGATGCATGCCATTAGCCGGGTCGACACACACCGCACCCTCCGAGACCACGACATCTTCTTAAAATATGTCTAATGAGCAGGTACATTAAGCTCAATATAAAAAGATGGCATCTTACTATTTCTTTTCTGCCAAAAGAACATGCACAAAAATCATGTAATTATATAGGCTGACAAGTCTATTAGTACGTAATCGTATGAATAGCCATACCTAGGGCCTACGGGGTATGGGAAATGTTTTTGAGTTCACTTATTTAAATTTAATTTTGTTTATTTAAGAAACAGGCAGTCGTTTACACATTACATAATAAAATGTAACTTAAATTAAGACCTGGAGTTTCCTTAAGTTACATGAAATGTGGTTTGTACGTAATTTTATTACAAAGTATTCAGTATGTAATCTTTAAAACATTAGAGCTGAATTTAATAAGAAATTACACTTAAAAAAATGTGAAGCAATTACGAAAAAGTAAATTTAAGCGATTTAATGGTATAGCTAAAAAAATCAAAATCAAAAATCAAAATAGTACACTTGTAGAACTAAAGCCGATTCGGTAGGTACAATAGATGGTTGACATCAGGGGCTGAGTGCTGTGGTATCCTTAGTTATTATCTAATGACATTGAAACACATTGTGTAAGCTATGTACTAACGAGCGAACGTATTCACTTAATAATAGGCATAATGACACGTGTTGATTCTTATAACTACATGCATACATACACAACTACATACATACACAACTACATGCATACATAACTACATACATACATACATAGAGGAGCGTTCAAAAACCCGGCTCGTAATATTGAGTTTTCGTAAATGATGTACGAAACATTTTTGATACTCGTATCCATTGGAGAACCAAATACGAGTGTTTAGTACTCCAATTGTAATATTTATTTTTATATTTTGTGCAATAAAGTTAAAATATTATAAATTTACTAAAACGTGGCTTAATCGTGTAAAGCTTTGAAAACGAACCTCCGACGTTTCAAAGGCGACCTTGCATCCGTGGTCCCGGAGAGCTTTAGTAAATTTACTCTATTAAAACATCGTTAACAAAATGTATCCGCTATCGCAGTCGGTTTTGGGCGTTTTTATAATTAAAACGCGAGCACTTTCAATCCTAGTAGGTGAAAAAAAGTGCCCCAAGATTTTTTTCCATTTCGTCGCCATTTTTTTAACAGATTTAAAGATGACGAGCGAGCCTTTCTTTAGTAAGGCGGATGGTAAATTTTAGGACACTTTGATTCTGAGTAGAAAGCAGATGAAAAATTCTAATTTAGCAAACAATATTTTTAGTCAACAAAAAATCAAAGCGCCCTTTTACATCGTGCGTGTTATTTTCTTACTATTTGACAGATCATTTGTCCATCATATCATTTTATTGAATCATCATTTTGTAATATCATGGTTAGTTAAGTTGTTTGTATGTACTCAAATACTCATCTTCCAACTCAACACAATCATTTAACCTTGTCCCGTCAAAACATCGTTAACAAAATGTATCTGCCAAACGCAGTCGTAATGGTTTTACAGCGCGCGTGTTTTGTCTACGAGCGCAAGTGGGCGGGATGGCAGCGCGGAAACTTTCATTTTGTTTCGTTGAGCGATATTTTCATGTTTGAAAATGGAATTTGGCAAAATACGAGGACCTGTGCGGATGTGATTTGTAAAAAATAAATTAAATATTTTTTTACGAAAAAATGGCGTTTTGAGCATTTTTTATTGACAAAGAGAATTCTCATTCTCTCAGCCATCGCTTCAAGTGCTTCAACCCTGTGATAACGAGTGATGAAAGGGCTCGCAACGTAGGGTCATGGTTTTAATAAACGCGATAAATACGTTTTAAAGTGTTTCATTACAATTAATAGAGGACAATATTGTAAAAAAAAATGTATGCTAGAGCAAAGCATGTCACGATATACGATAAAAGCAACCATCGTATCCACGCAGGCTTGGGTACACCGCTTCAATCAATCCCGTTAGAATTCCTGGCAGATTTCAATTTAAAAACCTAGCTTGTCGTGTCGCGTTCGGCTTTGCTTGAATTTTCCCGTGTCACCCACATTGCTTGTCCGACCGTTTTAAACGTGATACGACGTTATTTGCACACAATTTTTCCGTTTATCGAACTTGACAAACATTTTTTTTGTTACTACCTACGTATCAAAACCAAACGCTTTAAAGCGGATTAATGGCGTATTCACAAATTTTCAACGTTTCGAGGTATATTAAATTGCAACGGTTAACACTCACGTATTTTTATCACAATAGGCGTGACATAATACGTGAGTGTTAACAGTTGCAATTTAATATCAGTATGTCCCACGAAAGTTTAAATTATATTTTTCGAGGTATATTACAGCTGTCATCGAATTTAAACTCTCTTGAGACATATTAACGTTATATTATAAGAAATGACGGATAACACTCACGTATTATCAGACACTACGCGTGAAATGTTTCGGAGATCTTAAGATTACATTATCAAGCGTTGAGTACTGTGCGCGACAAAGTTGCACGACGGCGACGACATTAGTGACGTGCGTTGAATACGTGAGTGTTATCCGCATTCTATTGTAACATTTACAGCAGTCGTTTTTTCACGGAAATAGCCATTTTTTTCATTTCCGCATGCTGCTCAAAAGAACAATAGTTCCGGCAACCGGGAACTGTGTATTACATGCACTACATCAGTACACTGCTGGTAACGTTGACATGTAGGTGTTTAACCGGCTATCTCCAAGATCCGTTTAAAAGTCTCATTTCAATATAAACCTTGGCGATTTTTCCTCACAGCGTCTTTCAATTGAGCGTTAACTCGATGAGCGCATGCGTGCCACCCACGCCCTGTCGCGTAGCAACAGGTGGAACCAAACCCCTGCGTGATACTCGAAAAATCCGCCATGAATACATTACACTACCTCTTTACAACCCTAACGCTGAACTCTATCTCATATCCAGCGGTCAATGAAAAGCGTTGAACCAACAGGATCGTTTTTCAAGCGTCGGTATTTTTATTGGCCACCTTGGTTTTTAGTTTAGCATATTTTAGTGTGATGCATTAACTAGTGCCTGTGTTTTGAGATTTAATGGGTAGTTATAAATCGGATGCATGAGTTTGGCTTACGTCAGAGAACCTATGTACATCTAAAAACATCTGTTTTACTATTGACGAAAAAGTAAATAAGTGACTAGAATACCTATCAAGATCTTGTATAAGACGGATCAATATAAATGGTGTCAATACTATTGACACATTGTGACGACAACTCAGACTCCACGAAGCATTTTAGTTTCATTTTCTTCTTCCTGACGTTTTCCCGGCTTATTATCTATAATATTAGCTATAATAGATTAAGCCAAAAGATTTATTAAATGCATGAAAATTATATTAAATTTCCTTATCGTATTTGAAGGTTAGTTTATTCGCCTGTGTTCGGTGTTCTGTATGTTTCTGCAGGATGATTTCCTTACTTAAAAGCAGCTATAAGAATGTTTTCTTAAGAAAACAGGTGTTGAGTTTTTTCAAAAAACCATTTTGCAGAACGAGACCGCAATTCCAACGTGATCAATATCATACCCTGTGCCTTTTAAAACAAAACCACTTCTTACATTTAGATAATGGAATTTGTCATAAGGTCGTGTTTCACTGATCAAAACGTCTTTGTCATGTAAACGCTCCGGGCGGCCACTTTCCTTTCTTTCAACCAATCTCAGAAAAAATACAAAACTTATGATTCTCTTCCATGGCTTGTGGGCACAATCGTACTGTCATTAAATATGCATATTATAAGGCGGTCTTCGCATCGATTGGGTATTCGCAGGCCGCTCCTTACCATTAGGCCGCGTAAGGCGAAATTCTTCGAAATTAATGCATTGTCGGAAACGTAACTAAACTAGTGAAATTATTACATATCCTCGACGGTAGGTTCAAATAGAGTAAGGAACATGTAAATGTGTCCATTACACTAATACCCAAATTGAACCTACGGTGGACGATTATAATAGAAAATTCAAACTAAATTTAATATAGTTCAGGCCGATCTCTTGTTAAATATCTAATATCCAAGTTTTGATAACTGTTACAGCTACGGGGCAACGGCCTCATGTCAATTTAGAAAATTCACAGGTGCTATCGCATTGCAGCCGCAATGAAACACTTATGCTGCTGCCATCACGAGTGAAATATAATCCTTAAAATGCAAGATTCGGAATGAAATACCATTACCGTGTATGACTGCTGTCTGCATTGCCGCAGAAAATATCGGGGTCTGTGTTGACATTTATTGTGATACTTGTTGTAGCAATGCTGCAGAAGCAACGCTGCACCAGCAATGGTTGACAGCGGAATGTTACTTTTGTCAGTAGCACAGCAATGTATCATTGCTTCCTGCTTAATGTTGCAACAAATGACCAAATCAACGTCGACGAACTGGATATTTGACATTTATTGGTTCAAGTGGATGGTTAATTTAACGCCGGGATAAAAATATCGAACCAAATAACTTGGGTTCCCAAAAAGTGACCCATCTAATGGCATGCATTTATCCGAACAACACAATTAGAGTCCATTAGCAAAAGCAATTACGGTCTAAGATAATTAATGAGCGGTGCGATAGAGGCGAGGTGTGCGACGCATCGAAAAAAATAGTCCTCTTCCCTTTGATGTGGCTGTTTCCTCCATACGAGTAATTTGTTTTATACCTATCTGTAATAATAATTCTTGTGTGCATAAAGGATAATATTAATATATTTAATATAATATGTTAATATATTTAATCGATAGAAGACTACAATTACAAATGTTCCAAGTAAAAACGTTGAAGTAGAGCATTTTATATAAATACAGATAGGTAACGTAACTGACAGCAGTTATTTTTAAGGTAGATTATTAAGCAGCAATACAGTAGTATTTTCAAAATATATACAGTAAGAGTAACTTACCTTACCTCTATTTCCTACCTTAAATCTAAAATAGGTTCTTGAGGCGTTGTACCTTGTAACTAGGATGCTAGTGGCATTTCCTCGTTGTATCGCAATGCTGAAACGTTGTGCATGGCTTCCTCGCACAGCTCTTCGGTCACTAGTTTCATCAACCAGACGTTTAGCGAATTCTACAAAAACTTGCATACACTGAGTTTCGACTGCACATGGTACAAAATGGTACTCTCTGCCCAGGCTCTTATATTTATGTATTACGTTTTAAAATTTCGGTGCTATCAGCCGCTCCGCCCGGTTTTATATTATAATGTACATTCATAACTAAAACGATAGCCATTGTAGGTATAGTCAGAGCGGAACAGGTAGAGGCAAATAGTCAAGTCAAGGTAAGGCAGCCAAATTTTCCCTGCAAACTGAACTGAGTAATTCGGCTCGCATTCGCCGGTTCATAAGTAATAGTCAGAATCTAAAATAAGAATACGACCATCGGTACTAACACTCACGTTCTATTTGATGTTTTCAATTCGTCATAAAACTCATGAAAACGAATAACACAAGCAGTAAAAGGTTACTTCTGTTTGATGTTCCTGTGAACTTACCACGAGTTTGACTTAGCCACGAGTCGATAGCGACTACGCGATTCAAGAGTAGGTACTTATTTGCAACTCGATCCTACCAGTTACGTGTGCTACCATGAATTCTACGATTTTCCGCACTAGTGTGGTAATGGATTTTCACAGTACTTTTTCGCACGACCGGGTCCCATAGAGGGCCCGCCTCTACTTAAAATAAAAAATGATGTACAGCATGCTGACCTATCGCTCCCCACTTCATCCGTTTTGAAAAACTGATATGAGATAAAAATGGGTTGATATGTGTAGATTAATCGCCTGTACTTATAAATGTACACACGCGTTCATAATTGCATGGGCAATTTATGAATGAATTCATTCATAAACTGCCCATGCCATCATGAACGCGATAGTACATTACACTGCCATATATCTATGATCATAAAAATGATAGTATAATATGGGCTTAATAACAGGGTACACCGTTTACCGTGTAGTCCAACTTCGAACAAAAAGCATATTATAAGCGGATCTCGAAATAAGTGACGGCGCGCCAGACTTAAAGCAGAGGACTCCTCCAGCCCCGCCATCCGACCGGGGAACAAATTTTAAATTTCGAACGTCAATTATAAAATGTCCGAAGTTGGACTACTGGGTAAAGAGACTACTAAACCCTACTGGCGTTATTCATAAACGCACTTCAAGAACTGTTTAGCTAAATAATTGTTTGTCCTTATCTGTCACTTTGACAATCGCGTTTGTCAGAATGGGAGAAAACATCATTTAACTAAAGCTTCTGTTAACTTATTTATGAATAAGGCGGTACGTCTATACTGTGTAAATACTCTTCGTGTTCCCCTTACTCTAAAGAACAAAGCCTTTGGACTGACCACTAGACTAGTAATCAAGAAAGTTGCACTCAAGTTGCATGTTGCAAGGCGGAAGTTTTTCACAACACTCCGAGTTTGTCATGTGGTGAACAAGTTGTTACTTCTGTTGTATCGTATACTATCGCTATCTTCTTCTTCAGTTACCATGTCCTAACGGACGTCGGCGACCACCATTGCCATGTCTTTTCGACTCTTAGCCATTCTTGCCAGTGTGGCTGCGTTATTTATATTAGTCCATTTTTTAATGTTGTCAAGCCAGTTTATCCTCCTTCTTCCCCTTCCCCTTTTACCATAAACTTTTCCTTCTAATATTAATCTTAATATATCGTATTTGTTGTTTCTGTAAATGTGGCCAAAATACGATATTTTCCTTCTTTTGATTGTAGTTAATAATTCCATCTTTTTCTTCATTCTCTTTAGCACTTCCACGTTCGTTATTTTGTCTTTCCAGGATATTTTAAGCATTCGTCGATATAACCACATTTCAAATGCGTCTATTTTCTTTTCCATTGCTTGGTTAAAGGTCCATGTTTCACATCCATAGAAGAGCCCGGACAGAACGTAGCACTTGACCAGCCTCCATCGTAACTTCATATTTATATCTTTGTTAATGTATAAAGATTTCATCTTAATAAAGGCACTTCGCGCTATTTCTATCCTAGTTCGAATTTCCTGTTCTGCATCCCAGTCTTCGTTGAGCCAACTGCCCAGGTATTTTTTTTTTTTTTTATACTACGACGGTGACAAACAAGCATACGGCCCGCCTGATGGTAAGCGGTCACCGTAGCCTATGGACGCCTGCAACTCCAGGGGAGTTACACGCGCGTTGTCGACCCTTAAAAAAAGGAGGATTCGCTGTGTTGACAGCTAAAGGGGCAAGCTTAGCTCCGTGGGTATACCCCACTCCCCAGCTGTCAACACAGTGAATCCTCTTGGAGCTCTGGCAACCTTACTCACCGACAGAAACACAACACTATGATTTATATTTCTGTACCTTTTCTATGGGTGTATCATCAACCCGTAAGATTAGCGATGGTTCTAAAATTATGTTGGACTTTCTTACGACCATCAATTTGGTTTTACTAATATTAATTTTTAAATTGTACTGTTTTATTTTGATATTTAATCTATTTAATAGTTGCTGCAACTCTTCAGCGTTGTTTGCCAGTAAGACTGTGTCGTCTGCATATCTCAAGTTATTAATATACTTCCCATTACATTGGATTCCCATTTCAACTCCATCAAAGGCTTCTGCAAAAATGCGTTCGGAGTACAAGTTAAATAAGCCGGGAGACAATATGCACCCTTGTCGGACACCTTTTAGTATTTTCAGGTCTTGGGTGGTTTTGTCACCGACTTTGATATGAGCAGTTTGATTCCAGTATAGATTGCTTAGGATTCTTGCGTCTTTGCTGTCTATATCTGTCAAGTCAATGACTTCCATTAGCTGCTGATGATTAACGGTGTCGAATGCCTTTTCGAAGTCAATGAAGCATAAAAAGACATCCTTTTGATGTTCTAAACAGTTTTGCACCAGCACCTGGATTGCTAGCAGTGCCTCTCTTGTTCCTAGACCGTTTCTAAAGCCAAACTGTGTTTCACCAATGCAGGCATCAATTTTACTGTAAGTTCTATGGTGAAGTACTTTAAGGAAAACTTTCAATACGTGGCTCATAACGCTGATCAGCCTATACTCATTACACATTTTCGCATTTGGTTTCTTGGGGATTGGCAAGAAGGACGACTTAAGCCAATCGTCAGGGAGATCTCCTGTCTCATACACCTTGTTAAATAATATAACTAATATATCTAAACCGTATGTATTTAACAGGTGCAGTAATTCACCATGCAAATTATCAGGCCCGACAGCTTTTCCGCTTTTCAGAGTTTTAATGGCTTTAGCAACTTCTGTTTTTACTATTGGGGGGCCATCATAACCATTCGAGTTCATCCCCATCAACGGTCTGGTATCATCAAATAGTTTTTTAATATAGCTTTCCCATTCTGCTCTTTGATCGTCGACATCCGTGAGTAGCTTATTTTCACTGTTAGTTAGTTTTCCGGTGACATGCTTACGTCCTGTGTTCGTGAAATCTTTTACTTTTTTGTGCAGATTAAAGCTATCGTGTTTTTGGTCCAGCTCTTCTATCTCTGTGCATTTTGACTCTAACCACTTATCCCTTTCGTGTCTTATTAATAATCTAATTTTGTTATCTATGACTCTGTACTTTTTCTTATCTATTTCTTTAAACTCTCTTCTTTCATCCATTAATTTTAAAATTTCCTTTGTTATCCAAGGGCATTTAGTTTCTTTCTTGCAATAGCCTAAGACTTCTATGCTTACTGTTTTTGTGGTATTTTTAAATAGCTCCCATATTTGTTGAACATTCAGGTTTTCTGTTTTTTCACCCTGAACTAAAGTTGAAATTTTTTCCCTTAGGTCTTTATTGTATGCATCCCTCGCTTTAATCTTAAAGTTTTCATCCTTTAGTTTATTAATATCGATTTTTCGGTGGTTGTTACCAGTGTTTCTTTTTGGAGCTTTGAGCTTTAATTTTAGTTTTACAACTAAGGGATTGTGATCGGAGCCAACATCCGCACCAGGATATGTCTTTGCGTTCAAAACAGAGTTTCGGAATCTCGCCGGAATGAGTATGTAATCAATTTGATTACGGACAATATTGTCGGGACTGTGTTTAGGGGAGGACCAGGTGTACAGTCGTCTTGGAGGATGGTTAAACCAAGTATTAGTCACAACAAGGTCCTTTTCTATGCAGAATTGAACTAGTCGATCACCAGTCCAATTTCTCTTCCCTAGTCCGTAGTTACCCACATGTTTTCCGACTGCGCCGTTGCCGATTTTTGCATTCATATCCCCCAGAACCAAAGTTACTTGATGTGATTTCAATGATTTTAATACTGTATCTATCTCTTCGTAAAATTCTTCAAGAATCTCGGGGTTTTTCTCTGCTTTTTCTGTTGTTGGGGCATATACCTGCACTATATTGACATCAAAAGGATGGCCATTCAGTTGCAGTAGAATAATTCTTTCTGATATGGGTACAAAATTTTTAACACAACGATTAAGATTCTTTTTTATTAGTATACCGACACCGTGATAGTGGTCTTTATCCGTTGAGGGTTTTCCCGAATAGTAAAAGACTGAGTCATCCCTGACTTGTTTGCCATTATCTCTCCAACGTACTTCACTTAGACCTAATATATCCAATTTCAATCTATCCATTTCCACAATTACATTGTCAATTTTTCCAGGTTTTGTTAAACTTCTTACATTCCATGTGGCTATCTTCAAGCATTCTTCTTTTCTTCTTCTTATCAAATTTATTCCCGGCGGTGATTTCTTCAATTCTGGCTTTTCTATCTACTATCGCTATAAGCAAAGTTAAAAGAGCGTTGGTGGCCTAACGGAATAGCTACTTGAACTCCCAGGGGTTAGCCTGTGAAGGTAAAAGTTTGGAAAGTGATACCAATATTACCAATATTATAAAGAAGGACATATGAAAAGTAAAATAGTTACTAATATAGGGTTACTCACGTCTATTAAGTGTTTAATAAGAACAAAATGTACTGACATAAGGACAGCCTTAACTGCCTATTATGCATATGCTACAGTGTGTAGTCTTCGACAAAGTCCCTGATACATTGAGATAGGATAGCATAGCAATCCTAATGTCATTGAACATGGCCATGCCGATGTCGGTCACGTTGTTGTAGCTTAAGCAAAGCAATGGATGTTAATGCCGCTCAACGACGAGCAACGCTGAGTCTTGCAACAACGACGCCGGATTGCCCGATCCCGTCTACATCTACGCGCGCGACCCGTTACCTACGCCGGTCGCAGGTAGTGCTGTCGGAGCTGCGGAGGTGACAACATCACTCTCCACCATCACGATGCAGTCAAACATGGCACGGCTGTTGTGATAAAAATCCTACGAAGCAGGAGATCCCGGGTTCGAATCCTGGTCAGAGCATTTATTTGTGTATTTATCACGAATATTTGTTCCTGAGTTATGGATGTTTTCTATTTATTTAAGTATTTATCTAAATGTATTTCGTATTTATTTATTTATTGTGTCTATCTATTATATACATATCTCATCGTCTAGTACCCACAACACAAGCTTTGTTGAGCTTACCGTGGAACTAGGCCGATTTGTGTAAAATTATCTCATAACATAATATTTTTTTTTTTTTTTAATACGTGAGTTTTAACAGTTTTTTCAATATTAACAAAAAAAAATTGTATTGGTATTTTACCCCTGTTTATCTAGCTCGTGATATTTGGAACTCATTGGCTGTTATCTGCCTCTTAATGTCTGCGAAAGGCTAAGAGCCTAAAGGTTGCGTCTGGTTCATTAGTCTACGCAAAGGTTATTACAGAATATAATGCAATGAGCCTAACTAATGACCTACGTTTTTATGAGCCGTCTGCAAAATCATGGTATATATATGGCCCGGATTTTATTTGTTACACAGTTCTAGACAACTGGTCTGCCCATGTGCAATATACAATGGTTAACAAAAATAAAAATAAGAGCAATGAAAACGGATAGTTTATACGTGTCTCGTACCTATTCACCATTTTTAAGTGTAGTTTGGTTATTATTCGAAAACGTCGCTAGAACAAGTAAACGTGTTGTCAATCAGAATGGTAAATAACTAATTAACTCGTTTAATATTAATGCCACAAGAAATTTATGCAAGAATCAAGCAAGCTTTGATATTAAAATAAAATTTGATAAAAAAATACAATTTGATAAACAATGGAAAGAAATAGGAATACCACAAAACTGCTTGTTCAGAACGCATCCGAGGTGACGTCATGGACGGCCGACCGCTTCCGAAAATCGCCGATCAGGGACGAATCAAAAAGTAACGGCCGACGTCCCGACCAACGACAATTCATTCAAAATCATTGAAACGACCAGTTGTATTCGCCATTTGTTCCTAATTAATATATATTTTTTTATAATGTAATTAAATCTTCATTGAAGATCCACTTAGGCATCCCTACATCATACACAAAGGAGCCTAGGCCCAAACATTGGTCCTTCACCCGTCGAAGAAGAGCGTCGAGTTCTACTTCTTTACCAGCGCCTGCGAAACCACGTCCGCAACGCAGCTTCATCCCGTTTCCTGGAGGGAGGAACTCCGCAAGCCGATACAGCATCCCGCGAAGAGGACTGAACCGGCTCAAGTAGGAAAAGAATCGGAAATTTCAACGATCAACGGGTTTCGTCAAGGATATCTTCAGCGCCTTTGTTCATCGAAGATCCGAGGAAATATTGGATTAGCTGAAGAACACCACGAGATCCTGATTTGCAGCTACTACGCGTGTCTACCTACTTTGAAGGTTTCAAGAAATACCGTAGCGGCAAAACAACGAGAACAGGTTGAATTACGGTGCAACACAAGTAAGGTCGTTTCAATATCCTTTCATTCCTAATAGAAGTAATTCTTCTTCCTTTTCCGTGGTTAATTACCACACAGTGTCAATATATCGAACTGATATAGCTCATTTTTTCAAAAAAAAATTAAATTTTGGCTGTAAAAAACGACAACGGTCAAAGTTCAATTTAAACCTATCTTAAAAACTACCTAACTTAACTTGCTTTCAAAGTAATAATTCGCACGAATACATTGCTAACTGCATAACAGCCGATTTAGTTCGCATTTAGAGGTCAAGATAACGGTGCAATTAGTGCATCTTAGGCCGCCGAGCGCATCGCATGTTTTTCCTTATCGCTATAAGTACCTACATTGTGCCTGTGAATAGGTATCGAAAGTGAACAAATCGCATTTTATTGATGTTTACGGTAATTATCCTTTAGTGCATATAAATAGATTTGCTTAATACCTATTCCTAGTTCATTTAGTGTAAAAAATGTCGTTAGAGAAGTTAGTAAAACAGCGGGGAACAATAAAATGTAAATTAACTAATTTCAAGACGTTCCTTGCGCCATATTTGTCTATTCCGATGTTAAGTGACGTGCAAGTTAGTGAAGTCGAGTGCCGTTTTAGTAGGATCGAGGAAATGTATGCGTCATTTGATAAATTACAGGAGCAGATCGAATTAGCTGCGGAGAACCCCGTTGAGCAATATGCTGAGCGTACGGACTTCGAAAATCAGTATTTCGGTATTTTGGCCGCCGCTCGGGAGTTACTTCGCAAGCGTGGCAAGTTCGACGCCGAAAGTAAGGTTATGTCTGAGGCAGGTTCCAGTTCCTGTCAGCATAAAAACAACCTGGTAAGGCTTCCTAAGATTGATCTACCTCACTTTAGCGGCAACTATCAATATTTTCTGGAATTCAGAGATACATTTCTATCGTTGATACACACTAACGATTCTATAGACGATATAAACAAGTTCCATTACTTGCGTTCGTCCCTACAGGGGAGTGCGGCGTTAGTAATTAAAAGTTTGGATTTTAAAGCCGAGAATTATAAAGCTGCTTGGGAGTTATTGTTGGATAGGTATGATAACAAGCGGTTATTAGTTAATAATCACGTGAAAGCTTTGTTTAATGTTGAACAAATTTATAAGGAATCTCACAAGGCGTTGCGTCATCTTTTGGACATCACAAATAAAAATTTAAGGGCGCTTAACACTTTAGGTCAACCAACTTCTGAGTGGGATACGCTTATTATTTACATGATGTCATCAAAATTAGACTCTGTGACCAGTCGTGAGTGGGAAGAATTCAGAAATACGCTGGACGATCCTCCAACGTTACAACAGTTTACCACGTTTATTTCAAATAGGGCTGATTTATTAGAGACCCTCGAGGAGTCAAAGCCTGGTTCAAGCAAGATTAACCGCCATACGGATAAGCAAAAGAATTTTTTAGTTGTAGCTGAGACTCACAGCTCTCATAAAACTAATAATAAACCAAAATATAGCTGTCCTATGTGCACACAAAATCATTTTCTGTTTTCATGTGATTCATTTCGTAAATTGCCAGTTGAACTTCGTCAAAAGAAAGTCAATGAGTTTGGCGTATGCCAGTTGTGCTTAAGGTCAGGGCATAAGTTGTCCAAATGTAATTTAACTACATGTAAATACTGTAGTGAGCGACATAATACGTTGCTTCATACCGAAGCTGAAACGGGCACAGTAGAGGTAGCTGCTGTGACCACTGATAAATTCAGTTCGTCTCAACAATCTTCTGCACTGCTTTCCACAGCTTTGGTGAGAGTCCGCGATGCCAGCGGTGCTCTGCATGTCGTCAAGATCATGCTGGATAATTGCAGTTCAAACCACTACATCAGCGAGAGGCTGTGCAATAAGCTGCAGCTTCCGACTATTGCAACGAGCTCCACTGTGACAGGTATTAACAATGTAGTACTATCTAAAAGTCGACAGTCTTGCGATCTAACCATTCAATCAATGGCGGGAGACTATGAGGTGGAGTTTAGGTGCCGTGTGATTCCTCAAATTAGGGATGTGTTACCTATGTCATATATCGATATTAAGGGCTTGCAAATACCGTCGCATATTCAATTGTGCGATCCCACTTTTAACATTCCGTCAGTCATTGAACTATTAGTAGGCGCGGAAATATTTTGGGAAGTCTTAGGTACTACTCGTATCGATTTAGGAAAACGTCAACCCAAGATTTACAACTCTAAATTGGGCTGGTTAATTTCCGGCTCAGTCCTTGGCACTAGTAATAATAAAAATAAAGATATCATCTGTCACGTGTCAGAAGTACCTGACAGTGATATCGATAAGCAACTTACGCGTTTCTGGGAGCTGGATAGTGTGTCGCCAATACACAACTTAACCCATGAAGAGCGAAAATGCGAAGAACATTTTGAGAAAACCACAACGCGGGCTGACGACGGTCGGTTCGTCGTTACCATGCCACTTAAAGAATCACCAAAGGTTCTAGGCGACTCCCATGAGATGGCTAAATGTCGTTTCTTATCTTTAGAAAAAAGATTGAAAAATGATAACGTGTTTAGGCAGAATTACAACGCGTTCATGACTGAATATCTTGAATTAGGTCATATGTCTCTCTCGGCGCGCGAATCTAGCGATGATGACGTCGAATGTCATCTGGCTCATCATGGGGTAGTTAGGGAAGACCGTCTTACCACTAAATTAAGGGTTGTTTTTGACGCTTCCGCTCCCACCAAATCAGGCGTGTCCTTGAATGATATTCAGAGAGTCGGTCCTACCATTCAAGATGACTTAATCTCAATTTTATTGAGATACAGACAGCATAAGTATGTCATTTCCGGTGACATTGAAAAAATGTACCGTCAGATACTAATTGTACCTGAACAAAGATGCCTTCAGAAGATTTTGTGGCGTTTTAATCCGACCGATCGTCTTGAGTGTTATTCTCTCAATACAGTTACCTATGGTACTGCCTCGGCAGCTTATTTAGCATGCCGCTGTTTAAAGCAGTTAGGATTAGACGCGTCAGAGCCGGGTATTCAACGATCGATCATACATGACTTTTACGTGGATGATTATCTGAGCGGAAGCACAAATATTCAAGATGCTGTAAAATTAGGCAAGGCCGTAATTGACATACTAAAGTCAGGTCAGTTAAATTTGAGAAAATTACGGTCAAATAATGCTGAAATATTACAGGCGTTACAAAATCACATACAACCAATCACTTGTATGGAAAATAGCACGGTGAGTGATTTAAATATTCAAAATTTGAGTATTTCATCAGCCTCAGCAAAAACATTAGGGCTAAATTGGCAATGTGACACCGATACCCTTTTCTTTAACATAAATTTAAAAAGTAGCAATAACGTCACAAAACGTCACGTACTTTCGTCAATCGCGCAGGTATTCGACCCAATAGGCTTGGTTGGACCCTGCGTCCTGGAAGCCAAAATTCTGCTACAAAAACTGTGGCAGGAACGTTGTTCGTGGGATGAGCAAATACCCCCCGCTCTTAAAGCGCAGTGGGACAAATTCGAAACCACTTTGCCGTTTCTGAACGAAATAAGAATTCCACGCTGGGTGTCAGGCGATTCTGGTAAAGAAATTGAGCTCATTATTTTCACAGACGCATCTGAAGCCGCGTACGGTGCGTGCGCGTACGTGAAAACGAAGGATAGCACAGGAACAGCTAAGGTCCGCCTCTTAGTCTCAAAAAATAAAGTAGCGCCAATTAAAGCCACCACAATTCCCCGTCTGGAACTATCCGGGGCATTGTTGGGCGCAAGACTGTTTACAAAGATACTGAGCTCACTCACGATAAATTTTGATAAATGCAGCTTTTTCTGCGATTCCATGATAGTAATAATAATAATAATAATAATAATATTCTTTATTGCACCAATAACAGTAACAGTATCAGAAGGAAACAAAGAATCAATAGCATTGGGTAACAACAGGCGGTCTTATCGCTAAAAAGCGATCTCTTCCAGACAACCTTAGGGTAGCGGGAAATGAAGAAAGCGTATCAGTTAACAGGTAGTGCAAAAAATGAAAATAAAACTAAAAGTAAGAGCATAACAAGATACAAACACACATCTACGCCTAAAATGAAAGCAGCCAAAACAAACAAAAAATTACATATAAAATAAAATAAATCTATAAAATAATATATACATAAATAAATAAATATATATATATATATATATATACACATAAGTATACACATACACATATAAATAAATAGCAAATGATCAGCTTATGGCAGAGACAGCAAATGAAGCTTCAGCTGATTTTTGAAAATGGGCAGAGATTTGGCTAGTCTGATTTTAACTGGCAGAGCATTCCACAACCTGACAGCCCGAAACGTGAAGGAGTTGTTGAAAAATTTAGAAGTAGATGCTGGAGGAGCAAGAATATGAACCAGAGAACATCTAACAGAAGAGAGCCGCTTAAAACGCTCTTTGAGATAAGGAGGAGTAGCAGGGTTAAAGAGAATGCCATAAAGAAGGGAAAGAATATGAGAGTCACGTCGAAGACGGATGGGAAGCCACTTAAGCTGAGAACGGAAATTAGAAACATGATCAAACTTGCGCAAGCCAAATATGAACCTAATGCAGAGATTTTGGAGACGTTCCAACTTATTAAGCTGTTCCTCAGAAAGGTCCAAATAGCAGGTATCAGCATAATCTAATATAGGGAGTAAGAGAGATTGGGCTAACGCAACCTTAGTGGCGTAGGGCAAAAAGTTTCTTAGCCTGCGGAGCGAACCTACTGCAGCAAACATTTTCCTACTGACCTCGCCCACCTGAGGTGCCCAAGAGAGATTTTGGTCCAAAATAACACCCAGATTCTTAACCTGAGCCGAGTAAGGAATCTGAATACCGTCAAACACAATTGCGGGTAAATTACTGAAATCAATTTTAGCAGTGAGTTTTGAGCTACCTATCAGCATAGTTTGAGTTTTAGCAGGATTTACCCTGAGACCATATCGTCCACTCCAGTTTAAAATGCTCTCTAAATCCCTGTTCATAGCGATGATAGTACTGGGAAGCTCGATAAAAGAACCTTGAGAGTAAATCTGAAGATCGTCAGCGTAAAGGTGGTAGGAGGAAGAAATATTGCTAGTAATGGAGTTAATGAAGATGGAGAAGAGAAGAGGAGACAACACGCCGCCCTGAGGGACACCGGCAAGCGTGTTGCACCACGAAGATCGAGAGGAGTCCACCTTGATACGCTGCCGCCGCCCTACTAAGTAACTATGAAACCAGTCAATTACTGCAGGAGATACATTAAGAGATCGCAATATGCCCAACATGATATCGAAATCAACCGTGTTAAAAGCGTTACTAAAGTCCAAGAGCGACAACACCGTGATCTTCCGATCATCCATACCGGCGCGGATATCATCGGTAATCTTTATAAGAGCGGTAGCAGTGCTGTGCCCAGTACGGAAACCGGATTGGAAGGGATTCATGAGGTCATGCCTATTCAGGAAAGAAGTAAGTTGCTGATGTACGAGACGCTCAAGAACCTTAGAGAGGAACGGAAGAATGGAAATTGGACGGTAGTCGGAGAAGGAGGTGACACTGGACTTCTTTGGCAGTGGAATGACATCGGCTTCTTTCCAAAGCGAAGGGAATACACTAGAGGAGATGGAATAATTAAGGATAAAGGTAATCACAGGAACTAAAATGTCAATAAGAGGTAAGATCATCTTACGGCTTAAATTATCAACTCCAACGGCATTTGACGAGATGGCTATTACGCTCTTCTTAACATCACAGTCAGTAAATTGAGCAAGAGTGAAAGCAGGATAGTCAGGAGTTGGGATATTTGAAAGATAGTTAAGAGTATCCGACTTAACTAACCCAGAAAAAGTGTCAGAAGAAGAAAAATGGTGGTTAAGCTGGTCAAGGTCAATTCCATTGCTAATAGAGCTTTGTGATGATTTCCCAACTCCAAGAGACTTAAGAAACTTCCATATCTTAGCAGGATCTCCATTTTCTACTGAGTTATGGATATGACGCCTCTGAGCATCTCGACATATTGTACTACAGCGATTCCGTAATACATGGTACTTGGCTCTATTCTTATCGGAGGAATCTCCCTTAAATTTGGATTTAGCCAGATTCTTTTTTGCAATTAGTGCCCGAATTTCCTCAGTGAGCCAGGGAGCAGGAAGATGCTTAATTTTTACGGGACGTACCGGAGCATGAACATCATAGAGACAAATCAAGGCGGAGTTAAAATGAAAAACCATCTCATCCACTGAGACAGCCCCCAATACCCCACTCCAGTCAATTTTTAAGGCATCCTCACGAAGCTTATCTATACACATTCTACTAAAATTGCGTTGGAGAAGTACTTTAGGCTTAGCCTTTGGGGGACGGATTTTATACGACAAAAATAGCAGACTATGATACGAAAAGGCGTCCGCAGAGTACTGGTCATATCTTGCAACATGATCAAAGGACGAAACAAGAGTAACATCAAGGAGTGATGGAGAACAGTTAGGGAAATAGTGCGTGGGACCAGAAGGCAAAATGGTCATGTTGCAGCCCTCTACAAGGGATTTAAGAGCTTTGGAACGAAAATCATTTTTTAATAAACAGGTGTTGAAATCACCCATAACGATATGATGAGAATAAGATGGCATTAAGTCCTCAAGAAGCTTTTCTAATGAATCAAAGTAGTTAACTTGAAGGGAGGGAGAATAAAAAACGCCCAGAAGGACTTTAGAGTGGGCTAGACTTAGCTCTAGAAAAAGATACTCTGCGGTGTCGGAGGCAGAAGATTGAGCAGATATATTTAAAACGGAAAATAAGATATTAGAGCGGAGATAAATAGCAACTCCTCCACCTCCCCTGCCAGAGCGATCATTGCGGACTAGACGAAAACCGGGCAAAGAATAAGAAGTAGAAAGGAGACAAGGTTTGAGCCAGGTTTCCGAGACTAAGATAGCATCGATATGAAGCAGTTCAAAAGTTAACAGAAAGTCAGTAAAGTGAGCGGGAATGCTTTGAGCATTAATATGCACAATATTAAAGTTTTTAGGAACGTCAGCGAGTTGTCGGTCAAGTAAGTCGTGAAGAGATGGTGGGAGACTGTGAAAACTATCATTATCACTATCAGACGAAGCAGAAACAAAATCATTAAGGTTACTATCACTGCTAACGCTTGCCATACGCTAAACGAATGAATAATAAATATACAAATGTACAATAATATACTTATAAGTACTACAAACACAAAACAAAACAAAATACGCACTAAAGCTGTGCCCGGCTACCTGCCAGCAGTCCGATAATCGAAACGCAAAATTTTAATGTAGCAACACTAGATACACAGACGTCAAAAATGTCACTCACTTCACTGCTGTCAGTGTCAAAATTAACAAGAAAAAGATACAAGAACAGTAAAAATAAAGTAATAACCGACAAAAGTAAAAAGTTGTGCGAAATAAAACAGTAAGAAGACTATTTAGTGGGTAAAAGAAAAATAACATATAGGTATTACACGGCCAAGAGCAAAAGTTAAGTCGAAGCAAGGAAAACAAGTAATGCACACTAACTACGGGGTTTAGAAGCGGCCTGCCTTCTCATTCGCTTGTCTGGCTTACTAGCAGCTTGTTCTACGACTGCAGCCGCTGCGGCTGCCGGGTCCGGGCCGGCAGCTGCCGCTGCGGCCGCCGAGTCCGGGCCGGCAGCTGCCGCTGCGGCCGCCGAGTCCGGGCCGGCAGCTGCCGCCGCGGCCGCCGGGTCCGGGCCGACAGTCGAGGCATCGACGAGTTGAGACGCCGGCGCAGCCACGATCGAGTCCAGCTCGGCGAGTGAGGTCACGCAGCGGCGTTCATTTTCCCTGACCTGCACGTAAACACTGCCGTCCCGTGTGAAACAATTGCGAACACCAAAGCGCTCACGGGCAGCCATGAATACATCGTGCCGAGGCTTGGTCAAGAACTCTGACACGATCACGCCTGTCCCCTTCAGCCCGGTTTTGCCGAACCAAACGTCGTTGCGGTCAGTGATGTCGCGAAACTTTACCAACACACATCTGGTTTGGTTTTTACGAGGACGCCCCATACGATGACTCCGTGAAATGTCAGCAATTGTGAGCTGGCATTTCATATGGGCTTTCAGCAAATCCACAACCCTGGCCGAAGTGTCCTCACCGTCCGCCTCTGCCAGACCATGAAAGAGGAGAATCTTGCGCCTAGACCGCATCTCCAGGCCGTCAACCTGCTGACTCAGGAACTCCATCTGCCGCTGAAGTGCCTCCAAAGTTTTCAATATGAAAGAGCGGAAGGCCTCAAACTGCTCAGCAACAGAGGTGACCGTGGGACTGCCCGGAGCCACCTTGTCGATTTGTCCCTGGAACTCTGCCATCCTTGCATTAAATGCTGCTGTCATCGCCTCCATGGACTGCTTGATGGACTCCATTGTGGCCCGCCAACCGATGTAAAGTGATGATAGTGACTCAGCCAAATAAACTTGTACCACACTTATTAAAGTGAAATAAGCAAAGTGAACTGCTGGTAGGTAGAATATATCAACTGAACATTAATTTGATTTAAAATTTAGGCCAAAATATAAACTATTGTATTAATTAAATAAATAAATTTACAGCTGATGTGTACTCGCGTTTCTATGCCTACCCTCAAACTCATCCTCATCATAGTATTAGGGTGGTTAGCGTCATCACCCGCAAATCTTAAACCTTTTGTACGCAATCGAGTGAGCGAGGTACAGGATGTTACTGCCGGTCACACGTGGAACTACGTGCCCTCGAAAGAGAACCCCGCGGATCTAGCATCCCGAGGTTTAAATGCTAGGTTTCTTGCCACCTCTGATCTTTGGTGGACAGGTCCAGAGTTTCTCAAGCAGGACTCAGTTTCCTGGGGCAAATCGCAACCAGCATTGCCCATAGATTTACCTGAAATAGTACACTGTCTGGCGACAGACATGCAAGAATGTCCATTTTCGCTTCTCCTTGATCGAGTTTCTAAATTTTCCAAGTTGATTCGTATTATGGCATATGTTATGAGATTTATTAACAATTGCTCAAAAAGTAAAAGCAAAATGACGGGTTTTCTTAAAAGTGCAGAATTAACTTTAGCCCGAAAAACGATCACATCTTTGTCTCAAAAAGAAATGTTTGAGGAAGAATATGACACGTTAAAAGCAGAAAAAAATCTTTCGGCAAAAAATAGACTGCTATCTCTCACGCCGTACATCGGTACGGATCAGCTGTTAAGAGTAGGCGGGAGACTTGACAACACTTACTACAGTGATGATGTCAAGCATCCAATAATACTTTGTAGCAAACATCGTCTCACAAAATTAATATTTGTGTATTTTCACTTGCAATTTTTGCACGCAGGTCCTCAATTATTGCTCAA
This sequence comes from Lathronympha strigana, assembly GCA_949128165.1. Lineage (NCBI taxonomy): Eukaryota > Metazoa > Arthropoda > Insecta > Lepidoptera > Tortricidae > Lathronympha > Lathronympha strigana. Next base: position 14,160,666 of record OX421918.1, on the reverse strand, counting down.
TAGCGTCAAGCAGCTTTATTGGCCTCTAGGCGGAAGAAACTTGGCGCGGAAAACTGTGGATAGTTGTAACACGTGCTGCAGGTTCAAAGGTCAAAATGTTCAACCTATAATGGGCAATTTGCCTGCATCACGTGCTCAATTAGACCACCCGTTTTTGAACACAGGGACGGATTACGCAGGTCCAATATTTATAGCTGACCGCAGAGGTAGGGGCTGTAGATTGATCAAAGCCTGGATTTGCATCTTTGTATGCTTTGCAGTAAAAGCCGTACATCTGGAACTCGTCTCAGACCTCACCAAAGACGCATTCATGGCCAGTTTAAACCGGTTTATTGCTCGCCGGGGTAAACCAAAAAATATTTATTGCGATAATGCTACTTACTACACAGGCACCTGTAATGAACTGTACAGAGTACTGCAAAAGTCGGATATTGCATCAGATCTTGCTCAGTCAGAAATCAACTTTGCCTTTTCACCTCCCTATTCGCCGCATTTCGGCTCCCTATGGGAGCGATGCGTGCGATCAGTCAAACATCACTTGCGACGTATTTTAAATTTAACGCATTTCACTTTTGAAGAAATGAGCACATGTTTATCGGATATTGAAGCTGTTCTCAATTCCAGACCTTTAACCCCAATGTCCAGCGACCCTTCCGATCTGACCGCCCTCACACCTTCTCACTTCCTCATTGGACGACCACTTATGTTTGTTCCTAATTCGCAGACACCTGTGGCAGAGGAGAAGATCAACACACTGCAGCGGTATAGACGAGTGGAGCAGCTTAGACTTCATTTTTGGAACCGGTTCAAATTAGAATATGTGTCACAGCTGCAGCAGAAAACCAAATGGTTTTCATCACATGATAAACTAGTGGAAGGGGCCCTAGTTATCGTCAAAGAGAAAGGGGTGCCCCCCTTAATGTGGCTACTCGGTCGCATAGTAAAACTTTATTTGGGCACAGATGGAATAGCCCGAGTAGCGGATATAAAGACAAAACGAGGAATTATTAAACGGGCATTCAATAACATTTGTCCCCTGCCCACATCCATGTAATGAACCACTGTTCACTCCCATTCTGCATTATAGGTACCTTGAAGTACTTCAACGCCGGGAGCATGTTCAGAACGCATCCGAGGTGACGTCATGGACGGCCGACCGCTTCCGAAAATCGCCGATCAGGGACGAATCAAAAAGTAACGGCCGACGTCCCGACCAACGACAATTCATTCAAAATCATTGAAACGACCAGTTGTATTCGCCATTTGTTCCTAATTAATATATATTTTTTTATAATGTAATTAAATCTTCATTGAAGATCCACTTAGGCATCCCTACATCATACACAAAGGAGCCTAGGCCCAAACACTGCTAAGAAAATAAAGTAACAAATAATAAAATACAAACCGAGCAGATCTAGCAACTTCAAATACCGACTTGGAACTTATTTCGCAACATTTCTTTAAAAGAGACGGACTAAAGTCAAATTCTTTAAAGGTCTCTCAAAATCCAAGTTTTAAATGATTCTCGAGAGTTTAAGGTTTCATAAAGTACTTTAACTGAAAAGTATACTGTTAAGATCGGAACTGGGCTTTACAAAAACCTAAAGAATGGTACAACATTTTTTTGTATCTAGAAATGAGTTTCTTAAGATTTCTTTCTTTGAGACTTTCATAACCTCTATATGTACCTGTAACGATTCATTGTTGTAGCATTCTTTTGTTAATGTTTTCATTTCAGCTTAGTTTGTTCGAGAATTATTGTCTATAGTTGCCGATTTCTAAGTCTGAACTTTTGACACATCGAAATACCCGTAGAACGTAAACGCGCAAGACACTTTGGAATTATAAACAAAATCCCATAAAGATATTACAGCTAGTCATGTACATAAACACAATCTTTCACTTTTCATAAACATAATGTGATGAATGTTACATTTTTCATACATTAGTTATTGAATATTTTACGATAACAATTTAGCACGCCAACAGTTACGGTCTACGTCGTTTTTTTTTAAATTTAGTGTTGTGACCATGTCTGCTGTTCCAATTCATACAACTGTCTGTTAATCGATAAAAATCGATCGTGTTATCAATAGGCAATACAGTAAAAAATCAAAACTAAACGATGAAAACGAAAATAAAACTAAGTACGATGTGGAAAAAAATGTTAATTAAAATAAGACAAATTGATGAATGTTTTTATCTTACATTTTAAGAATTCAGCAGTATTGATTTCTGAACGAAACTAAGATGACTTTGGAAAAAATCGTATGACAAATGCGCAATTTGTCGAAGTTTCTCGGTCTTATCAAATACAAATCCGTAATAGTAAAATCGAATCAAACAATTCATCGCTAAAATCAATAATCGCTGAATTTGAAAAACGATTTGTCTTAGCCTCATCACTAAGTACGTCAATACTCAAGTGTCAAAAGTTCAGACTTAGAAATCGTCAACTATAGCGTCAAACCAAGCTTAAGTTGTATTTTATACGTCAAACTTCTATTAAATTATGACGTTTACTCAACACTTTCTAAGTGCTATCAAGATCCCTGAAAACTTAGCTTGGACTCTAGCTTCGACGGAAAAAATGTATTTCCCTGAAGACTGTTAAAATCACTAGTCTTTTTCTGGTGTAATCTATACCAGTTTGTGTTATTTTTGTTGTTCTGAGGTGCAATAAAGAGTTATTGTATTGTATTGTATTGTAGTCCTCAGAAATGTCGTACTAATTCAATTCAATTCTATACTTATTTCATCAAGGCAACATTGATCTGAAAAAGTATATTAGATTTAATATTTAAAATTATTCATTTACGGACAATACGCAGGACCTGTAATCATCTTTAGTTGTTTGCAATCTTTTAGTTAGGTTGTAAGGACAGATAGACAGAAAAAGCCACACCGTTTTACGTTTGGTACTCTAGGTACCATATTATTACCTTCATTATGCTTTTATTGCAATTTGCAACATCGTACTCACATGCGAAAATTGAAAATTTAAAGCACAGCCAAGCCGATAGGCGGATATTTTAGCCTTGGGCGGGCGGTTTCCGACATCATAGCGGAAGCTTCATGCTATCAGCAACACTTTTTTATCAGCCGTGTTTAGATAACGTGACACGGTTCATAAAAATGTGCTCAGACGTGTTTCGAGAATTCATTTTTAGGAAGAAACTCGGGGCCGTGTTGTTAAAAATATGTTTTTTTTTTATAATAAGTATTTTTTTGAACCTTCGTTATTTCACTCCATTTATGAACATAATTGTATACGAAATTGATGAGCAATAAATGCACGCAACTTTGTTATTTATTTAAACCAGCTTAGTTATATATTTTTTGGATTAGGGACCGTTTAGTTTCAAACAAAAAAAATTGGTTCTGCTCGTGTTAGCTTAAAGGCTTGTCATTTCTCCTCCTGCCTCTAATAATCTCAAATTACAATAGTTCATTATGTATTAAGTGCCGCAAACAAAAAATTACGGACTAGTGAAAATTGGAGCCCGAGTCGAAGACGAGTTCGTGATTCTTGTACCGCCCGTAATACATACAATGTTTTTCATCTCAACTTACTAGGCAGATAAAAAACTATACCTACGTAATTATTAGTGGTAGTAAAGTAGCACAGTCCATAGCACACCGGCATAAATAAGCGGCGGCTACGTGCATCGTGCGTGTGGGGCGCGGGTCCTCCGGGGGGCGGGCGGTAAAGTACTATGAAAATCCATTACGACCATTGGGTTAATAGGTACAGCTCATTAAGTCTAATTATGCTTACATATAATATCATCATTTATGAGCAAATGTGATGAAAAATATAATTAAAGCAGTCAAGGTTATATATAAATATACGCTTAGGCACAGCTTAGCTTTCCACGTGCCAAATGTACATGTACATCCGTAAATGAGGACGTAATGTTTAACTTTTTGTTGAAAAAAAAAACAAAAAACAAATCAAATTATTTTATTAAATATGTGTTACTCCTTAAATAACAAATCAAACGGGTTCGAACCTCGGTTCGGCCTCCGGTGTTATTGGTATTTTTCTTTAGTAGGTAGGTATATGACATCTATTTTTATTCAAAATCACGTAATGTCCAGTTGATTCTCTCTGTCATTGGCAACCATAACAGCACGCTTCTGTTCTGAAATACACACCCTGACGCCTCATGCATATTAATGATTGCATCGCATTCAAGCAGAATATAATTTCATAATACTTTGTTTCCACAACATTACCAACTAAAATTGCCAGTATAATTATAGTATTGACTTGTAACTGATTTGAGTATAAATGAGTGTTGTAAATAAGTGTAACAAAATTCAACGGTATGTATAAAACAGATGACAAAACGATAATTTGGTAGCATTGGGCTGATCAAACTAATTGAATAAGTAGATTACGTACCGAGGCCTGTAAAGTAAGAAATGTTTCAGATCTCGTGTGATTGTCGTCCAAAGCGAAGCTTAAGTCGACAAACATGTGATCTGAGGCTTGCTTATTTACTGGCCAAGGTCTTTACACCATGTTTGCCGGAGGGCAGAAATATGTACACACGCATTCAAAATTGCATGGGCAGTTTATGAATGATTCATTCATGCAATTTTGAAAGCGATAGTACGGTGAGTTAAAAATGTGTTCTTAGAGCGACGATTTAGGTACGGTGAGGGCCTTTGTAAGGAGGTAGCGTTTTTACAAAGGTACTAACCAGGCCGCTTGACCTCGGATCTACTGGGTAATGACAAAACGATGATAAGACGCATCTCAAGAGTAATTCTACATTACCTGCACACTTTTTTTTTAGTTCACTGCACAATACGCTACCAATATTATACATTAAACAACGAAACGAACAAAAAAACAAAAGAACTATTTTGGAGACATCTTTGTCATCTTGAGTATAAACCGGAAGTCCTAGGTAAACTTCATTATTTCATAGAACTTTGACGTTTAAAATAACAGGTACTTTAAAGTTCGACAGCTCATGTCCTTGGAAGTGGTAACGTGGTTTCAGTGTGTTAACTCTAGCAGCAACATTGCTCAAGCAAAATTGATGCAGTCGCAAATGAACCTTTACGGTATGCGTGTACCAAATCAATACCTACTTTGATCGTATTATAATCTCAACAGCGACGCAATTTCCTGCCGCGTTCCATCGTTAATATAATTACCCTCTAATTTTATTAGCAACGTAATTTGGTATGTTCGTCAAAGCAAAATAATATCTACGTTATTATCAAACGCTAATACAGCCTTCAATTTCGTTGAGTTAGTAATAATTCGTAGTTGGTGCGTTCCACGAGAACCCTCCTACGAAACGCTTTTGCCTTATCTGGCAGCTACTTAGATTAGACTCGTAAAATTCGAGAATCTACTACCAATTTGTAACCCAAGTCTTGTAATATTAACAAAACAAAAAAAGAACTGACGAACTGGCGAGAGACGGCTGAGAAGGAATTCGTAGGTCCGGAACAGGCTCTACCCAAAGACACACATGATGTCTGAAGTCACACAAGGAGTGATAAATAAACTGAAAGAGATGGAAAGTAGATAGAGGGTGGAAGGAGGAAACTGCTTGCAGGTAAGATTATGTTAGGTAGCAAGGACCAAAGAAGAAGAAAATACCTCATGAAGCTGGGAAAAATCAACTTGAGGATGTTGACCGGGATCATCACTGGACACAACACCCTTAACAGACATCTTAAGATGATGGGTATAAGCAACGAGGCGGCCTGTCCGCAATGTGGGCGAGAAGAAACCAGCAAGCATGATCTAGCGGAATGCATCATGTATTCGGCAGTGGGGTATAATATGTTTGGTAAGGATAAGCTGGAGGAGAACTAAAGGACGTCGACCTTAGGGATATTAAGGCCGCCGAAAACAGAAACACTTGGAAGAACATGGTCTAAAAAGCAGCAAATCTTTCAAGCCTAACACCAGGTTCAGCGATGACGCTGTCTACTGAGAAGAAGATTCTCGTAGAATGCCCCAGTTGTAAACGAAGAGATACGCACGTACACTTTGAGGAACAAGAATTTGAGACAAGACAAAAGATCAGGCTAAGATGAGCTCAGCTTCCTGTTCCCTATGGAACAGTAGCGGAATGCCTGTTTTAGTTAATAACAGGCTTATGAAATTCTCCGTGTCAACTCAAATCGATTGTCTTTTGTCTTGTGTTTCCGAATACATTGAAATTATTAACGGGCTGCCACACCACCAAGTAAGCAAGTAAGTATTTCTCATAGTGGGCACCCCTAGCGTTTGTGCGATGGAGAGAGGGCCGAGTGTCAATTTTGCGTAGTGTTTAAAGCGGTTTGTAGTGCTATTCCATGAGAGATAAACATTGCTTCTTAGGAACTGTCATATAATCTCTGTTAATAATAATACTGTGGCAACTGCAACTCTGTTGCAGTATCCTTTAAACGCTTGCTTGTTACAATGCTCATCGTCAATAATGCTTTAACTTGACCGCGTGTACACAACAAATCAGCATGGGTCTAGTCAACAGTGGAATGTTATAAACGTAATGACATTTGGCAGTATTTGCTCAGTTCATAATGAACTGCGGTGGCTGAAGGGTGGCCTGAAAGTTTCTATTAGATTGCACAATCAAGTAACATAATTAAATTGGGTTAGCAACTCCATAATCTATGATCACATATAACGAAAACAGGTACTCGTATTTCGTAGTTCCTAATCAAAGTATGTATTTATTTAAATGTTCTTACTCTAAAACGAAATAAAGTTTAGTTGAACTGATATATGTTACATATTTATAAGTTGCAAAATAAACTACTATTATGCAACAGTGATATAATGAGAACCAATTATGAGCCGTTGCATACACTAGTTTTTCTACGACAGCAAAAACAGCGAAAAAAGCGAAAGCTCGAATGGAGGCATAATGTGGAAGATGCCAGATGCCAGATGAAAAAAAATCAGCAGTGTGGATTTTCATATAATACAATTATATAAAAACCCAATGCCATAGACAACGTTATAATTTATACTTTTTTAATATCGCTTGTTGTCATATAATTGACAGATAGAAGTGCTGTGTAGAATAAAGTATATAATACTCGATTTATAATAGCACTCGAGGTAAGATTGATGGAAATAACATTAAGTAAGTAAGTATCATTATTAACTATTCGAGACGTAGGTACCCATATTTTATGACATGGTTATAACATTTTTGCACCTCGAGCGATATAAGAACATTAAAAACATCTAGTAAATTCATGAAAGTAAAACAGAACCCGGTTTTATACAAATCGTAAAAGAGTATTTCAATTTGCTACTATCATATCGCATAACATCCGTTTATGATCGCAGATAAAGCGAATCTCAGGAGCGGTAATAAAATGTACGGTGTGTTTTCAGTTGACGTCAGTATACATATTCAAATCTCGTTGCTGAAGGTCGAAGGAATTCGTTTTTAAGGTTACCTAACAACAGGATTTTACTTACCTAACAATTGTTGTGAAATTGCAACTTTTGAAGTTTAAGAATCGGCAGAATCGTCATTGTCGCTCCTTTTCTTCAAAAGCCTTCTTGAAGTGGTGAGGAATTTCTACGACAGATCTCGAACTGTCTATGGTATTTTTGTTGATGTCTTTGACGTCTTTGATATCGAATTAATATCTGAGTTCAGATTTAGCCACGTATTCTCTCATAATTTAAAATATTAAACATTTTCCTACATCATACAGGACGCTGCACATCCAAGTAAGTACGAGTTGAAAACTATTTCGTCCTTTGCACAAAACACTGCATTCTATGTGTATCCGTGCGGTTAAAAATGTTTAAATATTCTCTGCTTTAAATTATTCATGCATGCTGAATAGACGGGTTGAAATGCTTAACAAAATGCTATATTTGTATATAGAAAAGAGATACGACGTGTCAGGGGAAAAAACCGTTTATATGAATAAAGAGTACTACCTACAAGCGCCCTTAACAAAAATCGGCAGAAGTGACTTTCTTTGGAGTGAGTGAGTGACTGGGCTGGAGCGAAGCCTATAAGTTTGCTCAAAATAAAAAGACGTGGAAGGATCTTGTGGAGATCCGACGCAATTTCGGGATGCCCTAGGATCAACAACAACAAAATGACTAAAGTATGACCAAAAACTAACTCAAATATCTTCGTCATGATGGGACGTACAAGACTAATAAAAGAAAATGTGTATGTTCAGCTGAACATTCACTGTAGAGCCAATCTTTTTTATGGCTAAAAGTTAACGGCTTGTGGACGTGTAGTGACGATTTTTATCATATAATTCAATAGAAAAGGAAAACCCCTTAATGCGGATAAGGATTAAATAAGAAAATTAAGCTTTATAGCCCTTAAGTTTTGAGTAGTCCACCCGAAAGACGTACAAAATCCGTATGTTTAACCTATTTGGATAATACAGACTATTTTCAAAAATATAAGAAAAAACTTATAGGAATTAGAAAACGCTTAAATTGTTTAAGTTATAATAAAGTCTTTCTAAGAACTTGTCAAAGATTTTACGGTACAGGATTCTTGACGATTAGACGCCCTTATCTCAAATTGTCAGTGTACAATCACACTCAATTTACAATTCAAAGCTAAATTGGGTCTTTCGTCTTTGACGAGTCGCAAATTTCGCAATTCTTGCATATAACCAATTATATAAATTGAGGAGAAGTAAAATTTCGGCAGACGAATTTTTCTTCATTGAATATTCATTCGTGCCGCCCTTGGTTTATAATATTATAAAATTATAGCTAATTCATAATCATTAGTAGTACTTACTTACTTCGTATTGATTTCGTTGAAAATTGAACGTTGTAATCAATCACAATTGAATTAAAATGCTATGTTAATTTACTTTCAATCAACATATATTATTTAAAGGCTGACAAAATTTAATTAATGGGCAAAGCCTTCTTGAAGTCGGTATGTCTACGATAAACCTTGAACTCATACTACATAATATGACGATAACAAATTAGCTAAACTCTGAAATTCATTGTCGCCAACGATATTTCCGGACCGATATGACTTTGACACCTTTAAGAAAACAGCGTACTTCCAGATCCTTAGGTGTTGCAAGTGTCCATGGGCGGCGATAGTCGCTTACCAACAGGTGATACGTCTGCCAATATGCCTTCTATTTCTTAAAATAAGTCAAGGTTTTAAACTTCGAATTGGCCTACTTGATCGAATGGTTGTTCGGTTTTATGGCAAGGTACACTATAGGTACTACAGTGCTCATCTTACCTACTCAGTTTGAAGCAGCATCAGTCTGCAACAGTCCGGCGTTTATATTTCATAGGCATTGGGTATGCCTACTATGATTTTACGTCTCTTTCCTTTCAATAGAAGGGGGGCCCTTAAATATTTATTTTATTTTAATTTAATATTATATTTTTAAAGTAAATATATAAGTAAGTAACTATGCTGTAAACCTCTTAAGCGTCTATACCTGATATCGTTATCAACTGTCGAGAAAAACGAGAAAAAAATCACGTCTATTGTAGGGGGCTCCCCCCTTAAGTATTTATTTTATTCTATTTTTTTTTTATTTATTATAGCGGCAACAAAATCATCTGTGAAAATGTCAACTGTCGAACTATCACAGTTCATGAGATACAGTTTCGTGACAGACGTATATAGACAGACGGACGGACAACAGCGAAGTCTTAGTAATAGGGTCCTTTTACCCTTTAGGTACGGAACCCTAATAAGCATCTTAAAAAGCCCCGTTTAAGGTGGAATTACATCTATCATTAATTATTTTAAATTTGCGTACGAACGCTTTCAGCTGGCTTTCTGCGTACGCAACTTGGTACGAGTTAGGTACTAACGAGCGATTTATTTGTTTAGCTTTAGCACGATGCTGATAGATGTGATTCCACCCTTAGACAGTGCCAGTACTTGCACGCAATTTTCGTTACATTTGCGGACTACTAAGGTGTAAAAAATACAAATAATGGATCAAACATTGCATGCAAGTTCTCACACAGCATCCATTGCGTTTTAGAATTACTTATACCATTCCCGGCCGTTCAAGAGGAATTCTCCTCGTAATACAATTAAATTTAGTTTGCAAACGTAATAATAATAGACTGACTTGGTGCGTAGCCAAGATGCCAATCGCTCACGCTCAGTCGCTAACGAAACGCAACTGTCATTGTCACACTAATAAGAAAGAGTGATAGAGAGAGGTAGCTACGATACGTTATTAAGCGTGAGCGATTGGCATCTTGGCTACGCACACTGTTACGTAATGCACAATGAGAAGCGAGCGTTAAACAAACAACAAAGTGTTTAGAAATGTAAGGGAGAACAAGGAAAAGCGGAAATAACTTTGAGGATTTCATATTAATGATCTGATTCATAAAAGAAAGATTTTCGCTGAGTGTAGGATTTTTTCATCTCTCTTAAATGCCGTTGTCTTTATTCTAAGCCAGTAACGCATTTATCACAGTTCATTCATAGGTACGTGAACGGGATAACGGTATGTCATTATTGCTTCTAGCAACATGGGCTTCCAAAATATTGGAAGGGAGATGGCAAAGCGACATCTGACGACAAAAAATATTTTGTCTCTTTTTGCAGGGTAACGTGCAGGACAGGACAGACGCACTTCTCAAACACTATAAACAAAAAAAATATCTGTAATGACGACTCTATAGAAAATAATACAACTACACTGACAAATTATGCATACTTCGATCTATTTTTGACTCACACAGACAGCAAAGGATGAGGGGAAATGGTACAGTCAACCAATTGGAACCCTAGGCCACCCTGGAACCATGTCAAAATGATAGGCAGTGAGAGACTTCTTACAATGTGATTTATAGCGTCACTATGGTATATTTATTTATTTATTTATTTAGTTCTACAATGGCCTAGGGTTCCAATTGACGGGATTTTTATAAAAATAACATAACTACACTGAGTATAATTTTACAGGAGAGCGATAAAACTAATTTTCTCTTTGAATAATAACGATTAAAGCTTGATTTTCAGGGAGGTTGTAGATATATGGTCACAAAGTTAGAAATATATATTTATTTGTTTTGAGACTTTCTATTTTGCGTAAAAGATATGAAATATACTTTGTCGCTTATGCAGTTTTTGTAAAATTTAGGTTAGTTACGTTGTTTTTGTGCAAAGTTGAGTAACTATTTTTCCTAAAATATTTTTTTTTAATATTAAATGTTCTTATGACATCCACTAAGTTTCTCTAAATTTAAGTAAAAATATAATAATAATAATATAATACATTTTATTTTATTATTTTATTAGGCAGACGTTCGATTTTATTCTCCATAACCCAGTATTTAGTCCAGCACTTTCACCTAATAATCCAGTATATTTTAGATTTCATTTTAGATTCCATTGTGCGTCCCATGACTCGGGCAGGTGCAACATCCGCTCGGTGTACCCCTTACATTTCATTAAATTGTCGAAAGGGCCTCTGCGTGTTGGCTTCGGCTCCACGTACGCCTCTTAAAGGTCCGGAACACCATTGTTCCGTGATGGGAAAGACATACAAATAATATAATAATTTAAGTAAATATATATTTAAATCATTTATTTTACTGTTTCTCTTAATTCAGTGTTTTTAATGTAAATTTTTAAGTACATAGTAGTATGGAGGATATTTTAATTGCATATTTTGACAAACATAATAGTTTTTGGACTACCATTTTTTCACCGTTCGACTTCGACGGACTTGAACAAGATGACATCAAAAACACAAATCCGAAAAAAATGTTAGTTATGTTGTTTTTGTAAACACCCCTTCAATTGGTTGCCTGAAGCATATTTGTGACAAACTAGGGCAGTGACATTCGATTGCAAAAAAGTAAACCTAATATTTTTTTAATTTTCAAAATATATACAGTACCTAAGTGTAACACAGTACTAGGTACAATGCCTTAAGAACCTATTTTTAGATTTAAGGTAGGTAGAGGCAGGTAGCTAGGTAAGTTACATAAACTAAGAAAACGTACAAAATAATGTATGAAAATGATCACGTTTAAATCAGTCATTTTCATATTTTCCTTTAGTTTTCACTCACAGTTTTCATATAATTTTCTGCTAATGATTGTCAAGACCTCAGTTAGTAAATTGCATTAAACATTTAAATATAGGTAGGTACTATCGCGTTCTAAATTGCAATGGCAGTTTATGAATTAATTCATTCTTAAATTGCCCAAGCACTTGTGAACGCGTGTATGTGTACCTATGCTACGAGTCGGTCCAAAACACAAAAAGGATGAACTTTTCAACGTTTTGAATGTTCTCCACATTCAAAACGTTGAAAAGTTTGTTTTCCATTGAGGAAACGTTAATGAAAAATTAGCTTGCAAAGTTTTCCCATTTGGTTTTAGGCAATTCGACGTCGCAGTTAACTTAATTTCTCGATTGTGGCACATTAATGCGACTTGGTATTGTTATGGGACTTAAGAGAACTCACAGGTGATTATTTATTGGTTGTATAATGAAGGCCGTACGCTTCAAGCGGGCCCGTTTATAGAATTACGATAGCTTAATATTGAATTTGGTTCGTTAATTTTTTATACCAGGGCTTTTTTGTAACAGGCACACGGCCCGCCTGATGGAAAGCGGTAACCATAGCCTATAGATACCTACAACCCATGTCACATGCATTTCATGCATTTCAGTATTACCCTCACTTTCTAATTCATGCAGTTTCACGAGCGATCTCAAGATTACATTCTCAGTAATTTCCAGTTTAAAGTTTAAATCTGAAACTTAACCCAGAATGTGTCGGAAGCGGGTCATAATCGCCCACATCACGCCCGCCCGTTTGCATCAGAGGTGTCTTAATTAACGCCGGAGATGGTAATACGGCCCGGGGGTGTCGAATGGCCCTAGCACGTGATTATGGGGGACAACACCATAATTAGGGGAAATGGCGCTTCTTGAAAGCCGTTTCGTGGAATCCTTTGGGTATTAAATTGGACTTTGAAGTCTGAAGCGTTCTCATGAATGTATTTTTAATATACCCGTAACCAAGCGTAGGTTTTTAGACTATTAACCGAATTGCAAGGTAATTTTAAGTCAGTCCACTAAAGCGTACTAAATTTTTGCAAATTTGTGGAGCAGCAAAGAATTGCGTACACTTTTATGACAACAGTTATCATTTGTGATGTATCGCCACTTTGTTCTACTGGCCAGACGCAGTAGAACAAATTGGCAATACATTGCGTGCTGAATTATTTTATAAAGTAAAGAAAAAGTAAGTTTTAATTGCAATTTTGGTTCATATTACTAACACCGACGTCTGGTTAAAATTTGAGGTAATATTAAAAATACACGCTTTATAACAATATAGAGGTTACAATTTTAACAATATGTATCAGAGTCTTAATAAGTAATCGACAATACAATAACGTTCCAAAACGAAAGTCGTAATCCAGACAGTATTCCAGAATCATAATGTATTGTTAATCTCCACACCTAACCAATCTATTATATTATGTATGCAGAGCTTGCAGACTCACCATACTCAAATAATCCTCGCAAAACCTCAAAGGGTTTGAAAATAATAACTTTTCCATTTTAATTTTCGACATTAAATTTTTAGTAGTACTTGGTTACTAAAGTAGCTGAATAAAACATGGTTCAGGCGAAGCTATGCATTCCTATAATAACTACCGAACAAAAGCGTAGCGTATAAAATTTATACTTAATTTGTAGCAATATTGAATTCATTTAAAGTACATACTTTACGATTTGCAGGAATAAATGTTACGACGCTTACTAAATAAGATTTGTTAGATACTTTTTGTTTCTCAGAACAAAAACAGAATCTCCATGAACAAGAATGGCTAGCTACTATTTAAATCATTGACTCCCAAAGAACATCATTCAGCAGTGAGTTGAAACGCCGGCTCTAGTGATGTTGCTTAGTCGATTCATATTTATTAATCAGTCAAAATAAAATTATTTTTGTATGAATAATCTTGAGATATTTAATTCATTGTAGATGCAAGTAATGAGTTATATTTAATGTCATTAGATGTTCTGTATCTAATTTGATCGAATAGGAGGACGACAATTATTGAACAGTATAGAGACGACTTACTAGGTAATTTAGTACAAGCAGTTTAATGTCGGGGATAAATTTGAATTATTTAGTACACGATCAGGTCCCGTTTTGTTAATAATAACGAGCAGTTTAAGTTTTTATAGTCAACTTCATAATTTTATTAATTCAGGTTATCGAAACTGCCCCATCCCTTGCCCCGAAAGTGAGCATTAGATAACGGGGTGTACACATAATGTGAGTGTTAAATTTCATAGATGTTTGACGTTTAAAATGACAGTTTAAAGTTTGACAGTTAATTTGCTCGACAGAGATAACGTGGTTTGACTTTAGTTGTCTCCTTGATGTAAAGATATTTATTCGGTACTAAAAAGGTACATACAAAGTCTTCAATTAAAAAAGTTGTCTCCTTTCGTTTAAATTCACATGTGCGTTGTCGTTTGCGTACACAGGCGTCAGGAATGACTGCTAAATACTGGCAAGTTATAAAGGGCCTTTACTATTTAGAAAAAAAGCAGACATAGGTCCTTTCAGAATAAGGCAGAGTCGTGTTGTGCTTACTTTTAAGTAAGTACGCGCAGTATTCAGATTTAAAAATATAATCGCAATTTAATTTATCTCTGTGTGTCTTTCACCGTGTATGGGTGCGAGTAGGATGCACTGATATTGAAATAAAATTGGATATTATTTAATAATTATAATGTGCCACATGTTTACGCCTTTGGTGTGCATATTAAAATACCGCTTCATATATCACATTGTTAGTAGGTAATTCATTTTAAAAAGAAAACTGTATGTGCGAATTCAAGTTTCGAGACTTTCAAATGACTGTCAAACAATTTTCCACAAACTTGACGATGTTTTATTTTTTTCCTTATGACTGACTCAAGCTGTACCAATGGTCATTAGTCATTGTATATTTTTCTTTGTTATAGGTAGTACCGAGCATCATCATCATCATCGATGCGTGCCTCTTACGACATTTGTAAAATCCACTATCAAAATATGCGACCAAGTTAAGTTGTAATGCATTGATATCGACTACCAAATTACAACGATGTGTTTAATTTGGCTGCTTGGACCAATTGCATCAAAAGAGATCAGCAAAACTGTTTTCAACCCACGGAATCGGAGAAATAACAAACATATATACATCTCTTTTTGTCACTTCCTTTACTTGGTAAGGAAGTGAAGGACGAGTTTATGACTTTGATGTTTTCAGTTTTGACGGGAGGCTTGGTACCGAGTTTGATGAATCATAGTCGTTGAGTATCGTTGACCAATAACAACAGTGATACAACAAAAACAAAAAGATGATTCTTGTTTTCGGGGATTTTATTTTATGTAAAATTTAAGTCTGCATTTTACTCTCCATGCTTAGGTAGAGCTCGGTGATCGACCATAGCGTGCAGAGCAGAACAAAATTATTTTATACGTCATCGTCACTAGCTCGGAAAGCCTTCCTTTATCCTTTAAAACGAGCGGGTAAAAACGTAATAGATCTATTTACCTACTAGTGGGGAAAGTCATTTGACCTTAAGGTTTGACTGGTTTCTTCTAGGACTTTTAATTGAAATTTTCGAATAATTAATATAGTTGATTAAATTTGGGGGAGATTTGTAACAATATAGTACAATGTTTATTTCTTCCGCAATAGTGAGCTGAAAAATGTTTTATTACACTCGGCGGCAAAGTTTGTTCACCTCTCGTGCCTTAAGACTCGAAGGCCTAGTATAAAAATTGTACGACACTAACTCCTCGACCGCGTTAGCGTATCGGGAGTTCAAATTATGTTTGCCGTTTATTTAATCATCCGGCAACTTTCATATTTTGACCCCTCGATACGCTAACGCGGTCGAGGAGTAAATGTCGTACAACTTTTATACTAGGCCTTCTGAGCAAGCGAAATATTCTATGATTGCGCTACGAACAACAACTTTGCCCCCTTGTATAATAAATAACTATTTGACTTCGTTCCGTTTCATTTTACTATCATTAGTGGTAAATAACACAGTTTAAGAATACTTTTAATGTATGTCATTTCGGTTCTTAAGATTAAACCTGGTACCTATATGATGACCAGGCAACGGAACTCTGTGAACGAGGTCGGAGTCAAACCTTTTTTTAAATATAGGTACATATTATTGGCCTTTTTGCCGCTAATTTTATGAAAGCCCAAGGGAATGAGAGCGACGGTAATACTCGTAGTAAAATTAGTTAATTAAACGTTATTACCTGCCACAACGACACATAATCAGTTAATTAATCGTAACACAATAACGAGCATTGTATTCAACTTGCCTGAGCTAACGAGCGTGACGCGAGTTCTTTGCCAAATCTGATCTCAAAATTAAGAGTGAAAATCTGAAGGGAAAATCGTTAATAATGAAATAACCCATATAAATTCATATTGCTAAGATCAAAGTCAAATTGTTATTGACATTGTATAAACTGTTCCGTTATTCGTTGTCTGTCAATGTCACAGCAGAGGTTATGAAGGTACGTAACGTTAACTTCGGCGAGTATAATGACGTCACTACATGGCCGACAGCGTTTCAAGAGTTCAAAATTAAAAATATGAATACAAATATTTATTTTAAATTATCATCATCATCGGTCATTCAATTAATAATATAAGAACAACTTAAAAAAAAGGTCAAGTAGCCTATTGGACTCGTCCGCATTGAATAAGCCAATGGGAATACGTACCTGCGTGTCCATGACTCGAGTAAACATGAAATTAAACCCTAATGACCATTTAATCATTAGCTTAGCAAGGTTTAACTTTAAAGGAATTCTTGTGTCGATTATGGCCTTTTTATGTTTGGAGTTGTATAATAGACTGTTTGTTATACTTGTTAATTATTGTATAGGACAATTATCGTACAGTATGTACAGACAGGTTATATATCTGTCCCATTTAAGTAAAGTAGGTACGGTTAGATATATGTATTGGAAGAGCGAAACAATTTTAAGAGACGATCGAACTCAGTGGAGCTGCAAATGTTCATAAGCTACAATAACCCCTTACGGATGTGCTGTGTAGGCTATTTGATGGATGTTAGTCCCTTAATCTGTTAAAATAGTGAAACCTTGTACTTAAAAGATTGGTATGGCACTTTGCAAACGTCTATTGTCTGCGGTGGCCTCTTATCATCAGGCATTTGTTACCATTGTGATAAACAAAATAATAGGTAGGATATAATCCTATTTTCAACCATCCCTGTAGCCCTAGAAAGACAACTGCCATTGTCTAATCCGAACAGTTACAAAATAACAGATGTCTTTCTCAACCGCGAAATACTGTCGCGGCACTCTTAGTTAGGTCTTAAGCGTGCGTAGCCAGTATGCCAATCGCTAACGCTCAGTCGCCAACGAAACGGAACTGTCATTGTCGCATTAATAAGCCCTTAGGTCGCATGGTCCGATTGACAAGTCCGATCAATCGGAATACGAATAATTTTTTTTCCTATTGGCTCGATTGATCGGACTATAAGGACTTCTCAAATCCTGTCAGTCCTACTATCGGAGTAATGGGATTTTAAAAGTTCGTCTAGTTCGATCGATCGAACCACGAGAGCTTGAAAAATCCTCATAATCCGATCACACAATTTTTATTTTTCCTGTTTGTCCGACCGGTAGTTTTATGGTTAATTTTGTAATCTACCAACATCTCAAAAGTGTTTTCTCACTTTCGACGCGGAATTTTACTACCACGAAACAGTGATTTCGAGGGAAAGATCTAACAAATAATCTTAAGAGCCCTTATTCTCTAAAAACCGCTCATGGATTTAGCCTGTTTTCGGTGTGAATTAGAATTAGTAAATTTTATATATTGAAATAATAGGCATATTCTGTGATAATAGTTTATTTTTACTCTAAGGCAGACGCTACAGTGATTTGTGCTAACTGCAGAACACTCTTATATATTTGTACTATGTCTGATGTGATGTGTGAGTTTCGTTGAAACTCGTGACAGCAGTACTAGCGTTAATGATAGAGTTCCAGTTTTCGGCATCCATATGTTCGCGGCACACTCGTATATTTGGTGGCAGGTAAAAGTTGAACTTCGATAACATCATGGCTTTTTGCAAATATGGAATCGGGAGTAGGGTAGAGCGGGGCACATTGAGCAGTTTTGGAATATTTTCTTAATGGTTTGCGCCTGAAAAATGAAACTCGCTTTGATTGCTAGGAAATTTATCTGGCTATAAATATCCCCTGATAAGTTTTATTGTATGAATGAATGAATGAATGAATGAAAACCATTTATTTGTGACATCACAGGAAACAACATAAGAAACAAAAGAAAAGACAAACAAGGATTAGGATGTGTGTGCGTCACAAAATGGACCCAACTCAGCATATTGCCAGCCAATAAACCGGCGCTGGTCTTCCGTAGGGCCCAAATGGTGATGCCACGACAGATAACACACAATGCTGCAACAACTTGTCAAACAGAAATTACACTAAAAAAATTTAAAAACTAAAAAAATAAAATTAAAAAACTACAACTGGATACATGAACACAAGAAGCATCGATTGTATCGTGCATTATTGAGCAAATATTTGCTCTTAAGTAATCAAAGTCAGAATTGCTCAACATAACCCTATAGTGAGGGTTGTTGTTAGGTATGGGGTAAATTGATCAGAGATAGAGATAACATTTATCTGATAAACTAATCAAAACATTTTTTTTCTATTTACTCATATAAGTTTAGTTACATATACATAATAATCAAACTCATAATCAGAATTCTTATATATCCGAAATCAACGTTCATTAGTAAATACTTGTCACAGAAATTTATGTGATATTAGTGAAATAGATTCCCCTCACTTGGACCTAACTTTCCGCCATTAGGTGTTCCCATGTAGCGTGAGTAGTTTTTGAGATATTGCGATTGCCCAACTTACCCGCCTGCTCAACATGCCCCTTCCTGACCCTACTTCAACCGCGTAGCAATCGTGAGCTTGACTTAGCAAAATATCAAGTCTACGGTTATGTCCGATCAATCGATCCAACAGGAAGAAAAAACGACCTCGTGGTTCGATCGATCGAACTAGACGAACTTTTAAAATCCCATTACTCCGATAGTAGGACTGACAGGATTTGAGAAGTCCTTATAGTCCGATCAATCGATCCAACAGGAAAAAAAATTATTCGTATTCCGATTGATCGGACTTGTCAATCGGACCATGCGACCTAAGGGTTAATAAGTGTGCGTACCATGAGTTGCACGCAACTGTATTCGATAGCGACTGCGGCGCTCGAACGTATGTCCGTCTCGCTCCTACCATTATTGTAGCAGGAGCGAGACGGACATATCTCACGGACACAAGTCATGGCACAAAGGAAGAGTGATAGAGAAATAACTACGATACGCTAGGAAGCGTGAGCGGTTGTCATCTCGGCTACGCACGCTGGTATGACTGACTACATAGTCAGTCATGATTCACGATTTAAGTCATAACAAATAATCCTCAGCAGCAGTAATACTCCTAAAGCTATGAGCCCGATACGTTAAAACCCTATATTAGGTTAACTTATGGTGACCCTAACACTCACCTCCATACGGTACACCGTTACTACCAAGTTACGACCTGCCGGCGGATGATGTGGTATGTATGTACCTTCATGTATTTGGCTACGAGACAAAAACTTACCTGATTTGTCGAACAACAGGATCGATACATGAAACAAATAATATTACATTAGTTCATTTTCCATTATTGATAGACTTATCATGTAAACAAATACCTAGTTATCAGTCTTATCACCAGTCCATACGCTTTATTTAGGCTAGTCGTTTTGCTAAGTAGTTTGAAAGTGATAAGTCTTCTCGACTCAACAGCTCATTACTCTAGGCTCTCTCAAAGTTTGTATCATGTGTTGCATTGTAGTGTGTATTACCTATTGTGTGGCGTGTTTCGCCGAACTGTAGAGCTTTTCTCTCTGAAGTGACGGGGCCAACCACGAAAGACGTATAACATCGTTTTATGTTTCACCTTTTTTTTTACGTTACCATAAGCTATATTTTTAAAATGAAATGTTATCAAGCATTTATTTTCATAAGAATAGATATATTGAAATTAAACACTTTAAACGGATTAATTGCGTTTATTAACACCATGACCCTACGTCTCGAGCCCTTTACAGCACTCGTTTTCACAGGGTTAGGGGGCGCTCTAAAGTTTTTAATTTCAATGAATAACAATCGCGGTAACAGAAGACAATATGATATATATATAAGGTGCTACTTTATTAGTTGCAGATATTTACTTTAAAACAATTAACTTTAAATATAAATTATGAAATCTTTTCATATGATTTTTTTGTTTTCATTTACCGAACAAAAAAAAAAATTATAATTTCGTCTAAAAAGAATCATCATGTGCATTTCACTGACAAGACGTTTAACACTATCCGTCATATCACTCATGTCAACAATAGTTAGTCTTAAATGTCATTATGGTCGAGATTTATCGACGTGAAGTGGCCAGTTACAGTTACCTGGTAGGGAAAAGAGGTACTAGAATCTGCTCAATGAGTTCTCATTTACTGATCACATTAACAGGGTGTTTTTACGTAGCAAATTTGTTTTAACGTTTTCTCCAAAAAAACATCGTAAAAAGTATAATGTTTGATACTTAAATTTACTCCAGGAACCGA
The DNA here is from genome assembly GCA_949128165.1 of Lathronympha strigana. NCBI lineage: Eukaryota > Metazoa > Arthropoda > Insecta > Lepidoptera > Tortricidae > Lathronympha > Lathronympha strigana. The sequence continues at coordinate 14,139,935 of OX421918.1, read as the reverse complement.
GTCTTTATTATTTGCAAAAAATTCTGCAACTAATAAAGTAGCACCTTATATAGTTACCGCCTTATTCATAAAACAGTTAACAGAAGCTTTAGTTAAATTATGTTTTCTCCCATTCTGACAAACGCGATTGTCAAAGTGACAGATAAGGACAAACAATCATTTAGCTAAACTGTTGTTGAAGTGCGTTTATGAATAACGCCATTAATGTTTTATATCATAATGTTTTGCCGTCGCATTTTCTCAGAAATGCTCGTATTTGTTATACTACTTCAATCGACCTCACTCACGCTCACGCTTAGAAGCGTATCGTGGAACTACCTCTTTCTATCACTCTACCTTATTAGTGAGACACCGTGAAAATGACAGTTGCGTTTCGCGATTGGCATCTTGGCTACGAACACAGATCTCTTAGTAAATCATATACAAAACGGGAGATGCTATTTCGCGCAACTTGCGAATAAACGGATAGCCATTGTGTACATTAGCTAATACTAGATGCTAGGCATGTATTGTTTATCGACATGGTACATGAGCCGATAATTGCCAATCGAGGCCTTAATGTCCACATTAGAAGCAAACTGTAATCTGTTTGCTGTGCTCACAGTTCTAACGTTACACTCACGGAGTTTAAATTGTTGAGCCACCATATAATGGTTTTAGAGCTAGCCACGGAAATAGCTGTTCAATATATAGAGCCGCGAAACTTCTCTAATTTGGGTGCCATACTATCATTACGCCTGGCAGCATCATACTTTTATCCTCACACTATTAAGAAAATACTACACTACAGCATTAGGTGCGTAGCCAATAGGTATGCCAATCGCTGACGCTACGTAGATTAGCGAAGCAGTTATTTCTCTTTATCACTCTTCTTTATTAGTGCGACAATGACAGTTGCGTTTCGTTCGCGACTAAACGTTAGCGATTGGCATCTTGGCTACGCACGCTGTAAGTCTAGCAAAGTTGGAAATCATTTACAGAAAACACTTAAAGATGCAGAAATAATTAATGGAAAAAATTACGTGACGTATGTCATACCTTTACATTTTTTATCTTAGCATTTTGTGCTAAAGATTTCATCTCGGCTAAGATGACGATACACTTCCTTATAGTTATGATAGAATTGCTAGAATTTATTATTATAGATGTAGTGCATAATGAGTTTACCCCGTATTTTCTCGGAAAGGCTCGTATTTGTCATACTACTTCAATCGACCTCGGTACTTTTAGTACTGACACTGACTGAAATAGCATGACACGTTCAGCGTGCGTCGCCAAGATGCCAATCGCTCACGCTTAATAACGTATCGTCGCTACCTCTCTCTATCACTCTTCCTTATTTGTGTGACAATGACAGTTGCGTTTCGTTCGCGACAGCGTGAGCGATTGGCATCTTGGCTACGCACCCAGGAGTTTCCGTGCGATTAGGAGAAAAAAACATTATAGACTATATCTGTGTCGACTAGTGTCGTGTTAAGGTGGTGTCATAGCAATAACTAACCGAGTTGTGATTTTAAACTTGAACCTCAATGACATTGTCATTCACGGTCTCTTATATAAAGATTCAGCGTAGCAAAAAGGACACATGCTCGAAGTTTCCCAACACAATCTCATCAGCCAAACTATCCGCACAATGCAGTAGGTTCACACCCTGCAAACTCTAATTGCCGCCGACGCCGGATGTCCCGGAACCGCCGCCGCCGTCCGGTTCGCTGCGCTCCGGACCATATTCGGCTTTACATACAGCCATATTGTACAAACAGTATGTAGTTTGACAACGCGTTTATTTGAACGAAAGAAGGTATACGTACCTATTATAGGTAGCATTAAATAAGGCAATTTGATTTGTGAAATACAATCGAGATATGGTATAGAGGTTTTTATCAAACAAATCAAATTATTTAATTAAATATTTTGACTAGTTATTATAGTAGTGACACTACTGTATAAATTCTAAATAGATGTCATATACCCCGGCGTGGCCTCCATGGAGTTGGTTTTTTTTATTTAGTATATGATATCTATTTTCAATTTAATAAATGCTTTTACTACGGTTTTTAGAATAAAAACATAATATTTAAATTCGACAATTTTTTTTTTTAAAACGATCTATTTGCAGTGGGCAAAAACTGGCTTTAAATCGCGAAAAATAATACTCGTTTTCACAGTTTCCCCGAGAAAGCCTAGAAACCAAACTACGGATCGATTCAAGAAAGCTGGCGCGGACTGACTATGAAATTAATGACAGGTTCATAGATTTTCCGCACCAGATTTCGTGATCTGTAGCAACACAACGTACGGTAGGTTCGCACCCGGCAAACATTTCTAATTGCCGCCAACGCCGGATGTCCCGGAACCGCCGCCGCCGTCCGGTTTGCTGCGCTCCGGACCATGTTCGGATTTACATACAGCCATATTGTACAAACACTAGGTAGTTCGATGTCATGTTTATTCCAACGGAAGGTTGTAGATAGTTCTAACCTGTCCTGTTAAAACTAGGTATCTACATCCTAAACAAAGATATTTCATCTATTCCAGCACTTCTATCTGTCATGTAGATACCTAACTGACAGCGATATTTAAAAAGTATAGATTATAACGTTGTCTATGGTATTCTATAAGAACACTGCTAAACGATGCTGCTATAGATTTTCATACAGTAGGTTTTTTTTTCTATAGTATTTTCGATTTTGCTTTTTTCGCTATTTTAGCTGTCGTAGAAAATTTAGCGTATGCAACAGCTCATAATTGGTTCTGATTATATCACAGTTGCATATACTACTATTGTGATTGTGAATATGTAACAGAGACTTTTGTTAGCGATTTGAAATTATGGTAGCAATTTTGTTTCAATAGAAAATAAATGTTAAATTAGCTCACGTTCCTTTATTTAATTCAATCAACTCAGGTAACTTACTTTTAAAATAAGTTAAATGATATGTATTACAGACATCATTTTTACAGAAAATGGCTGGTTAAAAACATAAAATGGCCTTATACCTCTAATTTAGATTTTAATGATTTGCAAATACACTTAAAAAAAAAAAAATCAATTGGCTGACATACTTATTTTGTCTTTAGGTAAAACAGACATCGGTATGTAGTAAGATGGTGTTAAGAGTACCTACTTAAATCAGAGATGTATCTAAATATAAGTAGGGACATGTACATACGTGTTCGAAAGTGCATGGTCAATTTATGAATTAATCCATTCATTAACTGCCCTTGCAATTCTGAACGAATTCTGAACCATGATAAGATAATTAATTTGTTATTATTTTTAATTTAATAATATATCAAAGTTATTATTTCCAATTTATATAAGTACACGAATAAACTAAAAATAAAGAGCAGGGTTTCTGGTCTTGAATTTCAAATCCGAGTATAGGATGCCTGTTTTTTCTTATTCAATTCAAATAATTCAATATATCGTTGTCTGAGTGCCCGTAACACAAGCCTTCTTGAGCTTACTGCGGGACTAAGTCAATTTGTGTAAAAATGTCCTATAATAAAAGAAAAAACGAAAATGTAAAAATATGGTCATTAAGACGAATATCAAATATCGTTGGTTTCTCAAGAAATATCCTACTATAACAGTTACACTTTGGCGCTTTTTACACATTGTAAAGCCGCGCGACCACGACACATAAAACTGTGTCAATACGACAACATATTACAGTAAATTAACTAAATAGCGATAGACTCGGTGTAGAATTTATAATAAATATCATTTAATATTCATTAAAGGGATTAATATTCGATAACTTATGAAAAGAGATAAATTTACTCGAATATTTTTAATCTTCATCATCGCTGAATGAGTTACGTAATCAGCCACCCACGAAAGAAAATTACATTCAATATTGAACAGAAAAGTTTTTAATGCCGAAGGATTAATTATACGCGATTTGCAAGGCTAATTTATTTTTCTCGCTCATAATAAATAGGCCATGATTATGCAATATTAACCATTTTCCTTTTTGTATTAAGGTAATTTTGCCAAAATGAATCCACTGGAAGATACCTTGTTGGGCCGTTTCCTGTTTTAGCGAGAATGACCTTAGAACTTAATTATTATCATTTTTATAGGAGGTAAATGTCCGAAATATTTAGTCTACCTTATCAGTACAGTTTAGTTGTTACTTTCCCGGTTAGTAACTGTAAACTCACCTACATTATTTAGCTCAAAACACCGTGAGTGGCCAACCGGAAGGCTGTCTTAGCTGAAAAGGGGTATTCTGTCACGGAGTTTTCTAAAAAACTACTGAAAATAAATATATGTTACCTACATGATACGAATAATCAAACTGTCTACTTCTTAAATATATACGTATTGATTTTAAAATAACTTCCATCGTTATAATCGCATTTCATTGTCGGTAAAAAATGGGGAACGGCCCTGTTATGTTTAGTACATTGTTATCTTATAGATTGGCCAATATTTTTGTTACTAACGAAAATTATATTGTTTTTTTTTTTACCCTAGTAAGTGGAGCACCGACTACACAATTTTTCCGATTCCATGATCATAACTGACTACCACCCTACATAATTCTATACTACAATACACCAAAGTCATCCCAAAAATACAATAATTGTAATAAATTTTAATTTTGACGAGAACAAATCGTAATTTGGATGCAACTAAAAATAGTAGTCGCACTGCTGTATATGTGTGGTGCTTGTATGCTCTCTCTAGTAGTTCAGGTGGTCTGTGAAGTCACCATAATAGTAATTCTACGTCAGCAATACTATCGAAAGGAGAAAGAATGAATGGCGGCAGAATGTGGAAGATGTCCTATGAAATAGAAATACTACTGACTATAGAAATAAATAAAAAACAGTGGTAATATAATATTGTCTTCTGTTACCGCGATTGTTATTCATTGAAATTAAACACTTTAGAACGGATAAATCACGTTTATTAACACGTACACACTATTAACACTACGTGTTAAGCGCGATTAATCCGTTCTAAAGTGTTTAATTTCAGTGATAATATATTGTATGAAAATCCATAGGAGCATCGCTTAGCGATGTTCTTATGGAATACCATAGACTATACTTGTATATTTTTGTACATATAATGTATATTTTTTACTATCGCTGTCAGTCATCTAACTGACAGATTAAATGCCGCTCTAAGTGTTGGATTAAAAAAGAGATAAGAGAACTGGTGTTGCCACTGTGTAGATTGAGTTTAGTTCCACTTTATTAAATTCCTTCCTTTACTTGTCGAGCTGTAGTTTGTGACTAGGACGACTCATACAAAATGTGTCTTGGCGACTAACATTTAGATAAAATACTCTGAAAAACCTCAAAAGTTTCGGTAATATATATCAGCTGCTGACTAAACCTTTATTATTTTAAAATATTAAAATTTATTATATTATATTGAAATATTAAAGATCATCTGGAAGAGATCGGTTTTTAGCGATAAGATCGCCTATTGCTTGGCCTCAATCTTAAATCGACTGGTTGTACCTTTTTGTTAGTTATACTTTTCTTGTATCTTGAGGTGTGCAATAAAGAGTATTCTATATTCTATCTATCTATCTATATTAAACAAGATATACCACAACTTTGTACTTAACTACGTCTAACTACGTTGTTCCTGTAACGTAGATCACGGCACGTAGCCGTATATTTTACGTGCGCCGTAAACGTTTATTTGCCAGTTACGACGATGTGCGAGATTGGGCTTTATACACTATTACACTGTAACTTCTCGTATCTATAGTCAAGGCCGAAAATTTCGATGCAATTTTTGGACAAATTGATGTGGAATTAAGACACATTAAAATCGTTTCGGTAATTAAGACGCCGACTCGTCGAGTTGGTTGTTAATATACGCACTAATAAATACTGAACCTCTTATTCTTAAAAAAGTTAACACACGTTTTAATTAAATAATGTTTTCTCCCTTTCTAACAACGGCAAATTCAAACTGAAAGATGAGGGATAACAGTTATTTAGCTAAATTGTGTTTGATTTTCGTTTATGACTAACCCCGTTAATCGACTAAATTGAGGGTGACATAAATAAGGAAAAAAAATGGTCTATACTAGAGACGCCCATACCATACTTCGACCTCGCAGTAATGTGTCAATCCTGAAATGAGTGACTTCGCTCAATCTAGAACCAATACGGTGTCCAAAGGCGTCCTTACGGTCGCCATGGCAACGGAGAACAAACCAACTTCAAAATCTTGCTAGACTTTTTCCCTTTCAAAGCGTCTCTATTTTTCTCTATCTCGGTGATTGGCAATGGTAATACTTAAGTAGCAGCAGTTAAATATGTTATTGTTTGTAAACATAAAATTATTGTATAAATCAATACCTGTCACCCATTTATGCACTATTTTTCATTGATCTCTATCGTCAAGTAAAATAAAGGTGACCGCTAGTACCTACAGCCACATAAATCGTAGCTGTATTTATGAGGAAATGTTACAGAGATATACCCAGAACCTTCCTCAGAAAGCTTTTAGCCTTTGTTGTGTTGTGAGAGCCAGACGACTACTTATACACAGATAATATTCGTTACTTTTGTCTTTATTAAGATAAAGACGACGTTCTAGTATCCATTACGAATGGTGTCACGGCCGCTCAATGGGAAGCGGAAATGACCGGAATCATCTAGAGTGGAATAAAACATTCCGGGGCAGGGAAAAAGGAAATTCAACGAAAAAAGGGGTTGAAGAAAGATAGAAGGTTTTCTTGCTGTGAAATGTGCTATAACTATCGAGGCATTTTTAATTTAGCAAGAAAATCTAGTCACTAATCAACTAATAGAGCGTTTGACAAGTCAAATCAGCTTCCTTTTTTTTATCTGTAACATTGACCACTTTAAAACAGTTTATGACGTCACAGTTCTTTCCGAATTATTAAATACAAATTGAACCCGAGAACAACTGAGCCTTACATTTCTCAAGGACCTGGTTTTGTAGGCATTCTTTATTTTACGCAGGAAGTAGATATTTATTTTATTATTATTTATTTATTTACTAAGAACTACAACAGTGCATAGAAATATACGCACTTCTATCTTACTATAAAAAATACCTGGAGGTTCATTCATAATGTATGAAACAGAAAAAAATTACAGAACTAGTATAAGCTAAATAAAGCTAGTAAAGGTAGGATACATAAAATGAAACAATAATTTTTAATCACATAAATATCTAACCTGAGATTCAAAATAAATAAAGGATGTCATAAAAATAATTATAGTGATAATCAAAAATAAAATAAACTTGAAATTTACAACGTGTGAAACCAGAATCGTATCGTGGTATTTTATTCCTTTTTCTTAAAATCGACAATTTGTAACACCACCATAGTACGTCACTGAACCAAATCTGAGAACCATCTAGATAGACAAACCTTTCAACCCAAGGTTGTCTGGAAGAGATCGCTTTTTAGCGATAAGACCGCCTATTGTTTGGCCTCAATCTTAAATCGACTGGTTGTATTTTCTTTTTCTTTTTTGTTAGGAACACTTTTCTTGTCTGTTTCTTGTATCTAACTTAAACTTGAGGTGTGCAATAAAGAGTATTCTATCTATCTATCTAACCTTTCTACTCGTAAATACCGCAAACAAATTGGTTAATTGGTTTAAAAGCTACAATGACACTGACATATATTGTACACGGAAAACTTGTTATATCTCAGTCAGTCTCTTCAGTCAGGAATTAAATATGCAGCAATATATATTGGCTCTGAAGATAAGTGTATTGTACCATACTACCCATAGTAGAGCTGTTTGTTTTTAACCAGAATTAACTAAGAAAACTTTCTCAAGACCATACCACCCTGTTTAGGCTATGTACAAACATCTAGGTACTTCTAATCATGCTAACAAATGCATGTGTACCAATTGGCACATCCAGCGAATAATTTGCATTTTACCCGAAACTACTTCAGAATTTTATCTTCCTTAATCGTCAGGTACTCTATATGAGGGTGCGGAGCTGGTAGACCTCCCCGTGGTGCACCTGGGAGGGGGGGAATAGTCTGCTCAGTTGCGCGATGGCTATTCTCCCTCTGCGAACTACCAGACTGGAGGCGGTGCAGTCGAGTTTACTCCTGCGTGGGCCTTGGGCCGTGTATGTGGCTTGGATGTGGGGCAGGGGTATTTGTCCTCCTGCGACCTGGGGGGGTGAAGCGAAAGGGCGGATTGTATAGACGATGGGTGTATTTATCTTTTTTTCTCTTCTATTAACTTGTCTTTTGCTTGTGTATCTATTTTACTTTCTTATATATACAAAAAAAAAAAACTCGGTTCTGACCGGGGCCGTACCTAACTGGTCTGCACCGACTCACGGGTCCTCCTTCTGGAGTCGGCCGGTTTTGTCAGTCCCTTTAGTGGGCATAAACCAACTCCAGCATGGGGATAACCACCCCCCCATGACAACAAAGAGTCGACCCGTGATTTGGTGTGGACTAGATTTACGGTGCAAAAAAATCTAGCTTTAATTGTGTCGTCCTTAGAGTAAGGCAAGGCATCAGTGCATCCTCGATGTGTATGAGTACCCACGGAAGTGCTAAGAGGTTCGGCAGCAAAGACCATGTGCCCCGTCTAACGTCACCCATACGTCTCTGACCTATGGTGCGTGTCGATTCGGGGATCTTGGTGTAATTCGTCGCTGGCCTCGACCCCAAGTACGTGGCGAAAATCACCGCTCAGGTGTTACTGGATGTGACGCGTGTTTGGTTTCCCGCGTTATTTTAATGACGGGAAATCGAACAGGCAGAAACGGCGTTTGCCTATGTGCAAATCCCCGAGCGCGTGACGGAGCCACGGGCATCGGGAACATTCCAACGAACGAAGTCTAGTAGTCGTTGTGGAATGCGCCGTCTTTGCTGTCCCCTACAGTTCTGGGCCCGCGTAGGAAGAGGCGAACCCTGCACCCTTTTTCTTTATATTTGTATGCGGCACAATTAATTCAATTTATCATGCCAACTGAAACTGAAACTGTGCCTAATATGATCGAATTGAAGAGTGACGGTATGCCCGATGGGAGCCACAGGGTCACCCGGTCAAGGGCTGGAAACCTTGGGGGAAAGGGGGGGGCTCCCAAAAGGGCCAACCCCTACCTAAAGGAGGTGCAGCCGGAGTCTGTGCCTAAAATAAGCACCGCTAGGAGGGGCGGGAAAAATGCGGGGCCAGGAACGCCCCGCCTGAAACTGAAAATTTCAGGAGGGAGGCCCACCGGGGCATATGCGGGGATTTCGGCCGCCCGCAACAGCCTCAGGGATTTGGAGGAGGACTCGGAGCTCGAGGTGGTGGACGACGACTCCGACACCGGGGGGCACTGGAGCGACGGACGGGCCTCCCCGGAATTAAGTGGAGACCCAATGGAGGTGGCTCGTAAAGCCGCAGAGGTCGTCATGACACAGACGGCCAAATCCACCAATTTGAAGGGGTCGGTCCGGGGCACCATAAACAACGCGTGCCGAGAAATGGTGGCGGCGCTCCGGAAGATCGCAAAGGGCGACGCTGATGAGGTGGTACGCGCCCTCCGCGCCGACAATAGGAGAATGAGGGAGGAGCTGGAGCAGCTGCGGACGGAGACCAGGGCCATGAGGCGTGCCTTCTCCGAGAGGGGGAAGGGGGCCCCCACGCCAGACCCTAACATCTCGGAGGGGGACCGCACTCGGTCAGAGCGGTCAGAAATAGCGGAGCTCCTCTCATCCTTAAAGGATGAGCTCTCGCGGGAGCTGACCCTCTCCTTGGGGGACATGATGAATGCGAGGCTGGAGGAGGTCCGCAGCCGTCTGCCCCCGGGGCCGATTGTCCGCCCGCCGCTCGCGGCGGACAAAAGAAAGGAGGTGAGCCGACAGGAGGCCATGTCGGCTCCCGAGCGTAGCGGCTCCCAACCGCCGCAGAAACCGCGTGGGGTGACGACCCTAATGCCCCCGGCAAAATCAGCGCCAGCGCCGCGAGCCAGGAAGGGCTCGGCTGTACCTCAGCAAGCTGTGGAGGTACCCAGTGCGGCTCAGGCCCAGGCAGGCCCATCTACCGAGGGGGCATGGTCGACGGTGGCGAGGAAGGGGAAGAAGAAGGCCGCCTCTTCTGCTCCTTCTGCTCCCCCACCACCGAAGAACACGGCAAGGCCGACACCGGCCCCAAGGAAGGTGGCGCTGCCTAAAACGGCGGCAGTGGTGGTGGCTCTTAAGCCGGACGCGAAGGAGTCGTACGCCAACATCATGGTGAGAGCCACGCAAGCGTTCTGGCTAGAGGACCTGGGCCTGGACCATATCAAGGTCCGGAAGACAGCGGATGGAGCCCGCATATTAGAGATGCCGGGGACGGACAACGGCCGCACTGCCGAAGCCCTTAGGGAACGCCTGGAAGCGGCTATTGGAGACGCGGCCAGGATTTACAGGCCAATTAAATTGGTGCGTCTCCGAGTCTCCGGCCTCGACGAGGCGGCCACTCAGGGGGCCCTGGCGGAAGCCATAGCTGCCAAGGGGGACTGCCTGCCGACGGCAGTAAAGGTCGGGGAAATTAGGTTCGGCTACAGCGGAGCAGGCTCGGCACTAGTGCAGTGTCCCGCAGAAGCTGCCAGCGCCGTCGCTGAGGCGGGGAGGATCTTGGTGGGGTGGTCGGCCGCCCGAGTGGAGGTGCTCAAATCAGAAGCACTCAGGTGCTACAAGTGCCTGGGCGTTGGACACACCAGAGCCATATGCCCGTCCCTGATTGAGCGTGGAGACCTGTGCTTCCGCTGTAGTAAGCCGGGCCACAGGGGGGCGGACTGCCAGGCTGAGGCCTTTTGCGCAGTCTGCCACCAAGCAAAGCTACCAGCGGGGCACAGGATGGGCGGCTCTTCCTGCAACCCGCCAAGGGTCAAGGGGGTTGAAGCCCGGAATACCAGGACCAAGGCCTCCGAAGGGGCCTCCCCAGCGGCAGTCCCCCCTACACAGGAGGAAAATGAGGAACAACAAATGGAGTAGTAATGCCAGTACGACCTCAACACACTGCTCAGGAGGTGCTCCAGTGCAATCTGAACCACTGCGCCCGCGCTCAAGATTTGCTGATGCAAAACATGGCGGAGTGGGGAGTTGCCTTGGCAGCAGTGGCGGAGCCATATGTTGTTCCTCCGCGGCCCAACTGGGCAGGTTCGGGGGATGGCCGGGTGGCACTGGTCGCCCCCTCAATGGGAGCGCCCCTCGCCCCGGTGGAGAAAGGGCTGGGATATGTGGCTGCAAAATGGGGAGAGATATTAGTGGTGGGGGTGTATTTCTCTCCAAACCAGCCACTGGACGCTTTCCAGCGATTCCTAGGAGGCCTGGAGGGGGCAGTGAGGAGGGCCGGCCGGGTGCCTGTCTTGGTGTTGGGGGACTTCAACGCCAAGAGCGTGGCATGGGGGTGCCCGCACACAGACCGGAGGGGGGCCGAGGTGATGGACTGGGCGGCCGCAGCGGGCTTAGTCCTCCTTAACCACGGCAACGCGCAAACGTGTGTGCGCCGGCAGGGGGGCTCAATAGTGGACCTCTCTTTCGCATCCCCTGCCATAGCAAGGCGCGTTGCCGAGTGGCGCGTTATGGAGGATGAAGAGACCCTCTCGGATCACTTATACATTCGTTTGAGGGTCTCCCCGCTGCAGAGAGTGGTGCCGCCAGTCCCTGGTGGCAGACGGGCACGAAGCGGATTCCCCAGGTGGTCGCTGGCCAAATTCGACCCGGAGCTGGCAAAGGAGGCCGCCATCTTAGAGGCGTGGAGCGCCCCCCCTCCGACCCTCCGCGGGGTCGACGAGAAGGCGTCCCACCTGAGGAGGTCACTAACGGCAGTCTGCGACGCGGCGATGCCCCGAGCAAGCCCCCCTTGGGGCAGAGAGCAGGTGTATTGGTGGAGCCGCGAAATCGCCGCCCTCCGCGCAGACAGCAACGCCGCCCGCCGGGCCTTCACCCGGTGCCGTAGGAGGCGGCACACCCAGGAGGAGGAGGACCTCCTGCATGCGCAGTGGGCCGGAAAGAAGGAGGTCCTGCAAGAAGCCATCCGAAAAGCCAAAGACGAGGCATGGGAGGAGTTCTTGGCAACCCTCACCAGGGATCCATGGGGGCGCCCATACAAAATGGTGCGCGAAAAACTCCAATGCGCCCCCCCCCATGGAATCCATGGAGCCAGAACTCCTCCGAAGAGTGGTGGAAGGCCTCTTCCCGGATGCGGAGGAATTCGTTCCGCCCAGGATGGCGCCCCCAGCGGTGGAACCAGAGGGCCTCCTCGTCATTCCCCCTGTCACGGACGCCGAGCTGACGGGGGCAATGCTCCGGCTCAGGGGCGCACGGAAGGCGCCGGGCCCCGATGGGGTGCCAGGAAGGGTCCTGTTCGTGGCATTGCAGCAGCTCGGGAATCGCCTCAGATCCCTCATGGAAGAATGTTTTGAGGAGGGGCGATTCCCGGAAAAGTGGAAGGAGGGGAGGCTGTGCCTGCTACGGAAGGCAGGGCGTCCACCCGACTCGCCCTCTGGCTACCGCCCCATTGTGCTGCTGGACGAAGTGGGCAAACTCTTTGAGAGAATAATGGCGGCTCGCATCCAGCAGCACTTAGAGGAGACGGGCCCGAACTTAAATGACGGCCAGTTTGGGTTCCGTAAGGGGCGGTCCACGATCGACGCAGTGGGCGCCTTAAGGGCCTTCGTGGAACAGGCGGAGGCAAGAGGGGAGGGAGTGGTAGCAGTGTCCTTGGACATTGCCAACGCTTTTGGCTCCCTCCCATACGAGGTCATAAGAGAGGCACTCCGGTTTCATGGAGTGCCTCTCTACTTAAGAAGGATAGTGGAGCACTACCTGACGGGGCGGGTAGTGCTCTACGAACAGGGTGGGGAGAGGAATGAGAGGGCCATGGCGTGCGGGGTTCCACAGGGATCTGTGTTGGGTCCCCTCCTGTGGAACTTGGGGTACGATTGGGTGATCCGTGGGGTGCAGCTCCCGCGAATGGCCACCGTGTGTTACGCGGACGACACACTGGTGGCTGTGCGTGGCCGGGAGCTCGAAGAGGTGCTCAGGAGAGCCGAGGTGGCGACCGAACTAACGGTCCACCGAATCGGCCTCCTGGGACTGCGGGTCGCCCTACCGAAGACGGAGGCCATGGTCCTCGGGGGGGGAATTGGATGGAGGATGGGGGCGGGAACCGCCCTGAGAGTTGGAGGGGAGCGGGTCCAGGTTAAGGCCCACATCAAATATCTGGGCCTTATACTGGACAGGAGGTGGAGCTTTGAGGAGCACTTCGCGAGACTGGCTCCTCGTCTCGTGAGTGCTGCCTCGGCGTTGGGCCGGCTATTGCCCAATATTGGCGGGCCGAACGCCCCGTGCAGGCGGCTCTACGCGGGCGTTGTGCGCAGCATGGCGCTGTACGGGGCGCCAATCTGGGCCGGGAGGCTGAGCAATCGCTCCGCTGCACTCCTCCGGAGACCACAGAGGGTGGTAGCGCAGCGCATGGTGCGGGCGTACAGGTCCACCTCCCATGCAGCGGCATGCCTCCTTGCTGGCACCCCGCCTTGGGAGCTGGATGCGGTGGTGCTGGCAGAGAGGCACCAGCGGAGGGATGAGGCTAGGAGGAGGGAGGAGCCCCCAGACCCGGGGGAGTGGGAGAGGGCGGAACGAGCGGCAGAGGAGCAGCTCAGGCGTCGATGGAGAGAGGCGCTGGAGGATAGCCTGTATGGGGTCAGAACCATAGGGGCTATCCTCCCAAAGATGGAGGAGTGGGTCGACCGGAGGGAAGGGGCCCTGACCTTCCGGTTGACGCAGGTGGTGTCCGGGCATGGTTGTTTCGGACACTACCTGCATCGAATAGGGCGGGAGGAGGACGATAGGTGCCATGAGTGCGGCGACGAGGATGACACGGCCCAACACACTCTGGAAGAGTGTGACCGCTGGGCCGTGGAAAGAGCTGCCCTCGTCGGGAGGACTGGTTTGGTGGACCTCTCGCTGCACAGCGTCATCGCTTCGATGCTGGGCAGCGAGAGGAATTGGGATGCGGTGGCCTCCTTCTGCGAAGAGGTTATGGCGCAGAAGGAGGCAGCGGAAAGGGAGCGGGAAGACGCGGTAGATGCTCACCCGCTCCGTCGCAGGCGGCGGGGTCGAAGGCGCTTGGCGTTCATTCGCCAAGACCCTTAACGGGGCCAGCGGGTTCGGGTCCCGCATTGCACGGCCCCACGCCGTCGGGGGGGAGGTCAAAGCGTTTCTGACTTCCCCCTCCTTGTGCGGATGCCCCGGCACAAAGCCGGGGCCGCCGGAGGGCACCGAGGTGGAATAATATTGATCCCACGGTGCTCTCATTAACGGCCAGGAGGGAAACGCCGGTGTGGAGTTTAGTGGGTAGGGCCGCTCTGCTTCCTTCTCGCTAGGAGAAGGAGCAAGCAGCGGCGAGCCCCACACACCCCCCAAATGACCTACCCGAGGTCGGGGGACGGTGCGTGACTGCATTCTCCACACCGTCAAAAAAAAAAAAAAAAAAAAAAAAAAAAAAAAAAAAAAAAAAACCAATATTCCATTCAATATCAAGATCCAGTGCGTTTAATACTTTGTTATCCTACCTTTAGATGAGATATTTATCTAGCTATTAACAGCTTTATTTCAGCAAAAACAAATAAAATTATAAAAAAAAACAATAAAATCCAAATTAATTAACTAGAGATAATAAAACTGCTTTGCAAATATTTACAAGTAAAAAATAGGAGTTAGCTTGGCGCCACATGGTAGGGTGCCCCGTAGGCTGGTGGCATTGCCCCGCTGAACAGCGATTCCACTTCGCTGGGCAAGATAGGAACTAGCTATCTGGTCACCTAAGGCGTCCACGAGGCGCTTAGCCAGCTCCCTAAAAATAGAATGAGTTCCGGGTTCCCAGGGCCCTAGGATAAGTAACCAGAAATCTGAAATTATGAAAAGTGCAACAACTTTGAACACCAGGGGATTTTTAATAAATCTTAAAGTCAATTATCTGGGCCGGCCTAAGGTTCTCTCTTCGTGGCTTGAAGCTTGTCCGTTAACTACCGGACACCCCCGTATAAGTACTATGAACTAAGGAATAAATCAGTCTAAGTCAAAGACTCAACGATTACTGTTGCTTTTTTTGCTTTTTTAGTTCCAGGAATGGGTCGTATTTCGGTTCCCTCGTAATGACATTGAATCGTATAACGCACCTTTAGTTTAGCCAATGATATTGATGAACTAGTTCCGCTTAACTAAGCCGAAAGTTTCCTTGATATCTTTACTATCTAGGGCACTAGCATCTCGAATATCTTAGTTTAAAATCTCCGATACCCTCGGCGCTCTCGAGCAGATAAAGTGGTCCAATCCATAAATGTCAACACCAAACACTTGGCGGCATATTCGAATGTTAAAAATCTTGACGTTACTTGTTATTGCTACGATACGAAACCGCCAAACTATAAGTGTGCATTTAACGAGTTGCTGTAGTAAACGATGTCTCGGCTACGTCTCGTTATCTCCCGTTGAATCTCGCCTCACCAGCAAGTACGAGCAAGATGCATTGACAGTAAGTTGACGTAGACGCTACCGAGCATAGTATTCTACAGTAAATTTCAAACTCGTGGTATGGACAAAGTATCTACATAAAAATAAACTAGCTTTGAAAATATATTTCATCTAACTGCATGCGTATTTTTACCGCTAAGAAATGTTGAAAGAAATAAATTTAAAATTCCAGAGCCTTCGGTAGTTATAGCCATGCGTTGTCTGTCAATTGCTTAATATATTTTGTAGATAAATAAATTTTCATTACCCTTGATAGATTCCGTTACCGAAATTCGCAACTTCATGCTTTACTATTCTTGAAATTGCGCTTCTGTATTCCCTGACAATAAGATCTCGGTATATTTAAAGCAAAAGTGAATATGCTATTATTTAACATATGATGAGCTCGATCTCCAACTCTGTCTTCAATTTCCATCAAGTTTGACTAAATGATGTTAATCGCCTGTCAGTTTATAAAAAAAAATCTAACGCCTACACCATATGTCGTGTCAAGTTAGGATAACAAATCAAGCTCTAATTCTAAAATCTCGCATAGGACTGTCGGAAACGGACGCTTCAGATATCGGCCTACGCAATCGCGTTGTTTATTTGGGCGCCCCTAGAGTTTCCGATAAGGGGAAACGTCAGAAAATGTGGTGTAAAAGGCCTTCGAACATCTTTAAGGCGCTCGTCAATTGTTTGTTCTTTCAATGTTTGCTGCCTTACTGTTTGCTTGTAACCGGTGGCCAAGATGTTTTATGTAGTTATATCTGAAGTCTTGTGTGTTCAAAAGAGCTTGTCGCTCAGTGTAGGTACTTGAATTAATAGTGTCTGAACTTTGATCTCTGTTTGAGAAATGTATTTATTTATTTAAGTTTTGGAGATACAATTGCTATCAAAACAGAATACCTAACATTAGTAAATACGAGCTGTGTAGCCAATTACGGGATCACATTTATAGCTACAGTAAACATTAAAGATTTACTTTAAATTTAAATTAACAGTGTCGACGCCCGTAGACGCAAACACACAGCATGAAAATTAATAAATAGCAAATAAATAAATATTTCAGGACAGTCTTACGCAGATCAACCTAGCCCCAAACTAAGCAAAGCTTCTACTATAGGTAATAGACGACGATATACGTACTTGAATAGGCAAATGCATACTTATATATAAAGAAAAACCCATAATTCAGGAACACATATTCGTGATGAACACACAAATAAATGCCCTTGCCAGGATTCGAACCCGGGACTTCCAGCTTCGAAAGCAGGGTCACTACCACTACCAACTATCCTCTATAAGTACACCGCGCCGTAATTAGATTCCAAAAAAAATGGTTGCCTGTAAAGTCGGTTTTACGGGCGAAGATTTTACGTGACAACGTCTTTTTCTCGGTAGAATATTTATTGATATGAATATAATTAAATTGCACAATAGGAACTTACTTAACACTATCAACGTTCGAGAAAGACAAAGACAGAGACACAAGCATGCGCCGATTCAATGCGCCTAATTCTCTAGTGCTGCGCGCGCGGCAGACCGATCATAGTTGAGTGGGAGAGAGACGCAAGGCATTCGGCGGGCCTCTCTCTCGTTCGGTGACTCATCGTAACGTTACCGAGCGTTACACTTTTTCATAAGTGACTCCCAGCCGCAACCTAATTTAAGACGTTGTCACGTCAAAACTAACCTCACTCGCTTCCATTCTCTTGTGTTTGTGTATGTTTAAAAAAACTAAAACAAGCCAAAAATATCTAACTAACCGTTGCAATATATTGTCAGTATGACTCACGAAAGTTTAAATTAAATAAATGTAAGTATAATTTGTGTTCAATTGTGCCTAAATATATCTTTGACCTCGACAGTACATCAATTGCACTGCAGCGCCCAGAGAGGCTGATAACCCTACTTTGTTCAACTGCTCGTAGCAACACAATAGCTAGGTATATTCTATCACGCAAATATGCAAGAGCGATAGAGATACAGACAACGAAGTTTCGATAGACTCAAACCCTTCAGCCTACCCGTGTTAAACAGTGAAGCACTAAGGTCAGGAGTAAGTACAGATATAGCCACGGGACGATATAAGTAGCAGGGTGTGTACGAACATCAAGCGCGAAGTGTACGCTACATTATTCATTAATGAGGGCAAACACGGCATAATTAGAAAGCAGAGAGGGAAGGTAAACAAACGCTATAATTTGTTCTAAAACACTGCTCTAACAAATTATGACAGAAACATCTAAAATGACCTTTAGGTAGGTGTCTACGAAGGGTTACGTTGAAAACACAAATTTTTTTCAACAATTAAATAAAACGTGTCAAGGTAAGTATTCGTCACAATCATAAATATGACGTGAGAACAACAAAAGATAGAGAAAACATAAATACTTAATTGTATCATGAATTTGTCTAATGTTACCGCGATTGTTATTCATTGAAATTAAACACGCGTTTAGTATGAAATACCTTAGCTTACCTTAGTGTGGACTTAGTATGAAAATATTAAAAACAGATAAAAGAGGCAAAATGGGGTAGTTTTCTTGTCGCTTCTTTTTGCCCCATAGACCAGTTAGGGAAGCGTTCGTAAGTTGTATGTATGTTTAATAATCAAACGAACTTACCTGTGAAGTTTGATTGGAATTATACGAGTATCCAAATCGAAGATTACATATATTTACTAGCAGCAGTACACGGTTATGTGCTGTCCTTGTCACACATTTAGAGTTAAAATATTATTCAAAAAATGTTCTCGCTGTCGCCCGCCGCGTAAGGTAGGTGTCGTGCCGATGCACGACCGCGCCCCCAGCGGCGTGGTTTATCATTATTTTAGAGCACATAGATATTTTTGTGTTAGGACCAGAGACTATTTTAATTTTTAGGGTCTGGGAGGGTGGGAGTATGTAATCTTCGATTTGGATACTCGTATAATTCCAATCAAACTTCACAGGTAAGTTCGTTTGATTATTAATTATACTTCGTATCCAAATCGAAGATTACATATATTTACTAGCAGATGTTTAGAGAATTGTAATACTACATATAAGTAGGAAAAATAAAATAAAATATCGAAGTCAAATCCGACGCTCCTATGGGTTCCTGATAATTAGCTTCATACATGAGTGCCTAATAAAATAAAACGGTACTATTATGTAAATATTATATGAATATTTTTATTAGATTGGACTTATGCATGCCATGCTGTGCGTGTCCAAGTGAGGAACGACATTAATAAAGAATGAAATTACTTTCAATAACCTTTTAGGTGAAGCAAAACACTGAAGTGTGTATTATCGTCGATATAATTTTAACATTACTTGAATATACCTGCTTTAAATTATACTTCGTTCATTTAATTGAACTTTACTGACGAATCCCTGATCCCTGCATAGTGATTGTATACTTTAGATATGCCTGTATTTCATGTCGAAGTAAAAATGGAAGACAAAAACCAGTTGTGTGATTAGTAAAACAAGCTATCAGTAGTTTCTTCATAGCAAGATTAGTACTAAAGAAATCTTGTTATAAAATGTACATACAGATTTATACTGAGACCAAACAATAATTCAAGTGGTGGGTAATGGTTAATACGTTAAGTTTTTCCTTTTTGAGTAGAACGTTGTAATAAAAAACTTAAGTGCCTTCGATTCTACTGTAGGATAACGAAATATTGACCAGTACGCTACAGCAGCAAGAGAATTACTATTTTTGTAAATAATTGTTATAATAAGGAACTGACACGTGGAGTATTTTTATATCTTGATAATCGGAATGCTACTATTGAAAAGAAGTCTCATCATGGTAAAAACAACCTGATGGAGTAAAATTTTATTACATTCTACACAATTCCTGTAGAATACGAGTATGTAACACGAGACGCCGTTAATGCGGAGCAAAGTTTATTTATTGTTTATTTATTGTATACAATTAACACTAAGTTGTACGATCCTCAACACGATTTTATTAATGTGAAGAAACTCAACGCTGTTAATGCGGAGAAATGTTGTACAATCATCAACAAAATTGATGTAGAGTAACTCAACGCTGTTGAAGCGTAGCAAAGATCTACAATCCTCGACACAATTAATGTGGAGAAACTCAACGCTGTTAAAGCGGAGCAAAGTTCTACAATCCTCGACACAATTAATGTGGAGAAACTCAACGCTGTTAAAGCGGAGCAAAGTTCTACAATCCTCGACACAATTAATGTGGAGAAACTCAACGCTGTTAAAGCGGAGCAAAGTTCTACAATCCTCGACACAATTAATGTGGAGTAACTCAACGCTGTTAAAGCGGAGCAATGGAGACACTCAACGCTGTTAAAGCGGAGCAAGTTCTACAATCCTCGACACAATTAATGTGGAGTACCTCAACGCTGTTAAAGCGGAGCAAAGTTCTAGAATCCTCGACACAATTAATGTGGAGTACCTCAACGCTGTTAAAGCGGGGCAAAGTTCTAGAATCCTCGACACAATTAATGTGGAGTACCTCAACGCTGTTAAAGCGGAGCAAAGTTCTAGAATCCTCGACACAATTAATGTGGAGTACCTCAACGCTGTTAAAGCGGAGCAAAGTTCTAGAATCCTCGACACAATTAATGTGGAGTACCTCAACGCTGTTAAAGCGGAGCAAAGTTCTAGAATCCTCGACACAATTAATGTGGAGTACCTCAACGCTGTTAAAGCGGAGCAAAGTTCTAGAATCCTCGACACAATTAATGTGGAGTACCTCAACACTGTTAAAGCGGAGCAAAGTTCTAGAATCCTCGACACAATTAATGTGGAGTACCTCAACGCTGTTAAAGCGGAGCAAAGTTCTAGAATCCTCGACACAATTAATGTGGAGTACCTCAGCGCTGTTAAAGCGGAGCAAAGTTCTAGAATCCTCGACACAATCAATGTGGAGTACCTCAACGCTGTTAAAGCGGAGCAAAGTTCTAGAATCCTCGACACAATTAATGTGGAGTACCTCAACGCTGTTAAAGCGGAGCAAAGTTCTAGAATCCTCGACACAATTAATGTGGAGTACCTCAACGCTGTTAAAGCGGAGCAAGTTCTACAATCCTCGACACAATTAATGTGGAGTACCTCAACGCTGTTAAAGCGGAGCAAAGTTCTACAACCCTCGACACAATTAATGTGGAGTACCTCAACGCTGCTAAAGCGGACGATCCTTGACATCATTAATGTGTTAAAGCTCAACGCTGTTAAAGCAAGCTTATTTGACACAATTTTTGTGGCATAATTGTTGAAACGGAGCAAAATTATACAAATTTACACGCGATTTATGTCACGTAACTCGGCACTGTTAAAGCGGAGCAGCGTAGGGTATTTAATAAGATTAAGCCTATTTCATCGATATAGCTTACGAAAATATATATATTTTTATATATATGTATATTATGAAGCTTCTCTAGGAAACTATAAATCAAAATTTAAGTCGTTGTTTGTATTACTTCAGTATATATTGGTTCATCCTTTCAATAAACAGGAATATTAGTTTCGTGATAATTCAATTGGGTTAAAACCATTTGCTCTCTAATGAGGTTTTTGTTAGCAAACTCACTCAGCTTCGTAAAATTATTCATTTTTGGTTAACACCCTCCTAAACGGTGAGGTTTTAATAGTAGGTACGTACGACAATATTAATATCCGACTTAATTTTCATTAAGTCGTGTTGAGTCCTATTAAGTATCGTAAAGGTATCATCTACAATTTTATATGTAGGTATCATAAAAATGTGATCCACAACATTCACTACCTACATATACAAATTACAATACATCTATTATAATATATATAAGTAAAAATCATATGATTTATATAATTTCATGCATTGCATTGCATTGTAATTCGTTTTTACTAAACGCAACAATTCGCAAGACTGCGCCGTCAGATATTGGTTCAAATTCCGGAACCAAACTATCCTTGTTTCGTGATGGGGATACGTAAAGTTGATAAAAAAAAAAAAAAATCTGTAAGTATAGGTATTATTGTTATACAAAAAACCACAAAAAACTTTAACTATTTTGTGTCTTTAACCAGTTTTCTCGTTATTCGCTCTGAGCATGCAGGAAAGCGATTGAACACCTTTTAGGTGTGCAATTTGTTAACGAACCACCAATCACAATACAATTACAACCTGTAATGTCCGCATATTATTTAGGTATTGTATTTTGTAAATTTTTACATAAACCAAAATATCATATTTTTGACCTGGTTATATCGTTGTTTATTGAACGGTTTACGTTATCTAAAATATGAGGAAAATAAAAATAACCTCTTTCGAGTCTTTGAACAAAACAAAAAAACTTATTATTTACCTTAAATAACTTACCTATACTCAAAGAATACAACTCTGAACATAAATTATCCTTCTTTAATCGTATAGACACTAGGTCGCAAATTAAACCCCTGCAGCGGCTACAGCAAGCATTCGCGCTATTTAGCGGAACAGGGTAATACGGCACTGCCGCTGCGGTTACACTTCCCTTTAGTTTAGAGCCTTAACTGACTCAAAATAGCAATATCATAGTATTTTGACTTCATTAAAACATGATCAAGATTATATATTCCGACTCATTAAAGTCGTATTTCCTTGATAGAACCTGAAATAGGCTTACTCGTAAATAGGAACGTAGTTTATACAAAACCTATCTTATTTTTATTTTACAATTTTTCTCTGCAACAACATTATGATGATAATTATTGATTGTAGTCATTGTTACTTATTTCAGCGAGCTCATGATTCTTTATAAGCGAGCATATCTTTATGACAGTTCATATAAATGAAGTAGGTAGGACGACGTACAAGAAGCGCTATAAGTATGTGTACTTCTTAGCTGACTAATCGGGGCTGTCTGTCACGAATAATACAAGACAAACATGAAGAATTGAAGAGGTCATACCTCCCTTTTAGGGATAAAATGGGGAACCTCTAAAATACCTATATTGTCCCGAAGGCTCGACGATAGTTGAAACGGCAACATCCGGATCATAAGCTAGCTTTTATTAACAAAACTATAGATAAATGAGGGAACCTCTATGGCTATTTTACTTTAAATTACTTTTAGATGCCATTTTGTTAACCGAATTTACTACAATTTGTGAAATTCATGTAGACTTTCATAATTTTTTAGCATTGCAATACTTATTACTATAATTATCTCAGAACTCTGGAAAGGTAGATGAAATCATTGCGTAGATGAGATTACATTTGTTTTCGTTAAATACTAGGGTTAGATGTAAGTGGCTAACCCTCGAGTATGGCGTGTGGCGCAATTTTTAGTATACGGTCTGGTACACAAACCTGATACGAATTATAACGCGTAAATACTATAACGCGTAAATACATAACGAACCTTAAAGTTCTCTTAATTAGGTTTAAATTTGTATGTTAATCTACGAGTAACAACCCGTGCCTTTAACATGTACCTTACTTATATTACTTAGAAAAAAGAAGGTAGATGTAAAAGCATTATTTCGAACAAAGTACAGATTCCTTGATTTATTCTTTTAGTTATTATATGATTAATACACCACACTAACATTCAATTTTAAATTGTAATCTACCACACATATATTGGAAGCAAAATCAAACATTTGGACAAAATCACTTTCCGAAAGAAGATTCGTTAAACGGCAACTAGGCCGCGGTTTTATTCTGTAATTTGAATTCATCGTTCTGAAGATGTGTAAAATCACTCACCCTAATCCTTCAATCTGAAATAGATATACACTAAAACACTATTTTTGCGAGAAAATACGTGTGACTCGGACAAACACAAAAAAATGTAATGATAAACCACGCCGCTGGGGGCGCGGTCGTGCACCGGCACGACACCTACCTTACGCGGCGGGCGACAGCGAGAACATTTTTTGAATAATATTTTAACTCTAAATGTGTGACAAGGACAGCACATAACCGTGTACTGCTGCTAGTAAATATATGTAATCTTCGATTTGGATACGAAGTATAATAATACTCATAGGGTTTTTTACAATTTATAATTTTTTAATTATAGAAAGCCCTTCAGGTTATGCTTTACTAGCATTATAAGCCCCTCTAGGCATAGCAGACCAACCTTTGTTGTTTTAATTATTTTTATATTTTTGTATGTTTTCCAATTTAAGCTTAAACTTTAACCGCCTTATTATATTATATACAAAAATAACAGACCTAAGGTATAGTTAAAATATGTTTTGTCTCTTTTTAACAAATGAAAATGTCAAAGTCACCGATAAGAACAAACAACAAATTAGTTAACGGTTTGATGAGCGTTTATGAATAACGGCATAAGTCATTAAGACCGTTCTATCTTTAACGTGTTTCCGTTGCATTCAAATATTATGGTCAGAACATAGAAGACCCGTTTCATACACTTCTATTGAAATACTTTGTTACTACTTTACTATTCTATGATTCATTAAATAAACACACTCGCGTATCTTGAATTACCGATCCAAATAAAATACAAATGAAATAGAACGAAATCATTGCCTCTACCTTTATTTTCAAAATTCAATTCCAATTAGACTCATTCCGAGATCTAGACCATAGTACAATAAGGCACGTTAGACCTAGATAGCCTTCGGCTAGGCCTAATAGTGCAGGCGGGCGGGCAAATAGTGGACCAAAAGTTTTATTATCCTGACCCGATAGACTGTTTACCCTTGTTATTCCAACAACTTGTCTAATGCAAGTCAATTGCTGTGTAGGTAAAACCAGTCGTATAACATTACTGCAGCATTAATATAGAGAGATAAGAGTAGGTTTCCCAAATCGTTGTCAATTCAAGGGTTTTTCGGGAATCTACTGATACAGATAATTTATTTCAAGAAGAAGATTCAATATACAATGTTGTGTTAATGTCAAAGTATACAGATTCTCATCGTGATCGTCAAACAAAACAGTATATAAATAAGTATAAAGTAAAATGTCAAATAATAAATGAATAAAAACTGTGTCGTTATTTCTATTCAAAAAGTGTCCTAAACAATAAGTAATAATAATAATAATATGCTTTATTGTGCACCACAAGGATAAAGTTTACAATAAACTATAAACAGGACTTAAATTAGTAGGTAACAACAGGCGGACTTATCGCTAAAAAGCGATCTAATCCAGACAACCTCTATATAGTGACACGGCTAATAGAGATACAATTATTGGGTACAATAAGTAAGTATTATAAGTCAAATTAAAAATCAACTATAATTTTTATTTATCCATTACTTTGTAAGAAATTCACAGAAAAGGAAACAATGACAAAACTAATTTGTATAAGTCTTAAAACATTGCTCCTTTATTTTCAAAACTCAAGTCCAATTATACTCATTCCGAGATCTAAATAGACCTTAGTAAAATAAGACACGGTAGATCTAGAAAGCCTTCAGCAAATAGTGGACCATAAGTTTTATTTGCCTGACCCGATAGACTGTTTACCCTTGTCATTGTAACAACTTGTCTAATGCAAGTCAATTGATGTCTGGTTGAAACCAGTGTAACATTGATTTATAAGTTCGGGTATGGCCGTGGGGTAAGGGGTCTCAGCGCATTTTCACACATTGTTGTCAGTTCGAGCGTTGTTCAGACTACCAGGCATTCTAATTGAACACAAAAATTTACTCAACTGCTTGGAATCCACTAAAACAACTTTTCTAAAAGCACTTCTAGGCATGAAAGGCTTTCGCTATATTATACAACCCAAAAAAAATTAACCAAATACTAGAAATTCAAACACAGGAGAAACATTGTCTAAATAAATTTGGAGTAAGTGGAGGCCATACAACACTGAGCAGGAACTCCTCTCACCTGCGCTCGTGCTAATAGCCGGCTATATCCGCCGGATCTACCAATTAATGTATGGTGAATTTGTCCGGCGGACATACCCGCTATGTAGATCCGGCGGATTCCCTGAAAGTATATGGCCAGCTAACAATGGGAATTAACCCCTTGGTGACCGCGCGTACTTCCCTAGAGTTAAGAGGGCGCAGAGCGTCCAATGGGGCCCTCATTTGGAGAATTGTATTTTCTAATAAACCATTTATCTACAATCCACCATATTTTCGTTGTACCCCAACTAACTTCCCAACTTTTTATCTTTGGCGCATAGTTTAATGTGGTGTAAATAGCGAAAAGTGGCCACTTTTTTCCGTTAAGGTTATAAACCAAAAATAAGTAGGTAATATAAAACTGTATCATGTAGACAAAAAATTGGGGAATGAGTAGGACTATAGGGAAAATATAGTGGTTTACAGAGAAATATAATGGTGTATTAGAAAACACAATCGCCCCATTGAGGACGCCAATGGAGAATCGGCGTCCTCCTAATTACGAGAATGTCACTCTCGTGTTAAAAGACACAAACACAAGACACAAACTAATCTTGAGGCCGTGCAGCACTATAAGAAAGAGCTCGAGTCTCTCGCGATATCAATGTGAATTGCGAGTTTGGTGACCGCACTTACTTCCCTAATATGAATCGCAACTTACTTTCCTAATAATGTCACTCTTGTGTATGCCTCAGCCGTGACCCAAATTTTCTGGGAGCGGTCGGGAGGGCGGTAATTGAGTCTCGTTACAATGAGTATTTTCGATTAAAATGCGTAGCGGGTACCTGGGGGGCCTCTATGTGGGACTCTTTATTAAAATGAATACTCCGTACCTAATATCCAAGGGTTTTGGTTAAGGGCACCTTGTTTAGCCTCTCACCCGGAGTTAGCTGTCAATTCCATACTAAAAACCGGTTACCTCTGGGTTAATTGGCTAATTCTGGATGGTGCAAGTGAGCTTAAGAGACTAGTCTCCGTGACGTAGCATTAAACGCAGAGATTTGTAAATAGACACTCGACACTCAATAGAATCACTGTCAAAGGCATGGTTACTTATTCATCGGCCAACGTTTTCCTTCAAAGCATATAAATTATATGGAAACTGTACCGGTCATGGAACATTTAAGAGCGAATTTGTAGTACTTTTGATATTTCTCTGATACATGTAAACGTTGTATTGTTAAATCCGTTAAAAGTCCTACTCTTATTTTGTATTTATAAAGTGTTTCATGTAAAATATCTCTATCGGTTTCAAAATAGTGGCAAAGGGAAAACGCTTTTTTCTTAACTGATATTGGGATTTTCCAGTGAAAACGAGTCTAATCTCACTAAACATAAATATTTCTGCAATAACAACTGATTGCAAGTTGACCTTGATTCACGGTTTACTTAATGAACGAAACACACGCTGGTATAACAAAGAAATGAAAAATTGTACCCCAAACTTTAAGCTTAACCCGCTGATATCAGTTCAACCTCCTTCGTCCCAAAGCAATTTCGAATCGACAAGACAGAAATGTTATGTGTCAATGTTATCACATTAAGTGCTGGGAACCCGCTAGGGGAGTTCTCTGTGGGTGGTCGTTTTCCGCTACAAAGCGGAAAAAAACGACGGAATCGACTACGAGCGTAGCGCGTAGCACTCGCTAGCATTCATTGTGTTAAAATGGTTCCAAAAAGTATAAACGCCTTAATAAAGTTTTATTTATTTATTTAGCGTGTCATTACCCATACTCCGTCCATTATCGGTGCGTTTACTATATATTTATGTATATGCTAACAATCATTCGAACCAGACTACCAAAATGATTTATAAGCAACTCCAATATTTACACGTGCCTCCAGTTTGTCTCATATGGAGGAATTTTCCACATCAAGAGACACGCTTCGTTTCTTGAAAATCAACAAATAAACATAAAGAAACAATAATGTCTTATGAACGTTTGGGAAGCTCTGTCGGTTTATTTGGCCATTAATGTTGGCAATACATTTATTTTGGTGCTGTTCTGTTCCTCGCATATGCCGTGGTAGGTGAATTATTGCATGTGGTGTGCGATTCCGATGTCAAAAACTTATTAGCGGCTAAATTCCACGTGTAAGGGATATTCGCTTTCAAGGAATGAAGCGTCAAGGATGACGCTTCGGTCCTTGTAAACAACAAAGCCTTATGGAGATCTGGGAAAATCTGTTGGTTCCAGTGGTCTCTTATTCTGCCAATAGATTTGTTTTGATGTTCTTCTCATCACATAATTATGCTTGAGTCTGGAAAGTTATATTCATTTTTTTATGCTATAGGTGGCAAACAAGCAAACGAATCGCCTGATGGTTAGCGATTAACGTTGTCCATGGACACCCGCAACACCAGAAGTGTCGCAAGTGCGTTGCCGGCCTTTAAGGTGGGAGTACGCTCTTTTCTTGAAGGTTTGAAAGTCGTATCGGTCCGGAAACACCGCTGGCGACAGTGCGTTCCACAGTTCCACAGTTTCGGGAAAAGCGCACAGTTGAGGACTGCCAACCATCTAAATGGTGAGAGTGGAAATAATGTCACGTAGGGCGATGGTAGAAAGAAGCGGCAGGGATTAATCCGAACAATTCCTTGGAACACTCCCCGTAATACATGCGATAGAAAATGCAGAGCGAGGCCACATCTCTACGTAGCGCCAAGGGATCAAGCCGATCAGAAATACGTTGGCAGTTGACAATTCGAGCTGCTCTCCGTTGGATGCGGTCTAGAGGGAGAAGCTGGTACTTTGGTACCCCTGCCCAAAGATGAGAGCAGTATTCCATGTGCAGGCGAACCTGCGCCTTATAAAGCTGTAGGCGATGGGCCGGTGTGAAATACTACCTCGATCTATTGAGCACACCTAGCTTCTTCGAAGCCAATTTGGCCTTACTCTCTAGGTGGCCGCGGAACTGGACTTCACTCGAGATGTCAACGCCAAGGATTCCAATACTAGCTGTGGCAGATAGAGGAGTGCTCTCAAAACGAGGTGACGCGATAAACAAACCTGTGTCTTCATCATTTATGTGCTGTAGAAGTTTTACCCTTTTTTCTTGTCAAAGGGATAGTTATTTTTCGCCCAACGTTTTCTTATATATAACAATTCAGAATCAGAATCAGGTTACAAACATGGCTTATTTGCTCCAGAATTTGCAGTTACACGTGCTTACAATTTGATTAAAATGGGAGTATTATTCCACTTCAAGGATCACGCTTCGGTCCTTGGAAACGAACAACAAATAAAGACACAAAAGGTGACAACATTTGGGATATTTTGTCGGTTCATATGGTAGTTTATTAGGGCAATAAATATGATTTCGTACTGTTCTGTTTATCGCATATGCCCGTGGTAGATGAATTATTCAGTATTAGATGTCAAAAACTTTATTGTTGACTAAACTATGCGTTCATTGTAAGTTAATAGCAATGTTATTCGTTTTGTTGTAGTATGTTAGTGTAGAATATTAATAAAAACAAACGTTATAAATATAAGAGCCTGGGAAATAACCCATTTACAACAGCTGCACTCACAATGGTAGAATATTGACAACGTCACACACACTCGCGTAATTAACTTCTTGAGTTCCAACAGCATGAGAGGTAAATACAAACGAATTTGGACTCGTGACATTGGCGTGGTTAGGTATAACTAACATAACGCAAAGTTAGCTCGATCAAAAATTTGACACTTCAGCCCCGAACCGAACCAAAGACCCTCCTCACCTTAATCTGAAAACAAGAAAGATAGAAGACTCCATGTTCGCCGTAAGGATCGTATGATTGATTGCGAACCACGTAGCCAATAAAGTATTTAGATCTCGTCCAAAAATCACAAAGCACTTCTCGGTGATATATTATCATCTGTATGTCATAAATCATAAAATTGACATGTTAAATCGAATATACGAGCTCAAGGAGTAGCGTTACATAAAAAAATCGAGTAAAATAGATGTCATAATACGAGAGAAAAGGTTATTATCTCATAGGCTAGGCATTTAATATTTCTCGTGAGTTTTTGATACATTTAGTCATTTACAGTAACTCATTTGCTGGAAATGTCCTCGCGTCAGCGTCTTTTGCGTCCGGATATGTGGCCGAATTACAATGAGTTACTGATTTGCCACCGTGCGAGTTCTCATTATGAATATCACAGATATAGCTGAGAAAATAAACAGCGGGAGATGGCTGGTAAACATACGAGCCCCCCGACGTGGCGCTGGTATGACCCCACGTACGCGATGCCTGCGTTCGGATACATGGCTGAATTTCAATGAGCTACTGATTTAATTCAGTGCAAGCTCATAGCGTTTCAGATTAGAAGCTTAAAGTTTGGAGACAAATTGTGTTGTTACCCTTAACATAAATTTATTCACTCTATACTTATGTATTTCTTAATGTTAATATCATAACCAGACATAGTCGAGAAAAAATGAGACTAAGGCGATTTAAAACTCAACTGAAACTAAAAAGTAGGACCGTGGAACCCGAAAGGAGTTAATTTATTTTTGCTGTCTATCAGAACAGCCTCAGACCTAATTATGAAAATATTGTCAGCAATCGGGTATCCAAACCCAAGCCTACGAAAAATTCACATATTACTAAATGTTAAGTTGTTTAGGCACTAGTGGTAATTACATAAACTGTCTCCAGAAGTCGCAGATAAGATTACTAGCTTAAAAGTAATCATAGCAGTATTGATAACCTTCCGAGAGGTTTACAGCTACATGAAAAAAAAGTAAAGAGATTATCAGATGATTTATAGACTAAAATGAACTCTTATGACGCATCTCCGCATTCTTCGCTAATTTATTGGACAAAGTTGTCCGAAGTAACAAACATAATTTGGAACAAGCATAATTTATGGGAAAAAGGAAATTTTAATTTGTTTCTTAATGAAGAAGTACTTGGTTAAATGTTCGTACATTAATCTTGGACGAGGCAAAGATACGCTCAACTTACTAAGCTAATTAGGAAGTTAAATAAATACGGTGATCTTAAATAACGAACGATTTGATGTTTTCATATCAGCTTAATAAATCAGCAAAAAAGTGCGACCACACTAACTTCGCACTGATTTGGCAGACTTGGCAGTGACATTGTATGCAAATGCCATACTTCACGTAAAACTTAGCAGGAAGACTTAGCGTGGTCAAGTATACTATTGTTTTTACTTTTTTATGTTGATTATGGAACCCTAAAACATAATTGAAGTTTGATGACTTGTTTACAAACTATGTCTGTCAGATATAAAATAGTTCCAATCGATGCTAGAGCGGAAAGCGTGTCATGGCTTCACGAGTCCCGAGGTATCCAATACTCGCAATGAGTAATAAATTACATATCCGCACCGCACGTGTATCGAACGACGTTTTACAATGTAGGTACATGCGAACAAAATTAAAATCTCTTAAAATCTTTTTATAATTATAGAACGAATTTGAAAGTTGTTTTATTGTTTCTGTTAAAGTATTTGTAAACTCTGTATTACAAATACTTTTACAGAAGCAATAAAAAAACTTTGAACAATTATGAATTATTTCTCAGTAACAAAATAATTAATGTTTCACTTGGAATTGCAAATCGCATATGACGCATCATATCGTCATGTCTAATAGAGCCTTCAAACATGTTTGCCTTATTGAAAAACACCTCTACTTTGACAGACGTTTCGTAGGCTCTGCTTCGTTTCATACACACATACTAACAAGAACAGCAGGCCTAAGTTGGTAATCCACGAATGTCATTAGATAATGATATCAGTTGATAAATGGACAAGTTGCAAGGATAGCGCGACGGAGACAGCTGCCAAATGTAAAAACATTTATCAGAACTGTTTAAAATTATCAGAAATTGTCAGAAAGTGCCGACAAACTAATTATGTTTTTAACGTAAACGGAAAGTGTTACTAGACGGAGTAAGAAACAAAATCTTGGGCACTATATAAAAGCGGGACCATACTCATTAAACATAGAAAAACCATCGCTTGTTTTTGCTGCATTCACTTACATACAAGCAAATTAAAAATATTACAAACTTTGGGTGATAGTATGCTACTTAGTAGTGTTGTTAAAATCATAGCTCTTTACTGGTAAAATGGTGCTGATGAGCGACTTCACATCCTTTATATACAGTAGCGGCAAATAATGTAGGGCCCGATGTGTAAAATTCATCTAAGTAAATTTGTAGTATAGTCTGTTATTCAATTGTTTAGATAAATATAGACGAACCTCAACACCCTAACAAATACAATTTCAATATCATTTTGTGTCTAAAAAACCTCCTGGTCTAAAGGTAGGCAGAGTCGAAAACTTTTCACGAATTTCATGTGACAACTTCTCCGCTTTCTCGTTGTTGCAACTTTTTTAATTAGGTGTATAAAAGTAATTTCGGGTGGCGTTCCGGCAAGTTCTGTTGGATTACACGCTCGTCACAGGCTTATCACGAACCGCGAACGAAGTTTTGCCTCTCAGTCGCACTTGTGGACGAAATTATAAGTACACCTGAGATGTAAAATTCGTTCGGCGTGACGTGATGTAAAACGCGTGATGAGATACGGACAAATGTTGGACGGATCTGGGAACTATAGTACATTACATACCAAGGCCGTTTAAGTGGGAAATGCCTCGGATTCCATGTAATTGTCGGC
Source organism: Lathronympha strigana (assembly GCA_949128165.1). Lineage (NCBI taxonomy): Eukaryota > Metazoa > Arthropoda > Insecta > Lepidoptera > Tortricidae > Lathronympha > Lathronympha strigana. Next base: position 14,107,967 of record OX421918.1, on the reverse strand, counting down.
CGAAGCGAAGCCGAGGTCGACTAACATGTGATCCGAGGCTTTCTCATTTACCGGCCGAGGTTTGTATACTATTTTTCAGCCCGACGGAGCCGGCAGGCGGCAATTTAGTTTTGCGTAAAGTGGCGCTTACCGGCCGGAGGACTGAAAAATATATTATTGGAGTTTGTGGATCTAGGTAGTATACATACGGTTTCAAGCAACACAGGGAGGGGAGTCCGCATACATTTCGTTTCTCCTCTGCCGACGTACAAGCCCAAATGGGCATACGCGGGTCTGTGTTGTGACTAGTCTGTACACAAAAATAGATCGAAGTGTGCAAGATTTTTTATATCTATTTCTATGTGTTAGTGTCGTCATTACAGATTGGTTTTGTTCAATGTTTAAGCGTAATTAAAATTATCTATTTATTATAATTATAAGATTCTTAATACATAACGTGAATTAACATTATTTCCCGTGTTAAAGTCTTAGGCCACATGTAGGCCTTCTTACCCTGCCAGAGTTTTGTGCTTTCCCTTTTGCTTGACCTTTTGTTGTGCTTTTGTTTTTTATTTTGCCTCATTTTTTAGTCTTTTATGTACTGTTTGAACTGGACGACTTATTAACATTAAAATATGTCGATTGGATCAGCTATTTTCCGTTTTACGATAAATCTCCCTTAGCTAGGCCCTATTATCCTCCGGTACCTTATGATTAAAAAGACATAACTCAGTAAGAAGTAATATTCCTTGATTAAAAGTACTACTAAGTTATTGAACTGTTTTATCCTGTAGGCAGAAAAAGGAGTCATTTAAAATAGATCTGAGGGCCAGCCATCCAAAATTGTGGTTTGTACCGATATTCTCTCTCCTCTCTCTCGAGGAACAAATTAAGAATACTTTGTATGACCTTTAGATTTATTCGCCATTTTCGTTCCAGCCTTATGGTTAATTTAATAAGTAAACTCACCAAATGAAATGAGCCCGCTGTTCAGCATGCTAAGCTTGATGGTGTTGGGGATGGACACCAGACTGGTGGCTCCTGTCCTCTCCGCCCCTTTCGACTTCTTCTCACCAGCCCTGGTAGACGACCTCGAGCGTGGCGGTCGCCGCTGGCTGTTAGCGACAGACGTGCCGCGTTGTCCCGTTCGAGACGACATCTTGTTTTTCTTAAACGTCCACTGGACACTGGCACTACACTATGAACTTTGCACTGTACACTAAAAACGAAATATTCATATCAAAATATTTAAGTATAACGACACTGACGTTAATGTTATTAGGAAGTAGGAAGGTTGGGTTGTGAAGCCGCTATGCGCCCTGGCATAGTTTTGGTCTGCACCGCCTGAAACAAAAAGAAAAACAAATTTATTTATTACTGACCCAGCGGTGGGGTTCGAACCCCGGCTCGTACCAATGAAGCACGAAATATCAAGAAGCACGAATGCACGAAATATCATTTTAAATTTTCCAATCGCTTTTCGGTGAAGAAAAACATCATGAGGAAACCGGACTATTTCTAATAAGTCCTAGTTTACCCTCTGGGTTGGAAGCTCAGATGGTCGCTTTCGTAAAACTAGCGCTTACCCCTAATCTTGGGATTACTTGCCAAAGCGGTCCCAGGGTCTCTGGGCCGTGGCATAAGCTGGGAAAACGTTAAGAAGAAGACGCAAGCGTTACATTTAAAGCGTCTACTTGCTAATTTATTGCGGGCACAGCAACTTCAATAACAGAGATGACGACTAGGTTAAAAAAAACTATCATTCTAATTAGTCCGTCAGTTAGGTTATCGAAAATGATTAGACACGTATTTTTCCTTTTTCAATTTAACTTTAAATTGACGGAGATAAAGAGCATCTAAGTTGGTGGGGGCCGTGGTGGGGGCTGGTGACGTCACTACTAGGTAAGAATTGTAACTAATAGTGTCGTTACGCGAAACTTGAACGCACTGTATTTTCGTCATTTTTGATTTGACGAAGAAAAGAAAAAACACGTGTACAAATACGATTGTTTTTATCGTCTAGCCTATTGACGAAAAAACAGTATAAAATAGAAAAAAACAGGAAAAACTTGAAACACAGGAACAAACTTTATTCCTTATAATAGAAATTTACCGAAATATTCAAAAGACCAACCTTCATTTATCAACTTGTACCTTGTACGATATCACAAACGCTTTTTAATAAAATATAAAATGTAAACTGACAATTTGACTCGTCCAACGTCTAAAAACGACTGAGCAAGTGCGGGCAAAATAAAAACTAAACAGCGCCTACGCAGCTCCTACGCCTGCGCGTTTCCTTCAGCAGTATTATTCCAAGCGCAGTATCATTCGCTCGAGAAAACCAGTATGGGAGCCCTCTGTTGCGTCTTTTTTTAATTTTAGATTAAAGGCGACAATTTTGGGAGCTTGATTCTTTTACGTATTTACGTATCTGTTGCTGGTGGAATGCCTGACTGTCTGATTAGGTATATTTACGTATGCATAGTTATTTCGGATGCCGAGGTCATATTACACTGGTTTTTCCAATGATTCAAACTTGCGCGTGCGTCTAACACGCTGCCAGGAATTGCCGGAAAAATTTTCAAGATTTGTGAATGAAACTAAAATAGCCCTTATGAGTAAAATGGATTGTTTACGCCAAGATGATCCGTATTTTGTTTTTCATTTAGCGTGAAATTGTGTCATTACCATAAAATGTCGTTTAGAAATGTGGATTGATGATTAACGTCATGTTTTTTAATTTAGTCAACCAAGGCACTTGGAAAAGAGGAATAAAACCACAGGACGTAATAAATGAAATGAAATGAATATCTGGATACCTAGACACACATATTTAATAGGCATATTTGCATTTTTGCTTAAACAGAAACGGAGTCACTGCTCTCGTGTTTCGCTTTCTCTCGGTGAATAGTTGATAGTTAATTGTGACAACGATAATACCTATATGGAATTCTAATGTAGCTTCAGGTAAATAAAAATCTTCATCAACGATTAAAAGCACGGCATCAACTGACGGGTAAAATATTTCATTAGGTACGTTTTAATGAGATTCTGAGATTTTATTCATCATGGGCAGTGAAACGCGAATACGTATTTCTGCTTTTGCTTTATTATTGTCCTGAGTACGAATATAAACAGTTTTTTTTCTTTTTAGGGTTCCGTAGTCAACTAGGAACCTGTCGTGTCGTAGGGTCGGTCCGTCCGTCCGTTTGCGGCTTAGCTTAGTGACTGAGTGTACAAGAAAGCTGTTATTTGATATGAATGTACATATCAATCTTGCCAACAAAGTAGTAAAATAAAAAGTCGAAAAACTTTTTTTTAGGGTAGCTCGGACACTCGTTTCAGCCCTAAAGTGTGAGGTATAGTTGGTATAGGTATTTGAAAAAAGAAGAGATTTGGTAGAAACATTTTTTGATAAAGTATATAATTTCTAATCTAATTTCATTCTAGTTTATATTATAGTTAGCATGGTATTTTAATTTTTAATCTTCATAATGTTTTTGTTTAGCTACATATAAATCCCTACACTTCAAATGTAATTAAATGTAACACCCAGTAATATTGTGTTTACCCTCTTTGGAAGAGCAGTATCTCTTAATACAAGTATTTACAAAACTTAAAAAGAGATACTAACATAGCTACTGCTAAATGTTGTATGTTCCCAAATAAATCATTTTATTTATTTATTTTATTTTATTTCGGAAATAAGTCTCCCCCTCTCTAACTTTTGAACAGCAAGTCCAAAAAATATGGAAAAAACATGAGAATAGAGCTTTGTGAAGGGTTTCAAGGAAAATTACTTTGAACTTGGCCAGTAAAGCAATTTTTTCTTTTTTTTAACTTACCTTCTCGGTTAAAAGGGCGTATAAGTCATAAGAGCTATGAAGGTACTCCTTTTCATTGCTATGAGCGTTGTATCTATTAAAACCCGTTTTGAATTCGCCTATTGCGACGGCTGGTAAACTACGGAACCCTATAGTGAGCATGGCCCCACATTCTCTTGGCCGGTTTTTTAAATATCTGGCTGGTGTAAATAATATTATGAGATTACCTATTCATAAGATTAATACCTATGAAAAAATAGTTTCCTGTCATTTTAAATTTGCTTTCTGTCCGACGAAACGAGGGAATCAGATGAAGAAATTAAATATATTTTTTAAACTTTTATACAAAACAAAGGAATCCGAACCAAGCAGTAAAAAAAATATGTCATAGTTTATATTATTATACCCATATTAGAGTTAGTTAAAGCGGCACAAAGTTTGGGCTGGTGTTTATAGTCAGGGAATTTTGATGTCAAAGATGCAGCTCTCTCTATGGGCATTTAGATTTTTTATAGAAACTACAAAAAGTCTTTTTGGTCGACCTAATATAATACGATATACTTGATACTCGAGAATAATTTATTCTCCCTTTAAAATTTTATTCTCCCTCTCCGGAAAAGTGTTTTGTAGCCAAAGCGAACAGAAATGAACCGAAAAGTTGTTAAAATTTTAAATGTGTATGTAGTTGGCTTATTTTAATTTTATGAAATCAAAATGCAATTTGCAGTTGTATATTATCATTAAACAGCTCCGTTTTTTACGAGTATTCGATCTCATTCCAAATGGCTGAAGAGCATGGGCGACTGGAAATCGAATAATTCGCGGCCACGTAGACTTACTTAAGCTATGTTACGATTTTTTATTATAACTACAATCTAAAATGGGATATTTGCTATGTGTGTTTGTTTTATTGAACACCCGATATTTCGGCACTGTTGCAAGCGCCATGTTCACGGAGTAAACTGACGAGCTGCGAGTTTTTAGTTGTGGTCTACCCCATAGCGATCTTATTACGGGTTCGCTTATTTTGTGTGTTGTCACTGGCAAATATCCCCTTTTAGATTGTAGCTATAATGCAAATGACCATGTGACCATTGTAGATCTGATTTTGACTTATGTGTTCCCAAAAGGGCTAAGCATAGCATAAGAAACTGCTCAAGATTCAGTGTCACTTTTAGCAAATAAGGCCCACTTGCACCACCCAAAGTTAACCGTTAACCCGGAGTTAAGCTATCAAATTCCATACAAAAAAACGCTTAACTCTGAGTTACTTGGCCAACCCCGGGTGGTACAAAGTGGACCTAACGAATTAAAAGATAACAAAATTAGTACCAATATAAATTTAGTGATCATATCATATCATATCATATCATTATCATCATAGGTTTTTGTTTAATCCATTTTTACAGATAGCAAGCTCAAGTTAGTTCAGGCTAGAAACAGTGCTCGACCGACGGTCAGCGCGGACATCGGTTGGACTTATATTAATGATAATGTACGACTAAATACTAAATACAATGCAGCGCTGGTAAACTGCTACGCGCGTAGTGGCTATAATAATATATAGTTATAAATACTTTCAGTGTAGCGCTGGCTGAGCGACGCGTACGTAAGATCATCGACACTAAATCACTCTGCCGTCAGTCAAGCACTAAACGCTTGATCACACACGACCGACGATAATCGCGTATGGTACGCGCTGATCATCAATCGAGCACTATTTCCAGTCTTACCTCCAGTTTCACTCTCGCAGCAATGAGAATACTAGACATCTCGTTTCGTTCGCTTTTGACTCCATCATGATGAACGAACTTAATTGAAAATGCAATTTCGACTCGCTGCCGTTCAGTAAATACCTGTACGTATAACAGTTTATTTCAATTAGGTATGAAAATGACATTATATATTGTGCCGTGTTGGAAAAAGTTTGAGTCACTGTGGTAATGCAATCAGAATATTCGCGTTGGGAAAAATAGTTAAATTGAAGTTGTAAAAAGCTTGCACTGCAGTATTATAATAGCCTTACTGCTGAGAAGATAATAAATAAAGGTAAGAGAATAGGGATGACGACTACGTTGAAAAACTATTATTCTAATTAGTCCGTCAGTTAGATTATCTAAAATTATTAGACACATATTTTTTCCTTTTTCAATTTAACTAAAAATGACGAAGATAAAGAGCATCAAAGTTCCGGGGTGGGGGCTTGTGACGTCACTCCTAGGTAAAAATTGTACCTAGGAGTGACGTTACGCGAAACTTGAACGCACTGTATTTTAGTCATTTTTGATTTGACGAACTAAAGAAAAAATACGTGTACAATATTTTTTTATAATCTAAAAGACGAACTAAATAGATTTTTTCAGTCGTCTAGCCTATTGTGGTGTCGTCAGCTGAGGTATTTCACATCACATCATCATCACGTCAGCCGTTTGTCGCCCACCGCTGAGCATAGGCTTCTCTTCTTGTACGCCACCGGTCCAGTCCTAAGCTAATATCACCCAGAAGTGATATCGTCTGCTCGTCAAGCTATATTACTATACGCCCAGCAATTCTTCTGATGTGAATGCGGCCGCCAATCCGTTAACCTTTTCGCCTGCCTTCACTTTGTTTCGCTATATGTCTTAGCATCCGATTAGAAATTGCGAGCAGTGATACTACAAAAGTAAGAAATTACAAACTATGATATAGCTATATTATTAGTTGTCCTATATGGTAGAGACTAAACTTGTGTGATATATGGGCCTGCTCTATAACGTGCTATAAACTATACAGGGTGTAATCTTTTACGTGATACAAAATTATATATTCTGATTCTACTCATGATTGCTAACAACTTTTTCTATGGGACCAACTTCGAAAACAAAAATTCGAAATCGACATCTCCATACAAATTTTGTCAAACTATCGGACGCTTTTACTATGGGCACAGAATAAATAAAAGTACCTATGGGGGTCTATTATTCTTTTCGGCAGAAGAAAAATCGACCTCCCACACTTTGCACACTCCCGTGTCCGACACTTTAAATCAAGGTTCAAATATCAAGGAGCAGATCTGCTCCTAAGCATACCAAAGGTTAATTTTTTTTTAACTCAATGTCACTTTCTATGTTGTTGAAAAGTCTCAGCTAACTCTAAGTTTACCGATGACGGTAAGTATTTTTAGATTGTGTTGTGCATCCTGCGGTGGCATAGATGCTTAGATTTTATTGAGCGCATTTTATTATCCATGATTAGTCGGAGCCGTGACTTATCAAAGCTAAATCCGGTTTAGTATCCGTCGTAAAATGAAGTTAATTTTAAAATAGCTAACGTGATGAATCAACTTGTTTTGAGGTGATATAAATAAAGGCACTGTTATTCATACTTACTTATTAAAACTCAAAATTTAAAAAGATGTTCTTTTTATTTATTTTAAATTTACTAATATCTAATACTACTATGTTACACTTTTATTAAGATGAAAAATAATACACAAGTATCAAGACTAATTAGTGCCTTATATTCACACCGATTTACATTTCTATACTGTCAAAGTGTGCAATAAATGGAGTATCTGCTAGTAAACTAAGTCATTCAATAATCAATTATTGAAGCCTATGGTTCCTAATGGATAGATTTAATAGAACAATAGATAGCATTAATTAATAATCGAACGGATTAATGGACGAAGGTAATTTTTGGACAACGTAATTATATTTTTATTTACGTTCATTATAATAAACCAAAGTCATCCCGCAATACAAACTCGGAAGTTACGCCGAAGCTCATAACGTAGATATGAATGGCACTGAAATAAACAGTGAGTAAGGCATGCCTCCCAGTCAAGGGCGGACTCTGTTTGTTGTGTGAACTCTACACGAGCGTTTGTGGGCTGGAATTTTCCATGGCTTATGACGGTAATACTTTTTCTCGAGCACGTTTTGTCGTCAAGGATAGGGTCATTAAATTTAGGGTTTTTTGCAAGTTGAGGAAAGCGTTGAGAAACGTTGGGGGCTTAGCGGTATCAAATCCTGACGGCTCGTACCAATGAGTTTTTCGGAACGTATGTACGAAGTATCATGTGATATTTACCGATCGCTTTTCGGTAAAGGAAAACATTTCGGTAGAGGAAACCGGACTAATCCCAATATTCCCAATAAGGACTAGTTTACCCTTTAGGTTGGAAGGTCAGATGGCATTCGCCTTCGTAAAACTAGCGATAGCGCTGAAGTCAAATGTTGGAATAGTTGCTAAAGCGAGTCAAGATGGGGAAAAAGCAGGATACACGAGAAATAGGACCGTGAAGTTGAACTTTAAACTTTGCAAGTTGAGCTAAAATCTTATTTTGATACCACTACCGAAGTAATATTTAAAAAAACTGGCCAAGTGCGTGTCGGACCACGCATAATTGAGGGTTCCATACCATTACACGAGGAAAAAATTGTTCGAGCAAAAAGGTGTAAGTGCCTTCAAAATAACAAGGCACTTACATCCTTTTCTAATAAATGTTTTTTTGACAAAAACACAAAAACGGCTTCACCAAATTTGTTCAAAATAATGTTCGTGGTAAGATTGTCTTATATCCTATCATCCCGAATTTTTTCACAGTTTTTGGACCTCCCATTCAAAAGTTAGAGGGGCCCCCCAAAGTTAGGGGGACACACTTTTTCAGACTTTCAGAGTGATTATTTCCGAAACTATTAAACAAATTCTAAAGGCATATCCAATGATGTACCACAAGTAGATCTTTGGCAAAAAAAAATTGACCACAGTTACATGTATACCCCCTCCGCCCCTAAACATATTTATTTCGTAATTTATAGGCAAAACTAAGTAGTGGGACATAAAATACACCTGTAGCTGTAATCTCATTACCATTTAATGCTGTATAGTCACTGAGTAAAACCGCTGCGCTGTGACATATGGACGGACGGAAGGACAGATGGACTGGACGAAACTATAAGGGTTCGGTTTTAGCCCTTTTGGCTACGGAACCCTAACTACCATTTTTTTTTTTTTTTTTTAATAACTAATGCGCCTGGATTGTGCCTATTAATATATTATTATTATTATTCCGCTGAGTAGTAATACTAATACCTACCGTGACCGAGGAATCTGTCAGTTTTGCGGTCACCATCATTCACTAACCTTTAAGAGAAATCTTTAAAGAGTGTTTTAAAATATATATTGAAACTCTTTCTTCTTATTCTTCTGCGAAAATTTAATGTGCCAGTGGCAAAGCGTCCATAAAATTCTATTTCAATCAGACAATTTTTTTTTCCTATAATAATTAGGTCATGAAAAATAATAGTGACTTAGCTCCTGCTACCTTATATTTTCTTTGATGCTCGTCAATGCACTACAATACAATAATACAATAATATAAATATTTCTAAACTTTTTACTAGTACTTGAAGAGGAGAAAAAATACAAGGTATGTCCAAGTTACTTCTTGATTTTTTCCATTTCGACGTCTCATTATTAATTTAACGCACTCCGAGACTGGTAACGTTGTTAATCCAACAAAATGGATCTCGGCCACTATCAATAATTCACTATACGCAAGGCAACGTACCTCGGCGGCACAGTGCCTACATTTTCATTCATACACCTGTCTAATAAAAAGAGACCTGCGACCTGATTCGACAGATCAAGTTAGATTGGGCACAGGCTCGTACCAGGTAACTAAGGTAAAGAACAAGGGTCGTGAGCGGTTTTATGATAAATCTCTATGTTATTCTTGTAAAGGACTTGGTATAAGCAGGATGAGTTAATATTTTACGGTGGAGCGTTGATGCCCTTCGTGCTTTCGAGACGTCTCATTTGTCTGGGGAAGGCATTGTAATATTTTAGCTAAACTCTAGAATTAACTGTCGCTAGCGGTATTTCCGGACAATATAAACATGAAACCTTCATGAAAAGAGCGTAGGCGCAAAAGCCAGCAACGCACTAAGCTGTGACCCCCAGGTGTCCATGGGTGGCGATAGTCGCTAACCATCAGGCAATACGTCTGCTCTTTTACCTCCTATTTCATTGTGTTTTGTGCTACACAACATTTTTTTAAATGAGTACTCTGCCCTACTACCTACCACGACAATCGAACGAACGAAAATTGATAGGTATCTCTCCCTCTCCCTTTATCGCACTTACTTATTTAAGCTAAAAAGATACACCCCAAAAACTGTGAAGGCCTACCTATCAGATTGAGATTGAGATTGAGATTGAGATTTTTATTGGTAAAATTACAAATTTTACAAGTCGTTTCTTATATATATGTACATGTACTTAATGCAGATTAAAGCTTACTTTAAGTAACATAATTATTATATTTTATATTATTACATAATTTATAATTAATTATCTTATATTATTTATTTCAACCAACATACAGTTAATTCATAAGCAAACTTAGTTATTATTATTCACATTAACAATCTCTTGAGATAAATTCGTTTACACTGTAGCAACATAGGTCAGTTAACAGTTGTTTTAGTTTGTTTGTGAATATTTGATCACTTTCCGTGTTAATCATGTCACTAGGTAGGGTATTGTATATCCTGACACCGAAGACAGCGAGTGACTTTCGAGCCTTTGCGAGTTTACGACGCGGCACCAGTAGCAAATGCGCGCCTCGGGTATTCCTATCGTGGCATTGCCCGCGTGTCATGTACTGGTCTATATTAGATCTGACGTACTGACAAGCTGTTAATATATAGATGCTTGGCAGAGTCATAATTTTATGTTCTTTAAATAGTGCCTGAGCCGGATGGTCGTAGGGCTTACCCGAGATTATTCTAATGGCACGCTTCTGCAATTTAAATGGTTTCTCACAATCTGCAGCTGTGCCCCATAACTCGATACCCTGACTTAATATCGAGTGAAAGTACCCAAAATAGGCAGTTCTGAGGTTGTCACTTGTCAGTGTGGGTGCCAGCCTGGACAGTGCGAAACAAGCTGATGCCAATTTATCGCAAACCGCGTCTATGTGGGGAGACCATGTCAGACCAGAATCCATCGTGATGCCGAGATATTTCACCTGATCTACCTGGGGTAGGTTTGTGTTATTTATGGCGATATCGAATGAACATATGTCACATTTCCGTAATTTAAAATGCATAATATTAGTTTTATCGATATTCAGAAGCATGCCATTTGTTATGAACCATTGGGCCACATGATGCATTGTTGTCTCGGCTTTGATTTTTAAGGTTTGAAAATCGTTTGCATTAATTATTATACATGTGTCATCCGCGAACATAACATACTCAGCATCCGAACTTGCAGTTGTTATATCGTTAACTAGTGTTAGGAACAGGTTATTTCCCATTACTGATCCTTGGGGAACTGAACATCCTCCGATTGGTTCAAGGTTTGATTTCGCACCAAGGACAGATGTACTTTGTTTACGATTCGTTAGGAATGAAGCTATTGTATTTAGGAAATTTCCTTCAAAGCCATAACGAGCTAGTTTTTTAATAAGTAGGTTATGATCTATCATTTCGAAGGCGCGCGAAAGATCGCAGAATATTACTGCGACTTCCCGCCCGCCCTCGAGGTGTGCCATCACCCGGGTGAATACGTCGCGCACCGCATCCCTAGTTGACCGGCCCACCTGATAGGCGTATTGTTGTCTATTTAAAAGGTTATTCGAGGTGAAATGCTGCATCATTCTTGTGCTAATCAAACGCTCAAATACTTTAGATACTACAGGAATAAGTGATATCGGTCTGTAGAATTTTGGTAGGTGCATTTCTCCTTTTCCCTTGTAAATAGGCTGCACTTTCACTAACTTTAGGGCGTCTGGATAAACACCCTCGGTTATACACTCATTTAATAAGAGTAGAAGCAGAGATATTACTATAGGTGGGAGCACGTCCAGTATATGCGTTGACATGTCGTTTATGTCCTTTGATTGTTTACGCTTCACATTTTTACATGTAATAATCATTTCTTTCAACGCAAACGGTTCGAATATAAACGCAGGTGGCGAACTGGTTATGTATTGACCAAGATATTTCAACATACATTTACAAATAAACTACGATACTTCCCTGTGTCATTTGTCTTTGGTTGCGGTATTTAAGTCATTTCATTTCATTTCATTTCATTTATTGCATAGAAATCATGTGGTACAAAATAGGTGTTACATTAGGTTTGTTTCACACATGAACCCCGTTGGGGCACAGCAAGTATTTCTTAAAAATAAACCTATAACTAGGAAGTACAGGCGCATGCATCTAATTAAGTTTATAATTATAACATTTTGTTTCTTACAAGTCCTTATTATGTTGTATTACGTGAGGCAGCTAGTTTATTTTAGTCTTATTTCTACACGTGGGACTCTTTTAATGATTCTCGACTTAATCAAATTAAATTTCTTCGGCAACGTTATTCCTACCGTAGATCGTGACCAGAATAACAATAAATTCGGTGTCTTGGGAATTTAAAAGTATAAATTTAAATAGCTCAAGCCACATTATTGTTTAAAAACGGGATTTTTCTCATCGTTTCGGGCAATAATATGTACCTATATTTTGCGTATTAGCACAGAATAAGTAACCTACTACTAAACGCGGAGTGACACCCCCTGGTGTTGATGGAAAAGTGATCCTAGGTATAGCATCACTTTTCTCGGGATTGCTATTTTATCAAACCTTGATAGGTCGTCGAGGGCGGTGCGCGCGGCACTACGCGCTGCAGTGCGACCGCCCACGCTCACGCCACGCCCACGTGGTCGCAAAGCGTTACTCAATGCTTGATAATGGGGACCAAAGCTCGCAGAAATATGCCGCGTGTTATATAGCCAAAATGACAATAACCGAACCGGAAAGTTTCGTCGCATCCATCAGGTCCGTGTGATTTTAGGTCTCATTTGTACCTCTCATGGCTATAGACTTTAGATACATAGGTACATACCTACTAATTTTAAATAGAAAACTCCCGTGAGTATTAGACATATTAATATACTTATATCGAGCTACTCACGTCTATAAAGTCGAAAATAGCTCGACATGTTTCGGAACGGTCTGCGTCCCATCATCAGTGCGAAGCGCTTGCGGCATACAGCATGTCGAGCTATTTGGACTTGATTTTCGACTATATAGACGTGAGTAACCCTATATAAGTATGAGCATTTTCAAAAATAGGGTACCATTTTCTTTTTCTTTTTTTAATCTAGGAAGTTTTGGGTTTTTTATAACCAGAATCACGATTAGTTACTATTGATTTAAAAAAAGAAAAAGAGTGTCCCGTTTTTTTTGTCAGCTTTGTAACCCATTTTTTCATACATTTCGTATGGGCCGTTACAAAACTGACAAAATTTTTGTACTTATGGAAAATTGAGAACCTATTTTCATTAAAAGGGTGCACTTTTTTCTGAAAATGTCCGTATATTAATACTTACCTACTAGTTAAATTCAAAAAAATCTCTTTGAGATAAGGGATAACCATGCACGTAGGTAACAAAACATTTTTAGGACACTACAAGTCGGCCAAGGCCGATTTTACCATTTTTATATTTACCACAAATTGTTTATATTCCCTTTAACCTCTTCCCCTTATATTTAGTAAACTAAGATAATTTCCGAACGGACTAAATTTACTCATAGAGAAATTTGAATATAAATTGAATGTTAATTTTCGTTTTACTGAGGGCCTGTGTTGTTCAGGGCTTCAGGCCGATATTGTGTACAGCGCTTCGTGGCTTGAACAAAGCGTTATAGCGAACAGCTATTTTTTATATTATAATAAAATTACGGATAACACTCACGTATTTTTAGTCACTATGCGCGACATGTTTCGGACATCTTACGTGCGCGAGGACGCGTGCGAGCGGACTGAGCTTCTTCTTGCCGAGTGCTTGATGATAGAGCTCTATACAGTCTTCCGCGAGCAACGCCGGTTTAAGAGTCCGGTATATTATGTTCAAATACGCGCGAGATACGACTTTTGCACAATAACGCGCGGAAATATAACATTTACACGTTATCTTAATAAAAAGGCATACCAAAAGATCCCAACTATACAAGGGGCTACTCAGCCACCCAATATCTCGATATCCACTACTTACACATTCCTCTGTACTCTCAGTATCTCATCGTTGTAAATATTGTCAAAGCGCGGAGCGACATGATCTCTCTCTACGAGCTCTCGGGCTGGACTGCTTCCACATAATATATTATATAACGTCGCATATTTTATAGCGATACTCAGAGCGATTTGAAGTGCTGTTTAAGAAAAAAACACTAGAGATATGTATACATTATTTATAGTTTTTGGATAGATGTCCTAAACTTTATAATTGCATATTCATGTATGTGAAAAGTTACTGCTTCGCCAGAAAACTTGGCTAATATTCGTACGTGAAAATGTTCAAAAGTGTTCCATTTATTCTATAGAAGACTATATATTAAACAAGAAAAAAAATGTTTAATGATGATTCAATAGCAATAAGGTCGAAAACAAGATAGATATTTGAAGCTCGCTCATAAAAAAAATGGTAAAACAGCTGTTAAAATGTGGTGGGCTTTTCAAAAACTGACAATAATTTTGAAAAAGTTTTTCTTCCATTCTATTCAAATTAAAATTATCTTTAAATTTTTGTAATAATATATGTAAAAATGTTTTTGTAACTATGAAAACTCATGGCAAAAAGTTGAGCTGAATCGGCCAAATTTATATACCGGCCTCTTAATTGTCGGCATATTTTACCATTAGGTATCTGCATAACATTATATTTTACCACTAGGTACGAGTACCTACATAAATATTTAAGAACATTTCACCTATTCTTTTCTTGTAGAACTATTGATTAACGATATTTGACCCGGTTTCCTAAGATTGGGTTCAGTAAACAATGGTGTTTCCACGGGAATAATTGAACTACGTGTTCAAACTGACCGAGTGTTTCCAATATGCGATAGGTATTGAGGTTAGGACGAGGCGAGCTTACTATTGAGATTGCGACCTAGTGTAGTATGACATGCCAATCCTATATACTTGAAGAAAATATACAATTAAAGTTGAAAATGTCAAAAACTAATCGATATCTAGCAATGTTTTGCTAGTTTTCCTCGGTCCATGAGAGAGTTGCGAGGCATAGGCACTAGTTTAAAAAAAAAGCGATAGTCAAATGAGAAACTAGGCCTTATTATTAATCCGAAGCTCTTAGCAGTTTTATTTCACCTAAAACGGCTGGTGAAAATTAAACGATAATTATAGTAAGTACATATTAAATAATATTTAAAACGGGTCACTCACGTAATTTAGTCGATTTTCGCTCGACATGTTTCGTTCTTTACGAAGAACGTCATCAGGCCTCTGTCGCGGGTGGTCGCTCCTGATGACGTTCTTCGTAAAGAACGAAACATGTCTAGCGAAAATCGACTAAATTACGTGAGTGACCCGTTTGTTTTAAATATTATTTAATATGTTCGAGTCTCACGAGAGTTTTATAGTAAGTACCTTTACAAGTAGAATTACTAATAGACGGGTTAGTCAACTAAGGATTTAAGCGTTTACAGAGTATGGAATCAACAACTATGTGTGGTTGGGAGGTCAACTTAAACTAGTTGCTCGAAAACTAGCTCGCCATGACGAAGAGAATACTATCCCTGGTCAAACTCCGTCCACGGCTGGTCCTCTAGGGAAATACACCACCAACCATGATGGACTATACCGGTTTGTGGAACTTTACAGATGAGCAGAGAACATAAGTATGCTAGTAATAGGCTGACTGTAGCTTATAGCAAATAATGTGTGTGGTAATTTTTTTTTTGTACACGGTGTTTAAAGTCACCATCATCTTTCAGGAAAAATACGTCTACTGATGGACAAATGATACCCTCAAGAATGTCCACAATGAACAGTTATCGTCGGTCTATATATATATTATGGGGTTTCCTACGCTGAGTCTTCCGGTAGGTACATGGTCGCCACTCCAGATCATTCTGCCATCTGCCATGGGTTCTGCGTCCACTGCCACTTATATCTTCCAATTCTCTGAATTACATCGACAACACACGGCTAGCATAACTTATACATGCCCATATTAAGCAGTCAAGTCACGTTTGATGTATGAAGTTGAGCTTCTGTGATGTAGGGTCACAACCGGTAGTAGCTTTTTTGACGTTCATAAGTGCATTGTAATGTGCCTAAATTGAAAAATAAAGATATTTATCATTATTTAAACACGTTATGCCAAAGCGGAAAACTGTCTTCGTTTTACACATTTTATCACTTGTAAATATCCTCACTTTTAAAAATCTTCGTGATACTTGAAAGCACTTTCAATTACTTTTAATCTCTTCCTACAATCTGCCCAACTTGAACGAAATTTCGCAAGTGTCCCAACTCGGCCCGATTAGCGAGACAACGCCGGCCAATAAAAAATGCATGACGTTACCATTAGTTCCGGAGAGAAAGTCTGGCGCTGGCAAAAAATGGAACAGTGATCCTTAAGTTGGACATAGCGTTTAGTGTTATTGGGAGTGATTTCATACTAATTAAGGAGAGGTTTCTTTTTAGATTTATTATAAATATTGATAATTAAGGACTGTTTAACATCGATATCTGATGATTCCCCGATATTTTGGTGTTATTGCAAGTGTCATTATTGCAATTTTGTAGGTTATGGAGAACCTCCTAAATTAACGTAATTTCTGTATACTAAAATATTAGAAGATAGCAAACACAATAGTATTTTATACAATAGAGTAGGTACCTTATTTAATTCATGAAGCGTTGTACACAATATGAGCCTGAACAACGCGAGCCTTCGGTAAAACGAAACATCACGTTATTTATATTCAAATTTAGTCTGTTCGGAAATTGGCTTCGCTTAGCCAAACTTATAGAATCATCAATTATTTCCCCTCGACCTTGTCCTTTTAGTGAACTAAGATAATTTCCGAGGGTGTGTAATGATATAATGTTGGTCGTAATAACGCTCATTTGATATAATTTTTAAATCATATAACAACTAATAATATACTTAAAAATTGTATAATTATAACATACTTTGAGTATAATGCTTACTTCCGATAAAAATAAATGCTATAACGCTAATTTAATCTAAAGCACAGTTAGAATAACTTTTTATTATACAATTTATAAATAATAGGTTAGGTTAGAAACTGTGACCCCTAAACATATGTACTATTAGCAGAAAAGTAGGTTAGGTTAGAACTGTGATAAAAAAACACGATATTGCCAGCAGCCTCATGCGTTATAATTACAGACGACTTCTGGCGATGCGATATTTTTTATACCGTTTGCTAGTTACATTATCTGAGTTGTATATCAATGGCTAATTATACCATATAATGGTTATTACAAATAAGTGTTATACGAAATGATAAATATACGAAATAACATTATGTATAATGAGTGATTATATCCATTAAATATATACCAAATGTTGTTATATCAAATGTTATTATACCAAAAAAAGTTATACCGATCATTACACATCCTCGGAAATTATCTTTGTTCACTAAAAGGACAAGGTTGAGGGGAAGCAATTGATGATTCTATAAGTTTGGCTAAGCGTTGTCCTTAAAATATTATTGATATTTTGTTACAAGAGAGTAAAGTATCTAGTAAAGGTACAGTCACGTTAAAAATTGCATAGACAATTTTTTTATGACTTCATTCATAAATTTCCCGTATACTTTTTATTATATATTTAGTAAGTACTTGTACTTTGCGACGCTACTGGCGCTTAAAGGAACTAGTTAAGCGGGTCATGCCGTTCGATCGAAAAGTGTAGAAAGCTCCCTTCACGTAGTATATTTAGTATTTATTATCTTTAGTTTGGGGTACCATACTGAGATACTAGGTCAGTACCACTATCCTATAGTCGGAATAAAATGCGCTTATCACCTTAGACACAAAGTTTAAACTTCCGAAAAAACATTTAATCATCTGCAAAGCTAGCAGCTAGGTTAACATTACACAGTCGTTCATGCAAGATACGTATTTACACTACCGCAATTGGGTGCGTAGCCAAGATGCCAATTGCTCACGCTCAGTCGCTAACGAAACGCAACCTGTCATTGTCACACTAATAAGGAAGAGTGATAGAGAGAGGTAGCTCGATACGTTATTAAGCGTGAGCGATTGGCATCTTGGCTACGCACGCTGTTACCTCAGTAACACGTAGGTACCTGGCACCTATTTCACCAACTGGCAATTGTGAGAATTCCTAAAATTACCGAATTACTGACATTTCAGCTATCCATAGGCTACGGAAACAATGATACAAGTACAATAGGAATGTATATTATATATTCTAATTATGAATACCATTTTAAATACCCATTCAAATGATGAATATCAAACTAATTGTTTCATTAAAAATTTGGTGATTGCCAAACTCACCTAGGTATTCATTATTGGGTACTTCATAAATGTCTGTCAAAACCAAAATGTTAAAAACAGTGTTTTCTTATTTTCCATGACGATAGGAAAAAAGAGGCCGCGTTTGTCGGGAAACGGGTACTGCAGTTTCAGGATGTTTCTTAAAGACTCACGCTAGACCGAGCCGGGACGGGCCAGGATATATCAATTTCTATAGAAAAAGTCACGTAACCTCCGAGGGCTCCGACCTATCACGTGACGCCTTCTATAGAAATTGACACATCGGGCACGGTCTGCCCCTTCCTGGCCCTTCCCGGTCCGGTCAGGCGTGAGTCTTTCTTTAAGAATCGTCCTTAAACTGACAGGACGATTCTTAAAGACTCACGCTAGACCGGCATGGCCGGGAATGACCGGCACCTTAAAGCGAACAGTTTTGTAGCTGTGTGAAGGGTACAATTCAGTTACTCCAGATGATCGAACACAAACAACACCTACCAGCAACAGCTACCTAACCCTTATCAGTACAAAATCCTTTTTTCACCACATAAACCCCGTAGCATTTACCTGAACAAAAACCAAGCAATAAATTCTTTCAGAACAGCTTTGCTAAATTCCGACTCGCATACTGTAACTGAAAGTTGTATACAACCACCTGGCTGACCAGTTCTAGACGTTGCAACGTTGTAATAAGAGCTATAAATAACCAGTTACTGTGTCGACGGTAGTACAATTCCATTACGCCCTCATGTAGACGAAGAATTTCAATTATCCTGCTTGAATTTGAATATTAAAAGAGAGCAACCGCAGCCGGACCCATGTTCACAGGGTATTTCGATTTATACAGTCAGTATTTTGCTGAATTTGAACCGTATTTCTTTGTGATAAGGCGTTAAATGTTCACATTTGATGTCAAACGTGCAAGGTCTCGGAATCTGTAATGTTTACATTCGCTTACGGCGTCTTTTGTTATTTTATAAAGGACCTTATTTCAGATCGAGGTACTGACGCAATAAGATTAGATTGCGATCTTTTTGGTGCGAACCGTTGTGATTACGATCAGCAGTTGTAAAAAGGCGGTTTTATTTTTTCTTGGCCAAGAATTTTTTTTGCGAAATTGGATATTTTTATCTGTTTTCTACTCAGAATCGCGAGCTCTTTCACCCCTAGTAGGGGAAAAAAGTGTTCTAAAATTTCCATACATTTTTTTAACTTTCCATTGCGCTACCGCCATACTAAAAAATGGTGCCGAAATAGAGAAAAAAATCATGAAACACTTTTTGTTTCCTATAAGGATTGGGAGTGCTCGCGATTCTGAATATTAATATTAAACATATGAAAATTTCCAATATAGCAAAAAAATATGTCAAATACAGGTTTACACTTTAACAACTTATGGGAAAAGTGTGGGTACCTGCTTAGGTACCATGGAGAGATCAAACAGAGATAGAGTTTAAAAATCTAATGCAACAACTAGCTATGTAATGCCACGGCTCGGGGAGCCGGGGGCCCGCTTTGACGACTAATCCCAAGATTTGGTGTAGGCGCTAGTTTTACGAAAGCGACTTCCAAACTAGAGGGTAAATTAGGAAAGGAAGGGGTATTTGAATGTAAAATGAACAATTAATATACATAATGCCTAACAAATACAGTTTGAATGGTGGTGGTACGATTTAACCGACTCGTCGGCTAAATCGTACCGATGGCAGTCCCTTAGGATTTTTTTTCAGATCGTTAATTGAATCCCAGAATATTCAATTTAATATACAACCTAGCCAAGAAACTGGACTGTCATATGAATAAACAGTCACATTTCTAACTACCCTCAGAAAAAAGATACGAGTATCCATGTTTGAGTAAAAAGTGGTACGATATAACCGACCCTCCCCTAAGTTCCAAAAACTCATTGTACGAGCCGGGTTTGAACCCGAGACCTTCGGATTGAAAGTCGCACGCTCTTACTGCTGAGCCACCAACGCTTATCATCGTGAAACCGTATTTATGACCCATAAACTTTAACCATACAATATGCAACCCATTTTCCGCGCGCGAGCGCTTTCGACTGTGCAGTTAATGTAGTGCAATAGATCTTCCTCATTAAAGGCTATGTTTGACCACCGTGCACTATTTTGTGGACAGTGTAATCGTGAGTGATCGGCCATTGGAGCTGGCACAAAATACTCACTGGCTTGGTTATTTGATATCTCTTTATGTGACGTTTTTCGGCTAAAGTTATCTTTCTTGGTTGTCGATGACCTAATGCTAAAAATATCATTAAAAAAAAATTAAGGGATAATCTTACACAAATCGACCTAGTCCCACAGTAAGGTCAATAAGACTTGGCACTAAACGACTATATATATAATAGATAAATACTTAAATAAATACATAGAAAACCACCATAACTCAGAAATAAATATTCTTGAAAAACACACAAATAAATGCCCTGAACAGAATTAGAACCCGGGACCTCCTGCTTCGTAGACAGGGTAACTATCAACTAAATAGGCTAAGAGGCCAAACCTTCGAAATCAAAAACAACTGACAAAGTGGTAACGTATACAAAGCCCAAGCACATACCACCAGACTGACCAGACCTATGGGACTCTCGAAATCGAATCGATTGTCTTTTGTCTTGTGTCTCCAACAACCTACGCGCGCTTTCGCCAGTATTATATTATATGAGAGATAAATATCTATTCTTCATTGGCGGAGCATCAATGATCTTTGGGCAAATATGGACTGATTTGGTCTGCTTTGGCATAACAAGTAGTAAATATAGTCCTCTTCAGTGCCTGCGGCCTACGCGTGCTACGCGTTACGAGCTACGAACGTAGCCCATAACATGAGGAAATGTGTGTGTAGCGAGAAGCGCCTACTACGTTAAGAGAACCCGATGTCGCTAAGTGTTTAAAGGACGCGTATCTTGTCAGATTTGTACATAATTTCTCCGAAAGAAAATAAAAGTGGAATAATTTCTGGTTTTTATAGCATAATAGTCTAATATGAGAGAGCACGTCCGTCGTTAGTGGTGCATTTTCAATATAACTTGAGACTTGTACGAGTAGTTAATAGTCAACTAGGAACCCTTATAGTTACGCCATGTCCGTCCGTCCGTCTCTCTGCGGCTTAGCTCAGTGACCGTTAGTACTAGAAAGCTGTAATTTGGTGTGAATATACATATCAATCATGCCAATAAATTGTACAATAAAAAGTCGAGAAAGTTTTATTTTTAGGGTACCTCTCCCATACAACTAAAAAGTGTGGGGTGTTTTTTTTTTCATTTAAGCCTTACGCGTTAGGTTTCGTTGAATAGGCATTTGAAAGAGAAAAAGGATTTTCAAACACCATTTTTTGATAAATTAAACCTTCTAACTTTGTAAGCGCAAGTGCGAAAAATATGAAAAAAATCATAAAAGTAGAACTTTTATAAAGAATTTTAAAAAAATATATTTTGAACTTGGTCTGTTAGGCCATTTTTATTATTTGCAAAAAAAACGTATCTTTTAGGCTAAGAAGGCGTATAAGGGCGTATAGGTCGAAGATACTCCTTTTTTATTATTATTATGGGGATGGTATCTATTAAAACCATTTTTAAATACGCTTATTGTGACGGACGGTAAACTACGGAACCCTACACTGAGCAGTGAGCATCCCGACATGCTCTTGGCTGGTTTTAAAGTGTTTCATATCCATTACTAATCGCAGTTAACTATGTGACTCGCTCTTGTTACATATTTTTCCAGCCCAGCACTGCAACTTTTTTATAAAGGAAAATAACGATCTCACACAAAGTGTCCCTGACTGTCGCGATCATGTCGCTATTGGACGATATATCACGGGCGAGATATGTCCTCGCGACAGGCGGATCATCCATTTGACAAATTACACGAGAGACGCCGCGATAGGATTGATTTGATGAAAGTTAGGGAGTTTTGTGAAAGCGTTTGATGAAATACAGTGTTTGGCATCTGTTGGAACAGATTGGCACGGATTTCGGTTAGTTACGTTAAATTTTCTTTTGATTGCTATTGAATTTTCTGTTTAGTAGTGTAGGTAAGCGACGGGCTCAAAGCTCCTTGCTCCAAGCGCACTTGCGCGTCTTTTGTTTTTGTGTCCAAAAAAAGATTGTCAAGAAACGTTTTCATATCGTGCTGTTGTAATTTTGTTATTTCATGATTTCTTTGGCAATAACATGCAATTTTAAATAAATATTGTGTGAATTTGTATAATAAACTGTAAACGGCTTCCTAGCCTAGTCGGTAGTGACCCTGCCTTCGAAGCAGGAGGTCCCGGGTTCGAATACTGGTCAGGGCATTCATTTGTGTGTTTATCACGAATATTTGTTCCTGCGTTATGGTTTTTTTCTATGTATTTAAGTATTTATATGTATCTATCTATTAAATACATCGTTGCCTAGTACCCGCACAACTACCCTCGCACTCCCTATTCACACCATTATACACTAGAGTATTTGCAAACAAAGTACATTACAAAACTATTTTCTCAGGTGTTCATTAATTTCCTGCTCCAACACGACACTGCACATTATGTTTTGTTTGACCAGATAGTACATTTTAATAACAAACAAGCTCTGGTTAATTTACCTCAGGGACACACACCCCCCAAGGTTCACACTCGACTCAAGGTTCAGCTTGTTTGCGCCGCCAGGGCGTCGCTTAACTTTCTTTGTGTCATAGTCCAAAATAAAGCGTAGGCTACCTGAAGGCCAACCACTAATATCCTCCTAAGAATCGCGGACCTACATATATAACCTAATAAGTACAATTAAATTTAACTATGTATATTCAATTGCCAGCCACATTTATTGGCGGATTCATTTTGTTTTTCTTTTTTCCCGTAAATTTAATGTTTTTTCTACTCAAGCTTTTATTCAATATATTATTAGAAAAAACAGAAACATATGAAAAAATAAAAAACTGACTACTTATTGAGGTCACCGAGATCCGAACCTTGCGGAAGGGTTCCCAGGATGCTGGCTGCGTTCCCCCTTTGAATGGATACACCTATCCGTTGTGCGAGGAACGAGCCGGCTTTACGGTCCCAGGTGACCTCAAAAAATTTTTTTGACAAAATACCCACCAAATTTTGAAACATTAGAAACTCAACCTTATTCTCTACACTATTGATTTCAATTTCAAATAGCACTTTTACATGGTAGGTCGCAGGAGGCAATCAAAGAATCGAAAAGCTTTCCGAGTTTCTTACGCTTGAATGAGCGAGGGCGATAGAGAGAAAGATACAATTTTTGATTTTCTCGGTAGGTCCACCGTTTTTAAGCCTACTCGTAATGGGACTTTATACTTGGCACTGAGTTTTTCAAGTTCAATGCGCTATTTATTATTGTAGGAAATGTAAACCAGGTTTTCTTTGTATAAAATCAAGCGCTTTTCCATACAATTAGTAACCGGTTTGCATCCCCTAATTATTATACAATACAATATTCTTGGAGTTTGAAACCCGAACGGACAAAATCGTTGATTATTACACCCATCTCACCCGAGGTATTTTTGGGCTCTAACTTAGTGAGAGCGCAGATAGTCCGAGACTGAAATGTGCCTTTCACCCAAGCTAATCACTCTACTTTTCAAAACGAATACGAGGAAAGAAAATTTCAAGTGTATTTTACAAAAAAATATTTAAACATAACCTAGTAGTACTATTCAAGAAACTTTTATTTTAAATCTATATCTTATAATCTATGGATTCGGGAAATAATTACCAGATTGGAAATCATACGATGCATCTAGAGTTTATATATTATTTAATTATTATTTAATTTTAATTAGTAAAAAATTAAGAAAAAAATTGCATAATTTGGAAAGTAAACGCCCTAGGGCATACGCCATTTTCCACCCACTCTACAGCCACCTACTTTCAGAGCAAGACATATGAAAAAGTACTTTTCTCTCTTCACTGTGCCCTACTTGTCATTCGGTAAAAAAATGTGTTTTCTCCACCATCTATTTTCACAACTTCCGTGATTTATTACTAATGTTACATAAAAATGTCATATATCAATTAGGTTCAAGTGGGATTCAGAAATGCTCGCCTCGCTCGTTATGCGAAATGCAAATTCGGAAAGTGGTTTATGATAGCAGGTAAAGCTTGATAAATTTGAGGACGGCGTTATACTCGTATGTAACATAATTTGATTGACGGTTTTTGTTTTAAATTAGAGTATACCGTTAAAAAAAGGGTTCGGGTGTCGCCTATCTTAGAAGGTTCCTTATATTAGGGTTTCTAACGCTTTTAAGGGTTCCGTACCAAAATGGTAAAAAAGGAACCCTTATGGTGCGACTCAATCTGTCTGTCTGTCTGTCTGTCACATCGTTAAATATCTCGAGAACTACTTAACCTACCGATTCGACACATTAGGTGAAAATGTAGGATTACATATTTAATTTTATTTTCAATGAAAAATGCCTGATAAAAGCGGGGGCTGAAATTCAAAGTTTAGTTACTGGTACTGGGTAATGTGGGGTATCATTTGGGGTAGCACTTGCACATTCGATTTTTTTTTCCAACATGAAAATTTTTTGATTTAAAAAGATATAGGTACCATTAGCCCCCCTTTTATCTCCGAAGTTTATGTGTGAAAAAATGTTTTTTTCACACAACCTTACTATTATCATAAACATTACATGAAAAATATAATATTGACCGCAACTACATCATTTTATTTTGAATTTATAATTTTTCCGGAACAAAAGTTA
This sequence comes from Lathronympha strigana, assembly GCA_949128165.1. Taxonomy (NCBI): domain Eukaryota; kingdom Metazoa; phylum Arthropoda; class Insecta; order Lepidoptera; family Tortricidae; genus Lathronympha; species Lathronympha strigana. Next base: position 14,083,090 of record OX421918.1, on the reverse strand, counting down.
AAATGTGACAAACTTTATTTTTTTAATTTATGTGATATTATGCTAAAAGTACTGATCTATAACTAAAGTTAAAAAAATGGTTTACGTCATAAAAAAATATCAAGGAAAAACAAACTAGCATACAAACTTCACGCCGTACAAAGGACTGACCCAATCTGTCGATACATGTGGCTAACGTCAAATTTCTACTTCTAGGTATAGTTGCAACATAAAGTTTATACGGAACCCTCGGTGCGTGAGTCCGACTCGCACTTGGCCGGTTTTTTAATAGCGCTAGGCATAGTAACGTAATGATCTAAGCGTACGGTAAAGGAAAAGTGTCCTACCTCTTTTTCCTAGCGTTTTCCCGGCTAATACCACGGCTCAGGGAGCCTGGGGCCCGCTTTGGCAACTTATCCTAAGATTTGGCGTAGGCACTAATTTTACGACAACGACTGCCATCTGACCTTCAAACCCAGAGGGTAAACGTGGCCTTATTGGGATTAGTCCGAATTCCTCACAATTTTTTCCTTCATCGAAAAGGTAAAATATACTTTTTTATTCAAAAGGGGTAAAAAAATTAAACTTCCTTTATTTTAATCATGATCGAATGCCTGCTAAAGCCATTTAGACGTCCAATATTTCGGCCGAAGTAAAAGCTTCCGGATTAATCGAGTAAATGACTCCGGAAAAATCCTATCCATAGCCGAGGGTGTCATTCCTATTATTTATCGAGCATGGCGCCTTAGGGTCACCAATATAAGTGTGTCCTACGATTAAAACCATTTGATATACAGCGAAGGAATATAAAACATGCTTTGAAATATTCAAAAAATTGTTATATTATCTATGTTGCCTACGATTACAAATATTATATTAATAGGTTCGTAGTTTGTAGGCGCGGGTTGTGTGGCAGCCCCTTAATAATTTCAGTGTCTCACCAGGCGGCGCCACTCGTACCACCGCCACTGTATCAGTATGAGAGAATTGTCAAAGTGACGTTTGAAACGTTCCCGCAGGACCCAAGTTCCACTGGCGCCCCTAGCGGAAAATCGACTCGCGGTAATCGTCATTGAAAGCCTAGGACTATATCATAGTGACGCTATAAATCAGATTGTAAGAAATCTCTTATTGCTTGTCATTTGACATGGTTCTAGAGTGGCCTAATAGGCAGATCTAAGGAGGTCTCCGCGGAAACCAGAATCGAACTGTACAGTACTGTACCCCAGTACCTACACTTTAACGGTTGACCTTGCTTGAAAACTTTATCAAAGGACCTGTTTTTGTTGCTTTTGAGAATATTATTACGTAAAGTACTATAAAGCTATGATGATTCGAGACGAATAAAAAGGAAGTAACGCGAAGTCTGACGCAGCTTAGTTTTTAGTGCTCCATACAAAACTTTTCGGATCACTTATGGGAAATTATTTAAATACTGAAGTAAATACTGAAGGCATCGGTTTTTCTAAGGCGATCATCGCCTCAAGCAATGGGAATATCAACCAGCAGCAATAAATCAAAGGGCATTTAGTGAACTATACTACATAATAGAGGTCGAAGACAAACACTCGCCATTAGTAATAATTACGTCTCCGACAATTTGGACCGACCTGAGGACCCTTTATACCTTCGCAATGTAATTTTCTCCGATCGGGATAAGTGCGGATGACTTTTTGAAATCTTAGTCCAAGTAAGGAAGGACATTCCTTCGCGGTTATCTGCAAAATGGCTACCGCAAACAAGCTTTTTTATTAAACAACCACATATAAATAAAAAAATTCAAACATCAGTGAAATAGAAAATACTAGTAAATAAAATAAATAAACAAATATTATAGGGAAATCTAACACAAATTGACGTAGTCCCACAGTAAGCTCAATAAATAAAATAAATAAATAAAAATAAAATAAAAATCTTTTATTTCAGACACATGATCCATATCTTGTTAGTACCAAAACAAAAAAAAAACAAAAACAACGAAACACTTAAAAAACGAATGTTAGTATTTTCAAAGAAACCAAAACAAAGAGACACTTGTGGTCCTGGCCTATTTGCCATATGTCAGTGTTGTCCTGACCTGCTCAATCCAATGCCACAGTATATGACACTGAAATCTATTAGCAATGACCTTCAGAATGCTGTTCCGACTTTTCCTGACGCGACCCAACAGCGACGTAATTTTTTTCCGCATTATCGCATGAAAGTCATCAGTGTGGGCCTTTGCGAACATTGCGAACAATAAGGCTCATGTTATGGCTAGACAAAATAGATACATGTAAATTCATAAAAACACCAATAACTCAGGTACAAATATTTGTGATAAACACGCAAATAAATGCCCTGAGGATTCGAACTCGGGACTGCTTGGGTCACTGCCAACTAAGCTAAGAGGACATTAAATAAAAGTAAACGTTGGTACAACAAACATTTGGGGATTATTGTTCATATTGATTGAGATTCAATGACTTTTTCCAATTTAATATAAAGATCTTGGAAGTGACTGCTTTTATTTATTAAAACGTTTTTTTTTTACTATCTTATAATCGGTTCTCCCGCTTGGAAACTGTAATGACTCAGATACGAATCCAGATAGACACTATCAGCGCTACTTGCAGCCATCGCCTGTCAAATTCCATGCTAAAAATTACTTACAGTTCCAAATTACTTCGCTAAGTCCGAAAGTGGTGCTTAAACTTATAGCCCCTTTTCATCTGAGATTAAAAAAATCAATCTATCACTCTAAACTAAGGTTATCGAGGGTTTATGAAGGGTTATTTTTTACATCGGGCTGGACAATAACGGAGCAACCGACATATGATCGCGGAAAGTAAAAATTTCCCAAAACTAATTTGAGTGGGTAGACTGAGTAGGAGTGAGAAAACCTCCTTTATCCATCAAAAAAACTCTCGATTCCGAGTTCCGACGTAGGCGTCGGTAACATTAAGCTGTGAGGGGGTACTATCAAATAATAACGAACCAGGAAACAAGATTGTAAGAGACTTTTCAACCGACTTCAATATTTCTAAAGGAGGAGGTTCTCAATTCGTCGGTTTTTTTTCTATGGATGTTACCTCAGAACTCCGTCATTACCGTCAATTTGAATTTTTTTTGGTTTCTTAAAGTAGATGGTTTCGGGTTCGTCCCGTTTTTTTCAAAATCCATTTCTGATGATGGGATCCATGAGGAATTGAGGGAACTCCTCAAATTTGAAAGGCACATGCATGCTGATTTGGGTGATTTCTTAAGAAACTCGAGCATTTCTTTACGAAAATCATCAATTTGGTGGAGTGGATCTGATAATGGAGACCAGGGATGGCAAAGTGGAACTGCTTGGTAATTCCCAGGACTATCATCCGATTTAAAAAAAAATTTTTTTGTCTGAAAATAGATGGTTCCAGGTTTGTTCCGTTTTTTTCAAAATCAATTTCTGGTGATGGGATCCATGAGGAACTGAGGGAACTCCTCAAATTTGAAAGGCACATGCATGCTGATTTGGGTGATTTCTTAAGAAACATGAGCATTTCTTTACGAAAATCATCAATTTGGTGGAGTGGATCTGATAATGAAGACCAGGGATGTCAAAGTGGAACTGCTTGGTAATTCCCAGGACTATCATCCGATTAAAAAAAATGTCTGAAAATAGATGGTTCCAGGTTTGTCCCGTTTTTTTCAAAACCAATTTCTGATGATGGGATCCATGAGGAACTGAGGAAACTCCTCAAATTTGAAAGGCATATGCATGATGATTTGGGTAGTTTCTTAAGACACTCGAGCATTTCTTTACGAACATCATCAATTTGGTGGAGTGGACCTGATGATGAAGACCAGGGATCGCAAAGTGGAACTGCTTGGTAATTCCCAGCTCTATCATCCGATTTGAGACATTCATCTTTTCTTTGTAAAGAAATACCTTCAAGATAGTCCTATTTGATTATAGTTCTATTTTAATGATGGACTTCATGAGGGATTGAGAGAACTCCTCAAATTTTAACGGCACATGCATTCTGATTTGAGGGTTTCCTTAAGTAACTAAAACATTGTTTTGGAGGAGCCAACATTTTGATGATGAAGACCAGGGATGGCAAAGTGGAACTGGTCGATAAACCTAGCTCTACTTATTATACTTGCTGTGACATTTATCTTTTTGATTTGATTTATATTCTGATGATGAAGGTCTAGAAGAATTCAGAGAACTCCTCAAATTTGAACGGCACGTTCATTGTGATTAGAGGGTGTTCATAATTAGCTTAGGCATTTTCTTACTGTGGCCATCATTTTGCTGGAGTGGACCTGATGTTGATAATCAGGGATGGCATAATGAAACTACTCGATAATTTACAGTCTGTCATCCAATTTAACACATTGTTATTTTGTTTGTTTTAAAGGTCTACAAGGGAGTTCCGTTTGATTATACTTCACATGTAATGATGGAAGCCCTGGCACATTAAGAAAGCTCCTCAATTTTCAATCGTACACGTGCGGTGTATTGGATATTTGTGAAGTAAACTGGCTAACTCAAACAAATTCAAAATTTCACTTTTACCGGGAACCAAATGAAGTCGGTTTTTTTTTTCTTAAAAATTACGCTACATGCCATCGATTTTACTTAGTAAACATTTTACTCATGAAACACCTTAGGTACCTACTGACTTTTTTGAAGCATTTTTTTGTTCCTTATTTTACTTTTCTGTTAAAATGACAGGTAGTAACCGTAACAAGGTAGATCGCTATGGTGTGTGGGTAAACCATAACTAAAAACTCGCAGCATGAAAGTTACTCCGTGAACATGGCACTTGCAACAGTGCCGAAATATCGGGTGCTTATTTATTAAAACGAACATACATGCTAAATATTCCGTTTTAAATTGTAGGTATAGTGTATATTACCATGTTTGCTTAAAATATAGACCGCCCGTGCTCTGGTCAATCTCACAAAAGTTTATTTAAGTTTTCCTAATATATAATTGAATAGCGACCTCTATAGAGATAGTATGCGACTAAAGTTTGGCCTATAAAGTCTTAATTCTAATATCTTCTTAGCGCTTTCCCAGCCTTTGCCACGGCTCAAGGAACCTGGGGTCCGCTTTGCAATTGCAACTAATCCCAAGATTTAGCGTAGGCTTTTACGAAAGCAACTGCCATCTGACCTTCCCACCCAGAGAAAGAGTGTAAACTAGGCCTTATTGGAATTAGTCCGGATTCCTCACAATATTTTACTTCACCGAAAAGCGATATCAAAGGATAGATCATATTATAAGTTCCGAAAGTTCATTGGTACATAGATACGACCCGGGATTTGAACCTGAGACCTTCGGATTCAAAGTCGCACGCTCTAACCGCTGAACCACCAACGCTCCTCCTCTTCATTCAAATAATAAGTGAGTAAATGAGTAGGTACGATAATGCGTAACAAACTTATAACCAAGCATACGATTTCATAACATTGTGCTCGTACCAGGCTAAGACATGAACCGAACATCCGAAGTTCAGTCTAAATTATGACCTAGCATGTGCTTAGGTAATAAAATGAAAATAAAAAAGAATTTATGTGGATAAAAAAGAGGTTCGAATATTTATACCTTCTCCATAAAGCAACTCTCGAATTCAACTGTCGAATAAACCGATATTAACATCATTTAACATTATTTTTATAGGTACATCAAGTTTTTTTTCTTTTGTGCAATAAAAATTAAATGAATTAAAATGCATTCTCATAAGTCTACAAGTCAATTCAATCTGGTAGAAAACATCCAACAATTTACACCTCAATTTGTATTCTGATTGATATATATACGCTTACTTGGATTTAATGTATGGAGGTTAAATTAATTAAATAGCACAAAAGGCTTTGAGTTACGAGGGATGCGAGTGAATAGGGAGTTAAATGAGGTATTTGTTATAGGTTAAACCAATAGTAATTTTAAGATTAACAGCATAGAATAATTACTCCGTTTTGCGTATACTAAAATAAATAGTTATGTCGTTCTATTTGTTAGTTACGACCAAAGAGATTGGAAATCGTAAGACGACGCGCCTATAGAAACACGGCTTGACAGACAAAACCATGACAAAACTCGTCTCGTACTTTTGCGAAAAACGCACAACCTGGGGTCAATTGCATAATCATTTGTAACTTTGAATATTAGCGAAATCTCTTTCTAACAAAAGGGATTAAAAAGAGACTTCCGCTTATATAACAAGGTACAAGTAATTATGCAATAGACCTCTGATTGTCAGTACCTCTTGCGACGTCATAGAGTTACGAGTAAATAAAAATATTTGAAGAATGCCACATTGCTCAGCCGCAACCAAAGCGAACACGTAAATATATAATTAGTAATTTATTTCATGTAACTTTTTAAGTTAAATAACTATCTGCTCTTACTCTATCGATATGAAATATCGACCGAGTTATGAATACTATGAATGAATGACCTGTAAAATATTTTTACCAATAAAGTACTGAAACTGAAACTGACCCATATTCAACAATATGAACAGCATGTTTGGCAGTCACATGTCAAAATTACCTGACAGGGTGGATTTCTATGAAAATTAAAGCCAAGTGCGTCATACATCTAAGGTTGTCACAGTAAAGAGGTCCGTGCTCTGTGTTTACCTTGTACTCCTTGTAGCTAAAATTTACGCACGAGGTTTGATGAAGCGAAATATCCCTCGATATTTACTCTATTAAGTTGCAACGGTTAACACTCACGTATTTTTATCACAATAGGCGTGACATGTTTCGTCTGCGTCGGGAAGACATCGTCGGACAGACAGATAAAAATACGATCAGATTGTGATAAAAGTACGTGAGTGTTAACCGTTGCAATTTAATATCAGTATGTCTCACGAAAGTTTAAATTATATGATATTTACCCTGCTGCGAACTTCCATTATTTCTTATCACTCAATGTAATATGAAGGTACGTACCTGAAACCAAACATAAATAATAATAAGTCAAAAGATCATACCTAATTTCAAAAAAGTAATAATTAACACACTAAGTACACTATTATTATTTATCTCACACTGTTTTACCAGATAAATTAAGGGTGAAAAGTTTCCATCAGCCATTTTGTTGGGAACTTACACGAGGCGTGTTAAAAAGGGCCTACGTTATTTAATTATATATTAAATTAAATTAATATAATTGCGTAAAATTAAATATATATTTGTATGATACATTTTCAGTGTTATGGCTACCTTACACATAATCTTTATGAATATTTTTATGTCATTATCGTATGCTCGATTTTTAATATAACCGACTTCGAGAATTCGACAGAGGCGAACATCCGATCCATGAGAAATTAAAGGAACTCCTTAATTTTCAAAAACACATGTATGGTGATTTCGTAAATTAAGCCATAAATTTAGTAAGGTAGACCTGATGATGGAGACATACCATCCCTGTGGCTTGTGAAACTGATACATAAGCCAATAATTCAGAGCTCTATCCATTAAATTGAACAATTAACTGAATGGATTTATGTACTGAACATTCGAGTACTGTGTTTAAATAAAACACAAGCTCTCTGAGTGGACTAAGTAATGTATGGGGGTAGAAAAGGGTTGATACTATCACTACTGCATAATACATAAGAATGTCCATATAGTGGACACGTTTGATATTCTTAACTAAGCAACGTCGTCGTGACAAAACGTAGTTAGGCAAAAATATATTTGAACGTAAACTTGCAACAATTTGGCTGAACTTAAAAATTATAATTATCTCATTTAACCGAATGCCAAATTTCATGACTATGACCAACGATAGTCGAGTTATTTGCATAATTGCGCAAATATACAAACATACATAAAATCGCCGTTTTTTTTTATTCCAGTAAACTCGGAGAATTGCGTTCACTTTGCTTGCTCGTTCAATTATTACTTCACTAAAGAGTTCCCTGTTTTATTAGTTGTGTTCAGGCCTCCATATAACAAAGTAGGTGCCTATGATTATAGTCTACGAAACTAATGAAATCAGCGAAATCAGAAATAGTGTAGGCACGAAATCTTAAATCAAGCAATAGAAAGTCAAGGAGTAGAAAACTTATAAATTTTCTTCTTGGACATTTGGTATTATGAAATACAACTCAAAAGGGCTCCGGTTCCCGGTTAGACCTAAGTGCGGCGGGTACGTCGCGGTATAAAAATAACATGTCTTGTTATGCTTTAATTTAAGAACATTTTGAGAGCCGCTTGCATCGCCGAGCTTGAAAGAGTTCGTGCCCAATCTGTTGGTCTCTGAAATTGGTTGCAATTAACGTAACACCATAAACCAGAAGAATATTATAGACGCAAAACTGGGCGGGCACGCGTTACACTGCCTTAGCAACATGATGCATATCACTACATAGTATAAAATAAAGTCGCTTCCCGCTGTCTGTATGTATGTATGCTTAAATCTTTAAAACTACGCAACGGATTATGATGCGGTATTTGTAATAGATAGAGTGGTTCAAGAGGAAAATTTATATATATAACAATAACCCGTGAGAAGCTGGGGCGGGTCTCTAGTGCTATATAAAGTTTCTCTCAGACGTATTCTTTTTAAATGACGTATTGCGATTTTAATTATATAAAAATACCGCGTTACGCCAGTGTCGTAAAAGAAGTCCCTAGACTTGGACTAGTTTATTTTCACACATAAGTAAAAAAAGAACTGCCCATACAAACTTTCTATGCATACAAATCTACAGCTGACCGTATGAGTACTAGTTTTATATACCACGTTGGTGAAAAACAAAGAAGGCAACAATTTGATTATAAATGGGCTCCGTAGCCAAAGGCCACAGCTAGGAGACGCCTGCTACTGCAGAAGCATAAAATGTGCGTTGCCGGTCCTAAAAAAACTAAAGTACCCCGTACAGTTGTTTGTCAATGAGTACCTTATTGCGAATTTGTTGTAAAGTAGGTATTGTCCTTTTAGTCCTACACGTCACAGAGAGATAAAAATTCACAAGCGAACCGAAGGCAATCAACTGACATGCTTCGTTGTAGTCTAAGATCTGTGTACAAAATGTTGTCTTTCCTTAAAAAGGATTTACTGCCAGCGTAGCGCAACGTAATTGCTACTTTACGCCCAGTTACTTCTTTTGAAGTCGCATTTTTCCCGAAGGTACGTAACGCAAGGTACTCGTAACATTGACGTGTTGCTTGAAGTATTCACAGTTCTGTAAACAAATGAAGACAGATTGAATAAGAAGGTGCATTCGTGTAAACTAAGTTATTATAGTTTTAAGTAGTAACGTCTGTGAATGATACCTAATTCCTAAGCGCCTCCTAAGGTGCATATTTACGAGGGATATGGTGAAGAAATTCGGGGGTGTGCCTCGGTAGCTCAGTTGCTAGAGCAATGGTGTATCCCAGAGTCCCCGGTTCGATTCTCGCCCGAGGCAATGAGTTTATCTACTTTTCCTTTTTAAGATTTACAAGTTCAAAAAAACGAGGTACCCGTGGCCATCACGAGTATCACAACGTCATGGGATACATCACTTTTGGTTGGACTAAAAAATAAATATTTAATTTTGGCATGTGTGAATCAGATACGAGTAGCTAGCTGTCAGTGGCGTCGTCGTTAGCGGGAGACACCAAGGGAGGGTCTCACCTTGTTTTCCTCCCATGTAAAGTACCTAATGTTGTCAAAACATTGGTTATGGATGTGAAATAAAAGTTAGTGATAAGGATATTAAAAGTGTTCAAACATACATAAACTCACGCCTGTATTAAAAAATTTCCTCAGTCTACCCTAGGCAGAGCGCATGAAACTGCTCAAGTTTCAGTACCACTCTTAGCAATTTAGAAGAAAATGGATTTTTGTACGTATTTTTTATGACTGTCGACTAAATAATAAGCATTTGACAATAATCTTTCATTAGCTATTACATAAGTACTTACACATAGTAAGACTAAAAAAAAATATTCATAACTTTGTAATACGAATACGAATCCAGGACCTTCTGATTCGTAAGGGGGGGCCCTACCGACCAGTGTGCTTCCATAAGTTATACGTGACCGTATTCGATAGCGACTGCGACGTTCGGGGTTTTGTCCGTGTCGCTCCTGCCAGAGTAACGGTGGAGGAGCGAGATGGACATACTCTCGAGCGCTGCGATTGCTATCGAATACAATTTCGTGCAACTCATGGTAAGCACACGGGCTAGTGAGCCGTGCGCTTGCCAGAAGTTGATGTAGTACTTAAACGATGTCTCGTTTACGTCTCATTATTGCATCTGGTCCCCAGCAAGTGCGAGTAAGACGCACTGACAGTGAGTTAACGTAGACGTCAGCGAGTATAGTATTCGACACATAGGTATATATAGGCAGAATAAAAGAACTTGATACCCGCCGCAAAAAAATACGCCATAAAAATGCTGCAGTTGCAGCGCTTTTTTTAAGTCTTGTTGGGAACGTGACGTTTCGTTAAGTGCCAACAGCCCATAAAGGTTTAACAGTGTTGGTAGTCCTGTGAATTAATTGTACACTTAATGCTTACGTCAGTACCTATAATACGAAACATTTATCGTTCAATGTAAAATCGTTCGCTAATATAATTCTGACCCACATTTTCTTGACGCTTTTACTCTGCTTTGTGTGCCTGTTTTTTTAATAAGTCAATGATTACACAGTTAATTTCAAACTCGTGAAAAGCACACAGTTTAAACTATCCAATAAAGAAGGCGTTATATTACCTCAGGCGGGCGCCATAATTGCCCACACACCCAAGAGAGGTCTTTTAGTTTCACAGATATTACGATTGACGAAATAATTTTATTTCCGAAGTTACCCCGATGCAACTCACCCTTTCTTAAACGTGACTACTTCCCACTTATTTCAACTCCGCCCATTACAATCCTCAATAATGGCGGCGACAAATGATAGAACATGTTACGCAACGAAATCGCCACTTTGCCGTCGCAGAATCGCTATTTCTGTTCATTTAACAGCCCCATTAGCGTTTCTACTTATGCATAAAGGTCTCGTTGGGGTAGGCGTTGTTGTTAGCGGAGCTAGCTTTATATTTGTGCATTTACTTATTAAAAGATCCTTTATTTATGTATTTGTGACCTGATTCATATAAATAAAATCCAAAACCACATGACATTGTATATTCGTGTATTTTGCTTGGTGCGTTTTTCTAAGATCTTATAAACAAACACAATTACGAATTGTATCAACGAAAACAGGTTAAATGGTAAAACCGACCTCAAAGATGTTTATTTTTTCATTTATTTATTAAGTTAGTTACATGGCATAACAGTATTCAACTAAATCACTGCGAAACTTAAAAAACATTTAGCCAAACAAAACACGAAATAAAACTGACTGAGAATCTTAAATATTCATAACTATTCTCTCCACCAGTCAGCAAAGAAATCATACTTAGGGGCTGATGCAAGGAGTACGTTGAGAAGGTGTAGAGGGCGAACAAACGGAGAATTCCTGCGAGACATAGTTCGGGACATCGGCTCTAACAGCAGGCCGTGGCCACGCGGCCGAAAATTAATTCTAGTGGTGTAGAGACATGAAGATGCACTAGAGTCCGTCTATGCTAACTGGTCCAGATTTTTTATTTGATAGCACAGACTGTAAATGTGTTAAGTAAACGTCATAATTGCATAAAAGTCTGACGTTTAAAATAACACTTTAAACTTTAACAGTTCATGTGCATGGAAGAGATAACGTGGTTTGACTCTAGATAATGAATTACCTACAAGTATGTTAAAGTTTTTATAAATTACCTCTTTTCTTACAGGTGAAAAACTGTAAATATATATTTGACGTCACTATTCCCAAGATAACTTACCTAACGTTTAAAATCTCCGAGAATAATACTAACAGAGTAGATATCCTCTCATTTGCTGTGACATCTAGGCTACCCGCAGTTGCCTTTACAGACACACTTGTCCCGCATACTACGGGATATGTTATGTTGAATATTGATCCAGTGATAGCGGTTATCTCACCCGATATAGCGATAAGCATAGGTAAACACGATGACATGAAAGCCCCAATCAAGCTCACACTATCATCTAATGACTATTATCAGATGATGTTGACATCAAAAACAAACCGATATTTGTTTTTATAACGCATACCTCTTTATTCAAAATACATAAAAGTCGCGTTTGAAGGAGACTGTTATACAACGCACAACCTAAACGGTTGAAAAAAGAACTTCTAAATTTGAAACATTTGTATATTATTGAGAGACAAATAGCGAGATTATAAAGAACTGAGTTAAAAAGTTAAAAAGATGAGTTGTGAGACTTCACATAAGTTTACCCATGGAATAACAGTTTTTGCAAAATCATTCTCAGTTATTATACGGTTTTGTGATATTTTTCATGTATGCGTTATGTAAATGCGAGTAGGTTATGCGACTAAGTTTAAACGAACACAATTTTCGAATATAAATGATCGTACAATGATTGAACACAAGCCCTATTGAGCTTACTGTACGATTAGATCGACTTGTGTAAGATTTTCCCATAATATGTACGAGAACGCATATACGTAGATATGAATGAATGTGGTAAATTTGTAAATATTTTGATGTATACTGTATTTGCAATGTCAATGTGTTAAAAGCAAATAAAAATAATTTGAATTTGAATTTGAATTATTTGAAAGAAGTGCAATTGTCTTGTTTTCAGATAACGTCCTATGAAACTTTTCCCATTAGGACGTTAATCTACAATCCGCCATGTTTAAAATAATGCAAACGTCTTTCACCGCCCGCAGTATATGTAAAATGCTTGATATTATTGTCTCAATGCAAAAATAGGAGCAAATATTTTAATCATTTCGCATGAATGAACGCGGTTAAATTTAATTGGTTTTAAACCTTTCACCGCAAAAGCATCATCAGTAGCTTGAATAGAATTGAGTTTTTGAAATGTTGTTTTAAAGTATATCGGATAGCTGTATTTTTATCGCAGTGTTTTTGTTTCTCCACTTATTTACTTAGGTATTTTTTTTTTACTTTTTACAATATCTTTAGCCACTACCAAGATACTACACGGGTATAGATGGTCACTTTTTTTTTTTATGTAGCCTGTAATGTGTCCCACTGCTGGGCAAAGGCCACCCCCCTAGAGCTCCAAACTGCTCGGTTCAAGGCAATTTCTGGCCAGTTTTTTAGATATGCGTCCAAGTCATCCCGCCATCTCACAGATGGTCACATTAAATACGCTAATTGCTCACATGCCGTGGCGTGCTTTTGTCACTGTAAAACTCACTAGCATCGTTTTGGTGTGCTTAGCTGTTTTTATTAACGCTTTTGTTTTTAATGTCTATTGATTTTTACGCCATTTTTTTTTATTTTATTGAATATGTTGGTAAAGTCTTGCGTCATGCCTCTATGGGCCCTACCTTTTGTTTTGGAAGATAGCAGTCCCTATTTGCTACTGTCTGCAACTCCGACGACTCCTAACCGCCTTTTATGATAGGCAGGAGACACCGTAGCCGTATTCTACTGCCCGGGTATCAGGGCGCTAACAATAGAATCCTGCAAATAATATATCTTTCTCATTAATATTTGCGCCCGCTTATCAAGTTTTCTCCTTGTAAATGCAAGCAATTTATTTCACCGAAACCAGGCCTATGGAACACTCCGCGCGAATTCTAACCGATTGTCTTTTGTCTTGTGTCGGTACCGACTCACGGGCTGCCCAAACATCCCGCGCCCGCCACCCCTATCATATAATATTTCTAATCGTAGGCAGCCCTAGCGTTGTACGGGGGTGAGGTTTTCGAGCGTCATTGTTTTTTTTGTGTAGTGTACAAAACGTTTTGTTAGGTATTCGCTTTTTCTATAAAGATAAATATATATTCATAAGAACTATTACACAAACTGTGCCAAAACTAATAATGTCATCAGTACCTACGTACATTTTCCCCGCAATGTAACCAAACTGTTCTAAATTGTCGCCTTTTCTAGTTTGCATATTGTGCAACTAGTTTGCATACAGATGGGCGCTCGTAGTCATTGCATAATGTACATCACAGCTTGCATTTTTGCGGCGAGGCACTGAGTTTCTTCTATTAAAAAGCGCTACGGTTTCCAATATACTTTAGGAATGTGCAAGACTGGCTGAAGAAACTCTTTATTAAAAAAAAAAAACCTGCAAAAAATATTAACCGCCCCATTTATTTGGTGAGTACGTAATTTTCAACAATCTGATCGATCGACCAACGGGTCGATATGTTCGAGAGCTACGACTTCACACATATACACAAACATTCAGAGACCACACACTAATATACAAGTATTATACTGACATAAAACGGGTGTATATGCGAATATTAACAAAATTCCAGCCTCGCTCAGCTAAACTGTGAATCGAACTGTCGCCAGCGGTATTTCCGGACCGATACGACCTTTAAACCTTCAAGAAAAGAGCGTACTCCCACCTTAAAGGCCGGCAACTCACTTGCGACACCTTTGGTGTTGTAAGTGTCCATGGACGGCGTTAATCGCTTGCCATCAGGCGATTCGTCTGCCCGTTTGCTACCTATTTCATAAAAAAAAAAAAAAAAAATAATTTAAAAGGTGCCTTTTTATCTTTTACCTTTTATCATGGTAAGTATGTATAAAGTTTTCTAAAAAGCATATAACAATGTACCTACCTTATCTATTACATCACATGCATGCGTTAAGTTTAGTTTTAGTCTCAGGAAGTATTGCTTGACAAACTCAGGCAACTCAATTTGCTGACACTGAGCATTAACTGATTGCAATTATGCGTAATCACCGGGAAAATGGCGCTTAATTCGAAAATCTGTCTTGATTAGCCGCACTCGTAATCGTGTCGAGGGAGAGTAGTAAACAAAATAATTAAAATCTTTAAGCGCTGCTGTGATACAGTCATTAGTAGTTGAGAAGTCAAAAAGTTTTTTTAAAGATTTATTCTGCATTATGGATGTCAAGAGTCTTGTTTCTCCTTTTCTTTTGATCGCCTGCCATGCCTAATGATGGAACTGACATTGTATAACTTAATAACTCATGTCGTAGATGTCACTAGGGCCTAACGTTCAAATACTATCATATATTTGGCAGATAATACAAGTCCAGCACAATTACATTTCAATCTTTAGGTTTTCCGAGTTGTAATGGTGACAAATCCTGCATACATCTAAGAAGAAATTCAAAGGGGCGAAGGTTCTCACCTGATTTGGACCCTACACACTATAGCCCTCTCGGACATGAGAGGAGGCTTCAGCCCAGTAGGACTCTATACTAAAACTTAAAAAAAGGAAATTTTCACTCCAATATCTCCAATTCAAATTCAAGAATTTATGTCCTTCATTTTCCTAACTCTGCACACTTGATACCTGCAATACGTGTTATAAAAACGCAATGCGTACCTTGTTACACTTAAATCAATGGTTCAGGAAGATTTACGCAGGTCGCTTAAGGGTGGATTGAGTTATAAATAGGACTATACCGCACACCTGGGTTCACATTCACTATCCTGGCTAACCCCTAGGTTACCAGTATAGGTATGACTCCCATTTCTTATGATTTCTACCAATTTGGGGAGCAAGTTAAGAGAAATATATTTAAAAGGCGATTCAAGATATTTGCAATCGCATACTTGGGTTATGGCTCCCAGGCAAGACAGATATCGCGGCCTACGCAATCCAAATTTCCCGGGGCTATTCAGATCTGTAATAGTACATTGTGTATTAAGGGCGGTAAACAAGAAACCTCGAACACATTTGCGAGGAAATAAGTAAACTTCAGTATTTATAGCATACCTACATATTGGTGTGTGTGAAGTCCCCAATCCACATTGATTGAGAAAACGTGGCCTACGCTGCCAGAAACACTCGTATTTGTCATGCTACTTCATTCGGCCTGAAGTAGCATGACACTTCAGGCGTTTCCGTGAAAATACGTAGGAAATTAATTATTTTTCTGTTACCATTAAAGTTTTTTTGCCTCTAGAGTCTAGAACCACGGTGAGCACCCGAAAGTCCCATGCCTAGAGAGCAGCCGAGAAAAGCGAAAGCTTGCCCATCAACACAGCGTTTCTCGGCACAGGCAAGCTATACCTACTGATATTCAATAAACAGATTGTTGGTGTATCTACTTGTGTATGTTAGAATTGTGGAGAAAAATCGATGCGAGTTGATAAACGTGGGTAGCCAAGCGTGATGTAATATATCTGTTCATCTTGGGTACAAATATAGTAGGCGTATCGAGTTGTGTACGTAGAAGATTTAACAATGACTCACACTAGGATAGGCCGGGACGGGGCGGGACGGGACGATCTGTCAATATCTATAGAAAGAATCACGTGATAGCTCGGAGCCCTCGGATGTCACGTGACGTTTTCTATAGAAACTGACAGACCGTCTCGTCCCGTTCCATCCCGTCCTAGTGTGAGTCATCCTGAAGAAGAAATGTATGTAAAACTTGCATGTTGCTTCTGATATTTCAGTTTATAGTTAGAATGTGTTACTAAGCCATTTTTAAAGACGTATTCTTTATATTTGTGGGTAGTATTTACTGCCGAAAGGAGGGTTACGTTTTGCGTTGTTTAGATAAGTGTTTCAAATTGATAGTTTTTGTAATGTCGTGCATAAGTTCGGAAAAACTCATTATGAGCCAGGGTTTGACACCGGTTCCTTCGGATTGAAACGGACGTCTTATTACCACTGGTCCAACAACGTATAAATTATGACACTACTCGTATATTTACGATTATTAAGCAGTATGTATCTACTTTAAATATCAATTTATGTATCTAGTCGTATGTAGGCGTTAAGAGGAAAAATCAATACGAGTTAATAAAAGCGGTCGGCCAAGCGAGAACGCGCCGAACGACAGCTTGCCACTCGACATAGGGCTGCCTCTGCATATTATCTTCATACTTTATATGCTACATCTGTAGTGAACAGATGTTATAGGGAGAAAATATAAAAAAGAGAAGGCAGGATCATTTGGATATTAGAAACGCCATTGTATCCAAGAGATGTTATGTATAGTAGTGTAAGTACAAAAAAAAAACATGGATCAAAAATTTATTGCATTTAATATTTCATATTATTTCATATTTTTTTATTCACAATATTTATAATATTACATGTCATTTTTTATCAATCAATTACAATAAATTTTAATAATTATAATTTACATTGTAAATTCATAAACTTATAAAACTTATAAAATAAAATAAATAATTACTTAGTCCTAGGGCTAACAATAAGATTCCATTTCAATGTTTATAATTTAAAAATTCGTCATAGTTGTAGAAAGTGTGCTCGAGAAGCCAACCCTTCAGCCTAACTTTAAAAGATTGCAATGAAGACGCTGACGTGACTGTCTCCGGCAACCTGTTATAAACGTTGGGACCCATTATATGGGTCAACTTATTGGATTTCGCCAGCCTTCGTTTCATCGGTAGTAGCTGGTCTGGGTTCCGTAGCGTGCGGGTTGAGTCAGCACGTTTTTTATATAGACTCAGGTTGGCATGTGCAAAAGTTGCGATTTGCTGGATTAATATAGACGGTAAAGTCAGTATACCCAGTTCTTTAAAGAAAGGCTTTGCTGAGGTATCCTGACTCACCTGAACCACACACCGTACGGCTCTTTTTTGCAGGCGAAATACTCGTTGCCAGTCCGCGGCGCGCCCCCACATTTCCGCACCATACTGCAACAGCGAGTGTATTGTCGCGAAGTAACAGGTCCTTACGACATGGCGTGGGACTACTCGCGCTAGACGGCGAAGCGCAAAACACGCACCACTCAGTTTTCCACAAAGCTGGTCAATATGGTTTGCCCAAGTTAGCTTGCGGTCCACTTGAAACCCTAGAAATGTGGTGAATTGCACCTGCTCCACGCAAGCGTCGCCAGCTTGGATCTTCAGCTGCCTCGGTGTTCTGCCCCCGACGTGAAAATGCAGGAAGTGCGTTTTGGTTAGGTTCAACGCCAGGCCATTTAACTTAAACCATCGAGACAGCTGCTCCGCAGCATCATTGAGGCGAGTTTCTAGGGCGTCTACAGTGGGTGCCGTTATTATTCCAGCAACATCATCCGCATACATCAGCACGTCAGCCGCAGTAATTGCTTCAGGGAGATCGTTCAGCAGCAATGAGAAAATGATGTTAGAAACTGACGATCCTTGGGCGACACCCATTAATGTAGTCAACGGGTCTGACCTGGCCCGACCTCCGTCCCCTACAACAACTTGTGATCGGCCCTGTAACATATCAGTGAGTAGACTGTGCGCATTGCCGCATATGCCGTAGTGATGTAGTTTGGCGGCAATTACGCCGTGGTCTGCAACATCGAATGCTTTGGAAAGATCACAGCAAAGCATCGCAACCTGCTGTTTGCTCTCCAAAGCGTCGAAGACTTTGCGCACAGCCTCGCGTGCTAAGTCAGTCGTACACCGCCCAGATCTATAGGCATACTGTCGATCGGACAAGGCATTTGTTTTGTCGAGGTACGCTGTCAACCGAGAGCATAACCCGTTCTCAAAAACCTTTGCGACGCAGGGTATAACGGATACTGGCCTGTACCCGTCAATATTTTGCCTTTTACCTTTGCCCTTAAAAATTGGAGATATTTTGCTCATTTTTAAGGGCTCAGGGTAGGATCCTTCTTTTATGCATGTGTTGTATAAGTGGGTGAGCACGGGTACTACGGTATGAGCAATTGAATTAAGTAGGTCCATAGACAAGCCGTAGGTATCTTTTGTACACTTATGTGAAATGCGAGTCGCGATTATGGTGTGAACCTCCTCGACGGTGAAAAGGACGAGTCTCATGGAGCAGTCGGCGGGCGCACGCGCCGCGCTCAGCTGATCGCGCACTCGGTCAAGGTCGGCCCGGGGAGCCCCGCAGGACAACGCCGCACGCACGAACCTAGTGTTCATGGCATCGACTGCATCTTTTTTTGATTTAAATTTTACACCTTCTGTACTTTCTACGACTTCGGTAAAATCCACGGCTTGACATTTAAATTTCCCCCTCTCTTTATTGACAATTTCCCACATAGCTCTGGACGAATATTGTGTCGCTGACATCTGTTTACAATAAAAACGCGTTTTGCATTGTTGAATTTCGGTGTTGTACTTTTTCGTCAATGAATTAATCCTATTTTTTAACTCTGCATTTAATGGAAATTTTCGTTCTAAATAGAGACAGTCAAATAGTAATGATTTTGTATTCAAAATTTCCTGAGTTATCCACGATTTATTGTTCACGAAGTACTGTTTATTTTTTAAAGGAAAGCAAATGTCTATTTTGGCTGATAAAAGCTTACTTAATTGGAAGGATAATGACTCGGCACTTTTATTAGACATAAAACTCGTCCAGTCCATGTTTTCCATCGCAGATATAAAATTAGCTCGATTTATATCGGAATAATCTCTAATGACGCGAGTTTGAGGTGTATGTTTTTTGCGCCTACCTGAGACTTCTAAACGCACGGCGTAATGATCCCCGAGGTTAGTCACAACAGGAGAGGCCGAGACCGAACCAACGCCCAAGTTAGTATAGGCATGATCGAGAGCCGTACATGAGTGGGTGCTGACACGAGTGGGGAATGTTATTTCATTTCTACAGTCATGGGACATCAACACATCCTCCAAGTAACGTAGGTCTGCGGTTTTTTCCCCAATGCAATTAATGTTCATATCGCCAACAATGACGAATCCTTGACTGAATTCGTTAACTTTCTCGAGCACACGTTCAAGGTGAGTTAAAAAGTCTTTGGTAGGAATTAAATTAGTTCGGTACAAACAAATTACGATTAGATTAAAATCTAATAGATTCACAGCTGATAATTCACAGCATAATTCTTTGGACAAGTCCACGATTTCAGGTACATCAACGGCTTTAATGTTACTTTTTACGTATATACACGATCCACCGTGAATGGATTTTTTACGGCAAAAACATGATACCAGACGGTATTTGTCCAAGTTAATGCAATGAATATTTGCGTCAGACAGCCAATGCTCGGTAATGGCTAACACGTCACATTTTAAATCAGTCGCGAGTAATATTTCTAACTTATCTGTCTTGTTGTTGAGTGATTGCATGTTTTGATGGCATACAATAATAGGCGCATTCGCTGCATCTTCCTGTGTGTGTGTAGTCGTCGCGCGCGCAGTCGCGCAGTTACTGAGCCGCTGCTGGCGGCCGGTCGGTGGTGGGGCCCCGCTCGGAGCGGGGACGGACGCGAAACCAGTCTGAGAAACATATGCCGTGTGGCCACGAAGTCGGGGAGTTTAACCGCTCGTAAATGCTTTCGGGGAATCCGATAATGAACGCTGCGTGCCGTTTAGTTTTTATATCCCGTTTTTCGACAGTGTAATCTTTCGACTCATACATTTTATTTAAAAATATCAGTATTTGATTCGTGGTGGTGTCGGGCTGGAAGTTCCAAGCTTGAATGTACTTAACTCGTTCAGCAGATTGTAGGGAACTGTCTCTGTTGCCGATTCCGATAACTACAGCAGGTTTTGATTTTCGTTGTTTATTTTTAGGTGTTTTTTTGGATTTGTCATCGTCTTTGCTCTGTGGCAACTCAGCCGTTATCAATAGCTCCGCGTTACTGTTGGCAGGTTGCGACGTCAGTGGTGCAATGGGTGCGTCGACTACCTTCCCTGAGTCGGGCATGTTTTGTGGCCCAACATCTAGCTGTGACGTCTCAGGGAGAACAGTCGCTGCAACTTGTTTTAGCACAGGTGTTGCGGACGGTGTTGTCGCTGTCTTTTTCACACCCGTTGTAGGCGCCTTGTGCTTTTTCGTTTGCAGGGGTTTAGTAGCAATTGTCTTGCTGGCTCGATCGGCTGCTCTTCGGGCGCGATCGGTTGCTGTCGTGATGGTAGATGGTGTCATGCTCTTCCTACTCGTTACCGGAGGGTTCTCGTCACTCCTGTCCACCGCTGGTTGCGTTAACGCACACATTGATAAGCTTGTATCGACACGCGACAAAAATTGTTCGAGTACCTGCTTTTGGTTTTCGATGAGCTTTTGTTGGGCAAGAATCTTCTCGTTTTGTTCAAGAATAAGATTCGTTTGCACTCCAATTTTTTCAGTTAACGAACTCAACTTTTCTTTGGTTTCGTTTAGTAAACTTTGAAGGTCGGTTTTGGCCATTTTACTAGAATGCACAGCAAAAATGCCCAAGAGCTTTACACAGCACGTCTCACTTGTGGCGCACACACACACACAATAATAAATGATTAGATTCGTGATTTACAAGTGTTTAAGATATTGTATTCAGTAATAACGTTGTTTGAAGCTGAGCTTTCAAACCCAAGGCCATTGATTAGAACTCCAGCAATATATGAATATTTTTTTGAAACTATTGTATGTATTTGCCAATCGCTCTTTGGTTAAGAAAGAAACCCTCATATATTAGGCTAGTGTGATCCTAATTATTATTATTACTTTTATGTAGTTCTTACATATTTATATGATATAATAATATATAGTTGAGCACAAAGGTGCCGTGAAGCCCTGTAGGATTATATAGGAATGGATGGTTAAGAGTTAATAAGATCTATCAGAGAAAGACAAAAATAAATGACGTAAAACAGAAGAATTATCATTCTTCAATATTAACCATATTTTATCCCATAACCAATATCTATAAATCATTAAATAACTGGTGGAATAAATCATCGTCCCAATGTTCTCACAGAGCGTTCCTATTCAGGGCTTGTCGCACAATAAGTGACAACCCTAAACTCACTGGAACAATGTGTCCCTACTCAATAACTCCATTCCCATACTTTTACGTATAAAATGTAGTCATTACTAGTTTTTTATAATTTTTTCACTTCTCTTGCTAGAAAAGTTCGACGTTCCTCGTTGCATTTGGACTAATATATAGCCTCAAAATGGACTACTTTATGCCCTTGATATAATACAATCTACTATTTTAGACGACTTTGAAATGGAAGGTATGGTTTACCTGTTTGTGTCTAGTTATTTCGATGTATGCCTTACGAACTCGTACACCGCTCACCTACGCTTTTAGCACTACGCGGTATTCGATAACATGGGTTTTCCGGTACGTAGTGAAAATGTTCTGCGGAAGTGAAACGACAGCGTGTCATGATTATCGCTGAATATGTTACATATCTATCCAAAAAAACTGTATATGATGAGACAGTAGACCAAATAAAATATCATACTATAATATTTACCTTGTTTTCACCCATAACCAATCTCTACCCGAATAACCCATTCAATAACTGTTTGAATAAATCATCGACGCAATGTTCGCACATGAATCTTATTCAGGGTTTGTCGCATAATAAGTGACAACCCTAGTAGCTCACTCTGGCACAAAGCGTCCCTACTCAATAACTACATTCCCATACGCTTCCGTATACACTGTAGTGACCAAAGATATAGAAGTTTAGACATTACCATACTTTGAAAGCGCTGAAAGATGTGAACTCTGAAATGAGTGAGCTCACCCTTTTAGATACATAACAGACTTTTTCCGGGTAGGTGCAGAAAAAGCACAAAGATCTCTAGAAATTTAATTTAATTATTATTGATTTAAGTCACTTTAACCCAAATTTTACATATGCAAGTGATAACTCACCTACCAGCAGTTCTACGGTATTTTCCTTGAATAAACAAACATTTCATTTCACTGTTATACCCCTAACCTCAAACTTGCACTATGAACTCCATCAAACAATCAATAACCAAGATGACGAAAGATTTTAACAAGCGGTTGCCGGCATTCCAGGATGACATAAGGATGGATAAGGTGGTTCCTACCAGTCCCACTGCCGCTTCAGTAGCAGCGGACTTCAGTGCTTTCATAACTTTCATTTTAAACTCTCTGAAAGTATTGCAGAAGCAGATTCATTTCCTTGACCAGCAGCTGGATCAGCAGGAAATGCGTTCAAGGCGGAAGATGTTGCTCCTGCGTTGTTTACTCAAGCCTGAAGGAGAGGAAACTTCTGCGAATATAGTGGAGCTACTGAATAGTCATCTTGAGTCAAAGCTATCTGTGGATGATGTAAGGCGCTGTCACCGGATTGGTCGTCCGCACTTAAACAATACCAGGAGCATCATGATCAAGTTCTGTGATATTTCAGTGCGAGTTTCAGTCTGGTTCGGCAAGAAGTGTTTTAAGGGGACTGGTGTCACTGTGTCGGAATTTTTAACGAAGCCGCGTCATGAAGTTTTCATGGCCGCCCGTGAACGCCGGGGTATTCGCAGATGCTGGACATGGGAATGTGTAAATTCTAGATGCGGCGGACAAGCGTTGCTGCGTCACCTCCGTGGCTGATGTGGAGCGGTTCCCAGCGGCGTCGTCAGAGCGTGCTCAGGGAGTTACCGTTGATGCCTCCATTGCTGCTCAACTGCCTGCTAAACGGGTCAAGAGGAATCAGAAATTGCGGTCTTAATCTGAACTTTTTTGTTTGTCTTTTTGCCTTCCATACGGAATTGCTTAGCGACTTAATTTGGTAGGATTATAATAGTACTTCTTTATATTTCCTTACCAGCTTTGTAGTAATATTAGTTTAAGTATTTCGATAGTGCGGAAACTGTGGATGAGAAATTGTCGCTCTTTAACTCCCTTCTTATCCAGCTTTACGATGTTCATGCTCCGACCCACCCTATAAAAATTAAACATGTTCCGGCTCCCTGGTTGACTGATGATATCAGGACTTTCATCGCGAAAATCCGATGGTTGTCTGGAAGAGATCACTCTTTAGCGATAAGTTTTTCGCTTTGCTTACATCTTTAGTAGTGACTAGTTTTGTAATGATTAGGTATTTAGCAAACTTTGGAAAATGGTATATTATATGGTTTATGTGACAGTCAATATTTTTCTAGCGTTAATCTGTCAATTTCTATAGAGAGAAGCACGTGATATCTCGGAGCCCTCGGATGTCACGTGGCGTTTTTTATAGAAACTGACAGAACGTCCCGTTTCGCCTCGTTCTAGTGTGAGTCATCGCTTAACGTTATCCGAGATTAAATAACGAATTATTTATGAAGCTTGGAGTCCGTTGAACAATGCTATCCCATGAAAACGTATACCTTAGTTTTTGCGAATACAAAGGCGAAACGAATAGGCCTTATTTGATTTAGTAACGTCCACTTTACAGGCAAGTAACTAGTAAATATCAATTAATATGTCGTAACTGACAATACTGCTTGTCAAACGTTGAAAACCTGACCCAACACGCAAGTGTCAACTGTCATCAAAATAATTGAAACGGAAATGAATATAGGATTACGTGAATTATTTTCAGTTGTAACATTTTAATCCAATATCCATAGTATCCACACACCGCACCTCTTAAACATAACTTTTCATTTTCTCAAGACCAATAAGTTAATATTATTGGATGCCATAAAGTTGTTATTTTTGAGCAAAAAATGGTCACGTTTTTCAAATTGTTTTGTGTCTCTCCGCACTCTTGAAATATTTATATAAATATGGCTTCTCTTTTGCACACTTTGTAAAACAAAAAATAGCGTCTTTAGCCGTAGCCGCAAAATCATAACCCTAAGCTCCGAAAATCACATTGGGATCCTCGTTTTCATTGCACCTCCTTACTGTCTGCTAATGGCTATACCTACTTTCATAAAGGTGTTCATTGTTATTATGTAATTTCTTAGTGCCGGCACGACTGAACCTCAGAGTACCAAGAAATTCGATTGATGAATCCGACTTTTACGATAAGAACAGGTTATTTTCCACATACATCACAAACAATTTCATCACAGAAGATAAATTGTTTCATTATTTACCGCCATTATTTCTTCAAAAACTTCCAAGGCTCCGTTAACTCCATTACAAAGCCCAGAGGCTTCAGCAAAAGTTTGAGCAATCGTAACTTCGCTAACAATAATAGAATATGGCGGTTCTGTATCCCTGGACACTTACCATGAGAGTTGTGCGTAGCCATTCGATAGCGATTGCGGCGTTCGAAGGTATGTCCGTCCCGCTCCTACCACAACCCTGGCAAGAGCGAGACAGACGTCTAATACGGTTACTTGCAACTCATGGTAAGCACACTGGCCTCATGTAACATGAGTCATATTTTCCCTGTTTGTCTCTTCATCGCTTGAATATGCAATAGCGAAAGAGTAGGAGACGTGGAGACCTGCTGGATAAGGAAAGCAACAGTTAACCGATTTTGTATTAAAAAAAATCGCAGTTTCGGTTATAAACCGAGTTTTACCCATACACAAAATAACCAATTGCATGCCGATGCTGGAGACGCGGCGGTTCGTCAATGAATCACCGTCACCTTTTATTATTATTGTCAGGTTTAAAAAAGTGTACCTAAAAACTCGAACCTAACGCAGCATTGATCTTTTAATTGAACAATTATCTGGAGCAGAGCCCATCTGGGGAAGTACCTCCACCTTACAGAAAAGCGCAGTTTAATAACACTAGACCCTACTCATAGTGTCGTGTTTCTGTTGGTGAGTAAAGTCGCCAGAGCACCAAGAGGATTCACTGTGTTGACAGCTGGGGACCCACGGAGCAAAGCTTGCACCTTTAGCTGTCAACACAGCGAATCCTAGATGGCGCTCGCGTCATGGATATGGATGCATTCAATATTACTTTTCTTTACTATTAGGCCATACAAAAATGGTCTGGCCGGCAGAACATCGTTGACTTTCGGGTCGACATTATGCTGGGGCGAGACCATTTCGTGGTATTTTTTTGTATATTTGTCTCTCTTATCTGTAATTGTAATTTAAATTTGCCACGAATAAATGATTTGTATTTGTATTTCAAGTACTGAAAAGGAAGTTTTCTCCACAATCAAAGAAAACTTGCAATAACTGAGAACAATATTTATTTAAATTACCGAAAAAAACGATTGCTGTGGTGTAAATTTAATAAAAGGTAACCGGACCAAACACGAACAGTAATGAATTAAAAGGCTTCGGTCAAAACAAATGAACCGGATGAATTTTCAGTAACGCTTGATTTCTCTCGCCAATTAACAAGCTTCCTTTGAACGATGTATTTTAGTTAATTCACACAATTTTCAGTTTTACCTCTCAGTTTTCATCAAAAATTCATTATGGTGAAGTTATATCAGTTATATAGAGTAGATAATAATCAGTTACTCGTATACCTATAGAGTAGGTAATGAGACTTGTAATGCAGATTCTTCTAATGAAACCACCACGATAAGTTTTAAGACGTATATTGTCAAGAAATGCACCCCGGTAAATATTATGAAAACAGTAAGTCAAGCGCTAGCTAAAACTAAGAAAACTAACTAACAAAATAAACAAGCATGTGCAACTTTACACAGTAAATAGCATCAAAACAGTGCGGCAAGCTAGTATTAAAAGTGTAAAAATGTATAAAGCTAAACAGTAGGCAACAAGCATAGTTTAATTACAGTTGGCAAGAATTAAAGGCAAACATTAACATTAAAATCACATTAAAACAAAGTGAAGATACTAACACTTAATCGAAGCAAAGTACAAGCGTAACAGAAAATTAAGGCAAAAACATATATATAACAAACGGCAAGTGAAAATTCTAAGCAAAGAAAATAATTCAAAACTTAACTCATATAAATAAATAACACTAACAGGTAGTGCACCGTAAACAGATATTCCGTGCTACGGAAGTATTGTTTAGCGCAACTACACCCTAAGTACAAAGTGTACGACCTAGCACTTAGTAAATGCGTCGCGGCTGACCGGCAATGTACCGTGCTACGGAATCACTACTGGGCGGTCGCGATGCTTCGCTCGTCAGGTCAGGTACTCCGTCCCATGTAAATGGAAGCGGATCGCTGCGCGAGACAAACTGAGCTGGCGGCGGCCGCGCATCGCCTTTTAAAGGCCCCGGCGCGGGCGATCGAGTGGTATGTGTGCGCGCGGGGTAAGGGGAGCATGTGAGCGACTTGCAATACCGGTTGCACCTACTGACGCGCACGGCGCATATTAGCACTTAACGCAGGGGTTTCTATTATGTTGCATTACAATCTCCCCCTCTGGCTCCGAAGACGTCTCGGCGAGGAAGCCAGATTATCTTGTTGACGAGGTTGTCGGATTCGTGGCCGTGAAGAACGTTGGGATGCTTCTTTGGGTACAGGATTCTTTGGCGGGCGACCTCTCTTGCGGATTGGTATAGCGGGCGATGGCAATGGGCTGTCTTTTTCACCTTGATATGGGCGTAATGCTGAGGCGTGATACAATCCAATGCTACAGTCCGGATGGCTAGGGTCAGCAATATGGAAGGAACTCGGTCCATGGCTGCTGAGAATCACATATGGACCATCTCTTCTTGGTGCGAACTTGGCGCTAAAACCTTGAGCGGTCTTGCTAACGGCATGAGTTTCTACCATTACTCGGTCTCCAGGTTTGTAACTTGGACAATTCCTTCTACTCTTGTCGACGTATTCTTTCCTCTTCTCTTCCTTCATTTCCTGTACTTCCCTCACTCTTTTCAGCGTATCGGCTAACGTTAATAGCTTTGGTGTAATTTCTGGAACGAAGTTTTCTGACAGGATTATCTCCCTCAAATCATGTTCGTTGTCATCAGGAGTTCTCAATTCGCGGCCAAATGTCAAGTAAGCCGGTGAGTGGCCAGTGGTTGAGCCTGTCGCTGTGTTCATGGCGAAACGTATACTTGGTAGTTGATCAGACCAGACACGGTGGTTGTCACTTACGAGGATGGCGAGTTGCGTTTTGAGATCCCTATTCTTCCTTTCTACCGGGTTAGTCTCAGGATGGTAGACGGGTGTGAACGCATGTTTTATCTTAAGGACATATGTTACTTGTTGCATAACGGAACTGACAAATTGAGTACCGTTGTCACTTATCATCCTTCTTGGCATTCCATATCGCAGGAAAATCTCGTTAATAAGGGTCATGGCGCAAGCTTCGGCAGTTGCACTCTCTAGTGCAAATAGTTCAACCCATCGAGTACTCAGATCTTCAATTATGAGGATCCATGACTTTCCATCTGATGATGTTGGTAAAGGGCCGAATAGATCGAAGGCAATGACTTCAAACCTTTTGTTCATTGCTGTGGTTTGGAGTAGTCCAGCTGGCTTCATGTTTGAAGGCATCTTTGGCATGATATACAATTCCGGACATAATTTTCGATATCCTTCTTCATGCCTTTCCAAAAATATCTCATGCTAATGCGATTAAAGGTTTTCTCTGCTCCGTAGTGTCCTGCTGTAGGCTCGTCGTGGTAAACAGAGATAACGTCTTTTTGCTCTTGCACTGGAACAACAAGTTGACTGTTTTCAGCATCACTATCGGGGTTATATCTGTACAATATGCCATTATTCATGATATATCCTTTGTTACTCCAGTATCTTGCGTCTTCTTCTGAATTTCCCTCTATTGCTGTAATAATCTTCTTTATGACTTCGTCTTTCAATTGTCTCTCTCTGATCTCTTTAGGACTCTTTGTAGGTATGTCAACTACAACACTACAAATTCCGCAGTTTTCCTGATTGTCAGAATCACAATTAGGTCGTGACAGCATATCAGCGACCACATTTGTTCGACCTGGTATATATTTAATAGTCAAGTCAAATGGCTGCAACTGTAAAGCCCATCTGGCTAATCTGCCTGTTGGAGATTTTAATGTCATGAGCCATTTTAAAGCCTGATGATCAGTCATGATCGTAATTGGCGTGCCTTCTATGTATCCTCTAAATTTATTGACTGCCCATACTACGCTCAACGCCTCTCTCTCTGTTGTTGAATAGTTGCGTTCTGCTTGATTTAACAACCGGCTGGCGTATTCAACTGGATGTTCTTGTTCTCCCTCCCCCTGCACTAAAACTGCACCGATAGCGTAGCTGCTCGCATCAGTTTTTATGGTGTAGGGCTTTGAGTCATCAGCCTGTGCTAAAACGGGAGCTGTAACTAGGAGATTTCGCAGGGTCTCAAACGCTGTCTGCTGTTCGCTTTTCCAATTCCAATCTACGGTCTTCTTTGTCAAGCGCGTGAGAGGCTCAGCAACCTTTGCAAAGTTTGGTACGAATCTTCGGTACCAAGAGCACGTCTGTATAAACGAGAGCAAGTGTTTAAGATTAGACGGTGCGGGCATATTCATAATTGAGCTTATCTTCTCCGGGTCAAGTTCTAGTCCATCTGCTGTGATGTAATGACCAAGATACTTAATCCTTGGGACGCAAAACTTGCATTTTTCTTTATTCGCGGTCAGATTGTACTCCATCAAACGAGCGAATACATCTTCCAGATCTTTTAAACGTTGCGTAAATGATGTGGACATGATGATGAGGTCGTCAAGGTAGACCAAGAGTTTTATATGGCTCAGAGACACATGAAATCCATCCATAAGCCTCTGGAATGTCGCCGGTGCATTCCTGAGCCCGAATGGCATACGAAGGAACATGTACATACCAAATGGCGTCACAAAGCTGCTTTTAACTTGATCCTCATCTCTAACTTTTATTTGCCAATAGCCAGCACGTAAGTCTATCGTAGACATAAAGGGCGTTCGTTTCGCATTATGCAGGAGATCATCAATGCGAGGTAATGGATACACGTCAGGGGTTGTAATGGCGTTTAGTTGCCTGTAATCTACGCAGACTCTCGTCCCTCCATCCTTCTTTGGGACCATTACAACGGGTGCGGACCATGGTGACTTGCATGGTTTAATAATCCCTTCTTCTAGCATTTTACTGACTTCTGCCTTTAGTATTTCAGTTTTTGCTGGCGGCAAACGATATGGCGGGACAGCGACGGGTCGATGACTACCTGTGTCGATCACATGTTCTGCCTGCGTAGTAGGTTTTCCATTTGAAATAAAGATATTTTCATGTTTGCCAAGTAACTCATTAAACTGCTGATTCTCTTCAGAGTTGAGAACACGCTCACCTACGTCAATTGAGGCTATATCTGTACTCGGAGATCCGAATAAATTTCTGGAACAAGGGGATAATTCTATACCGGATTCTTCAAGAGCTCTCTTCGCATCCCACTTCAGGGAATCTATAATAGGTGAGTAACCGTCAAGCGTAACGCTGCGTTGACGTTTAGGCGGAGTGCGCAGTTCAATTGGTATTAGAGGTCCATAACTCTTAAGGATTTCTTCAGGAGCTAGCTGGCTAGTACTCATACTTTGCGCAGAGGTAGAAGGAGCTTCATCAGCCAGTTGTGGCTCAAGCTGTCGCTTAACGGCCATTTTTGGGGTAACAGCTCTCCCAACACTGAATGAAGGTCCGTATGGACGCTCAAGACTCATTTCTGTCATAGAAGTTGATTGCATTGCAGTCATGATCTTTTCTGGAGTCGATAACATTGGAGAAAGTAGTTCTGGTAACGAAACATCACCAACTACTTCGCTGATAAGTGTTTCACTTATGTCTTCTTGAAACAAATCGTAAACTTTTGAAGGTTCATCTATAAACCGACACGTTAATTGAGGAACATTGATGCTCATCAGAGATTCGATTATGTAATCCACTCCTAGGTACGTCTTTGTATTAGTGGTTCCTGGTAGGACAATGAGTGTCATACGTACCGTTTTATCATACAAGGAGATAGGTACCGTAATTGTATTAACGACTTGCATCTTTTGTATGCCGTCCGCGAGGGTTATATACCTCCTTTCTAGCTTGAACTTGTATCCATTGTCCACAAGTTTCAGATACAACGGGTACGAACAAACACTAGATCTCGCGCATGAGTCAATGTAGCCGATTGATTCTATGTTGTGATCAATCTTGATTGGAACTATAGGCCGAAGGTCCGTTCCATGTGAATTAATCGAACAGATTTCTTCTAACTTGACCTTCTCGGTATTGCACTTCAGACACCGACTGCGCACAACGCCTGGCTCACCACATCCGTAGCATTTGAACTTTGGTTTGGCTGGATCTAAGGGAGTGTTTGACGTTGACCCTGAATGATTTGTTTTGGGAACTGTTTCTGGTTTTTGATCTGTTTGGTCATTCCTTCGCAACAGCTTCCGACAAACATCAGTAGTGTGACCTGGTATTCTACAGTAGTTACAACGTGATTTTGATTTAGCGTTGTGACTGGTTATTGTTTTTTCCACCTTCGACGCTCTTTCACTTAAACTGCGTTCGACATGCCTGGCCTTTTCATATAAGTCTTTAAAAGTGTGACGTAAACGATTTTCAAATTCCTTCCAAGTATCTATTTCATGCTTAACGCCTTGCCACCAAACTGCAGCATCGTCTTGCAATATTAACGGCAACCCTTCTAAAATAGCGCTATCTTCTAACTCTTCCACCTGTTTAAAGGTTGATACGCCTGATATAAATGCTTCTACTGCTGTAGAACTTCTAGTGCCATTAAATCTTGCAGGACATTTACTGAGTAATGTTTTCTTCCTACTACTGCCAACCGCTTGTAGCAGTTCTCTGAACTGTTCCGTTGACATACCCAATAACTGAGAAGGTTCCTTCGAAGCGGTCTCGGACGACATCTCAGCCTTGATGATCTTCGTCTTGACGTTTTCCTTGACAGTTCTAGGTCTTAAGTTGTACCGTCGGGCCTCCACGACTGGGCGCCAGATTGTAATGCAGATTCTTCTAATGAAACCACCACGATAAGTTTTAAGACGTATATTGTCAAGAAATGCACCCCGGTAAATATTATGAAAACAGTAAGTCAAGCGCTAGCTAAAACTAAGAAAACTAACTAACAAAATAAACAAGCATGTGCAACTTTACACAGTAAATAGCATCAAAACAGTGCGGCAAGCTAGTATTAAAAGTGTAAAAATGTATAAAGCTAAACAGTAGGCAACAAGCATAGTTTAATTACAGTTGGCAAGAATTAAAGGCAAACATTAACATTAAAATCACATTAAAACAAAGTGAAGATACTAACACTTAATCGAAGCAAAGTACAAGCGTAACAGAAAATTAAGGCAAAAACATATATATAACAAACGGCAAGTGAAAATTCTAAGCAAAGAAAATAATTCAAAACTTAACTCATATAAATAAATAACACTAACAGGTAGTGCACCGTAAACAGATATTCCGTGCTACGGAAGTATTGTTTAGCGCAACTACACCCTAAGTACAAAGTGTACGACCTAGCACTTAGTAAATGCGTCGCGGCTGACCGGCAATGTACCGTGCTACGGAATCACTACTGGGCGGTCGCGATGCTTCGCTCGTCAGGTCAGGTACTCCGTCCCATGTAAATGGAAGCGGATCGCTGCGCGAGACAAACTGAGCTGGCGGCGGCCGCGCATCGCCTTTTAAAGGCCCCGGCGCGGGCGATCGAGTGGTATGTGTGCGCGCGGGGTAAGGGGAGCATGTGAGCGACTTGCAATACCGGTTGCACCTACTGACGCGCACGGCGCATATTAGCACTTAACGCAGGGGTTTCTATTATGTTGCATTACAGACTCTAAATAAATAAATCCACATTAAGTTTTTTATACTTTTTGGACCCATTTTAATATTGAAAACGGTCATTTAGCTGCTAATTCTACTCGGTCGTAAGAAATGCACAGGATAGAAACCGATAGCGATAGATCATTCGCTCTAGATGCAACAATTATGCTGACTACGATCCTCAGACATTAGGGACCACACAGGGCCTGTTTCTACAAAAATACAAATACAATTCTTTGAATAATATATATTTTAAATATAACTTTCCAGACAACCCAAAATCACAAAGGAGTTGGGATAATGTTTTCAGTCCTCCGGCCGGTAAACGCCACTTTACGCAAAACTAAATTGCCGCCTGCCGGCTCCGTCGGGCTGAAAAATTGTATACAAAGCTCGGCCGGTAAATGGGAAAGCC
Organism: Lathronympha strigana; assembly: GCA_949128165.1. Classification (NCBI taxonomy): domain Eukaryota; kingdom Metazoa; phylum Arthropoda; class Insecta; order Lepidoptera; family Tortricidae; genus Lathronympha; species Lathronympha strigana. Next base: position 14,050,339 of record OX421918.1, on the reverse strand, counting down.
TCGGATCACATGTTAGTCGACCTCGGCTTCGCCTCGGCCGACAATTACATGGACTCCGGGGCATTTCCCACTTAAACGGCCTTGGTATGTAATCTACTATTACTACGATTTAACTTACAATACTCTTTTAAATAACTTTTTTCGTTTTTCGAGACATGCGTCTCTTAATGACATAATCCGTCGGTCTCTTACCACCATCATCGTGCCTGCTCTCCTTGAGCCGACTGGCATTTTTAGGGATGATGGCAAGAGACCCGATGCGGTGTCCTTGGTTCGTTGGAGTTTGGGACGGATGATGCTAGTGGGGGCCGTCCCATCTCCAACGAACTAATGTAAAAGCGGGCGGAGCGAAATTTTAAAAGTAATAAATATAAGAGCCTGGGCAGAGAGTACCTTTTTGTACCATTCGGGGTCGAAACTCTTGGTCCATGGGGTCCCAGTGCACGCAAGTTTTTCGTAGAAATCGCGAAACATCTGATTGATATTACTGGTGACCGAAGAGCTGGTGGCTTCCTCGCACAACGTTTCTGCATTGCAATACTACGAGGAAATGCCGCCAGCATCCTAGGTACAATGCGTCAAGGACCTATTTTAGATTTAAGGAAGGTAGAGGTAGGTAGTTACGTAGGTTACATTTACTGTATATTTTGAAAATAAATGTAAACTAAATAGTAAAAAATCTAAATAGTAGTATATAATTATACATATCGTACAATTTTCTACACCAATCGATCTAGTCCCACTCATTCAGCTTAGGTACTCAGTAAGGCGTGTGTTCGGGAACGAATGGAATCCGTCTATGCTAAGTTTTCTATATGTTGATAGCATAGATTGTGAAAGTGTTAAATAAACGTCATAATTTCATAGAAGTTTGATGTTTAAAATAACACTTTAACGTTTGACAGCTCATTTCCTTGGAAGAGATAACTTGGTTTAACTCTATTCGTGATAAATATACTAATAAATGCCCTGACCAGGATTCGAACCCATCTTAGGTTACAGGAATTAGGTACTATAAGAATCAGGTAAAAAAAGGTACCGGCGTAATAACTAATCTGATTGCCGTCCAAGCTCAATTAAAGTGGGAAAAACTATAATTTAGGTGTGATTAGGTTATTATTAGTACATAGGTTCATAGGGGGTAGGAGGTCCCGGGTTCGAATTCTAGTCAGGGCATTTATTTGTGTTTATCATGAATATTTTGTTCCTGAGTTATGGATGTTTTATATGTATTTAAATATTTATATTATATGTATCTACCTATTATATTAATCGTCGTCTAGTACCCGCAACACAATCCTTATTAAGCTTACAGTGGGACTGGTTAGTTTTGTGTAAGATTGTCTCATAATATTCATATTATATATATTATAGGTAAGCCTTTTCTTTAACAGCCCCGTACGATTGGATGTTTAGTTTTTTCTTTACTTTTTCAATATAAATTCTTGGTTTTCACTTTTCATCCTCGCTTTTACATTGTATTCTTAAACATCAATCTTATATTTACTCGTAAAATAAAAACGAGCAAATCTCTGGCAATAAGCAAAATTACTGCCAACAAAAACCTTAAAGAACATTACAACTATAGGAACGAAATGAAGCGCCATTATTTCTTGGCCTTCATTTTTACGACCGCTGTCAACCATTTTTGCAATCAAATAAAGTCATCTAAGCGGTAAAATTGCTTCCGTCTTCGATTCCAAACGAAGAAAATCGGATGAGAATTATATCCCGTCTTATAATCAAGAAGACCATAATATTAGGATCTTAATGAAATCCCCAGTACGAAATAAAATCTGAAGTAGTCTTAATGAGTTCTTTATGAAAGAAATTGTCTTCCTTCACTTCGTTGACAAGATATTAGGGGCATTATTAATATTGGATGAGAAAAGTTGGCTACGCAAGTATTATATGGATAAAGATGGGAAATGTAATATATATAATGTTAGATTAGATGTCATACTTGTTCTGTAACAATACCACATGATACTAAAGACAACAGATAATGACATTCTATCAACTCAACCATAGTATTTACCCATTTCTATTACGATATTAGGCTAATACTGTTAGTGCGTTATTATGGAAAGTCTGACCGTGTTTTGCTATCTGT